>CM077158.1:168395120-169697316 GCA_039583875.1 Platanthera guangdongensis | reverse complement strand
CTAGAATCTCTGTGTGAGGACGTTGAGATTGGTTGGATGGTTTCCATACGTAACCACTCACCTTCCGTTTGGTATAATGAGCGTCGGGCTTCCGGCCGGATTATACCAGCTGATATGCTATTCTAAGGATAGGGGGGGTCGTTACAACCTGCGGCAGTCACTCTTATTCATCTCTGATGGACCTGGCCCGGATACTAGAGATGGATAAGAGGTTGGGGAAGACCAGCTCGCGGTTTGGGGAATGGGGAAAAGACCAGCAGATGACACAATTATTAGTGTCAGGAGAGAACAACAGAGGGATTGGAGAATTCGGGATCAATCCTGCCTGAGGTATAGATAGGAGCAGAGGGACATGGAGGTACTGAACCCTCATCATTTATAGATATGGGAGATGTTGAGGCCAGAGGATGGGGCACCTCCCCCAGCAGTGTGTTATCACTGCCACCAGCCTGGACATATTCAAATCAATTGTCCCAGGAGACATGCACCACTACCAGCACCACTAGCTACCCCACCCGCGATGCAATTCAGGGGTCGGGGACGTGGTCGAGGATGTGGATTCTAGGGCCAAGATCGTAGGCCGGATGGAGATTAGTTGTATTCCTTGGATCTTGCTCAACCCCAAAACCTAGATAGGGTTATAGCAGTTATGCTGGAAATTTTAATTCCTATCATTCTTTTCCCTAAATAGTAGAACTGATATTATATTATAAGTACTAAGGAAGAAAACTTTACAACTAGCCACCTAAGAACGTTTAATAAACTCAGGGATAGTAACGATATGTCGCAAAACTTCCCATACCTTATTCGACACGGGGGAGGAGCATAATTTTATGGTGGAAGATTTTGTTACGGACTTGGACCAGGTCCAACATTTCACGTGAGTCACCGGGAGGGTGCGTCTTCCCAATGGGATGGAAATCCTATCCACTACAAAATGCCTCCTGGAGGTGTCCATCTATGGCCTAATATTTGAGGCTCCGAGGACCATCTTGGAGTTGCCATACTTTGATCTTATTTTGGGAATGATGTGGTTCACCTAAAAACATGCACATATTGATTGCTAGGAAAGGAAGGTCGTGCTGAGATATGGCGACTACTACGCGACCTTCAAAGGTACTATCTCGGTCTCTCGTTGTATACTTTTTTCTATACAGGTCATCAAGGCCCATATATAGGGGGACGAGGTCTACTAGGTTTTGTTCGAGGTGATCGAGGAGAAGGATTCTATCTCCATCATTCCAGTGGTATAAGATTTCGTTGATGTCTTATCAGAGAAGCTGTCAAGACTGCCACCGTACCGCGAGAAGGACTTTTAGATCCAACTAGTGTTGGGGGCTAATCCAGTATCTAGGGCTCCATATCGGATGGAACCTAAGGAGTTAGTGGAATTTTAGATTCAGTTGCAGGATTTGGTCGAAGCCGGGTTCGTCAGACCAAGCTCCTCACTGTAGGGAGCCGCAGTATTCTTCGTGAAGAAGAAGGATGGGACCCTCAGATTATGTATTGATTACAGAGGGCTGAACCAGGTAATAGTACGTAACATGTAAACTCTACCGAGAATAGATGAGATTTTTGATCAGCTGGAATGGACCCACTGGTTCTTGAAGTTAGACTTGAGATCTGGGTATTATGAGCTCCAGATCCAAGAGGAGGACATCCCGAAGACCGCATTCAGTAGTCGATGTCGTCTTTATGAGTTCACCATGATGTAATTCTGTCTCATGAATACACCCTCCGCATGCATGAGCCTGATGAATCAGGTATTTGAGACCTATCTAGATGTTTTCGTCATCGTATTTATAGACGAAATCCTTATCTATTCAAGGACGGAGGAATACCATGCACGACATTTGGCACTGATGTTGGAGAAACTTTGGGAGCATAGCCTGTATGCAAAATTCAGTAAATGTCAATTCTGTTTGAAAGATGTGTCCTTTTGGGTCATATTATCAGCAGAGCAGGTCTAGCTGTAGATCCGGCAAATATCCAAGTAGTACGAGATTGGCCGCCACTGTAGATGGAATCAGACATACGGAGTTTTCTAGTCCTTGCCGGATACTACCGTTAGATTGTAGAGGTATTTTCTAAGATTGGCCTCCCCCTTAGTTCATTGACAAAGAAGGACACCCCCTTTGTGTGGACACCACAATGCGAGTCTGCCTTCTAGGAGCTAATGCGTCGGCTTACCTCAGCTCCTATCCTTTCCCTTCCCTCTGGAAAGAAAAGATTCTAGAACTACACAGATGCATCCTACCAGAGAATGGGTATTGTCCTGATACAGCATGGACACATGATAGCCTTGGCCTCCCGACAATTGAAGAAGCACGAGAAAAATTATCTGGTACATGATCTACAGTTGGTGGCGGTAATCGTTGCATTGAAGGTCTAGCGGCATTACCTTTATGGGAAACATTATGACATCTTTTCAGAACACAAAAATCTTAAGTATGTGGACACGTAGAAGGAGCTAAACATGCTCCAGAGATGTTGGATGGAGTTTCTATCCGATTATCAGTACAAGAAGCATTAAGGCCCATGGAAGGCAAATGTAGTAGCAGATGCCCTGAGTAGGAGAGCTACACCGGCATGCACAGTACCACAGATGTTGGCTATAGAGCTGGTGCGGATGCTGGAGGATATGTAGATCTCCTTGGTGTCCATGGCAGATCCCAATCTCTACAAGGAGTATTTTGCAGCGATGGACACTATCAGTGACATTCGGGACAGCATCATGGACGGGAAAAGCTAGTATGCCAAATTAAAGCCAATATTCAGAGCATTAGAGGCAAGCATGTCTAGGGAGTACACGTTGAAACATGGCCTACTGTCTTTTAGGGTAAGGGTATATATGCTGGTAGGAGGACAGCTAACGGAAGATATTTTGGAAGAGGCACACACAAGTAGGTACTCAGTGCACCCTGGGATCACAAAGATGACGACCGATCTGAAGAGGACCATGTATTGGACGTGCATGAAGAAGGAGATCACCTACTTTGTGACACAATGCGAGACTTGCCAGCTTGTGAAGGCTGAGTGTAGGAGCCCGACAGGACTACTTCAGCCACTACCCATGTTAGAATAAAAGTTTAAGGGCATTGCGATGGGCTTCATACACGAATTGCCTCGCTCCCATGCATGAAATGATTCCATCTGGGTGATTGTTGACAGATTGACGAAGGTTGCCCGATTTATACATGTCAAGAAAGATGATCTGGTCGGAGACCTTGTATAGAGATTTGTGGAGCAGTTTGTCTATTATCATGGTGTACCAAGGACGATAGTATCACTCAGGATAAGCGGTTTATGGCTAAGGAAAGGAGAGCATTTCAAGCTTACTTAGGCTCCCAACTGACTATCAATACAGTGTTCCACCCACAGACGAATGGGCAGACGGAGCGTACAAACCAGACATTAGAGGATCTCCTACACCTATGTATCTTGTATCGCGGGGAGCCATGGGAGAGATTGTTGCCGCTTATTGAATTTTCTTATGACAACAGTCACCAGTCTAGTATAGGCATGACACCCTTTGAGTCATTGTACGGACGAAGGTGCAGGACTCCGTTATCTTGGGTCCAGGATGAGGACCCAAAGGAACTTGGCTCAGAGTTCATGGAAGACACAGATGCTCAGGTATAATTGATTCGTGAAAGGATACTGGAGGCCCAGAGTAGACAGGCTAAATATTATGATGCGCGGCATCGTCAGGTGGAATTTCAGATTCATGACAAGTGGTTCTTGAAGATACGGCCGTTGTATGGAGTCTCGCGGGTTCGCGGTCAAAAGGAGCTCAGTCCAAGAGATATGAGGCCGTATAGAATTCTGGAGAGGATCAGTCCCTTGGCCTATCGACTGGAACTACCGCCCGAGTTGGCAGGCTTACATGACGTCTTTCACGTCTCATCTCTTAGGAAGGATCTTCTACGGCCAGAGCAGTAGATTTCCACCATGACTAGCCTAGTAGCATCTGATTGATCTGCCAGTTTGAGGCCGGTCAGGATAGACGATATGGAGGTCTGAGTCCTACGGCGGAAAAAGGTCCCGCTGGTCAAGGTCTTGCGGTCGAATCACGGACAGGAGGAGCACACCTGGGAGCCTCTGGACCTTATGCAACAGAAGTACCCGGAACTCTTTACAGTAAGTATAACATTAATTACCAAGAATTCCATATATACTTATTTTCAGTACAAACCTCAATGGCCTAGTCTTAATTTCGGGGACGAAATTTTTATTTTTATATATTGGGATTTGTAACATCCAACAAACAATCAGACCCCTATGAGGTTCACTTTTTCATGACAAAGTCATGCCAAAGCTTTAAGAAGACCAAGAGGACCTTGGATGCCTAGGTAAATAGGTGAAAGCATGTTGGTCTGCAAATATTGGTTTTAGGAAACCGATGCTAGGGTTTGGCCAATGACTCCCAAAATGACAACCTAACCCCACCATATCACTCTCAACCCCATAAGGACCCTTTAAAGCCATACAACCCATTTGGGTACCTATGGGGTAAACTTAGCCAAGGTCAAACCTAACCCAAGTTAGGTCAAAGTGCCCTAACTTGACAAAAATTGGTTACACCAAGCCACAAATGGACTTGGGTGGTAGCAAGGAACTCAAGACACCTAGTTGTCTAGTCAATCAACTCATTTGACCAAGTTAACACCCCCAAGTCAACTTTGGTCAAAGCAAGCCCAAAATGTGGAAGGAAGCCAAAACCAACTCAATCCAAGCGGGCGAGGCCCAATTAGGATGACCCACTAGCTAGAACAAGTAGAAACCAGTTAAAATATCACTCAAATTCTGGATGTGGTGACTAGGACAAGGAAAGAGGCGGTTTTACTTAAGGGATGAGAGAGAAAATGAGGAGTTAATGGTGGAATGCAAGATGCCTTTCCCCTCCTCTTCCTTAAGCCTCTATTCATCTCCCCTGACTCTTGGGGGGAGATTGCCATCAATTCCAACCAGAACAGCACATTAAAAGGCACCAATCTACCATGGCCAACCCCCCCCCCCTCCATGGCCATTAATGGCCATTCAGTGTTGCCTCTTCCACTCCCCAATTCAACCTTCCCATCAGCTTTAAAACCTGACAAGCAATCAAAATGAATGTTTACTTCACTGGTTTAGGGGGAGAACAGAGGATTTGGGAATGAAAAAGCTTGGAGTCATCGGCCATGACACACTGATGAGTCCGATTTATATAGTGTTTTGTGGACTCATCTGGGCTAGTTTTCACGCACTTGCACTTCAATTTTAGTATATTTTCATTGATATTTCATTTATTTTGCTTTTCATGCTAAGTGCACCATTTTGGCCCAAGGGTGTGAAATTGCACATTCTATTGTCAAGGGTAAGCGCCTGGTGTAACACCCCAATTCCCAATTTGGGTAAAGCTTGAGTGACACAGCCTAGGACACAGGCATGTCCCAGGGCGTGTCATGCTCGAGTCGACGAACTGCGCTCGACGATCGTCTAGCGGCAAGAAAAGGGAGCACACGGCCTTTGATACGGGCGTGTCATAGGGCGTGTCATTTGTGGGTTTTAGCCAGGGATGCGTGTGCCGGAGGACACGGCTGTGTCCTGGAGGACACGGCTTGGAACACAGGCGTGTCATAGGGTTGTGTCCCGCTCGGGTAAGGTAATGTTGTGCTGGGTGAAGTACACGGCTGATCAACACAGGCATGTTGGGCGCGATATAGGCGTGTAAGGTGTGACATGGGCGTGTCACACGACCGTGTACTGTCTGGATTTGAGTCGGTTGTGTGCCGCCTAAGGGACACGGCCTGTGACACGGGCCTGTCACTAGGCATGTCAGGCCGTGTTCAGCCATTTCTCGGCAAATCTGAGCCGTTTGTTTCCCTTATCCTGGATCCAAGGACCCAGGCTCTTCCCTGCTAAGATAAGGACGAGACATAAGGGATTTCATTCCTTCATTTCATTCTCCTTCTTCTTCTTCTCCAAGAGAGAGAGAGAGAGAGAGAGAGAGAGAGAGAGAAAGGCCAAGGGAAGGAAAGGAGGAGGGAGAAAGCCAGTTGCTGGAGGAGCTGCAGAGTGTAAAATCAAGATCCGAGTTTGTATTCGTGAAGGCAAAGCCGAGGCGGTGATTTCCATCCTGCTAGTTCATGGCTCCAAATCAATCTTCCAGGGTAACGGTCTCCTTCTTGGACATCAAATTCCTTTCTTTATGCATATGCATGGAATCCTCCACCAAGAGGTGGATACCATAAGTGATTCCTTTGTTGAGTCTGAATCTAGAGCCGGAGGTGTGCAATACGGCATAGTCATGCTGTGTGAAGCCCATCTAGACGGGTAGCCTGGATTGGTTATGGTTATGGGTAAACCGGAGAAGACTCCGTGGATTTGATGCTGTGTAAATATATGCTTGTATCCTCTATTGTATGGATGTATGGGATGGATGTGGATGTATGAATGTGATCTTGGATGCTTTGTGTAAGCTCCTGGGTGTCTTGAGAGGTCAATTGGTAGCAACACTTGGGGAGCGCGAGATAATCCCGGCTTGCTACACCACTAGGGTGCGTTGATCTGTATTAGTTGAAGGGTCGATTGGTGGCAATGCCAGAGGAGCTGAGTTAAACCCGGCTTGCTACTCCACTAGGGTGGGTCGATCTGTATTAGGATGGGAGGTTGATTGGTGGTAAAGCATGGGGAGCACAGATATACCCGGCTTGCTACACTACTAGGGTGGGTCGATCTGTTCATGAATGTTGTAAGGTTAGTACCTCTGAGTGGTGTGGACGGAATATCGCAAGCCTGCGGGATTGGTGGTCTAGGACCGGACAACCAACAAGTTAAAAAAATTTGATCGGTCGTGGACGACTGGTATATCTGGTACACCAATAAGGTGCCCTGGGTGCACGGAGCATTTGGTGGAGACCGGAATTTGTGGCATGGTTGTGTTTTGTAGCTTGATAGATTGATATATATTATGATGGCTATGCATACAGGGAAGGAACCACTACCCCGGGTAAGGGGTAGGGTCGTTATAAATGGTCAGCTAATGCTGACCGTTGCTTTGTTTACCGCTCTTGGGTGGATATCTAATTGTAGGTGCTAATGCTTGAGTTGCATTGAGCGGAATGAAGGATTGCTGCTAAAGGCCCTTGAAAGTCGTGTGAAGTGTGTTTGGATTTCATATGTGGTCGGCCTGCGTGCCGATGTATGAAGTTGTAAATGTGTAAAGAGGAACCTGAAAGGCATTAAGGCCATAAGTGTGTGCGTTGTATACATTCCTGATTTGATATATAAATGTGGAGTTTGTATATTAGTGGACATTCGGTGTGTTTATTTCATATAACTTAAAACGTTGCGCTAGAATGCTTTGTGTTAGGATCCGAGTAGAATAGTTTTGATATCCCCACGTGACTCTGTGATTTGTTTGTGAAATATGGCGTGTGGCCCTGGCCGGACCCACTGTTATATTTCATGTAACGGATGGAGGCGTTATAAAGTGGTATCAGAGACAGGTTTGAGATTTATGGTACGGAGAACATAATTAAACTCAGGAATGTCCACTAGAAATGTGAAGTCAATGTATATTTGCCATTATGAACTGCATGCTTAGTGGTGTTTTGTATATTGATAGGTGGCGAGGAGTTGTGCTGGGCAGTCTGAGCCCCAGCGGTCAGACAAGAGTGCGACACCAGTTGAAGCGCCAACACCTCCCTCGGCGGAGACCATACGAGTGGTGACTGAGACGGTGCTCACAGTGTTACAGGCATAGCCTACTGGGCAGGCAAGGCCTGCAGGGTTGCCAGTACGGGCTGGTGTAAGGCAAGAGTGCGCTTAAGTTGTTTTGGACGAGCAACCAACGAATGAAAAGTTGAAAAGGTTTATGGAATTTCATCCACCTACATTTGGTTGGGCGATTTCCCCAATGCAGGCGGAGGATTGGCTTGCAAGGGTGAAAGGATCCTGACTGCCATCAGGACTACAGAGGAGCAGAAAGTGACCTTAGCCACTTTTCTGCTAGATGGAGATGCGAGACTGTGGTGGGATGACGTGGAAGTGCATCACTTGGCAGGTCGAGGATTAAAGGAGGTCTCAATGGATGAATTCGCACGATTGTTTTTTGCCAAGTATTTTCTAGTATCGCAGCGAATTGCGATGGAGAACGAATTTTAACGTCTGGTGAAGGGTGATACTGATATTGATACGTACCTACATGAGTTCACCAGACTGGGACGCTATGTAACGTCCTGAATCGCTCTAGGCCCCTCGTGTGTGTTTTTGAGTCAAGAGGGTTGACTCGAGTCCTTGGAAGTGTAGGGAATTGGACTGCACTTGTGGAGGAGTGGAGAAATCAGTGCAGAGAAGGACACGGGTAGTGACACATGCATGTCACTACCCGTGTGAATATGACATGGGTAGAGACACGGGCGTGTCTCTACCCGTGTGGCAATGTGTCGAGTTGAACTCGATGAGATGTGTTGAGATCAACGAAATGCGTGTCGACATCGACGAATTTCATGACACGGGTAGAGACACGCTCCTGTCTCTACCCGTGTGGCATTGTGTCGAGTTGAACTCGACGAGAGGTGTCGAGACCGACGAATTATATGACATGGGAAGAGACACGGGCGTGTCCCTACAGGTGTGCTCCAGTCGACGATTTTGATCTAGATCGACGAAGTGTTGAGATCATCGAATTGTATCCAGAGAAGGATACGGCCAGGGAACACGGCCGTGTCTTGTGGACACGGTTCGGGACACGGGTCGTGATACGGGCGTGTCCCTACCCGTGTCAAGTATTGAACCGACACGGAAACTGTCGTTGCTGTTTCGCCCAAGAAGGACACGGGTAAGGACACGGCCGTGTCCCTACCCATGTCAGTTTTCATATATAAGGGTGTTGGATCTGTAGTTGATTTGGGCTAGGTTCACTGACTTAGGATGTGACCCTACATGTATAGCCAGGGTCAAGTTTGTGTCCTAGAGTCTAGGCCAAGTCCTTGGGTTCAACTTCAGATGGACCAGCTATCATCAAGACCATCAGAGACTCCAGATTTAGAGGTTTTCAAGACTAAGTAAAGTGAGTTCGACGTTCGTCGAACTCAGCTCGACAAAAGGTGTTTTGCGCTCGACGATCGTGAGACAATCTTAGTGCTGAGCTTGACGATCTTTGTTCTCTGTTCGACGAAGACAGAGTTTCTACATCAAGCCAAATTAAGGACAACTTCAGAATTTTTCTATGTCCAGCTTCAAGCTTTGGTCGACGAATTAGATTCTGAGCTCGACGAACTTGGACCTCAAGTTCTCAGCTTCTCAGGTCGACGAATGTAGTTCTCTACTCGACGAATTCTGAACTCAGAGTATTTGTGTCGACACTTAGGGCATGTGTCGACACCAGTCAATCTATGTCGACACCAGAGGATTTGTGTCGACACCAAGATTTGAGTCGACACCAAGTTCAATCAGTCGACACCAGCTTATGTCGACACAGGATTTCAGCAGATGCAGATTATTTGGCTAAATCCACAATCTTTCTTCGCTCGACGATCTGGATCTCAGTTCGATGAATACTGTCTGACAGTGATAATTATCTGCTCGACGAATGATGGATCTCAGTTCGACTAATGAAGATTATATTGTCGACGAACTCAAGCTCTGCTCGACGAACTCAAACTCAGCTCGACGAACTCAAACTCAGCTCGACGAATTGCGTTCTTCGTTCGACGAATCCAGACTAGGTCGTCTTCAAGTTTCTCGTCCCGTTTCTTAGCGATGATTCCGGAGTTATTAATGCCAGATCTTCTCGGAATGTTACAGTTGGAACGCACATTGACTATGGACGATTACATGCCGTTTTTTCGTGGGACAGTTGGGGAAATCATTGATTGTCGCTTCCTTCCAAGGCCGACTGCAATTACTGCTAAACATTCGAATTTTGAATGTTCTCTGTCAGTCAAAAAGGATATAGAAAAGAAAAGAAAGCATCAATACAGTGAGTTACAAAGTTATAGACAGTAGTACATCAAGCAATACAGACAATCAGATAGGGACACTCAGATTGCACAGAAGAACAATCATACACAACATCAAAAGTTCTACTGCAATCAGCCTGAACAGAGAACATCTTAAAGAAGAAGAAGAAGACCAATCATTATCAAGAGTCTTCTTCCTTCAACTCTACAGGACTACTTCAAAGGACAACAAACTTCAATCTATTAAAGGAGTTCCTGAAACAAATTCTGGTCCAGGCATTCTAGGTCTTTGAAGACCTATCACCCTGAAGCAGTGCTCCAGTATTCCTGATTAATTCAAGATCTCAGGGGGAGCAACATCTGCTACAATCAATCCACAAGTCTTCTCTCTGACTGTTGACAGAGAAGACACCATCTCCTTTACATCCAATTCCTGTATAGTTTTTTAATTCCCTTCAAAATTATGCTGGTTGCAAGTCTCCTTCCAAATGACTTGAGGTTTTGGTTTTTGAGCACCTGAACAAAGGCTTATTGGTGTCAGGCACCTGATCAAAAACCTGAGTGGATTCCTACCATGGTGGTAGAAGAGTGGATGTACCCAGGTTGGGGTACCACTATAAAAATTCTTGTGTCATCTTGTTGCCCTTCTTTGTATTTGGCTGTGCTGTTCTGTGATTATTTAGGTTGCTGTGCTAATTTATTTTATCTGTTGAATTATTCACTTAGGCTTACAACAAAAGTTGTAAAAAGTTTATAGTGAGCACTATACTCTATTAACCCCCCCCCCCCCCCCCTCTAGAGTATTTTAGATCTAACCTACACTTTCAATTGGTATCAGAGGGAGGTTGGTTAAAATACCACACCTTAGTGGTTGTCAGGCTAACACCTGAACCACAAAGATCCCTCTAGTTAGATCTGTTTATTTATTTTTGTTATTAGATTTTTGTCCTCACAGACATGGCCCAAAATAAAGATTATGCAAGCATCAGACCTCCAATTTGCAATCTTAACAAGTTTGCCATCTGGAAGGCAAGAATCAGATTATACATGAATTTTATTGATGAGGATATCTTTTCTGTTATTTTGTTAGGTGTACCACCAGCACCAACAACTTCTACAAGCACTTCAACAAACATGACTACAGTGCCTCCTCCAGAAAACAATGAAGCCTACAAGAAAGCCAAGATGGCTGATGCTAAGGCAATGAATATTTTAGCCCAGACTATGTCAGATGACATATTCCAGAAGGTGGCTGAGTGCACCTCAGCCAAAGCCATTTGAGACTCCTTAAACCAAATGGTAGCTGGCTCTGCAGATGAAACAAAGGACATAAGATCCAATCTCATATCCCTGTATGAGAACTTTAAAAAGGATGAGACTGAATCAGTGGCAGAGATGTACAACAGGTTGAGCACAATCATCAATGAGCTCAAAACCCTGGATAAGGACATCACCTTGACAGAGGTGAATGATAAGATTCTGATATGTTTCCCTAGCTCTTGGGATTCCAGAATCTGACCAATCAAAGAAGCCAGAAGCCTCAATGAGATCTCAACTGAGTCTCTACTAGGCAAATTAATGTCCTATGAGAAGTTGGTCAAATCAAGAGAAGCTGCAGAACAGAAGGCAACAAATCCAGTTAGAAAGGAGCACAGCATAGCCTTCAAAGCATCTAATGAAAGTGAGACATCAACTTCAAATGAAGAACTCATGAACCTCTTTGCCAAAAGGTTCTACAAGATGACAAGGAAGGATTTCAGAAGAAAATCATCCAGACAGGATGATAAGCCCAAGTATGACAAGACACCAACCAAGGAGGTTGTGTGCTTTAGTTGCAGAAAGCCTGGACATTATATCTCAGAATGTCCAGAAAATCAGAAGAAAGATAAGATCAGAGAAAAGGATTCAAGGAGAAAGCATAGCAGCAGACCCTCCTCTAGCAAATATAAAAAGAAGGACAAGGGATTTGTTACAGAGACTTGGAGTGATACAGAAGAAGAAACATCTTCCTCCAGTTCGAGTGAAGAAGAGGAAGAAGCTAGATCCAAGGAGGTGTGCCTAATGGCAATTGATGCCTCTAGGAACAATTCTGTATTAGAAGAAGATTCTGAAGATGAAGCTGCCTCATACTCAGAGGCAGATCAGGTTATTTCTAGCTTTGAATTTAGTTTTGATTTATTTAAAGCTGAATTCAAATCTATGTGCTTAGACTTAATCAATTTAGAAAAGAAAATAAAAATTCTTAGAGAAAGATTAGGAAATCTTGAATCTGTAAATTTAGAAAACATAAAGCTAACAGACCAACTAACCTTAGCTAATGAACAAATAATTAAACTAAAATTTGAATTATGTGAGGCCAAGCAACTTGAGCAATCTCTAAATGGGAGAAGCCTCAAGCTGATGGACATTACAAGCACAATGAATGCCATATTAAATGGCAAGCTGTGCTTCGATGCTTCATCAAGTTTACCCCCCATAGTTAAGAAAAACATTCTTTCAACCCCCATCAAATTTATTTCTGCAAAGGGAAAAGAAAAATTAATGGACAAACCAATGTCAGAAAGCAATCCTAGACCCATAGACAAGAGAAATAGAAATCTGAAAACAGCAAATAAATACAAAGTTCAGCAGCATTCGTAGAACTTAGATTGACGAAATGTGGCCAGTTCGTCGAACTCAGACCGACGAACGCTGAACGCAAACTTCAGATATAACAATTCGTCTAACTGCGATCGACGAACTTTGTATGGTTCGTCGAGCAGAGGTCGACGAACTTGGGGCACAGAAAATGACTACTGTCATTCTCTGAGCAGAGATCGGCGATCTCAACCCTATTCGTCGAACTCTGGTCGACGAACTTACAACAATTCGTCGAACCCAAAAAGACCAAACAGAAACTATTTCTCTTACAGAAATCTTAAACCAACTAATAAGACATTTAATCCAGTAGCTGATTGGGTAATTCCACCTAGGAGATATCACCCCTTAGGCTATAAATCTCAACCTGCTTTATCAGTTATATCCAGTTTCTCCTATCAACCAAATAAAGGACCCAAGGTAACCTGGGTCAAGAACAATTGAGTTTTGTTTTTCATTACAGGTACAGGTGAAGAGCTGTCCAGGGTAAGTCAAAACTGGTACTTGGACATTGGATGCTCCAAACACATGATATGCAGTAAGGGTAATCTATCTAATTACAAGCCCAAGCTAGGACCAAAGGTGATTTTTGGAGATTCCAACAGTGGTCAATCAGAAGGATATGGGACAGTGAAGATTGGATCAGTGACTTTCAAGAAAGTAACTTATGTAAGAGGACTTAAACATAACCTTATATCCATAAGTCAATTATGTGATGAAGGTTATCAGGTACATTTTAACTCTACTTCCTGTTCTATTATTGATAATAAAAACAAAATTATTTTAATTAGACTTAGACAAGGTAACATATATTTAGTAGATTTTATATCTGCCACAACTGATATCTGCTTACTGAATGTTACTAATAATCAAAATGAGTTATGGCATAAAAGACTAGGACATGTAAACTTTAAGAATATATCTAGGTTATCCAAAGACAACCTTTTTAGAGGCTTACCTTCTGCCCCCTACAAGAAGGAAAGCCTATGCAGGGCTTGTCAGTTAGGCAAGCAAACCAAAACTAGTTTTAAATCCATTAATAAAAGTGATTCACCTAGGATATTGTATTTGTTTCATGTGGATCTATTTGGACCCATCCATTGCAGTACAAAGCCTAGGAGGGAAATCTTATACTTTAGTGATTGTTGATGACTTCTCTAGATTCAGTTGGGTAGCCTTTCTGAGAGCTAAGTCATATACATTCAAGATTATTATAAATTTTCTCAGGACCATACAGATTGAGTTCTCTACTCATGTTGCATTGATCAGAAGTGATCATGGAATAGAGTTTGAGTCTCTTCTTATGCATGAGTTCTGTGAGAAGGAAGTATGAGGCAGTGCTTCTCAGCTCCTAGAACTCCCCAACAAAATGGGGTTGCTGAAAGGAAAAATAGGACACTCATTGAATCTGCAGGTACATTATTGGCAGATGCTTACATGCCTCTATCCTTTTGGGCAGAAGCTGTAAATACTGCCAACTATGTCCTGAATAGAAGTCTTATACATAAAATAGAAAAAAAAAGAACCCCTATGAATTACTTAAAGGGAAGAAACCTAAAATCACATACTTTAAAGTTTTTGGTTGTATTTGTTACATTCACACAAATAACAAGAGATACATTAGAAAGTTTGAGGCCAAGGCTGAAGAATGGATTTTTCTATGATACTCCCAAGTAAGCAAGACATATAGGGTTTTTAATAAATCCACCCTTAAAGTTGAGGAATCTGATCATGTATCTTTTGATGAAGCTAACATGTCATATAAAGAAAAAGAGATTTCTACCAATAGCTTATTGCAGGTTCCACAACTGTGTGAGTCTATGGATGGACTAAATCTTACCCAAGGGGTATCAAACCATCCTACTCCACAGGTTGCTGAAGAAAGTGAAGAAAAAATTCAAGAGGAAGTGGCTGAGCTTCCCTCAACATCTAGTACCATTCCCTAAGAGGAATTAAATACAGAAGCTGTTGCTCAACCAACTCCACCAACTGATCTTGTCACACTTAGAGATCACCCAAGATCTCAAGTGATTGGAGACATTTCAGTAGGTTTACAGACAAGGCATCAACTCAACCAATACTTGATGCATGCATGTTTTCTCTCTCAAATTGAACCTCTCACCATTCATGAAGCAGAGCAAGATTCCCACTGGCTCATTGCAATGCAAGAGGAACTAAATCAGTTAGAGAGATGTAGAGTTTGAGATTTGGTTTCAAGACCCCATATCTACCCAATTATTGGAACCAAATGGGTCTACAAGAACAAGTTGGATGCTCAAGGCAACATAGTGAGTGATGAATTGTAAATATACGTATTTTTATGCACTTTAATTTAGTCGTTTTCATTTATTTTTGTCATTTCTACTTATTTTTGTTCAATAAAATACTCCTCTTCTTGTAAATTTACTACTAACTTGTTTTCTTTAATTTTGCAGAAAAATTTCAAAATCTGCCAAAATTGGGCAGTACACGCCCGTGACAATTTGGTCACGCCCGTGACCGGGCCGTGACATTGCATTTCCTGTGAAATCGGATGATTTCTGAAGTAAAAAGCTTGACACGCCTGGCGACACGCCCGTGTCACCCGACATGGGGCGTGACCCAAGCCCGTGTTCACTCCACTCGACGAATTCCGCTCGACGATCGTCGAGTGTCGACACCAACAGTCACGCCCAGCGTCACTCCCGTGACCTGGGGCGTGACTCAATCTCAGCTCGACGATTTCAACTCGACACTTTCCGCTCGACATTCGTCGAGTGTCGACACCAACTGACACGCCCAGAGTCACGCCCGTGACCTGGGGCGTGACCTTTCTAGCTGGCCCGACAAGATGCTGCCGAAAACTTTTTGACGCAACCCGCACTGGTCCTACCTCCCCGACACGCCCAGAGTCACGCCCGTGACCGGGGGCGTGACAGCCGCGAACTCAGCCCAAAGTCAACTTTCCTGTCCAATCGTCGGCCTCCTTCATGAATAATACTGACACGCCCCCCCCCCCCCCCACACGCCCGTGACGGAGGGCGTGTACTTAGAATTTTTTGCCTATAAATTGCCCATTTCTGTAAGGTCCAAGGGTTTAGATTTTTGGGCCATTTTAGTGATTTTTGTGGGCTGCATCCGTGATTTCTATTGCTATGTAAGGAGATTTCTCCCTCCTTTCTTTCATGTTTGTTTTTGCTTTAGCTTTAGCTCTTGTAATAGTTTGTAATAGTTTCCTTTAATCAATAAAAATGTTAGATTTTTTCTTCTTATTTGGCTTTGGAATGAACTCTTGTGCCCACTTTTCTTCTCATTTTATTCTTAGTTTTACCCTTGTTTTTCTCTTTATGAAAAGTGTGTGTGTGTATGAGTGTAACTTATTTACTTTACATGCTTTTAATTTGTCTCATGTTAGGTTTTGTTAGAAATTTATGAAATGATGAATTAGCTTTTTCTCTTTTTCTTCATGTCTTCTTTTAATGTTTTCAACATCTTCACTCTTATGAATGTGTAAAAGAGTTACTAAATTTTTTTTTGATTTTTTTTTACTTAGCTTTATTCTAGGATGAAAACCCTTTTTGTTCTTTCACTTTTCATTTCAACTTTTTTAGCACTTTTATGAAATCCTAGGAATGAAAATGTTGAAATTTTAATTTTCCAAAAACTTTGGTTTTTAATTTGTTTTGAAAAACTTTTGTCTTCTAAAAATTGTAATTTCTTCTTTTTATTTGTTTTTGGCAAAACCTAAGCATGAAAAAGTAAGAGTTTTAATTTTTAGGTAACTTTCATTTTGCTTTTAATTTGTGTGTGTGAGTGTATGAGAATAATGTTTTGATGCCTTGATTCAAATTGTGTATAGTGTGTGAGTGTAGGTGTTAAATTTTAATGCTTTCTTTTAATGCTTTTTTCAAATTTTGTAGAGTGTGTGAGTGTAGGTGTTAGCTTTAATCCTTTCTTGAAATTCTTATAGAGTGTGTGTGTTTGTGTGCATTTATTTCCGCCTACTCGTTAAGAGTTAAATGGCGCATCGTTTTCATTTTCAGTCCTACTCGTTCGAGTAGGACTTGTAATTTTCTTTCTTTATTTTTCTGCCTACTCACTTGAGTTAAATGGACGGACTTTATTTCCCGCCTACTCGTTTGAGTAGGACTTGTAATTTTCTTTCTTTATTTTTCTGCCTACTCACTTGAGTTAAATGGACGGATCTTTATCTCCCTGTAAATATTTGAGAAAGCCATGTAATCGCATTTATTTTCTCCTACTCATTTGAGTAGGACTCGCTTTCATTTCAGTCCTACTCGTTTGAGTAGGACTTGCAATTTTCAGCTTTTATTTACCGCCCCCACTAGTTTGAGTGGGACATGCAATTTTAAATATGCAAATTTCTTTTATGTGTAACTTAGTTTCTGTTTAATTTATAATTTGGAGTGTGCGTGAGTTCTTGTTTTAGCTAACTTTTCAGTTTTCTAAATGTTTGTTATTTTTCTTGTGTCCCCTTCTTATAATCATTTAGCGTTTATTTCGAACTCGCGCCTCACTAATATTATAAAGCCGTCCCCATACCGATGTGTGGCTAATCGCTATTAGCCTCGGCATCGAAGAGCTTTGGGACATTTAAAATGATTTCTAATAATTGAAGCTCTTTATTTTCATTTTAATTTAAGGACTTAAGGTTTACCCCGGGTTTACGACGCGTAGGACCACATATCGATGTGTGGGCCCTATTTCCGTAGTCTATATGCTAGCTAGCCGAGAGGCCATGCATATGGACCGATCACCCCTGGGTAAACAGAGTTGCGTGCATACCCTCGAAAGAGGACAAGCCTAATTCTACCGGATTGGGATCCCCACCCAATAGCGGGGTTCTTACTGTAAAGCGGGCGTTAAGAGGAATCCTTCGTCGGACTAACGTTCGGTCGAATAGTCTTAACGTTCAGGTGAGAAATATTCCTAGAGATAAGTGCGCTCACATTTGTGGAACCTCTACAGCCAAGTTGCCTTTTATTAATTTGAAAACTAAGTCCTATAATTATTAAAAATTGTTTTAGTCTTAATCCGATTCGATGCCGACCGTTAACCCTTCATCGAATATTTTCTAAATCGTTTTTTCGCTCCTTTGCTTTTCCGTCTTTAGTTAATTAAAAAAATCCACCTTACTTTCAGTAAAATAATAGTCCTCCTGGAGGAGTAAGAATAGTCAACACGACCCCGAGAACAATACGACCTCGGTATTCCCCCGAATATCGAGTACTACTTGCGATAGGTGCACTTGACTCCTGTAGCACGCCTGCGGCGATTGACTCACCGAACCAACCACAGTAAGAGTCTATTCGCGGGCGCATCAGTGAGAAACAAGGCTAGGCTTGTTGCTCAAGGCTACAGGCAAGAGGAAGGAATTGACTATGACCAAACCTTTGCCCTTGTTGCAAGGTTAGAGGCCATCTGGATATTCCTTGCCTATGGAGCTCACAGGAGATTCAAGGTCTACCAAATGAATGTCAAAAGTGCATTTCTGAATGGAGTACTTCAAGAAGAGGTTTATGTAGAACAACCTCTAGGTTTTATCTCTCCAACTCAACCCTCTTTTGTTTTTAAATTACATAAAGCTCTCTATGGTTTAAAGCAAGCTCCAAGAGCTTGGTATGAGACCCTAGCAAGCTTTCTTTTAGAGCATAAATTTACAAGAGGAATCATAGATAAAACACTTTTCACTAGACATCATAAGGGCCAAATATTGTTAGTACAAATATATGTGGATGACATTATTTTTGGGTCTACTAATCCCAAATTGTGCAAGAGGTTTGCTAACCTCTTGCATTCTAAATTTGAGATGAGTAGCATTGATGAGCTTTCCTACTTCCTTGGTCTCCAAGTGAAGCAGCTCCCAAATGGTATCTTCCTCTCCCAAGCTAAGTATGCTAAAGAGCTTATCAAAACGTTTGGGATGGGTGATGCTTCAGGGATGAAAACACCTATGGCTACAAATGTTGTTGTGGATTCTGATGCAGCAGGGAAACCTGTAGATCAGAAAAATTATAGGGCAATTGTTGGATCCCTATTATACCTAACAGCTAACAGGCCTGATATAATGTTTGTCACATGCCTTTGTGCTAGGTTCCAAGTGAACCCTAAAAAATCTCACCTTATTTCCCTAAAAGGAATTTTGAGATATATAAAGAGTTGCCTTAATCTAGGACTCTGGTATCCTGTAGAGTCAGAATTTGAGTTAACTGGATACTCAGATGCTGACTATGATGTATGTAGAGTGGACAGGAAGAGTTCCTCTGGAACTTACAAGTTCCTTGGTATGAGACTTGTCTCCTGGTTTTGTAAAAAGCAGACATCTGTGTCTACATCAACTGCAGAAGCAGAATATATGGCTGCTGGCAGCTGCTGTTCACAAATGCTATTGATAAAAAATCAACTCCTAGACTATGGTGTCAACTTAAATAATTCAACACTATTTTGTGATAATACTAGTGCTATTACTATAGCACAAAATCCAGTTCACCATTCTAGAACTAAACATATTGAAATAAGACATCATTTCATTAGAGATAATGTAGACAAAAAGAAAATTAACTTAATCCATATTCCTACTGATTTACGGAGAGCAGACATTTTCACCAAGCCATTGAATGAGAAAACCCATCTGTTCTTTATAAATCAACTGGGAATGATTAATGGAGAAGAGTTAACCTAACTTATGTCTGCATTCGACGAATTTTCCAGAGTTCGTCGAACGGAGTTCGACGAATTAGGGAAAGTTTGAGAGATTCTCGTCGAACGGAGAACGACGAATTCTCTGTGTGTGGAAACAACTTTCGTCGACTGGAGATCGATGAACTTTGCTTCAGAAGACATTTCATCGAACGGAGTTCGACGAACTGTTTTAGATTTTTCTGGGTGTGATCGACGAATTATTTGTCTATAATTTATTTCGTCGAGCTCAGTTCGAAGAATTTTTCTTTTTTCTGGAATGGAGTTTGTCGATTCTTATTCTGAAAATCATATATCTAGGTTTTCTTCGACCTCCGTCCTACGCTTTCAATTCTTTTGCTCTTGATCGCCATTTTTCTCTGTGTTTTTCCTGCAGGTCATCAATGGCGATTCCAGCAAGCACGCTAGCAGCATTGAAGTTTGATACTGGATTCGACATGGATTTTGAGTCTTTCCAGCATTTTGACCCTATTTTCCTCTATATTTTGGAATTGCTGGAAGAACTCAATCTAAAGGATTTCATGACAAGGCGGATTAAACTCCATGCGACGGAAATAAGAGAATGGGTATATACATCTACTGCTTCTGAGAATGATACCGTGATAGGAAATATCGGGAGTACAGCTGTTCTGTTATCTCCCGCAATTCTGTCTGAGATTTTTGCACTAGTGAATGGAGAAGACAATATAGAAATGGATTCTGAAGAGTTTGGTGACATGCTGAAACTAATGGGATTTTTAGGAAGCAACCCTAATAAACTGTTGAAGAAGCAACTGTCCGCCGCCTACCAGTTTCTGGCAGACATTGTAGCAAAAGTGCTAATGGGAAAGCACTCAGCACATGATTACATAACCCGCTACCAATTCCTGGTTATGTGCGCCGTGGTGAACAAGAGACGTGTCAACTGGGGCACAATCTTCTTTGAATTGATAAGGAAAAAGAACAGCAAGAAGGAAGTCTGCTTCGACAAAATTTTGGGGATTTTTCTTCAAGAGAAGGCTGCTGAATGTATGGTCTCCCCGACCATCTTCATAAATGCCAGCAAGCGCCTCACATGCGCTCTGTTTGACAGGTGGGAGAGGACTATCTCCAAGCCCTCAAAAGCTTCTTCCTCTTCCATCCAAACTTCTGAGAGCACCAGGGCTGTAAAAGCCGCTCCCCACCCTGCACAAGTGGTCCTTCCATCTCCATCATCTCTTCCTGCACTTCCAGCCAAACAACTCCCCTCCTCTTACATTCCTGCTACCACACCTAAATCTCCACCACATACTTATGTTCCTACTCCTCCTCCATCTCCACCACTGGACCTTACCAACATTCCTACACCTCCAGCTTCACCTCTTGAGACATTTGTCCCTACACCTCCTCAGTCTCCTCTTCCCCCCCATTTGTCATCCATTCCATCCTACAACATACCCACAGACACTGCCACACCAGCTGTTATTCCTCCTCTATCCCCTCCATCAGTTCATCCTCCTTCATCTACTTCTCTACCTCCACCCACCATCTCTCCATCATTGGAAACCCTCACTGTATCTTCCATTATATCCCTGCTCACTCCCCTCATATAATCTCTCATCGAAGAGGCCATTACACCTCTTGTGACCTCCATCAATTCTTTATCTGCCCAGATTTCTGTCCTATCTGATGTCCCCTCTTCATCCAGGGGCCTGGCTCTAGGTTCTCCTGAACCCAGAAAGGGGGAGATGCTCAGTGATGAAGTTGCAGCAGATGTAGATACAGCAGCAGCAGCAGTCACAGCAGTAGTTCTCTCTCCAGCAGATGTAAATTCAGATGAGGATACAGAAATTTTGACAGATTTTGATTCTGAAATGATTGCGTTAATTCATTTTATGGATACTGGCAATGATCTAGATGAGTCAGTTGAGGAAATAAAAACTGTTGGTGATTTCTCCTTGAATCCCACAGTTAATCTACTAGAATTACTGGAAATTTTTGATACTGTACATCTGCAATTTCTCCCAGCAGATTTTACTAAGCCAAGTTTGGCTATTGTACCATACACCTCCCTAATAAGTCCAGCAGTTGCTAAGCAACTCTATGATAGTTTTGCTCCTCCAATGGTTGTTACATCATCTTTAGTTATTCCAGAAGTTATTTCAGCCCCAACTTTTGTTATGGATGACTCTCCCCTACCAGATTTGGAAGAGCTTATTCTAGATGATATTGAAGAAGAAAATAAGGCAGCAGCTGAAAGCTCTGTCCTTACTGTATCTGTTTCCTGTGCAGCTCCCTCTTCTTCTGTTGTAGATATTCCAGTTCCTGAACCTTCTGCCCCTCCTCCAGAAAAAGCTATTATTTCTGATAAAGCTTTGAAAGCTTTGGATGCTCTGTATGACATCCCTCAGGGTTCTGAGTCTGAAGAAGATGATGATGATGACTCAGATGAAGATGCTGCAAGTAAGAAAAAGAAGATGCTAGCAAAGAAAAGGAAGGCTCCTCCTCCTCCAGCTCCAAAGCCTAATCCCAATGCTGAAACTCAATATTACATTCTGCATAATGTAACTCCATACAAGGGAATGCCTGGATGGATGTGTCTATCCAAGAACCAGCTGAAGGATAGAAAGAGAAGCAGGAGATATTCCCCTCCTCCAGTGCAAAGATTTAGGAAGGATCCTCCTCCTCCTCCTCCAGCAGCTGGTGCCAGTGGCTCTAGCTCCCAGAGATCTGCCCCAATGCAAACATATCAGAGACAATCAGGGAGATCTTCTGGAAGCAGCCAGCAGAGGCAGCCATCCTCTTCAGGACATCAACATCAACAGCATCAGCAACAGCAGCAACAAATTTCTGATGTACAAAAAGCTGAAAGTCCAAAGAGACCTCTCTCTCCTCCAATTCCTTTTGAAGATCCTGAAACTGCTAATACAACAAGAATGGCTAGATTACAGGAATTGATTGGACTATCTTTAA
This sequence comes from Platanthera guangdongensis, assembly GCA_039583875.1. Lineage (NCBI taxonomy): Eukaryota > Viridiplantae > Streptophyta > Magnoliopsida > Asparagales > Orchidaceae > Platanthera > Platanthera guangdongensis. The sequence continues at coordinate 169,675,102 of CM077158.1, read as the reverse complement.
TAAATAAAGCCAAGGCTGAAGGCAAAGATACATCAGGTCTTACAACTATGTCTAAGTACAGAAAAGAAGAGCTGAAAAGGTTTGACAAAGGAAACAAGCTATTTAATGTTGATGATTATATGAAACTTCATCCAGAAGCAGTTGTCCCCAGAGCAACTTCATTGAATATTATAGGGGCAGCTGATATGACTATGACAAAGGCTCAAGCTCAAGATCCAAAGAGAGAAATCATTTTCAAGAAGATAGGAGAGCAGACATCTGAAGACAAATCCAAGCAGAAGAAGCAAAAGAAGTAATCTTCTTGTTATTTCATTTTCTGTCTATTTTTGATTTTCAAACTATGATAACTGTTTAAACAAAGCTCTGTATATATATCTGCTGCATGTGTTGGTAATTCTCTGCCAGATATATTTCTTTTCTTACTTTGTTTTTCTGTTTGTTCCTATTTTGAGTCTCTGTTACTGACCTCACCCAAATAGGGGGAGATTGTTGGAACCCTAGTTGATTTGGTCTAGGTTCACTGACTTAGGATGTGACCCTATATGTATAGCCAGGTCAAGTTTGTGTCCTAGAGTCTAGGCCAAGTCCTTAGGTTCAACTTCAGATGGACCAGCTATCATCATGACCATCAGAGACTCCAGATTTAGAGGTTTTCAAGACTAAGTAAAGTGAGTTCGACGTTCGTCGAACTCAGCTCGACGAAAGGTGTTATGCGCTCGACGATCGTGAGACAATTCTTAGTGCTGAGCTCGATGATCTTTGTTCTCTGTTCGACGAAGACAGAGTTTCTACATCAAGCCAAATTCAGGACAACTTAAGAATTTTTATAAGTCCAGCTTCAAGCTTTGGTCGACGAATTAGATTCTGAGCTCGACGAACTTGGACCTCAAGTTCTCAGCTTCTCAGGTCGACGAATGCAGTTCTCTACTCGACGAATTCTGAACTCAGAGTATTTGTGTAGATACTTAGGGCATGTGTCGACACCAGTCAATCTATGTCGACACCAGATGATTTGTGTCGATAACAAGATTTGAGTCGACACCAAGTTCAATCAGTCGACACTAGCTTATGTCGACACACGATTTCAGCAGATGCAGATTATTTGGATAAATCCACAATCTTTCTTCGCTGGACGAATCTGGATCTCAGTTCGACGAATACTGTCTGACAGTGATAATTATCGGCTCGACGAATGATGGATCTCAGTTCGACTAATGAAGATTGTCTGGTCGATGAACTCAAGCTCGGCTCGACGAACTCAAACTCAGCTTGACGAATTGCGTTCTTCGTTCGACGAATCCAGACTAGGTCATCTTCAAGTTTCCCGTCCTGTTTCTTGGCGATGACTCCGGAGTTATTAATGCCAGATCTTCTCGGAATGTTACCGTTGGAACGGGCGTTGACTATGGACGACTACATGCCGTTTTTCCATGGGACAGTTGGGGAAATCATTGATTGTCGCTTCCTTCCAAGGCCGACTGCAATTACTGCTCAACATTCGAATTTTGAATGTTCTCAGTCAGTCAAAAAGGATATAGAAAAGAAAAGAAAGCATCAATACAGTGAGTTACAGAGTTATAAACAGTACAACAAGCAATACAGACAATCAGATAGGGACACTCAGATTGCACAGAAGAACAATCATACACAACATCAAAAGTTTTACTGTAATCACCCTGACCATAGAACATCTTCAAGAAGAAGAAGAAGACCAATCATTATTAAGAGTCTTCTTCCTTCAACTCTACAGGACTACTTCAAAGGACAACAAACTTCAATCTGTCAAAGGAGTTCCAGAAACAAATTCTGGTCCAGTCATTCAAGGTCTTTGAAGACCTATCACCCTAAAGCAGTACTCCAGCATTCCTGATTAATTCAAGATCTCAGGGGGAGCAACATCTGCTACAATCAATCCACAAGTCTTCTCTCTGACTGTTGACAGAGAAGACACTATCTCCTTTACTTCCAATTCCTGTACAGGGTTTTAATTCCCTTCAAAATTATTATGGTTGCAAGTCTCCTTCCAAAAGACTTGAGGTTTTGGTTTTTGAGCACCTGAACAAAAATTCATTGGTGTCAGGCACATGATCAAAAACCTGAGTGGATTCCTACAAGGATGGTAGAAGAGTGGATGTACTCAGGTTGGGGAACCACTATAAAAATTCTTGTGTTGTTTGGTTTCCATTCTTTGTATTTTGGCTGTGCTGTTCTGTGATTATTTAGGTTGCTGTGCTAATTTATTTTATCTGTTGAATTGTTCACCTAGGCTTACAACAATAGTTGTAAAACGTTTATAGTGAGCACTATACTCTATTTACCCCCCTCCCCCTCTAGAGTATTTCAGATCTAACCTGCACTTTCAAAGGGGGAAGATAGAACCCTAGCCATTTTCACGCTCACTTAATCCCTGAGAGAACTTCTGTAGAAGGAGAACTGCTGGAGGAAGATCTAGGGAAGGAGTTCCGCCATCGCCGTAAAGGAGAGGATGCCGCCGCGAAGAATCACAAGGTCTATGGCCGGAAATAGAACCGCTGGAAATGAGGTGAGTTTCGTACCCTCTACCTTGGTGCTAGATCTGTAGATATTTAGGCGAGACGTCAACTCAAAAGAGTCTAGACATGTGAGGAGATGTTTTCTCTAGGGTGAGGCCAATCCGGGGCATGTGCTCTTGGTTAGTAGTGTCTTCAACCTCTCCGATCTTCTATGTGGAGATGGGGGATGGTTTCGTGAAGGGTATTGGCCTCTTGAGTTTGAATAAGGGAGGAGGTTTTTTGGATTGATTTGGGAGGATCGTCTTGAGGAGGAAGATGAACCGATGTCGTTCATTCCGCCTTAAGTTGTGTGCAGAATCTGTATTCTGTGCACAGCGAACTTCGTGGACATTATTAAGAATGATATGACAAGACCTGGGCATTCGGCTAAACACGAAAGTTGAAGCCCTTGAAAACACCTTTCCAACGAGTGGCTGCATGACTTCAGGCGATGTATGTAGCCATAGTAATGTCTGAATGAAAATGGTGTTCGATAAATCCTGCATGCAGAAATTGTGTTCTGTATGCAGCGGACTTCAAGTCTGATTTCAATTAGGATAATATCAAATCTGGGCGGAGGTCTGAATACAATAGTTGTATCCCATGGAAAGACCTTTCCATTGAGGGGTTACACGTCTTCACCAGATTCCTGTAGCTTCAGGAATATCCAGTTAAAGTTGCAATCCAGATTTACTCTGCATCTAAATTCTGGGCTTTATATAATATGGATTTGGATTCAGTGGAATTAATATTGCTAGCAACTTGGCTTTGATGAACTCTTTATGGCTATACATTTTAGTTGCATGATTGATGAATCTTATTAATCAGATTTCATATAATAAAATTGGGAAGCAAGCTTATTTAAATAAATTGACTTGATAGAAATTGATAGAGTGTTACTTATGAGCATTATGTTTATAATATGTCGTTACCATTTGGAAAGAGTGATAGATCTTTATATACGCATCATGTTATATTATGTTGTTATCATTTGGAAGGTCATGTAGAGGCATAAATTATGGCCATGAGTATGTTTGACAAATGGAATGGGTATAGTAGTCCAATACATAGAGGGTCGTCTCCCTACGGGTAGTGTTGTAAAAGGATGTAAGTGCGGTGTTGACCGTCAGTTGCTTGGTTTGTGTTGGGATAGAGTATGGATGAATGGTTGGGCTGTGTCCTCGTGCCTTCTTCCGAGGCCCCTCCCATGCCACGGTGGTGTGAAATTGCATGAGGCGTGAGTCGACACGCGGTGTCGTAATATTGGGTTAAGGATAGTATGGCAGGTCTACGGGCTCGCCGATTGTCACACCGACGGGAGTTGACAGTTAGACTTTGGGCGGTTGGACTTGGTCCTCGGTGTTCATGTCCCGGGGCTCCTTCCGTGCCAAGTGAACGGTTGGGCTATGTCCTCGTGCTTACTTTTGAGGCCCCTTCCGGGTCACACAAGGCTAGTTCGGGCTGTGTTCTTGGTGCACATCTACCCAAGACCCCGCTGGGCCATAGTACGCATGGGCTCCGCTGTTGTGTTCATAGCGCTGAGGCATATGAAGGCATAGGTGAAGTAGTGTGGATACCCGCCTAGTAGTAGAAGTGCCCGTTCTACTGTCACCGCCTGGCCACGGCGGCTGATGCCTGAGAGGTTAGGTACCTGCTCGAAAAGTGGGAACTATAGTCTGTGTCGACATAGAAATTGCATGTGTGTGATCATGGGTGGGTCATTGCATAGCATACATAGCATTTCATAACATTGCACAACAAGATCCTCATTGTATAAGTTTGTATGGACACTCTTATACGATGAATTACTTTTATGTAACCCGATCCTTAACTTATAAGTTTGTATTGGCATTCTTATAAGTTAAGTTACTTTCATGTTGTTTCTTATACCAGCTAGTTTGCTATTGCTCTCAAATATTTGCTAGATTATGATACTGTTACTCTTACCTTATTGTCACCTGCTTGTTCCCTTTTATGCTTATTATATATATACTCTTGTTCCTTTTCCCCGCCCGGTGTCGAGGAGTCGCCGGGGGAGCGGATGTGAAACCACTTAGTCGTTTCGACTAACGGTTGCTACGACTTCCTTTTTAGGAGGTCACGTCGCAGGTAGAGCAGCTGCAGACTACACAGCAGGACAGCCAGGCCAGGACGACAAGGCCTGAAGTGACGATGCCATCGATACCGTCGGTTACGGATGTTAGTATTTTAATACTCTGATGTAGCCCGTTTGCGCAATGTTTAGCTGTACTCTGATATATTGTAGAAGCATGTTTTAGCTTCCCCTTTATTGATGTTTTTGGACTTTATTACTTTGTGTGGATTTGACTTCTCTTGCTTATTATATTTGGTTGGGTTGGCATGTTCTATTGATATTGTTGGAGCCGGCGGAATAGGCGTCTTGTGGTACATGTTAGCTGTGTGCTAATGCTACCGCAAGGTGGCTGTTCCGGGCATAAGATCCCCCTTCGTGCCGTGTTTTGAGACCCAAGATGGGGGGTCTTACAAATGGTATTCGTTTTCCACGATCCTCAACTAAGGAAGTCATTCAACAATGGTGCCACCCCCGTTTGATTAGTCAGTTTGGGGACAAACTGACATAGCGGAAGCAGTGGTGTGCCCATATGTAATTCACGTTAAGTATGTCCAACATTGACCTTAAGATTAGCCAACCTGACCATACATTTGCATTTTATGTGTAGATTCCAGCGCTCGTTGAGCAGGTGGGAGGCACTCCTGCACCCTCTTTACCCACTCCCACTCAGTTCCAACAATCTAAGTTGGAGCTGACGCTCACTGTCATCCTCGATGCTTTTAGGGTGCAGTAGCCCCCGGTGCAACAACAGGACCCAAGCTCCAACTGGCTGAGCACCTTCTGGGCTCTCTCCCCTCCCACTTACCTTGGGACGGAGTCAGCCGTACGTACAAAGGAATGGCTAGACATGGTACAGGAGTTGTTGGCTGGTATCTGTTGCCCGGCCAATATGACAGTGACATTGGCGGTGTCCGTCTTGGACTTACATGCTAAGAGGTGGTGGAAGTCCCTTATGGGCTCTACCTTCCATGGCCGAGTCTATACGGAGATAAGTTGGGGTGAATTCTCAGGCGCTTTCTTGGAGCACTTTATCCCTACGTCGGCTCGAGATGAGCTCGAGCAGAGGTTTCTTCTACTAAAGCAGGGATCAAAGTCGGTTACGGAATACCAGCGGGAATTCCAGCATCTCACAAGGTTTGCGGATTCTTACGAGTTGGATGACAGAGGTTATGCCAAGCGCTTCTACAAAGGGCTGTGAGATCCCATAAGGCAGTCCATTTTGTTTATAGCGGATGGTAGCTTGGCGGAGATCATTGATATGGCGAAAAGATTGGAGGCGGACCAGTTGGGATGTATTAAGAGGCCTGCGGAGGACGTGATGGATGCCGGCCCATGGAATAGAAGGAGGCGAGACTTCAGAGGAGGAAGAGGATATCAAAGATCTGGAGGGCGTGTCCACCGAAACTATAGAGTGGAGCATCCGGTTCCGCAGCCGCCTGCGTTGCCTCCACCACCACAGCCTCATCAATTTCAACAACCTGAAGGGCGTCGTGGTCTGGTGTGCTTCGAATGCAACTAGCCGGGCCACATCCGACGTTTCTGCCCGCAGCTATTTGGGAACGTCCCTCCCGCTCTCCCTCCGGCAGCTCCTCGAGGGCGGGGTCACGTGTGTGGTCGAGGACGAGGACCGCGAGGAGGTAACCCTGGCCCTGCTAGGGATCACGTGTACATGCTTGACATGGCACAGGAACGGAACCCCCAAGATGTGATTGCAGGTTTGGTTTAATTAATTAACATATTTTCATTGCCTAACTTGAATTGATTATGACTTACTAGACACCTAGCAATAAGTTTTGGTTGTTGGTACTTAGGCACCGTGATTATTGGTGGGAAGACGTCCTATGAGCTGTTTGATACCGGTGCCTCACACTTCTATGTGTCTGAGGATTTCATAAAAGACGTGGATGGTGTACAGTACTTCACTAGCATAGCTAGACGTGTACGCCTTCTAGACGGCTCGGACATGATCGCAACTGCCAAGTGCGAGTTGGAGTTATTTATTGATGGGAAGGCCTTTGATACGCCGGCCACGGTTCTGAGAATGTCGGAGTTTGACATCATTTTGGGCATGACATTGCTGGACTGGCACTTCGCGAGGATCGACTGCGCGGAGAAGCAGATCTATTTGAGATATGGGGACTCTGATGTCATCTTCCAAGGTATTGGCTTCGCGCCTCGCATGATGTTATCTTTCGTCCAGGTTGTAAAAGCTCATATGAAGGGGGACGAGGTCTTCATGATCTGGTTCGAGTTGAAGGAAGAAGCATTGGAATTAAAGGACGTACGGGTAGTGCGGGATTTTCCCGAGGTATTTCCTAAGAAGCTACCAGGATTACCTCTGCATAGAGTGGTTGACATCCAGATTAATCTAGTACCAGGTGCCAAGCTTGTATCCAAGGCTCCATACAGAATGGACCCGAAAGAACTCGCGGAGTTTAGAGTTCAATTACAAGAACTGGTGGAGTCAGGGTTCGTTCTCCCCAGTTCATCACCCTGGGTAGCCCTTGTGCTGTTCGTGAAGAATAAGGATGGAACCCTGCATTTGTGCATAGATTATCAGGAACTCAATCGGTTGACGGTGCGGAACACTTATCCGCTACCTCGGATCGACGAGTTGTTCGATCAACTAGTGGGAGAACATTTGTTTTCTAAACTAGATTTGCGCTCTGGATACTATCAGTTGAGGATACAAGAAGGAGACATCCAGAAAATGGCCTTCAGTTCAAGATATGTTTTGTATGAGTTCACGGTAATGCCGTTTGGGCTCACAAATGCCCCTTAGGCCTTCATGAGCCTGATGAACAAGGTGTTCGAACCGTATTTGGACATCTTCATCATTGTTTTATCGACGACATCTTGGTCTACTCAAAGACGGAGGAGGAGCATGTCGAGCATCTAACCTTGGTGTTGAAGAAATTGAAGGAGCACTCCTTGTACGCCAAGTTTAGCAAGTGTGAATTCAGGCTTAAGGAGGTTGCTTTCTTGGGGCATGTGATCAGTGGGGAAGGATTAGCAGTGGATCCAGCAAAGGTGCGAGCCATGAAGGAGTGGTCGCTGTTGCTGTCGGCGGCCGATATACGAAGCTTTCTTGGACTTGCTGGTACTACCGCAGGTTCGTGAAAGGATTTTCCTAGATTGCCCTTCCTCTTACCTCCTTAACGAAGAAGGGTGTGCCATTTGAGTGGACACCACAGTGTGAAGCGACATTTCAAGATCTGAAGGATAGGCTTACCTCCGCCCCCATCCTTGCACTTCCGTCGGGAAAGGAAGGATTTCAGGTTTACACGGACGCGTCATATCAAGGGATGGGAGCGGTATTGATGCAGCACGGGCATGTAATCACTTATGCTTCAAGACAGTTAAAGAAACATGAAATAAATTACCCGGTCCATGATTTGGAGTTGGGCGCGGTGGTGTTCGCTTTGAAGGTCTGAATGCATTATCTATATGGCAAAAATTTGAAGTATGTCCACACTCAGAAGGAGTTGAACCTGAGACAAGGGCGGTGGTTGGAATTTCTATGCGACTATGAGTTCACCATGAACTACCACCCCGGGAAAGCGAACTCGACAGCCGATGCCTTGAGTAGAAAAGTACCAGGCTCTAGCCCAGAATCACGGCTGATGAGTATGGAGTTGGCTCGGATGATTGAGGAGATGGATATTACTTTGGTGTTCAAGGCTCCTTCGGCAGAGTATGCGGAGTATTTGGCAAGCATGAGCATAGTTTGTGATATCCGGGACCAGATTCGGGTGAAGCAAGGAATGGATGCGGCCTTAGCCCCGGCTATCAAGGCAATTGAAGATGGGAGCATCGATAAGTACACACTAAAAGACGGCCTCGTTTATTTTCGTGGCCGGCTCTACATTCCCAAGGGCGGCAAAATCCGGGAGGATATCTTGAGGGAGGCACATTGCTCTCAATATTCTGTACACCCGGGTATTGCCAAGATGTACGCCGGCTTACGGAAGACCATGTGCTGGCCGGGAATGAAGAAGGATGTTCGTTACTATGTTACCCATTGCAAAGCTTGTTAAAGAGTGAAGGCTGAATGCAGGAGTCCCGGTGGTTTGTTGCAGTCGTTGCCCATTACCGAATGGAAGTTCGAAGATATCTCCATGGACTTTGTACATGGGCTACCTCGTTCCCGCTCCGAGAATGATTCAGTGTGGGTTATTGTTGATCGACTGACAAAGGTGGCCTGGTTCATTCCAATGAAGAAGGAAGCACACGTGGATGTTTTGGTACGCCTTTTTGTGGAGCAATTCATACGGTATCATGGCGTGCCCAAGACAATTGTTTCGGATCGGGATGGTCGGTTTACATCTAAGGAATGGAAGGCGGTACAGGCGTATTTGGGCTCGCGCCTAACCTTTAGTACTGCATTTCACCCTCAGACAGACGGGCAGTCTGAGCGGACCATCAGAACACTGGAGGATTTATTGAGGTTATGTGTGCTGGACAGAGGAGAGTCGTGGGAAAGACTCTTGCCCCTGGTGTAATTCTCCTACAATAATAGCCATCAGGCGAGCATCGGTATGGCGCCCCATGAAGCCCTTTACGGAAGAAGGTGCAGGACCCCCTTGTCTTGGGTGCAGGATGAAGATCCGAAGGTATTGGGAAATGAATATATAGATGATAATGATGCGGCGGTCAGATTGATACGGGATCGCATGTTGGAGGCTCAAAGTCGGCAGACGAAGTATTATAATGCAAAGCACCGAATGGTGGAGTTCCAAGTGGGTGATAAAGTGTTCCTCAAGATTCGGCCGATGCATGGAGTGTCGCGGGTGCGTGGGGTGAAAAAGCTCAGACCAAGGTATGTTGGGCCTTATATTATACTGGAAAGGATTGGCCCGTTGGCCTATCGGTTGGAGTTACCACCAGAACTAGAGAATCTCCACGACGTGTTCCATGTGTCGTCGCTTCGAAAAGCAATGTTGCGGCCCGACCAATATATTCCCACTACTGATGGTGCACTGGCATCAGATAGGTCTGTGCGACTAGAGCCGGTGCGGATTGTTGACAGCGAGACAAGAACATTGTGACGCAAAAGTTTTCCCATGGTGAAGGTACTATGGTCCAACCATGGGAAGGAGGAGTACACATGGGAGCCAATGGATTTGATGCAGCAACGCTACCCGGAGTTGTTTGCTCAAGGTAATTTTATTTAAAATCATATGTTAAATTTCCTGTTATGCTTTTCTCCCCATAGCCCAAGCCTGATTTCGGGGACGAAATCTTTTATTTTGTTTATAGGATTTGTAACGTCCTGAATCGATGTAGGCCCCTCGTGTGTGTTTTTGAGTAAGGAGGGTTGACATGAGTCCTGGGAAGTGCAGGGAATTGGACTGCACTTGTGGAGGAGTGGAGAAATCAGTGCAGAGAATTGTTGGGTATTGTATCCACAATTACCTGGATTTGAGGAAGCCACCTGTCAAGCTAAGATGAATTCACAATGTATTTGATGAAACCTCTAAAGTTGTGCTTGCAGTTCTTCCACGCTAAGTGCACACCAATGTCAGGGTGCAGTAGGTCAATATACACGGGTCTGCACGACGTAATCCCTCGTTGAGCAGATCAGTGTGTTGGCCTACGTGTACTCTCTCTATTGGAGTGCACTTACTTTCAAGTACAGGGCCGTGTTTATGCAAGAGAAGATAAGGAGCAAGGATGGGTCAAGGAGCAGCTCTTGGGTGGAAAGACGAAAATTCGTCTAAGTATAATTCAACGAGAATCACCAAGTGATTCTCGCCGATTCGGCGAGAATCACTAGTGATTCTCGCCGAATCGTCGAGAATCATTAGTGATTCTCGCCGACTCTTTCCGGCTACTTCAAAACGGTGCCAAGTAAGATTCGGCGAGAATCACTAATGATTCTCGCCGAACCCATCGCTGAGCAGATCATGAATACCAAGTAATATTCGTTGAGAATCACTAAGTGATTCGGCGAGAATCACTAGTGATTCTCGACGAATCGTCGAGAATCACTAACTGATTCTCGCCGATTCGTCGAGAATCACCTGCGATTCTCGCCGATTTTTACTTGGTGTTTTCTCTGGAAGCTGCTGGACCGGATTCTGCCGCTGGACTATTTTGAACCTGTTTTCGGGTTTCTACGTGTGGGACCCACAACGGTCATATTGTACGTGTCTACAGTGTATAAATACATGGGTATTTTTGAACAGTAAGCTGAGCGAAGAAGAGAAGAAATACGCGAGCACGGACGAACCCTAAAATCGCCGCTTCCGCCCTGTCGCCGCCGCCGCCGCTCGCGACAAGTTGTTCGCCGGTTGATCGTGGTTTCGCCCAGATCCTCCTGCGACAGAAGCCTAGCTAAGCTCAGTATCTCACGTGTCTAACCGGAGATCTCTTGTCTCTCGATTTGTAGATCGGGAAAGTCTTCCCCATCCAAATCGATCGAGACGATTGATCCTAGTGTGACCGTTGGTAGACCTAGCCAGCTTCGCTACGAAATTTGGATTTCTAAAGAAGTGCAGCAGCACATCGTCGTCGCCGCCGATCCCGTGAACCTTGCCGCCGCCCATTTTGCCGCCGCCGGTTCCGGGGAGATCCTCTCCAAGAGAGATCTAAGGTTGTGGACTCCTTGTGGACGTCAAGAACACGCCGTCAATAAAGAGGGACATCTTAGTCTCCAAACGAAGTTTGTATCTCGTGTACATTCTAGTTTTACTTTTGTTGTAAAGGAACGTTTGTTCCGTGTTGTAAGGGTTGGGTGCAACCCGGTTTGTGGGAGTGTTGACTCCTACGTGTGGAAGGGTTCCTTCCGATAGTGCAAGGATTGGATTTCAATCCTGTTGGAGAAGTGACCGAGTCGTCCCTTGTTGGGAGATAGGTCGAAGGGAGAAAGTGGATGTACCCAAGTCGGGGAACCACTATAAATTGCCTGTGTATTCTGTGTGCTGTGCTGTTTATTTTTATTGTGCAGGTACAATCTTAAATTCCGCAAAAACGCTGCACGTCACCTATTCCCCCCCCCCCCCCCCATAGGTGAAGATAGTGGACACTAGGTGAACTTTCAAGTGGTATCAGAGCCAGGTTGCTCATCAAAAAGGTTAACACTTTGAGTAGTATCCTGCCACCGGTGTCAGAAGCATGGAGCTGGATTATGAGATATCGCCACTAAGACTTCCCGCATGTACAAAGGAGTATTATCCCGTCTGCAGGATGAGGGTGTCATATCACTTGGAGGCCATCGATCCTCGAGCATCTCTCATCCTGGAAGAGGGTCCTTTTATTCCTATGAAGACCTCCTGCTCTGGAAAGAATATCGAAGTGCCCAAGTGCATTGCAGAGATGTCAGAGACGGAACTGTCACTATTTAACTTGGACAAGAGGATTCGTCAAATTATCTTGGATATCTGGTCTGGAGCTTCTCGCTCTAGATTGGAAAAATGTAGGACGACTAAATCTATGTGGGTGATGATCTCAGAGTTGATGGGGGGGGTCAGAGAAAGCTGGAATCTGCTGTCAACCAGAGGATGAAGCCTATGTGGGGGTCCTCACCTCTGAAGATGAAGGCATGGATCTCTCGGACAACATCAGAGCTCTAGTGTCCGTGTCAGAGACTGAAGAGGCCAGCGAGGAAAGCAGCTCTGATGAGGATGAGACAATGGTCACTGACTCTACTGACAATAACACAGAAGAGCAAGTAACTTCTTCATCCTGCCCCATATCTCTTGAAGTTTATGAAGACAGGAACTGCTTTCCTTCAGAAGATTCTGATTCCCTGAAGAGAGCCCTTCAGAAAAGCAACCTACTTGCTGAGGAGCAAGCTCAAGAGATTGCTCGACTGAAGATCTTGTTGGTTCTCCAATTGGCGTCCAACAAGGTCAAGGACTCTAAGATCTCAGCTCTAGAGAGTAGTCTAGAGAATGAGAAAAGAATAGTATCAAACTTTTCCAAGGTTGATGCTATAAAGAGAAAGCAAGAAAACGGGTGGATCTCCCGGATTATCAATTCGTGGAGAAATGGGGAAACGATATTCCGACCCCCCACTCCAAGCAGGAAGGCAACTCATCATGCCTTCAGGTATGACAACAGGAATAGTCGTGGTCACTGCAAGGGTGATCTGTCCCCATGTGGAGACACCCGTAGTGCAAGGGCCATCGTGGCCACCCATGAGAGAATACCTAAGGCTCATTCTGAGCCCTTTGTATTCACTGCCACTGCCCCAACTCGGTGCGAATCTGCATGTCCCAGCTCACAGAAGACTTCTCACCACTCGAGGACACAGGATAGGGAGGTTAGAAGTCATGGTGTAAGTTTTCATGAGGCCTCAGGAAGGGGGATGCCTGAAAGGAAGGCACCACCTCCCCGACCTCATGCCGCTTGCAACATGCATTCCTTCCACCCTTCTACGTGTCACAGTGGAAGAGGAAATTTTGTGAGGAGATCATGCCCTATCCCATTTAGACCTAGGACCGTGACTACCTCAGTCATTAGATCAGGTCAGAAACGGCGATACAACATTCACCCGTGTTGGTGTTGTGGCAAAGTAGGACACTTTGCCATCGACTGTTGGCACAACCCCTCTGTGCCAAAGGCAAGGGCTTATCCACATTCACGGGACAGAGGTAGTCTTCCTGATAGGTTTTCTGGGGGAAGGCAGTCGAGTGCTTATGCTAACAGGAACCTAGGACCCAATATGATTTGGGTTCCTAAGGTAAGGTAATTCTTTCTTGCAGGGTAGTCTAGGTTCCCGTAAATATGATGGGAACTAGACAGTAGGTGTTCCAAGACTGAATTGGAACATGCATCTGGAATAACAGAAGTGATATCTATATAAGCATACTAACATCGAGCACCTGGTATGTTATAGTCAGAGAGACTAAATGTTAACTCTCATAATCCCAGGTACTTTTGATCAGTTCAAGGACTTGAGTCATATTGTATCCACATTTACATATATATCTATATATATGTATATTTATACTTATGCTTATACATATATGTGTGCACATCTAAGGATAGGTTAACTCGATACATACAAACCTTTTATACATCAATAAAGAGTTAACGAAGATATGTCATTATGAATCTCGACAACTCACAATTGACATCAAGAAGTGTTTGGAAAAGCCCCGTTCAAACCCAAATAGATTGGCTTTAAGATATATATATATTTATAATTTTTAAATTGACTTGACATCAGAAGAATTCGAAAATGCTGCAATGCCTCTCAACTTGAAGATTCCTAGTAAAGAAACCGTTCGATTACAACTTAAACAAATTCCCACCGACTCTTAGCAAAGGGATCCCGTTATAACTTGTTAAACCCTTATTAAAACCTGTCGTTAACGCAAAGAAATCTCGCAGACCTTTCATTTCCACGGGAAACTTACCGTAGCATACTCGTCGAATGAGCAGAAATCCCGCCGACCCTTTATATATTTAGAATTCCGCCGACCCTTCACCTTTCATAGGAATCCCGCCGAAGGAGCAAACTCGCCGAATCCCGCCGAACTTCGCAGGAAACACGCCTAATCCCGCAAAGGTCTTCGCCGAGTCGTCTTCCCGCAAGGTTCCCGCAAAGGTCTTCGCCGAGTCATCTTCCCACAAGTGATTCTCGCCGAAGCCCGCAGGAATACTCGCCGACTCTCTCCGCAGGGGAAACTCACCGAAGGGAAGCTCGCCGAATCGGTCTCTATCGAAGGTCTCCAGTCGTATCCCGCTGGATACTCGTCAAATCGCGTCGGAAACTCGTCGACTGCCGCAAGATTAATCGAAGGACGCTCACTCTCTTCTTGGACGCTCTTCCGGTTTCGATTCTTGCTTCCAGGAATTTTTCCGCGTGCACTCATCGGGTGTCCCTCGTCTTCATCGAACTAACTCACCGTCTACACCTTTAGGTAACCACCCCCTCACCCTTACTTGGACTTGATCACTAGTGTCGCTTCCTTTTTGATTTTTTGATTAAGCGTATAGTAGGGCTTCTCTCCCTAGATCTACAATGGCTCCAAGGACAACCGCTGGGTTGGTCACTGGTTGCGAGCTAGTTCGAACTGGGTTCTCTCATGCCTCTGACAAATTCAGAAACATCATTCTGATACTGGAAGAGGCTGGGCTCTCATTCGTCTTGGAGCACCCGTGCAAAATCTTGGACAAAGAGGTGCTGGAGTTCTTCGCTACCGTAAAACTCCGGAATGGCGACTCTCTAATCAAAAGCAAGGTGGCTGGGTCAAAGGTCACGATGTCTGCCAGCAAGCTGACCCGCTTCCTAAAGATCTCTAGCTCGGAGCACGAGGACTATCTGGAGGACGAAGACAAGACCAGGACTCTCTTATTCTGTGGTCTCCCACGAGGAACTCGGTCAATCAAGCGCAAGGATATGAATGAAGAAGGGAAGCTTTTGTCTGACATAATTGGAAAGGTACTCATCTGCAAGCCAGGATCTCATGACCATATCTCTGTGGATATGTTCAAGATCCTGGTGGCTATTGTCTGCCGAAAAAGATTCAACTGGGGGTCATTGCTGTTTGAGGAAATAAAGGACACCCTGAGATCTCCGAGCTTTGGCCGAATCATAAGTCTGTATCTCAATCAGTTGAATGGAGACAAGTTTGACATGAGTACAGGTGTTCCTCTACACTACCTGAAGAAAATGGACTCAAGTGTTTTTGACAGATGGGAGAGGCGAATTGGGCAGGCTGTCATGGAAGAACAACAGGAAGTATCTCCAGCAGCAACCCCCAATGAAATTCCTGATACTTTGACTGCAGGAATTGAGGGGGAGCCTCTACCCACTCTTGCTGATGTAGTATCTGACATCTCCCAGGTGGCCAGGGATGCTGTGGCCGAAATACAAGAAGAAAGTGAAACTGTGCTGGAGCATGAGGAGGCCCTGAACCGGAACGATCAAGGAGCCGAAGCTACTGTACAGGAGACTGCTGACAAAGAGTTGGAAGAGGATGATGATGAAGATGATTTCATGGATGATGAAGGAGAGGAAGACGGTCATGAGGGACATGAAGCATTGGAGACTCAGGGTCTCATTGAACCTCCATCTGACAAGCACGCAACTGAAATCGTTCCTGAAAACATTGGTGCACGAGTGGAGGGGGAGTCCGAGAAATCTGCAGATGCTGCCAGTATTCCACCATTATAGGTTGTGCTCCTGTCCAGCTCTACAGGTGCATCTGATGAAGTGCAAGGCCAAGCAGTGCCTCCGGATCTTCCATTACGAGATGAGCTAGCCACTCACACTGTGAGTGTCATTCAAGGCATAGTGGATGAGCTTAAAGGCTCTTTTGAAAAAGCTCAAAATAAAATGCTGAAAAGGATTAAGAAGTCTGAAAATCTCATGCTTAAGAACATGGTGGAGATCAACCATAAACTTGACATGATGGACAAGAAATTTGAAGAAAAGTATACAGCGACCGGCCAAGCTGTCACACTTCTTATGGCCGGATTGAAAAATAACATCGATACTCTTGCGGTCGTGAATCAAAATGCTCATGTTGTAGCAAACAACATTCAAAAGTTTGACGGTAATATGGTAACTCTCAACGCAAATCAGCAGGCCTTGGTCACTGAATTCTCCCGGACTACCAAGCATATTGATGACTCACTGCACTCCTATGCAAACTCCATCGCAGTTGAAGCCAAAAAGGGGGAGAAGGAATACATAGCTAAGATGGTTGAGCTCCGAGAAGTCATGATCAAAAACTTCGAACAGTCAAACAAATACGTCTATGACAGCAGCTGGTGGATGCTCCACCAGGCATTAGGCGTCGCCTTGCCTGAAAATCCTGCGGGTATTCATGCTCCTGAAACTTCTACGGCCGCTGAGGGAGTAAGTGCTGCTGAGGGAATAAGTGCAAGTGCTGCAGATGTTCCCATAAGTGAAGCTGATGCAAGGGCTATTTCCAAAGATAAACTGAGGAGCATGTTTGATCAAGAGGCCCTAGCAAAAGCCAGGGGCAAGAGAAAAGCTCAAGAAGGGACATCCACGGAGTCAATAGCAGAGAAGAGAATCAGACTGAGTGAGAAGGAAGTACGAAACGAAAAGTGGAGTCCAGTTTCAAAGCATATCATCTTGGACACCTTCTGGCTACAAGAAAAAGGAGAACTCAATCGAAACGAAGTATACAGCCAGTATGAGTGGGAAATGCACAAGACGTATGAAGCAAAACGAAACCTCTTCTACAGAAACAACACGACAGCAGATAAAGTTCCTCCTCCCAGATATTATCTGAAGCCTAAAGAGTATATGGAGAGACAAAGGAAGAAGTATTTGGCGCAAAATCTCAAGGATGACTTAGCTAAGGAAAAATAGTCAACAATTTATAGCTTGTCATTCTCTCTTAAGAACATTTAATGCTTATTGTTATTATATATATATATATATATTTGTATATATATTTGAATTTGTGAATGACTCAAGTCTTGATCTGTTTGCTTATATTCTCTTGTGCTGCATGTTTAAATTCTGAATGCTGTTTTTTATTATTTGATTGGTGTTATTCATCTTAGCTAGTAGGGTTTTGGCTTCGTCAAATAGGGGAAGATTGTTGGGTATTGTATCCACAATTACCTGGATTTGAGGAAGCCACCTGTCAAGCTAAGATGAATTCACAATGTATTTGATGAAACCTCTTAAGTTGTGCTTGCAGTACTTCCACGCTAAGTGCACACCAATGTCAGGGTGCAGTAGGTCAATATACACGGGTCTGCACGACGTAATCCCTCGTTGAGCAGATCAGTGTGTTGGCCTACGTGTACTCTCTCTATTGGAGTGCACTTACTTTCAAGTACAGGGCCGTGTTTATGCAAGAGAAGATAAGGAGCAAGGATGGGTCAAGGAGCAGCTCTTGGGTGGAAAGACGAAAATTCGTCTAAGTATAATTCGACGAGAATCACCAAGTGATTCTCGCCAAATCGTCGAGAATCATTAGTGATTCTTGCCGACTCTTTCCGGCTACCTCAAAACGGTGCCAAGTAAGATTCGGCGAGAATCACTAATGATTCTCGCCGAACCCATCGCTGAGCAGATCATGAATACCAAGTAATATTCGTTGAGAATCACTAAGTGATTCGGCGAGAATCACTAGTGATTCTCGACGAATCGTCGAGAATCACTAACTGATTCTCTCCGATTCGTCGAGAATCACCTGCGATTCTCGCCGATTTTTACTTGGTGTTTTCTCTGGAAGCTGTTAGACCGGATTCTGTCGCTGGACTATTTTGAACCGGTTTTCGGGTTTCTACATGTGGGACCCACAACGGTCATATTGTAAGTGTCTACAGTGTATAAATACATGGGTATTTTTGAACAGTAAGCTGAGCGAAGAAGAGAAGAAATACGTGAGCACGGACGAACCCTAAAATCGCCGCTTCCGCTCCGTCGCCGCCGCCGCCGCTCGCGATAAGTTGTTCGCCGGTTGATCGTGGTTTCGCCTAGATCCTCCTGCGACAGAAGCCTAGCTAAGTTCAGCGTCTCACGTGTCTAAACGGAGATCTCTTATCTCTCGATTTGTAGATCGGGAAAGTCTTCCCCATCCGAATCGATCGAGACGATTGATCCTAGTGTGACCGTTGGTAGACCTAGCCAGCTGTTGGAACACCCTATTACTAATTTGGGTCAGGATCACTATGTCCCTAGGAATCTGTGTTTTGACCTTCTGTATAGCTTAATAGGTCAATTAGAATTGAGTCTAAGGGTTAAAAGGTTAGGATTGGAAGCTGCTCTGAAGACCCAAGTTTGTCTGGAGACTAAGTCCAAATCGTCGAGCTCAGCACGACGTTTCGTCGAACTCCGGTCGACGATCGTCTAGCTCAACTTCTGCAGATCGTCGAGCTCCATTCGACGATCGCTGAGCTCAACCTCATAATATCGTCGAGCTCCATTCGACGATCGCTGAGCTCAGGTCGACGATTTTGACTCTGCACTGGATCCTTATCTCTGAGCTCAGTTCGACGATCTTTGAGCTCAGATCGACGATTTCTTTGCTGCTTGCATTTTCCAGTTCGCTGAGCTCAGCTCGACGATAGCAGAGCTCAGTTCGACGATTTCAGTTATCTTTCAGAATTCAAATTCAAATCAGATAGAAGTTATTCTGCATTTAATTCAGAAGATCTGCCAGCCATTTTCATTTACTTCTGGAGCAAGTTTCAAGGAATTTTTCAAGGAACAAATCAGTGGACTTTCCTTCAGAACATATTATGCAATTAAGGCTGTAATTAATTCAGACCAACGGCTATCTTTGACAGAGAAATTTCCTATTCTGACTCAGAGAATAAAAGAGAGAATGTTTTTGAATCAGATATAATACAGACAAGAACAAAAAGAGAATAGTATAGACAAGAAGAAGGACACCTCTCAACATACAAGACACTGAAAAATATTCTGTCAACAAGAACTCTGAAGAACACTCATCAGAGAGATCAAGCTTTCAAAAAATCTTCAGATCTCTTCAGCTCTCAAGTGTTCAAGGCCAACATCATCTCAAGACTCCAGACACTCAACATTTCAGCTTGCTGAAATCATCTTTTGCTGGAGATCTATCTTTGAAGGCCTATCACCCTCAGCAAAGCTCATCTTCCTGAAGATTTCAAGGACTCAGGGGGAGCTTTGACAACATCACTGAATCCACATAGTCTTCTCAGTTGCTTGAGAAAGAGAAGACTGCCATCACTCTCTCAACCCCATTCTGTAAAGGGTTTTTCAAACTCCCTTCAAAAGTTTGAATCTGGTTTTTGAGCACCTTGTCAAAAGCTCATTGGTGGCAAGACACCTGATCAAAAAATCTGTGTTGGTTTTTGAGCACCTTATCAAAAGCTCATTGGTGCCCAGGACACCTGATCAACTCATCCTGCAGTGGATTCCTACCTAGGGTGGTAGAAGAGTGGATGTACCCAAGTTGGGGAACCACTATATTTCCTTGTGTCATCTGGTTCTGCATGGTTTCTTTTTTGTTTCTGGCCTAGATTTTCTTGTGCTTAGTTTCTGCATAGCTTAGTTTTGTGGTTCATTTTATTTCTGCTTCCCTGCTTACACTCATTACAACAATTGTTGTAAAGCTTTGCAAAAGTTTTTCCTTATGTTTTAAAAAGCACCATATACTCTATTCACCCCCCCTCTAGAGTATATCAGATCTAGTTTCCCCTTTCACCAGCTTCGCTACGAAGTTTGGATCTCTAAAGAAGTGCAGCCGCACATCGTCGTCGCCGCCGATCCCGTGAACCTTGCCGCCGCCCATTTTTCCGCCGCCGGTTCCGGGGAGATCCTCTCCAAGAGAGATCTAATGTTGTGGACTCCTTGTGGACGTCAAGAACACGTCGTCAACAAAGAGGGACATCTTAGTCTCCAAACGAAGTTTGTATCTCGTGTACATTCTAGTTTTACTTTTGTTGTAAAGGAACGTTTGTTCCGTGTTGTAAGGGTTGGGTGCAACCCGGTTTGTGGGAGTGTTGACTCCTACGTGTGGAAGGGTTCCTTCCGATAGTGCAAGGATTGGATTTCAATCCTGTTGGAGAAGTGACCGAGTCGTTGCTTGTTGGGAGATAGGTCGAAGGGGGAAAGTGGATGTACCCAAGTCGGGGAACCACTATAAATTGCCTGTGTATTTTGTGTGATGTGCTGTTTATTTTTATTGTGCAGGTACAATCTTAAATTCCGCAAAAACGCTGCACGTCACATATTCCCCCCCCCCCCCCATAGGTGAAGATAGTGGACACTAGGTGAACTTTCAAGAAGGACACAGGTAGTGACACGGGCGTGTCACTATCCGTGTGAATGTGACACGGGTAGGGACACGGGCGTGTCTCTACCTGTGTGGCAATGTGTCGAGTTGAACTCGACGAGATGTGTCGAGATCAACGAAATGCGTGTCGATATCGGCGAATTACATGATACGGGTAGAGACACACCCGTGTCTCTACACGTGTGGCATTGTGTCGAGTTGAACTCGACGAGAGGTGTCGAGAACGACGAATTATATGACACGTGTAGAGACACGGGCGTGTCCCTACCCGTGTGCTCCAGTCGATGATTTTGATCCAGATCGACGAAGTGTTGAGATCGTCGAAATGTATCCAGAGAAGGACACGGTCAGGGAACACGACCGTGTCATATTTACACGGTTCGGGACATGGGTCGGGACACGTGTGTGTCCGTACCCGTGTCAAGTATTGAACCGACACGGAAACTGTCGTTGTCATTTCGCCCAACCAGGACACGGGTAAGGACACGACCGTGTCCCTACCCATGTCAGTTTTCGTATATAAGGGGGAAGAGAAAACCCTAGCCGTTTTCATGCTCACCTAATCCCTGAGAGAACTTCTGTAGAAGGCGAACTGTTGGAGGAAGAACTAGGGAAGGAGTTCCGCCATCGCCGTAAAGGAGAGGATGCCGCTGCGAAGAATCACAAGGTCTATGGCCGGAAATAGAACCGCTGGAAATGAGGTGAGTTTCCTACCATCTCCCTTGGTGCTAGATCTGTAGATATTTATGCGAGACGTCGACTCAAAAGTGTCTTGACATGTGAGGAGATGTTTTCTCTAGGGTGAGGCCAATCCGGGGCTTGTGCTCTTGGTTAGTGGTGTCTTCAACCTCTCCGATCTTCTATGTGGAGATGGGGGATGGTTTCGTGAAGGGTATTGGCCTATTGATGTTGAATAAGGGAGGAGGTTTTCTGGAATGATTTGGGAGGATCGTCTTGAGGAGGAAGATGAACCGATGCCGTTCATTCAGCCTTAAGTTGCGTGAAGAATTTGTATTCTGCGCGCAACGAACTTCGTGGACATTTTTAAGCATGATATAGCCAGATCTAGGCTTTCGGCTAAACACGAAAGTTGAAGACCTTGAAAATAGCATTCCAACGAATGGCTGCATTAATTCAGGCGACATATGTAGCCACGGGAAAGTCTGAACGAATATGGTGTTCGATAAATCCTGCATGCAGAAATTGTGTTCTGTACGCAGCGGACTTCAAGTCTGATTTCAATTAGGATTATATCAAATCTGGACTGAGGTCTGAATACGATAGTTGTAGACCATGGAAAGACCTTTCCATTGAGAGGTTACACGTCTTCACCAGATTCCTGTAGCTTCGAGAATCTCCGGTTAAAGTCGCAATCCAGATTTACTCTGCATCTAAATTTTGGGCTTTATATAATATGGATTTGGATTCGGTGGAATTAATATTGCTAGTAACTTGGCTTGGATGAACTCTTTATGGCTAAACATTTTAGTTGCATGATTGATGAAACTTATTAATCAGATTTCATATAATCAAATTGGGAAGCAAGCTTATTTAAATAAATTGACTTGATAAAAATTGATAGAGTGTTACTTTTGCGCGTCATGTTTATAATATGTCGTTACCATTTGGAAAGAGTGATAGATCTTTATATGCGCATCATGTTATATTATGTTGTTATCATTTGGAAGGTCATGTAGAGGCATAAATTATGGCCATGAGTATGTTTGAAAAATTGAATGTGTATAGTAGTCCAATACTTAGAGGGTCGTCTCCCTACGGGTAGTGTTGTAAAAAGATGTAAGTGCGGTGTTGACCGTCACTTGTTTGGTTTGTGTTGGGATAGAGTATGGATGGATGGTTGCGATGTGTCCTCATGCCTTCTTCCGAGACCCCACCCATGCCATGGTGGTGTGAAATTGCATGAGGTGTGAGTCGACACACGGTGTCGTAATCCTGGGTTAAGGATAGTGTGGCAGGTCTACGGGCTCGCCGATCGTCACACCGACGGGAGTTGACATTTAGACTTTGGGCAGTTGGGCATGGTCCTCGGTGTTCATATCTCGGGGCTCCTTCCGTGCCAAGTGAATGGTTAGGCTGTGTCCTCGTGCTTAATCCCGAGGCCCCATCCGTGTCACACATGGCCAGTTCGAGCTATGTTCTTGGTGCACATCTACCCAAAACCCCGTTGGGTCATAGTACGCATTGGCTCCGCTGTTGTGTTCTTAGCGTTGAGGCGTATGGAGGCCTAGGTGAAGTAGTGTAGATACTCGCCTAGAACTAGAAGTGCCCGTTCTACTGTCACCGCCTGGCCATGGCGGCTGATGCCTGAGAGGTTAGCTACCTGCTCAAAAAGTGGGAACTATAGTCTGTGTCGTCACAGCAATTGCATGTGTGTGATCATAGGTGGGTCATTGCATAGCATACATAGCATTTCATAACATTGCACAACAAGATCCTCATCGTATAAGTTTGTATGGGCACTCTTATACGATGAGTTACTTTTATGTAACCCGATCCTTAACTTATAAGTTTGTATGAGCATTCTTATAAGTTAAGTTACTTTCATGCTGTTTCTTATACCTGCTAGTTTGATATTGCTCTCAAATATTTGCTAGATTATGATATTGTTACTCTTACCTTATTGTAACCTGCTTGTTCACTTTTATGCTTATTATATATTGAACTCTTGTTGCTTTTCCCCGCCTGGTGCCGAGGAGTCGCCGGGGGAGCGGATGTGAAATCACTTTGTCGTTTCGACTAACGGTTGCTACGACTTCCTTTTTAGGAGGTCACGTCACAGGTAGAGCAGCCGCAGACTATGCAGCAGGCCAGCCAGGCCAGGAGGACCGGGCCAGAAGTGACGGTGCCATCGATACCGTCGGTTACGGATGTTAGTATTTTGATACTCTGATGTAACCCGTTTGGGCAATGTTTAGCCGTACTCTGATATATTGTATAAGCATGTTTTAGCTTCTCCTTTATTGATGTTTTTGGACTTTATTACTTTCTGTGGATTTGACTTCTCTTGCTTATTATATTTGGTTTGATTGGCATGTTCTATTGATATTGTTGGAGCTGGCGGAATAGGCGTCTTGTGGTACAGGTTAGCTGTGTGCTAATGCTACCACATGGCGGCAGTTCCGGGCATAAGATCCCCCCTTCGTGTCGTATTTTGAGACCCGGGAGGGGGGGTCTTACACGCTATGCGGGTTATAGTTTTGCTGAGGAGGCACGGAAGACAAATCGATTTTATGAGGGATTGCGTGATGGTTTAAGGCTGGTACTCCCGAGTTCGGTGAACCAAGGCTTCCAAGCGTTGGTCGATACAGCCCGTGCGCTGGAGAAAGACTTGAAGCGGTTAAAATAGAAGAAGAGACAGGTAGTGGAGAAGCCAGAATTCCAAGTGCCACAGGCGGAGCAATAGGAGTTCAGAAGACGAGACAAGAAAAGGTTCAGGCCTGCTGAATTTGTTTCGTTGACTGTTTCTTCGGGACCAACCTATGGGCAAGGACGTGTTGATACACGTACATATTTTAACTGTGGCAAGCAAGGACATATATCTAAATATTGTTGGAGTGCCTCTTCAAGGAGTGAGCAAAAGACAAGTGCGTCTTATGAAGAAAAGGGTAAAGTAGTGGACGAGTCATCTGCATCGTGGACGCAACCTCGGTTGCATAATTTGGAAGTGCACGAGCCGTAAAGTTCAATTCGTGAAGTACAGCCCCGAGTGTTTCACTTGACGCCAAATCAGGTAGCTGAGCAGAAGTAAATATAGAAAAGTAACTCGTATCACATTGATGATGTGAATCCTATTACAAATCATGAGATGGTTGTGTACATAGATGTTCTATGTCATGTAAATATTGGTGCACATTTGGTGTTATGTAAGTTATCGATCAAACGTGGTATAGATCTATAATGTTTTTGGATATAGAGCATTGGAAGGATGTGCACATGTGATAGATCGGTCTGTGTTTATGTGTTGTATGTGTTGTTTGTTTTCTGCGATGCCTTGGGGAGAGACAAGCAACGGCCCCTGAGCTCTCACCAGGCGCGCTTTATTCGAGTGATCGGTTGTTGATGATGCAACAAGAAGTGCTTAGATGAGTGTTTGTAGGTGAGAAAAATTTCGGGACAAAATATTTTTTTGAAGGAGGGGAGGATTGTAGCACCCCAAATCCCAATTTGGGTAAAGCTTGAGTGACACAGCCTGGGACACGGGCGTGTCCTATGGCATGTTGTGCTCGGGTCGACGAACTGCGCTCGACAATCGTCGAGCGGCAAGTAAAGGTAACACATGATTTGTGACACGGGCGTGTCATAGGGCGCGTCCTTTGCGGGTTTCAGCCATGGATGTGTGTGCCTGAGGACACGGGTTTGTCCTGGAGGACATGGCCTAGGACACGGGTGTGTCCCAGGGCCGTGTCCCGCTCGGGTAAGGCAATGTTGTGATGGGTAAAGTACAAGGCTGATCAACACGGGCGTGTTGGGTGCGACACGAGCGTGTAAGGTGTGCCACGAGCATGTCAAATGGATGTGTATTGTCTGTATTTGAGTCAGTTATATGCCGCCTAAGGGACACAGCCTGTGACACGGGCATGTCACAGAGCGTGTCAGGCCGTGTTCAGACTATTCTGGGAAAATCCGAGCCGTTCGTTTCCCTTATCCTAGATCCAAGGGCCCAGGATCTTCCCTCCTAAGATAAGGCCAAGACATGAGGGATTTCATTCCTTCATTTCATTCTCTTTCTTCTTCTTCTCCAATAGAGAGAGAGAGAGAGAGAGAAAGGCCAAGGGAAGGAAAGGAGGAGGGAGAAAGCCAGCTGCTGGAGGAGCTGCGGAGTGCGAAATAAAGATCCGAGTTTGGATTCGTGAAGGCAAAGCTGAGGCAGTGATTTCCATCCGGCTAATTCATGTCTCCAAAGCGATCTTCAAGGGTAACGATCTCCTTCTTGGACATCGAAGTCCTTCCTTTATGCATATGCATGGAATCCTCCACCAGGAGGTGGATACCGTAAGTGATTCCTTGGTTGAGTCTGCATCTAGAGCTGGAAGTGTGGAGTACGGCATAGATATGTTGTGTGAAGCCCATCTAGACGGGTAGTCTGGATTGGTGATGGTTATGGGTAAACCGGAGAAGACTCCGTGGATTTGATGTTGTGTAAATAAATGCTTGTAGCCTCTATTGTATGGATGTATGGGATGGATGTTGATGTATGGATGTGATCTTGGATGCTTTGCGTAAGCTCCTGGGTGTCTTGAGAGGTCAATTAGTAGCTACGTCTGGGGAGCGCGAGATAATCTCGGCTTGCTACACCACTAGGGTAGGTTGATCTGTATTAGTTGAAGGGTCAATTGGTGGCAATGCGTAGGGAGCCGAGTTAAACCCGGCTTGCTAGTCCACTAGGGTGGGTCGATCTGTATTAGGATGGGAGGTCGATTGGTGGAAATGCCTGCGGAGCACAGATAAACCCATCTTGCTACACTACTAGGGTGGGTCGATCTGCTCATGAATGCTCTGAGGTTAGTACCTCTGAGTGGTGTGGACGGAATGTCGCCCGCCTGTGGGATTGGTGGACTAGGACCGGTCAACCAACAAGTTAAAAACCTCTGATCGGTTGTGGTTTACTGATATATCTGGTACACCAATAAGGTGCCCTGAGTGCACGGAGCATCTGGTGGAGACCGGCGTTTGTGGCATGGTTGTGTTTGGTAGCTTGATATATTGATACATATTATGATGACTATGCATACAGGGAAGGAACCACTGCCCCGGGTAAGGGGTAGGGTCGTTATAATTGGTCAGCTAATGCTGTCCGTTGCTTTGTTTACCACTCTTGGGTGGATATCTAATTGCAGGTGCTGATGCTTGAGTTGAATTGAGCGAAATGAAGGATTTCTGCTAAAGGCCCTTGAAGGCCGTGCGAAGCGTGTTTGGATTTCATATGTAGTCGGCCTGGGTGCTGATGTATGAAGCTGTAAATGTGTAAAGAGGAACCTGAAAGGCCTTAAGGCCATAAGTGTGTGTCTTGTATACATTCCTGATTTGTTATATAAATGTGGAGTTTGTATATTACTAGACATTCGGTGTCCTAAGTTCATATAACTTAAAACATTGCGCTATAATGCCTTATGTTAGGATCCGAGTAGAACAGTTTTGATATCCCCACGAGACTCCACCATTTGTCTGTGAAATATGGCGTGGGGCCCCTGCAGGACACACTGTCATATTCTATGTGACGGATGGAGGCGTTAGACCCGGTGCTCCCCATTGCTCTTTCTATTGATGCTATTTGTATTTTATTATTGGGAGCTTGTACTCCAGCCTGGTTGCATTGTTGTTGATCTAGGGTTATCCGGAAGCGGAGATCTCCGCGAAGCTAACGCTCTCCCTACGCACAACACGTCGTAGATCTACCGCACCTACACAGCACCTATCGCCCACAATATTTCCTCGTCACAAAACGCAGCACAAACAACAAAGGAGGAATGGTCGACTCGAAAACAACGATCGGAAATTTGAGTCGGATTATTCCCCAAGAAAACACAAAGGTTGTCACTCCTTTTTGAGAGCAAGACCAAAGCTATAGGCCAAGATCCGCTCAAGCAAATAGGATCCACCTGATCCGGAAATAAAAGCCTTGCAACGGCGATTTCGATTCAAAACTTGCAGCGATTAAATTAAAGATCCGGAGAAAATGATGAGCGAAATCCACCACAACTAAAGAGAAGAAATCACACAAGGGAGGGGAAAGAGATTACCCAACCGGAAAACATTCACACGAGATAACTGTGGGAGAATCACTCTCTCCACGGATCCACCGGCGTCGCACCAAATGGTTTGCAACCTTCTTCCAAGGAGTCGCACCGAAGGAAGCCACGCCGGAGTCGCACCGAACGGGGATGGAGGAGGCAAGGCTTGGCTTCACACCAAAGGGGAGGGGGCGGCTATGGACTTCTCCATGGTGGCCGAAATTTCCACAAGGGGGGTTTTTTTAGGTTTCTTTTCCAATTATAAAATAGAGTGTACGAAAAGGAAATAAAAAAAACTAAGGCGTTGCCGTGGCGGTAGCACAGCGCGGGCGGAGGTTGTAGCGTAGCCATCCGTTAGCTTCATCGTGCCGCCTCACATCCTTGAGTCGTATGGCCTTAGCAACCGGATCATCAACAGCATCATCAGCATCGTCTTCAACTGGTGGAGGGGCCGTGCCATCAATCCTCCCCCGCTCAAATGCACGCATCTCCGTTGCGTGGTCCAAGCGATAGCGGTGAAGGAGAGCGGCATCCAAACTCTGCAGCTCCATCTCGAGTACCCAAGAGTCATCCGAAGGGGGCCGATCACGCCAACGGATGAGAAAGCGGTGGGTGTCGCCATCAGTAGTGGTAACAGGCTCAGCATCAAGTATCATCTCTGGAGTGGAGAACGTCCGTGGAAACCTAGGGAACATATTAGCAGTAGGCAGGAAAGAAGGCAACTTACCATCCGATGATATACCTGTGGGGACCGAAAGAGAGAGATCATCCGTACTACCACTCCCCAACCCATGAGAATTTTCAGTGGGAGAATAAGACGACAAAGAAATCAACTCTTGTGGTGGTGACACAAATATCGTTAAATCCGAAACATTAAAAATGGGGGAGATACCCCAATCAGCAGGCAAGTACAAAACAAAAGCGTTGTCACCTAGCTTTTTAATAATCCGAAAAGGGCCGGCGCGCTTTGGTTCTAACTTTTTAACGGTGCTAGTTGGCAAGCGTTCGGGAACCAAACGGACTAAAACTAGATCGCCAATTTTGAAGTCTGATACTCTCCTATGTAAATTAGCGTGCGCTTGATAAGAGTCGTATTGCGTAGTCAAGGTGTCCCGTATACGTGCGTGTAAATCATGGATATGCTGGGCGAAGGATTGTGCAAACTGACTTGCCTTGTACGTTGGGGGCAACGGCAGCAAGTCAAGCGGCACAGGAGCCTTATACCCGTGGACAATCTCATTTGGAGACAGACACCTTGACCGATTCTTGGAATTATTTTAGGCTAATTGGGCATGGGGAAGGAGAAGATCCCAAGTGCTCTTATGATCTTTCCCATAAATGAACTTTCCCATAAATGGATGAAAGACGTGTGTCATCATCCGGGAGAAGGTACTAGGGGCATTGGACAACCCAAAGGGCATCACAAGCCATTCGTACAGACCATCCTTCGACTTAAATGTTGTCTTCCACTCATCGCCCTCTCGTATCCTAATCTGGTGATAGCCACTCCGAAGATCTAATTTGGAGAATACGGTGGCTCCAGACAAGACATCCAACAAATCATCTAGGTGGGGAATGGGGAACCTATACTTGATGGTGATTTTGTTGATAGCCCGGCTATCAACGCACATCCTCCATGTACCATCCTTCTTGGGGGCAAGTAGGGCTAGTACAACACATGGACTCATACTAGTCCTAATAAAACCTTTCGCTAGCAAGCCCTCGATCTGAGACTGCAACTCTATGTGAGCCGCGGGGTGGAGTCGATAATGGGGCTGGTTTTGCAAGGAAGACCCCGGGATGAGATCTATCGCATGCTGGATATTCCTAAGCGAGGGTAACGTGGGCGGCAACTCATTCGGGAACACGTCCCTATACTCCTCCAACAGTACCCGTAACTCACTAGGTAGCTCATCCAAAATGCTAGAATCAGGCCTCGCACTTAAGAGGACTAGCGCATACATAATTCCATCAAAGAACGGATCTCTCTCAAACTCTTTCCTACCAACGAGATTCAACGTTTTCCGTTCTACCGGGATAGTGGTGTCCTTAGCCAAGACTACGGGCTCCTTTGGGATGGTCGGCTTCAAAGTGATGGTTTTGCCATTGAATTTGAACTCATAAGTGTTGGCTCTACCAAAATGTGTAACATCATAGTCGTATAGCCAAGGGCGGTCTAACAACACATGGCAAGCGTCCATCAGAAGGACATCACACCACACCTCATCAATGTAGGATTTGAATGAGAGTGGGACCAGGCATCGCTTGGTAACGGGTACAGAGAGCTTGTTGATCCAAGCGACCTAGTATGGGGTCGGGTGTGGTTCCGTGATCAAGGACATACGTGCTACGACGTTCTCAGATATGACGTTCACGCAGCTACCACTATCAATAATCAGCTTGCAAAGCTTCTCGCCACTCTTAAAAATCAGAGAAAATATGCTCGTCCTCTTCCAATCATCTAATGGACGAGGAGTGGTCAAAATACAACGCATCACCATAAGGGGGTGATCGTCCTCTAAGTCACTAGGGACTCCTTCGGGGTCACTCTCTTCTGCGGCCTCGTATACATAATCGTCAGGGTCGGTAGTTGGCTCTAACAAGGCTAGAGTTTTTGTCTTTGTTGGGCATTCGTAGGCATAGTGGTCTTGAATGCCGCAAGAGTAACAAGTTGTGTTAGCCTTGCTAACCTTCCCGATAGGGACACGCTCACTCGCAGGGTTCTTGGAGTTCCTAGCGGTGATCACGATTGACTTCGACTCGGTAGATTTAAACTTTCCCTTATCAGGATATGTGGAAGAAGATGCCCCAGTGGTGGACTTGTGCTTCACATGAGCGTAACGGAAGTGAGCCTTAGAGGCTAGGTGTTTTTCAATGTCCAAGGCGGCATTGAAAGTCGTGTTCAAGTCCGTATGCCCATATCGCAAGAGCTTCCTTTGGATATCGGGGTTAAGGCCCTTTCGAAATCTAGATAAAGTGACTTCGGGAATCTCCCTAAGGTCACATCGCACCATTCGGTCCTTAAGTTCACCCATATATTCAGCTACCGAGCTTGAGCCCTGCCGCAGAGTGGCAAGCTCATCGAACATCTGTGTCCGATGGTACGCAGGAACGTATTGATCGGTCAACAGGTTCTTCATTACTGGCCAACCTATAAGGGGGGCTCCGTGTCCGGTTCCTAATCTTCGCTCCTCATTCAGCCAGAATGTCTTTGCACGACCTGTTAACTTCATCCGGGCAACTTGGACCTTTTGGGGATCCGTCAGGTTGTGCCACTCGAAGTAACACTCCATATCCACAGTCCAGTTAAGGAAGATTTGGGGGTCTCCCATGCCATCATACGTGGTGGCATTTATCTTAATGGCCCTAGTAATGTCAAAGTCTCGCTCGGGGCGGTGTCCCCTAAGGGGCACCCGTGGGGAGTCCCCATCAGAATCCGAATCAGAGTTATGCTGGTGCCGGTTGGGCCGGTCAACATTAACGGGTGGCGGGGGTGGCCTAGCTTGGTTTTGTAGGATCTGGGCTAAGACGTTCCTAAGCTCAGCCATTTCAGCACGAAGACCCTCTATAGCCGCGGTGTTGGGATCACCATGCTCGTTCGCAGCCATACTAGACGTAGACGGGGTTGCGTACTCCGTTCCTAGCCTTGTGCGCATTCAGGTTTGGGAGGCCCCGGGCAAGATGAATTTTCCTAGGGCTGTAGCTATATTGAAAATAAGATATTTTTATATATTCCCAAAGTAAATAACACGTAGATTGTTAAAAAATTTGTTTTTTGAAATTTTGCGGAAAAATAAAGATTTCAGCCCGCTATTGGCAGACCACAGAAATAATTTTTTTGATTTTTTTTTTAGATCTGATCGACCAACAAGGAATGCAAAGAGGATGTTTTCAACGTGGGAGTTGAAAAGACCGCCTCTGATACCAAATTGATATACGGTTATCCGGAAGCGGAGATCTCCGCGAAGCTAACGCTCTCCCTACGCACAACACGTCGTAGATCTACCGCACCTACACAGCACCTATCGCCCACAATATTTCCTCGTCACAAAACGCAGCACAAACAACAAAGGAGGAATGGTCGACTCGAAAACAACGATCGGAAATTTGAGTCGGATTATTCCCCAAGAAAACACAAAGGTTGCCACTCCTTTTTGAGAGCAAGACCAAGGCTATAGGCCAAGATCCGCTCAAGCAAATAGGATCCACCCGATCCGGAAATAAAAGCCTTGCAACGGCGATTTCGATTCAAAACTTGCAGCGATTAAATTAAAGATCCGGAGAAAATGATGAGCGAAATCCACCACAACTAAAGAGAAGAAATCACACAAGGGAGGGGAAAGATATTACCCAACCGGAAAACGTTCACACGAGATAACTGTGGGAGAATCACTCTCTCCATGGATCCACCGGCGTCGCACCGAATGGTTTGCAACCTTCTTCCAAGGAGTCGCACCGAAGGAAGCCACGCCGGAGTCGCACCGAACGGGGATGGAGGAGGCAAGGCTTGGCTTCACACCAAAGGGGAGGGGGCGGCTATGGACTTCTCCATGGTGGCCGAAATTTCCACAAGGGGGTTTTTTTAGGTTTCTTTTCCAATTATAAAATAGAGTGTACGAAAAGGAAATTAATAAAACTAAGGCGTTGTCGTGGCGGTAGCACAGCGCGGGCGGAGGTTGTAGCGTAGCCGTCCGTTAGCATCATCGTGCCGCCTCACGTCCTTGAGTCGTATGGCCTTAGCAACCGGATCATCAACAGCATCATCAGCATCGTCTTCAACTGGTGGAGGGGCCGCGCCATCAGTTGTGCATGTGGTCAGGATGTCTCGAATTCCATTTTCAATTCTATGTAAAACGCACAGTCGTGTGCTTTTCTTCACGCACGGTTTCAGTGCAATCATGTGTTTCACACAGCAATTCTGAAGACATTTGTTTCTACCCGTGCATTTTGTTCCCACACAGTTTCGGCCAAACCGTGCAAGAAGGAATCACACGACCTGTGTAACGCCGCCACTCGTCGCATGGATTATAACGGTGGGTCCGGCCAGGGCCCCACTCCATATTTCACACACAAGCGGCAGAATTACCTGTGGAAATCAAAATCTACTCGTATCCTAACTCAAACATTCTAGCGCAGCATTTTACGGTAGATGAACTCATCACAATGAATGTCCACTAATATACAAACTCCACATTTATATATCAACGCAGGAATGTATACAACACACTCACTCATGGCCTTAAGGCCTTACTGGTTCCTCTTTACAAACATATACAATTTCATACATCGGCAAGCAGGCCGGCCACACATGAAATCCAACCATGCTTCACACGGCCTTTAAGGACCTTTACCAGCAATCCTTCATTCCGCTCAAATCAGTTCAATCATCAGCACCTGCAAGTAGCCATCCACCCAAGAGAGGCAAACAAAGTAACGGTCAGCATTAGTTGACTAATTATAATTACACTACCCCTTACCCGAGGCAGTGGTTCCTTCCCTGTATGAATTGCCACAACAATCTCTATCAAGCTACCAATCACAACCATATCACAAAGGTCGGTATCCACCAGACGCTTCGTGCACTCATGGCACCTTATTGGTGTACCAGATATTCCAGTCGTCTACCGCCGATCAGAGGTTTTTAACTTGTTGGTTGCGCGGTTCAATCCTAGTCCACCAATCCCGCTGGTTGGCGACTTCCCATCCATACCACTAAAATGTACTAACCTCAGAGCATCCATAAACATAACCAGAGCAGATCGACCCACCGTTGTGGTGTAGCAAGCCGGGTTTATCGATGCTCCCCAGGCATTACCACCATTCGACCCCTCACCTATTTTTGATCGACCCACCATTGTGGTGTAACAAGCCGGGTTTAACTCAGCTCCATAGGCGTTGCCACCAATCGACCCCTCATCTATCCATATCAACCCACCCTAGTGGTGTAGCAAGCCAGGTTTAACTCAGCTCTACAGCCGTGCTACCAATTGACCTCTCATCACAACCAGGAGCTTACTCAAAGCATCCATACATCCATAAGCAACATCCATACATCCATACAACAAAGCATAAACATTACATATCATCAAATCCATGGAGCCTTCTCCGGTTTACCCATAATCATCACCAATCCAGACTAGCAGTCCAGATGGGCATCATACAGCATGCCTATGCCGTACTCCACACTTCCGGCACTAGATGCAGACTCAACCAAGGAATCACTTAAGACATCCACCTCTTGGTGGAGGATTTCTTGCATATGCATAAATATAGGGCTTCGATTTCCAAGAAGGAGATCGTTACCGTTGAAGATCTCTTTGGAGACTTGAACTAGCCGGATGGAAATCACCGCCTCGGCTTTGCCTTCACAAATCCAAGCTCGGATCTTACTTCCACAATCCGCAGCTCCTCCAGCAGCTGGCTTTCTCCTTCCTCCTTTCCTTCCCTTGCTCCCTTACTCTTCCTTTCACTCTCTTTGTGAATGAGAAGAAGAAGAACAAGAGTGACTTATGAGAATGAGCTTATCCTCCTCATTCTCGGCCTTTATCCACAAGGAAGAGGCCTGGACCCTTGGATCCAAGAGAAGGGAAATGAACGGATCGGATTTTCCCAATAATAAACTGAACACAGCCTGGCACGCCCTGTGACACGCCCGTGTCACAGGCCGTGTCCCTTAAGCGGCACACCACCGACTCAAATCCAAACAGTACACGGCCGTGTGACACGCCCGTGTCACACCCCACACACCCGTATCAAGATAGACATGCCCGCGTAGATCATCTGTGTACTTCACACAGTACAATATCACCTCACCTGAGCAGGACACGGCCATGGGACACGCCCGTGTCCCAGGCCGTGTCCTCCAAGACACACTCGTGTCCTCAGGAACACGCATCCCTGGCTGAGTCCCGCAAAGGGCACGCCCTGTGACACGCCCGTGTCACAGGCTGTGTACTCTGCACTCGACGATCGTCGACCAAATTTCGTCAACCACACAACCAACTGCTCAACCCGAGCATGACACGCCCGGGTACATGCCCGTGTCCCAGGCCATGTCACCCAATTCTGAACCTAAAGGGGGCTTTGGGGGTGTTACAATCCTCCCCTCCTTCAAAAAAATTTCGTCCCAAAATTTTGCTCACCTACAGACACTCTCATCACATCATCAGCAATTGATCACTCAAATAAAGCGAGCCGGGTTAGAGCTTAGAGGCCACAGCTTGTCTCACCCCACGGCATCGCACAAAACAAGCATCACATGCAGCACAGACACATATACAAATCTCTCACAGGTGCACATCTATCCACAATTTCATTCACAAATTCATCTAACCAAAACATCATATC
Source organism: Platanthera guangdongensis (assembly GCA_039583875.1). Classification (NCBI taxonomy): domain Eukaryota; kingdom Viridiplantae; phylum Streptophyta; class Magnoliopsida; order Asparagales; family Orchidaceae; genus Platanthera; species Platanthera guangdongensis. The sequence continues at coordinate 169,640,652 of CM077158.1, read as the reverse complement.
TATCTATACTATAATTGATCGATCACCTATATAACACCAAATGTGCACCAATTTTTACATGAAATAGAACACTTATGTACACAACCATCACATGACAGGATTCACATCATCAAAGTGATACGAGTCACTTTTTTATATTTACTTCCTCTCAGCTGCCTGATTTGGCGTCAAGTTAAACACTCGAGGCTGTATTTCAACAATTGAGCTTTGTGGCTCTTACACTTCCAAATTATGCAATCGAGGTTACGTCCGGGATGTAGATGACTCGGCCATTGCTTTACCCTTTTCTTCATAAGACGCACATGTCTTTTGCTCACTCCTTGAAGTGGCACTCCAACAATATTTAGCGATATGTCCTTGCTTTCCATAGTTAAAATATGTACGTGTATCTACACGTCCTTGTCCATAAGTTTCTCCCGAAGAAGCAGTCGACGGAGCTGATTTAGCAGGCCTGAAACGTTTCTTGTCTCGTCTTCTAAACTCCGATTGCTCCACCTCTGGCACTTTAAATTATGGCTTCTCCACTACCAGTCTCTTCTTCTCTTGTACTCGCTTCAAATCTTTCTCCAGTGCAAGGGTTGTATCGACCAACGCTTGGAAGTCTTGGTTCACCGAAATCGGGATTACCAACATTAACTCATCTCGCAATCCCTCATAAAAGAGATTCGTCTTCCGTGCTTCCTCAGTGAAGGTGGACCTCACATAATGTCTCAGTCTGGTAAACTCATGCAGGTGCGTATCAATATCAGTCTCACCCTATACCAGATGTTGAAATTTGTTCTCAATTGCAAGAAACAATCAAGAGAACTCGTCAATGGATATCTCCTCTAAACCTCGACCTGCCAAATGATGCACTTCCACATCATCCCAACAAAGTCTCGCATCACCTTCCAGCAAAAAAGTGGCTAAGTTCACTTTCTGCTCCTCCGCAGTCCTGATTGCATTCAGGATCCTCTTCACTCTTGCAAGCCAATCTTCTGCCTGCGTTGGGGAAGTCGCCACACCAAACGTAGGTGGATGAAACTCCATAAACCTTTTCAACTGCTCATCCGTTGCTTGCTCGTCCACCATAAATTCAGTACGCTCTTGCCTTGCACCTGCACCAGGCCGTACTAGCACCCCCGTAGCCCTTGCCACCCGGTAGGCTGTGCTTGTAACACTGCGAGCACCGTCTTAGTCACCACACACATGGTCTCCGCCGAGGGAGGTATAGGCGCTTCAACTGGTGCCGCACTCTCGTCAGACCGCTAGGGCTCAGATTGCCCAGCACCACTCCTCGTCACCTATCAATGTACAAAACACCATTAATCATGCAGTTAATAATGGCAAATATATATTGACTTCAAATTCCTAGTGGACATTACTGAGTTCAATTATGTTCTCCATCCCATAAATCTCAAACCTGGCTCTGATACCACTTTGTAACGCCCCCACTCATCACATGGAATATAACGGTGGGTCCGGTCGGGGCCCCACGCCATATTTCACAGACAAGCAACGGAATTACGTGTGGAAATCAAAATCTACTCGTATCCTAACTCAAACATTCTAGCGTAGCATTTTACGTTAGATGAACTCAGCACAACGAATGTCCACTAATATACAAACTTCACATTTATATATCAACTCAGGAATGTATAAAACACACCCACTCATAGCCTTAAGACCTTACAGGTTCCTCTTTACAAACATATGCAATTTCATACATCGGCACGCAGGCCGTCCACACATGAAATCCAACCACGCTTCGCACGGCCTTCAAGGTCCTTTAGCAGCAATCCTTCATTCCACTCAAATCAATTCAATCATCAGCACCTGCAAGTATCCAGCCACCCAAGAGCGGCAAACAATGTAACGTTTAGCATTAATTGACCAATTATAACGACCCTACCCCTTACCCGGGGTAGTGGTTCCTTCCTTGTATGTATTGCCACAACAATCTCTATCAAGATACCAATCACAACCATATCACAAATGCCGGTATCCAGCAGACGATCTGTGCACTCAGGGCACCTTATTGGTGTACCAGATATTCCAGTCGTCCACCGCCGATCAGTGGTTTTTAACTTGTTGGTTGGGCGGTTCAATCCTAGTCCACCAATCCCGCTGGGCTGGCGACATCCCGTCCATACCACTCAGAGGTACTAACCTCACAGCATCCATAAACATAACCAGAGCAGATCGACCCACCCTAGTGGTGTAGCAAGCAGGGTTTATTGATGCCTCCTAGGAATTACAACCAATCGGCCCCTCAACCTATTCCTGATCGACCCACCCTTGTGGTGTAGAAAGCTGGGTTTAACTCGGCTCCCCAGGCATTGCCACCAATCGACCCCTCATCTATCTAGATCAACCCAACCTAGTGGTGTAGCAAGCCGAGTTTAACTCGGCTCTCCAGGCATTGCCACCAATCGACCCCGCATCTATCTAGATCAACCCACCCTAGTGGTGTAGCAAGCCGAGTTTAACTCAGCTCCCGAGGCGTGCTACCATTTAACCTCTCATCACAACTAGGAGATTACTTAAAGCATCCATACATCAATAAGCAACATCCATACATCCATCCAACAAAGCATAAACCTTACATATCATCAAACCCAAGGATTCTTCTCCGGTTTACCCATAATCATCACAAATCCAGACGACCCATCCAGATGGGCATCACACAGAATGCCTATGCCGTACTCCACACTTCCGGCTCTATATGCAGTCTCAACCAAGGAACCACTTACGACATCAACCACTTGGTGGAGGATTCCATGCATATGCATAAATAAAGGACTTTGATGTCCAAGAAGGAGATCGTTACCCTTGAAGATCGCTTTGGAACCATGAACTAGCCGGATGGAAATCATCGACTTGGCTTTGCCTTCATGAATCTAAGCTCGGATCTTACTTCGGCACTCCGTAGCTCCTCCAGCAGCTGGCTTTCTCCTTCCTCCTTTCCTTCCCTTGCTCCCTTGCTCTTCCTTTTTCTCTCTTTTGTGAATGAGAAGAAGAAGAAGAATGAATTATGAGAATTATTTTTTTCCCTTTCATTCTCGGCCTTTATCCACAAGGAATAGGCATGGACCCTTGGATCCAGGAGAATGCAAACGAACGGCTCGGATTTGCCCAACAATAGGCTGAACACGGCCTGACACGCCCGTGTCACGGGCCGTGCCCCTTAAGTGGCACACCACCGACTTAAATCCAAACAGTACACGGTCGTGTGACACGCCCGTGTCACACCCAACACGCCCGTGTCAAGCCAGATACGCCTGTGTCGATCAGTCGTGTACTTCACATAGCACAATATCACCTCACCCGAGCGGGACACGGACATGGGACATGCCCGTGTCCTAGGCCGTGTCCTCCAGGACACATCTGTGTCCTCAGGCACACGCATCCCTGGCTGAGTCCCGCAAAGGACACACCCTATGACACGCCCGTGTCACAGGCCATGTACTCTTCACTCGACGATCATCGACCAAATTTCGTCGACCACACACCCAACTGCTCAACCTGAGCACGACACGCTCTGGGACACGCCCGTGTCCCAGGCCGTGTCACCCAATTATGAACACAAAGGGGGCTTTGGGGGTGTTACAGCCTGCACCTTTTGCCAAGCTTTCCAGTAATATATGGTTAATCGTGCGTTTCCTTCACGCACGGGCAACAATGCCCGTGCGCGAGTAAAATGCACGGTTCTATTATTTTCTCCTGCATTCCTGCGCTCTGTGTTTACCCGGGTGATTTCCTTCACACACGCGCAGAATCGCCCGTGCGCAAGTAAAACGCACGGGTCAACGCTTCTTCTTCCGCGATCCAGATCTGGAAGTTAATAACGCATGGTTAGCGCACGGTCATGCGCGGGACCGTGCATGACCATTTTTCTGATCTTTTTCTATTTAAGCGCAGATTTTTAGCCATTGAGGGACAGCTTTTTCTCCTCCACCGTTTTCCGCCTCCAAAGAAGGGTTCCTACAATTCCCTTCATCTTCCACCTTAGGGAGGTGCTCCGGGCAAGCTTTCACCGCCAAATTCAAGCCTGAGCTTCCCCTCGGCCTCCTCCTTCATCCTTGTGCTTCAAGAAAGGATTTTATCTCTCTTTCTCCACAAAGATAGGAGAAGCTTGTGCTATCTTCCATCGGCTCGTGACACGAAGAAGACGTGTTCAATGGAAGTGAGTTACAGCCTCTTCAACCGCGGACGTAGTTGAGGACCGAGCTAGGACGTGGAATGACAACCCGGCGAATCCTTCCGTGCATCCTCCGCAAGACTTCGGATCCGGTCGATTTCGCAGACTTTTCTTCTCTTGTTGTTGATAGTATAGTTAATCTCTTGTATTTGATGAAGTGTGCTTAGTTTTGTAAAACATATGTATTCAATCATGTCTATGTGATTTCTTATATATGTTATTTTCTTGAGGTGAGCACTTATTTTCCATCCACCATCCATCCGTTCTTGTCGTTCTAGCAATTGCTAGAAGCGTGCGTAGCGAAGAGGTGCTTACGACCCTCAAATCTTTGTTCTTACGCTTGCCTACTCGTCCATTCGCCCAGCGATTCGGTGCATAGCGGCCCGTATAGTCTTCCATCTCACATGGCGAAACGATGTATAGCGGCATTGCATAGGAGTAGTTCTTAGTGTTTAATTTTCTGTTTTCGCAACCTTCAAAACCCCCCATAGTTAACTTCGACCTAAGGACTTCAATCTCAAGTCCTCCTCGATATTAACTCCCTCCTGACTGTGTTCCTTGAAGAGATCGGCACTTGGGGACATCCCATTTTATATTACTTGTGCGACCGGTACACTTGTCGTTCAAACGCATTACACACCACCACCACACATTCCGCCAAGCCCACCTGCAGGTCAACTCCTTCTCCTTCTCTCCTATGCTAGATCTTTAGATCATTAGGTGTAGAAATTGGACTCAATTGAGCCCGATCGGGGAGGATAAAATCCAAGTTTTCCACGAAAATGAACCTCTCGGGTTTGCTAGAATATGCCCCTCCGACCATTGTGCCGCCGCAAGGCGATAGCCACCACCTCAAAGAGGTGGTGGTGGCGGTGCCTGGCCAGGGAGACGGTCGGCTGGTCGGGAAATGGTACTGGAATAGCTCTAGGAAGAGCCAATCCCAGTTGTTGGCTCATCAGGGACGATCAGCAGGCACTGTCAGATCTTGCTTGATTTGATAAGCGCAGGCCTGATTATTTAATATATATGTTTTATTTCATATGTCACATTTTAATGGTCACATTGTTTAATTTATTAAAAATAGATAGATGCATTTTTTTTGTAAAAATGTCCAACAAAGAAAAATTAGCCCTTGTTGTCTAATTTAATACAAAATTTGAATCAACCTTTTTGGACCAATGGTTTTCCCTCAGCGCACGTTTTGGTGCAAGGTCTCTAAGGGTTAACTAGAAATTGAAATGAGTGCCCCCATTGAACCACTCAGTGAAATGGGCTAAAAGTTTAACCATAGGCTGGTTTTTCAATGTTCCCCATCATATTCAAAAAATAGAATTTTTGGGGATGATTGATCTATAGTTTTCCAATAATTTAATAATTCATGTATGTTATTAAAAAGGGTCAATGGACTTCAAAATTTTCTCAAACTCTGGAGGATGACTAGAGGGTATAATATAAAGTCAAGAAAAAATATTTACTCATTTGGAGATGAATTGATGGGGTATCTTGGGGAGTAAAATTTGCCATTTTAAGGTAATAAGTCTAGTTTTTAAGAAAGTGCACTTAAGATGGTTGAGTGGTCAACCCCTCAACTAATCAATGTGAAACTTTGGCCAACACATTGTTATTACTTGTAATAACCCTAGCAATTGATTTGAAAGTCTTTGGGGAAGAAATACCATGGGACCCTAGTTCATACCTTAGGGTTGCCTTTTAGGGTTAATGAATGAAACATGGTCACCTCTCCAAGCCTTGGCTCAAAACATTGTAGTTAGGTTCAATGGGAAGAGAAACCCTTGGGATAATTTAATTTGATTTTTATGAGTATTCCACCGCCCCACCCCCCCCCCCCCCCAAATCACTTATTGATTAGGATATGAACTTCCCTATAAAGTATAGAATACATGTCTATTAGTATTGGATGGCCATTAAACTTTGGCAATAGGTCTTTACTGAGGTTGTCTATGCCTGCAATTTTTTTTTACAATTGTAAGTTAAAGATTTTTAGCTCCATTGTAACACTAGAGTTTGTTGATTGGAGAAAAAAAATTTTATAGAATAAACTAGAAACTGGAAAATTGTGAAATTTAAGTGGTAAACTTTTTATGTTTCGGTATGCCTTGTTAATTTTATTACAATTTTTGGGAGAGTGTACATAGTAGTTTCTTCAAAAGTTTCTCTAGAGCTAAATTATTTTGTAAATTAAAATAAATTGTTAACTGACATTAGAAAATTATGAAATTTGGGCAGACAAGTTTTCTGAAAATTATAATCCTCTGGTAAATTTGTTATAATTTTTGGATGTCCAAATCTTGTACTCACTTGGCAAATTGTCATTTTGATCAAAAGGTTTGAATTTAGATTTATGGTAAAATGCCTTTTTGGAAAAATATGAAATTTATACCTTAATGCTATTTAGGCAATAAGAAGCTCTGGAAATTTTTGTAAGGTCATTGCATGTTAGATTCTCATACTTCATGTTCAAAGTCATAAAAGGGATAATTTTTGGAAAATTTAATTACAGGCTGATTTAATTAGGAAAAAAACCTCGTTCTGGTTTGGGGTTAAATATATCATGGTAGACCCCCAGTAAACTTTTTAAGGTTGTAGACAATGTATTTAAAGTGTTTACCTTCGTATGCTTAGGATCGATCACATGGTCTACATATAGTGAAATCATGGTTTCATGGTAGAATAGTAGACAATACATGGGTGAAAATATAGTGGGTTTAACAGGTTTGGGTGAAGTCATGATGGGGTCACCCTTAGGGCCAAGATCTAAGTAATCCAGGTAAAATGGACTTGGGGATGTACGTGGGGTCGACGGTGTATCTTCTTCTCCCTGGGAATATATAAATTCACATAGGATTAGCAAAAAGGCAACATGGGAAAGAGTTTTGGTAATAATTAGATACTCGTAAAAGTAAGTGGCTTGCGAAGGGGAACTTTAGGCTTCAACCCATTGTAGTTTCTAGTTCCCTCGAGAGCCCTTCACAAGGAATGCCTTGGGCAGTCCAAGGTTAACCTTAAACTATAGGAATATGCATACTAAAAGAGTAACCCCCTAATAACCACTATCACTTACACTTACCCTGTCATTTCGGGAGGATAGTTGGTATAGATTCACGAGCGGTGAGTTCGGTGTTTGATAGAAGAATGGTTTAAATTTGAAGAGTCGATGGCTCAGGATCTCTTACAGCATGTGTGCATGTACATTAAGTGGTGGGTCTACGTTATTGGATGATCATTCACACCGATGTCGATACATTGACTCGGCTAGTGTAAGTGTTCACTAAGCCCATTAAAGACTGGTGGATTTGGCAGCACTAGTATTAAAGACTCTGTAGCACCTAACTGTGGGTGTACAGAATAGTAAGCATGGTGTAGGCTGGGTAGTGTGAATACTGACCTAGGAGTGGGGTGGCCTAACCCAAAGCCTCTGTTCGCCGCTATGGAGGTACCTGAGAGTTTAGCTAACTCTAAATGAGTAAACTAAAGGTCTGTGCACATAAAGTCAGGTGGGTGCATTGCACCTGTGTGAAACTCATCACTTAACATGCATAGCATTCCAAGTCATACATAGCTTGCATAAAACCTCTTCCCCTAATGTATAAATTAGTATGAGATCTTTTATACATTAATGAAAGTCTTTGTTTTCGAGGAAAGCTAAATCACCTATAAGGGGGTGAATAGGTTATTTATCTCTAGTGACTTTGTTTTATTTTCCTTCTTTAATTGCTTGGTGTGTTAATAGAATTTTGCTTTCAAGAACCAAATAACCCGCAATAAAGAAACACACAGAAAAGCACACACAAAAATTATAGTGGTTCCCCAAATTATGGGTACGTCCACTTTCCCTCCCACCTTTCTAACTTATATTTACACAAGACACTTATCCAATCTTGGCTCCTAAGACCTTACAACATGATCCCGCGGGACCACTCAGTATCCTCCAAGACCTACAGCTCAGGCACAAGGCCATTCACCTCAATGATCTAAAGATCACCTACCTTAGGCCCAAAGGCCCTATAACTCAGGCTGGGAGGACAGCCCTACCTCAGATACACAAATGATCCTATCTCAGAGAGAATGACTCTCCTACAGCTCAGGAATAAAGGCTCTACCTCAGATCCAATGGATCCTACAACTCATGCATAAGTGTCCTACACTTAGAGAGAATAACTCTCCTACCTCAGACCCAATGGTCCTACCACAGATCCAAACTGGATCCTAATCTCAGTGATCAACTGATCACCTACCTCAGATTCTCAACAGAATCTTACTCTCAGATATGGACCCAGATCGTACACTCAGGCTAAACATCCCTACAACTCAGATCCGAACTTACATCTTACCTCAGAGCAAATTTTCTCCTGCCACTTAGATCCAAAAAGATCCTACAAGGTGGAAGTGGGTTTAGTTTATTTGGCTCCAGAGAAATTTCCCTGAGCATATAAGACCCCTTTTTTCTTTTTAAAACCACAGGGTCTTAAGCCCAGAACCGGCATTTTGCGGTGACACCTCCACGTCCGGAAAGATCATCACTACAAAACGCCGATCCTGCCGGCCAAATCGATCACAACTGTAGCAAATAATTAAAAGACAAGTCCATAGAAAATCACATATATAGTAAATATAATCTCCACGAAGGGAGTGTCCGCATATATAATCAGAAATACTAAGAACCTTGGGATCATGCCCAGTACATCAATGTCCTCACTACAAATCTCTCTTTGCGGAAGCACAACTTATATAATCTAGTAAGGATCAGGACTCACAGTCCCTGCCGTCTGAACTCCGGTACTAGACTGCCGCATCTCCAAGCGCGTCGACCTCCGGGGCTGCTCCTCCATGCTGGGCTCCACGGTTCCCTAAAATGATGTGGTTCGAAAACCGTTAGTTTAAAAGACTAAGTCCTATCATCCCCCGCCCCTTCCCCCATGGAACCTAGGCACCGAGCGGGGAGGAGGAAAGCAGAGGATGAGAAGGTAGAGAATAGCAAATGATCAGATGGCGGCGGAACTAAACTATTAGTGCAATGGTATATAAGGCAGAAAAAAAAGCATGAGAAATTAAGCAGGAAAAATAACCTTAACTTATGCGAAAACACATAAGCCGAGGGATCTTTTGCAGGGCTCCTATCGTATAAAGAGTCCCATACCTGTTTGTACGATAGGGTGTCGCTATTCTACAAAGCATACATATAAGATTTCTGAAATAAACCTTAACTTATAAGCGCGCTCGCACGAGCTTATAAACCAAGGGGTCGTTTTGCAAGGCCTATTGTATAAAGCATCCCATACCACTTTATACAGTAGGTGGCAGGGTTGATTGCAATGGTTATGCTATGAAATACAAAAATGCCATGCAGTGAACATGCAAGTGCAACACACCCGCTCGACTCTGTGTACACAGACCTTTAGTTCCCCCTTTCTGGAGCCGAACCTCCCAGGATACCTCCATAGTGTCAAACGGAAGCGGTGGGTTGGGCCTCGCCCACCTATAAACCGGTAATTGCACTACCAGTCAGACCAATTATATGCCTTAATGTTGGTGCACTAAGCGGAGCTCCTGCGTACTCTTGCCGGCTGGCGCACCGGACTTTACTTGGCCAAATGCTAAACCACACTTGCCGAGTCAACGTATCGGCGTCGGTGCATCGACTCTCCAATACCGAAGACCCACCACATTTACTTTATGCACATGAAACCTTGATGTATAACCACCAAGCCAAAGCTCGTCGGACCAACTCATCTATCACCAACTACAACCGAGCCAAAGCTCGTCGGGCTAACCTGCCCATCACAAACATCAACCAAGCCCAAGCTCATCGGGCCAACTTACCCATCCCCAAACCCACCGAGCCTACAGCCCGAGTGACTTAACCTAACTCCCATAACTCCGGGGAGTGTGAGTGCAACCCTAGATTATTTCTACCTACTCTTGCATTTCAGTTTCACCTACTATTTAGGTTAGCCCAAGACTGCCCAAGGTATACCCTGTGAAGGGCTCTCGAAGGCACTAGGAACTATGATGGGATTACGCCCAAAGCTCCCTTTCGCACGGCACTTACGTTTTTTGGTTGCTACCAGATTCCTAACCCTTAATTAATTTGTTGGATCTAACACTAGTGCATTAGACACTTCCTCCCTACGGGAAGGACGATCTTTCACCGATCACGAGCACCACCGGACACTAACCATTCCAACCCCTTACTCATCCCAACTTCCAACGAAGAACTCTTTTTCATTCATCCAAATCAGCAACATCAAACCCCAACTCGTGAGCCCCAATTCTTACTCCAACACAATTTCTGCAATTTTACTAAATGCAGACCAACCCTAGCTAAATGAAGTGTATAAAGTGAGGTACACAAAATAATCACCTAGTACCCCTATAATAATTATTGTAGGACTATAATGACATTTATAGCCTAAACCCAGAAATTCGTAATTTTCCTAAATAATCAGATAATATCTATTAATCAAAAAATCCAAGTTTGAACATGAAGTACCCATTTAATTCAAGCAAATGCTCTACAAAATTTATGATAAATTCAAAATTACTATTCAACTAAAAAACCAGTGTCTCCCAATTTTCCAGCAGGAAATAAGCTCTGAATAAAATAAATATCAACTCCCTAAAATTAGGGGTTTGTAAAGTATATATTGCAAATAATCATCTTAAAATCATGAGTTAATTTCTCCAAGTGGATATTGACCTAAAAATTAACAGAGCCCCAATTTCATAATTTTGCAACAAGTAAATAGCTCTAAATAATTTATTGACTATAATTGCCCGTTTTAAAATTTGTGAAGGAGATAATAAAGTTTTTCAACTAAAATTTATAACAAAATTCAGGAACAACCATTTTTACCTAAAACATCTCCTGCCCAAGTTTAATGAGTGTAGAATGAATAGTATGATCATAATAAATAAAATACAATTTAGGGACACATCATGCATAACAAAGGGGGTGCTAGTAATATTTCTCATAAAATTCTAATAAATTCACCAGAGGTCCTAACTAACTTAAACTCCATGCTACCTAAGTTTCCCACAGTTTTAGTAATTTTTGGTGGCTTATTCTACACAAAAAGTGTTTGTGCCCTAAACTAGGGTTAGGGATTTCATAGGTCTATCCATCTCTAAATCACCTAGGATTCATACTAGAGGGCTTTGGATACCCTAGCATCATTTCTACCAAGTTGCAAGATCACACAAGGGTATTTGACCCCATAGCCTTCACAACACTCAAAAGCCCCTCCTTAGGGTTTGAGTTTGGATCCTAGGGCAAAGCTACCCTATGTAAGACCCCCTTTTGTTTTCTTTTTAAAACCCCGGGGTTTTAGGCCCAGAACCGCCGCCTTGCGGTGACACCTTCGCACCCGGGAAGGTCGTCACTACAAGACGCCGATCCTGCCGGCCAAATCGATCGCAGCTGACACAAAAGTAGCAGTTCAAGAGAAGACAAGTCCACAGCATATCACATATATATAAAAATCTCCACGAAGGGAGTGTCCACAGAATAATAAAGTTTACAGAAATAAAAGGGCTGAAGCCCGGTACATCCATATCCTCACTACAGATCCCTCATGCGGAAGCAGAACAAAACAACTACTAGAAGTCGGAACTCACGGTCCCAGCCGGCTGTACTCCTGAGCTAGACTGCCCTATCTCCAACTACACCGGTCTCCTGGGCTGCTCCTCCATACTCGGCTCCACGATCCCCTAATATGATGTGGTTCGAAAACCGTTAGTCTAAAAGACTAAGCCCTATCGTCCCCCACCCCTTCCCCCATGCTCCTAGGCGCCGAGCGGGGAGGAAGAAAGGAAGGACGTGAAAGAGGAGAGAAATCAAAAACAGGTGACAGGGGAACCTAGCTAGCAATTTTATAATCAGGTTATAATGATTAAAGTAAGAAAGGAATATAACCTTCACTTATGTGAATACACATAAGCCAAGGGATCTTCTACAAGGCTCCCATCGTATAAAATGTCCCATACCACTTTATACGTTGGGGTGTCGGTTATCACAAGCAGAATATAAATATTGAAATAACCTTAATTTATAAACTTGCCCACACAAGCTTATAGACCAAGGGGTCGTTTTGCAGGGCCTAATGTATAAGTGTCCCATACCACTAATACTTTAGGTGTCAGGGTTAAATGAATCGTTGATGCTATGACATGCAAGTGGGTATGATGGACATGCAAGTGCAACACACACACCCGACTCTGTGCACAAAGACCTTTAGTTCCCCCTTTCGGAGCCGTTACCTCCCAGGATACCTCCGTAGTGGCAGACGGAAGCGGTGGGTTGGGCCTCGCCCACCTCAAAACCAGTAAAAGCACTACCGGTCTGACCTATTGTACGCCTCAACGCTTGGTGCACTAAGCGGACTACCGCGTACTCTTGCCGACAAGACCGCCGGACTTAAGTTTGGCGAAGTGTAAAACCACACTTGCCGAGTCATCGTATAGGCGTCGGTGCATCGACTAACCCATACCGAAGACCCACCACCTTAACTTTCTTTCCTTCCATGCACATGCAAATTTATCGTATCCGAACCGAGCTAAAGCTCCCCGGACCATCCCGTCCGTCACAAGTATCAACCGAGCCAAAGCTCGCCGGACCGAAACGTCCGTCTCTTATTCCAAACCTCATCCCTTTGAACACCGCGGGATGGCGCCCCTTTGAACACCTCGGGACGACTTAACCATTTACAATATTATCCAACTAGTGAGTGCGGTGTGAAAACCTATTTACTATATTACTCTTTTGATTTGTTCTTAAAGGTTTACGTTAACCCAGGACTGCCCCCGGTATTCCCTGTGAAGGGCTCTCAAGGGGCACTAGGAACTGTGTTGGGATTACGCCCAACGTTCCCTTTCGCAAGGTACTTATTATTATTATTGGTTGATTTCCCTTACCCAATACCTTCTCATATTGCGATAGACTAATCCTAGGGTGGTTTAGACCTTTCACTCTCGCGGGAACGACGATCTTTCGTCGAACTCGCGTACCTCTAACACACATCAACTCGATTCCCGCACTCCTTAGAACTTTCTCTGGTGACTCATCTACTTTCATTCCAATCCATCCAGCTCGACTAACTCTACACTAATCCAATTCTGATCCTAATACGACTTTTCCCCAAATTACTATTTGCAGATCAACCTATACTAAGTGATGTTCGTGATAGGATGTCCTTCAAATTTTCAACTGAATGACCTAGAATTATTACCGGAGTCCTATCATGACCTAAATAATTTATTTCCAGAATATTATATTTTTCTCAATTAACCTCCTATTTAAATAAATTCTTACAAATGCCAATTATTGCCAAGTTGATCATGAAGTATCTTAAATTATGATCCCACTGACCCAAGGAATTTTTCATATGTTGTAAAATTGTAAAATAATACTGTCAGCCAAGTTTTATAATTTTCTCTTCAATTTTTCTATTTATCTCCTAAATAATTCAAAATTCACCTATTGGATATTTTTCAAAGGAGGTATAAGGAATTCATTTCCAAAAATTCTAAGAAATTTCCAGCAAGCTCATAATATTAAAAGAGTGCCACAAACAGAATTTCACTAATTTTCAAGTAACAATGGCTATAAACTTTTATTTCTAAATAATTTACCAAAATGCCATTATGAAGATTTAAAAATTTGTGGTTTATCCAAAAATGCTGAGAAAATTAATCAAGGCTATTTATACTCAGATATGTCATCAATAATTTTTTTTCATAATTTTCTACTGATGGGCGTTACGTTGGCATTGACTGTTGTTCGAGCATGGTTTTCCCGCGAGCTTGCGAGTGGCTGTTTTGGTTGCCGAGTTGCACGATTCCCCAGCAAACCGTAGTCCAACTGAGGGACTCGGTGAGGCCTCTTAGGGAATGGTTGCACGTTTTCGCGCCCGGGGAATGTTGCTCAACATAAGTTGCTGGTTCAGGACACAAAAAGGGTAAAAAGTGCTTAAGGCAAAAATGGTCTAGGACGTCCCAGGAACATTTTTCACAAAAGGGGAAAATGGTCGTTTTTGTGCTAGACACGCCCCATGTCACGGGCGTGACTCAGGCCGTGACCTGGGCGTGACCTTCTTGACTCGACGATTTTTCTTGCGTCGAGTTGAGCTCGACGAATGGGGTACACGCCCCCTGACACGGGCGTGTCACGGGCCGTGTCCCGCTTCGTCGAGTGTCGAGTGTCGATCGGCGAGTATCGAGCGTCGAGTATCGAGTGTCGAGTCGTCGAGAGAGGGGACACGGCCTGTGACACGGGCGTGTCACAGGGCGTGTCAGGCTGGGTCGAGTGTCGACACTTTCTGTCGACGAGGTGTCGAGACACGGGTTACACGCCCTAGGTCACGGGCGTGACCGACCCGTCACAGGCGTGTACCCCGGCCGTGTACCGTCTGGATAAACATGGAATTGCCGCCTTTCGGCGCCGCTTATGGTACACGCCCTGTGTCACGGGCGTGACACAGGGCGTGACCGGCCCGAAAATCGACTTTTTCCAGTTTTTTTGTGCCGTTCATTTCCTTGATCCTACATCGAACGGTTCAGCTCGGTTCTGGAGAAAATAAGTCCGAAACAAAAACCTTTCAGCTTTATCTTCTTCCTCTTCATCTTCATCTTCTTCTTCCTTTTCCTCAAAGGGAAAGCAAAGAGAGAAAGGCTCAAGCAAGGCAAGAAAAGAAAAGCAGCCGTCGCGACATCGTCTCGGTTCAGGCAAGCGGTGTCCTCCACCCTTGCCAATCTTCATTCTTACTATGAATTATGCCAACATAGCTAGTGTTCCTCTTTCCCCTTTCTAGCTTTAGTTCTTGTGTTCTTAAATTTCCCTTGTTTGTTCATTATGCCCTTGCTAATTTCTTATGACCTTGTTAATTTTCACAATATAATCAATCCAAATGATGACCTTGCTAATTTCCTATGTTAAATTCCCTATGCTAAAGTCAAACTAGCTAATTCCTTATGTTAATTCCATATGACATTAGCTAATTCCCTATGGTAAATTCCCTATGCTAAACGACTTTGCTCTCCCATGTTTATCAATTTGCCTATGCTAACTTAATTCATGTAGCTAAGTTGTTCTATTCATGTACCCATCTTGAGGCGATTGTGTTCTAAATATGGGTTCTATGTACTCATGTTAATCAAATCCTATCATGTAGTTCTATTTTGATACAAAGCATGTGATTTATGTATGTCTCACACTCTACGTTGGCAATTGGGAGTCATGTGTGAGGACGATGAAAGGAAACGTGTTACCTTGGGTTATGGGGTGTTTTGCGAGGCGAATTCGTGAAACATGGCGGGAGTGTTTGTGTGAGGATTTTGCAAGGGGTGGTGTGGTTTCAGCCTGTGGCCACCGGGTTTTGTTTTTGTGGTTAGAGAGACCACTTTGGCCCCGATTTGGGCTGGTTTTGTTTGGTGCGTTCCACTTTAGGGCCGCCATTGATAAGACCCTTGTGAAATTGAACTTAACCGCTGCTTATGCTTCACTTGTCTAGTAGATTCTTGTTCTATGAATGATGGAATAGGCACGTGTTTTGCCTTTTGTTCCTGCGGTTTGAGCAGGACTTGAAGAACTAGTACGCACTTGGTGTGGTTGACCTTTGGAATGACATTGTTTTTCTACATATACGCACTTGTTTTGTGCACTCTTTTGACTTAAGCATTGCTATGGGGTCGGTAAGCCCCTTCTTGATCCATTATGAAATTTGTACTCTCTTTTGTATAGTTTGGTTGATTGCTGAGGTATTCTTGCTTGAATGCCTCAGGTGCAGGTTGTAGCCGGTTGAGCGGCTAGGTTAGTTGGAGGCGTTTCTTGGGAGCTAACCGAGCATTCAAAGCGAGGTAGTTCTTCTTTTGTTGTACAGACATACCTATGCCCCAATGGGTTCGTGTCAGCTTGTTGGCGCCCATTTGGTGGATTTTCTTTTATGTAAATACGAACTAGACTGCTATTGTAACTCCTTTGGATGGAATATACTTGCTTTTGGGATGGTTTTCTGGTAGGTTGCATTAGGTATTTTGAAGCTAAACCAAAACTATTATTGTATCTCATGCATACATGACTTGATAAATTAAGACTTATGTTCAAAT
Source organism: Platanthera guangdongensis (assembly GCA_039583875.1). NCBI lineage: Eukaryota > Viridiplantae > Streptophyta > Magnoliopsida > Asparagales > Orchidaceae > Platanthera > Platanthera guangdongensis. Next base: position 169,624,352 of record CM077158.1, on the reverse strand, counting down.
AACGTAAACAAAGAGGATTTCTTATAATACTATCACTCTAGGCTGCATATAGGAGTTCATTATAAATAAACCAAGGATTTCCGCCGCGTAACAATGTGTTGTGATACCTAAGGCCGAGGGATACGGCCAGCAAATGAACTAATTTTCTTACATATAACTGTTGAACTTGAATTCACAAAGTAAGCGTCAAGGGTTGCCTGAACGTGTGCAGTTATCCCCTGCACGACGTGGCATCATAACCCGTAGTTCCTCTTACTCTGATACGAGGTACTCGTTGAGGAAATGCGGGTTGTGACAGTTGGTATCCAATAGGTGAATTTTGAATTATTTAGGAGATAAATAGAAAAATTGAAGAGAAAATTATAAAACTTGGCTGACAGTATTATTTTACAATTTTACAACATATGAAAAATTCCTTGGGTCAGTGGGATCATAATTTAAGATACTTCATGATCAACTTGGCAATAATTGGCATTTGTAAGAATTTATTTTTATAACGGTCCAGGCCCATCCCATGGGAACCCGCTGGCAGCGCCAGCCTACCAGGGTCCAGACCCGGGCCCACCACTGGTAGTCAGCCTATCACATTCAAGCCTGCAGGCCATGGACCCCAACCCCTCTCCGGCCTGTTTATCAACACGGTAGGTTGTTGCCACTGGGTCTCGAACCCAGGACCTTGATAAGAGAGCTTTCCTCCACTCCCTCATCACCAACTGAGCTGCAGCTCAGTTGGTGATGAGGGAGTGGAGGAAAGCTCTCTTATCAAGGTCCTGGGTTCGAGACCCAGTGGCAACAACCTACCGTGTTGATAAACAGGCCGGAGAGGGGTTGGGGTGCATGGCCTGCAGGCTTGAATGTGATAGGCTGACTACCAGTGGTGGGCCCGGGTCTAGACCCTGGTAGGCCGGCGGTGCCAGCGGGTTCCCATGGGATGGGCCTGGACCGTTATAAAAAGTGCACTTTTTTGTAACGGTCCAGGCCCATCAACATGGGACCCAGCTGGAACCGCCGGCCTACCAGGGTCCAGACCCGGGCCCACCACTGGTAGTCAGCCTATCACATTCAAGCCTGCAGGCCATGAACCCCAACCCCTCTCCAGCCCACCGGCGGGTTGTTGGTGGCCGCAACCTCCCTTTGATGAGGTAAACTCGATAGTCAAGCCCGCACTACGGGGACTTCCCAGGAGGTCACCCATCCCAGAATTTCTCCAGCCCGAGCACGCTTAACTATGGAGTTCTTTCAACTCTCATCACCAATTGAGCTTTTTTGTAACGGTCCAGGCCCATCAACATGGGACCCAGCTGGAACCGCCGGCCTACCAGGGTCCAGACCCGGGCCCACCACTGGTAGTCAGCCTATCACATTCAAGCCTGCAGGCCATGCACCCCAACCCCTCTCCAGCCCACCGGCGGGTTGTTGGTGGCCGCAGCCTCCCTTTGATGAGGTAAACTCGATAGTCAAGCCCGCACTACGGGGACTTCACAGGAGGTCACCCATCCCAGAATTTCTCCAGCCCGAGCACGCTTAACTATGGAGTTCTTTCAACTCTCATCACCAATTGAGCTGCATCTCAATTGGTGATGAGAGTTGAAAGAACTCCATAGTTAAGCGTGCTCGGGCTGGAGAAATTCTGAGATGGGTGACCTCCTGGGAAGTCCCCGTAGTGCGGGCTTGACTATCGAGTTTACCTCATCAAAGGGAGGCTGCGGCCACCAACAACCCGCCGGTGGGCTGGAGAGGGGTTGGGGTGCATGGCCTGTAGGCTTGAATGTGATAGGCTGACTACCAGTGGTGGGCCCGGGTCTGGACCCTGGTAGGCCGGCGGTTCCAGCTGGGTCCCATGTTGATGGGCCTGGACCGTTACAAAAAAATTGTAAAATAATACTGTCAGCCAAGTTTTATAATTTTCTCTTCAATTTTTCTATTTATCTCCTAAATAATTCAAAATTCACCTATTGGATATTTTTCAAAGGAGGTATAAGGAATTCATTTCCAAAAATTCTAAGAAATTTCCAGCAAGCTCATAATATTAAAAGAGTGCCACAAACAGAATTTCACTAATTTTCAAGTAACAATGGCTATAAACTTTTATTTCTAAATAATTTACCAAAATGCCATTATGAAGATTTAAAAATTTGGGGTTTATCCAAAAATGCTGAGAAAATTAATCAAGGCTATTTATACTCAGATATGTCATCAATAATTTTTTTTCATAATTTTCTACTGAGTATTTGCAATAATTCTAAATTAAATGAAATAAGGGCAAAAATGTAATTTCCACATTCCTCTTATCAATAATCCTCAAACAGAGACAAAAAATTTTTTAGGAGTTAAACATGTCATGATATTATTCTTGACAAAATTTGGGGAAATAACTAAGTGACAAACCTAATTTCAACATTTATTCTTCAAAAGTCCTATTAATTCAATAATTCCAAATAATGGGATTTTTTGATTCCAAAAATCCCATTATTTCAGTGAGGTGTAAAACTCATCCTAATAGGCCACTGAAATTAATTACATGAATTTAGCATGATCCAAATGGGCCTAATACTCAAAATTTCAAAAAATTACTATTGGCACCCCAAGCCTAAGCATGTTCCTCATTTGCATGTGGGATTACCCACCATACATTGGTCCAAACTTGATGAAATTTAAAACATATATTTATAATGTCCTGAAGGGCAAGCCACCAAAATTTGGGGCATTTTAGAGTTGAATTAACCCAAGAATCACCTAAACAAACCTAGGGGTAATTTGGTAATTTCACCATAATTTTAATTACAATAAATCCCAATTTTTGGGCAGGGCCTAAATATGCCCTAAACCAGTTACATTACCAAAATCTCAAGTCATTTGGGCCTCTGGATGGGCTTGGGCATCCCTTTCAAATTTCTACATTTGTGTTATTTGCAGCCCAAGACCATTTAATTTTTAGATCTTGCATGTGAGATATCTCAACATGCAGAGGGTTAAATTGTCTAATTTTTCTACCATAGGTATAATATACACCTAAGGGCAGGCCACCAAAAGTTGGGGCATTTTGGAGTTGATATGCTCCAAATATCAACAACATTTAATTTATCATATTTGGACTAAAACTATAGCATTATATTCCCCAAAAATTTCCATTTTTGGGGTGGGCCTAGATATTCCTAATTAAGCCATATGCCCAAACTTTCAGCCCATTTGGACTTAGGGTTTGGGCAGGGCACCCATTTTAGTTTCTGCCCTACTCTAGGACCAGCCCTAGGAAAATAGCTCTATAGGGCAGTACACTTAACCAAATATTATTTGTAACATGTCAATTTAACGATGACTCCAAGACCTACAATTTTCATGTTGATAACATTTTATGAAAAAGTCTGTAAGGGCCTAAATATGGACATGCAAAAATCGGTTTAAAAAGGGACAGAAAATAACACTATTCATATGATTAAATTAATTCCAGAATTTAACATTTTGCATGGCACGAATCTTGACGCAATCCGACGGCTACTGCTCATCTTCTCCGATTTGCCTGGATTCCTACCCGAGTTTCACGGGGCTTTTCCCGGCCGCCTCCGGCGGTGCCACCACCGGCGATCATCAGCTTACCTCTCAAGGTGGTGGGGGCAAGCTTCTGCCGGCGGCTAGGGCGGCCGGAGGTGGCGGCGCCACCTCACCCGAGAGCTTCAAACCGCCATTAATGGCTGAAAAAAAGGTGTTGTGCTCGGGCTCATTCGATCCCGAACCCTAACCTAGGTATTCCTAAGATCTAAGCATGAAGAGAGAGGTGAGGGAGGACCTTCGCGGCGGCCTTGCGACGTGAGGAGCGGCGGGGAACCATGGCGGCGGTGGCGGCGCTTCTCCCTTGGTTTTCACGGCCAAGCTCGGGTTCAGCTCCAGGCTCGGCCTCCATATCTCTCTCTGCTACTCTCCTGGTCCTGAGGGTGATGAAGTGAGGGGGAATAAGTGGGGAGATGAAGTAATAAAAAAAAGGGTGATAATTCCTATGTGAGAGGTGGTGGGTTTGCCTTGTTTTTGTCACCAAGCATGCATGGGTGGGTCCCACTCCATTCCAGCTCCTTCTCATGACTCAATGGGTCGGCCAGCCCATGTGGGGGCTGATGGCATGGGTCCAAGTGGCTCATTTCCCTTAAACACCCTTAAATACCCCTTTCTCTCTCCTAAATTATTCTTTAATTTTGAGATTCTCTCTCTCTCTCTCTCTCTCTCTCTCTCTCTAGTCACTAAGTTGGCTGGTAAATCTCATATTGGCAGCCCACATGTTTATTTCATCCACCAAAATATGGTTAGCCCAAGTGAGTTGGGCTTGAGCTTGAGTTAGCCCATTTGGGCTAGCTTGACCCAAACCTAGGCTACGGTTGACTTAGGTCAATTTGGTCTTTGAGGTTGGCCCAAATGGGTCCTTAGTGACTCATTGGCCTCCCCTAAGGCCTAGGTAGGATTGTATTGGCCCTTTGGAGGTCACTTGACCCTTAAGTAGGGTACCTTGACTACTTTAGGGCTAGAGTTGACTTTGGTCAACTTAGCCTTTTTGGTTGGCCCCAATGGGTCCTTGGTGACCCGTTGGCTTCTCACTATGGTTATGAAGGTATGTGTGGGGTCCACTTGGCTAAGGGAACTTCAATTGGCCCTTGTGTAGGCCAGTTTGACCCAATGTAGGCTAGGTTGACCCATTTAGGGTTAGAGTTGACTTTGGTCAACTCAGCCTCTTGGGTGGACCCCAATGGGTCCTAGGTGACCCTTTGACCTCACTCTAGGGTTAGGTGAGCTTGGGTGCGGCCCACTTGGCTTGGGGATGGTCAATTGACCCTAAGTAGGTTGGTTTGACCCATTTAGGGTTAGGGTTGACTTGGGTCAACTTAACCCTTTTGACTGCCCTCCATGGGTCCTTATTGATCTAATGGATCTTACCATGGTTTGATGAGAACATGGTGGGGTTTTGAAGTCTTGGTGAAGCCCCATGGTTATCTTAAACAAAGGTTCAGGAATTTACTATTTGCAGACCATAGTGGTCTCACCCACATTCTTAGGTTTTCTTGGTCTTCTTGGGCTTCCTAGGGTTTGGTCATGACCTAGTCATGGCCAATAACCACACTTAGGGGTCTAGTTGGAAATGGGATGTTACAAATCCCAATAAACAAAACAAAGATTTCGTCCCCGAAATCCAGGTTAGGGCTACGGGAATTTCTACCAAAGAAAAGAAACTTGTAACATCCCATAAGAAGTGGAATATTACATCTCGACGCCATGTTCGCTAAGTTAGGATTAAAGGAAACCTAAATCTATGACCTAATTCGCCCAATTGGCAAGGACAAGATCCCAATAAACAAAAGATTAGCCTCTATTCTTCTTGGAGCAGCCTTACTAGTTTAAAGTAGGAAAAATAAATTGAACATGTTGAGAGGTTGTGAGGTATACCTGACTGAATAACTCCGGATATCTTTCCTGCATCAGGTCCTGTGGCTCCCAAGTATGCTCCTCTCGTCCGTGGTTCCTCCACAGGACCTTGACTAGGGGGATCTTCTTGCGGCGCAAGACTCGTATCCCCTGGTCGTCGATCCGTATCGGCTCCAAGTGTACGGATCGATCCGAAGCTACCGGCCCATCAGTGGCCGAAATCTGCAACTCTGGGCGTAGTAGGGCCTTCCTGAGTGAAGACACGTGAAAGACGTCGTGTAAGCCGGCCAGCTCCGGTGACAGCTCCAGCCGGTAAGCTAGGGGACCGATCCGCTCCAGGATCCTGAACGGCCCCATGTACCTCGGGCTAAGCTTCTTCCGTCGACCACGTACTCGTGAAACCCCATGCATCGGCTGAATCTTCAAGAACACCCGATCCCCTGCCTGAAACTCCACTAAACGATGACGAGCGTCATAATATTTCACCTGCCTGCTCTGCGCCTCCAGCATTCTATCTCGTATCAACCGTACCTGCACCTCAGTATCCTCGATAAAGTCCGTGCCCACAATCTTTGGACCCTCGTCTTGTATCCAAGACAACGGAGTCCTACATTTCCTCCCATACAACGCCTCATATGGAGCCATCCGTAAACTAGACTGATGACTGTTATTGTACGAAAACTCCACTAGGGGCAACATCCTCTCCCAGGGCTCTCCACGGTCCACAATACACAGTCTCAGCAGGTCCTCCAGTGTCCGGTTTGTACGCTCTGTTTGCCCATCTGTCTGGGGGTGGAAGGTCGTACTGAAAACCAGTCGAGTACCCAAGTATGCATGTACTGTCCTCCACTCCTTGGACGTGAATCGTCCATCTCGATCTGACACGATTGTCTTGGGCACCCCATGATATCGCATAAACTGCTCTATGAACCTCCGTGCCAATACTCCGACAGCATCCTCCTTCCTGATCGGGATGAACCTAGCCACCTTCGTCAGTCGGTCAACGATTACCCAGATAGAATCGTTTCCCGCCCGTGATCGAGGGAGACCATGGATGAAGTCCATTGCGATATCCTCAAATTTCCACTCCGGCACCGGGAGTGGCTGCAATAAACCAGCGGGATGTCTGCATTCTGCTTTCACTAACTGGCACGCCTCGCAGTGCGTCACAAAGTGGGCGATGTCCTTCTTCATGCCCGGCCAGTATAGAGTCTTCTTCAAATCCGCCGTCATTTTAGTGATCCCGGGATGTATAGAATATCTGCTGTGATGAGCCTCGGCCATTATGTCGTCCCGAATCTGGCCTCCATCCGGTATGTAAGTACGGCCCCTGAAACATATCAGATCATTTCGCATCGAATAGTCTCCAGCCGAGCCTGCCTCCAAGGCCCGGAAAATCGGCTCTAGTTTGGCATCCCGCCTCTGCCAGTCTCTGACTCTGTCATGTATATCATAGGTGGTGCTCGTAGCGGCCAGGTACTCCTTGTACCGCTCAGGGTCATCAGATGATACCAGAGTGATATGCATCTCTTCAAAACTCCGTAATATCTCCATGGACATAAGCTGGGGCCCTGCTCCAAAAGTGGAAGCTCTCCGGCTCAGTGCATCGGCCACCACGTTGGCCTTACCCGGATGGTAGTGCATCTCGTACTGATAGTCCGCTAGAAACTCCACCCATCTGCGTTGTCGGATATTCAGTTCCTTCTGCGTATCCACATATTTCAGATTTTTGTGATCTGAAAATATATCGCAGTGGACACCATAGAGGTAGTGCCGCCAGACCTTCAATGCAAATATAACTGCTCCCATCTCCAAATTGTGAACTGGGTAGTTCTTCTCATGTTTCTTTAACTGGCGGGAGGCATAAGCGATCACGTGTCCCTTTTGCATCAAAACTGCTCCCATGCCCTGGTTGGAGGCATCTACATAAACCTGAAATCCTTCTCTCCCTGAGGGGAGGGCAAGTATTGGAGCCGAAGTGAGTCGACTTTTCAGCTCTTGGAATGCCGACTCGCACTGTGGTGTCCAAACAAATGGTACATCCTTCCTTGTCAGAGAGGTAAGTGGGAGGGCGAGTCTAGAAAAACCCTCTACGAACTTCCGGTAGTAGCCGGCAAGTCCTAGGAAGCTTCGTACGTCTGCAGCTGTCTTCAACTGTGGCCAATCTCGGACTGCCTGAATCTTGGCCGGATCTACTGCCAACCCCGCTCCACTAATAACGTGTCCAAGGAAGGCCACCTCCTTCAGCCAGAACTGGCATTTGCTGAATTTGGCATATAAATGATGTTCCCGTAGCTTCTCCAACGTCAGCGTTAGATGCCTCGCGTGCTCCTCCTCGGTCCTTGAGTAAATGAGGATATCATCGATGAAAACGATGACAAACACATCCAGATATGTCTCGAAAACCCGGTTCATGAGATTCATGAATGCTGACGGCGCATTCGTGAGCCCGAAGGGCATCACAGTAAACTCGTAGAGTCCATACCTGCTACTAAAAGCAGTCTTCTGTATATCCTCTTCTCGGATCCTCAACTGATAATAGCCCGATCGCAAATCCAACTTCGAGAAGAAGTGGGCTCCCTCCAACTGGTCGAATAGCTCGTCTATCCTTGGCAGAGGATAGGTGTTCCTGACTGTTAGCCTGTTCAACGCCCGGTAGTCAATACACAACCTGAGTGTTCCATCTTTCTTCTTGACAAACAGCACTGGGGCTCCCCATGGCGAAGAGCTCGGCCGGACAAACCCGGCTTCCACCAACTCCTGCAGTTGATTACGGAACTCTGTCAGCTCCCTTGGGGCCATGCGGTAGGGAGCTCTAGATACCGGCTTAGCCCCTGGCATAAGCACTATCTGGAAATCTTGCTCTCTGTGCGGGGGTAGCCATGGTAGTTTCTCCGGGAAGACATCCGCAAAATCCCGCACCACAGGAATGTCGGATACAGATCCCTTGACCTCCGCCATCTCGAAGAGAATCTGATATATTTCGTCGCCCTGCATGTGTGCCTTGACGGCCTGAATAGATGATAAGAATATATGGGAGGCGGGTCTAATACCTTCCATCACGACGAACGAGTCCCCATGTCTCAGGGTAATCCTCTTGGCCAAGCAGTCAATCTGGGCATGGTTCCAATGGAGCCATGTCATACCCAGAATCAGATCAAAATCGGGCAGTAACAGAATCTCCGCTGGAGCTTCGAAGGGTTTTCCGCCTATCCACGCCTCCAGATCGCAGTGGGATGATGTGAACAGCTTCGACCCGTCGGGTAGCCGTATCTGTAATGTCTTGCCTGTGATCCTCTCCACTCCTCCCAACCCTTGGATAAAGGTCTCCGACACAAATGAGTGTGAAGCACCCGTGTCGAAGAGAGTGTGTGCGGGCTTGCCGCAAATGAAGACGATGCCTGAGATGGTAAACTTACTTAGAATTTTGTTTCTGGTTTTCCTGCTTAGTCTTAAATAATTCAAGTTCATGAAACTACTTTTCTAGGAAGGAAAGAACTTAAGTAAAAAAGAAAACCCTTTTTTTTTGGTCGTACCTGTAATCACTTGCTCCGGGTTCCTGGGTTGAGCCAGGTCCAGTGCATAAATCTGATGTCCTTCCGGCCTACGGTCTCTACCCTGATGTCTGTGTCCTTGGCCACGTCCTCGGACTCCGTAATGTTGGGCCGGTGGGGTAATCTGCGGTGCTGGTGGAGGCATCCCTCTCACGGGACAGTTTCTCTTGATGTGTCCCACCTGATGGCAGTGGTAGCATTCCGGCGGAGTGTAAGCCCCACCTCCCTATCTCTGCACACCTCTCATCTGAATAGGTTGAGGGGCCATCATTACCTGCCCCCTCGGCTCCTGCCTCACCTCCTGTAGAGGCTGATCCTCCACCTTTTGTACCTCTGGCGCACGACCTCGCCGCTGATCGTTCCGGGCTCCCCGGCTCTGATCCTCCGTTGGCCGTTTTCGGCCTCTGGTGGTGAGCCAATCTGCCTCTAACCTTTTTGCCATCTCCAGAATACGAGTGATAGGCCCGTCCGAAATGAAAAGAAGTGCATACCTCATGTCTTCCCGTAAACCTTTGTAGAACCACTTGGTGTACGCTGCCTCATCTAGCCGGTAAGAGTCTGCAAAACGGGCCAAATGGTTGAATTCTCGATGGTATTCCACCACCGTCCTGGAACCTTGCTTCAACTGCAAGAAGCGGTCCTCCAGCTCATCTCGGGCCGACTGCGGAACAAAGTGCTCCAACAACATGGGCCTGAACTCCTCCCACGTCACCTCGGTAGCCTCCCTATCAACAAAGGTAGTCTCCAGAACTATCTTCCACCACCGCTTGGCATGGGACTCCAAGCAGGAAACAACCAGTGGTACCCTTTCCTCCCAGGGGCTTCGTATCCCTGTCAGCATCTCCTCCATGATGTCTAGCCATTCCTCTGTCCGAACTACCCCCTCTATCCCCAAGTAGGACGGGGGAGAGAGTCCTCGAAATATGCTGAGCCAGTTAACTCCCGGAATAGGTTGCGGAGCTGGCGCCTGTTGGTTCCTGAAGGCTTCCAGGATAGCCGTCAGAGTCTGTCCCATGTCAGACTGTAGGAACTGAGTGGGAACCTGCGGCGGTGCTGCAACTTCCGGAATCTGTGTAGGCAGTACTGGAGGCTGCGTCACAAAATTTATCGTCAGAAATCTTTCAACCTTAACTAAAATGGACAATTATATATGTGATCCCCACATGGGCACACCACTACTTCCGCTGCTTAGTTTGTCCTCAAACTAAACTCGCGCGGGGGTGACCGAGGGGTTGTGGACTGGTACTGTAGGATCGAGGTTTGTGCTCTGATACCACTTGTAAGACCCCCTTTTTTTTCTTTTTAAAACCCCGGGGTCTTAGGCCCAGAACCGCCGCCTTGCGGTGACACCTTCGCACCCGGGAAGGTCGTCACTACAAGACGCCGATCCTGCCGGCCAAATCGATCGCAGATGACACAAAAGTAGCAGTATAAGAGAAGACAAGTCCACAGCATATCACATATATATAAAAATCTCCATGAAGGGAGTGTCCACAGAATAATAAAGTTTACAGAAATAAAAGGGCTGAAGCCCGGTACATCCATATCCTCACTACAGATCCCTCATGCGGAAGCAGAACAAAACAACTACTAGAAGTCGGAACTCACGGTCCCAGCCGGCTGTACTCCTGAGCTAGACTGCCCTATCTCCAACTGCACCGGTCTCCTGGGCTGCTCCTCCATACTCGGCTCCACGATCCCCTAATATGATGTGGTTCGAAAACCGTTAGTCTAAAAGACTAAGCCCTATCGTCCCCCACCCCTTCCCCCATGCTCCTAGGCACCGAGCGGGGAGGAAGAAAGGAAGGATGTGAAAGAGGAGAGAAATCAAAAACAGGTGACAAGGGAACCTAGCTAGCAATTTTATAATCAGGTTATAATGAGTAAAGTAAGAAAGGAATATAACCTTCACTTATGTGAATACACATAAGCCAAGGGATCTTCTACAAGGCTCCCATCGTATAAAATGTCCCATACCACTTTATACGTTGGGGTGTCGGTTATCACAAGCAGAATATAAATATTGAAATAACCTTAATTTATAAACTTGCCCACACAAGCTTATAGACCAAGGGGTCGTTTTGCAGGGCCTAATGTATAAGTGTCCCATACCACTTATACTTTAGGTGTCAGGGTTAAATGAATCGTTGATGCTATGACATGCAAGTGGGTATGATGGACATGCAAGTGCAACACACACACCCGACTCTGTGCACACAGACCTTTAGTTCCCCCTTTCGGAGCCGTTACCTCCCAGGATACCTCCGTAGTGGCAGACGGAAGCGGTGGGTTGGGCCTCGCCCACCTCAAAACCAGTAAAAGCACTACCGGTCTGACCTATCGTACGCCTCAACGCTTGGTGCACTAAGCGGACTACCGCGTACTCTTGCCGACAAGACCGCCGGACTTAAGTTTGGCGAAGTGTAAAACCACACTTGCCGAGTCATCGTATAGGCGTCGGTGCATCGACTAACCCATACCGAAGACCCACCACCTTAACATTCTTTCCTTCCATGCACATGCAAATTTATCGTATCCGAACCGAGCTAAAGCTCCCCGGACCATCCCGTTCGTCACAAGTATCAACCGAGCCAAAGCTCGCCGGACCGAAACGTCCGTCTCTTATTCCAAACCTCATCCCTTTGAACACCGCGGGATGGCGCCCCTTTGAACACCTCGGGACGACTTAACCATTTCCAATATTATCCAACTAGTGAGTGCGGTGTGAAAACCTATTTACTATATTACTCTTTCGATTTGTTCTTAAAGGTTTATGTTAACCCAGGACTGCCCCCGGTATTCCCTGTGAAGGGCTCTCAAGGGGCACTAGGAACTGTGTTGCGATTACGCCCAGCGTTCCCTTTCGCAAGGTACTTATTATTATTATTGGTTGATTTCCCTTACCCAATACCTTCTCATATTGCGATAGACTAATCCTAGGGTGGTTTAGACCTTTCACTCTCGCGGGAACGACGATCTTTCGTCGAACTCGCGTACCTCTAACACACATCAACTCGATTCCCGCACTCCTTAGAACTTTCTCTGGTGACTCATCTACTTTCATTCCAATCCATCCAGCTCGACTAACTCTACACTAATCCAACTCTGATCCTAATACGACTTTTCCCCAAATTACTATTTGCAGACCAACCTATACTAAGTGATGTTCGTGATAGGATGTCCTTCAAATTTTCATCCGAATGACCTAGAATTATTACCGGAGTCCTATCATGACCTAAATAATTTATTTCCAGAATATTATATTTTTCTCAATTAACCTCCTATTTAAATAAATTCTTACAAATGCCAATTATTGCCAAGTTGATCATGAAGTATCTTAAATTATGATCCCACTGACCCAAGGAATTTTTCATATGTTGTAAAATTGTAAAATAATACTGTCAGCCAAGTTTTATAATTTTCTCTTCAATTTTTCTATTTATCTCCTAAATAATTCAAAATTCACCTATTGGATATTTTTCAAAGGAGGTATAAGGAATTCATTTCCAAAAATTCTAAGAAATTTCCAGCAAGCTCATAATATTAAAAGAGTGCCACAAACAGAATTTCACTAATTTTTAAGTAACAATAGCTATAAACTTTTATTTCTAAATAATTTACCAAAATGCCATTATGAAGATTTAAAAATTTGTGGTTTATCCAAAAATGCTGAGAAAATTAATCAAGGCTATTTATACTCAGATATGTCATCAATAATTTTTTTTCATAATTTTCTACTGAGTATTTGCAATAATTCTAAATTAAATGAAATAAGGGCAAAAATGTAATTTCCACATTCCTCTTATCAATATTCCTCAAACAGAGACAAAAAATTTTTTAGGAGTTGAACATGTCATGATATTATTCTTGACAAAAAATTTGGGGAAATAACTAAGTGACAAACTTAATTTCAACATTTATTCTTCAAAAGTCCTATTAATTCAATAATTCCAAATAATGGGATTTTTTGATTCCAAAAATCCCATTATTTCAGTGAGGTGTAAAACTCATCCTAATAGGCCACTGAAATTAATTACATGAATTTAGCATGATCCAAATGGGCCTAATACTCAAAATTTCAAAAAATTACTATTGGCACCCCAAGCCTAAGCATGTTCCTCATTTGCATGTGGGATTACCCACCATACATTGGTCCAAACTTGATGAAATTTAAAACATATATTTATAATGTCCTGAAGGGCAAGCCACCAAAATTTGGGGCATTTTAGAGTTGAATTAACCCAAGAATCACCTAAACAAACCTAGGGGTAATTTGGTAATTTCACCATAATTTTAATTACAATAAATCCCAATTTTTGGGCAGGGACTAAATATGCCCTAAACCAGTTACATTACCAAAATCTCAAGTCATTTGGGCCTCTGGATGGGCTTGGGCATCCCTTTCAAATTTCTTCATTTGTGCTATTTGCAGCCCAAGACCATTTAATTTTTAGATCTTGCATGTGAGATATCTCAACATGCAGAGGGTTAAATTGTCTAATTGTTCTACCATAGGTATAATATACCCCTAAGGGCAGGCCACCAAAATTTGGGGTATTTTGGAGTTGATATGCTCCAAATATCAACAACATTTAATTTATCATATTTGGACTAAAACTATAGCATTATATTCCCCAAAAATTTCCATTTTTGGGGAGGGCCTAGATATTCCTAATTAAGCCATATGCCCAAAATTTCAGCCCATTTGGACTTAGTGTTTGGGCAGGGCACCCATTTTAGTTTCTGCCCTACTCTAGGACCAGCCCTAGGAAAATAGCTCTATAGGGCAGTACACTTAACCAAATATTATTTGTAACATGTCAATTTAACGATGACTCCAAGACCTACAATTTTCATGTTGATAACATTTTATGAAAAAGTCTGTAAGGGCCTAAATATGGACATGCAAAAATCTGTTTAAAAAGGGGCAGAAAATAACACTATTCATATGATTAAATTAATTCCAGAATTTAACATTTTGCATGGCACGAATCTTGACGCAATCCGACGGCTACTGCTCATCTTCTCCGATTTGCCTGGATTCCTACCCGAGTTTCACGGGGCTTTTCCCGGCCGCCTCCGGCGGTGCCACCACCGGCGATCATCAGCTTACCTCTCAAGGTGGTGGGGGCAAGCTTCTGCCGGCGGCTAGGGCGGCCGGAGGTGGCGGCACCACCTCACCCGAGAGCTTCAAACCGCCATTAATGGCTGAAAAAAAAGGTGTTGTGCTCGGGCTCATTCGATCCCGAACCCTAACCTAGGTATTCCTAAGATCTAAGCATGAAGAGAGAGGTGATGGAGGACCTTCGCGGCGGCCTTGCGACGTGAGGAGCGGCGGGGAACCATGGCGGCGGTGGCGGCGCTTCTCCCTTGGTTTTCACGGCCAAGCTCGGGTTCAGCTCCAGGCTCGGCCTCCCTATCTCTCTCTGCTACTCTCCTGGTCCTGAGGGTGATGAAGTGAGGGGGAATAAGTGGGGAGATGAAGTAATAAAAAAAAGGGTGATAATTCCTATGTGAGAGGTGGTGGGTTTGCCTTGTTTTTGTCACCAAGCATGCATGGGTGGGTCCCACTCCATTCCAGCTCCTTCTCATGACTCAATGGGTCGGCCAGCCCATGTGGGGGCTGATGGCATGGGTCCAAGTGGCTCATTTCCCTTAAACACCCTTAAATACCCCTTTCTCTCTCCTAAATTATTCTTTAATTTTGAGATTCTCTCTCTCTCTCTCTCTCTCTCTCTCTCTCTCTAGTCACTAAGTTGGCTGGTAAATCTCATATTGGCAGCCCACATGTTTATTTCATCCACCAAAATATGGTTAGCCCAAGTGAGTTGGGCTTGAGCTTGAGTTAGCCCATTTGGGCTAGCTTGACCCAAACCTAGGCTACGGTTGACTTAGGTCAATTTGGTCTTTGAGGTTGGCCCAAATGGGTCCTTAGTGACTCATTGGCCTCCCCTAAGGCCTAGGTAGGATTGTATTGGCCCTTTGGAGGTCACTTGACCCTTAAGTAGGGTACCTTGACTACTTTAGGGCTAGAGTTGACTTTGGTCAACTTAGCCTTTTTGGTTGGCCCCAATGGGTCCTTGGTGACCCGTTGGCTTCTCACTATGGTTATGAAGGTATGTGTGGGGTCCACTTGGCTAAGGGAACTTCAATTGGCCCTTGTGTAGGCCAGTTTGACCCAATGTAGGCTAGGTTGACCCATTTATGGTTAGAGTTGACTTTGGTCAACTCAGCCTCTTGGGTGGACCCCAATGGGTCCTAGGTGACCCTTTGACCTCACTCTAGGGTTAGGTGGGCTTGGGTGCGGCCCACTTGGCTTGGGGATGGTCAATTGACCCTAAGTAGGTTGGTTTGACCCATTTAGGGTTAGGGTTGACTTGGGTCAACTTAACCCTTTTGACTGCCCTCCATGGGTCCTTATTGATCTAATGGATCTTACCATGGTTTGATGAGAACATGGTGGGGTCTTGAAGTCTTGGTGAAGCCCCATGGTTATCTTAAACAAAGGTTCAGGAATTTACTATTTGCAGACCATAGTGGTCTCACCCACATTCTTAGGTTTCCTTGGTCTTCTTGGGCTTCCTAGGGTTTGGTCATGACCTAGTCATGGCCAATAACCACACTTAGGGGTCTAGTTGGAAATGGGATGTTACACCCTAGACCACCTCATAATCCCTTTGAGGGTGTTAAAGTCATTTCAAGTCAGTGGTCAAAATCTCAGCCTCTGCTGAGATGATTTGACCACTCAACCTCAAGGTGCACTTTTCACATAAGAACCCCTCATTAAGGTACAATTTAGGGTTAGTTCATTACCTATCCAAAACACATCCAAATTAGGTGAACATTTATAAAGAAACATATCATGAGGCCAGGGACCACTCACCAAAATTTGGGAGGGTTTGGAAGTAATTAGACCACCTAAGTAAATTACCATAGTATTATTTAATAAATGATAAAACCACAGACAAAGTATCTCCAAAAATTCCCATTTTTGGACAGGCCCTAGATATAGTTAAGGTTGAACCCTTGCTCAAATTTAAGGTCATTTGTACAAGGGATGAAGAGTGGGAACCCTTTTAAATCTCAGGATAGCCCTAGGTATAGGTCCCACCAAAATGGGTGCCCTAGTCCAACCAGAGGTCCAAATTGGTTAAAATTAAACTTGAATTAAAGTAGACACCTAGGGCTAAATATTTCATGGAGGTGACTTGTTCAGTAGAGGGGCCTAAGTATTTTTACAAATTAAAACCATTAATTATAAATACTGTGATAGAAATCGTCAAGATGCATTATTTGATCCTATAGTGT
The DNA here is from genome assembly GCA_039583875.1 of Platanthera guangdongensis. Taxonomy (NCBI): domain Eukaryota; kingdom Viridiplantae; phylum Streptophyta; class Magnoliopsida; order Asparagales; family Orchidaceae; genus Platanthera; species Platanthera guangdongensis. The sequence continues at coordinate 169,608,084 of CM077158.1, read as the reverse complement.
GAAAATCATTAAGGCACAAATCTTGAAGCAATTTGGACGGCATCTGGTCGACTTCCACCTCCAGCCGATGACCTGGATTGGATCTTCCTGGAGTATCTTCTAGCCGCTGCCGCCGGACATCCTGCCACCAACTCGGCCGGCCACCGTCACCGCCACCTCTGTTGAGGTGGTGTCTGTCGCCAGGCGGCGGCATGGCCGCCGGAGGGGCTTATTCCGGCGGTTCTACCAATTAAATTCTCGGACCGAAACCATGAAAACCAGGAATTGGTTCAGGCTCAATTGAGCCCGAACCTTGGACCTAAACATTGTTATGATCTAGCCATGATGTAAGGAGAGGAGGAGGACCTTGCCGGCGGCCTGAAGTCGAGAAGATCGCCGGAAAGTCATGTCTGAAGGTGGACCTGCTCGGCATGAAGTAAGGAGAGGAGGAGGACCTTGCCGGCAGCCTGAAGTCGAGAAGATCGTCGGAAAGTCATGTCTGAAGGTGGACCTGCTCGGTTTCTACAACTACACAGTGGGGGGGGGGGGCTCGGTTTCTTCAGGTAAGGATTGGGAAAGCCTTCTCTCGACCCACTTATGGTGTTTATAGCCTTAGATGGGGAGAGGAGGGGCTGGATTATCAATGACCATTAAGGCCATTAATGGCTAGGCTCGGCCATGGTGGAGGGGGCTGAACAAGACCCTTGGTGGCCTGGGAATTGGCTGGAAACTTCTCCCCTTCCTAAGGGGAGTTTAATCCAACCATTAAGGGTGGCCTTCGGCCTCCCCTTGGCCGAGCACCTTTCATTCCCCCTCCTTCATCATTTCTCTCTCCTCCATTAACATGGAAATGGAGCTCACCCTCTCTCCTAGTCACAAGTTGACTTGGTCAATTAGGAGAGATATTTTCAGCCCACTCATTCATAATTTCATGATATTAAGGCTAGCCCAAGAAGGAAGGAGGGCTTCAGCTTAGGTTGCCCCATTTGAGCTAGGTCTGACTTAATCTTGACTAGGTTTGACCTCAGTCAAGTTTGTCACAACCCGCATTTTCTCCGAATTTAGGAAGTATCTGAGTTTGAGAAAACACGCGTCGTGATGCCACGTCGAGCAGGGGATAACTGTCGACGCTCAGGCAAACACCATCTAACTAGACTATGAAAATTCATAAGTTTAATGATTAGAAAAAAAATCAGTTATACTTTAAAGGTCGTATCCCTCGACTCGGTAGATCACCTAGTCCACAGTTTAAAAACTATACTAATACGCGGTGGAAAATACTTTATTTATATTTGACACCCTATGAGAGTGCATAAGTGTCCCACGATGTCCACATATACTATTCAAGACTCTAGATTTATTTTATATTATAAGTAGGAAAACGATCTTTTTACGTTACTTGGAAAGTAGTGTATGAGCTTTATAAACATGTTGATCATGAGATTTACTTATTATAGTGTTTTTAGGTTTAAAAATAACTAGCAACCTAGCATAAAACTTCCCAAGAGCAAGTAGACTATCTCCAGAAAAGGTAGCAGTAAAAGAAACATATCTAGTATCTTAAGGTAAAACTACCAGTGGGCGCCAACAAACTGACACAAACCCACTGGCAAGTATGTATGTCTGTAAGAAAACATAAAAAAAAACTACCTCACAACAGCAAGAGAAAGATCCCTACAACTCAAGGGATCACCAGCAACACCACAGCCAATCTAGCCGCCTACCCGGCTACTAATCAGAACTTGAGGCATTCAGAAAAGAAAAGAACATCTCAGCAAGTAAAACAAGAAAATCTAAATTAGGGCATTAAATCAAAATGGAATAAGGAGAGTAAGCAAATATGACATTAAAAGCAAACAATGTCCAAAGTAAGCAAAAGTACACCAAGTACCAGGTAACAACAACAAGCCCTGCCCAAATCCTGCAGAGGCTACAAGGAAAAAGACTAGAAAACTTGCCACAATATGCTGCATTCTACGAAGAAAAAACACCTAACAATCCTAATTTGTGAGTTAAAGGTAGCAGTAAACAACATGGACCTGAGTTGGTGACCAAAAACAGTCCCCCAAACAAGACAGTTCCAACTAAAATAAAATTTCACTATGTCGGCACAAAACCAACACAAACCCAGACCGTATGTTGAAGTTGGTGACCGGGCGGTCTGGCGGTTTGTCTTGGCGGGTTGAAGACCGCGCGGTCTGGCGGTTTGTCTCAGCCGGCTTGGAGACCGGACGGTCTGGCGGTCTACCCTGGCGGTCTCTCTTCCTCTCTGGTGGTAGCCGTGCGGTTAGCCCTGCTGTCTAACCGCGCGGCCTGTGCGGTTTGTTTTGTATAGTCCGCCTAGTCCTGTAAATTTTAGTCCCACATCTCTTATTTGTATTCTCTCATCTCTCCTTCATTCTATATAAGGGAGGGCATACCTTTGTAATAGATACCTTTTTTGGATAATAAAATTTCAATTATTCAAAAGTTTATTCGGCTTGTTCTCTACTTTTCGCTTCTTTTCTCTACTTTCTAACATGGTATCAGAGGACACGGTCATTTCCTCCTGATTCTGTGCGCTCTCTGTTGTTCGCGGCTTGTTTTCCGCGTTTTGCGACTTGACTTCTCTTCTGTACGCGCGGCTTGTTTCTATCCGCGCGACTTGTTTCTGTCCGCTGCCCTGTTCGCGCGGCTTGCTTCTTCTTGGTTCTCTTCTCCTACTGCTCTTTGTCGCCGCGACCTGTTTCCTTGTCGCCGCGCTCCTTGTTCTTTCTTGCCGCTCCGACTTCCTAGTCGTTGCGGTCTGTCTCTGTCCGCGTGTGTTGTCTCTCTACTCGCGTTTGCTGCTGTGATCTGTCTGACCGTGCGGGTTGTTCCTTTCTCACCCGCATCTTGGTCGCGATCGCCGGCTCTTCTCCTCTCTTCTGTTCGCTCGGCCTTTTCAGTCCGCGCGACCTCTTCCCCGCTGTGCCTTTGACTGCTTTCTAGCAGCTGCTGTGATCTGCCTGACCGTGCGGGTTGTTCCTTTCTCACCCGCATCTTGGTCGCGGTCACCCGCTCCTGCTTGCTAGTCGCCCGGCTTCCTCTTTTTCCGTGCGACTTGTTCTCCTCTGTTCGCCCGACTTTTTCAGGCCGTGCGACTTCTTTCCCTCTGCTTTGCTCTGCTTCTTGGTAGCGGTCTTTCTAGCCGCCCGACCTGTTTTCTGTTCGCCCGGCTTGGTGCTCTTTTCTCTTCTCGCGGCTTGTTCTTATCGTCGCGGTTTGCTCCTCTCTTGCTTCCATGGCTTTCCCCTCCTCCGGCCTGTCCGCCTCTGTAGTAACCTCTTCTGGTAGTGCTCATGTTGTTACTCGCGGAAGATGGCTAATAGACTCCGGCGCCACAAATCATATGACAGGCAATCCTCACTGTTTTTCTCTTCTTGACACACATGCTCAGTTGCCCCCGGTTATTGTTGCTGATGGATCTCCCTCCCCGGTCCATGGGACGGGCCTGGTTCCCGTCACTCCATCTCTCTGCTTGGCTGATACCCTCTATGTGCCCAAGTTTCCGTGCAATTTACTATCGGTTACTTCTTTATGCAAGCAACTACGGTGTTCTGTCATATTCACCCCTACCTCTTGCACTTTTCAGGATCCGGACTCCCAACGGACGATTGCTACCGGGACAGAGAGTGGTGGCCTCTACTTCCTCGACAACGTTTCTGCTCTATCCGCCTTCTCCTCCTCCTCTACAGATCTTCTCCAATGGCATCTTCGCCTTGGACATGCTCCTCCCCGCATTCTACGACAGTTCCTGCCGCACCTCCCTCCTCATCATCCTCCTCTCAACTGTGATGCTTGTCAACTTGGCAAACATCACCGCTCATCCTTCCCCCCAACGCAGAGTCGGGGCTCTTCCCGTCCGTTCGACCTCGTTCACTCCGACATATGGGGTCCCGCTCCTAACCTCACCATCGGTCGGGGTAGTTCCTACTTTGTCACCTTCATTGATGATTTCTCTCGATGTACGTGGGTATATCTTCTCAAAGATCGCTCCGAACTGTTCTCTGTTTGGACCTCCTTTTATTCTATGGTTAAGACTCAGTTCGATACGTCTATTAAACTCCTTCGTTCTGACAATGCCAAGGAGTATCTTAGCCACGACTTCTCATCCTTTTGTATTCACCATGGTGTCATTCGGCAAACCAGCTGTGTCTACACCTCACAACAAAATGGGGTGGCGGAACGCAAAAACCGTCACCTCCTTGATGTCGCTCGCACTATGATGACTCAAATGCATGTTCCTCGCTCCTATTGGGGATATGCTGTCCTCCTCTCCTGCTATATCATCAATCGCCTTCCCTCCACAGTTCTCCACGGTGCTACCCCCTTCTCCATTCTTTATCCGGACAAGGATCCCTTTCCTCTTCCTCTACACATCTTTGGGTGCACCGCCTTTGTGCACTCTCCCGCTGCCACCCGTGATAAACTCTCACCACGTGCCACCAAATGTGTCTTTCTGGGCTACTCTCCCACTCAGAAAGGTTATTGTTGCTTTGATCCCGTTACCCGCAAGCAATTTGTCTCTGCGGATGTCACCTTCTTCGACAATGTCTCTTACTTCTCTCCCGCTTCCTCCTCTCCTCCTCCTGCTCCTACTTTTCCTACCAACCCATCCCTCCCCTCTGCTCCCACTGATGTTCCGCCATCTCCACCATCTCCACCATCTCCACCACCTCCACCATCTCCACCCTCTACTCCGCTTTCTCCCTCCACTCCGCTGCCATCTCTCTCTGCTCCTGGGCCAGCTCTCTCCACCACGGATACTCTGGATACTGAGGCCCCTGTTGACCTGGATCTCCCTATTGCTCTTCGCAAGGGGGTTCGGGCATGTACCCAACACCCGCTTGCTGCAGTTGTTTCCTATGATCGTCTTACCCCTTCTCGCAGAGCTTTCGCTCTGGCTATCTCAGCTACTACCACCCCCCGTTCCTATCAGGAGGCCCTTACTATTCCTCATTGGAAAGCTGCCATGGATGAGGAGATTGCTACTCTGACTGAACGGGGTACCTGGACCCTTGTTCCTCCTCCTTACGACACAGATGTTGTTGGTTGTCGATGGGTCTTCGTGGTGAAGTTTCTCCCGGATGGCAGTGTGGATCGTTATAAGGCTCGCCTGGTTGCCAAGGGTTTTACCCAAACTTATGGGCTTGATTACTTTGACACTTTCTCTCCCGTGGCTCGCCTCAGCACTATTCGGGTTCTTCTCTCTGTGGCTGTCAACCGGGATTGGCCCATCTCGCAGCTCGATGTTAAGAATGCCTTCCTCTATGGCGATCTGCAGGAAGATGTTTACATGGAGCAACCTCCTGGGTATGTTGCTCAGGGGGAGACAAGGGTATGCCGGCTAAAGAAGGCTATCTATGGCCTCAAGCAGAGTCCTCGTGCCTGGTTTGACAAGTTTAGTAGCATTGTTGCGGCCATTGGTTTTACAAGAAGCTCAGCAGATCACTCCTTGTTTGTTCGGAAAACCGCATCTGGTCTTGTTGTTCTTGCGGTTTATGTTGATGACATTCTTCTTACTGGCGATGACCAGGATGGGGTATTGATGACCAAGAAACACCTTCGTCACCATCTGGTCACAAAGGATATGGGCTCCCCGAAATACTTTCTGGGGATTGAAATCTCTAGAAAACCCAACTCCATGGTCCTTTCACAAAGGAAGTATGCTCTTGATCTTTTGAAGGAGGCAGGACTCACTGGTGCTAAACCTGCTCGTTGTCCTATGGCTGCTGGAGAAGACAAAACTTGGACAGATAACTCACCTCTTCTCTCTGATCTTACGAGATACCGGCGTCTGGTGGGCAAGCTCATATATCTCACGGTAACCAGACCCGACATCTCTTATGCTGTTGGCAAAGTGAGCCAGTTCATGCAAGCTCCGAGGGAGTGTCATCTACAATCTGCTATGAGAATATTAGAGTATATTAAAGCTGCTCCAGGGAAAGGTCTCCTATTTCAGAAAAATGGTCACCTAAGGGTTGAAGCTTACTCTGATTCAAGCTATGCGGATGACAAAGTGGACCGCAAGTCGACTTCAGGTTTCTGCACATTTGTTGGAGGTAATCTTGTGAGTTGGAAGAGCAAGAAACAGTCTGTCGTTTCCAGGTCTAGTGCAGAGGCGGAATATCGCAGCATGGCGTCGACTACATGTGAGTTGAAGTGGTTGCGGGCTCTCATGCTTGACTTAGGAGAGGTTTACAACTATCCTCTTCCTATGTTCTGTGACAATAAGGCCGCGATACACATTTCCAAAAATCCGGTCTTTCATGAGAGAACAAAACACATAGAAGTCGACTGTCATTTTATTCGGGAAGAAATATTGAAGAAACAGATCTGCACTCCATTTGTCACTTCCGACAACGAGTTGGCAGATGTCTTCACCAAGCCGGTGTCCGCTTCCTTTTTCCACATCTGCGACAAGCTGGGCATGATCGATATATATGCTCCAGCTTGAGGGGGAGTGTTGAAGTTGGTGACCGGGCGGTCTGGCGGTTTGTCTTGGCGGGTTGAAGACCGCGCGGTCTGGCGGTTTGTCTCAGCCGGCTTGGAGACCGGACGGTCTGGCGGTCTACCCTGGCGGTCTCTCTTCCTCTCTGGTGGTAGCCGTGCGGTTAGCCCTGCTGTCTAACCGCACGGCCTGTGCGGTTTGTTTTGTATAGTCCGCCTAGTCCTGTAAATTTTAGTCCCACATCTCTTATTTGTATTCTCTCATCTCTCCTCCATTCTATATAAGGGAGGGCATACCTTTGTAATAGATACCTTTTTTGGATAATAAAATTTCAATTATTCAAAAGTTTATTCGGCTTGTTCTCTACTTTTCGCTTCTTTTCTCTACTTTCTAACACCGTACCTGGGATAAAAAGGGTGGAGGCCACAGTAATACCCAGCCCGTACCTGGGACTAAAAGGTGGCGGCCACGGCTCGCACACAAAACATTCCGCTCCTTTAGAGCGTCAAAATACAACTACCTGCCATAACTTACGATTCGGCCCTCAAATAAAGGAAGAACGAAAGGCCAACAAGGCATTCCCCCTAGGACGTATTCACTCGGGAAGAAGATAAAAAACTGGGAAGGAATAAATCCTAGCTTACAGGAAAAAAAAGATCTCAGTTACCGGAAATCGTCGGACTTCGTTCGTCGATTTTCCTTTCGCCACGCAAAGGCCACGGGAAAAATCGTCGAACGCCATTCGACGATTTTCATTTCGTCGAACACAGGCCACGGAATAAATCGTCGAACGCCGTTTGATGATTTCGCGTTAAACGCAGGCCACAGGAAATCGTCTAATTCCGTTCGACGATTTTGCGTGAAACACCGGACACAGAAAATCGTCGAACTCAGTTCGACGATCCTCGTCGAACTCAGCTCGATGATCCTCGCCGAACCTAGGCAACCGGAGATCATCAATCTCAGTTGGACGATCATCATCGAACTCAGGTCGACGATCTTCGTCGATCTCATACAACCAGAGATCGTCGATCTCAGTTCGACAAGCCTCCTCGAACTCAGGCCGACGACCTTCGCAGAACTGGCTGCGTTGAGTACAACGCGATCCTAAACAACCACCTTCATTTCCGACCAATCCTCTTAGCCTAATTCGATCCTATCACTCGCAAAGTAAGTATGAAAACACCCTGCTACTAATTCTAGGACTGATATTCTAATTGCTACCCAAACCGAGATTAACAGGGAACCATTTGATAAAAAAGAATGCAAGACAACTGCAACCTGGCCGGAAACCTGGATTTTTTTGAACTTGATAAAATGCAAAAAGAAACATAAAGGTGCATTATGGTTTAAGATCCACATGATTTTGACAGAAAAAAACAGAGCAAATAACAATCTCAGGGAAAACTTGAGTGATTACAGCAAATTTGACCATGAAAAGGAGAAAGAAAACTTGGCAAGGGTAGGAGCACCACTTGCCTCAAATACCAGCGATTTATCTTGCACAACCCTTCTTTTCTCTCTCGGCTCCAGCCGCAACAGCACCGTAGGAATGAAGGTCTAGGCGTGAGCACTCCAAATCCGCTTTCGGAACCGAATTTCGTCCACTAACGCTCCCAGAATCGGTGTCTGAAGGGGAGGAGGGTTGGCGGTTTTTCTTCCTCTCGAACAGGCGATGGTTATACTCTCACGGAAGGAGACGATGAGAAGTCTCGATTTTTGTCTTGAGACTATATATATATATGCATGGACAAGCCTTATCAGCCCTAACAGACACCTAAAAGCCACTGGATTCCTTCAAGCTTTATTAATTAATTATTTGCATCCATTATTATTAACACAATCAAAACGACGCGAAAACCGAACTACCTCGGAATCCGACAAAATTCACACCGTAGCTAATTACATATGCTACCAACGCAACGGCGAAGTCGAAATCAACTTTCAACGAACAAAACTCAGGTTATCACTACCCGAAGACAAAACACAAGCATCCCCCGAGAGGCCTCACCGGTCACCAACAGAGACCCGGCTTGCTAGGGGATCTTGCCAAAAATGCTGCCAACAACCACACAAGGAACCTAAAGAGCTAAAACCACGCTCTAAAAAATGGCACTTGCCAAAAACGCGTCAACGTAACGCCAAATGAGAATTAAATAATCGCAGAAAATTCGGGGGCGTTACAGTCACTACCCCTAAAAGAAAGTTTTGTCCCGAAACTTTACGTACACAACTTCTACTAAAGAAGGAAAGTAACAAAACAAGAGCTACTAGAAGGAAAACGTACCAATCAAATCAAGGGAACAGATGAGGTTGAGCCTCCCTCATAGCCGACTTTAGCTCCTAAGTCGTGCTTTCCAAATCCTGATTCTTCCATAGAACTTTCAACATCGGGATAGACTTTATCCGCAGCACCCGATCTTGAGTATCCAAGATGCGGACCGGCACCTCAACATATGAAATATTAGGCTCCAACTGGGGCACAACATCCAAGACTTGCCCACTGCTTCGCACACACTTCCTTAGTTGGCTTACATGAAATATATTATGAATATTTGTGAAGTTTGCTGGCAAATCCAACCTATATGCTGACACGCCAATCCGCTCAACAATCTTAAATGGGCCCACATACCTCGGATCCAATTTCCGGTTCTTACCGAACCTCTTAACACCAACCATCGGGGAAACCTTAAAAAACACAAGGTCCCCTACAGAAAACTCCAAGTTAGACCTATGCCGGTTGGCGTTCTTCTCATACCGCTCCTGAGCTATCCGAAGCTTTTCTCGAATCAGCTTCACTGTAACTTCCATTTCCTCGAGCGCATCCGGACCCAACACAGGCCTCTCACCGACCTCGGTCCAAAACAAGGGAGTTCTGCAGCACCTCCCAATTACCTCTACTTTCAGAGCAGCCTCCACTACCCCTGCATAAGTCACTGATCCATAAGCACTGGCTAACTGCTGAACCTCGTTCCTCAAGCCACCAAGGAACAGCTTGACTCAATCTGCTTCAACACTCACCAACCCAGGGGAAAACCGTCTCAACTTGTTGAACTCTATCTCGTACTCACTGACCGTGAGTTGCCTCTGCTTCAGGTTAAGGAAGTCGTTCGTTAGTCGGTCACGCTCGACCGAAGGCAAGAACTTCCTCAACATCATCTCCTTGAACAATCCCCAAGGGCAACCGGCCACCAAGCTCTCCTTTTCTCTTAGCCACCAGCTCTTAGCCAAACCCTGTAGCTGATAGGCGGCTATCATCACTCTCTGATCATCTGCAACACCAGAGTACGAGAACATCTCCTCCATGGAAATCAGCCAATCATCTATGACCATGAAATCTGCCTTCCCATCATATGTAGGAGGGCTAAGTCTCTGAAACTGAGAAATGAAGGCCATCTCCGCTGTCACCACCACTAGAGGTCTCAGGGGAGCAGGAGGCGGAGGGGAAGCTGACCCCCCTATAGGGTCTTGCACTCCCTGAGTCTGTCCTGCCACAACTGCCGCCAGAGACTGGATCTGGAACTACATCTCCACCAACTGCCTTGTTAAGGAATCGTTGCTCAACCGCAAGCTCTCGATCACCGCATCACTCTGCGCTCCAGAAGTCTCACCCTCAGACAGGGGAGTCGACCTGGTTGAAGGACGCCTTGCCATTCTATGGTCATATCAACATTAGTCAAATCCTGGTACATTAGTTGGAACTAACTACAAGTACAGACAATAAATACATAAATATGATCTTAAAACTGCTAAACTTGCTCTGTGAGTTTATTTGAACAAAAATGATGGTATGCCTAACCTAGGATGGTTAACCACCATCATCTAACTCTTGTGCCTAGATCGGGAATGCATGAATTTATATTCTTTTTCTGATTTAAAAACCACGTGTGTACATATGTCATCCTGCAAATCTTTAACTTGTCACGTTGTGCATATGCAATGTTAAGCTATGCATGATTGTGCTATGCATTCTAAAAAAGGCCCTAATGCATGTCATGAGTGGCGTACGCATGAAAATGTTATGCATCCCATACTACATAACATTCTCGTGCAACAAAAAAGAAACGTGCTAGTCGCATTCATGTGGTGAGGTTATGCATCCCATACTACATAACCCTCACATGTTGCCCCTATGGTGAATCCATATACAAACACATATTATGCATCTCATACTACATAATATGCCCCGTATACTTCATGTTATGCTATAAGTGTAGTGTTTGTGCTTCAGCCAATACGTGCTGAAGACATATCAGTATGTCTATGATATGATGCTAAATACCTAATACCTACAAGGAAAGGTAGTCCGACAAATTGTCAAGCAACCTCCCTCTGATACCAACTGTCACAACCCGCATTTTCTCCGAATTTAGGAAGTATCAGAGTTTGAGAAAACACGCGTCGTGATGCCACGTCGGGCAGGGGATAACTGTGGACGCTCAGGCGAACACCATCTAACTAAACTATGAAAATTCGTAAGTTTAATGATTAGAAAAAAAATCAGTTATATTTTAAAGGGCGTATCCCTCGGCTCGGTGGATCACCTAGTACATAGTTTAAAAACTATACATATATGCGGCGGAAAATACTTTATTTATATTTGACACCCTATGAGAGTGCATCAGTGTCCCCCGAGGTCCACTTATACTATGCAAGTCTCTAGATTTATTTTATATTATAAGTAGGAAAACGATATTTTTATGTTACTTGAAAAGTAGTGTATGAGCTTTATAAACATGCTGATCATGAGATTTACTTATTATAGTGTTTTAGGTTTAACAATAACTAGCAACCTAGCATAAAACTTCCCAAGACCAAGTAGACTATCTCCAGAAAAGGCAGCAGTAAAAGAAACAAATCTTGTATCTTAAGGTAAAACTACCAGTGGGCGCCAACAAACTGACACGAACCCACTGGCAAGTATGTATGTCTGTAAGAAAACAGAAAAAAACAACCTCACAATAGCAAGAGAAAATCCCTACAACTCAAGGGATCACCAACAACACCACAACCAATCTAGCCGCCTACCCGGCTACTAATCAGAACCTAAGGCATTCAGAAAACAAAAAGAACACGTCAGCAAGTAAAATAAGAAAATCTGAATTAGGGCATTAAATCAAAATGGAACAAGGAGAGTAAGCAAACATGACAGTAAAAGCAAACACTGTCCAAAGTAAGCAAAAGTACACCAAGTACCAGGTAACAACAACAAGCCCTGCCCAAATCCTGCAGAGGATACAAGGTAAAAGACAAGAAAATTTGACACAATATGCTGCATTCTACGAGAAAGAAACACCTAACAATCCTAGTTTGTGAGTTAATGGCAGTAGTAAACAACATGGACCTGAGTTGGTGACAAAAAACAGTCCCCCAAACAAGAGTGTTCCAACTAAAATAAAATTTCACAGTGTCAGCACAAAACCACCACAAACCCAGCCCGTACCTGGGATAAAAGGGTGGCATCCACAGCAATACCCATCCCGTACCTGGGACTAAAAAGTGGCGGCCACGGCTCACACACAAAACATCCCGCTCCTTTAGAGCGTCAAAATACCACTACCTGGCATAACCCACGATTCGGCCCTCAAACAAAGGAAGAACGAAAGGCCGACAAGACATTCCCCCTAGGAGGTATTCACTCGAGAAGAAGAAAAAAAACTGAGAAGGAATAAATCCCAGCTTACAGGAAAAAAAAACGATCTCATTTACAGGAAATCGTCGAACTCCGTTCGACGATTTTTCTTTTGCCGAGTACAGGCCACGGGAAAAAATCGTCGAACGTCGTTCGACGATTTTCCTTTCGTTGAACACAGGCCACGGAATAAATCGTCGAACGCCGTTCGACGATTTTGCGTTAAACACAGGCCACAGGAAATCGTCTAATTCCGTTCGACGATTTTGCATTAAACACCAGACATAGAAAATCATCGAACTCAGTTCGACGATCCTCGCCAAACCCAGGCAACCGGAGATCGTCGATCTCAGTTTGACGATCATCGTCGAACTCAGGTCAACGATCTTCATCGATCTCATACAACCAGAGATCGTCGATCTCAGTTCGACGATCCTCGTCGAACTCAGGTCGACGACCTTCCCAGAACTGGCTGCGTTGAGTACACCGCGATCCTGAACAACCACCTTCATTTCCGACCAATCCTCTTAGCCAAATTCGATCCTATCACTCGCGAAGTAAGTATGAAAACCCCCTCCTACTAATTCTAGGACTGATAGTCTAATTGCTACCCAAACTGAGATTAACAGGGAACCATTTGATAAAAAAGAAAGCAAGACTACCGCAACCCGGCCGGAAACCTGGATTTTTTTGAACTTGAGAAAATGCAAAAAGAAACATAAAGGTGCATTATGGTTTAAGATCCACATGATTTTGACGGAAAAAAACAAAGCAAATAACAATCTCAGGGAAAACTTGAATGATAACAGCAATTTTGACCATGTAAAGGAGAAGGAAAACTTGGCAAGGGTAGGAGCACCACTTGCCTCAAATACCAGCGATTTATCTTGCACAACCCTACCTCTCTCTCTCGGCTCCAGCCGCAACACACCGTAGGAATGAAGGTCTAGGCGAGAGCACTCCAAATCCGCTTTCGGAACTGAATTCCGTCCACTAACGCTCCCAGAATCGGCATCTGAAGGGGAGCAGGGTTGGCAGTTTTTCTTCCTCTCGAACAGGCTACGGTTATACTCTCACGGAAGGAGACGATGAGAAGTCTTGATTTTTGTCTTGAGACTATATATATATGCATGGACACGCCTTTTCAGCCCTAACAGACACCTAAAAGCCTCTTGATTCCTTCAAGCTTTATTAATTAATTATTTGCATCCATTATTATTAACACAATCAAAACGACGCAAAAACCGAACCACCTTGGAATCCGACGAAATTCATACTGTAGCTAACTACCTATGCTACGAACGCAACGACGAAGTCGAAATCAACTTTCGACGAACAAAACTCGGGTTATCACTACCCGAAGCCAAAACACAGGAATCCCCCGAGAGGCCTCAACGGTCACCAACACAGACCCGGCTTGCTAGGGGATCTTGCCAAAAAGGCTGTCAACAAAAACACAAGGAACCTAAAGAGCTAAAACCACACTCTAACAAACGACACATGTCGAAAATGCGTCAACGTAACGCCAAACGAGAATTAAATAATCGCAGAAAAATCGGGGGCGTTACAAAGTTGACCTTTTCTGTTACCATCATTGGGTCTTTGGTGACCTATTGCGCTCCCCTAGGGCCTAGGTGGGGTTGGGGAGGGCTGACTTGGCACTTTGGAGGTCACCTGCCCTTAGGAAGGGTACTTCGACCAAATTAAAGTTAGAGTTGACTTTGGTCAATTTAGGCACTAGGGCTGACCCCAATGGGTCCTTGGTGACCTATAGACCTCACCTTAGGGTTAGTGGGTCTAAATGGGGTCCACCTGGCTAGTGGATGGTCAATTGACCCAATATAGTTCTGTTTGGCCCATTTAGGGCTAGAGTTTACTTTGGTCAACTTAACCACCTTGGCTGTCCTCCAAGGGTCCTTAGTGACCCCATCACCACATTTTAGGTCTAGGAAGACCCTGGTAGGGTTAGGTGTGCTTAACTAGGGCACACTGCCCTTAATTAGGGCACCTTGCCCAATTTAGGCCTAGAGTGGTCCTAGGTCAACCTGGCCACCCTGAGTCGACTCCAATGGACCCTTATGGTTCAGATGAACTTTATAATGGATTGGTGAGGCCATGGTGTGGTCTTGAAGTCTTGTTGAAGCTCCATGATCAGCTTAACCAGAGTTCATAAATCTACTATTTGCAAACCATAGTGGTCCCACATACATCCCTCGGTCTACTTGGCCTTCTTGGGCTTCCTAGGGTTTTGTCATGACCTAGTCATGACAAAACAACACCTAGGGGTCTAGTTGTCTGAGGGATGTTACAAATCCCTATATATAACAAAAACATTTTGTCCTCGAAATTCTAGTTAAGCCTACGGGGTTTCAAATATGAAAGGAAAATTGTAACATCTCGAGAGGTTGTGAGCAATACCTGACTGAAAAGCTACGGGTACCTTTGTTGCATCATGTCCTGGGGCTCCCAGGTGTGCTCCTCTCACACGTGATTCCTCCACAGGACCTTGACCAATGGAACCTTCTTGCGGCGCAAGACTTGTATTCCCCTGTCGTCAATCCGGACCGATTCCAGGTGAACTGATCGAACAGAGGCCACTGGCCCATCCGTGGTTGTAATCTGCTGCTCCGGGCGTAGTAGAGCCCTCCTGAGTGAGGATACCTGGAATACATTGTGCAGGCTTGCCAGCTCATGTGGTAGCTCCAGCCTGTATGCCAAAAGGACAATCCACTCTCGGATCCTATAAGGCCCCATATATCTTGTGCTGAGCTTCTTCTTCCGACCGCGCACCCGTGAAACCCCATGCATTGGTCAGATTTTTAAGTACACCTGGTCCCCCACCTGGAACTCCACATGACGATGCCGAGTGTCATAGTACTTAGCCTGTCAGCTCTGTGCCTCTAGCATCCTATCCTGTATCAACCTCACCTGAGCCTCAGTGTCTTCAACAAACTCTGAACCCAAAGCCTTCGAATCCTCATCCTATATCCACGACAGCGGAGTCCTACATCTCTGTCCGTATAGGGCCAGATAAGGAGCCATCCTTATGCTGGACTGGTAGCTGTTATTATATGAGAACTCGATCAGTGGCAACAACTTCTCCCAGGGCTCACTGCGATCCAGTATGCAAAGCTGCAGCAGATCTTCCAAGGTCTGATTGGTGTGTTCCGTCTGTCCATCAGTCTGGGGATGAAATGCTGTACTGAATGTCAGCCCGGTGTCCAAGTATGTCTGCACTGATCTCCACTCCCTGTACGTAAACTGTCCATCCTGATCTGAAACAATCGACCTGGGTACGCCATGATAACGGATGAACTATTCCACGAACTTCCGAACCAGCACACCAACCAAGTCCTCCTTCCTGATCGAAATAAATCTGGCTACCTTGGTCAGCTGGTCGACAACCACCCAGATCGAATCGTTTCACGTCCGCGATCGCGGAAGCCCATGTATAAAGTCCATCACAACATCGTCAAACTTCCACTCCGGCACTAGGAGTGGCTGCAATAGTCCTGCGGGGTTCCTGCACTCTGCCTTGAACAACTGGCATGCCTCGCAGTGGGTCACGAAGTACGTGATATCCTTCGTCATGCCTGGCCAGTACATGGTCTTCTTCAGGTCCGCAGTCATCTTCATAACACCCGGATGTACTGAATACCGACTGTAATGAGCCTCCGTCATGATATCCTCTCGGACCTGGCCTCCCTATGGTATATAAATCTGTCCCCTGAAACACACTAGCCTATCCCTCAGTGAGTAATCTCCAGCAGTGCCTGCTTCTAAGGCCCGGAATATCAGCTAAAGCTAGGTATCCTGCCTCTGACCATCTCTAACTCGGTCTCGAATGTCATCTGGGGCAATCAACGATGCTAGGTACTCTCGGTACATCTCAGGATGATCCTTAGACACGAAGGATATCTGCATCTTTTCGAACATCTGGACCAACTCCAAGGCCATCAATTGCGTTCCTGCTCCAGAGTCTTTGGCCTTCTGGCTCAGCGCATCTGCCACCTCATTCGCCTTTCCCGGGTGGTAGTGTATCTCATACTGGTAATCTGCTAGAAACTCCACCCATCGCCTCTGCCTGATATTCAGCTCCTTCTACGTATCCACATACCTCAAGTTCTTGTGGTCGGAGTAAATATCGCAGTGGACACCATACAGATAGTGTCTCCAGACTTTCAGCGCAAATATGACCGCTCCCATCTCCAAGTCATGAATTGGGTAGTTCAGCTCATGCTTCTTCAGCTGCCGAGAAGCGTATTCTATCACGTGACCATTCTGTATGAGCACCGCACCCATGCCCTGGTAGGAAGCGTCGGTGTAGACCTGGAATCCTTACTTCCCTAAAGGAAGGGATAATATAGGAGCTGAGATGAGTCGATTCTTTAACTCCTGAAAGGCCACCTCGTATTGCGGGGTCCAGACAAAGGGCACTTCCTTCCTTGTCAGGGATGTGAGGGGAATGGCAATATGAGAAAATCCCTCCACGAACTTCCGGTAGTAACCTGCAAGTCCTAGGAAACTCCGCACATCCGAGGCCGACTTCAGTTGCGGCCAATCCCGAACTGCCTGAATCTTGGCCGGGTCCACTGCCAATCTAGCACCACTGATGATATGGCCTAGGAAAGCCACCTACTTCAACCAAAACTAGCATTTGCTGAACTTCGCATAGAGCTGGTGCTCCCGTAGTCTCTCCAAGGTCAGCATCAGATGTCGTGTGTGCTCCTCCTTTGTCCTCGAGTAGATGAGGATGTCGTCAATAAATACAATGACGAACACATCTAGATATGCCTCGAACACCCGATACATGAGGCTCATGAATGCCGACGGTGCTTTCGTGAGCCCGAAGGGCATCACATTAAACTCGAACAGCACATATATGCTACTGAAGGCAGTCTTCGGTATGTCCTCCTCCTGGATCCGCAGCTGATAGTATCCCGACCTCAAATCCAGCTTTGAAAAGAAATGCAGGCCCTCCAGCTGGTCAAACAGCTCATCTATCCTTGGCAGTGGATAGGTGTTCCGGACTGTCAGTCGGTTCAGTGCCCGGTAGTCGATGCACAATCTGAGTGTCCCGTCCTTTTTGACAAATAACATCGGGTCTCCCCATGGTGAAGAGCTTGGTCGGACAAAACCGGCTTCCACTAGTTCCTGGAGCTGGCTTCGAAACTCTATCAGCTCCATCGGGGCCCTGCGGTAAGGGGCTCTAGACGCTGGATTAGCCCCTGGAACCAGCTGTATCCGGAAATCCTGCTCTCGATGTGGGGGTAGCCCTCGTAGCTTCTTTGGAAATACGTCGGCAAAATTTCGCACAACCGGAATATCTGAGATGGAACCCTTAGCCTCGGCCATCCCGTACAACAATTCATAGACTTCCTCCCCCTATAAGTGGGCCTTGACGGCCTGCACGGACGTCAGCAAGAGAGGGGGAATAGATCGAATACCTTTGATGACGATGAATGAATCCCCATGCCTCATAGTAATCCCCTTGGACATGCAGTCGATCTGAGCATGGTTCCAGCGCAACCATGTCATTCCCAGGATCAAATCAAAGAATGGCATCTTCATGATCGTCGCCGGTGCTTCAAATAAATTTTCGTTGATCTCCGCCTCCATATTGCAGCGGGCGGTGGTGAATAACTTTGATCCGCCAGGTAGCCGTATCCTCATCATTAGGCTGGTGAACCGCTCCATGCCTTCCAGGCCTTCCAGGAAGGCTTCCGACACGAACGAGTGCGAAGCACCCGTGTCGAACAGTGTATAGGCAGGCTTGCTGCTGATGAAGACTATGCCTGGGCGTTTAACTTAAATTCTTAGAAATCTAATTATGGTTTTCTTCCCTAGTCTATCTGTCATATATCCATAGGTTTAATTGTCTAGGAAGAAAAGATTAAAAAATTAACTGGCATACCTGTGATCACTTGCTTCGGGTTCCGTTGTTGAGTCAGATCCAATGCATATACCTGCTGCCCCTCCTGCCTGTGGTCTCTACCATGGTATCCACGACCTCGGCCACATCCTCGGCCTCCAAAATACTGAGTTGGCGGGGTAGCCGGTGGTATTGGTGGTGGTGCCCCCCTCATGGGGCAGTTCCTCCTGATGTGTCCCACCTGATGACAATTGAAGCATTCTGGCAGGGAATATGCTATTCCCCCGAGTCTCTGTGCCTCCCGCATCTGGGGTTGCTGGGGCGCCACCACTACTGGTTCCCTCTGCTCCTGTCTCGCCTCCTGCTGAGGCTGGTCTTTTACTCTTCTCCCATCTGTGACGCGGCCCCGCCACGGATCATTTCGGCCCTCCCGGCCATGGTCCTCAGCTGGCCTCTTCCGGCCACGGGTGGTATGCCAATCTGCCTCGATCCTTTTCGCCATCTCCAATATCCGTGGAATAGGTACATCAGACATAAACAATAGAGCCTCCCTTAGGTCATCTCGCAGGCCCTTGTAGAACCTCTTGGTGTAACCTTCCGCATCCAACTAGTAAGAATCCGCGAACCGAGCCAGATGGTTGAACTCCCGATGATACTCCACCACTATATTGCTACCATATCTCAACTATAGAAATCTATCCTCCAGCTCATCTCTGGCCGACTGCGGAACGAAATACTGCAGCAGTGCGGCACTGAACTCCCCCCAAGCTATCTCAGCAACCTCTCTATCGGTAAACGTCGTGTCCAGCGAAGTCTTCCACCATCTCTTGGCATGGGATTCCAGGCAAGAGACTACCAAGGGCACTCTCTCCTCCCACGGGCACCGGATCCCAGTCAGCATATCATACATAATGTCCAACCATTCCTCCATCCGAATGGCAGACTCTGTCCCCAAGTATGATGGGGGAGAAAGTCCTCGGAAAATACTCAGCCAGTTGGCTCCCGGGTTCGGATGCGGAGCCAGAACTTGTTGTGCCCTAAATGTCTCCAGGATAGCTGTCAGAGTCTGCCCAAACTCTGACTATAGGAACGAAGTGGGAACCGGAGGAGGTGGTGCAACCTCGGGAGTCTGCTGGACTCTGCCTTATGGTGTAGGTTGTGTTGGGGGCTGCATGACAAAGCCAATAGTAAATAATCGACTCAAACCTAATTAACGGTGGACAATTTACATATGATCCCCCATATGGACAGACCACTCCTTCCGCTGCTTTAGTTTGTCCCCAAACTAAACCCTTGCGGGGGTGACCCAGGGGTTGTGGACTGCTACTTTTCGATCGAGGTCTCCTCTAAAACCACCTGTAAGACCCCTTTTTTTCTTTCTAAAACCACGGGGTCTTAGGCTCAGAACCGCCTTTTTGCGGTGACACCTCCACGTCCGGAAAGGTCATCACTAGAAAATGCCAATCCTGCCGGCCAAATTTATCACAACTGTAGAAAATAATTAAAAGGCAAGTCCACAGAAAATCACATATATTGTAAATATAAGCTCCACGAAGGGAGTGTCCACAGATATAATCAGAAATACTAAGAACCTTGGGCTCATGCCCAGTACATCAATGTCCTCACTACAAATCTCGCTTCGCAGAAGCACAACTAATATAATGTAGTAAGGTGCAGGACTCACAGTCCCTATCGTCTGAACTCCGGTACTAGACTGCCCCATCTCCAAGTGCGTCGACCTCCGGGGCTGCTCCTTCATGTTGTGCTCCACGGTTCCCTAAAATGATGTGATTCGAAAACCGTTAGTCTAAAAGACTAAGTGCTATCATCCCCCGCCCCTTCCCCCATGGCACCTAGGCACCGAGCGGGGAGGAGGAAAGGAGAGGACGAGAAGGTGGAGAATAGCAAATGATCAGATGGAGGGGGAACTAAACTAATAGTCCAATGGTATATAAGGCAGTAATAAAAGCATGAGAAATTAAGCAGGAAAAATAACTTTAACTTATGCAAAAATACATAAGGTGAGGGATCTTTTGCAGGGCTCCTATCGTATAAAGATTCCTATACCTGTTTATACGATAGGGTGTCGGTTTTCTACAAAGCATACATATAAGATTTATGAAATAAACCATAACTTATAAGCACGCTCGCACGAGCTTATAAACCAACGGGTCGTTTTGCAAGGCCTATTGCATAAATCGTCCCATACGACTTTATACAATAGGTGTCAGGGTTGAATGCAATGGTTATGCTATGAAATACAAATATGTTATGCTGTGAACATGCAAGTGCAACACACCCACTCGACTCTATGTACACAGACCTTTAGTTCCCCCTTTCTGGACTCGAACCTCCCAGGATACCTCCGTAGTGGC
The DNA here is from genome assembly GCA_039583875.1 of Platanthera guangdongensis. Taxonomy (NCBI): domain Eukaryota; kingdom Viridiplantae; phylum Streptophyta; class Magnoliopsida; order Asparagales; family Orchidaceae; genus Platanthera; species Platanthera guangdongensis. The sequence continues at coordinate 169,587,754 of CM077158.1, read as the reverse complement.
AAACGGAAGCGGTGGGTTGGGCCTCGCCAACCTCTAAACCGATAATTGCACTACCAGTCAGACCTATCGTACGCCTCAATGTTGGTGCACTAAGCGGAGCTCCTGCGTACTCTTACCGGCTGGCACACCGGACTTTACTTGGCCAAGTGCTAAACCACACATGCTGAGTCAACGTATCGGCGTCGGTGCATCGACTCTCCAATACCAAAGACCCACAACCTTTACTTTAAGCACATGAAACCTTGATATATAACCAGCGAGTGAAAGCCTGCCGGACCAACCCGTCCATCACCAACTACAACCGAGGCAAAGCTCGCTGGGCCAATGCTCGCCGGGCCAACCTGCCCATCACAAACATCAACCGAGCCCAAGCTCATCGGTCCAACTTACCCATCTCCAAACCCACCGAGCCTATAGCTCGAGTGACTTAACCTAACTCCCACAACTCCAGGGAGTGTGAGTGCAACCCTAGATTTTTTCTACTTACTCTTGCATTTCAGTTTCACCTACTATTTAGGTTAACCCAGGACTGCCCAAGGTATACCCTGTGAAGGGCTCTCGAAGGCACTAGGAACTACGATGGGATTACGCCCAAAGCTCCCTTTCGCAAGGCACTTACTATTATTGGTTGGTACCAGATTCCCAACCCTTAATTAATTTGTTGGATCTAACCCAAGTGCATTAGACACTTCCTCCCTACGGGAAGGACGATCTTTCACCGATCCCGAGCACCACCAGACACTAACCATTCCAACCCCTTACTCATCCCAACTTCCAACGATGAACTCTTTTTCATTCATCCAAATCAGCAACATCTAACCACAACTCGTGAGCCCCAATTCTTACTCCAACACAATTTTGCGATTTTACTAAATGCAGACCAACCCTAGCTAAATGAAATGTATAAAGTGAGGTACACAAAATTATCACCCAGTACCCCTATAATAATTATTGGAGGACTATAATGACATTTATAGCCTAAACCCAGAAATTCATAATTTTCCTAAATTATTAGTTTATTTATTTATTTAATCTAGTAATCCAAAAATCCAAGTTTGAACATGAAGTACCCATTTAATTCAAGAAAATGCTCTACAAAATTTATGATAAATTCAATATGACTATTCAACTAAAAATCCAGTGTCACCCAATTTTCTAGCAGGAAATAAGCTCTAAATAAAATAAACATCAACTCCCCAAAATTAGTGGTTTGTATAGTATATATTACAAATAATCATCTAAAAAATCATGAGTTAATTTATCCAAGTGGATATTGACCTAAAAATTATTAGAGCCCCAATTTCATAACTTTGCAACAAGTAAATAGCTCTAATTAATTTATTGACTATAATTGCCCTTTTTAAAACTTGTGAAGGAGATACTAAAGTTTTTTAAGTAAAATTTATAACAAAATTCAAGAACAACCATTTCGACCTAAAACATCTACTGCCCAAGTTTCATGAGTCTACAATGAATAGTGTGATCATAATAAATAAAATACCATTTAGGGACACATCATGCATAATAAAGGGGGTGCTAGTAATATTTCTCAAAAAATTCCAATAAATTCACCAGAGGTCCTAACTAACTTAAAATCAAAGCTACCTAAGTTTCACACCTTTTTAGTAAGTTTTGGTGGCTTATTCTACACAAAACGTGTTTGTGCCCTAAACTAGGGTTAGGGATTTGAGAGGTCTATCCATCTCTAAATCACCTAGGATTCATACCAGAGGGCTTTGGATACCCTAACATCATTTGTTGGAACCCCAGTTTGGATTTGGGCAAGGAACACTATTAGGAATCTTAGATTGACCAAACATGTATAGTCATGGGTCATAGGACTATTTCCAGGACAAGTCATTCAGAAGGACTCTCCAGCATTGTAGAAAAGAAGTGAAAGAAATGCAGTTAAGACAAAGTCAGAGAATCAGATCGACAATCGTCGAACGTACTTCGACGAACGGCGATGTCCGGTCGACGAATTCTGAGTTGCTTCTCTGAACTCAGGTCGACGATCTCAAACTTCAGTATGGCTGTGTCGACACTCAGACGATTAGTCTTGACACACAGAAACATATGTCGACACAACTATCTGTCGACTCCATCACTGTAATCTGTGTCGACACCCAGAGGATTTGTGTCGACACAAAAGAACTCAGGTCGATGATTGGTGGACAACACTTGCTCAGCTCGACGAAATCAGCAAGTCAGTTTCTCAGCTCGACGAAATAGAAACTGAGCTCGACGAACTGCAAGCTCTGGTAGACTAATGTAGACAAGATATTCAGCTCGACGAATCTAGCTGAGTTCGACGAATGACGAACTCAGGTCAACGATTGATGAACTCAACAAAAGTTCAGGTGGACGATTTCTGAGCAATCAGTAACAGTTGGCCAAATTTATTGATGATTAATTACAGTCAATATTCTCAATGAAAATAGCCGTTCAAACGGACAGTTACAGTTGGATTAATTATAGATCAATTTCCAAAGTATCTTCTACTATCGGGAATGTTTCTTCTGCCATCAAGCCTAAAGAATTCAAATAAGAAGAAGAACATCCATTCATATCAAGAGACTTCTTCTTCTTTCTATTCTCAGGACAACTTCAAGGACAACAAACAACATATCAGTCAGAAGTTCCTGAAGATTACTCTGGTCCAGGACTGAAGATTGAAGGCCTATCACCCTGTAGCAGAGCTCCAGTTTTCCCTGAACCATTCTATACCTCAGGGGGACCCTTTGCTAACATCAATATCCACATAGTCTTCTCAGCTAGTTTGAGAAAGAGAAGACTTCCATCATCTCTCACCCCCTCCTGTATAAAGGGTTGTCATCTCCCTTCAAAAGTGATTCCTAGTTGCAAGTCTCCTTCCAAAAGACTTGAGGTTTGATTTTTGGGGACCTGATCAAAACCCATTGGTGTCAGGGCACCTGATCAAAAACCTGAGTGGATTACTACTAGGGTGGTAGAAGAGTGTACTACCCAGATTTGGGGAACCACTATAAAAATCCTTATGTCTTCTGGGTTGCTTGATTTCTTTCTGCATTTCGTATTTTAGTTTTGTTTTTGTGCTGTGACAAACTCTAGCCTTTTGCTAAAGATCTATCTTCTTTCAATTGGTATCAAAGCGAGGTTGGTTAAAATACCACACCTTAGTGGTTGTACAGGCTAACACCTGAACCACAAAGATCCTTTGATAGATCTTAAAAATCTTTTGAGTTTTATCATGGCATAATTTGATGAGTTTTCAAGCACCAGACTGCCCATGTGCAATCTAGATAAGTTTGCACTATGGAAGACAAGGATTAGATTTTATATGGACTCCTTTGATGAAAACATCTTTAAATATATTTTGTCAGGTCCAGCTCAATCTCAACAAACAACAAGTACAGATGTTGTTCCTCATCCTAGTGGACACATGCTCAGCAAAAGATGAAGATTGCTGATGCATAAGCCATGAACATTCTAGCACAATAAATGTCTGATGACATTTTTGAACAACTTGCTGAATGTTCATCTGCAAAAGAGATGTGGGACTCCCTCACAGCATTGGCTGAAGAAGAAGCAAGAGCAATAGAATTTTGCCTAATGACAATAGATGCATCTCGCAGCAGCTATGCTGAAGAATCTGAAGAATTAGAGTGTGAATCAGATGAAGAAGATCAGGTAATCTCTACCCTTGATCTTTCATCAGGTATAAATCTTCAAAAAATCTCAGTTCAAAACAATTCGTCGAACGGAGATCGACGAAATCAATCTTATTCATCGAACTCCGATCGACGATAGTTGAACAAAGATTTTGCTTTGAACTATTCTAGAATCTGTGCTCGATGATCTAAATATCATTCTTCGTACAGAGGTTGACGAAAATGGATTCCTGAAAACAATTATTATCATTATGTGAACAGAGATCGACGATCTCAATATCATTCGTCGAACTCAGCTCGACGAATGTACTCTAATTCGTCAACTCAGAATTTCAAAACAGATATTTTTTTTCTTTTATTTTTGATTATTTTAAAAGAGAACCAGGACCCATGGTTATCTGGGTCCAGAACTCCTAACATATCCTTGCAGGAAAAGAATTCAGTCCAGCAAATATACAGGCTATATCAGTGGCTGTTGGATTTGGGCAAGGAAATGTAAATAGGGGGAGATTGTCTGCTTTACCACAGAGGAATAAAGGCTATGCAAATAGGGGGAGATGCCTATAAATAAAGCTGCAGAACTTCTAGCAGCAGCAACAACAACAGATTATATTGCTGCAGATTTGGGAAAGGTTCAGCAACAGCAATAGCAGATTTTCTTGATCCAGATTTAGGGGGAGATTGTATTTAATTTCCTTGTATTTTACTTACATTTATGTAAATAGTGTCCTTACCCAAATAGGGGGAGATTGTTGGAACCCCAGTTTGGATTTGGGCAAGGAACACTATTAGGAATCTTAGATTGACCCAACATGTATAGTCATGGGTCATAGGACTATTTCCAGGACAAGTCATTCAGAAGGACTCCAGCATTGCAGAAAAGTAGTGAAAGAAATACAGTTAAGACAAAGTCAGAGAATCAAATCGACGATCGTCGAACGCAGTTCGACGAACGGCGATATCCGGTCGACGAATTTTGAGTTGCTTCTCTAAACTCAGGTCGACGATCTCAAGACTTCAGCATGGCTGTGTCGACACCCAGACGATTAGTGTTGACACACAGAAACATCTGTCGACACAACTATCTGTCGACTCCATCACAGTAATCTGTGTCAACACCCAGAGGATTTATGTTGACACAAAAGAACTCAGGTCGACGATTGGTGGACAACACTTGCTCAGCTCGATGAAATCAGCAAGTCAGTTTCTCAGCTCGACGAAATAGAAACTGAGCTCGACGAACTGCAAGCTACAGTCGACGAACGCAGGCAAGATATTCAGCTCGACGAATCTATGTGAGTTCGACGAATGACGAACTCAGGTCGACAATTGATGAACTCGACGAAAGTTCAGGTCGACGATTTCTGAGCAATGAGTAACAGTTGGTAGAATTTATTGAGGATTAATTACAGTCAATATTCTCAGTGAAAATAGCCGTTCAAACGGACAGTTACAGTTGGATTAATTATAGATCAATTTCCAAAGCTTCTTCTACTCTCGGGAATGTTTCTTCTGCCATCAAGCCTAAAGAATTCAAATAAGAAGAAGAACATCTATTCATATCAAGAGTCTTCTTCTTCTTTCTATTCTCAGGATAACTTCAAGGACAACAAACACCATATCAGTCAGAGTTCCTGAAGATTACTCTGGTCAAGGCCTGAAGATTGAAGGCCTATCACCCTGTAGTAGAGCTCCAGTTTTCTGTGAACCATTCTATATCTCAGTGGGACCCTTTGCTAACATCAATATCCACATAGTCTTCTCAGCTGGTTTGAGAAAGAGAAGACTTTCATCATCTCTCACCCCCTCCTGTATAAAGGGTTGTCATCTCCCTTCAAATGTAATTCCTGGTTGCAAGTCTCCTTCCAAAAGACTTGATGTTTGGTTTTTGGGGACCTGATTAAAACCCATTGGTGTCAGGTCACCTGATCAAAAACCTGAGTGGATTCCTACCAGGGTGGTAGAAGAGTGGACTACCCAGATTTGGGGAACCACTATAAAAATCCTTGTGTCTTCTGGGTTGCTTGATTTCTTTCTGCATTTCGTATTTTAGTTTTGTTTTTGTGCTGTGACAAACTCTAGCCTTTTTCTTAAGATCTATCTTCTTTCACCATTTCTACCAAGTTGCAAGATCACACAAGGGTATTTGACCCCATGCCCTTCACAACACTCAAAAACCCTCCTTAGGGTTTGAGTTTGGATGTTAGGGCAAAGCTACCCTAGACTACCCCATAATCCCTTTGAGGGTGTTAAAGGTAATTTCAAGTCAGTGGTCAAAATCTCAGCCTCTGTTGAGGTGATTTTACCACTCAACCTCAAGGTGCACTTTTCACATAAGAACCCCTCATTAAGGTAAAATTTAGGGTTAGTTCATTCCCTATCCAAAACACATCAAATGAGGTGAAAATTTATACAGAGACATATCATGAGGCTAGGGACCAATCACCAAAATTTGGGAGGGTTTGGAAGTCTTTAGAACACCTAATTAAATTACCATTGTATTATTTAATAAATGATAAAACCATAGACAAAGTATCTCCAAAAACTCCCATTTTTGGACAAGCCCTAGATATAGCTAAGGGTGACCCCTTACCCAAATTTCAGGTCATTTGTACAAGGGATGAAGAGTGGGCACCCTTTTAAATCTCAGGATAGCCCTAGGTATAGGTCCCACCAAAATGGATGCCCTAGTCTAACCCGAGGTCCAAATTGGTTCAAATCAATCTTGAATTAAAGTAGACACCTAGGGATACAAATATCATGTTGGTGACTTTTAAGTAGAGGGGCCTAAGTATTTTTAAAAAGTAAAACCATTAATTACAAATAGTGTGATAGAAATCATCATGATGAATTATTTAATCCTATAGTTTTAAAATCATTAAGGCACAAATCTTGAAGCAATTTGGACGGCATCTCGTTGTCTTCCACCTCCAGCCGATTGCCTGGATTGTATCTTTCTAGAGCATCTTCTAGCCGCTTCCGCCGCTATCCGGCCACCACCCCGGCCGGCCACCGCCACCACCACCTCCGTTGAGGTGGTGGCTGTCGCAAGGCGGCTTGGCCGCCGGATGGGCTTATTCCTGCGGTTCTACCAAGAAAATTCTCGACCCGAAACCATGAAAACTAGGAATTTGTTCGGGATTAATTGAGCCCGATCCTTGGACCTAAACATTGCTATGATCTAGCCATGAGGTAAGGAGAGGAGGAGGACCTTGCCTGCGGCCTGAAGTCGAGAAGATCGCCGGAAAGCCATGTCTGAAGGTGGCACCGCTCGGTTTCTTCAAGTGCACAGTGGGGGGGGGGTCGGTTTCTTCAGGTATGGAATGGGAAAGACTTCTCTCGACCCACTGATGGTGTTTAAAGCCTCAGATGGGGAGAGGAGGGGCTGGATCATCAATGACCATTAAGGCCATTAATGGCTAGGCTCGGCCACGGTGTATGGGGCTGAACCAGACCCTTGGTGCCTAGGGAAATGGCTGGAAACTTCTCCCCTTCCTCAGGATAGTTGAATCCAACCATTAAGGGTGGACTTTGGCCTCCCCTTGGCCGAGACCCTTTCATTCCGCTCCTTCATCATTTCACTCTCCTCCATTAACATGGAAATGGAGCTCAACCTCTCTCCTAGTCACCAAGTTGACTTGGTCTTTAGGAGAGCTATTTGCAGCCCACTCATTCATAATTTCATGATATTAAGGCTAGCCCAAGAAGGAAGGAGGGCTTGAGCTTAGGTTAGCCCATTTGAGCTAGGTTTGACTTAATCTTATCTAGGGTTGACCTAGGTCAAGTTGACCTTTTTTGTTATAATCATTGATTCTTTGGTGACCTATTGGGCTCCCCTATGGCCTAGGTAGGGTTGTGGAGGGCTGACTTGGCACTTTTGAGGTCACATGCCCTTAGGAAGGGTACTTTGACCAAATTAAGGTTAGGGTTGACTTTGGTTAATTTAGCCACTACGGCTTACCCCAATGGGTCCTTGGTGACACATGGACCTCACCTTAGGATTAGGTGGTATAAATGGGGTCCACCTTGCTAGGGGATGGTCAATTGACCCAATATAGTTTTGTTTGGCCCATTTAGGGCTAGAGTTGACTTTGGTCAACTTAACCACCTTGTCTATCCTCCAAGGGTGCTTAGTGACCCCTTGACCACATTTTATGTCTAGGAAGACCCTGGTAGGGTTATTTGGGCTTAACTAGGGCACACTGCTATTAATTAGGGCACCTTACCCAATTTAGGCCTAGAGTGGTCCGAGGTCAACCTGGCCACCCTGATTCGACTCCAATGGACCCTTAAGGTTCAGATGAACTTTACAATGGATTGGTGAGGCCATGGTGGGGTCTTGAAGTCTTGGTGAAGCTCCATGATCAGCTTAACCAGGGTTCATAAATCAACTATTTGTAGAACATAGTGGTCCCACCTACATCCCTAGGTCTGCTTGGCCTTCTTGGGCTTCCCAGGGTTTTGTCATGACCTAGTCATGACAAAACCACTCCTAGGGGTCTAGTTGTCTGAGGAATGTTACTGAGCCTACCTACTTCTTTCCTGAGTTATCTCAGTCCAGACTTCTTCTACACAGTCCAAAAAGTGTTTTTTGAGATTCTTGGATTGAAATGTGCATCAACTATTGCTAAGGTTGACCCTTTGCTACTTATTCTTCCTCAGAGGTTTCCTCTAACCTTGCTGGTGCAGGAGTGGAAGGCACCAGATATCTTTCTTTAGCTTTCAGCTGCTACAACAATAGACCTTGTTGCTTCCCTGAAGATCTGCTATTCTGCTTCTTCTTGAAATAACCCACCGATTCAGTCCTATCTTCTTCTCAGCTCTAGAAATTTATCTTCAGGATTAGGCTTGCTGGAACTCTAAAATAACCTGCAGCATGGGTTTCTTCCTTTGTTGTAGCCTGAGCTAAGTTAAGCTAAGCTCTAACTTCTTCTGAGAAATCTCAGACCTTGTTGGTGCAGATGAAAATGACACTAGCTATCTTGGATCGGCTTCCGATCACTTACATCTAGGTTAGACCTACTACATCTTCTTCTTCAAAGAAAATATCTTTGAACTTATTATTGATGATGGAGATGTCAACAGCTAACTTGAAGACCTTTTGGATTAGTCGATTTGAACTTCAGCCTTGACCTCAGCAGTAATGGAGAGGAGGACGAAGATGTTTCACTGCTTTACGAAAAGATGAAAACGTAAAGATCAAATCTTCAATCTCATCTCTTCCTTTTCTATTCCACCAATCAACGAATATTTTGACCTGTAGGCCCCACTGAAATTGACAACTACAACTTGGCTTTTGCATTAATTATAGTACTGAAGGCAAGCGGCTACATTTGTCGTGTACTGTATCTTTCCCGTAACAAATTTAAATTTTGTTGACTTGTTGACTTTGCTGACATCACCATCTTTGGACTTAGCCAAAATCAAACATCATTAGTATAGGCGTTTAGTGAGTAAGCTTCACTCAACGTCAAAACACTTAGACAGATTTTTTGTCTCTAAGCTTTGAGTGAGTAAACTTTACTCAATGCCAAAACACTTAGAAAAATTTCTCTGTCATTAGGCATTGAGTGAACAACCTTCACTCAATGCCAAAACATTTTAAAAAGTTTTCTATCATCAGGCGTTGAGAGCGTTGAGTCCACTCAATGCTTTTTACCTTAGAAAATATTTCTGGTTCTCTGGCGTTGAGTGGATTGAGTGTGTCTTCATCACTCAACGCTTTTTGCATTGGCCACTTTCTGTTACTAAGCGTTGAGTGAGCCTTCATCACTCAAAGCCAAATTACTTAGTCAGATTCTATCACTTCGCATTGAGTGAGTAAGCTTCACTCAACACCAAACTACTTAATAGATATTCTCCGGTTATCTGGAGTTCAGTGAGCAGTCTTCACTCAACACATTTGGACTTAGCCAAATTTCTGTGAAATCACAGACTCTGATTGACTAAGGTTCAATCAACACTTTTTATCACATGGCGTTGAGTGAGTACACTTCACTCAATGCCCGTGGACTTAGTAAAATATCTACACAGATTTTTTGTGGTGTTGACTATCTGATCTACACTCAATGATTTATGTTGTATGGCGTTGAGTGAGTAGACTTCACTCAACGCATGTGGACTTGGCGATATTTCTATCTGTTTCTTCTTAGGCTTCCACTGCTTAGTCTATCTCACAACTTTTTTTGTATGGCGTTGAGTGAGTAGACTGCACTCAACGCCTGTGGACTTAGGTACTTTTTGCCTATTTCTTCTTAGGCTCTGACAGGTTGAACATTACTCACATCTTTTCGTTGTATGGCGTTGAGTGAGTAGACTACACTCAATGTCTGTGGACTTAGGCACTTTTTTGTATATCCAATAGTTAGGCTTAGACTAACAAAGATATACTCAATGCTTTTACTTACCTAGCATTGAGCGAATAGACATCACTCAATGCCTATGGACTTAGGTGATTTCCAGCCTATCCAGCATCTTCCCTTGCATATGGCATTGAGTGAGTTTACTTCACTCAACGTCTGTGGACTTGGACATAATTCTCTGCATCTGGCATTGAGTGAGCTTGCTTCACTCAAAGCCTGTGGACTTAGATGGTTTTTCTATCTTCCCATATGCCTATCTTGTGACCACCTGTCACCATCACTTAGGAAGCTTGCCTAACCTTATTCCAAGGATCATCTTGCACACATTAAACTTGAACTATATCAAATACAATTAGGAATTTAGTATTACTTAGGATTCCTTCTTCAAATATAGGGAATATTGAGGGAAATATTCCCAACAATCTCCCCCCATTTGAAGAAAGCTGAACACAGTAATACTAAGACGTATATCACAATGAAACATATTAATTAACTGCTGGTGCAAGGATCACTTGAATTACTAGCCTACTAGTTCAATGTGCACTGACTCAAATTGGCTAATATGTAGTCATTGCATTCCTCAAACTACTTTAATACTTCCAACTATTATCACTTCCCATCCAAGTATTGCCTTTACCTTCTCCCCCTTTCTGGCTTCTACAATAGGCATACATCTATTGAGGGAAGAGAAGGAACATGGGAGAACTTTACTCTTGGTTCTTTTGACAATCATGCATAGGAAGAGTTGATTCCTTAGCTTACTTTGATACAAGTGTATCAACAATATATTTCAGTGAAACCAACATTATTTCAGCTGATCACAGTGAAGGTTAACCTAGCAAGTTAAGGTCACTAACTGCTAAATATTTATCTAACCTTGTTTAAAACTATATAACAAATAGGCAGATAGACTCCAATATGAATCTAAATTAAAAATATCGACATGTAGATCTATAATCTGAAATACTTAATGTACATGTGTCATACAACATTAAGCATTCCCCACTTTACTTTGAAAGAGTTGAACTTAGTCTCATTCAATGACTTAGTGAAGATATCAACACCTTGATTGTCTGTGGGGACCGATTCAAGGCCACTGTCTTCACTATCTAGATGTTCTCTTACAACCAAGTTATTTATTTTCTAGAAGCTTAGTCCTGCTATATAAGACAGGAATCTTAGCAATAGAAATTGAACTGGATGAGTCAACTATAAGGGTGAATGACTTACCTTGAGATTATAGTCCACTTGTTGATGTTGTATCCACAGAATCAACATAATCTTATGGTGATACCATTGAACACTACATCTGTAACATCCCATTTCCAAATAGACCCCTAAGAGTGTTTTTGTCATGACTAGGTCATAACAAAACCCTAGGAAGCTCAAGAAGACCAAGTGAGCTTAGACATGAAGTTGGAAATCATCATGGTCTGTAAATAGTAGAATTCTAAACAATAGTTTAGGATGATCATGGGGCTACACCTTGACCCCAGGACCCTACCACAACACCCCAAAACACTTTGGGAGGCCCATTAGAGCCACAATGACCCATTGGGGTCAATCAAAGAGACTAAGTTGACCCAAGTCAACCCTAACCCTAAATTGGTCAAACTAGCCTACTTAGGATCAATTGATCTTCCCCTAGCCAAGTGGACCCCACCCATGCCATCCTAACCCTAAAGTGAGTTTAATGGGTCAATAAGGGCACATTGGGGTCAGCCCTAGAGGCCAAGTTGACCCAAGTCAACTCAAGCACCTAATCTAGTCAAAGTGCCCTTAATAAGGGTAGGTGACCTCCAAAGTTCAAGGTAACCCTACATAACCCTTCCTAGACCTTAGGGGAGACCAATGAGTCACCAAGGACCCATTGGGGTCAACCCAAATGGTCATGTTGACCCAAGTCAACTCTAGCCCTAAAATGGTCAAAGTGCCCTTACCAAGGGTCAAGTAACCTCCAAGGTGCCAAGTCAGCCCTATCCAACCCTACCTAGACCTTTGGAGAGATCAATGGGACACCAGGGACTCTTTATGGGCAACCAAAAAGGACAAAAAGAACAAGGTCAACGCAAGCCTACCCTGGGTCAACCTAGCCCAAATAGGCTAGCCCAAGTTCAAGCCTCCTCATAAGGCTTCTTTAGGAGATAATGTGTATGGATGGGAGGCCAATAGACCCCCAGATTGACCAAGTAAACTTGATAACTAGGAGAGAGAGAGAGAGATTCATTTCCATAGTTATGGAGGAGAGAGAAAAATGGATGAAGGGGGAAGGAAGGGGCTCGGCCAAGGGGAGGCCAAAGGCCACCTTTAATGGCTGGATTCAACTCACCTAGGGAAGGGGAGGATGCCCACCCTTCATCCCTTGTCCAAATGACCTGAGATTTTTGCAGGGTGTCTACCCTAGCTATACCAAGGGCCTGCCCAAAATTCAGAATTTTCGGAGAAAAGTTTTCAATAGGTTTAGAAAAATTTAATAATCCATGAATAAATTAATTAGGTGTCGTAAACACCTCCAAATCCCCCCAAAGTTGGGTGGTACGTCCTAGAGGACATGTTAGGGCTCTGGTAAAATTTTCATCTCATTTGGAGATGTTTTGGCTAGGTATTGATCCAACCATATGTTGACCCCTTTTAGGGTAAAATACGTCAAGCATCCCCTTTGGGTTTTGAGTGGTCAAATCACCTCAACAGAGGTTGATATTTTGGCCACTGGATTTTTATAGTATGACTCACCCTCCAATAGAATTTTGGGTGGTTAAGAGTAGGGTAGCCCTAGAACCCTAGGGTAGGTTCCTTAATGGGGATTTTTAGGGTTTGAAGATCATTGGGTCAAATGACCTTGGATTGACTTGAAACTTTGAGGGAAGGACCATAGGATTAGTATAGTTCTCTGGTTAAAATTTTAGGGAATTTGGAAGCCTTAAACCCCCTCAAAACCATAACCCTAGTTTAGGGCACAAACCTTGTAGGGATAGAAAATGTTACAAAAACTCTTTGAAAAGTGATGAGATTTGGGTTGGGTAATTTTTGGTGTTATTACAAGATCTGGAGATTTTATTATTTTGGATACTTCACTAACAAATTGGTGATTTGTATTATTAACCTATAAATTTATTAGGAAGAAACTACTTGCTAGAAATTGATGAAATTAAGCCAGAGGATTTTTTTCTAAAGTTTTAAAGCTTTGTGAATGTTTATAGAATTTTTGGAGGAATCTTTTTAAGGGTTGCTTCATTAAGTATGATTTCCCATGAAAGCTTAATTTAATTTATTTTGGAGTCTAGCAAGCCTCAAAAATTATGATTTTTGTACAATGATCGTTTCTGAACCATATTAAGATTTTGTTATTTTTATATAATTTTCTGAAGAATAAGTTTGGTACTTCCTTCTTTACACATGATTAAGGGAAATATATTAGATAAATTATTTAGAGGTAAAATATTCTCTGGAAAATTATGGAAATTAATATCTAGTCATATATCTCTGTTATTTTGTGTTCAAAATTTTTGGGTGGCCATAACTTGAGTAGATCATATAGTTCATGTTCAAAATTGCCCATGGCCAAACATTTGGGAAAATTCAATAAATATCAAATTAATTAGAAAAATTATGGATCTTTGATTTTAGACTAAATTTGTTATGATAGACCTCTGATAAATTTTATAGGAGATTTTGAAGACAATCCGGAGTACCTCCTTTATACATCTCATATAGTATAGGGTGGTCTGCATATAGTAACTGCGGAAACTAAACTAGAGTGGGTAGTGAATTTTGGGGAGTTGAATCCTCAGTAGGTTGCTGGTTTGGGTAAATAAAGGAGTTCATCATTGGAAGATAGGATTTGTAGAGTGAGAGGTTGACTAGTGTTAGGTGGTGCTTGGGATCGGCAAAAGATCGTCCTTCCCATAGGGAGGAAGTGTTTAATGCACTAGGGCTAGATTCAGTAAAATTAATTAAGGGTCGGGAAATCGGGTAGCAACCAATAATAGTAAGTGCCTTACGAAAGGGAGCTTTGGGCATAATCCCATCGTAGTTACTAGTGCCTTCGAGAGCCCTTCACGGGGTATACCTTGGGCAGTCCTGTGCTAACGTAAATTGTAGAAGTGATAAAATCTTAAAGAACAACTAGAATAATTAGGGGTTCACTTTCACACACCCCGGTGTGTCGGGAAGTTGGTTTGACTCGGTTGATAATTGTGAGGGGCAGGATGGCCCGACGAGCTTTGGCTCGGTTGATATTTGTGACGGACGGGATGGTCCGGGGAGCTTTGGCTCGGTACTGATACATAAGATTGCATGTGCATAAAATTAAAGGTGGTGGGTCTTCAGTATTGGAGTGTCGATGTACCGACGCCAATACGTTGACTCGGCAAGTGTGGCTAGCACTTTGCCAACAGAAGTCTGGTGCGCTAGCCGGCAAGAGTACGTAGGAGCTCCGCTTAGTGCACCAGCATTAAGGCGTACGATAGGTCTGACCGGTAGTGCTTTACTGGTTTAGAGGTGGGAGAGTCCCAACCCAACGCTTCCGTCTGCCACTACAGAGGTATCCTGGGAGGTTCGGCTCTAAAAAGGGGGAACTAAAGGTCTGTGTGCACAGAGACGGGTGGGTGAGTTGCACTTGCATGATATCATCATAACCCACTTGCATGTCATAGCATAATCAAAACATAAAACCTCTGTCACCTATTGTATAAGTGGTATGGGACGCTTATAAAATAGGCCCTGCAAAATGACCCCTTGGTCTATAAGCTTGTGTGTGCAAGTTTATAAATTAAGGTTAAATTCTTTATATATATACTGTTGATAATAACCGACACCCCAACGTATAAACTGGTATGAGACTATTTATACTATGGTAGCCCTGTAAAAGATCCCTTTCTTATTTGTTTCCCATATAAGTTAAGGTTACATTTCATACTTTACTTTCTGCCACATGTACCATGAAAATTGCTAGTATAGGTCTGTCGCCATCTGTTTCTTGATTACTCTCCACCTTCAAGTCCTCCCCTTTCTTCCTCTCCGCTCGGTGCCTAGGGGCCATAGGAGAAGGGGTGGGGGATGATAAGACTTATTAGGAAGAAACTACTTGCTGGAAATTTATAAAATTAAGCCAGAGGACTTTTTCTAATGTTCTAAAGCTCTGTGGATTTTTATATAAGTTTTGGATGAATATTTTTAAGGGTTGCTTCATTAAGTATGATTTCCCATGAAAGTTTAATTTAATTAGTTTGGCATCTAGCAAGCCTCAAAAATTATAATTTTTGTACAATGATCTTTGCTGAACCATATTAAGATTCTGTAATTTTTATATAATTGTCTGAAGAATAATTTTGATACTTCCTTCTTTACACAAGATTAAGGGAAATATTTTGGATAACTTAATTAGAGGTCAAATATTCTTTGGAAAA
This sequence comes from Platanthera guangdongensis, assembly GCA_039583875.1. Taxonomy (NCBI): domain Eukaryota; kingdom Viridiplantae; phylum Streptophyta; class Magnoliopsida; order Asparagales; family Orchidaceae; genus Platanthera; species Platanthera guangdongensis. The sequence goes on along the minus strand of CM077158.1, from coordinate 169,572,334 downwards.
TTATGGAAATTAATATTTAGTCATCTATCTCCGTTATTTAGTGTTCAAAAGTTTTGGGTGGCCATTACTTGAGTAGATCATATAGTTCATGTTCAAAATTGCCCATGTCCAAACATTTGGAAAAATTCAATAAATATCAAAATAATTAGAAAAATTATGGATCTCTGATTTTAGACTAAATTGGTTATGATAGACCTCTCATAAATGTTATAGGAGATTTTGGGTAAATAAAGGAGTTCATCATTGGAAGACATGATTTGTAGAGTGAGAGGTTGACTAGTGTTAGGTGGTGCTCGGGATCAGCGAAAGATCGTCCTTCCCGTAGGGAAGAAGTGTTTAATGCACTAGGGCTAGATTCAGTAAAATTAATTAAGGGTCGGGAAATCGGGTGCCGTCCGGGATAGAGAAGGGCTGTACCCGACAACAGCGTCAAAAACTTGATGCTTAAGATCACGGCAGTGAACCGGTCGCACAAGTAATATAAAATGGGGGTTTTCCCAAGTATCGATCTCACAAGGAACATAGTAAGGTGGAGTTAATTTCGAGGAGGACTTGAGATTGAAGTCCTCAGGTCGGCGCTAACTAAGGGGGGGTTTTGATATATGCGAAAATAGAAAATAAAATACTAACAACTACTCCTATGCAACGCCGCTATGCGATGCTTCGCCAGGCGGGATGGAAGACTAGTCGGGCCGCTATGCACCAAATCGCTAGGCGGATGGAAGAGTAGGCTCGCGGATAAGGTGGTCAGAACGGCGGAATGAGGGTCGTGAGCACCTCTTCGCAACGCACGCCACTAGCAATTGCTAGTGCGGCAAGGGTGGATGGTGGTGGATGGAATAATAGGCGCACCTCAAGTAAATAACGAACACAAACAATCACATAGACATAATTATAAGAACGTTTTACAAATAAGCACACATCATCTATAAATAAGGTTTACAACACATAAACAACAATAAAGGAAGAACAAGGCAAGAGATCGATCGAATCCGAAGTCTTGCTGAGGATTCACGGTTGGAATCGTCGGGTTGTCAATCCGCGTCCAAGCTCGGTCCTCAACTGCGTCTGGGATAGAGAAGGGCTGTCACCACCTTCCAATGGCCCGTCTTCTTCGTCTCACGATAGCGGACGAAAGTTGCAAACTTCCCTTTGCTTGATGGCTATGGCGTTGAAACTTAAAATGAACCCAAGAGATGATGGAGGAGGCCGAGAGAAAGCTCCGGATTGGATTTGGCTGTGAAAGCTTGCCCGGAGCACCTCCCTAGGGTGGAAGATGAAGGAAGATGGCGGAATCCCTCCTCGAAGATGAAAACGACGGAGGAAATGGGCGATCTCTCGATTAGGGCGGAACCTGCACTATTTATACAAAAGTAGAAATGAACAAAGCGCACGATCACAGGCGCACGACCAGTGATCGTGCGCACTATGTTCTGTGCTCGTGCGCACTGGCATGGAATATCAGGAAGAAGAACTGGGATAATGCGCACGAGTAGTGGCGCACGACCAGTGGTCGTGCGCACTAAGTCCAATGATCGTGCGATTACCTACACAGGACTCCAGAAAAGAGGAATCAATGCACACGATCAGTGTCGCACGACCGGTGGTCGTGCGCAATATGTCCAGTGGTCGTGCGCTTAACCCAGGCTGATTCTGGAAAACGAAAAGTAGTGCGCACGATCAGGGGCGCACGACCAGTGGTCGTGCGCATTAGATCCCATGACCGTGAGCAGTATTCCTGTTTCACAACCGTCCCGGAACACGCACACAACCCCTGTACCGAAAGGAAAAACCAATCACTAATCTGTGCAGACATTCCAGACAATCACAAAAAGGAGTACAAACAATAAAAGTAACAAAATACACAATCACGGGCATAAATGTGCACTTCCTATGGAAATAAAGATTAGATGAAATAGGAACGATAAAGAACTAAAAGTGAAGTGCAAACGTGTGAAAACTAGCCCAGATGAGTCCGAAAATAGGTATATAAAGTGGACTCATCACACCCCCAGACTTAACTATTTGTGCGTCCCGAGCAAACAAAATCTAAGCAGATAGGGAAAAATACTATTTAACAAAGAAATTGCGATATGAAGTACAATGCGAAGTCGCATGCTCGCGCGCGTAAAAATATAACAGAAGAAATTTCTAAGTATACAAAATAGTTTATACTTTTCACAATGCGTATCAAAATTTTATTATTACTCAAAAATGGAATCACGGTGAATCATACGGTCACGCATAGGGAGAAAGTAGACTAATCGCTTGGCGAGCATTGCCAAAGATGAGGGCTCGGGATAACCTCCAAAGGAATCCACCAATGTCGGTGACCATATGCTTGCCCTTTCACACTCTCTCCACGGCACTAGTTTGACTCAAGCACGAATCCGTAGGACTTGGAGTATAATATAGGCTTAGGTGAAGGCGGGGTATATAAAGGTAAACAAGACGGACACGCACACCCAAAATAAGATCGCCCGAAAACGTACACAGCTAAACTCAATGGACAAACACGTGCGACGCATTACCAGACCTGGACTTTCGACGGTGCGCGCAAGCCCATAACGAACACAACTCAACCACATTGCACAACTCAGCAATAATAGATATACAAATACATTTCTTTTTTTGTATTCCACATTGGGAATTTTCTTTTTATTTACTATCATATTTTTTTTGTTTTTTCTTTTCCTTTTTTTATTTTTTATTTTTTCTTTTACCCAAATAGCCAAAACAAAATAGGGAAACACGGCAACACCACAAGCTGCACAAACACCAACAAAACTGCCCACACAGAGCGGATATAAACTACAACAAAACAAACTAACCGAGCGATCACATTCAGGTGTGCGAGTAGGAAAGGCTATATGGCTATGGTAGCGAGGCGAAGGGATTTCAAAGGAAGGGACAGGCTCAACAGGGATAGCAATGGTTAGATGTCGGGAATGGTACAAGGCTCAAACAAGACAAAGTGACGGCCCACATCACGCACGCACTTGACTAACCATGTACCCATGCTTCGAGAGTAGCTAGGGGCAAGTTCTTAGCCAACGAGAAAGACTATCCGTCCTCCCGACTCGAGCAATACGAACCTAACGGCCGTCTACACACATCCCTAAGCTACTGTCGGATTCACACCGGATTCACCAACTTTTGAGTAGAATAAAAAGTATTTACGCAATTAGAAAATTATAAAACTAAAAGCATACAGAAAAATTAGATCTACTCGAATTTCTACACGAGACGAGAGCCGTTGACTAGGAACACAACAAGGCCAACATTTTACTCCGTCTCACAATCCTAAGCCAACACCAAAATTTTCCCAAATCTAACGAAGAAATGAGTTTAACTCGCAGCACGCAAAAAGCAAAGCACGCGCTCATGTGGGTACAGTGGTGTGTGATGCAATGAACTAATCAAAATAAAACTATGAAAGCTTCTAGTATGCACATGAAATGTGCACGTGCAAAAGGTAACAAAACTAGCTCTCCCACACACTTAAACTAAGCAATACAACAGATGATAGAGAAATTAAGATCATAAAGAGGTAAGGAAGAGGTTACCCAATGCTCAGCCAGTGAGCATACCAGAAGACGCGTGGAACCTGAAGCAGGCCCGCCATACGAAGAATCAGAACCCCGCCAATGCGATTTGTCATGAATACCTGCAGGGGTGAGCTCCGCAAAAACAAAACAAAAATATACAAACTACAAAGAAATACTAAAACTAAATAGACATGAAAAACAAAATGCAGAAAATAAAAGATAAGTACTGGAGTTACTGTCATCCCAGCACGACTTATTAAATTCTAAACAGTTCTAGCTAATGGGCCTATGAAATAAAATGTGCACAGGTAACTGGCCTAATATCTGTTTCGGTAATGGGTACCGATACGGTGATAGAGCAGTTACCCCTCTACCTAAATAGTAATACCTGCCCAACACAGGTAGAGGAAATAGGAAGTAGGATGAGGAGGAGGCCTGGTCCTCACTCTTCTCACCATAAAAAAATCCTTGCCTAGCAAGGTATCGTCTATCACAGGCCCGCAGGAGGCAATGGCAACGGCATGAGCACAAAACTCATCGTCATCCCAACGTACCTGTGGAGACTCATCCTGCACAGGCTCAAATAAGTAAGGGGGATCAAGTAATAAAAGAGAAGAACAAAAAGAATCCGAAAATGGGAGAGTGATCCCGGTATCACTCTCAGCAGGATCCAAGTAGAGATCACTGTCGGTGTCATATGAGTCATACCGAGGGGAATCCGAGAACTCGAGGTCCGCGGTGGTAAGAGGAACGGCCTCATCCAATAAGGAGGTGCAAACCTCCGCATCGGAAAGAGGGTATTCCTCATCCCACCGGTGTGCGTAAAAGTGTTCCGAAGATCTACCTTCTCCGTCGGAGATAGAGGAATCATCATCCCACTTCGGCGCAACCTCGGGCACCAAATCATCCACAATCACGGCATCATCAACCGACTCACAAAAAAGCGGAATAGCACAATCCGGCAAAAATTGCGGAGGGGCAAGACTGCTCTCAAAATCAAGCACTAAATGAGCAGGTCCCATCGCAAAATCATTCGCAGACGCCACCCAGTCGACGACCGAAACAATCTCATCGTCTCATACAGGAGCGCCCATGAGTTCCTGCTCCTCTTTTTGTTGGCTAACACCAGAGTGAGCAACTCCAGCCACCGGGGTCTAACTAAGACGCGTTCAAGAATCTGAAAAGGTCCCAGGTACCGGGGGTCTAACTTGTGCTTCCTTCCAAAACGTTTAACACCAGACATCGGAGAAACATTTAGAAAAACAAAGTCACCAACAGCGAACTCCAGATCAAACCTTCGTTGATTAGCATATTTCTCATAGCATTCTTGTGTTACACTGAGCTTTTCTCGAATATGAGTGACAACACAATTCATCTCTTCAAGGGCTTCCGGACTTAGCAACGGTCTCTCACCAACTTCAGCCCAAAACAAAGGAGTTCTACAACACCTCCCATATAAGGCCTGAAACGGGGCCATCTACAGACTCTCTTGATAACTATTATTGTACGTAAACTCCAAGAGTCTGAGGCGGTGATCCCAAGCGCCACCGTGATCCAAAATATAACACATGATCATATCTTCCAGTATCTGATTTACTCTTTTCGTCTGACTATTCGTCTGCAGATTATAAGCGGTGGAATACCTCAAATTGGTACCCAACCACTCCTATAAGCTCTTCAAAAAACGAGACATAAATCTAGAGTCTCGGTCCGATACAATACTAACAGGCACTCCATGCAATCTGATAACCTCATCAAGGTATAATTTAGTTATCTGCTTTATAGAATACCCTATCTTAAGAGGCACAAAGTGAGCACACTTTGTCAATCTATCGATTATCACCCAAACAAAGTCATTCCCACGAGGAGATTTTGGTAGACCGGTGATGAAATTCATTGAAATACTCTCCCATTTCCATCTTGGAATATCAAGCGCTGTTAATTTACCACCAGGCCTTATATGGTCAGCCTTGATACGCTGACACGTATAACATTCCGACCCAAACTTTGCTATATCGTTCTTCATTCCTGAAGACCAAATAATTTGCTTTAGATCCTTATACATCTTAGTGCAACCAGGATGGTATGCTACACTGGAACCATGAGCTTCAACATAGATCTTAGCCCGAATGCCGCCAAAGGCGGGGACGCAAAATCTACCCCGATACTTCAAGGTATCCAACTCATCCAAGGAGAAATCAGGTAGTTCTCCCATCATAGTTCTATTCTGGAGGTTTAAAAAATCCGTACCATCCTTCTGATGTACTCGAGTAAGGGAAATCCAAGAGGGCTCTTCTACTTCTAAACTAACAGGCACAGTACTACTCCCAACCTCAATGTCCATCAACAGGAATTCTTCCATGATGACTTGTTTTAGTAATCATTTTTTTGGGTAGTTTAGTATTCAAATTTCTTAAGTATATTTATATTTTTATGAATTCTTATGTTTGTTTTATTTTATTTTATGATTAAGGTCTTTTAGCTATGATATTTAAATTCCTAAGTTTTATTTTATGTATTTTATGCCTTGTTATGTTTAACTTTAATTTTAATGACTAATGTTTTTATTATGTTATGTTGTGCTTAATTTTTAAAAGTTATCTATGTTTTGTCATAAAAAAAAATTATAACTAATGTGTTGTGTTATTTTGTTTTATTTGTAGGATCAAGGCCCAAATGCATGCAACATGGAGTAGGCCTTATACGTAAATGCAACCCACATGATGCAACCATGCAGCCCAAGCTTCTCCTTCAAGTGAAACCCAAGTAGCCCGGCCACACATGGTGCAGCCCTCTCATCATGGTACAGCCCCCTACATGCAGCCCTTGAAGATTAGAGCAGCCCGGCCCTTTCCCTTGAAGCCCACAAGATGCAGCCCGACCTCCTCCCCACTTCAAAGTGCAGCCCACTCTCTTCATTACATGCATGGCCGGCTCCCCCCTTGTTTCCTCATCATTTATTGCATTCATGCATTCTCCAAAGCCTATGGCCGGCCACCCCTCTCTCCCCCTCTTTTATTTCTTTCTTTTCCTTCATTTAATCCACATCCATCCCCCTCTCTATTTTACATTTTCCACTCTAATTTCCATAAAGTCCATGCATTGAACCCACCTCTCTCTCTCCACCTCATTAAATATCATGCATGTATTCTCTCCACTTCTTTTAATGCCATGCATGAACTTCTCTCCCTTTACATGGCCGGACACCCTCCTCTTTCATCCCACTTGTTTATTATATTTTCTCTTTTCATTCTCATTTAAGGCCATGCAATGAATCTCATCCTCTCCCCCTCCCTTCATTAAATGAAATGCATGCACCCTCTCCCCATACACATGGACGGCCACCCCTCTTGCCCCCTCTTCTTTATTCCCATCTAGAATCTTCCCTCCTCATCTATAAAAGGCACCATGGTCTCATGCTTTAGAGGTTGGATTTTGGGGAGAGAGCAAGTGAACAGTACAAGGCAAGAGAGTTTTTGTTGTAATGTTATTAAGTTTACCTTGTTGCAATCTTATTTTGTTTAAGTAATTTAGTATCATTTTGTCTTAGCATTGTGTACTCTTTCATTTATTATTTGCTAAAATGAAATTTTCTTCTCTTTACTTTGTTATTTCCTTTTCCAATATGTGTAGCTAATCTTCCTTTAGCCTTTGATCATGAGGATCCATGATTTGAGATAGGAATTCTTTTTACTTCGTAATTTTATTTTTGCTAACTTTCGCTCGATCCCTCTTTGATTTATTTCGAGCCGACTCCGTATTTCCGGTATACGGTAGTAGGCCTTTGATCTCATTTCATAATAGTCGAGAGACTCATTGATTTGAAAGATCACTCAAAGAGGGATGGAGTTGCACGCAATCATATAGATAGGATGACGTAAATCCTCCGGATTGGAGTCAAATCCAATAGTGCGGATCACCTCGATAATGCAACTTTAGGCCCCTTTGATTTGTAAAGAGATTTCGATCAAAGCGTCTATAAGTTAGGAGACTTAATGCTCTAGCGAGATTTTGTCTTATTTTCGGATCCGTCACGGTCGAGTTAAGTCGCAATTATAAAATATTATATTTATTTCTCCTATCTCTTTTCATGGTGAATCATCGATCAAGTGCTACCTTTTAATCCATAGTTCCGTTTTAAATTTCGTTTCAATTTAATTTTAAAAATTCTCAAAATGCACTTTCTTTCTGTAGGATAATAGTTCAAGCATGAGTAGCAGTACTTGACAACCACGTGTTTAAATACGACCTTGATACTACAATTCGACAGGTACAATTGCCTGTTCGGGTTTTAGCCCATCAAGTTTTTGGCGGTCTTTCTACTCATAGAATCGGCTACTACTTTAACCTTTCCCGGATGATAGAGAATATCCACTTCATAATCAGCCACATATTCTAACCACCGACGCTGGCGCAGATTTAGTTTCTTCTGAGTGAAGACGTACTTCAAACTCTTATGGTCTGTATAGATCTTGCACAGCGCGCCATACAATAATTGTCGCCGAAGCTTCAACGCATAAATTACAGCAACGAACTTGATGAGTCCACATTTTACACTGATTTTTGGACTCATCTGGGCCAGTTTTATCGTCTTAGCACGACACTTGAGAACCATTATTGCTTATATTTGCTTACATGCCTATTTTACGATTAAGTGCACTATAGGCCCGTTTCTGTGTGCTTTTTGTGTTTTTGTTATTCTTTAGCCCTGTCTCGGGAATGTGGTGTGTACGTTTGGCGGCCTATCTGCCTCTTCTGCTAGTGCAGGGTTCGTTTGCGTGCTGCGAAACCGCTCGGGAGACACCGACGATGCAGGAATACTGCGCACGACCACTGTACTTATTGCGCACAACCACTGGTCGTGTGCCACCAATCGTGCGCATTACATTCTCATTTTCCTAATCCTGCCCGGGTAATCGCACGAGCACTAGCTGTAACGCCCCGAAACTCAAAGGAGCAAAAGGGGGATGTTTTGGGCCAGTTTGGGTTCTGGCAGCAGCCACATGGCCTGGGACACGGGCGTGTCCCAGGGCGTGTCAAGCATGTGTCGACACTTAGCCGTGAAGTCGTCGAGATTCTCTCGACGATTCGCTGAGACTGGGCACACGGCCTGTGACACGGGGGTGTCGCAGGGCGTGTCGACCCGTGTCGACACTTAGCCGCGAAGTCGTCGAGTTTTACTCGACGATTCGTCGAGAATGGGCACACGGCCCGCGACACGGGCGTGTCGCAGGGCGTGTCGACCCGTGTCAACGATCATCCCGGGGAGTCGTCGAGATTTGCTCGACGATCGTCGAGACAAGGCACACGGCCTAGGACACGGGCGTGTCCGAGGCCGTGTCGCGTGTGGAGACCGTGTACATGGCCCCGGAGCCCAGGCGTGTCAAGGTGACACGGGCAAGGACACGGGCGTGTCCTCGAACCCGTGTAGTGCTCGGGTTGATTTTGGGGGAAAAATCATGGGGTACACGGCCGGTCACACGGCCGTGTCCGGTGGAACACGGGCATGTCAGCTCGAACACGGGCGTGTTCGATACCCGTGTGAGGTTCCAGGTGATTCGATTTTGACGGCGAATGCGGCACACGACCCTGGACACGGGCGTGTGTCAGGCCGTGTTCGGTCCAGATTGGGCATTTCAGCCCCGAATCAAAGCCGTTCATTTCCTTGTTTTGAGATCCAACGGCTGGGGGATGTTCCTGAAGGGATATACCCGTGAATGGACTTGGAAAACCCTTACTTTCCATACCTTATCATCTTTCTAAATCCTTGGAAAGAGAGGAGAGCTAAGGGAAAAATAAGGAGCTAGATCCGCCATTGGAGGAGCTTTGGAGCTCCGAATCGCGAGCCGACTTCGGATCCACGGAGGCAACGCTAGTGCGGTGGTTTTCATCCGATTACTTTTCAATGGCGCCAAAGAGGAACACAAGGGTAACGATCCTCATCTTGAGCATGAATATCTCTCTTTCTTAGCATAGGAAGCCCGCTCTCGCGAGTTTGCGGAGAGTTGGAGGCATTCCTTCGGGTAGATATGTGAAGTCCCCGTTGTTTAGAGTCCGTATGCGAGAACAGACATAGGCATGATGTGTGAAGCCGACCCGGACATGTTGGTCTGGATCGGTGATGTTGCATTGCATAATGCCGGAGAAGACTCCGTGCTATTGGTTGTTTTTCGGGTTTTCTACGCGGTAGATTGCAGCAGGGAGCCTTGGGGACTAACCCAAAGGTGCACCCGGAAAACTGTGCGGATACGAGATCTTGCCAACTTGGTGGCTTGAGAGCCAACTTTAACATAACCGGGTTATGTGACTTGTGATGGAAATGGGACTCGGCGGAAGTTAGACCCGCGCAAATGGCTTAAATTGTCGTTGCGACGTGAGCACGGGTTAGATGGAACCGTACCCGTTCTATGTCATTCGGTTAAAGAGACCTAAAGGCACATGACACTTACCGTTGGCATAGATTAGGGTCTTCGGCCGTCAATGGCTTAAATTTTTGTGACCCAGGCCAGGAAGACAAATTGCTCATAGGTTTGGCCGTCTAAGTGGCGGTGGTGAGTCCGGAATGTTAATGGCTTTAATTGACGTGACATCGACCGGTTCACCGAGAATGTGCCCTGAGTGCACGGGGCATGTGGCCGTGCGAGGCAACGTCTGTGATGAAATGGCTATTGTAACACCCCCTATCCATCGCATAGTATATAACAGTAGGTCCGGCCGGGGCCCGACGCCATATACCACAGACAGACCGGGTGGTTACGTATGGAAACCATCCAACCAATCTCAACGTCCTACACAGAGCATTCTAGCGGAAGCAGTTTATATAAGTTGTAAACAAGAACCCAGCATTAGAGCACGAATGTCCACTATTACAAAATTAGGAATGTTATACAAAATACCCCAAAAAAAAATCGGCCTTAAGGCATTACAAAGTGTTTCACTTGAAAATTACATGTTTTACAAACCACGGCACGCAGGCCGGTCATACATGAGTAAAGCAGTAAACACTTCTACTTGGGCCTTCGAGGGCCAGCTTCGCAAAAAAGGGCTTTAGCCCGCTATTGACCGCTTGGTCCAGCTGCACCTGCAAGCAACAATCCACCGCACGGTGGCAAAATAAGGCAACGGTCAGCAATGCTGACCAAATTATAACGATCCCGCCCCCAACTCGGGGCGGCGATGCTCCTTCCCTGCATTTCCTTAGCATAAGCGAGTAATATAAAACCATAGCCATAACATCACAGACGTTGGACCGTAAGGCCACGCCCCGTGCACTTAGGGCACATTCTCGGTGAACCGGTCGATGTCACGTCAATTAAAGCCATTAATATTCCGGACTCACCACCGCCACTAAGACGGCCAAACCTATGAGCAATTCGTCATCTTGGTATTGGTCACGTCAATTTAAGCCACTGACCACCGAAGACTCCCATCTATGCCAACGGCGAGTTCCACGTAACCTTAGGTCGCTCTAACCGGACGACATAAAGCGGGTACGGCTCCATCTAACCCGTGCTCACTTCGTAACGACAATTTAAGCCATTTGTGCGGGTCAAACTTTCACCGAGTCCCATTCTACCGCAAGTCACATAACTCAGTTATGTTCGAGTTGGCTCGCAGGCCTCCAAGTTGGCAAGATCTCGTATCCGCCCAGTTTTCCGGGTGCACCTTTGGGTTAGTCCCCAAGGCTCCCTGCTGCAATCTACCGCGTAGAAAACCCGAAAACAACCAATAGCACGGAGTCTTCTCCGGCCTTATGCAATGCAACATCACCGATCCGGACTAACATGTCCGGGTAGGCTTCAACCAAAATGCCTCTGTCCGTTCTCGCATACGGACTCTAAACAACGGGGACTTTACATATCTGCCCGAAGGAACGCCTCCAACTCTCCGCAAACTCGCGAGAGCGGGCTTCCTATGCTAAGAAAGAGAGCTATTAGTGCTCAAGGTGAGGATCGTTACCCTTGAGTTCCTCTTTGGCGCCATCGACAAGTAATCGGATAGAAATCACCGCACTTGCGTTGCCTCTGTGGATCCGGAGTGGGCTTGCGATTCGGAGCTCCGAAGCTCCTCCAATGGCGGATCTAGCTCTTCTTCCTCCAAGGGCTCTCCTCTTTCTCTAAGGGTTTGGAGAGATGAAAAAGGTAAGAAAGTGATGGATTTTCTAAGTCAAACCCGGGTATATCCTCTCAGGAATCATCCCCAGCCGTTGGATCTTCAATCAAGGAAACGAACGGCTTTTATTCGGGGCTGAAATGCCCAATCTGGACCGAACACGGCCTGGCACACGCCCGTGTCCAGGGCCGTGTGCCGCATTCGCCGTCAAAATCGAATCTCCTGGACCCTCACACGGGTATCGAACACGCCCGTGTTCGAGCTGACACGCCCGTGTTCCAGCTCACACGGCCGTGTAGCCGGCCGTGTACCCCATGATTTTCTCCCATTTTCAACCCGAGCACTGCACGGGTTCTAGGACATGCCCGTGTCCTTGCCCGTGTCAAATTGACACGCCTGGGCCCCAGACCGTGTATAAGGTCTCGACATTTCGTCGCGTGCAGTTCGACGACTGGCTGACACGGCCTTGGACACACCCGTGTCCTAGGCCGTGTGCCTTGTCTCGACGATCGTCGAGTGAATCTCGACGATTTCACCTTGACGATCGTCGACACGGGTCAACACGCCCGGCGACACGCCCGTGTCACGGGCCGTGTGCCCATTCTCGACGAATCATCGAGTATATCTCGACGATTTCACGGCTAAGTGTCGACACGGGTCGACACGCCCTGCGACACGCCCGTGTCGCAGGCCGTGTGCCCTTTCTCGACGAATCGTCGAGTATAACTCGACGACTTCGCGACTAAGTGTCGGCACACACTTGACACGCCCTGGGACACGCCCGTGTCCTAGGCCGTGTGCCTTCAGCCAGAACCAAAACTGGCCCAAAACGTCCCCCTTTGCTCCTTTGAGTTTCGGGGCATTACAACTCTACCCCTCTTAAAAGAATTTCGCCCACGAAATTACATAAAGGAAAGATATACAAAAACAACATTTGTACCTGAGCGGAACAACTCCGAATACTCGTCAAGCATAGTCTGCTCTCGCTCCCAGGAGAGCTCCCCACGACCGCAATTGTCCCACCGGACCTTGACCATCCTGATCTCTTTATTGCGTAGCCGCTTGACCTCCGAGTCCTCAATCCGTACGGGCTTGACCTTTGTCGTTAGCCCACTATCCACCGGCACTTGATCGACCGCGATCACTTGCGTAGGCTCTTGCACCGCGTTCCGAAGCTCCGAAATGTGGAATACATCGTGTAAACCACTTAGTTCCACTGAAAGCTTCAACCTATAGGCCGCTTCTCCAACTCACTCCAGTACCTCGAGCGGTCCAAGGTACCTCGGGCTTAGCTTTTTCAATCGTCGCACCCGCGAGACACCCTTGAATGGCTTGATCTTTAAGTATACATAATCGTCCACAGCGAACTCCACGTTCCTGTGCTTGGCATTATAGTACTTTGCTTGCCGGCCCTGAGCGATAAGCAACCTCTCCCGAATCGTTCTCACCAAAGAAGTAGCATCCTCCACTTCCGATCGTTTATACAACTTTGACTCACCCGTTTCTAACCAAGACAACGGCGTGCGACATTTCCTACCATATAGGGCCTCGAAGGGCGTCAACTGAATACTCGCTTGGTAGCTGTTGTTGTATGCGAACTCCACCAAATAAAGGTGGTCTTCCCATTGCTTTCCAAAATCCAAGAATCACGTGCGGAGCATGTCTTCCACGGTTCTATTAACCCTCTCGGTCTGCCCATCCGTCGGGTGGCTGTGCTGAATTTCAACTTTGTTCCCAACATTTGTCGCAACAGCCTCCAATCATTGGACGTGAAACGCCCATCTCGGTCACTCACGATGCTGCGGGGCACACCATGATGCCGTACTATGTTATCCACATATAGCTTTGCCAGCTTCTCCACCGGATCATCCTTCCTATGCGGAATAAAATGCGACACCTTCGTTAATCGATAAACAACCACCCAAATGGCGTCGTTCCCCTTTTGCGACCTTGGCAAACCGTGCACAAAGTCCATATAGATGTCGTCAAATTTCCACTCCGGAATATGTAAGGACTTATGAAATCCTCCCGGCTTTTGGCACTCTGCCTTTACCAAGGCGCAGGTTTGGCACTTCGCTACGTATAGCGCCACATCCTTTTTCAAACCCGGCCACCAAAATAGTTTCTTGACGTCGCGGTACATCTTCGTGCTCCCCGGGTGAATCGAGTACTTGGTATGGTGTGCCTCGTACAACAACTCCACCCGTAAATTGCCCACGCTTGGGACGCACAGACGACCGTCTTTCCACAGCAATCCGTCCTCCACGACGAATTGGGAATTTGACCCATCCAGAGCCTCTATCATGAACTGCTTCATGTGAGCATCCATATCCAAAGCCTGCCGAATCCGATCAGCCAGGTCATATTGGACTTCAGTCCAATTCAGAACTGCTTCAGCACTTGCTTGCTTGTCCATACAAACGATCCCCAACGCCACCAACTCTCGCACCAACCGCTCATCTTGCACCGACAGCCAATGGGCTCGAGCTGGGGCTTGGCGACTCGCCGCGTCAGCAACCGCATTCCCTTTATCAGGCGCGTAGGGGATCTTGAATGTATAGTCTCCCAAGAACTCCATCCGTCTACGTTGTCATATATTCAGATCCTTCTGATCAACCAGATACTTCACGCTCTTGTGACCGGCGTAGAGATCCAATTTCACACCGTATACAATTATGCCTCACACCGTATACAATTATGCCTCCATAGCTTCGAGGCAAAACTCACGTCCATATGCTATTACGCTTCCATGTTGCAGTAGCGCGCAACCCAAAACGCTGCCCTACGCATCATTAAAATCTCATTGCCTTCGGTTCCACTTGGCGAAGTCAGCACAGGCGTCGTAGTCAACCGACATTGTAACTTCTCAAACGCTCGCGCGCACTCCGGCGTCCAAAAGAACTTATGCTCCTTCCTCGTCAAAGTAGTGAGAGGTAACGCTATCCGCGAGAAGTTCTCCACAAAGCGCCTATAGTAGCCGGCAAGCTCCAGCAAACTCCGGACTTCTGCTACCATAGCCAGCTCAGGCCACTCTCGTATCGCAACAATCTTCGCCGGATCCACCGCAATACCCTCTCCACTCACTATATGCCCGAGGAACGCCACTGAGGATAGCCAAAACTCGCACTTCGAGAACTTGGCATACAACTGATTTATCCTTAGCGTCTCCAACACCAAATGAAGATGCTTGAAGTGATCTCCCTCACTTTGCGAGTACACCAAAATATCATCGATGAAGACGATCACGAAATGATCTAAGTACTCTCTGAACGTCCTGTTCATCAAATCCATGAACACTGACGGCGCATTAGTCAGTCCAAACGGCATGACCGTAAACTCGTAGCGCCCGTGTCCTGTACTGAACGTTATCTTAGGGATATCACTCTCCCTTATCTATTTAGAGTACGTCGTTGACCCTACCAACTGATCACAAAGATCATCGATCCTTGGGATTGGGTACTTGCTCTTTTCCGTCAACTTGTTGACCTCTCGATAATTAATACGCAGCCTCAACCTTCCATCCTTCTTCTTAATAAAGAGGGTCGGTGCGCTCCAAGGCGAAGGACTTGGACGCGCATAGCCTTGCTCCAACAACTCTTGCAGTTGAGCTTTCAGCTCCGCCATTCCCTTAGGCGTTAGCCGATACGGAGATCGTGACACAGGCTTTGCACCTGGCACTAGCTCGCTCTTAAAATATATCTCCCGCTGAGGCGGGGCTCCAGGAAGATCTGCGGGGAACAGATCAGGGTATTTCGATACCACTGAAATACAATCCAACGCGGGCTTCGGCTTTGCAACCTCCACTAGTGTAAAGAACAGTTCTGCTCCAGCACGAACCGCCTTCACCACCTGAAGAGCAGACATCAACGTCTTGCTCGACCCCTTTAAGCCCGTAAAAGTCGTCTCACGACTTGCTCCCAGCTTGACTTCCTTGCTACCGCAGTCTATGTAGGCTTGCTGCTCCGAGAGCAAGTGCATGCCAAATATAACGTCAAACTCCACCAACGGAAGTAACGACGCTTACAGATCGTACTCATAATTCCCAAACCACAAACTAAGAGCAATGAATTCTACCCTCGCCGAATGAGCACCATTGGACTATAACACATCCAATTTATCTCTTTCCATCGAAGGAGGTACTCCAAGGCACAATAAAATTCCTAATAAAGGAACGTGAAGCTCCCTAAACGAACGGTGCTCTCGCAGATAAAGTAAAGTCGCAACAAAGCTTAGCACAATAGTCCTAACCTAATATGCATAACAAGTGTTTAAAGCAAAACTATCTTTAAACCATACCTGTCGTCACGATGACGGGCTTTCTCCAGGGCTTTAGGCACTCCCGAGCATAATGCCCCGGCTCCCCACAGTTGTAACATTTGCCCGGGGTCTGACCCGTAGTCGCCCCAGAAGTACAAGAAGGAGCTGGACCCGAAGTCCTATGCTTCTTATACCATTTTCGATAAGCTGACTTTGAGGTGTTCGGCACTTTGAATGCCGTTTCCTTTGCACTGACATCCTTGACTGCTCCTGACATAGGTTTCTTACCCTTCCGAGCACCATTCCAACAGTCTCGGGCAAAGTGCCCTTTCTTTTCACAAGTATAACAAGTGTAAGTAACTTTACTAGTCGATTTCATAACCCCTTTCTCCAGCATTCTGCTGGATGCAGCTCTTATGGGGTTTGTATAGTTCGATACCATGGTCGCTGGCATCGGGAGGGTCTTCCTCAACTCTGCCTCCAATGATCTAGCTGATTCCACCAAGGCTCGGAATCCCAATAACTTTGGTCCTAGCAGTAGGACTCGTAACTCGGCGCGTAGGCCATTATAGAATCTATCGACTGTAGCTTGCTCATTATCCGACTCAAAGCATGGGTAGCGACTTATCATAAGAAAAGCTTGCAAATATTCCTCAACCGTGTGCGCTCCCTGCACTAAATGCATATTCAGCTGCTGCCCCAATGGTCTACCAAAGGTCATCTGCTACATCGCGCCCACCGGCGTTGAAGCCACAATAGGGGCGCAGGGTTGTACATTTACTCCTAGCTGTGCACCCGTCACAGCGAACACCGCTTCTACAATCCTTCTAACAGTTTCATACGAAGGAGGAGGCTCATACACCTCACTGGGTGCACTATGCTCCTCAGAAACCGGACATTCAGGCTGTCCAGCACCGCTTCCGGTCACCTATAGTGGTACAAACACCGTTAAGCGACCAAATAAAATTGCGAACAGCAAATATAGGAACACGCAGGTTCCTCAAACACGAGTATTTTCATTCCTAAGTGGACATTCATGGGTTCTTTTACCATTATAACGATGACGCACACAATGTGCTCACCACCCCTTAAAAAGAATTCGTCCACGAATTCAGCTTAAGTCCGACCAAAACTAGTAGTCTGATACCAAATTGTAACACCCCCTATCCGTCGCATAGTATATAACAGTAGGTCCGGCCGGGGCCCGACGCCATATACCACAGACAGACCGGGTGGTTACGTATGGAAACCATCCAACCAATCTCAACGTCCTACACAGAGCATTCTAGCGGAAGTAGTTTATATAAGTTGTAAACAAGAACCCAGCATTAGAGCACGAATGTCCACTATTACAAAATTAGGAATGTTATACAAAATACCCAAAAAAAAATCGGCCTTAAGGCCTTACAAAGTGTTTCACTTGAAAATTACATGTTTTACAAACCACGGCACGCAGGCCGGTCATACATGAGTAAAGCAGTAAACACTTCTACTTGGGCCTTCGAGGGCCAGCTTTGCAAAAAAGGGCTTTAGCCCGCTATTGACAGCTTGGTCCAGCTGCACCTGCAAGCAACAATCCACCGCACGGTGGCAAAACAAGGCAACGGTCAGCAATGCTGACCAAATTATAATGATCCCGCCCCCAACTCGGGGCGGCGATGCTCCTTCCCTGCATTTCCTTAGCATAAGCGAGTAATATAAAACCATAGCCATAACATCACAGACGTTGGCCCGTAAGGCCACGCCCCGTGCACTCAGGGCACATTCTCGGTGAACCGGTCGATGTCACGTCAATTAAAGCCATTAACATTCCGGACTCACCACCGCCACTAAGACGGCCAAACCTATGAGCAATTCGTCTTCTTGGTATTGGTCACGTCAATTTAAGCCATTGACCACCGAAGACTCCCATCTATGCCAACGACGAGTTCCACGTAACCTTAGGTCGCTCTAACCGGACGACATAAAGCGGGTACGGCTCCATCTAACCCGTGCTCACTTCGCAACGACAATTTAAGTCATTTGCGCGGGTCAAACTTTCACCGAGTCCCATTCTACCGCAAGTCACATAACTCAGTTATGTTCGAGTTGGCTCTTAGGCCTCCAAGTTGGCAAGATCTCATATCCGCCCAGTTTTCCGGGTGCACCTTTGGGTTAGTCCCCAAGGCTCCCTGCTGCAATCTACCGCGTAGAAAACCCGAAAACAACCAATAACATGGAGTCTTCTCCGGCCTTATGCAATGCAACATCACCGATCCAGACTAACATGTCCGGGTAGGCTTCAACCAAAATGCCTATGTCCGTTCTCGCATACGGACTCTAAACAACGGGGACTTTACATATCTGCCCGAAGGAACGCCTCCAACTCTCCGCAAACTCGCGAGAGCGGGCTTCCTATGCTAAGAAAGAGAGCTATTAGTGCTCAAGGTGAGGATCGTTACCCTTGAGTTCCTCTTTGGCGCCATCGACAAGTAATCGGATAGAAATCACCGCACTTGCGTTGCCTCCTTGGATCCGGAGTCGGCTTGCGATTCGGAGCTCCGAAGCTCCTCCAATGGCGGATCTAGCTCTTCTTCCTCCAAGGGCTCTCCTCTTTCTCCAAGGGTTTGGAGAGATGAAAAAGGTAAGAAAGTGATGGATTTTCTAAGTCAAACCCGGGTATATCCTCTCAGGAATCATCCCCAGCCGTTGGATCTTCAATCAAGGAAACGAACGGCTTTGATTCGGGGCTGAAATGCCCAATTTGGACCGAACACGGCCTGACACACGCCCGTGTCCAGGTCCGTGTGCCGCATTCGCCGTCAAAATCGAATCTCCTGGACCCTCACACGGGTATCGAACACGCCCGTGTTCGAGCTGACACGCCCGTGTTTCAGCTCACACGGCCGTG
The DNA here is from genome assembly GCA_039583875.1 of Platanthera guangdongensis. Taxonomy (NCBI): domain Eukaryota; kingdom Viridiplantae; phylum Streptophyta; class Magnoliopsida; order Asparagales; family Orchidaceae; genus Platanthera; species Platanthera guangdongensis. The sequence continues at coordinate 169,553,527 of CM077158.1, read as the reverse complement.
TAGCCGGCCGTGTACCCCATGATTTTCTCCCGTTTTCAACCCGAGCACTGCACGGGTTCTAGGACACGCCCGTGTCCTTGCCCGTGTCAAATTGACACGCCTGGGCCCCAGGCCGTGTACAAGGTCTCAACATTTCGTCGCGTGCAGTTCGACGACTGGATGACACGGCCCTGGACACGCCCGTGTCCTCGGCCGTGTGCCTTGTCTCGACGATCGTCGAGTGAATCTCGACGATTTCACCTTGACGATTGTCGACACGGGTCGACACGCCCTGCGACAAGCCCGTGTCGCAGGCCGTGTGCCCTTTCTCGACGAATCGTCGAGTATAACTCGACGACTTCGCGACTAAGTGTCGGCACACACTTGACACACCCTGGGACACGCCCGTGTCCCAGGCCGTGTGCCTTCAGCCAGAACCAAAACTGGCCCAAAACGTCCCCCTTTGCTCCTTTGAGTTTCGGGGCGTTACAACTCTCCCCCTCTTAAAAGAATTTCGCCCACGAAATTACATAAAGGAAAGATATACAAAAACAACATTTGTACCTGAGCGGAACAACTCCGGATACTCGTCAAGCATAGTCTGCTCTCGCTCCCAGGAGAGCTCCCTATGACTGCAATTGTCCCACCGGACCTTGACCATCCTGATCTCTTTATTGTGTAGCCGCTTGACCTCCGAGTCCTCAATCCGTACGGGCTTGACCTTTGTCATTAGCCCACTATCCACCGGCACTTGATCGACCGCGATCACTTGCGTAGGCTCTTACACCGCGTTCTGAAGCTCCGAAATGTGGAATACAACGTGTAAACCACTTAGTTCCACTGAAAGCTTCAACCTATAGGCCGCTTCTCCAACTCGCTCCAGTACCTCGAGCGGTCCAAGGTACCTCAGGCTTAGCTTTTTCAATCGTCGCACCCGCGAGACACCCTTGAACGGCTTGATCTTTAAGTATACATAATCGTCCACAGCGAACTCCACGTTCCTGTGCTTGGCATTATAGTACTTTGCTTGCCGGCCCTGAGCGATAAGCAACCTCTCCCGAATCGTTCTCACCAAAGAAGTAGCATCCTCCACTTCCGATCGCTTATACAACTTTGACTCACCCGTTTCTAACCAAGACAACGGCGTGCGACATTTCCTACCATATAGGGCCTCGAAGGGCGTCAACTGAATACTCGCTTGGTAGCTGTTGTTGTATGCGAACTCCACCAAATAAAGGTGGTCTTCCCATTGCTTTCCAAAATCCAAGACTCACGTGCGGAGCATGTCTTCCACGGTTCTATTAACCCTCTCGGTCTGCCCATCCGTCGGGTGGCTGTGCTGAATTTCAACTTTGTTCCCAACATTTGTCGCAACAGCCTCCAATCATTGGACGTGAACCGCCCATCTCGGTCACTCACGATGCTGCGGGGCACACCATGATGCCGTACTATGTTATCCACATATAGCTTTGCCAGCTTCTCCACCGGATCATCCTTCCTATGCGGAATAAAATGCGACACCTTCGTTAATCGATCAACAACCACCCAAATGGCGTCGTTCCCCTTTTGCGACCTTGGCAAACCGTGCACAAAGTCCATAGAGATGTCGTCAAATTTCCACTCCGGAATAGGCAAGGACTTAAGAAATCCTCCCGGCTTTTGGCACTCTGCCTTTACCAAGGCGCAGGTTTGGCACTTCGCTACGTATAGCGCCACATCCTTTTTCAAACCCGGCCACCAAAATAGTTTCTTGACGTCGCGGTACATCTTCGTGCTCCCCGGGTGAATCGAGTACTTGGTATGGTGTGCCTCGTACAACAACTCCACCCGTAAATTGCCCACGCTTGGGACGCACAGATGACCGTCTTTCCACAGCAATCTGTCCTCCACGACGAATTGGGAATTTGATCCATCCAGAGCCTCTATCATGAACTACTTCATGTGAGCATCCATATCCAAAGCCTGCCGAATCTGATCAGCCAGGTCATATTGGACTTCAGTCCAATTCAGAACTGCTTCAGCACTTGCTTGCTTGTCCATACAAACGATCCCCAACGCCACCAACTCTCGCACCAACCGCTCATCTTGCACCGACAGCCAATGGGCTCGAGCTGGGGCTTGGCGACTCGCCGCGTCAGCAACCGCATTCCCTTTATCAGGCGCGTAGTGGATCTTGAATGTATAGTCTCCCAAGAACTTCATCCGTCTACGCTGTCGTATATTCATATCCTTCTGATCAACCAGATACTTCACGCTCTTGTGACCGGCGTAGAGATCCACTTTCACACCGTATACAATTATGCCTCACACCGTATACAATTATGCCTCCATAGATTCGAGGCAAAACTCACGTCCATACGCTATTACGCTTCCGTGTTGCAGTAGCGCGCAACCCAAAACGCTGCCCTACGCATCATTAAAATCTCATTGCCTTCGGTTCCACTTGGCGAAGTCAGCACAGGCGTCGTAGTCAACCGACATTATAACTTCTCAAACGCTCGCGCGCACTCCGGCGTCCAAAAGAACTTATGCTCCTTCCTCGTCAAAGTAGTGAGAGGTAACGCTATCCGCGAGAAGTTCTCCACGAAGAGCCTATAGTAGCCGGCAAGCTCCAGCAAACTCCGGACTTCCGCTACCGTAGCCAGCTCAGGCCACTCTCGTATCGCAACAATCTTCGCCGGAACCACCGCAATACCCTCTCCACTCACTATATGCCCGAGGAACGCCACTGAGGATAGCCAAAACTCGCACTTCGAGAACTTGGCATACAACTGATTTATCCTTAGCGTCTCCAACACCAAATGAAGATGCTTGAAGTGATCTCCCTCACTTTGCGAGTACACCAAAATATCATCGATGAAGACGATCATGAAATGGTCCAAGTACTCTCTGAACGTCCTGTTCATCAAATCCATGAACACTGACGGCGCATTAGTCAGTCCAAACGGCATGACCGTAAACTCGTAGCGCCCGTGTCCTGTACTGAACGTTATCTTAGGGATATCACTCTCCCTTATCTATTTAGAGTACGTCGTTGACCCTACCAACTGATCACAAAGATCATCGATCCTTGGGATTGGGTACTTGCTCTTTTCCGTCAACTTGTTGACCTCTCGATAATTAATACGCAGCCTCAACCTTCCATCCTTCTTCTTAATAAAGAGGGTCGGTGCGCTCCAAGGCGAAGGACTTGGATGTGCATAGCCTTGCTCCAACAACTCTTGCAGTTGAGCTTTCAGCTCCGCCATTCCCTTAGGCGTTAGCCGATATGGAGATCGTGACACAGGCTTTCCACCTGGCACTAGCTCGCTCTTAAAATCTATCTCCCGCTGAGGCGGGGCTCCAGGAAGATCTGCAGGGAACAGATCAGGGTATTTCGATACCACTGAAATACAATCCAACGTGGGCTTAGGCTTTGCAACCTCCACTAGTGTAAAGAACAGTTCTGCTCCAGCACGAACCGCCTTCACCACCTGAAGAGCAGACATCAACGTCTTGCTCGACCCCTTTAAGCCCGTAAAAGTCGTCTCACGACTTGCTCCCAGCTTGACTTCCTTGCTACCGCAGTCTATGTAGGCTTGCTGCTCCGAGAGCCAGTGCATGCCAAATATAACGTCAAACTCCACCAACGGAAGTAACGACGCTTACAGATCGTACTCATAATTCCCAAACCACAAACTAAGAGCAATGAATTCTACCCTCGCCGAATGAGCACCATTGGACTATAACACATCCAATTTATCTCTTTCCATCGAAGGAGGTACTCCAAGGCACAATAAAATTCCTAATAAAGGAACGCGAAGCTCCCTAAACGAACGGTGCTCTCGCAGATAAAGTAAAGTCGCAACAAAGCTTAGCACAGTAGTCCTAAGCTAATATGCATAACAAGTGTTTAAAGCAAAACTATCTTTAAACCATACCTGTCGTCACGACGACGGGCTTTCTCCAGGGCTTTAGGCACTCCCGAGCATAATGCCCCGGCTCCCCACAGTTGTAACATGTGCCCGGGGTCTGACCCGTAGTCGCCCCAGAAGTACCAGAAGGAGCTGGACCCGAAGTCCTATGCTTCTTATACCATTTTCGATATGCCGACTTTGAGGTGTTCGGCACTTTGAATGCCGTTTCCTTTGCACTGACATCCTTGACTGCTCCTGACATAGGTTTCTTACCCTTCCGAGCACCATTTCAACAGTCTCGGGCAAAGTGCCCTTTCTTTCCACAAGTATAACAAGTGTAAGTAACTTTACTAGTCGATTTCATAACCCCTTTCTCCAGCATTCTACTGGATGCAGCTCTTATGGGGTTTGTATAGTTCGATACCATGGTCGCTGGCATCGGGAGGGTCTTCCTCAACTCTGCCTCCAATGATCTAGCTGATTCCACCAAGGCTCGGAATCCCAATAACTTTGGTCCTAGCAGTAGGACTCGTAACTCGGCGCGTAGGCCATTATAGAATCTATCGACTGTAGCTTGCTCATTATCCGACTCAAAGCATGGGTAGTGACTTATCATAAGAAAAGCTTGCAAATATTCCTCAACCGTGTGCGCTCCCTGCACTAAATGCATATTCAGCTGCTGCCCCAATGGTCTACCAAAGGTCATCTGCTGCATCGCGCCCACCGGCGTTGAAGCCACAATAGGGGCGCAGGGTTGTACATTTCCTCCTAGCTGTGCACCCGTCACAGCGAACACCGCTTCTACAATCCTTCTAACGGTTTCATACGAAGGAGGAGGCTCAAACACCTCACCGGGTGCACTATGCTCCTCAGAAACCGGACATTCAGGCTGTCCAGCACCGCTTCCGGTCACCTATAGTGGTACAAACACCGTTAAGCGACCAAATAAAATTGCGAACAACAAATATAGGAACACGCAGGTTCCTCAAACACGAGTATTTTCATTCCTAAGTGGACATTCATGGGTTCTTTTACCATTATAACGATGACGCACACAATGTGCTCACCACCCCTTAAAAAGAATTCGTCCACGAATTCAGCTTAAGTCCGACCAAAAATAGTAGTCTGATACCAAATTGTAACACCCCCTATCCGTCGCATAGTATATAACAGTAGGTCCGGCCGGGGCCCGACGCCATATACCACAGACAGACCGGGTGGTTACGTATGGAAACCATCCAACCAATCTCAACGTCCTACACAGAGCATTCTAGCGGAAGCAGTTTATATAAGTTGTAAACAAGAACCCAGCATTAGAGCACGAATGTCCACTATTACAAAATTAGGAATGTTATACAAAATACCCAAAAAAAAATCGGCCTTAAGGCCTTACAAAGTGTTTCACTTGAAAATTACATGTTTTACAAACCACGGCACGCAGGACGGTCATACATGAGTAAAGCAGTAAACACTTCTACTTGGGCCTTCGAGGGCCAGCTTCGCAAAAAAGGGCTTTAGCCCGCTATTGACCGCTTGGTCCAGCTGCACCTGCAAGCAACAATCCACCGCACGGTGGCAAAACAAGGCAACGGTCAGCAATGCTGACCAAATTATAACGATCCCGCCCCCAACTCGGGGCGGCGATGCTCCTTCCCTGCATTTCCTTAGCATAAGCGAGTAATATAAAACCATAGCCATAACATCACAGACGTTGGCCCGTAAGGCCACGCCCCGTGCACTCAGGGCACATTCTCGGTGAACCGGTCGATGTCACGTCAATTAAAGCCATTAACATTCCAGATCACCACCACCACTAAGACGGCCAAACCTATGAGCAATTCGTCTTCTTGGTATTGGTCACGTCAATTTAAGCCATTGACCACCGAAGAATCCCATCTATGCCAACGGCGAGTTCCACGTAACCTTAGGTCACTCTAACCGGACGACATAAAGCGGGTACGGCTCCATCTAACCCGTGCTCACTTCGCAACGACAATTTAAGCCATTTGCGCGGGTCAAACTTTCACCGAGTCCCATTCTACCGCAAGTCACATAACTCAGTTATGTTCGAGTTGGCTCTCAGGCCTCCAAGTTGGCAAGATCTCATATCCGCCCAGTTTTCCGGGTGCACCTTTGGGTTAGTCCCCAAGGCTCCCTGCTGCAATCTACCGCTTAGAAAACCCGAAAACAACCAATAGCACGGAGTCTTCTCCGGCCTTATGCAATGCAACATCACCGATCCGGACTAACATGTCCGGGTAGGCTTCAACCAAAATGCCTATGTCCGTTCTCGCATACGGACTCTAAACAACGGGGACTTTACATATCTGCCCGAAGGAACGCCTCCAACTCTTCGCAAACTCGCGAGAGCGGGCTTCCTATGCTAAGAAAGAGAGCTATTAGTGCTCAAGGTGAGGATCGTTACCCTTGAGTTCCTATTTGGCGCCATCGACAAGTAATCAGATAGAAATCACCGCACTTGCGTTGCCTCCGTGGATCCGGAGTCGGCTTGCGATTCGGAGCTCCGAAGCTCCTCCAATGGCGGATCTAGCTCTTCTTCCTCCAAGGGCTCTCCTCTTTCTCCAAGGGTTTGGAGAGATGAAAAAGGTAAGAAAGTGATGGATTTTCTAAGTCAAACCCGGGTATATCCTCTCAGGAATCATCCCCAGCCGTTGGATCTTCAATCAAGGAAACGAACGGCTTTGATTCGGGGCTGAAATGCCCAATCTGGACCGAACACGGCCTGGCACACGCCCGTGTCCAGGGCCGTGTGCCGCATTCGCCTTCAAAATCGAATCTCCTGGACCCTCACACGGGTATCGAACACGCCCGTGTTCGAGCTGACACGCCCGTGTTCCAGCTCACACGGCCGTGTAGCCGGCCGTGTACCCCATGATTTTCTCCCGTTTTCAACCCGAGCGCTGCACAGGTTCTAGGACACGCCCGTGTCCTTGCCCGTGTCAAATTGACACGCCTGGGCCCCAGGCCGTGTACAAGGTCTCGACATTTCATCGCGTGCAGTTCGACGACTGGATGACACGGCCTTGGACACGCCCGTGTCCTAGGCCGTGTGCCTTGTCTCGACGATCGTCGAGTGAATCTCGACGATTTCACCTTGACGATCGTCGACACGGGTCGACACGCCCGGCGACACGCCCGTGTCGTGGGCCGTGTGCCCATTCTCGACGAATCGTCGAGTATATCTCGACGATTTCACGGCTAAGTGTCGACACGGGTCGACAAGCCCTGCGACACGCCCGTGTCGCAGGCCGTGTGCCCTTTCTCGACGAATCGTCGAGTATAACTCGATGACTTCCCGACTAAGTGTCGGCACACACTTGACACGCCCTGGGACACGCCCGTGTCCCAGGCCGTGTGCCTTCAGCCAGAACAAAAACTGGCCCAAAACGCCCCCCTTTGCTCCTTTGAGTTTCGGGGCGTTACAGCTATTGTTATAAATTGCTCGCTTATGCTAATGAAATGCAGGGAAGGAGCATCGCCGCCCCGAGTTGGGGGCGGGATCGTTATAATTTGGTTAGCATTGCTGATCGTTGCCTTGTTTTGCCACCATGCGGTGGTTTGTTGCTTGCAGGTGCAGCTGGACCAAGCGGTCAATAGCGGGCTAAAGCCCTTTTTGCAAAGCAGGCCCTCGAAGGCCCAAGTGGAAGTGTTTACTGCTTTATTCATGTGTGACCGGCCTGCGTGCCGTGGTTTGTAAAACATGTAATATTCAAGTGAAACATTTTGTAAGGCCTTAAGGCTTGTTTTGAGTATTTTGTATAACATTCCTCTTTTGTACTAGTGGACATTCGTGCTTCGATGCTGGGTTCTTGTTTACAACTTTTATAAACTGCTTCCGCTAGAATGCTCTGTGTAGGACGTTGAGATTGGTTGGATGGTTTCCATACATAACCACCCGGACTGTCTGTGGTATATGGCGTCGGGCCCTGGCCGGACCTACTGCTATATGTTATGCGACGGATAGGGGGTGTTACAATTTGGTATCAGACTACTGGTTTTGGTCGGGCTTAAAATGAATTCGTGGGCGAATTCTTTTTAAGGGGTGGTGAGCACGTTGTGTGCGTCATCGTAATAACAGTAAAAAGAACCAATGAATGTCCACTTAGGAATGAAAATACTCGTGTTTGAGGAACCTGCGTGTTCCTATAATTGCTGTTTGCAATTTATTTGGTCGCTTAACGGTGTTTTGTACCACTATAGGTGACCAGAACTGGTGTTGGGCCGTCAGAACGCCGAGTTTCTGAGGCTAGTAGTGCACCGGATGTTGCTCCCGCAACACCTCTATCGGTGGAGAACATACGATTGGTGGCTGAAGCGGTGTTGGCCGTGATAAATGCGCAGCCTGGAAGGCAGGCGCAGCAGCCCGCTCCTGTGATGGAGCAAGTACCTCTTCAAGAGGCTGAGCCGAGGAGGGCGGAGCAAGTGGGTGTGGAACCAGTGGTGCCAAGGAGGGCAACTGAGAGGCAGCTGAAGCATGTAATGAGCTTTAACCCTCCGTTATTCTCGGGGTTGGGAACCCCATCTCAGGCTGAAGACTGGCTCTCTAGGGTGAAGAGAGTCATGACAGCAACGGAGACGGAGGAGTGGCAAATGGCCACCATCACTACGTTCCTGCTGGACAGTGAAGCGAGGATGTGGTGGGAAGGACTGGAGCTGCATCATTTGAGAGGTAGACAACTGATAGACGTTCCGATGGAAGAGTAAAAGGGATTGTTCTTAGCAAGATACCTCCCTTTGACGCAGAAGATAGCGTTGGAGAACGAATTTCTGAAGTTGGTACAGGGTTAGAGGAGCGTGGATGAATATCTCCACGAGTTTACTTGTCTGAGTCGTTATGCTAGTTCCACCATCATGGATGAGGAGCGCAAGACTAATCATTTCTATGAAGGCTTGAGGGATGAGTTCAGATTATTACTTTCGGGGCCAATGACGCAGGGTTTCTTAACCTTGGTCAATACTGCCCGGTCCTTGGAGAAGGACATGAAAAATGTACAAGCAAAGAAAAGCTTGGGTGACAAGAAATCTGAGTTCAGAATGCCGACTACTTCAAAGTCCGGCTATCGGAGGTCTTTCAAGAAGCATAGGACTTCGGGTCCAGCTCCTTCTGGCGCTTCTGGGGCGACTACGGGTCGGACCCCGGGTGCGCGTTTTACATGTGGAAAGACGGGGCATTTCGCCCGTGATTGTTGGAGCGGACGTCCTAAGTCCGAGATAAGGCCGGGAGCTACTTATGAAGAGAAGGGAAAGGCGGTGGAGTCGACCGCATCCCATTATGCTTCGACCCAACCAAGGGTCTACAATCTTGGCCAACAGGAGGCCATCAAACAAGCTGATGTGGTGACAGGTACGATTTAATATTTATAGCAAGTCACTTTCTTTAAATACTTGTTATGCACATGTTACCTTACCACTGCTTGTTTAGGATTTGTATTGATTTGTGAAAATCCGGCACGAGCACTCTTCGATACAGCAGCGTCGCACTCCTTCTTGTCCGAAGGATTTATATCACGCATCGGAGTCCCTTCTTCGATGACGAAGGATAAGTTGGATGTGTTGTTGCCCAATGGGTGTTCGATGCGAGCAGATAGGATCTGCGATGTTAAGGTTCGTATTGGGGAGCAGGAGTTCGACCTGCAGGCGTCTTTACTTCCGTTAGTGGAGTTCGACATCATATTTGGCATGGACTGGCTCTCGGAGCAGCAGGCCCATATAAATTACGGTAGCAAGGAAGTCAAGCTGGGAGCAAGTCGTGAAACGACTTTTACGGGCTTAAAGGGGTCGAGCAAGACATTGATGTCTGCTCTTCAGGTGGTGAAGGCGGTTCGTGCTGGTGCAGAACTGTTCTGTACACTAGTGGAGGTTGCAAAGCCGAAGCCCGCGTTGGATTGTATTTCAGTGGTATCGAAATACCCTGATGTGTTCACCGCGGATCTTCCTGGAGCCCCGCCTCAGCGGGAGATAGATTTTACGATCGAGCTAGTGCCAGGTGTAAAGCCTGTGTCACGATCTCCGTATCGGCTAGCGCCTAAGGAAATGGCGGAGCTGAAAGTTCAACTACAAGAGTTGTTGGAGCAAGGGTATGTGCGCCCGAGTTCTTTGCCTTCGAGCGCACCGGTCCTCTTTGTTAAGAAGAAGGACGGAAGCTTGAGGTTGTGTATTGATTATCGAGAGCTAAACAAGCTGACGGAGAAGAACAAGTACCCTATCCCCCAGATTGATGATCTCTTTGATCAGTTAGTCGGGTCGACAGTGTACTCGAAGTTGGATCTCAAGGCTGGGTACTATCAGCTGCGAATAAGGGAGAGTGGTATCCCTAAGACAGCGTTTAGTACGAGATACGGGCATTATGAGTTTACGGTCACGCCGTTTGGGCTGACTAATGCGCCGTCAGTGTTCATGGATTTGATGAACAGGACTTTCAGGGAGTACTTGGACCATTTCGTGATCGTCTTCATCGACGATATTTTGGTGTACTCGCAAAGTGAGGAAGATCACTTCAAGCATCTTCATTTGGTGTTGGAGACACTAAGGAGAAATCAGTTGTATGCCAAGTTCTCGAAGTGCGAGTTTTGGTTATCCTCAGTGGCGTTCCTCGGGCATATAGTGAGTGGAGAGGGTATTGCTGTGGATCCGGCGAAGATTGTTGCGATACGGGAGTGGCCTGAACTTTCTACGGTAGCAGAAGTCCGGAGCTTTTTGGGGCTTGCCGACTATTATAGGCGCTTCGTAGAGAACTTCTCGCGGATAGCGTTACCTCTCACTACTTTGACGAGGAAGGAGCATAAGTTCGTTTGGACGCCGGAGTGCGCGCGAGCTTTTGAGGAATTGAAGTGTCGGTTGACCACGACGCCTGTGCTGAGTTTGCCATGTGGAACCGAAGGCTATGAGATATATAGCGATGCTTCAGGCAGCGGTTTGGGTTGCGTGCTACTGCAGCACAGAAGTGTGATAGCTTATGGCTCGAGACAGCTAAAAGTGCATGAGAGGAATTATCCGGTCCATGACTTGGAGTTAGCGGCCGTGATTTTTGCCTTGAAGCTGTGGAGACACTATTTGTACGGTGTGAAGATTGATATCTACACCGATCACAAGAGCCTAAAGTATCTCATTGATCAGAAGGATCTGAATATGCGGTAGTGTAGATGGATGAAGTTCCTGGGGGACTATACATTCAAGATCCACTACGTGCCTGGCAAAGGGAAAGCGGTTGCGGACGCATTGAGTCGCCGAGCCCCAGCTCAAGCCAATTGGCTATCGGTGCATGATGAGCGGTTGGTGCGGGAGTTGGAGGCGTTGGAGATTGTTTGTGTGGATAGACAATCAAGTGCTGAAGCAGTTCTGAATTGGACTGAAATCCAATATGACCTGGCTGATCGTATTCGGCAGGCTTTGGATATGGATGCTCATATGAAGCAGTTCATGGTAGAGGCTCTGGATGGGTCAAATACCCAATTCGTCGTGGAGGACGGATTGCTTTGGAAAGACGGTCGTTTGTGCATCCCAAGTGTGGGAAATTTACGGGTGGAGTTGTTGTACGAGGCGCACCATACCAAGTACTCGATTCACCCGGGGAGCACGAAGATGTACCGTGATGTGAAGAAACTGTTTTGGTGGCCGGGTTTGAAAAAGGATGTGGCGCTATACGTAGACAAGTGCCAAACTTGCGCCTTGGTAAAGGCGGAGTGCCAAAAGCCGGGAGGATTTCTTAAGTCCTTGCCTATTCCGGAGTGGAAATTCGACGACATCTCTATGGACTTTGTGCACGGTTTGCCAAGGTCACAAAAGGGAAACGACGCCATTTGGGTGGTTGTTGATCGATTAACGAAAGTGTCGCATTTTATTCCGCATAGGAAGGATGATCCGGTGGAGAAGCTGGCAAAGCTTTATGTGGATAACATAGTACGGCTTCATGGTGTGCCCCGCATCATCGTGAGTGACCGAGATGGGCGGTTCACGTCCAATGATTGGAGGCTGGTGCAGCAAATGTTGGGAACAAAGCTGAAATTCAGCACAGCCTTCCATCCACAAACGGATGGGCAGACCGAGAGGGTCAATAGAACCATGGAAGACATGCTTCGCATGTGTGTCTTGGATTTTGGAAAGCAATGGGAAGACCACCTTTATTTGGTGGAGTTCGCATACAACAACAGCTACCAAGCGAGTATTCAGATGGCGCCTTTCGAGGCCCTATATGGTAGGAAATGTCGAACGCCGTTGTCTTGGTTAGAAACGGGTGAGTCAAAGTTGTATAAGCGATCGGAAGTGGACGATGCTACTTCTTTGGTGAGAACCATTCGGGAGAGGTTGCTTATCGCTCAGGACCGGCAAGCAAAGTACTTTAATGCCAAGCACAGGAATGTGGAGTTTGCTGTGGGCGATTATGTATACTTAAAGATCAAGCCGTTCAAGGGTATCTCGCGGGTGCGACGATTGAAAAAGCTAAGCCCGAGGTACCTTGGACCGTTTGAGGTTCTGGAGCGAGTTGGTGAAGCGGCCTATCGATTGAAGCTTTTGGTGGAGCTAAGTGGTTTACATGATGTATTCCATATTTCGGTGCTTCGGAAGGCGGTGCAAGAGCCTACGCAAGTGATCGCGGTTGATCAAGTGCCGGTGGATAGTGGGCTAACGACAAATGTCAAGCCCGTGCGGATTGAGGACTCGGAGGTCAAGCGGCTACGCAATAAATAGATCAGGATGGTCAAGGTCCGGTGGGACAATTGCGGTCGTGAGGAGCTCTCTTGGGAGCGAGAGCAGGCTATGCTTGACGAGTATCCGGAGTTGTTCCGCTCAGGTACAAATTTTGGTTTTGTACGTCTTTCCTTTATGTAATTTTGTGGGCAAAATTCTTTTAAGAGGGGGAGAGTTGTAATGCCCCGAAACTCAAAGGAGCAAAAGGGGGACGTTTTGGGCCAGTTTGGGTTCTGGCAGCAGGCACACGGCCTGGGACACGGGCGTGTCCCAGGGCGTGTCAAGCGTGTGTCGACACTTAGCCGTGAAGTCGTCGAGATTCTCTCGACGATTCGCTGAGACTAGGCACACGGCCCGCGACACGGGCGTGTCGCAGGGCGTGTCGACCCGTGTCGACACTTAGCTGCGAAGTCATTGAGTTTTACTCGACGATTCGTCGAGAATGGGCACACGGCCCGTGACACGGGCGTGTCGCAGGGCGTGTCGACCCGTGTCGACGATCGTCCCGGGGAGTCGTCGAGATTTGCTCGACGATCGTCGAGACAAGGCACACGGCCTAGGACACGGGCGTGTCCGAGGCCGTGTCGCGTGTGGAGACCGTGTACACGGCCCTGGAGCCCAGGCATGTCAAGGTGACATGGGCAAGGACACGGGCGTGTCCTCGAACCCGTGCAGTGCTCGGGTTGATTTTGGGGGAAAAATCATGTGGTACACGACCGATCACACGACCGTGTCCGGTGGAACACGGGCGTGTCAGCTCGAACACGGGCGTGTTCGATACCCGTGTGAGGTTCTAGGTAATTCGATTTTGACGGCGAATGCGGCACACGGCCCTGGACACGGGCATGTGCCAGGCCGTGTTCGGTCCAGATTGGGCATTTCAGCCCCGAATCAAAGCCGTTCGTTTCCTTGTTTTGAGATCCAACGGCTGGGGGATGTTCCTGATGGGATATACCCATGAATGGACTTGGAAAACCCTTACTTTTCATACCTTATCATCTTTCTAAATCCTTGGAAAGAGAGGAGAGCTAAGGGAAGAAGAAGGAGATAGATCCGCCATTGGAGGAGCTTTGGAGCTCCGAATCGCGATCCGACTCCGGATCCACGGAGACAATGCTAGTGCGGTGGTTTTCATCCGATTACTTTTCAATGGCGCCAAAGAGGAACGCAAGGGTAACGATCCTCATCTTGAGCATGAATAGCTCTCTTTCTTAGCATAGGAAGCCCGCTCTCGCGAGTTTGCGGAGAGTTGGAGGCGTTCCTTCGGGTAGATATGTGAAGTCCCCGTTGTTTAGAGTCCGTATGCGAGAACGGACATAGGCATGATGTGTGAAGCCTACCCGGACATGTTGGTCTGGATCGGTGATGTTGCATTGCATAATGCCGGAGAAGACTCCGTGCTATTGGTTGTTTTTCGGGTTTTCTACGCGGTAGATTGCAGCAGGGAGCCTTGGGGACTAACCCAAAGGTGCACCCGGAAAACTGGGCAGATACGAGATCTTGCCAACTTGGTGGCTTGAGATCCAACTTGAACATAACCGGGTTATGTGACTTGTGATGGAAATGGGACTCGGCGGAAGTTTGACCCGCGCAAATGGCTTAAATTATCGTTGCGACGTGAGCACGGGTTAGATGGAACCGTACCTGTTCTATGTCGTTCGGTTAAAGAGACCTAAAGGCACATGGCACTTACCGTTGGCATAGATTAGGGTCTTCGGCGGTCAATGGCTTAAATTGTCGTGACTCAGGCCAGAAAGACAAATTGCTCATAGGTTTGGCCGTCTAAGTGGCGGTGGTGAGTCCGGAATGTTAATGGCTTTAATTGACGTGACATCGACCGGTTCACCGAGAATGTGCCCTGAGTGCGCGGGGCGTGTGGCCGTGCGAGCCAACGTCTGTGATGAAATGGCTATTGTTATAAATTGCTCGCTTATGCTAATGAAATGCAGGGAAGGAGCATCGCCGCCTCGAGTTGGGGGCGGGATCGTTATAATTTGGTCAGCATTGCTGACCGCTGCCTTGTTTTGCCACCATGCGGTGGTTTGTTGCTTGCAGGTGCAGCTGGACCAAGCGGTCAATAGCGGGCTAAAGCCCTTTTTGCGAAGCCGGCCCTCGAAGGCCCAAGTGGAAGTGTTTACTGCTTTATTCATGTATGACCGGCCTGCGTGCCGTGGTTTGTAAAACATGTAATATTCAAGTGAAACATTTTGTAAGGCCTTAAGGCTTGTTTTGAGTATTTTGTATAACATTCCACTTTTGTACTAGTGGACATTCGTGCTTCGATGCTGGGTTCTTGTTTACAACTTTTATAAACTGCTTCCGCTAGAATGCTCTGTGTAGGATGTTGAGATTGGTTGGATGGTTTCCATACGCAACCACCCGGTCTGTCTGTGGTATATGGCGTCGGGCCCCGGCCGGACCTACTGCTATATGCTATGCGACGGATAGGGGGTGTTACACTGGCCGTAGTGCGCACGACCACTGGTCGTGCGCCACTGCTCGTGCGCGTTTACTCCTTGCTTTCTGTAAATCTGTCCCTGCCAATCGCACGATCACTGGATTTAGTGCGCACGACCACTGGTCTTGCGCCACTGATCGTACATGTATATGCTGATGCTACTTATCCAGGTTGTAGGTCTATTTGGAAATGGCGCACGATCATCGACCAACAGTGCACACGACCACTGGTCGTGCGCCACTAATCGTGCTCACTGCTTCTGCTGCGTCCGTATTTAAGGCCCTGCTCTGTGATTTAGCTCAACGCCTGTCATTTGCTTGTATCGGGGAGTGTACGGGAATCGACATTTCACTTCTCCAGCTGCTCCATCACCTCCACCTTCGTCGGGAGTCCATAGCCAGCTACTCTGAAGGTTTTCAAACTCTCCGGCGAAGCCCTCAGCCATTGACGACTTCAACTCCAAGCTTTCCACCGGAGTTGTTGAAGTGGACAACCTAGAGAACAGACTTAAAGGCCTTCGCGGTGACAGCTCGTCGGTACCGGAAGCCTCCTTGGACTGAGCCCGGAAGCGGATTGACAACTCGCTACTCTGGCCATGACCCGCGGTGGATCTTCACTCTCTTTTGGTTTACTCCTCTTCCCCTTCCTCTGTAGTATGGAATGGTTTAACATTGTAATGAACATCAAGTTTTATTCTATATCTAATGGGATGTTAGTATTTTTCTTATGCTTGTGAGTAGTGTCTGCGAATGCGCCTCGCTCACTCCACATCCACTCCATACCCGTGTCTCATCCGATTGCACTCCACACAAGAACACTTCCATTCATTAGATTTCTGTCCACTCTCCCAACCGAAGTTCGGCATCGTGGCCGAAACACCCACTTCACCTTGCGAAGCGGTGCCTTCAACCCGCATAGCTTTTCCTAGTTTTTTAGATCAAACAACCACAATCTCTCAATTCCCCTTTTTGCTCTTTTTCTAGGTATAACCCTCATAACATTATTTTCTGAACTGTTGCCGCTCTATTCTAATTGCGTTCCTCAAGAAACCGACACTCGGGGATTTATTCCCAAACTTTATTACTTGTGCGACCGGTGCGCTTGCCGATCTACACACATCAGGTTTTTGGCGTCGTTTCTGGGGAATGCAACTGTAGAGCGGCTCCGGATGACTGAGAATTTCGTTATAAGAGTTGTATTGTTTTGTTTTGTTTTGATCCCTTTTCTCTTGTGTTGTTATTCTGTCAGATGGAATTGTTAGTTTTATTCCCAGAATCTATGCCAAGTAGTTGTATCCTTTATATTTGAAATCTCTGCAATGTGGGCCAATTTCAACATCTGTTGCCGTCATTGTGGAGACATCTCTCATGCTAGAGACAGATTCCCTCAGAAGTATAGTAGCCAGGAAATTCAGGAATCTACATATCGTAGATATAAGCCGGTTAGCTACCGACCCGCGGAGCCATTGCCGCACTACTTTTATTCTGCTTCAGCACCCGTTGCACCGCCGAAGCCGGCTAAACAGTGCCTTTTTTGTCAAAGCTGGGATCATGCATTGAAGGATTGCGTCGCTTACCTTGCTGAGCTAGAGGTGGATGACGAGCCGGATTTTCGTATTGTCGCCACTTCAACCTTGGGCAGCATCCCTTCTGTATCGGGGTATGCACCATTGCCATCTTTCTGTTATGGAGAAGACATCCCAGGTATGTGCACCGATACATGTGCTTATCCCCATTCCGACACTGCTATTTATACTTCTGAAGTGCATACATCACCTAGAATAGAATCTATTTATTGTGGAGAGCTAGCGCTCAACATCCTACCGAGCTTCGTGCCTTCACCTTATTCTTTGCATAGCATTCTTTCTTCTTCTGACAGTGCTGTTGAGGTTGAATCTGTTGGATCCCTAGTTGATTTGGGCTAGATTCACTGACTTAGGATGTGACCCATCATGTATAGTTTGGGTCAAGTTTGTGTCTTAGAGTCTAGGACAGTCCTATATCACAACTTCAGATGGACCAGCCTTCTTCAAGACCAGGAACTTCAGATCTATCAGTTTTTCAGACTAAGTGAAATGAGTTCGACGTTCGTCGAACTCAGCTCGACGAAGGAAGTTGTGCACTCGATGATCGTGAGACAATTCGCAGTGCTGAGCTCGACGAACTTTGTTCTTTGCGCGACGAACACCGGATTCTACTTCAAGCATTCTCAGGACCACTTCAAATTTCTCTAAGCCCAGCTCCATGCTTCGGTCGATGAATTATATTCTGAGCTCGACGAACTTGGAGCTCAAGTTCACAGCTTCTCAAGTCGACGAATGCTAATCTCTACTCGACGCTTTTTGTGCTCAGAGAATTTGTGTCGACACTTAGGGCTTGTGTCGACACCCAGGATTTCAGTCGACACCAGCTTGTGTCGACACCAGAGGATTTGTGTCTACACCTAGACCAATCTGTCGACACCAAAGGAGTTGTGTCGACACCATTTTGTGTCGACACAGCATTTCAGCAGATGTAGAGTATTTCGTCCAAGTCCAAAACTTTTCTCAGGTCGACGAAGTTTATTCTCAGCTCGACGAATTTGGTCCTCTGCTCTACGAATAATGTTTGTCTGATATTGAAGATTGTCTATTCAACGAATGAAGACTGTCAGCTCGACGAACTCAGCTCAGCTCGACGAACTCAGCTTAGCTCGACGAATTCAAGACTCAGCTCGACGAGTTCTGTTCTTCGGTCGACGATTCCAGACTAGGTCTTCTTCCGTTCCTGTCTCATTCCATGGCGCTGATTCCTGGACAATTAGTGGCAGTTCTTCACAGTATACTACCGTTAGGATGCGCAGTTAATTCTGGGTTATTACATGCCGTTTTCCCATGGAAACAGTTGGGGAAATAATTAATTGCTGCTTCCTTTCCAGGCCGTCTGTCATTACTGCTCGACATTCAAAAATTCGAATGTTTTTCTATGACAGACAGAGATATACAGACACCATAAGACATACAGACATAACAGCAGACAACAAGAAGAAAAGCGTAGACAGTGATTCAGACAACACAAAAAAAAGAATTCATTCTTGGCCCAGAGAGAAATTAATCTAGAAGTAGAAGAAGAAGAACATTACATCAATATCAAGAGTCTTCTTCATCTGCTTTTACTCAGGAGAACTTCAAAACAATACATTCATATCAGTTGCAAGAAGTTCCTGAAGAATTTCTCTGGACCAGGAAATCTGGGTCTTTGAAGACCTATCACCCTGAAGCAGTGCTCCAGTATTCTTCCTGATCCATTCTACATCTCAGGGGGAGCAAAGCTGCTAAACAACATTCCACAAGTCTTCTTATTTGATTTGAGAAAGAGAAGACCTCATCACCCTCACACTCCACCTCTGTACAGGGTTTTAATTCCCTTCAAAATTATTCTGGTTGCAAGTCTCCCACCAAAAGACTTGAGGGTTTGGTTTTTGGGATCCTGATCAAAACCCCATTGGTGCCAGGACACCTGATCAACCCCTTCCTACAGTGGATTCCTACCAGGGTGGTAGAAGAGTGGACTACCCAGATTTGGGGAACCACTATAAAATTCTTGTGTCGTCTGGTTGCTTTCTTTTCCTTTTATTTTCTAGCCTTGCTCTGTGAATGTGTTGTGATTAGTCCATTGCTGCTTGTTGGTTTATTTTATTTGCTTCCCTGAACACTCATACACACACCTAAAATACAATAGCAGTTGTAAAAGTTTTAAAATCACCATATACTTTATTCACCCCCCCCCCCTCTAGAGTATATCAGATCTAGCCGCACTTTCAATTGGTATCAAAGCGAGGTTGGTTAAACATACCATACCTGATTGGTTGTACATGCTAACACCTGAACCCAAAGATCCCTTGGTTAGATCTCTTTTCTTTTCTATTCTGTTATTGGACTTATCCTTATCACAGACATGGCCCAAAATAAGGATTATACAAGCATCAGACCTCCAGTGTACAATCTTAATAAGTTTGCCATCTGGAAGGCAAGAATCATATTATATATGAACTCCATTGATGAGGATATTTTCTCGGTCATTTCAACAGGTGTTCCTCTAGCTCCTACAACTTTTGCCAGCACATCAACTAATCTGAGTGCAGTACCACCTCCAGACAATACTGAAGCCTATAAGAAAGCCAAGATGGCTGATGCAAAGGCTATGAATATTCTGGCCCAAACAATGTCAGATGACATATTTCAGAAGGTGGCTGAGTGCACCTCAGCCAAGGCCATTTGGGACTCTCTCAATCAAATGGTAGCTGGCTCAGCTGATGAAAGAAAGGATAGGAGATCCAGTCTCATTTCTCTCTATGAGAATTTCAAAAAGGATGAGACAGAATCAGTGGCTGAGATGTACAATAGATTAAGTTCAATCATCAGTGAACTCAAGACTCTTGACAAGGACATCACCTTAACTGAGGTGAATGACAAGATATTGATGTGTTTCCCTAGTTCATGGGACTCCAGAATCTGGCCAATCAAAGAAGCCAAAAGCCTCAATGAGATCTCAACAGAATCTCTGTTAGGCAAGCTGAAGTCATATGAGCAGCTTGTCAAATCAAGAGAGGCAGCAGAACAGAAGGCAACTACCCCAGTTAGGAAGGAGCACAGCTTGGCCCTCAAAGCTTCTGAAGACAGTGAAACATCTACCTCCAATGAAGAGTTAATGAGCCTTTTTGGCAAAAGATTCTACAAAATGGCAAGAAAGGACTTTAGAAGAAAATCCTCCAGGCAAGATGATAAACCCAAATATGACAAGACACCAACTAAGGAGGTTGTATGTTTTGGATGCAGAAAGCCAGGGCACTATATTTCAGAATGCCCAGAGAATCAAAAAAAGGACAAGGGTAGGGACAAGGATTCCAAAAGAAAACAAAGCAGCAGACCCTCCTCCAACAAGTATAAAAGGAAGGACAAAGGATTTGTTGCTGAGTCCTGGAGTGACACAGAAGCGGAAACATCCTCCTCCAGCTCCAGTGAAGAAGAGGAACAAGCCAAATCCAAGGAGGTGTGCCTAATGGCAATAGATGCCTCCAGAAGCAACTGTGGATCAGAAGAGGATTCTGAAGATGAAGGTGCCTCAAACTCAGAGGCTGATCAGGTGATTTCTAGTTTTTATTTCAATTCTGATTTGTTTAAAGTAGAGTTTAAAACCATGTGCATGGATCTAATAAACTCAGGGAAAGAGATAAAAACCCTGAGGACTAGACTGGAAAATCTTGAATCTGTCAGCACAGAAAATAGAAAACTAACTGACCAATTGACTCTAGCTAATGAACAAATAATCAAGTTAAAATCTGAATTATGTGAGGCAAAACAACTTGAGCAATCTCTCAATGTGAGAAGCCTCAAGCTGATGGATATCACAAGCACAGTAAATGTCAGATTAAATGGCAGGCTGGGCTTGGGTGCTTCATCAGGTTTACCCCCGATAATAAAGAAGAATATACTTTCCACTCCCATAAAGTTTATCACTGCTAAAGGTAAAGAGAAATTAACTGAAAAATCCAGATCAGAAAACAAGTCAAATCACCTAGACAATAGCAACAGAAAACAGAAGAAAGCTGTTAAAAACCAAGTTCAGCAGAATTAGTCGAACCTAGATCGACGAAATCCTGCAAGATCGTCGAACCCCGATCGACGAACGCTGAACGCAAACTTCAGAAATAATTATTCATCCTACTGCGATCGACGAACTGTGTACGATTCGTCGAGCAGAGGTCGACGAACGTGGGACGCAGAAAATGACCATGGTCATTCTCTGAGTGGAGGTCGATGATCTCATGCCCATTCGTCGAACTCTGGTAGACGAACTTACAATAATTCGTCGATCCCAGAACGACCAAATATAAATAATTTCTCCTATAGAAATTTTAAAACAGCTAACAAGACATTTAATGCAGTAGCTGATTGGATAATTCCACCTAGGAGATATCACCCTCTAGGGTATAAGTCTCAACCTGCTTTATCAGTCATTTCTAGTTTTACTTTTCAACCAAACCAAGGACCCAAGGTAACCTGGGTCAAGAACAATTGAGCTTTATTTTTTGATGCAGGTACAGGTGAAGAACTGTCCAAAGCTAAGTCAGACATAGTACCTGGACAGTGGCTGCTCCAAGCACATGACTGGCAGTAAAGCAAATCTCACCAACTATAAGTCCAAGCTAGGATCAAAGGTGATATTTGGAGACTCAAAGAGTGGTCAGTCAGAAGGGTATAGAAGAGTAAGCATTGGAGCAGTGACCTTCAAAAAGGTGACATATGTAAGAGGACTTAAACATAACCTTATATCCATAAGTCAAATATGTGATGAAGGTTATCATGTACATTTCAACTCCACCTCTTGTTCTATTATAAATGATAAAAACCAAACTGTTTTAATTGGACTTAGACAAGGAAACATATATTTAGTAGATTTCATTTCTACCCCAACTGATATTTGTTTACTCAATATCACTAATAACCAAAATGAGTTATGGCACAAAAGGCTAGGACATGTAAACCTTAAGAACATATCTAGGTTATCTAAAGACAACCTTGTTAGAGGTTTACCTTCTGGTCCCTACAAGAAGGAAAGCCTATGCAGGGCTTGTCAACTAGGCAAGCAAACTAAAATTAGCTTCAAATCCATTAACAAAAGTGATTCACCTAGGATATTGTATCTGCTTCATGTGGATCTTTTTGGACCCATTGTAGTACAAAGCCTAGGAGGGAAGTCTTACACCTTAGTTATTGTTGATGATTTCTCCAGATTCAGTTGGGTAGCCTTCCTGAGAGATAAGTCAGATACATTCAAAGTTCTTACAGATTTTCTGTGGACCATACAGATTGACTTCTCTACTCATGTTGCATTGATCAGAAGTGATCATGGCACAGAGTTTGAGTCTCTTCTTATGCATGAGTTCTATGAGAAGGAAGGTATCAGGCAGTGCTTCTCAGCTCCTAGAACTCCCCAACAAAATGGGGTTGCTGAAAGGAAAAATAGGACACTCATTGAAGCTGCAGGTGCATTGTTAGCAGATGCCTACATGTCTCTATCCTTTTGGGCAGAAGCTGTAAACACATCTAACTATGTCCTGAACAGATGTCTTATACATAAACTAAAACACAAGACCCCCTATGAATTACATAAAGAAAAGAAACCTAAAATCACTTATTTTAAAGTTTTTGGTTGCATATGTTACATCCACACTAATAACAAAAGATATATCAGAAAATTTGAGGCTAAGGCTGAAGAAGGGATTTTTCTAGGATATTCCCAAGTAAGAAAGGCCTATAGGGTTTTCAATAAATCATCCCTTAAAATTGAAGAATCTGTCCATGTGTCTTTTGATGAAGTTAACATGTCTTATAAGGAGAAAGACATTTCTACCAATAGTCCTTTGCAGGTTTCACCAATGTGTGAGTCTATGGATGGACTAAACCTTACCCAAGAGGTTCCAAATCATCCCACTCCACAGGCTGCTTAAGATAGTGAAGAAGAAATCCAAGAGGAAGTAACTGAACTTCCATCAACAGCCAGTACCATTCCTCAAGAGGAATTATTTGCAGAAGCTGTTGCTCAACCAACTCCACAAACTGATCTTGTCACACTTAGAGATCACCCCAGATCTCAAGTGATTGGGGACATTTCATTTGGTGTACAGACAAAACATCAGCTCAATCAAGACTTGATGCATGCATGTTTTCTCTCTCAAATTGAACCTCTCACCATCAATGAGGCTGAGCAAGATCCCCACTGGATTCTTGCAATGCAAGAGGAACTAAATCAATTTGAGAGATGTAGAGTTTGGGATTTGGTTCCAAGACCCCATAACTACCCAGTTATTGGAACCAAATGGGTCTATAGGAACAAATTAGATGCAGAAGGGAACATAGTAAGGAACAAGGCTAGACTGGTTGCCCAAGGATATAGGCAAGAAGAACGAATAGACTATGACCAAACCTTTGCCCATGTTGCAAGGTTGGAGGCCATTAGAATATTCCTAGCCTATGCAGCATATAAAAAGTTCAAGGTATTCCAGATGGATGTTAAGAGTGCCTTTCTGAATGGTGTACTTCAAGAAGAGGTTTATGTAGAACAACATCCAGGTTTTATCTCTCTAACTCAACCCTGTTATGTTTACAAGTTGCATAAAGATCTCTATGGTTTAAAGCAAGCTCCAAGAGCTTGGTATGAGACCCTAGCTAGCTTTCTTTTAGAGCATAAATTTACAAGAGGAACCTTAGATAAAACCCTTTTCACTAGACATCATAAGGAGCAAATCTTATTGGTACAAATATATGTGGATGACATCATTTTTGGGTCTACTGATCCCAAATTGTGCAAGAGGTTTGCTGACCTCATGCATTCCAAATTTGAGATGAGTAGCATGGGTGAGCTTTCCTACTTTCTTGGTTTCCAAGTGAAGCAGCTCCCTGATGGTATCTTCCTCTCCCAATCTAAGTATGCTAAAGAGCTTATTAAAAAGTTTGGGATGGGTGAATCCTCAGGAATGAAAACACCTATGGCTACAAATGCTGTTGTGGATTCTGATGCAGCAGGGAAACCTGTAGATTAGAAACATTATAGGGCAATTGTTGGATCCCTATTATACTTAATAGCTAGCAGGCCTGACATAATGTTTGCCACATGCCTTTGTGCTAGATTCCAAGTGAATCTTAAAGAATCTCATCTTATTTTTCTAAAAAGGATTTTGAGATATATAAAGAGTTGTCCTAGTTTAGGACTCTGGTATCCTGCAGAGTCAGAATTTGAGTTAACTGGATACTCAGATGCTGACTATGCTGGATGTAGAGTGGACAGGAAAAGTACCTCTGGAACTTGCCAATTCCTGGGTATGAGACTTGTCTCCTGGTTTTGCAAAAAGCAGACATCTGTGTCTACATCAACTGCTGAGGCAGAGTATATGGCTGCTGGCAGCTGCTGT
The DNA here is from genome assembly GCA_039583875.1 of Platanthera guangdongensis. Taxonomy (NCBI): domain Eukaryota; kingdom Viridiplantae; phylum Streptophyta; class Magnoliopsida; order Asparagales; family Orchidaceae; genus Platanthera; species Platanthera guangdongensis. The sequence continues at coordinate 169,529,533 of CM077158.1, read as the reverse complement.
TCACAAATGCTATGGATACAAAACCAACTCCTAGATTATGGTATCAACTTAAATAATTCAACCTTATTTTGTGATAATACAAGTGCTATTGCTATAGCTCAGAATCCAGTTCATCATTCTAGGACTAAACATATTGAAATAAGACATCATTTCATTAGAGATAATGTGGACAAAAAGAAAATTAACTTGATCCACATTCCTACTGATCTACAGAGAGCAGATATCTTCACCAAGCCTTTGGATGAGAAAACCCATCTGTTCTTTATAAATCAACTGAGAATGATTGATGGAGAAGAGTTAAATTAATTTCTGTCTGCATTCGACGAATTTTCCAGAGTTCGTCGAACGGAGTTCGACGAATTAGGAAAAGTTCGAGAGATTCTCGTCGAACGAAGATCGACGAATTCTCTGTGTGGAAACAATTTTCGTCGATCGGAGATCGACGAAGCTTGTTTCAGAAACCATTTCGTCGAACGGAGTTCGACGAACTGTTTTCAATTCTTCTGAATGGGTTCGACGAACTACTCTCCTATACCTTATTTCGTCGATCTCAGTTCGAAGATCTGTCTTCTTTTTCGTAGAACGGAGCTTGTCGATTCATATTCTGAAAATCTTATATCTAGGTTTTCTTCGACCTCCGTCCTGCGCTTTCAGTTCCTTTGCTTTTGATCGTCGTTTTCTCTGTAATTTTCTTTGCAGGTCATCAATGGCGATTCCTCCAGGAGCACTTGCAGCGATGAAGTTTGATGCAGCATTCTCAATGGACTTTGAGTCCTTCCAACATTCCGATCCAATTTTTCTGTATATCCTTGAATTACTTGAAGAATTGCATCTCAAGGACTTCATGACACGCAGCATCAAGCTACACTCAACTGAGATAAGAGAATGGGTGTACACTGCCACAATTTCTGAAGATGGAAATCTGACAGGAACTATTGGAAACACTACTGTTTCCCTGTCCCCAATAGTACTCTCTGAAATATTTGGTCTGATTAATGGGGAAGACAACTTGGAAATGGACGCTGAGGAATATGCTGATATGCTGAAAGTCATGGGTTTCACTGGCAACAACCCTAATAAGCTTCTGAAGAAACAACTGTCAGCCGCTTATCAGTTTTTGGCCGACATTGTAGGGAAAATTCTGATGGGCAAGCACTCGGCACACGACTACATCGCTCGCCATCAATTCCTGATCATGTGCGCAGTGCTCAACAAGCGCCAGGTCGATTGGGGCATGGTTTTCTTTGACCATATCAAGAAATGAACTAGCAAGAAGGAAGTCTGCTACGGCAGAATCCTGGGGATTTTCCTCCTGGAAAAGGCCAGCGAATGTTTGGTCTCCCCGACCACATTCATCAACGCCAGCAAGCGCCTCACCTGCGCCTTGTTTGTCCGATGGGAGAGGACAATCTCCAAACCCTCCAAGGGTTCCTCCTCCTCCATCAAGGCTTCTGAGAGCACCAGGACCGTCAAGGTCACTCCCCACCCTGACCCTGACGAGGCCAGTCCCCTACCAAATCTCTTCCCTCTCTTCCTGCACCTCAATTGACTCCACCTCAACATCAGTCTCCACCGTCTGATCTTACACATATCCCTACACCTCCAGTTTCCCCCACTGAAACACATATTCCCTCACCACCTCAATCCCCTCTTCCACCACACATATACACTATTCCATCCTACACCATACGCACTGAACCACAACCTGTTCTCCCTCCCTTATCCCCTCCACATATTCTTCCTTCCTCCTCTACTATTCTCTCTCCACCTATGGATTCTTCCACCATTCCCTCCATCATCTCTCTTCTGACTCCTCTTATTAAATCACTGATCACAGAGGCCATTACACCTCTGGTGAATTCCATTGATTCTTTATCTACCCAAATCTCAGCCCTCTCTGCTGCCCCCTCATCATTCAGGGGCCTGGCTCCAGGTTCTCCTGAACCCAGGCAGTGGGAGATGCTCCATGATGAAGCTGGTGTAGCAGTTGCAGAAGTGAATACAGTTGATACAGATATAGATACTACAGATACAGTTCTTGACACCACAGATACAGTTATTACAGTGCTTGATAATGCAGTTATAGATACAGCAATAGATTTTATTCAATTCATGGACACTGACAGTAGCTTTGATGAGTCAGTAGATTCAATAACAACTGCTGGTGATTTCCTTATAAATCCTACAGTTAATTTATCTACGATACTTCACATCTTTGATCCTGTATATATGAAGCTTCCTTCAGTAGAGATTACTAAGCCATATTTAGCTATTGTTCAGTATACCTCTCCAGCAAATCCAGTAGTTGCCAGGCAACTTTGTGCATCCTTTACTGCTCCTGCTGCTGTTCCAACTCCTGTGTCTATTCCAGACATCTGCCCTGTCCCAGACTTTGTCATGGATGACTCTCCCATGCCTGATTTGGATGAGCTCATTCTGGCAGACATTGAGGAAGAGAACAAGGCAGCAGCTGTAAGTTCTGTCTCTACTGCTGTTGAACCTTCACCCACTGAACCTTCTATTCCCCCTCAAGAACAACCTCTTATCATTCCTGATGCCACTCTGAGGAAGCTGAATGCTTTGTATGATAACCCTTAGAGTTCAAATTCTAATGATGATGATGATGAATCAAATGTGGAGGCTGCTAAAAAGAGAAAGAAGTTGCTCTCTAAGAAATGGAAGGCTCCTCCTCCTCCTACTCCCAAGCCTAATCCCACTGCAGACACTCCATATTATATTCTGCATAATGTTGCTCCTTACAAAGGGATGCCTGCATGGATGTGGTTATCTAAGAACCAGCAAAAAGAGAGGAAGAGGAGTAGGAAATACTCTCCTCCCCCAGTTCATAGATACAGAAAGGATCCTCCTCCTCCTCCTCCAGCAGCAGGTGCCTCTGGCTCTAGCTCTCAGAGATCTGCTCCTATTCAAACCTATCAGAGACAAATAGGGAGATCCTCTGGTGGAAGTCAGCCAAGGCCACCATCTTCAGGCAGTCAACACCATCAACAACAACAGCAACAACACCAGGAATCTAAGGTACATGAAGCTGAAAGGCCCTATTCCCCTCCTGGAGATCCAGAAACAGCCAACACAGCCAGAATGGCAAGATTCCAAGAAATCATTGGCTTATCTCTAATCAACAAAGCTAAAGCTGAAGGCAAGGACACAATAGGCTTAACTACTATGTATCAATACTGGAGAGATGAGCTAAAAAGATTTGGGAAAGCAAACAAGCTACTCAATGTTGATGAGTACATGAATCTTCACCCAGAAGCAGTTGTCCCCAGAGCCACTTCACTGAACATCATAGGGGCAGCTGACATGACTATGACCAAGGCTCAAGCTTCAGATCCCAATAGGGAAATCATTTTCAAGAAGCCAGGAGAAATAGCACCAGAAGTCAAGCCAAAACAGAAGAAATCAGAGAAGTAATTTTGTGTTTTCTTTTCATTTCTGCTTCTGTTTCAGTCTCTATCTATGCATTAAAACAAAGCCAATATGTATATATATATATCTGTTGCATGTGTTGTAAATTCTCTGCTAGATATATCTCTTAATTTTACTTTGTTTTTTTGTTTGTTCTTTGCTTGGAGTTTCTGTTAGTGACCTCACCCAAATAGGGGGAGATTGTTTGATCTCTAGTTGATTTTGGCTAGGTTCACTGATTTAGGATATGACCCATCATGTATAGTCTGGGTCAAGTTTGTGTCTTAGAGTCTAGGACAGTCCTCTATCTCAACTTCAGATGGACCAGCCTTCTTCAAGAACATCAGGAACTTCAGATCTATCAGTTTTTCAGACTAAGTGAAATGAGTTCGACGTTCGTCGAACTCAGCTCGACGAAGGAAGTTGTGCGCTCGACGATCGTGAGACAATTCGCAGTACTGAGCTCGATGAACTTTGTTATTTGCTCGACGAACACCGGATTCTACTTCAAGCATTCTCAGGACTACTTCAAATTTCTCTAAGCCCAGCTCCATGCTTCGGTCGACGAATTATATTCTGAGCTCGACGAACATGGATCTCAAGTTCACAGCTTCTCAAGTCGACGAATGCTAATCTCTACTCGACGATTTTTGTGCTCAGAGAATCTGTGTCGACACTTAGGGCATGTGTCGACACCAGACGATTTGTGTCGACACCCAGGATTTCAGTCGACACCAGCTTGTGTCGACACCAGAGGATTTGTGTCGACACCTAGACCAATCTGTCGACACCAGAGGAGTTGTGTCGACACCAAGATCAATCTGTCGACACCATTTTGTGTCGACATAGCATTTCAGCAGATGTAGAGTATTTCGTCCAAGTCCAGAACTTTTCTCAGGTCGACGAAGTTTATTCTCAGCTCGACGAATTTGGTTCTCTGCTCTACGAAGAATGTTTGTCTGATATTGAAGATTGTCTAATCAATGAATGAAGACTGTCAGCTCGACGAACTCAGCTCAGCTCGACGAACTCAGCTTAGCTCGACAAATTCAAGACTCAGCTCGACGAATTCTGTTCTTCGGTCGACGATTCCAGACTAGGTCTTCTTCCGTTCCCGTCTCATTCCATGGCGCTGATTCCTGGACAATTAATGGCAGTTCTTCACAGTATACTACTGTTAGGATGTGCAGTTAATTCTGGGTTATTACATGCCATTTTCCCATGGAAACAGTTGGGGAAATAATTAATTGCTGCTTCCTTTCCAGGCCGTCTGTCATTACTGTTCGACATTCAAAAATTAGAATGTTTTTCTATGACAGACAGAGATATACAGACACCAGAAGACATACAGACATAACAGCAGACAACAAGAAAAAAAGCATAGACAGTGATTCAGACAACACAAGAAAAAGAATTCATTCTTGGCCCAGAGAGAAATTGATCTAGAAGTAGTAGAAGAAGAACATTACATCAATATCAAGAGTCTTCTTCATCTGCTTTTACTCAGGAGAACTTCAAAACAATACATTCATATCAGTTGCAAGAAGTTCCTGAAGACTTTCTCTGGACCAGGAAATCTGGGTCTTTGAAGACCTATCACCCTGAAGCAGTGCTCCAGTATTCTTCCTGATCCATTCTACATCTCAGGGGGAGCAAAGCTGCTAAACAACATTCCACAAGTCTTCTCATTTGATTTGAGAAAGAGAAGACCTCATCACCCTCTCACTCCACCTCTGTACAGGGTTTTAATTCCCTTCAAAATTATTCTGGTTGCAAGTCTCCCACCAAAAGACTTGAGGGTTTGGTTTTTAGGAACCTGATCAAAACCCCATTGGTGCCAGGACACCTGATCAACCCCTTCCTGCAGTGGATTCCTACCAGGGTGGTAGAAGAGTGGACTACCCAGATTTGGGGAACCACTATAAAATTCTTATGTCGTCTGGTTGCACTCGTTTCCTTTTATTTTTTGGCCTTGCTCTGTGAATGTGCTGTGATTAGTCCATTGCTGCTTTTTGGTTTATTTTATTTGCTTCCCTGAACACTCATACACACACCTAAAATACAACAGCAGTTGTAAAAGTTTTAAAATCACCATATACTCTATTCACCCCCATCTAGAGTATATCAGATCTAGCCGCACTTTCAGAATCGTAGGTGACAATTAGCATTTCCAGCGTTCTGTTAGATCCAGTCGAGGAGGATGACTCCGTGGTAGAGGTTATGACCTTCACCCCATGTGAGGATGCCCGAGGCATGGACGAGGTAGATGCAACTTTAGAACATTCCTGCAATAGCATAGACAGCTGTATGGAAGCACCCACAATTACACCAATGGGGGATGACTCCGGGATCATCCCCAAGATCGAGGTTCGTTTATGTTATTCTTCTAGTTTATTTCTTGACCCTGCTCTCGTGTCTACTTCCGTGCAGGACCACATTGTGGATTTGGTCCAATCAGTGCAAGGGCCTGTAATGTGGCCTAGGACTTATTGTGACAAGATGCAGGTGGAGTTGGAGCCGATGAGCTTCCCAAGTTACTGCCTGCCCATGCCTGACACATACGGCAGGTATACGTATACAGGTATTGGAGCTTATGTTCTATCTCTGTTCTGGTACTCGCTACAGCAGCGCGACCATGAACCTCTGCCTGAGCATTTCTAGTTTAATTCGCCCATCAGTTAGGAAATGCTCAGATTTTGAATAAGTCCTGTTGGGAGACAATAAACCCAACAGTTATCTAGGATAGTGTTTCTTTTGTTAAATTTTTGTTTGTATTTAATTATATGGGTGTGGTAGCCCAGCTGCGTGATGAGCTCTCTGTTGCACCACGTGGTCAGCAGTGTGAAATAGACTAAAAACTCGGGCGTGTGAAAAATTTCACTGCGCACGACGACTGGTCGTGCGCACAACTTATCATCGCACGACCACTGGTCGTGCGCATGCCCAGTTTCTTTAAATTCCAGCCGATGTCCACTGTGCGTGTGCCCTAATCTCCCGCTTGGTCCGCTGCGCGTGCGTTGTCGACGCTCATCCCATTCTGATTCTTCTCCGGTGGTCCGAGTTTCTCTCCTCCGGTAGGCTCCCTCAATTTCAGATCTCTCTTCCTCACTGTGATGTAATGGAGCCTGGACGCCACCATGTAGTAAAGGCCTATCAATGATCTGGTCGTGCTTCGGAAACCCCTGATCAGATCTTGGGGAGAATTGGAACCTTCTCTAAGGCATAACATACTCAACGCTACAATTCCTTGAAGGACAAGCCATTCCTCTCTCATGGGCTTGTTGACTGGAACGAGATGCGTTCCATTGGGGATGACGGTGCATTAGCAGATGCCATTCTCATTGTCTACTCTTTTGATTTTTGGAGCAAGTTGTTCGAGTGCGACGAGCTTGGCTACTGGGAATTGATATTGGAGTTCCTTTACACATTCACTTGGGAGACAACGGCGGACAACCGCTATTTCCCCACTTGTTCCTTTCGGATGATGGGAAATGTCTTCACTGTCACACTACCGGAGCTTGCCATTCATGCAGGCATCTATACCGAGGCGGAGGCATCCCAGATTAATTTCCCCGAATTGTGCAATGATTTTCCAGAGGGTGTGACTCTACTTGCCGGTTGGCGTTCTCTGACCGGAGGGAACGAGGAGTACGTCGCCCGCCGTGCCAAGTCAATGAAGATTGTCTCCCCCGCTCTAAGGTTTATGCAACATTTGCTTAGTCACTCACTCACCGCTAAGGCCCTGAGCAAGAATGTGGTGGCGTGGCAGGATTTGATCTCCTTATTTAGCATGTAGCAGCAGTACCCCATCCATATGGGGTATATGCTGGCCTATTTCTTCCACCACGAAGCCACTTATGGTCTCGCGGGCGCAATCGGGGGTGCTTACTACATTACCCGCATCGCCAAAAGTTTGGGAGTTTGGAGCCAGCTACCTCCTATGGTGCAGTTCACTGCCCCATCCATGGTCTCCAGGGCTAACCTGGTGAGTTGCCTTTTGCTACGTGTGGTTGGGAGAAAAGGTGGCCGGAAGTTTATCGTCTGCATGCCTGGTGATGCGCCTGCGGATAGAGATGACGAGGAAGATGAAGGAGAGCCGGGTTAATCTTCCTCTATGGGTAAGCGGAGTGCGGGAGTACCACCGCAACAGAGTCAACAGAAACCGAGGCCTCCCGTAAAGCATGAGGGGCAATCTAGCCGCAAGTTCGGCTCATCTCAAGAGCAGGGCGTCCCATATTTGTCCGAGCGTCTTGCTGATCTGGAAGCTTCCCAGTTTTGGATGCAGGACTTTATTTATCAGCAAGTAGTGCGAGGCGGGTTGAACATTCGACCACCGCCACTCATGTCGCTCCATCAGCACCTATTCCACGTCTGTCGTCCATCGAGATTCACGACAGCGATAGTGAGGGGGAGTGAGTGGAGCTCACCATAGAGCTAGTCTACCACGCCTTCTGTTTCTTTTTTATTGTTTTTATTTTTCGAGGAAGAAGACAACTATATTTTTGTGAGCGCCCATCTGGGAGCCGAATGTTTTTTTTATATACTATTTGAACTGTTAATACATGTATTTGGTCCACCTTAAGGACGGTAAACAAAAGGGCTTTCGGGAGACAACCCAAGTTGGACCGTTTGGTCCTATGCTGTGTTTTGAGTTCTGTTTATTTATTCATATATATATATGTGTCCATATTTTGTTTGGTGTGCATACTTCAATCACAGGTGCAGGAATATTTGAAGCGCGGCCACTTGGCCGCACTTGGACATCTTATTGCACGACTGGTATGCTCAATTTTGAGCATAGGAACTTCCTACCCTAGCTATTTATCATATTTAGAATGCTTATTTTTACTAGTTGTCGACTTTAAGTCTGGGGGGGAGAGCATACCTGTGGTCACTACACCACACTTTCTGTTGCATACCAGTTTCTTGTTTAATTATTTCTTGATCTCTGCTGCATGCACTCAATCACCCACACGAGTGCGCTCTTATCCACGCGCATAGCCCGAGTCCAATGTATTGTTTTTGTGTAAGCTTTAAAATAGTTGTGTTGGCTTAGGATTTCAGGATAGAGTAATTCGAAACTCATGCTGTGCTCCTAATCGAGTACTCATGGTTTGTGTAGAACTAGGATAGAATTAATTTTTCTTTATGCTCGTAGTTTATATTTTTCTGCAGACGTAAATATTGTTTGTACTACTCAAAATCTGAATCTGGTGTAATCGAATGATAATGTAGGAATGTGTGTAGCCGCCACTAGACTCATATTGCTCGAGTCGGGAGGAAGGATCATCTTTCTCGGTGGATAAGAACTTGCCCTAATGTTGGGTACATTGGTCAAATGTACCTGATTTGAAGAAGCCTCACCCAACTCAATGATATACATCATAATGTATTTGATGTATGTTTGAGTTACTTGTGCAGGTTAAGAAATCCCTGGACTGAAGCAAAAAGTTTCTAAGTCCATGTGTCGACACCCAGAGGGAAAGTGTCGACACTTAAGAAAACTTGTGTCGACACCCAGACAAGCAGTGTCGACACTTGGAGTCATTGTGTCGACACCTGGGATGCCGAGTCGACACCAGACAGAAAGTGTCGACACTTGGAGCTGTGTCGACACTCAGCAAAAGTCTGCAGAGTCTAAGTACAAGTGTCGACACTCAACACAATGTGTCGACACTAAGCAGAAGAGTCAGCACTTGAAGTAAGTGTCGACACTCAACACAATATGTCGACACTCAACAGAAGAGTCAACATTTGAAGTATGTGTCGACACCCAGAACAATGTGTCGACACACAGCTGAAGACTCAACACTGGAAGAAAGTGTCGACACATGGAGCTGTGTCGACACTTAGCAAAGAAAAGAATTATCAACAAAACATTCTAAGTACAAGTGTCGACACTATAGGAATGTGTCGACACTCAGCTGAAGTCTCAACAACAAGAAGGTGTGTCGACATAAGGAGCTGTGTCGACACTCAGCAAGATTCAACATAGAAGACTATGTGTCGACACCAAGATGCAGTGTCGACACTTGACAGATTCAACACAAGAAGATGTGTCGACACAAAGGAGATGTGTCGACACATAGAAGAATTCAGCAAAAGCTAGAAGAACAAGTACCTGTGTCGACACTCAATTTCAGTGTCGACACATGAAGAAGAATCTGTGTCGAGACATACAAGGAGTTGTGTCGACACCTTGTAGACTTGTGTCGACACTTACACAACATGTGTCGACACTTGGACTATAAGTGTCGACACTTTAAGACAGAAAGTCTCGACACTTACTGACTGTTAGAGATTTTCAAGAAGTGACTGGATGACATGACAGCTGCAATTCCAGCCGGTCTACAGCAACTGTCAGAGATGTTAGAAGTCAGTTATGAACCAGACCAGCCGGTTACCATGAAGAAGGCCTATAAATAGGCACCCACAGTTTACAGAAACTGTTGTTGAAAGAGTTGATCAAGTGATTAACAAGTGGTACAGATTATTCAAGTAATCAGAAAAGCGGTACACAGAGTATCAATACAAGAAGATCTTGCAGTCCAAGTGCAGATCTAAGAAGTTGGAGAGAGAGGGCTCCATCCAAGAAATCAGCCTTTGGAACTAGGCTGAGAAGAAGGATTCAGATTCAGTCTGGATCTTAAGTGGCAGAGGTCAAGGAACAACTGCAGAGGATTCAGCCTTATTCAGTTCTACTCAAGAAGCTTTGAAGAAAGCTAAGTCAGGGTGAATCCAGCTAAGTTCTTCCAAGAACTCATCAAGAATCTCTCAACTCCCCTCCTTTAATTCTGAGTTGTAGTGTTATTATTTGTATTACATTTTTAACTTGTAGGATCCATTGGATCTGAGTGATTGTAAGCCTATATTTATAAAGGCTGAGGGTAGGGCTTGTTAGCCTGAGTGTAGGAGATTGAGATCTCTGAGTGTAGGCCTTGTTGGCTGAGTGTAGGCCTTGGATTGGCTGAGTGTAGGCCTTGATTGGCTGAGTGTAGGCTTTGGGATAAAGCTGAGTTGTAAGGCTTTGGGCCTGAGGTGTAGGAACCAATTTGGGTTCTGAGACAGTGCAGGAGTTTGGCCGAATCTAGTACACTGCTAGATAGGCGAAGGGGGAAAGTGGATGTACCCATATCTTGGGGAACCACTATAAATCACTGTGTGCTGTACTGTGCTGAAACTGTTGCTGTGTATGCTGTGTTTTGCTGTGATAAACTAGTTAGTTTGCTGTGATATAACTGATTGCTGCCAATAAAGTTAGAAAAGGATTAGGTCACCTATTCACCCCCCCCCTCTAGGTGTTTAGGTACCATATCTTTCAAGTGGTATCAAAGCGAGGTTCCTCAAAATAAGGACTAACAGTCTGAGGAGATCCTGTTTGGCAGATTCAGTGTAAGGGAAAACACAGATTCAAGAAATTCAAGAAAATCAAGAAACATGGGTTCCTATGAGAATCACAAGGAATTGGGTTCCATGAAATTACCCATATGCAGGAAGGAGATCTTTGGGATCTGGAAAGAAAGGGTAAGGCTATTTATGGAAGCCTCTGACCCTAGAATCTACATCACAGTAAAGGAAGGGCCTTATGTGCCAATGAAGATTTCAGTTTTGGATGCAAATCAGAGAACTCCAAAGGATTTCTCTGAGATGACTAAGGATGAAATTGTCTTGGCCACCATGGACAAGAGGGCACAAAACATAATAGTGAGTGCCATTGATGATGCCACTTTTCAGAACTTAATTCACTGTAAGACAGCAAAAGAGATGTGGGATACCCTCATTGTCTATATGGAAGGTTCTGAAGAAGTTAGGCAAGATAGGAAGTCCTTGCTAAATCAGGAGTATGAAAGCTTTAGGCAAGGAAAGGGTGATAGCATCACTGAGTGCTATAAGAAATTTTACAGAATAGTTAATGAACTCATGTCTTATGGAAGAGAGTTCAGTAACTATGAACTAAATGACAAGTTCTTAAGGTCCCTAACCAAAGATTGGGACACCAAGATCTGTGCCATAAGAGAAATGGCTAAGTTGGGGGAAATTCCTCCTCCCACACTATTTGGCAAGCTATTGTCTTATGAAATGCAGTTAACAGTGAGAAAAGAGGAGGAGAAATCAACAAGGACTGAGCACAAAGAAAGAACTGTTGCTTTCAAGATAGAAATTCCCAGAAAGTGCAGGAATAAGTCTTCAACTCCACCTCCAGAGGTAGTTGAATCAGAGTCTGATGAGTCTGACAGCACAAAGTCTAAGAGCAGTGAAAGTGATGAAGACTTTGCTGCTTTCACCAGACACTTTCAGAAGTTTTTGAAAAAGAAACAGTGGAGGTCAAGGCCTTCTACATCACAAGGAAAGGAAGACTCTTATCAGAAAAAGAGGTCTTCAAAGAATGACAAGAAAAGGACAAAATCAAGCAAGGCAACTGGTTCAAATATTGTTTGTTATTGCTGCAATAGACAGGGCCATGTTATTGCAGATTGTCCAGAGAAGAGAAAGGAATCTGGTGACAGGAAAAAGACTCACTTCAAAGGGAAGAAAGAAAAGTCTTTTGTTGCTAAGAAGGAGAAGACTCTATCAGATATCTCTTCTTCAGAAACTGAGTCTGAGGCTGAAGCCTACATAGGGCTGTTTGCTGAAGAAGAAGAGGAAGAATTCATGCAGATCTTGGAGTCAATTAATGAACAAGAAGACAGTCATTGCCAAGGGCTAATGGCTTTGACAGACAGTGCCAAAATCCTGGAGCAGCCAGGACCCAGTCAGGTACAAGGTTCTTGTTCAAGTTCAGTTTCTTGTTCTAGTTCAGATTCAGATTCTTCTTCATCAAGTGATGAGAATATATCTGAGTCTGAGGAAGATATTCATCAGCTTATATGTGAATATAAGGTACTGTTGCAAGCCTACAAGAAAAGCAAGACCCTAGCCAAAAGTCAGGCAAAGGAAATTGCTGATCTTAAAGCTGTTGCAACAGATTTTGAGAAACAATTTGATCAAAAACTGAATGAGGTAGCCAGGCTGAAACACATTACTGTGATTCAGATGGGAACTATCACTTTTAAGAATGATCAAATTAAGTGTCTGGAGAATAATCTTCAGAAGGAGAAGGACTTGGTTACTAGGTTTTCTAAACCTAAGTCAGTGTTACCCATAATTGATGAATTTGTTCATCACAAGGGTAAAGCTGAACTGGGTTTTGTTAGACCTGCAGGGACTGAGCATTCCAAGTATAAGTCCAAGGGCAAAGCCCCAACATTCAACAAGCCTGCTGTAGTCAAGACAGCCAAGGCAGTACCTAAGCAAAGGTACAATAAATTTGAATGTTGGTGCTGTGGCAAAGTTGGCCATTTTGCAGTGGACTGTTGGCACAATGTGAGTGCCAAAGTGAGTTCCAAACTACCTGTTGGAAAGCCATTAGGTAGGTTTGTCAAATTGCAAACTAACAATCACCAAGGACCCAAGAATACTTTGGGTTCTAAGGTTCATTAATTTGTTTTGTAGGTGAGTCCAAGTGGCCATACCCCTACATGGTACTTGGACAGTGGATGTTCCAGACATATGACTGGAACTAGGGGACTACTAAAGGACTACATTCCAATCAAAAATGGTCCTAAAGTGACCTTTGGTGGTTCTGAAAAAAGAATCATCAAAGGGTTTGGTAACATTTCTTCAAACTTAGTTACCATTACTCAAGTGGCTTATGTTAAAGGGTTGAAACACAACCTAATAAGTATAAGTCAACTAAGTGATGTAGGGTATGACATCTCATTTGTTAAAAATGGTTGTCATATCAAGAGGTCAAGTGATCAAGAGATCATCTTGACAGGTTATAGGAAGAGAAATGTCTACTGCCTAGACATTATGATTGAGAACAATGGTTCTCCAGTTTGTCTTGTAGCTGATGAGACAGTCTCTCATTGTGTCAAATGGCACAAGAGGCTGGCCCATCTTAACTACAAGACAATTAGCAAACTCTTTAGTAAAGAGTTAGTGAGGAATGGTCCTCAAGTTAAGTGTGTTAAAGATGACATTTGCTCAGCTTGTCAAAAGGGCAAGCAGACTAAATCCACCTTTAGAAGCATAGATAACAAAGATGCTGTGAGATGTTTGTACCTCTTGCATTTGGATCTTTTTGGTCCAATGCCAGTTCACAGCTTAGGTAGGAAGGTCTATACCCTTGTAGTTGTAGATGACTACTCAAGGTTTTCCTGGGTGTTCTTCTTAAGACAGAAATCTGAAACACCTAGTGTCTTCTACAGCTTTGTCAAGCAAATTCAGAATGAACTTAATAGTACTGTGGTCAAAATTAGAAGTGACCATGGTACTGAGTTTCAATCTGAAAGCATGACAAAACTATGTGAAGACTTTGGGATATTTCAAGAATTCTCTTCACCTAGAACACCTCAGCAAAATGGCATTGCTGAGAGGAAAAATAGGACCTTGATAGAAGCTGGTAGAACCCTACTAAGTGATACATCACTGCGAGAGTATTTCTGGGCTGAAGCAGTTAACACTGCATGCCATGTTATAAATAGGGCTACCATCACTAAAGGGCTAAACAAGACCCCCTATGAAGTTGTGAAAGGCAGGAAACCAAACCTATCCTACTTCAGGATCTTTGGTTGCAAATGCTTCATACTTAACAATGGGAAGTCTTACATGACTAAGTTTGCTGCCAAGTCCCAAGAGGGAATTTTTGTTGGGTACAACAATAATAGTAAGGCTTATAGAGTCTACAACTTGACTACACAAGTTGTAGAAGAATCAGTGCATGTAGTTTTTGATGAGACAAAAATTATTAATAATGAGTTGTCTAGCAATGTATGCAGCCCCACAGGTTTGACAAAGACAATGGACAAGCTTACTATAGAAGAGGTGCCTGCTGCAAGACAGCAAGGAGAGGAGAGTAGCTGCTGTCCAGGGGGAGAACTACATGTGCCAGTTGCTGAAGAAATTCAAGGTATACAGCATGATGCAGATGCTGAAGTGGTTCAACCTGAAGTAAGGATGCCTCCAGGCCACAGGCATCTTAGAGATCATCCAGTAGAGCTGATTATTGGAGATCCAAGATAAGGAGTTCAAACAAGGAGCAGAAATCAGAATGCTACAATCTATTCCAGCTTTTTGTCTCAAGTTGAACCTAAGAAATTTGAAGAAGCAATACAAGATCCACAATGGACTGAAACAATGCAAGAAGAGCTTAATCAGTTCAAGAGGTGCAAGGTCTGGGAATTGGTTCCTAAACCTAAAGACCACAATGTAATAGGAGTTAAGTGGATCTACAGGAATAAGATGGATGAACAAGGGGTCATCATTAAGAATAAAGCTAGACTGGTTGCTAAAGGATATATACAAGAAGAAGGTATTGATTTTGATCAAACCTTTGCTCCAGTAGCCAGACTGGAAGCCATAAGAATGTTCTTGGCCTATGCAATCTATCAAGGATTCAAGGTATACCAAATGGATGTCAAGTCAGCATTCCTAAATGGTAATTTGAAAGAAGAAGTCTATGTGGAGAAGCCTTCAGGTTTTGTTGATCCAACTCTACCTCATTATGTCTATAGACTTAGGAAAGCTTTATATGGGTTAAAGCAAGCCCCTAGGGCTTGGTATGAAACCCTATCTAGTTTCCTCATTGAGAACAAATTCTCAAGGGGGAAAATAGATAAGACTCTATTCCTTAGGGAATCTAGAGGCAAAGTCATACTAGTCCAAATATATGTAGATGACATTATATTTGGGTCTACTGAAAGCAGCCTTTGCAAAAAGTTTGCAAAACTTATGCAAGATCAGTTTGAAATGAGTAGTATGGGAGAGCTGAAGTTTTTCTTGGGTCTCCAAGTTAAACAAACTGAGAGTGGTTTGTCCATTTGTCAGTCAAAGTTCACCCTAGAACTCATAAGGAAGTATGGTATGGATTCATCCAGTACCATGAAGACTCCTATGGGGTCAAGTATGTCTCTTAGCAAGGATGATGCAGGGAAACCTGTAGATGAAACCTTGCAGTCAAAAGAATTTTGAGATATCTAAAGGGCACTCCCTATCTAGGCCTCTGGTACCCTAGGAATGGAGATTTTGATCTAACATGTTATTCAGATACAGACTTTGCAGGATGCAAAGAGGATAGAAAGAGTACTACTGGAAACTGTCAATTCCTAGGTGGTAGACTAATTTCATGGAGCAGCAAGAAGCAAACCAGTGTGGCTATTTCCACAGCTGAGTCAGAATATGTAGCTGCAGGAAGTTGCTGTGCTCAACTTCTGTGGATTCAACATCAGCTAGAGGACTATGGATTTCAGGTAAGTAGAACTCCACTTTTCTGTGATTCTACTAGTGCTATTTCAATAGCTAACAACCGTGTATCTCATAGTAGAACAAAACATATTGAAATTAAATATCACTTTCTTAGGGAGCATGTAGAAAGAAATGATATTGTACTTGAATATGTTAAAACAGATGAACAACTAGCTGATATGTATACTAAGCCCCTAGAAGAAGCTAAGTTCAATAAATTCAAAATTGAACTAGGAATAATAAACTTAGAATAAGTTTACAGAATGAAAATTGGCTAAGTAAAAAGGTGTCGACACATAGACAAGTCTATGTCGACACAGAATAGTGGTGTCGACACTTCAGGAAAAAGGTGTCGACACATCTAAGATGTTGGTGTCGACACTTCAGAATGTTAGTGTCGACACATGACAAGTAGGTGTCGATACATCCAATGTGGTGTCGACACTTAAGTTTTACTCAGAATTTTTCTAAGTAACGTCTCGACAATGTGTCGAGTTATGTTGTGTCGACACATAATCAAGTGTCGACACATAAAATCAGTTGACTAAACTTGTGTCGACACATATGTGTCGAGACATTATAAGTCAGTGTCGACACTTATTGCCAGTGTCGACACATGTTAAGCTAGCTGTCCCGCCTGTTCATCTTCAAAATCAGAAAGGTATAAATAGGGTTCTGTCTTTGTTTGTTGACACGCTTACAAAGTTTCAAGACCAAACTACTGTGTCGACACCTCTCTTCTCTAAAGACAAATTCTTCAACCCTAATGGCACCCAAGCTTGAGGAGAACGTGAACGAGTGCTATGAGCTAGTGCGTGGCGCGTTCGACGACGCAGATCAAGAAATTCAGTCGGTAGTAACCCTAGTCGCCAATTCTGGATTGGAATACTTAGTTTTAGAACCAACCAAGATTTGGAAGAAGGAAGTTCTTGAATTCCTTAATGGAGCTGCTGTAGATGAATCTGGATACAGAATCAAATCCAGAGTTCATGGGACTAAGGTCAAGGTTTCACCAAAGAATCTGAGGAAGGTACTCCAGCTACCTAAAACACAAGATGAAGAGGAAGTAACTGCATCCAAGACCAGAGAAACTCTAACCTGGTGTGGTCTTGATCCAAAGATGAAGATAGGATCAGTATTTAACAGGAAAGGCATGAACAGTCAAGGAAAATTCATGTCTGAGATAGTGGGTAAGGTTATTCTCAGTAAGCCTGGAGGGCATGACAGGGTGTCTGCCTCTATGTTTGAAATCATGACAAGAATTATCTTCACCATTAAAACAGACTGGTCAATAGTGGTTTTTGACAAGATCAAGGAAAGCTTGAAGAAGCCCAATCTGGGCAGAATTATAAGTCTCTACCTAGCTGGTACAATACCAGAGGTAATGAGCAATGCTGCTGGAAGCAAGATCAACCACATGAGGAAGATGGATCCAAGGATATTTTCCAGATGGGACAGGCTGTTGTCCAAGGAAGTGGCAACCCCAGAGAAGCCAGTTACTGAGAAGGAGATTCCTCCTAAGAAGAAGAGAAAAACTTCTGCTGTGGCACAAGAGTCCTCCAGCAGTTCTGATAGTGAAGAACATGTCTTCACTCCTGATGACCAAGAGGATGTGGCTGCAGAGAAGACCCCTGCTGTTGAAGATAATGCTGAGATCCAGGGGGAGCCTCCAGTAGTAGAAGAACCCTCTACTCTGGACAGTGAGCAAGCCACAGTCATCATCCTAGAGGTACTCACTGACCTAAAAACATTAGACTATATTGTAGAAGATGCTAATTTGTCTGATGATCTTCAGCAAATTCAGCTGAATACTCAAGTTCCAGATGTTGTTTTAGAAGACACATCTGCTATAGTTCAAGATGATCCTTCTCAAGTAGTGGAAGAACCAAGAACTTCTCCTGCACAGTCTCCACCTGAATATACAATGGAAGATTTGTTTCTAAATCTAGATCAAGAAGATTTTGATATGGATAAGGATGCTGCTGCTGAAGATAAGAGTGCTGCTGCTGAGGGGGAGCACATGGAAGTTCTGGAAGAGCCTATTAGGCAAGAACCTGAGAAGGCAACTGCTGTGCAAGCTGACAAACCTCCAAGCCCTAAGGAAAGGGTTGAAATAGCCAGCACTTCAGAATCTGAAGAAGATGAGGCTGCAAAGGCTAAGAGGAAGAAATTATATGTTTTTAAAAGAAGAAGCCAGAGTTACAAGAAAGCCTTGCAATCTATTGCTCCACAGCCTATAGTCCAACAAGCTCCAACTGTTGACTATAGTGCTTTACTGATTGCACTGCAGATAAAAATGGATGAACAAAGGAAAGCCATAGAGGCTTATGTGGATGAAGGGCACAAGACCCTGCAGTTTGACCTGGCCCAAGAAATAAAGTCTATAAGGTTTGAGATGAATCTTAATAAGAAGGAGATGAATGAATGCTTCCACAAGGGTGGTAATGTTGTTGTGTATCTGGCTACACACCAAGAGAAGATCAAAGCACAGGTAGATGATATAGCATTGAAGCAAGGGTATGTACTGGAAAATCAGTTAAGGATGAATGACAACTTGACTGCTTCACACAATGCTATAGTCACTGAAATGAAGAATAAGACTGCTGAATCTTCTACATCTGCTGCTGCAGTTAAGGCTGACTTTGATAAAGACTTTCAAGCTGAGATTACTGCTGTTAAGTCTGCTATTAAAGATTCTCAGAAAGTCATCTCTGAACAACTTACAAAGCTGAAACCCTTCTTTAAAGAGGGAATCAGGTATTTGGATAGTCAGATAAGGTTTCAAAAGGATGATGTCAGAGACCATATGGCCAGAGAAGTCATAAAGGGGGAGAGAGTATTAGTCAAAGCTAGCTCTGACCATGACAAATGGATATCTAACTCCATCAGAGCTACACTGGGCTATCCTCCACTCTGTGATGATGACAATGTTGCTGAATCAGGAATTCAAACTACATATCTTGGAGGTGAGCAAGCAGAAGTAGCTCAAGTGATTTATCCACCTCCAGATTTTGACATGGTTCAAGCAGATGTCAGCACAATGTATAGCCCAACTGAGGGCAAGGCCAATGTTCATATTGAGAAGGTTGTTCAACCTATTTTTGAAGCTCTGCAAGAGGCTCTGAACAAAGAAGAAGAGATAAGGTTGTCAAAGAAGAGGTTTAGGGAACAAGCAGAACAAAAGCCAGATTTTGAACAGTGGAGCCCTACCTCTAGAAATATAATTTTAACTGCCTGGAAAGCTACCAAGGACAATGCTCATGAAAGGAACAAGTGGTTCTCTGAAGTAGAATGGAGGAAACATGAAATAAGACAAGAGGCCATTGTTCAATATAGAAGGAAGGCTAAGATGGGAAAGCTACCTCCTACTGCAGTGGAGCCTAGCAAGTACTTCCCCAAGCCATATCATTATTTTGAGAGGCAGAAAATCAAAGCAGAAGAGCTGAAGAAGAAGGACTTAAAAGGCAAGAAGCCTGCTGATGCTGCAACTGCTGAAGCCACTGTCAAAGCTCAAGTCCAACCTGGCAAAGGCATTGTTATCAAAGAACCAGACCAGAAATAGATTAGAAATTGACTTGAAAATTGTTGTAATCTTTTGAATGAAATACATTTTTGTAAACCATTGAAGATGTATTAGAAAAATGTTAGAACAATAAATGATAAATCTATTTCATGATTGTTCTGAGAATTTGTCTATTTCTTGTTTGTTCTAAAATGTTGAATGTGTATACATGTGTGAAATATTACATGTTTATGTTTACCCTGCTGTTTATAATCTGCTTTACATCATTTTGTAATTTTAATTATGAATGGTGTATATCATTGACTAAGGGTTATGACTTCTCCAAATAGGGGGAGATTGTTGGGTACATTGGTCAAATGTATCTGATTTGAAGAAGCCTCACCCAACTCAATGATATACATCATAATGTATTTGATGTATGTTTGAGTTACTTGTGCAGGTTAAGAAATCCCTGGACTCAAGCAAAAAGTTTCTAAGTCCATGTGTCGACACCCAGAGGGAAAGTGTCGACACTTAAGAAAACTTGTGTCGACACCCAGACAAGCAGTGTCGACACTTGGAGTCATTGTGTCGACACCTGGGATGCAGAGTCGACACCAGACAGAAAGTGTCGACACTTGGAGCTATGTCGACACTCAGCAAAAGTCTGCAGAGTCTAAGTACAAGTGTCGACACTCAACACAATGTGTCGACACTAAGCAGAAGAGTCAGCACTTGAAGTAAGTGTCGACACTCAACACAATGTGTCGACACTCAACAGAAGAGTCAACATTTGAAGTATGTGTCGACACCCAGAACAATGTGTCGACACACATCTGAAGACTCAACACTGGAAGAAAGTGTCGACACATGGAGCTGTGTCGACACTTAGCAAAGAAAAGAATTATCAACAAAACATTCTAAGTACAAGTGTCGACACTATAGGAATGTGTCGACACTCAGCTGAAGTCTCAACAACAAGAAGGTGTGTCGACACAAGGAGCTGTGTCGACACTCAGCAAGATTCAACATAGAAGACTATGTGTCGACACCAAGATGCAGTGTCGACACTTGACAGATTCAACACAAGAAGATGTGTCGACACAAAGGAGATGTGTCGACACATAGAAGAATTCAGCAAAAGCTAGAAGAACAAGTAGCTGTGTCGACACTCAATTTCAGTGTCGACACATGAAGAAGAATCTGTGTCGAGACATACAAGGAGTTGTGTCGACACCTTGTAGACTTGTGTCGACACTTACACAACATGTGTCGACACTTGGACTATAAGTGTCGACACTTTAAGACAGAAAGTCTCGACACTTACTGACTATTAGAGATTTTCAAGAAGTGACTGGATGACATGACAGCTACCGTTCCAGCCGGTCTACAGCAACTGTCAGAGATGTCAGAAGTCAGTTATGAACCGGACCAGCCGGTTACCATGAAGAAGGACTATAAATAGGCACCCACAGTTTACAGAAACTGTTGTTGAAAGAGTTGATCAAGTGATTAACAAGTGGTACAGATTATTCAAGTAATCAGAAAAGTGGTACACAGAGTATCAATACAAGAAGATCTTGCAGTCCAAGTGCAGATCTAAGAAGTTGGAGAGAGAGGGCTCCATCCAAGAAATCAGCCTTTGCAACTAGGCTGAGAAGAAGGATTCAGATTCAGTCTGGATCTTAAGTGGCAGAGGTCAAAGAACAACTGCAGAGGATTCAGCCTTATTCAGTTCTACTCAAGAAGCTTTGAAGAAAGCTAAGTCAGGGTGAATCCAGCTGAGTTCTTCCAAGAACTCATCAAGAATCTCTCAACTCCCCTCCTTTAATTCTAAGTTGTAGAGTTATTATTTGTATTACATTTTTAACTTGTAGGATCCATTGGATCTGAGTGATTGTAAGCCTATATTTATAAAGGCTTAGGGTAGGGCTTGTTAGCCTGAGTGTAGGAGATTGAGATCTCTGAGTGTAGGCCTTGTTGGCTGAGTGTAGGCCTTGGATTGGCTGAGTGTAGGCCTTGATTGGCTGAGTGTAGGCTTTGGGATAAAGCTGAGTTGTAAGGCTTTGGTCCTGAGGTGTAGGAACCAATTTGGGTTCTGAGACAGTGCAGGAGTTTGGCCGAATCTAGTACACTGCTAGATAGGCGAAGGGGGAAAGTGGATGTACCCATATCTTGGGGAACCACTATAAATCACTGTGTGCTGTACTGTGCTGAAACTGTTGCTGTGTATGCTGTGTTTTGCTGTGATAAACTAGTTAGTTTGCTATGATATAACTGATTGCTGCCAATAAAGTTAGAAAAGGATTAGGTCACCTATTCACCCCCCTCTAGGTGTTTAGGTACCATATCTTTCACCTAAGCTACTCTCGAAGCATTGGTGCACTGTTAGTCAAGCGTGAGCATGACGTAGGCCCTCATTTTGGCTAGTTTGAGCCTTGTTTTGCCTTTCCTACCGGTTAGCCGTTGCATGCCAAATTTGTGCCTACCCTTTCTTTGATTCAGCTCCACTCACATTCACCAAGGCCTGAAGCTAAACCCACCATCGCAATCAAATGCTTGAGCTTGTTTGTATTTACTATTTTGCCAAGATTGTGATATGTGGACATCATTTAATGGGGTGCTGAATTCATTCACGTTTTGATTGCTACGTTGGGGATTGCAAGCGTAGAAAAGAAATAAAAAAAACAGCTAAGCGCAAAAGAAAAAAAAAGAGAGCGAAAGAAATCTGAAAGAATTGCTTTGAGAATTCTATCCCCATCCTATTTATTGATTTTGGTCGGGTTAGGCCGTGTACACGCCCGGTTTTCAAGCTCAGTCTGGGGGTGTGTTACCAATTCTTTTCTAAGTGGCTGTATTGGTTTGGGTTTTATTCGCTCGCTTTGGTTGCGTATAGCCTTCATGTTTATCTTTGCCTACCAAGCCGTCGCCTAAGCCCCATTTTCTCCTACAAGTCCTACTGATTCACGCTTGAGTCTAACCTGCGCCGTGGAGAGAGTGTGAACGTGCAAGCGTATGGTACCCGACATTGGTGGATTCCTTTGGAGGTGATCCTGAGTCCCGAACTTTGGCAATGCTCACCTTAGTGGCCTGCCTACTTTCTTCCTACACATGATCGTAAGATTCTCCAGAATTCTAATTTTGAGCAATTACAATATTTATTTACGTCTGTCGAATAGTTTAAACTACATCGTATAATTAAAAAGTTTTTATATTATATCTTCTATGCCCATGATGTATTTGATTTCTCGTCTTACTTCTTTTTGAAATTTCTGAGCCAGTTAGCTATTTTCTAGTCCACGGAGTGATAATTTGCTCGGGACGTGCAAATGGTTAAGTCTGGGGGTGTGATGAGTCCACATTTTACACTGATTTTTGGACTCATCTGGGATAGTTTTATCGTCTTAGCACTATATTTGAGAGCCATTATTGCTTATATTTGCTTACGTGCCTATTTCACGACTAAGTGCACTATAGGCCCGTTTCTGTGTGCTTTTTGTGTTTGTGTTTTTGTTGTTCTTTAGCCCTGTCTCGGGAATGTGGTGTGCACGTTTGGTGGCCTATCTGCCTCTTCTGCTAGTGCAGGGTTCGTGTGCGTGCTCCGGAACCGCTTGGGAGACCCCGACGATGCAGGAATACTGCGCACGACCACTGGACTTATTGCGCACAACCCCTGGTCGTGTGCCACCGATCGTGCGCATTACATTCTCATTTTCCTAATCCTACCCGGGTAATCGCATGAGCACTGGCCGTAGTGCGCTCGACCACTGGTCGTGCGCCACTGCTCGTGCACGTTTACTCCTTGCTTTCTCTAAATCTGTCCCTGCCAATCGCACGATCAGTGGATTTAGTGCGCACGACCACTGGTCGTGCACCACTGATCTTGCGCGTATATGCTGATGCTGCTTATCCAGGTTGCAGGTCTATTTGGAAATGGCGCACGATCATCGACCAACAGTGCGCACGACCACTGGTCGTGCGCCCCTGATCGTGCACACTGCTTCTGCTGCCTCCGTATTTAAGGACCTGCTCTGCGATTTAGCTCAACGCCTGTCATTTTCTGTGATCGAGGAGTGTACGGGAATCGACATTTCACTTCTCCAGCTGCTCCATCACCTCCACCTTCGTCGGGAGTCCATATCCATCTACTCCGAAGCTTTTCAAACTCTCCGGCGAAGCCCTCGACCATTGACGACTTCAACTCCAAGCTTTCCACCGGAGTTGTTGAAGTGGACAACCTAGAGAAAGGACTTAAAGGCCTTCGAGGTGACAGCTCGTCGGTACCGGAAGCCTCCTTGGACTCAGCCCGAAAGCGGATTGAGAACTCGCTACTCTGGCCACGACACGCGGTGGATCTTCACTCTCTTTTGGTTTACTCCTCTTCCCCTTCCTCTGTAGTATGGAATGGTTTAACATTATAATAAACATCAAGTTTTATTCTATATCTAATGGGATGTTAGTATTTTTCTTATGCTTGTGAGTAGTGTCTGTGAATGCGCCTCGCTCACTCCACATCCACTCCATACTCTTGTCTCACTCAATTGCACTCCACACAAGAACACTTCCATTCATTATATTTCCGTCCACTCTCCCAACCGAAGTTCGGCATCACAGCCGAAACACCCACTTCACCTTATGAAGCGGTGCCTTCAACCCGCATAGCTTTTCCTAGTTTTTTTGATCAAACAACCACAATCTCTCAGTTCCCCTTTTTGCTCTTTTTTTAGGTATAACCCTCATAGCAATATTTTCTGAACTGTTGCCTCTCTATGCTAATTGCATTCCTCAAGAGACCGACACTCGGGGATTTATTCCCAAACTTTATTACTTGTGCGACCGGTGCGCTTGCCAATCTACACGCATCAGGTTTTTGGCGTCGTTGTCGGGGAATGCAACTACAGAGCGACTCCGAATGACTGAGAATTTCGTTATAAGAGTTGTAGGCCTTTGATCTCATTTCATAATAGTCGAGAGACTCGTTGATTTGAAAGATCACTCAAAGAGGGAAGGAGTTGCACGCAATCCTAGAGATAGGATGACGTAAATCCTCCGGATTGGAGTCAAATCCAATAGTGCGGATCACCTCGATAATGCAACTTTAGGCCCCTTTGATTTGTAAAGAGATTTCGATCAAAGCATCTATAAGTTAGGAGACTTAATGCTCTAGCATGATTTTGTCTTATTTTCGGATCCGTCACGGTCGATTTATGTCGCAATTATAAAATATTATGTTTATTTCTCCTATCTCTTTTCATGGTGAATCATCGATCAAGTGCTATCTTTTAATCCATAGTTCCATTTTAAATTTCGTTTCAATTTAATTTTAAAAATTCTCAAAACCCACTTTCTTTCGGTAGGATAATAGTTCAAGCGTGAGTAGTAGTACTTGACAACCCCGTGTTTAAATACGACCTTGATACTACAATTCGACAGGTACACTTGCCTGTTCGGGTTTTAGCCCATCAAGTTTTTGGCGGTCTTTCTACTCATAGCATCGGCAACTACGTTAACCTTTCCCAGATGATAGAGAATATCCACTTCATAATCAGCCACATATTCTAACCACCAACGCTGGCGCAGATTTAGTTCCTTCTGAGTGAAGACGTACTTCAAACTCTTATGGTCCGTATAGATCTTGCACAGCGCGCCATACAATAATTGTCGCCAAAGCTTCAACGCACAAATTACAGCAGCGAACTTGATGAGTCCACATTTTACACTGATTTTTGGACTCATCTGGGCCAGTTTTACCGTCTTAGCACTACACTTGAGAGCCATTTTTGCTTATATTTGCTTACGTTCCTATTTCACGATTAAGTGCACTATAGGCCCGTTTCTGTGTGCTTTTTGTGTTTCTGTGTTTTTGTTATTCTTTAGCCCTGTCTCGGGAATGTGGTCTGCACGTTTGGTGACCTATCTGCCTCTTCTGCTAGTGTAGGGTTTGTGTGCGTGCTCCGGAACCGCTCGGGAGATCCCGACGATGCAGGAATACTGCGCACGACAACTGGACTTATTCTGCACGATCACTGGTCATACGCCACCGATCGTGCACATTACATTCTCATTTTCCTAATCCTGCCTGGGTAATCGCACGAGCACTGGTCGTAGTGCGCACGAGCACTGGCCGTAGTGCGCACGACCACTGGTCGTGCGCCACTGCTCGTGCGCGTTTACCCCTTGCTTTCTATAAATTTGTCCCTGCCAATCGCACGATCAGTGGATTTAGTGCGCACGACCACTGGTCGTGCGCCACTGATCGTGCGCATATATGCTGATGCTGCTTATCGAGGTTGCAGGTCTATTTGGAAATGGCGCATGATCATCGACCAACAGTGCGCACGACCACCGGTCGTGCGCCACTGATCGTGCACACTGCTTCTACTTCCTCCGTATTTAAGGCCCTGCTCCGCGATTTAGTTCAACGCGTGTCATTTGCTGCAATCGGGAAGTGCGCGAGAATCGTCATTTCACATCTCCAGCTGCTCCATCACCTCCACCTTCGTCGGGAGTCCATAGCCAGCTACTCCGAAGCTTTTCAAACTCTCCGGCGAAGCCCTCGGACATTGACGACTTCAACTCCAAGCTTTTCAGGGGAGTTGGTGAAGTAGACAACCTAGAGAACGGACTTAAAGGCCTTCGAGGTGACAGCTCGTCGGTACCGGAAGCCTCCTTGAACTGAGCCCGGAAGCGGATAGATAACTCGCTACTCCGGCCACGACCCGCGGTGGATCTTCACTCTCTTTTGGTTTACTCCTCTTCCCCTTCCTCTGTAGTATGGAATGGTTTAACATTGTAATGAACATCAAGTTTTATTCTATATCTAATGGGATGTTAGTATTTTTCTTATGCTTGTGAGTAGTGTCTGTGAATGCGCCTTGCTCACTCCACATCCACTCCATACCCGTGTCTCACCCGATTGCACTCCATACAGGAACACTTCCATTCATTATATTTTCGTCCACTCGCCCAACAGAAGTTCGGCATCGCGGCCAAAACACCCACTTCACCTTTCGAAGCGGTGCCTTCAACCCACATATATTTTCTTAGTTTTTTAGATCAAACAACCACAATCTCTCAGTTCCCCTTTTTGCTCTTTTTCTAGGTATAACACTCATAACAATATTTTCTGAACTGTTGCCGCTCTATGCTAATTGCATTCCTCTAGAGACCGACACTCGGGAATTTATTCTCAAACTTTAATACTTGTGCGACTGGAGCGCTTGTCGATTTACACGCATCAGAACTCCAAAACTTGCTTAGGATAGCTTCTTTCTTGAATCTTCAATTTCCTTGATCCATACGTGATCACCTTACAATTTTGCATCAAAACATAGCAAAGTCTGATGTGTGATGCATCCACATACACAACATACTCAACACCTTCAGTAGGTAAGGTTAAAACTAGAGCAGTACATAATCTCTTCTTCAAATCTTGGAAGGCTTCTTCACACTCATCACTCCAAATGAATGCAGTATTCTTCTTAGTAAGTCTAGTTAGAGGGGCTGACAACACTAAAAATCATTCCACGAATCTTCTATAATAGTCGGCCAGGCCCAAGAAGCTCGTAATCTCTTTAGGTGTAGAAGGTCTCTCCCATTCCATCACAGCAAAAATCTTGGTCGGGTCCACAGAAATACCGTCCTTGCTTGCAACATGACCCAAAAAGGACACCTGAGGTAGCCAGAACTCACACTTGCTCAACTTCGCATATAACTTATGCTCCCTCATGGTCGACAAAACCAAACGCAAATGCTGAGTATGCTCCTAAATATTGTGGGATTACACCAAGACATCATCTATGAACACAGTAACAAATCGGTCCAAGAAGTCCTTAAACACCCTATTCATCAAATCCACGAAAGCGGTGGGTGCATTGGTCAAACCGAAAGACATCACCAAAAACTCATAACAGAAAGCAGTTTGTGGAATATCTTCCTCACAAATTCTCAACTGGTGGTAGCCTGAACGAAGATCAATCTTTGAAAATAATGAACTACCATGCAACTGATTGAATAGATCATCGATCCTTGGCAAAGGATATTTATTTTTAATGGTCCCCTTATTCAATTCTCTATAATAGATCCAAAGCCTCATCGATACATCTTTCTTCTTTACGAACAAAACAGGAACACCCCACGGAGAAGAACTTGGTCTAATAAAACCACACCTCAGCAACTCATCGAGCTGAGTACGCAACTCATCCAACTCACGCGGCGGTGCTTTGGCAATAGGACGAGTACCTGGCTCGAGGTCCATCACAAACTCTATCTCCCTCACCGGAGGAAGTCCTAGAAGACAATCAGGAAAAAACATCTCAAAACTCCAAGACCACTGAGATATCCTCAAGACGTGGCGTAACAAAAGCTGTCTCCAAAGCAGAAATAGAAACAAAAAATGCCTCGTAACTAGATCCTATAGCACGACAAGCACGTATCGTAGAAATGATAGGTGAAACCCTGTCCTAAAATCCATAAATGCTCATAAGTTGGCCATTGTCCATCCTGAAGTCCAGTTGCTTTTCCTTGCACTGGATGAGCGTATCATACCTAGACAGTCAGTCCATACAAAATATCACGTCAAAGTCCACCAGATCCAACAACATCAGATCTCCAAAGGATAGGAAATTGCCTAGGTATATAGGGCATCTCAGAACTCCTTGATTAGATATCACCGAATCACCGGAGGGATGCTTGATGTTGAAGGAGTCTCCTAATTGATCCATATCCAGACAATGTTTATCTACAAACCTTTGGCCCACAAAGGAATGGGTGGCACCCGAATCGAAAAGAACGCGCGCCCACCTATTCCTCACCTTAAACTCCCATAAAATCGTAGCATACATAACTAAACGAATGATAACTAGATCAACAAAGAGAAATAATAAAGATAAATTATATTGGGGCTAACTTGATATAACTTGCGTAGAGGTTTGAGATTCTTCCCTAGTCACCACGTTCGGCTTTCCTTTTTCTTTATTCAGGTTCGGTAGCAGTGGTAGAGCCCGAAGCGGAGCAGGCTGCTGTAGAGTCTGAGCCTGGGGGCATGAAGTCTTCAGGTGCCCCTTCTTCCCGCACTGGAAACAGATCTTGTCCTTCATCCAGTAATGACTCACATCGTGTCCCTTCCTAGCACAGTGCGTGCACACCAGATATCCTTTAGGTGCTCCTTAGATGGCGAGCACCTGATGCTTCTTCAGGGTGACATTCCTCTTGAAGCACCTTTCGAAAGGGTGGCCGGGTCGACCACAAAAGCTACATACTTCCTTACTTTTCTTCTTCGAAGAAGGGCCAGATTCCCTGGACCTTCCATCCTCC
Source organism: Platanthera guangdongensis (assembly GCA_039583875.1). Taxonomy (NCBI): domain Eukaryota; kingdom Viridiplantae; phylum Streptophyta; class Magnoliopsida; order Asparagales; family Orchidaceae; genus Platanthera; species Platanthera guangdongensis. The sequence goes on along the minus strand of CM077158.1, from coordinate 169,501,005 downwards.
TCACCTTTTCTCTTCTCCTTTCTCGCCACAACACCTCGATTCTTGGAGTTCTCGATCGCCTCTACCTTCAGAGCGGCTTCCACTGCATCAGCATAGCTTTCTGCTCGATAAGCACATGCCAATTGCTGGACATCACTTCTTAATCCTCCGAGGAAACGCTTCACTCTTGTTGCCTCTAATACTAACAAATCAGGAGCAAATTTGCTCAGCTTACAAAACTCGATGTCATATTCGCTCACAATGAGATGTCTCTGCTTCAAATGCAGGAAATTATCCATCAATCGGTCCTGCTCGACCGAGGGTAAGAACTTCTTCAACAACATCTTCTTGAAGGACTCCCAAGAACATCCTTCCGCCAAACTTTCCTTTTCTTGAATCCACCAGGTCTTTTCCAGGCCTTTTAGCTGGTAGGCTGCAAGCATCACCTTTTGGGCTTGAACAATCCCCAAATACATAAACATCTCATCTATAGAGATAATCCAATCATCCAAAACCATGAAATCGGCACTCTCGTCATAAGTGGGAGCTCTCAATCGCTGGAAATGCGATATAAGGTTCATCTCCGACGGTAACGCCACCGGGTGCACTAGAGGAGCAGGATCAGCAGGTACGGCTTGACATGCAGTAGAATCTTGCGCTACAGGTTGCTGCGCAGGAGCGGCAGACAACAACGACTGAATCTGCGAGTGCATCGCAACTAATTTCCTCGACAGAGCTTCATTTCTATGGAGCAAACTCTCGATCAATGCCTCACTCTATGCACCTGACAACTCATCCTCTGACTAGGGAGTCGACCTCATCGCAGGATGTTTTGGCGCCATTCTAAAAGGCAACAAACAAATCATCAAAATCCTAGCTTACAACTAAGCCACTCAACTAGTTCAGACTATACTTAATGACACTTGCTTGTTCTGCAACTTGCTCTGTATTTTATAATGATGCTATGTCATACTTAGGATTACATCCACTCATCCTATTTACTCATGTTCCTATGATGTGAATGAATGAATTCTTCATTCTTCTTTAAAATCAAGTGTGTACATGTGTCATCATGTAAACGTTACCTTAGCACACATGCTTATGCGATGATATGCTATATATGCAGTGTTATGCATTCTAAAAAGGTCTTAATGCATGCATGAGCGGCGTACACATGAAATGTTATGCATCTCATACTACATAACATCGCATGCAACGAGAAAAGAAAACGTGCTAATGGGCACCCATGTGATGATGGTTATGCATCGCATACTACATAACTGTCACATGTTGCCTCCTATGGTGGATCCATATACAAACACATATTATTTATCCCATACTACATAATATGTCTCGTATACTTCTTATCATGCTATAAGTGTAGTGACTATGCTTCGCTTAAGATGTACTGATGACACATCTGTGTGTGTATGCAAATGAAAGAAGGAAACAAACTAAACGAGATTGGTTGGTTCGACCAACTTGTCAAACCAACCTCCCTCTAATACCAACTGTCACAACCCACATTTTTCACCGCCAATAAAGGTATATAAGAGTAAGGGAAAAATGCACATCATGATGCCACGTCAGCAGGGGATAACAGCGGACGCTTAGGCAAAACTCCTACTTAATCATGAAGAAAGATTCTTTAAGCTATTAAGAGGTGAAATCAGTGTAAGTATAGTAGTTAGTCGTATCTCTCGGCTTAGTGGCTCATCTAGTCCACAAGAAAATAATTAAATGTTGCGGAAAGTACTTCTTTTATCTAATTAGGCATCCTATAAGAGCTTAAAGGTTCCCAAGGGACACCTCAGGCATGCAAGTTCTAAATTTATAGTAGAAGTAAAAGTATATTTTTTTACGGTCGATAAATATAGTGATTTAACATTTTGAGTTATGCAATCCATGCAGTAATAATCGTAATTTTTATACTTTAAAATAACTACCTTGCAATCCTAACATAAAACATCCCAGAGAGCAAGTACTCCACATCCACAGAAAGAAAACTAAGCAGCTAGCAAGTATCCAAAAATAACAATCATGTGGGCGTCAACAAACTGACACGAACCCACATATAGTAATGTATGTCTGAACAAGTAAAACAAAATAAACAACCATCCACCTCGCTAAGATGAGGCAACAACCATGGCCAACACTGCCAATCAAGCACTCCAAAAACCAGTTCCGAACTCAGCTACATCTCTGAACCTGTGGCATTCCAAAGACAGAACATCTCAGCAAGGAAGTACAAGTGAAGGAAAAAGAAAGCCACAAGTACAAAAGTCAAGGGGTACCAACCCAAGACCAAAGAAAAGGTACATAAACAAGTATAGTAGTAAGGTACAAAAGAAAAAAAAAAGAAAAAGAAAAAAACTTACGTGAAGCATCATGTACAACAAGAATACCCCAAACACACAAGGCTATAAGGGGAAAAGTCAAGATTAAACCATCAGGAATAGAAACAAACCCCTATTAGCCACCTATGGTCAACTCTACCAAAACAACAACACGGGCGAGGTGGTCAACTCATCTGGACACAACCCCAAAGAAAATTTATTCGTTTAAATGTGGGGGAGACTGGATACTCCACCTTTCACCGCAAATGCCCAAAAACTCTGTAGAGCCCCACAAAGTGCTAATAGGGAGATCAAATATTGCGGCAGTGGATTCACCCACTAATAACACTATTGGATCCCTAGTTGGATTTGGGCTAGGTTCACTAAGTTATGATGTTTGACCCAACATGTATAGCTAGGGTCATGTATGAGTCTTAGAGTATAGGCCAAGTCCTCAGAGTCATCACTGTATGGACCAGCCATCAACAGACTGCAAAAAGACTCAAGACTTAGAGATTTCAAAGACTCAGCAAAATGAGTTTCGACATTCGTCGAACTCAGGTCGACGAAAGTCATGCTCAGCTTGATGAATTCAGAGACAATTCTCTGAGCTGAGCTCGACGAACTTGGTACTCAGGTCGACGACTTATGGACACTCTACTTCAATATTTCAAGTCCAAAATTTCTCTGAAATCCAGTCGACGAACTTAGTTCTCAGGTCGACGATCTATGGGTATTCTACTTCAGCATCTTATTCCAGAAACAACTAAAGATTCTAAGTCCAGGATCATACTCCAGTTGATGAATTCACCTTCTTAGCTCGACGAACTTAGACCACATTCTTGGCAAGACTTATCTAGCAGTTAGAATTTCTCAGCTCGACAAAACTAGTTCTCAGGTCGATGATTTCTGGACATTTTACTTAAAACATTTTTGAGTCCAAGAAACATGGTATTCTGAACTCCAGTCAACAATGTTTTATTCTCAGCTCGACGAACTTCATGCACAAAATTTGCAAGGTTCTGGATAAAGCAGTTGTATGTTCTTAGGTCGACGATCTTGGATCTCAGCTCGACGAACAGCTATTATCAGATTGACGAACATAACTTCTCAGCTCGACGAACTGTGGACTCAGCTCGACGAATTCTATTCTCTATTCGACGATTCCAGACTTGGTTATTTTCATCCCTCTGTCCTTATTCTATTGCAATAATTCCTGAGTGATTAATGTTAAAATATTCTCTGAATATTATCGTTAGACGGAGCATTGATTATGGTCTTCTTCAGGATTATTGTTTGTCATTTTTCAATGGGACAGTTGGGGAAATCAATCAATGCAAAATATTCTCCATGCCGTCAGCAATGAATGCAGAAGAAATTCAAATTTCAAATGAAAATTTACGTGGAAAATATAAAAGGGATTTCCTTTCTTTTCCTAGACAACGAGTGATCAGAGAATACAAAAGATAGAAGAAATACACAGTTCTCTAGAACACAATAAGAATTACACAGCAATACAGCATACAGTGATACTAAGAAACAACCCTAGATCAGAAACATCAAAGCAATCTGAAGAAGAAGAAGAAGAACAGCTAATCAAAATCAAGAGTCTTCTTCGGTCTTCTTCCAGGATTCTTCAAAGGACAACAACTATAATATCTGTCAAGAAGTTCCTGGAGCTCATCTGGTCAAAGCAACAGTTTGAAGGCCTATCACGCTGCAGCAAAGCTCCAACTTCCTGAACCATTCTAAATCTCAGGGGGAGCCTTTTCTAAAATCAAGATCCACTTAAGTCTTCTCAGAGTGTATTTGAGAAAGAGAAGACAAAATCAATATCTCATCCCCCACTATAAAAAGGGTTCTTAACTCTCTTCAAATGTTATTCCTGGTTGCAAGTCACCTGATCAAAAGACTTCAGGTTTGGTTTTTGAGCACCTGATCAAAAGCTTATTGGTGGCAGTCACCTGATCAAAAACCTGAGTGGATTCCTACCATGGTGTAGAAGAGCGGATGTACCCAGGTTGGGAACCACTATAAAATTCTTGTGTTGTCTTTTTGCTCTTTTCTTTTGTTCTTGTTGTGGTTGTGGTAGTTAGGATTGATGTGTTTGTGTTTAATTAGTTTATATTCTGCAGCACCTGTGATAGTCTATTTTATCTCAGGTCTGATCAACTCTACAGAAGTTCTATTGACACCAAAAAGGTTTGAAAATTTAAAGATACTCTATTCACCCCCCCCCCCCCCCTCTACAGTATTCCTGATCTAACCCCTCACTTTCAATTGGTATCAGAGCTTGGATTCCTTTGGTTGTACAAGCTAACCCTTGAACCAAAGATCCTGAGTTAGATCTGCTTTCTTTTTCTATTAAGACTATACATACAACATGACACAGAACAAAGACTATGTAAGCACCAAACCTCCAGTATGCAATCTAAACAAGTTTGCCATCTGGAAGGCAAGAATTAAATTATATATGAACTCTATTGATGAAGATATCTACAACTCTAACTTGACAGGTCCCCCTCAGGCATCTACCTCTACAACAACATCTAGCACTAATACAGTACCACCACCTGAGTGGACTGAAGCCCAAAAGAAAGCTAGAGTTGCTGATGCTAAAGCCATGAATATTCTGGCCCAAACTATGTCTGATGACATATTCCAGAAGGTGGCTGAATGCATATCAGCCAAGGCCATTTGGGAATCCCTTAACCAAATGGTGGTTGGATTTGCAGATGAAAGAAAGGACAGAAGATCCAATCTCATATCCTAATATGAGAATTTCAAGAAGGAAGAAGCAAAATCAGTTGTGGAAATGTACAGTAGACTGAGCTCAATCATCAATGAGCTAAAGACATTTGATAAGGATATCACCCTCATAGAGGTGAATGACAAAATCCTTATGTTCCTCTCAAGCTCATGGGATTCAAGGATCTGGCCCATCAAGGAGTCCAGAAGCCTAAATGAGATTTCCACTGAATCGCTTTTAGGAAAACTAAAGTCCTATGAGCAGCTCATCGAATCCAGAGAAGCAGCTGAGTAGAGAACAACTTCACCAGCATGGAAGGAGCATAGCATTACATTTAACGCTGCTGAGGAGACAGAGACTCCAACAATCAATGAAGAGTTGATGAGTCAATTTGCTAGAAGATTCTACAAAATGGCAAAGAAAGACTTTAGAAGAAAGTCATCCAGGCAGGATGACAAGCCAAGGTATGACAAAAACCCCACTGAAGAAGTGGTTTGCTTTGGCTGCAGGAAACCTGGACACTTCCTCTCAGAATGTCCTGAAAATCAGAAGAAGGAGAAGAGAAGAGAGAAGGATTTTAGAAGACAGCATAAGAGCAGGCCTTCCTCCAGCAAATATAAAAAGAAGGAGAAAGGCTTTGTAGCTGAAAGCTGGAGTGAAACAGAAGATGAATCCTCATCTTCCAGCTCCAGTGAAGAAGAAGAAGAGGCAAGGGACAAAAAAGTGTTCCTCATGGCCATTGATGCTTCTAGAAGCCAGTCAGATGAAGATGCATCTGACAGTGAAGAATCTTCAGAATCTAAAGCTGACAAGGTACTTTCTTCTTTTGATTATAGTTTTGATTCATTCAAATCTGAATTTAAATCCATGTGCATTGATCTAATAAATTCAAAAAAGAAATTAAGACACTTAGGGAAATACTAGGAAATCAAGAAAATGTTATCTCTGAAAACAATAGGCTAAAAGATGAACTCACATTAGCTAATGAACAAATTATTGCTTTAAAATATGAGCTATGTGAGGCCAAACAACTTGATGAATCTCTCAATGGGAGAAGCCTTAAGCTGATGGACATTACAAGCACTGTTAATGCCAGAATAAATGGCAACCTAGGCTTGGGTGCTTCATTAAGTTTGCCCCCCATTCTTAAGAAGAATATTTTGTCAACCCCCATCAAGTTTGTTTCTTCTAAAGGCAAAGAAATAATAACTAATAAATAAATCACAGAAGAAATGCCTAACCTTAAAAATCAAAATAATAGAAACTAGAAAACAATTAAAAACAAAGTTCAGCAGATTTCGTCAAACTCAGATCGACGAAATGTTACCAGTTCGTCGAACTCTAGTCGACGAACTCTGAACGCGGAGTTTAACTATAATTATTCGTCTTACTGCGATCGACGAACTTTGTATGGTTCGTCGAGTAGAGATCGACGAACGTGGTGCAAAAAAATGACTATGTTCATTCTCTGGGTAGAGATCGACGATCTCATCCTAATTCGTCGAACTCTGGTCAATGAACTCACAATATTTCTTCGAACCCAGAAAGACTTAACAAAAATTATAACTATAACAACAACTCTATTAAATCTAGAAAAACCATTTAATCCATTAGCTGATTGGATAATTCCACCCAGAAGATATCATCTATTAGGATACAAATCTCAACCACAATTCTCTATGATATCCAGTTTTTCATATCAGCAATATAAAGGACCCATGGTAACCTGGGTCAAGAATAACTAAGCAGGAAAGGGGCTGTCCAGTGATTAATCAAACCTGGTACCTGGACAGTGGATGCTCCAAACACATGACTAGCAGCAAGGACAATTTAATCAACTACAAGTCCAAGCTGGGACCAAAGGTAATCTTCATGTGGCCAATCAGAAGGCTATGGAGAAATGAAAATTGGAGCAGTGACCTTCAAGAAAGTGACTTATGTAAGAGGACTCAAGCATAACCTCATCTCCATAAGCCAATTATGTGATGAAGGTTATCAGGTACATTTTAACTCAACATCTTGTATCATTTCTAATAAAGAAAAACAAAATGTTTTAATTGGGAATAGGCAAAGAAATATATACTTAGTTGATTTTCATTCTGCCAATTCAGATATCTGCTTACTTAACATAATTAGTAATCAGAATGAATTATAGTATAAAAGGCTAGGACATGTAAATATGAAAAACATTGCTAGGCTATCTAAAGACAACCTTGTGAGAGGTTTACCTTCTGGTCCCTATAAGAAGGAAGGCCTTTGTAGGGCTTATCAACTAGACAAGCAAACTAAATCTAGCTTTAAATCAGTAAATAAAAGTGATTCACCTAGGATCATGTACCTGCTACACATGGATTTCTTTGGACCCATTATTATACAAAGCCTAGGAGGGAAATCCTACACTTTAGTTATTGTGGATGACTTCTCAAGGTTCACTTGTGTGTTCTTTTTGAGATCTAAGTCAGATAACTTTAAAGTTCTTACAGATTTTCTCAGGACCATACAGATTGAGTACTCTACTCATATTGCATTGATCAGAAGTGATCATGGTACAGAGTTTGAGTCTCTTCTTATGCATGAGTTCTGTGAGAAGGAAGGTATCAGGCACTTCTTCTCAGCTCCTAGAACTCCCCAACAAAATGGGGTAGCTGAAAGGGAAAATAGGACCCTAATTGAAGCTGCAGGCACATTACTTGCAGATGCTTACATGCCCCTATCCTTTTGGGCAGAGTCTGTAAGCACAACAAATTATGTACTGAACAGGAGTTTGATACATAAACTAAAGAACATGACTCCCTATGAATTACTTAAAGGGAAGAAACCTAAAATCACCTACTTTAAAGTATTGGGTTGTATTTGCTATATACATAATAATAACAAGAAATACATTATAAAGTTTTAAGCTAAGGCTGAAGAGGGAATTTTCTAGGATATTCCCAAGTAAGCAAAGCTTATAGGGTGTTTCATAAATCATCTTTAAAAATTGAAGAGTCTATACTTGTTACTTTTGATGAAACTAACATGTCTTGCAAGGAGAAAGAAGTTTCTACAAGTAATCCTTTGCAGGTACCTCACTTGTGTGAGAATTTGGATGGACTAAGCCTCACCCAAGAGGCTCCAACACATCCTTCTACACAGGTTGATGAAGACAGTGAAGAAGAATAGTTGGAAGAAGTTCAACCTCATCCAACAACAAACTCAATTCCACAAGAGGAATTAATTCAAAATGTTGTTGCTGAACCAACTCCACCAAATGATTTTGCCACACTGAGGCATCACCCTAGATCTCAAGTGATTGGAGACATGTCAGCAGGTGTACAGACAAGGCATCAACTCAACGAAGACTTGATGCATGCCTGTTTTCTCTCTCAAGTTGAGCCTCAATCAATTCATGATGCTGAGCAGGATCCCCACTGGATTATTGATATGCAAGAGGAACCCAATCAGTTTGAGAGATGTAGAGTTTGGGATTTGGTTCCAAGACCCAAAGACTACCCAGTCATTGGAACCAAATGGGTATATATAAATAAACTAGATGCCCAAGGTATAATTGTAAGAAACAAGGCTAGGCTTGTTGCTCAAAGATATAGACAAGAAGAAGTCATTGATTATGATCAAACCTTTGCACCAGTTGCAAGGTTAGAAGCCATCAGAATTTTTCTGGCTTATGCTGCCTACAAGAAATTCAAGGTATATCAAATGGATATAAATAGTGATTTTCTGAATGTAGTACTAAGAGAAGAAGTATATGTTTAACAACCTCCAGGATTTATCTTCCAACCCATCCTTATCGTATATTTAAATTGCATAAAGCCCTCTATGGTCTAAAGCAAGCTCCAAGAGCTTGGTATGAGACCTTAGCTAGCTTTCTGATAGAGCGTGATTTCATTAGAGGAATGGTAGATAAAACCCTATTCACTAGACACCATAAGGATAAAATCTTGTTAGTACAAATCTATTTGGATGACATAATATTTGGGTCTACTGACTCTAAACTATGCAAGAGGTTTTCTGACCTCATGTATTCTAAGTTTGAGATGAGTAACATGGGTGAGCTCTCATACTTCCTTGTTCTCCTAGTGAAGCAGCTACCTGACGGCATCTTCATCTCCCAAGCTAAGTATGCTAAAGAACTTCTTAAGAAGTTTGGGATGGGTGATGCCTCAGCAAAGAAAACACCAATGGCTACTAATGCTGTAATAGATTCTGATCCACATGGGAAACCTGTTGACCAGAAGTTATATAGGGGCATTGTTGGGTCCTTATTATATCTTACAGCTAGCAGACTTGATATAATGATTGTCATATACCTTTGTGCTAGGTTCCAAGTGAACCCTAAAGAATCTCACCTAATTTTTCTAAAAAGAATTTTGAGATATATAAAGAGTTATCCTAGTCTAGGACTTTAGTATCCTGCTGAGTCATAATTTGATTTAATTGGAGATTCAGATGCTGACTTTGCTGGATACAGGTTTGACAAGAAAAGTACCTCGAGAACCTGCCAGTTCCTTGGTATGAGACTAGTCTCTTGGTTCTGTAACAAACAATCATCTGTGTCCACTTCAACTACTGAAGCAAAATATAATGCAGCTGGTAGTTGCTGTTCCCAGATGTTGTGGATACAAAACAAACTCCTGGACTATGGCTTCAACTTAAATAATTCAACTATTTTTTGTGATAACACAAGTTCTATAGCCATAGCACAAAATCCAGTCAATTATAGTAGGACTAAACATATAGACGTTAGGCATCATTTCATTAGAGAGTGTGTAGACAAAAACAAAGTTAGACTTGTCTATATCTACACTGATTTACAAAGAGCTGTCACCAAACCCTTGGATGAAAGAAAACACTTGTTCTTTATAAATCAGCTTGGAATGATCAATGGAGAAGCTCTAACTTAAGTTTTGTCTGTGCTCGACGAATTTTCCAAAGTTTGTCGAACGGAGCTCGACAAACTGGGGAAAGTTCTTGAGATATTCGTCGAACGTAGGTCGACGAACTCTCTTTGAGTGAAGTTATGTTCGTCGAACGGAGATCGACGAATCTACTTCAGAAAACTTTCGTCGAATGGAGCTCGACGAAATGTCTTCAAATCTTCAGACTGAGCTCGACGAATCATTTAACTATAAATTATTTCGTCGATCTCAGATCGAAGATTTTTTTTTTACTTTCGTGGAATGGAGTTTGTCGATTCATATTCTGGAAAACCTTATATCTAGTTTTTCTTCGACCTCCGTCCCATGCTTTCAGTACCTTTGCACTTGATCTTCGTTTTTCTCTTGAAGGTGCTCTAATGACGATTCCAGCAGGAACTTTTGCGACAATGAAATTCGACACCGGGTTTGATGTCGATTTTGATTCTTTCCAGAATTTAGACCCCATCTTCCTGGGAATACTGCAACTGCTTGAAGACCAGCAACTGAAAACTCTACTATCCACTAAAATAAAGATATCTGCCACAGAAATCAGAGAGTGGGTCTATACATCTTCTACAACAGCTGACAACACTATGATTGGAACTATAGCGGGTAATGCTGTTTCCCTCACCCCCGCCGTTTTAACAGAACTTTTTGGATTAAACAATGGTGCAGAAGAACTAGAAATTGAGAATGAAGAATATGATGAGATGCCAAGTCTAATGGGTTATTCTAGAGAAAACTCTAACAAACTGCTGAAGAAACATCTTTCTGTTGAATTTAAATTCTTAGCAAATATAGTGGGGAAAGTGCTGCTAGGCAAGCACACTGCACATGACTGCATAACCAGGCACCAATTCCTGGTCATGTGTGCTGTGGTAAATAAGAAGAAGGTAAACTGTGCTCAGATCATGTTTGATCTGATTAAGAAAAAGAATATTAAGAAAGAGGTTTGTTTTGGAAGGATCTTAGGGATCTTCCTGAAAGAAAAGGCTGCTGAATCCCTGGTCTCCCAGACCATATTCATCAATGTCTCTAAGAGGCTAACTTGTGCACTTTTTGGCAAGTGGGAGAGGACCATCACCAAGCCCTTCAAGGGTTCCTCCTCTTCCACCAGGGCTTCTGAGAGTACTAGGGCTGGTTTAGCCACTCCCCACCCTACTGATGAGATCCCTCATCCTTCTCCATCCTCTTACATCATTCATTCTCTACACTAACCACAACAACAACCACAACACCAACCACAACAACAACCGCAACAACCTGCTCATATTCCTACTCCAGCTACATCTCCTGCAACTTCTCCACCAATAGATCTCACTGACATCCCCTCTTCCCCTCTTCAGGAATCTCAACAACCGTGTCCCTCTCAATCACCACAACTAACCCCACCTCAATCCCCCCATGATACACACATTCCTTCACCACCTTCATCTCCCTTACCCCCTCATTTCGACAACATCCCATTCTTTACTTTACCTCCTTCCCCTCCTCATACTTCCTCTCTTCTAGATGTCCACATGCAAGATGCTCTCCCTCCTACTCCACCAACTATTACCATCCCCACTTCTGTCTCCATTCCAACACCCTCTGCCACCCCCTCTACAACTCCATTGTTGGATCCATCCACCATTTCTTCTCTTATTGCACTGCTTACTCCTCTCCTCAAAAATCTTATAATAGAGACTATCTCACCTCTTGCTGTTTCCATCTCCTCCTTAGCTGCCCAAATCACTGCCCTCTCTGCTGCCCCCTCTTCAGTAAGGGGCATGGCTTCAGTTTCCACTGAAACCAGGAAGAGGAGATACTTGATGAAGAAGCAGCAGCAGCAGTATGAGCAGCAGTAGTATCAGTAGCAGCAGTACCAGCGGCAGCAGAAGTAACAGCAGTAGCATCAGAAGAAGCGACAGCAGCTACTGATGATGAATTATTTGATTTCATTAATTTTATTAATACTGACAAGGATGTCGATGAGACTTCCACAGAAGAAATACTACTATTGGTGATTATATTATTAATCCCACAGTAGATCTGTTAGATTTATTGAAGGTTTTTGATATAGCTTATTTCAACATACTTCCAGAAGACAGTATTAAGCCATCAATGGCTATAGTACCATACACCTCACCCAGAAGCCCCAAAGTTGCCAAGCAACTAAAGGCCAGTTTTGCAGTAGCAGAGACTCCAACCATTCCATATCCTCCCAGAGCTGTTTCAACCATTGTCTCATCTCCTCTTGCACTATTTTTTTTAATGGATGATTCACCTATGCCTGATCTGGATGCACTGATCATGGCTGATATAGAATAGGAAAATAAGACAGTTGCTGAAAGCACTGTTATGTATAGCTCTCCATCTCCAGTTGCAGCTCCTCCTCCAGCTCTCTCTCAGGCTGAGAAACCTCCAATATCTACTGAAGCCCTAAAAGCATTAAATGCATTATATGATAATCCTCAAGACTCCACTGATGATGATGAGGATGAAGATGAGGACTCAGATGAGGAACCCAAGAAAAAGAAAGTTTCCAAGAAGAGTAAAGCTCCTCCACCTCCTGCTCCAAAGCACAACCCAGTAAAAGACACACCTTATTATATACTCCAGAATATCACTCCTTACAAGGGCATGCCAGCATGGATGTGGCTGTCCAAGAATGTACAAAAAGAGAGAAAGAAGAGCAGAAGATATTCACCTCCTCCTACTCAAAGATATAGAAAGGATCCTCCTCCACCTCCTCCTCCAGCTGCTGGTGCTTTACGCACAACATCTCAAAGGTCTACCCAGTTTCAAACATACCAAAGACAATAAGGTAGATCTTCATCTTCAGGAAGCAGTCAGCAGAGACACAATTCATCTAGCAAGCAGCACCAACAACAACAGCAGCACCATGAACAACAAAAATACCAACAACTCCTTGAACATCAAAAAACTGAAAGCTCCCACAGACTTGCTTCCCCTCCTGTACCATTTGAAGATCCTGAGGCAGCTACAACAGCAAGGATGGCCAGGTTACAGGATCTGGTTGGCCTTTCCATGATCAATAAAGCTAGAGCTGAAGGGAAGGATCCATCTGAATACACAATAATGTCTACGTACAGAAGGGAAGAGCTCAATAGGTTTGCTAAGGCTAATTAACTTTTTAATGTTGATGAATATATAAAACTTCATCCAGAAGCAGTAGTGCCCAGGGCTACATCTCTGAAAATCATAGGGGCTGCTAATATGACTATGACAAAGGTGTAAGCTGCAGATCCCAAAAGGGAATTCAAATTCACTCAGTCTGGAGAGAAAGGCAAAGAGGAGAAGCACAAGGAGAAAAAGCAAAAGAAATGATACTTGAAATATCTTTAGTCTTTCTGAGTTAGTTTAAAACTGCTTATCTAATTCCTAATACAAAGCTTATTGTATATATATCTGCTGCATATGCTAATTTTTCCTGCCAGATATATGTTTTCTTGCTTTGTAAATTTTTTATTATTATTATGAGTCTGTAATTAGTGACCTCACCCAAATAGGGGGAGATTGTTGGATACATAGTTGGATTTGGGCTAGGTTCACTAAGTTAGGATGTTTGACCCAACATGTATAGCTAGGGTCATGTATGAGTCTTAGAGTATAGGCCAAGTCCTCAGAGTCATCACTACATGGACCAGCCATCAACAGGCTGCAAAAAGACTCAAGACTTAGAGATTTCAAAGACTCGAGAAAATGAGTTCGACATTCGTCGAACTCAGGTCGACGAAAGTCATGGTCAGCTCGACGAACTCAGAGACAATTCTCTGAGCTGAGCTCGACGAACTTCGTACTTAGGTCGATGACTTATGGACACTCTACTTCAATATTTCAAGTCCAAAATTTCTCTAAACTCCAGTCGACGAACTTAGTTCTCAGGTCGACGATCTATGGGTATTCTACTTCAACATCTTATTCCAGAAACAATTAAATATTCTAAGTCCAGGATCATACTCCAGTCGACAAATTCACCTTCTTAGCTCGAAGAAATTGGACCACATTCCTGGCAAGGCTTATCTAGCAGTTAGAAGTTCTCAGCTCGGCGAAACTAGTTCTCAGGTCGACGATTTCTGAACATTTTACTTAAAATATTTTTGAGTCCAAGAAACATGGTATTCTGAACTCCAGTCAACGAAGTTTTATTCTCAGCTCGATGAACTTCATGGGCAGAATTGGCAAGGTTCTGGATAAAGTAGTTGTCTGTTCTTAGGTCGATGATCTTGGATCTCAGATTGACGAACAGTTATTATCAGATCGACGAACATAACTTCTCAGCTCAACGAACTGTGGACTCAGCTCGAAGAATTCTGTTCTCTGTTCGACGATTCCAGACTTGGTTATTTTCATCCTTCTATCCTTATTCTATTGCAATAATTCCTGAGTAATTAATGCTAAAATATTCTCTGAATATTACCGTTAGACGGAGCATTGATTATGGTCTTCTTCAGGATTATTGTTTGTCTTTTTTCAATGGGATAGTTGGGGAAATCAATCAATGAAAAATATTCTCCAGGCCGTCAGCAATGAATATAGAAGAAATTCAAATTTCAAATGAAAATTTACATGGAAAATATAAAAGGGATTTCCTTTCTTTTCCTAGACAACGAGTGATCAGAGAATACAGAAGAAAGAAGAAATACACAGTTCTCTGGAACACAACAAGAATTACACAGCAATACAACATACAGTGATATAGAGAAACAACCCTAGATCAGAAACATCAAAGCAATCTGAAGAAGAAGAAGAACATCTAATCAAAATCAAGAGTCTTCTTCTGTCTTCTTCTACGATTCTTCAAAGGACAACAACTATAATATCTGTCAAGAAGTTCCTGGAGCTCATCTGGTCAAAGCAACAGTTTGAAGGCCTATCACGCTGCAGCAAAGCTCCAACTTCCTGAACCATTCTACATCTCAGGGGGAGCCTTTGCTAACATCAAGATCCACTTAAGTCTTCCTAGAGTGTATTTGAGAAAGAGAAGACAAAATCAATCTCTCATCCCCCATTATAAAAAGGGTTCTTAACTTCCTTCAAAAGTTATTCCTGGTTGCAAGTCACCTGATCAAAAGACTTGAGGTTTGGTTTTTGATCACCTGATCAAAAACCTGAGTGGATTCCTACCAGGGTAGTAGAAGAGTGGATGTACCCAGGTTGGGGAACCACTATAAAGTTCTTGTGTTGTCTGGTTGCTCTTTACTTTTGTTCTTGATGTGGTTGTGCTAGTTAGGATTGCTGTGTTTGTGTTTATTTAGTTTATATTCTGCAGCACCAGTGATAGTCTATTTTATCTCAGGTCTGATCAACTCTGCAGAAGTTCTATTTACACCAAAAAGGTTTGAAAATTTAAAGATACTCTATTCACCCCCCCCCCCCCCCCCCGCTAGAGTATTTCTGATCTAATCCCTCACTTTCAAACACCCGCAACAAAGAAAAACCTAGAAGGAAAACCCCGTAACGATCCGGGTTTAGAGCTCAGAGGCACACCACAATCCAATCGTTGACTGGTGGCTTGTCTCGCCCCACGACATTGCCACAAGGAAAAATCATGACAAACATCTCAAGTCAACAATGGAACGTCAGATTCTACTAAACAATCCTAGATTAGAAGCGGTTGATCAATCTTTAGGAAAAACTTACAATCTTAAACAAACGCTAACGCACTTTATGAGAAAAATTACGGAATGGTAATAAAAGTGGTATTCATCACTTCATCAAATACATTAAACATTTACAGGGTGAGATAGTACTAATCAAGAACATGAAAATCATGAATAGGATTAGGCATGAGATCTCAACAGTGATATAATCAGCAAAAATATATAATATAATCATGATATCCAGCAGTTAGAAATTTCTGCAAAAATTAGGGTAAAGAAGGGAAGTGAAAAAGGAGACCATCACTGGCCTTGATTTTACCAGAGAAAGATGCCCAAATCACTCCTCAACTTAAATCGGGGCTAGAGAAGACGAGGGAAGTCGAAATATAACAAAAACAGCTAAAACTCGGAGTTAGGTCCATAAACCCTAACGAGAAAACTCAAGAAATGGGGAATGTTTTACCACGATGGTGTAGCTCTCGACGAGAGCTTTCCAGATCTATATTCGGTTTAAGATTTCGACAGCGGCCACCGAAGATTCACGAATGGGAGGGATACGCCGCTCTGGTCTTGGTTCGGTCCGAACGTAAGGAAAAAAGATGAAGTTTTAGGAATATAGGTATTTATATATATACATGTAATTATAAAATTTATTGTCTAAATAGGATGAAAACAGTCAATTTAAGTGCGGTCGCACGGAAAATGAAAATAGATATTTACTATTGCCTTAAATTGAAAAATGCTCAACATAAAAGTTGTAGATCTCGTTAAGACGGACAAATTTCATGTTAACCATTTTTTTATACAACATCGTTTTAACCCTCAAAAGGGCGCCCGGATATAGACTAGAACGGATTTCTCGGGAAGGACGACCGACTACTCGAGAACAGGTTTAGGAGTACTCGAGAAGAGGAAAACAGGCACTCGAGAACAAGAATTAATTTACTCGATAAGAATGATGCAGATACTCGAGAATAAGAAGTATTTACTCGAGAGAATGCTGCTAGTACTCGAGAACAGGGCCTATATACTCGAGAATTCAATTGCATGAATAGTGAAATTTACAAATATATCCAAAAAAATCAAACTATAGAGATGAATGGTAAATGACATTTTTGAATAACGCTTTAATATTAAAATAATCATATTTATATATTTTTGAACAAGGAAGCACGAGTTCAGAACGGAGGCCCAAACGCGAGCAGAATCAAACGAAATTCGCACCGTTGGTGAACACTGACGCTACGAACCCAATGGCGAAGTCAAAACCAAAATCCGACGAGCCTTTCTTGAGATATAAATTTTCAAAGTCTACGACAAACATAAATTCCACAAAACTTCGGAAAGTTGTCGAGCCTCGAATATCGCTCGGATCGCGACGAAACATGACGAGGAAGTCCAAAATTATTTAACTTAATTTTCAAATGAAAAATTTTCCAATTACACAAGAATTCCGGAATTTTGCCGACGCGACCAAACGGACGTGAAAATACTTTAACAGCATCGCACCATCAACTCGACATTAAAAGAAACGTCATGACGTATACAACAGTATCAAATCAAATAAAATCATCTAACAAAATCGGGGGCGTTACAAGACCCCCTTTATGAGTATAGATAAAAAACTTGGTGCTGAACTTGCTCCAACTGAGTAAGAGCAATGACTATCTACCCTTTTGACAGTCACATTAGTCTAATCCAACCTGCAAGATGAAATATTTCCTGCTATAAAACAATATGAAGAGCAACTGAAGCTATGTCAAGTTCAACATACCCAACTCAAACTTGAAGGTGATGACCTTTACTTCATCTAGTGGCTTGGTGAAGATTTCAGCCACTTGCTTGTCCGTTGGGACAAACTCATGTCTAATATCCTCACATTACAAATGCTCTCTTATAACGTGATATCTAATCTCTATGTGAATAGTCCTACTATGTGATACCGTATTCCTAGTTATAGATATAGCACTAGTAGAATCACAAAATAAAGAGCTTTTACTTATCTGAAGATTATAGTCCTGGAGTTGATGCAGATTCTACAACAATTGTCCACAGCATCTTCCTGCAGCTATATATTCTGGTTCAGCAGTAGAAATAGATACACTTGTCTGCTTCATGTTGCTCCAGGACACTAGACTTCAACCTAGAAACTGATAGGAACCTGAAGTACTTTTCTTTTCCTCTCTACAGCTTGTAATATCTACATCTGAATAGCCTATTAGTTCAAAATTCCTATTCCTAGGGTACCATAGGCCAATATCTAGAGTGCCCTTTAGATATCTTAAAATCCTCTTAGTAGTAGAGTAATGAGTCTATTTAGGGCATTCCTGATATCTAGCACAAACACATGTAGCATACATGATGTCTGGCCTACTAGCAGTGAGATATAAAAGAGATCCAATTATCCCTCTATACGAAGTCTGATCAACAAAATATTTGATCTCATGGGAGTTTTCATGGAGGAAGCATTCTCCATCGCAAACTTCTTTATTAACTCCCTAGTAAACTTAGACTGAGATATGGATAATCAATTATCAGTCTATCTTACATGGAGACCTAAGAAGAACTTAAGTTCACCCATGCTACTCATCTCAAACTTTCCTTGCATAGGCAAACTTCCTGCAAAGGTTGTCATCAATAGATCCAAAGATAATGTCATCAACATATATTTGGACTAAGATGATCTTGCCCTTAGATACATTAAGGAATAGGGTCTTGTCTATCTTCCCCCTTGAGAATTTATTTACAGTGATAAAGCTAGACAATGTCTCATACCAAGCTCTAGGAGATTTCTTTAGCCCATATAGTGCTTTTCTTAATCTATAAACATAATTATAAAGGTTTGGAACAACAACACCTGGAGGTTGTACAACATATACTTCTTCATTCAAATCACCATTCAAGAATGTTGACTTCACATCCATCTGGTAGACTCTAAAACCTTGGTATGCATCATATGCAAGAAAAAGTTTGATAGCTTCTAATCTTGCTACAAGGAAAAATATTTGATCAAAGTCAACACCATCTTCTTGTCTGTACCCCTGAGCTATCAGCTAGCTTCGTTCTTAACTATAATTCCAGTTTCATCAAGTTTATTCCTGAAAATCCACTTGGTTCCAATGACATTATGTACTTGAGGTCTGGGAACCAGCTTCTAGACATTACATCTTTTAAACTGGTTCAATTCCTCTCGCATAGCTATAATCTAGAACTAGTTTTATTAGCCTCTTTAAATTTCTTAGGCTCCACTTGTAACAGGAATATGGAGTACAATGTTTTGTTGAGACATTTGGTCCTTATCGCTACTCCTTGGCTTGCATCACCAATAATCCGGTGGCCTGGATGATCTCTCAGATTTCTTACTACTGGAGGCAATCTTGCTTCATCATCATGCTCTTCATTATACAGATCTTCATCCACTTCCTGTAAGCCTTGTGCTTCCTCTAGAATGCACACACTCTCAACTTTATCTTGAGTTGTTGGAGCAGCTTCCTTGAGAGTGAACCTATCCAACACTAGTTCAATACTAGCAGAACTAGAAGAAGAGCTTGACAGCTCATTGTTAATAATATTTGATTCATCAAATACTACATGAACTGACTCCTCTACAACTTGACTTGTCAAGTTGTAGATCCTATAAGACTTACTATGATTGTTGTACCCAACAAAAATCCCCTCATAGGACTTGGCAGCAAACTTAGTTATATAGGATTTCCCATTGTTGAGCATAAAGCATTTGCTCCCAAAGATTCTGAGATATACAAGGTTTGGTTTTTGCACTTCAACATCTCATAGGGAGTTTTTTTGTGGATCTTTGTGATAGAAGCTCTGTTGAGGACATGACAAGCTGTGTTTACAATCTCAGCATAGAAATATTATGGGATAGAAGTGTCATTCAGTAATGTTCTACCAGCCTTTATAAGAGTCCTATTCTTACTCTCAGCAATCCAATTTTGCTGGGGTGTTCTTGGAGCGAAAAACTCATGTTGAATCCCAAGTTCTTCACAAAAGTTTGTTATGCATTCAGATTGGAATTCAGTCCCATGGTTAGTTTTAATTTTGACGACAGTACAGTTCAGCTCATTCTAAATGTGCTTGACAAATGTCTTGAAGACATCAGGGGTTTCAGACTTTTATTTCAATAATAAAACACAAACAAATCTGGAAAAGTCATCAACAACCACAAAGCTGTAGACTTTCCTACCTAGGCTTTGAACTGATATTGGACCAAACAAGTCCATATGCAAGAGGTTTAAACACCTCATAGAATCCTCAGTCTCAATACTTTTGAAAGAAGCTTTTTTATGCTTGTCCTTTTGGCATGCAGAGCAAATGCCTCCCTTAGGGCACTTCATGTTAGGACCATTCCTAACTAACTCTTTACTATAGAGCTTACCTATAGTCTTATAATTCAAATAAGCTATCCTCTTGTGCCATTTGACATAGTGTGAGGCTTTCTCATTTGCAACTATGCAAATGGGAGAGTCTGAAGATAGACAACGAAAATTTAGGCAATAAACATTTACACTCCTAGTGTCAGTCAAAATGACCTCTTGGTCGCTTGATTTCCTAATATGGTACTTATCCTTGTGAAACGATATGACATAACCAAGATAACATAATTGGCTTATGCTTATAAGGTTGTGTTGCAATCCATCCACATAAGCCACTTTTGTGAAAGTGATTAAGCCATTTGTAACTTTACCATAACCTTTGGTGATCCCTCTTTCTGATCCACTAAATATTTCCTTGGGTCCATCCTTTACTGGAATGAATTCCTTTAGATTACCCTTTGTTCCAGTCATGTTCCTGAAATAACCACTGTCCAAGTACCATATAGTGGTATGGAAACTTGGACTAACCTACAAAACATATTTATTTTACCTTAGGACCCCATTATCTATTGGGTCCTTAATGCATGTTAATCTCAAAATGGACATGTCTACCAGCAAATTTCTAGCAGATAAAATAACTTTAGCTATGGACACACTAGGGTTGTGCCGACAATCAATGGCATAGTGGCCTATCTTGCCACAGCACCAACACTCATGAAGGTTATACCTTCTTTTTTGAGCTGGCCTGCTAGCAGTGTTGACAGCAGTTCTCAGATTAAAAGGTATAGCTGTAATGCCCCGAAACTCAAAAGAGTGACGGGAGGTATTTTGTACCAAATTTGGAATTTGGCTGGGGGTACACGACCTGGGTCACGGGCGTGTCCCAGGGAGTGTCTATGTCATTCGACTTTCTGGCAGCAAAGTCTCTATTCGGCGATTTTCCAGCAATCTGCGTTCGACGATTTAGCCAAAGTCTGCGTTCGATGATTTTCCAGCAATCTGCGTTCGACGATTTGTTAGGGATCTTCGTTCGACGATCTGGCTACGTTCGACGATTTTTCCAGGGATCTACATTCGACGATCTGGCTGTGTTCGACGATTTTGCCAGTGAACTCTGTTCGAAGATTTGGCTGGTTCGACGAGTTGTCAGTGATTCTCCGTTCGACGATTCGGCAGCGGTCGACGATTTTTGTTCGACGATCGTCGAGCGGAGTTCATGACTGGTTGTCACGTTGTGTCCTTGACGGGATGAGGTGTTCGGCCCATTTCCAGGCTGGACTCGGATCCGACGGCTGGTTATCTTTCCGAATGGATAATACCCGAGGGTAGGGTTTAGAACAATTATTTCTATCACTGGTCCTCTGTCTATTTTTTAGAGAGAGGGGAGAGATCGAGGAAGAAGAAGGATAGATCTGGCCATTGGAGGAGTTTCAGAGATCCAAATCGCGAGCCGACTTCGGATCTACGATGGCTAGGAGATTGCGGAGCTTTTCATCTACGTAGATTTCCATGGTGCCGAGGAAGAACACTAGGGTAATGATTCTCTACTTGAGCATGTGAAGCTCTCCTTCTTTTGCATAGGAAGCCCGCTCTCTCGAGTTTGCGGTGAGTTTGAGGCGTTCCATCGGGTAGATTTGTAAAGTCCACATTGTTTAGAGTCCGTATTCGAGAACGGACATAGGCATGATATGTGAAGCCTTCCCGGACGAGTTGGTCTGGATCGGTGATGTTGCATTTCATAAATGGCCGGAGAAGACTCCGTGCGAATGTGTGTATTTCGGGTTTCTACGTGGTAGATTGCAACAGGGAGATTTGGGGATTAACCCCAAGGTGCACCCGAAAAACTGGGCAGATGCGTGATTATGTCAACATGGTGGCCTGGGAGCCAACTTGAACATAACCGGGTTATGTGAAGTGTGTGACGGAAATGGGACTCGGAAGAAGTTTGACCAGCGAATATGTTTTAAATTAACGTTGCGTTGTGAGCAACAGGTTAGGCGGAACCATACCCGTTCTATATCGTTCGGTTAGAGACGTTGGCATAGATGAGGGTCTTCGGCGGTCTATGGCTTAAATTGACGTGACCCATGCCAGTAAGACAAAATGCTCATTGTTTGGCCGTCAATGTGGCGGTGGTGAGACCAGGGTGTCTATGGCTTTAATTGACGTGACATTGACCGGTTCATCGAGAATGTGCCCTGAGTGCACGGGGTGTGTGGCCGTACGTGCCTACGCCTGTGATGAAATGTATATTTATATACTGCTTGGTTATGCTAATAAGTGCAGGGAAGGAGCATCGCCGCCCCGAATTGGGGGCGGGATCATTATAATTTGGTCAGCATTGCTGACCGTTGCTTTTGTTTGCCACTATGCGGTGGTTTATTGCTTGCAGGTTCGGCTGGACCAAGCGGTCAATAGCGGGCTAAATCCCAAGTTGCTGTGCCGGCCCTCGAAGGCCTAATATTTTGGAAGGTTTCTTTATTCATGTATAGCCGGCATGCGTGCCGATGTTTGAAAACATGTAAATTTGAAGGAAACAATTTGTAAGGCCTTAAGGCCAGTACTTGTGTATTTGTACTTCATTTCTTTGGGATTGTTTAGTGGATATTCATGCTATTTTGTGCTGGGTTCTTTTAATTGCAACTTATAAAACTACTTCCGCTATAATGCTGTGTGTAGGACGTTGGATTGGTTGGATGGTTTCCATTGAGTACCACCTGGTCTGTCTGTGGTATATGGCGTCGGGCCCCGGCCGGACCTACTGCTATATGCTATGCGATGGATATGGGGTGTTACAATTTGGTATCAGACTACTGGTTTCGGTCAGGCTTACAATGAATTCGTGGACGAATTCTTTTTAAGGGGTGGTGAGCACATGTGTGTGCGTCATCGTTATATCAACAAAAGAACCCATGAATGTCCACTTAGGAATGAAAATACACGTGTTTGGGGAACCCGC
Organism: Platanthera guangdongensis; assembly: GCA_039583875.1. Classification (NCBI taxonomy): domain Eukaryota; kingdom Viridiplantae; phylum Streptophyta; class Magnoliopsida; order Asparagales; family Orchidaceae; genus Platanthera; species Platanthera guangdongensis. The sequence continues at coordinate 169,478,126 of CM077158.1, read as the reverse complement.
GTGTTCCTATAATTGTTGTTTGCAATTTTATTTGGTCGCTTAACGGTGTTTTGTACCACTATAGATGACCAAAAGCGGTGCTGGGTCATCGGAACATCGAGTTTCTGAGGCTAGCAGTGCACCAAATGATGCTCCTACAACACCTCCTTCGACCGAAACCATTCGACTGGTGGCTGAACAAGTGTTTGCAATGATCAATGCACAGCCTGCAAGGCAAGTGCAGCAGCCCGCTCCTGCGATGGAGCAGGTACCACTACAAGTGGCTGAGCAGAGAAGGTTGGAACAGGTAGTAGAGGAACCAGTGGTGCTGAGGAGGGCAGCCGAGAGACAGCTCAAACATGTCATGAGCTTTAATCCTCCGGTATTCTCATGGTTGGGAACCCCATCTCAAGCTGAAGACTGGCCCTCCCGTATGAAGAGAGTCTTGACAGCGACAGAGACGGAGGAGTGGCAGATGACCACTATTGCTACGTTCCTGTTGGATGGAGGCACTAGGCTGTGGTGGGATGGTTTGGAGCTGCATCTATTGAGAGGAAGGCAACTTACAGACGTCTCGATGGAGGAGTTCTAGAGACTGTTCTTGGCTAGGTACCTCGTTTCGGTGCAGAGGATAGTGTTGGAGAACGAGTTCCTGAAGTTGGTTCAAGGAGAGAGTGGCGTGGATGAATATCTCCATGAGCTTACTTGATTGAGTCAGTATGCTAGCTCCACCATCGCGGATGAGTAGCGCAAGACGAATCGATTCTATGAATGTCTGAGAGATGAATTGAGGGTACTGCTCTCGGGGCCTATGATGCATGGTTTCTTAACCCTGGTCAACAAGGCTCGGTCCTTGGAGAAGGACATGAAGAAGGTTCAAGCAAAGAAAAGCGTTGGGGAAAAGAAATCTGAGTTCAAGGTGCCGACTACCTCAAAGTCTGGGTAACGTAAATTCTTTAAGAAGGCTAAGACTTCGTGTACAGATCCTTCTTCTGGTGCTTTTGGGGCGACTACGGGTCGTACCCCGGGTGCATGTTATACTTGTGGAAAGTCTGGGCACTTTGCCCGCGATTTCTGGAGCGGATGTCCCAAGTCCGAAAGGAAGCCGGGAGCAACTTATGAAGAGAAGGGCAAGACGGTGGAGTCAACCGCGTCCCATTATGCTCCGGCCCAGCCGAGGGTTTATAATCTTGGCCAACAGGAGGATATCAAACATGCGGATGTGGTGACAGGTAAAATTTAAATTTATAAAAAGTTAATCTTTTAAATACTTGTTATGTGTATGTTACCTTACCACTACTTGTTTAGAATTTGTTTTGATTTGTGAGTATCCGACAAGAGCACTCTTTGACACGGGATCTTCACAATCCTTCTTGTCCGAAGGATTCATATAGCGCATCGGAGTACCGTCTTCGATGGCGAAGGACAAGCTGGATGTGTTGTTGCCCAAAGGGTGTTCGATGCATGTGGATAGAATCTGTGGCGTGAAGATTCGCATTGGGAATCAAGAGTTCGATCTGCAAGCGTCGTTACTACCGTTGGTGGAGTTTGACGTTATATTTGGCATGGACTGTCTCTCAGAGCAGCAAGCCTATATTGATTGCGGTCGCAAGGAAGTCAAGTTGAGAGTAAGTCGTGAGACGACTTATACGGGCTTAAAAGGGTCGAGCAAGACGTTGATGTCTGCTCTTCAGGTGGAAAAGGCGGTTCGTGCTGGTGTAGAGCTGTTCTTTACACTAGTAGAGGTTGCGAAGCCAAAGCCTACGTTGGATAGTATATCAGTGGTAGCTGAGTACCCTGATGTGTTCCCCGCAGATCTTCTAGGAGCCCCGCCTCAACGAGAGATAGATTTCACGATAGAGCTAGTACCAGGTGCAAAGCCTGTGTCACGATCTCCGTATCGGCTAGCGCCTAAGGAAATGGCGGAGCTGAAGGTGCAACTTCAAGAGTTGTTGGAGCAAGGGTATGTGCGTACAAGTTCTTCGCCTTGGAGCGCACCGGTCCTCTTTGTTAAGAAAAATGACGGGGGCTTGAGGCTTTGTATTGATTATTGGGAGTTAAACAAGCTAACGGAAAAGATCAAGTGCCCAATCCCAAGGATCGATGATCTTTTTGATTAGTTGGTCGGGTCGACGGTGTACTCTAAGTTGGATGTTAAGTCTGGTTACTATCAGCTGAGGATAAGGGAGAGTGATATCCCTAAGACAACGTTCAGTACAAGATACGGGCATTACGAGTTTACGGTCATGCTGTTTGGGCTGACGAATGCGCCGTCAGTGTTTATGGATTTGATGAACATGACCTTCAGGGAGTACTACCTCGAGCCATTTGACGAATCTCGCGGATAGCGTTACCTCTCACTACTTTGACGAGGAAGGAGCAGAAGTTCGTTTGGATGCCGGAGTGCGTGCGAGCTTTTGAGGAGTTGAAATGTCGGTTGACCACGGAGCCTGTGTTGAGTTCGCCGAGTGGGACCGAAGGTTATGAGATTTATAGCGATGCTTCGGGCAGTGGTTTGGGTTATGTGCTGTTACAGCATGGAAGCGTTATAGCATATGGCTCGAGAGAGCTGAAGGTGCACGAGAGGAACTATCCGGTCCATGACTTGGAGTTAGCGGCCGTGATTTTTGCCTTGAAGCTGTGGAGGCATTATTTGTTCGGTGTGAAGATTGATATCTACACCGATCTTAAGATCCTGAAGTATTTAATTGATCAGAAAGACCTCAACATATGGCAGCGTAGATAGATGGAGTTCCTGTGGGACTATACATTCAAGATCCACTACGTGCCTGGTAAAGGTAATGCGGTTGCGGACGCGTTGAGTCGTGGGGCCCCAGCTCAAGCCAATTGGCTATCGGTCCATGATGAGCTGTTGGTTCGGGAGTTAGAGGCGTTGTAGATCTTTTGCGTTGATAAGCAATCAAGTGCTGAAGCAGTATTGAATTGGACTGAAGTCCAATATGACCTGGCTGATCGGATTCGGCAGGCGTTGGATATGGATATCCATATGAAGCAACTCATGATAGAGGCTCTGGATGGGTCAAATTCCCAATTCGTTGTGGAGGACGGATTACTTTGGAAATACGGTCGTCTGTGCGTCCCAAGCGTGGGGGATTTGTGGGTGGAATTGTTGTACGAGGCGCATCATACCAAGTACTCAATTCACCCGGGGAGCCTGAAGATGTACCGCGATGTTAAGAAATTGTTCTGGTGGCCACGACTGAAAAAGGATGTGGCGCTGTACGTGGCGAAGTGCCAAACTTGCGCCTTGGTGAAGGCGGAATGCCAAAAGCCGGGAGGATTCTTGAAATCCTTGCCTATTCTAGAGTGGAAGTTCGACGACATTACTATGCACTTTGTGCACGGGTTGCCAAGGTTGCAAAAGGGGAACGACGTCATTTGGGTGGTCGTAGATCGTCTAATGAAGGTGTCGCATTTCATTCCGCATAGGAAGGATGATCCGGTTGAGAAATTCGCAAAGTTGTATGTAGACAATATTGTGCAGCTTCATGGTGTGCCCCGCAACATCGTGAGTGACCAAGATGGGCGGTTCACGTCTAATGATTGGAGGCTGGTGCAGCAAATGTTGGGAACAAAGTTGAGTTTTAGCATAGCCTTTCATCCGCAAATGGATGGGCATACCGAGAGGGTCAATAGGACAATGGAAGACATGCATCGCATGTGTGTCCTGAACTTTGGAAAGCAATGGGAAGACCACCTATACTTGGTGGAATTTGCGTACAATAATAGCTACCAGACGAGTATTCAGGTGGCGCACTTCAAGGCCCTATATGGTAGAATATGTCGCACGCCGTTGTCCTGGTTGGAAACGGGTGAGTCAAAGTTATACAAGCGTCAAGATGTGGAAGATGCTACTTCATAGGTGAGAACCATTCGGGAGAGGTTGCTAATCGCTCAGGATCGTCAGGAGAAGTACTATAATGCCAAGCACAGGAACGTGGAGTTCGTTGTGGGCGACTGGGTGTACTTGAAGATCAAGCCGTTCAAGGGTGTCTCGTGGGTGTGGCGATTGAAAAAGCTAAGCCCGAGGTTCCTTGGGCCGTTTGAGGTTCTGGAGCGGGTTAGTGAAGAAGCCTATCGGTTGAAACTATCAGTGGAGCTTAGTGGACTACATGATGTATTCAATATATCGGTGCTGCGGAAGGCGGTGTAAGAGCCTAGGCAAGTGATCGCGGTCGATCAAGTGCCGATTGATAGTGGGTTGACGACAAAGGTCAAGCCTGTACGAATTGAGGATTCAGAAGCCAAGCGGCTACGCAATAAAGAGATCAGGATGGTCAAGGTCCGTTTGGACAATTGCGGCCGAAAAGATCTCTCTTGGGAACGAGAGCAGACTATGCTTGACGAGTATCCGGAGTTGTTCCGCTCATGTACAATTTAATTTTGTACTTATCTTTCCTTTTTGAAATTTCGTGGACGAAATTCTTTTAAGAGGGAGAGAGCTGTAACGCCCCGAACTCAAAAGAGCGATGGGAGGCATTTTGTACCAAATTTGGAATTTGGCCGGGGGTACACGGCCTGGGTCACGGGAGTGTCCCCGAGTGTGTCGGGGTTGTTCGACTTTCTGCCAGCAAAGTCTCCGTTCGACGATTTCCCAGCTATCCGCGTTCGACGATTTAGCCAAAGTTTGTGTTCGAGGATTTTCCAGCAATCTGCATTCGACGATTTGCCAGGGATCTGCGTTCGACGATCTGGCTGCGTTCGACGATTTTTCCAGGGATCTGCGTTCGACGATCTGGCTGCGTTCGACGATTTTTCCAGGGAACTCTGTTCGACGATTTGGCTGGTTCGACGACTTGCCAGTGATTCTCCGTTCGACGATTCGGCAGCGGTCGATGATTTTGGTTCGACGATCATCGAGCGGAGTTCATGACTGGTTGTCACGGGGTGTCCTTGACGGGATGCGGTGTTCGGCCCATTTCCAGGATGGACTCGGATCACAGCTGTGCTTTTCATTCTTGGGATCCGACGACTGGTTGTCTTTCCGAATGGATTATACCCGAGGGTAGGGTTTAGAACCATTATTTCTGCCGCTGGTTCTCTGTCTACATTTTAGAGAGAGGGGAGAGCTCGAGGAAGAAGAAGGATATATCCGGCCATTGGAGGAGTTTCAGAGCTCCAAATCGCGAGCCGACTTCGGATCTACGAAGGTAAGGTGATTGCGGAGCTTTTCATCCACGTAGATTTCCATGGCACCGAATAAGAACGCTAGGGTAACGATTCTCTACTTGAGCATGTGAAGCTCTTCTTCTTTTGCATAGCAAGCCCGCTCTCGCGAGTTTGCGGTGAGTTTGAGGCGTTCAATCGGGTAGATATGTAAAGTCCCCATTGTTTAGAGCCTGTATTCGAGAACGGACATAGGCATGATGTGTGAGGCCTACCCGGACAAGTTGGTCTGGATCGGTGATGTTGCATTGCATAATTGGCCGGAGAAGACTCCGTGCGAATGTGTGTTTTTTGGGTTTCTACGTGGTAGATTGCAACAGGGAGCCTTGGGGATTAACCCGAAGGTGCACCCGGAAAACTGGGCAGATGCGTGATTTTGCCAACATGGTGGCCTGGGAGCAAAGTTGAACATAACCGGGTTATGTGAAGTGTGTGACGGAAACGGGACTCGGAAGAAGTTTGACCGACATATATATTTTAAATTAACGTTGCGGTGTGAGCAATGGGTTAGGCGGAACCGTACCCATTCTATGTCGTTCGGTTAGAGTCGTTGGCATAGATGAGGGTCTTTGGCGGGCTATGGCTTAAATTGACGTGACCCAAGCCGGGAAGACAAAATGCTCATTGTTTGGCCGTCAAACTGGCAGTGGTGATACCGGGGTATCTATGGCTTTAATTGACATCACATTTGTTGGGTTTCTCTATGGGGTTGGCACAACACTTGTGCACGCAGCGGAAAGATAAAACATCAAGAAAAACCCAAAGAGATGTGGATCGGGCCATGAACAGTTGAATCAAGAAGTTAGCAAAACTAGGCAAAAATTACCTCGGTGGCGTTGAGTCACAACTCAACGGAGAAGCTCCAAACTTTGTCTGCTTGCTAGTGGCGAGTTCTACGTGGAATAGTATCCACGTTTCTGCAGAAGTCCACACGAGTGGGAGAACGCCGGGCTTTCCGTCGCACGGAAGATCGGGAAGGAGAAGACCGCACCTCGGCTATTCCACGGACTGCTAGGTCCGCACCAGGAAGAGCAGCACCAGCGACAGTCGCCGGAGGAGAGGTGGCAGCGGAGCGAATGCGGCGGCGGAACAGTTTCCGGCGGCGGGATCGGGATCGGGATCGGCGAAGAGAGATGCGGAACTCCTTCCGTCGGGTTCAATTCGCACAGAAGAGACAGATCGCATATCTTCCCGAAACCCTAAGTGTTATATTTATACTTAAAGTATAAAATAAACTCAAGAAAATCGCTATCCGCAGACCACCCAGAACTAGGGTTCAGAATCGGCGAGAATGAATCGGTGAGAATCGGCGACAATCGGCGAGAATCACTGAGCAGGTTCGGTGAGAATCATTCGGCGAGTATCACATTGGATCGGCGAGAATCAGAGTACAATACTCGACGATTCTCGCCGATCGTCGAGCCACGCTCGACGACACATAATGATACTCGACGATCGTCGAGCCGCGGTCGACGACAATTGTCAAGGTAGTCGATCGTCGAGAATCAACAATTGATTCTCGACGATTCTCGTCGATCGGCGAGAATCAGCAAGGTGATTCTCGTCGATCGGCGGGAATCAGAAGACCATTCTCGACTAATGACTTTGACCCTCGGACGACGAACCTAACCAGCCCTTCAAGGCAACCTTTGCCCAACCCGATGATCCTATAAGGCAACACTTTGCCCATAACCCTATTCAGGTCGGTGATTGGTAAACTTTACCAACACAGTCAGTCATCCAACTTCTCCACATCTCTTATGTGCGACCCTGCAGGCTCATATTGCGTTGGCAGTGAGATTAGATGTTTGACCACTTCCAGATCATCATGGTAACTCCAACAGACTCCCACTTGATCTCGAAAGTATCAAACCAAAAACCTCACAAACAATGAGCGGCATCTAGCAATGCATCATTGCTCCCCAAGCAATAAGAGTTAATAACTCATAAGCCTTTATGACCAATGTATCAGCGTTGTCTTTGTCCCTTTGTCCCTTACATCCGGAAAGAACTAGAGGCATGGACCGTGTCACCCTCGTAATAGCTCAATCCAAGTTTTCTTGATCCAGGACGGACTTCCAGAGAATGGTGAGTCCAATATCACATATTGACTCAACCAAGCATGGCCATGCATTTCTCAGTCCAGTTCCATCAAGGGGCCCATGGATGCAACTCCTGTCATACAGGAAGACAAATCCCATATCTGCTCACACACAAACACCCAAATGATTCGTAACATGCCCAACGACCACCCTTATCATCAACCTTTCTCAAGGAAGACTTTAGATGGCATCAAAGCACGCTCTTCCTCACTTGATGAATGCTGTGACTTCAGGTCAAAGGACCACAACACCATTGTCAATTGAGACCTACTCGTGACACTATTGGATGACAATCCACAGAGTAGTCTCAGGTTGGGTCTGTCCAGTACAACTTGTTCACTAACAAGTACCCACGTGATGACTTGATATCACAATATCATGACCTGTGAGAACCAGTCATCAGTCAACACACGTGCTAGCCTTCATGTATCATCATCACCCTTAGTTTCTATGATGATACTCGACCAGGGACCTTTAAGAATGAAGCTTCAAATAAATCATGGGCTCTCACATTCAAGTCACGTACTTGATGTCCCATGGAAGCAAACATTCTAAGGGTATCTATTATGTTAACATTTAACTATCATATATAGAAAAACTCATAATAAAAGAATTTGCCATTAATTATAAAAGAAAAACTAGGTACACAGTTCATCATATGAACAAACAGCCAACAAAATACAAGATTACATGCAACCCACAAGATTCTCGCTAGAGTTGATCATTTAGGTATCGTATACCCATCGATCTAGTATGACCATCATGCTTTCTCTGCGCGAGAGGCTTTGTCAGCGGATCCGCAATATTTTCCTCAGTCGGCACTCTGCAAATGTTTACATCTCCTCGTTCGACAATGTCACGAATAAGATGAAACCGCCGGAGTATGTGCTTGGAGCGCTGATGAGATCTAGGTTCCTTAGATTGTGCAATTGCACCATTGTTATCACAGTAGAGAACTACGGGACCAACAATGCTAGGAACTACATCAAGCTCGCCGATGAATTTCCTAATCCATACAGCCTCCTTCGCCGCATTAGCTGCTGCGATATACTCGGCCTCTGTTGTAGAATCAGCAACTGTCTCTTGCTTGGAACTCTTCCAGCTTACAGCTCCTCCATTCAGGCAAAACACAAAACCTGACTGAGACTTGGAGTCGTCTCGATCAGTTTGGAAGCTAGCATCCGTGTAACCACTTACAACGAGCTCTTCCTCTCCACCATACACCAAGAACACGTCCTTAGTCCTTCTCAAGTACTTCAGGATATTCTTGACTGCAATCCAGTGACACTCACCGGGGTCTGACTGATACCTGCTAGTCATGCTCAAAGCAAAGGAGACATCGGGTCGAGTACATAACATCGCGTACATGATCGATCCAATTGCCGAAGCATATGGAATCAACTTCATGCGGTCCTTGTCTTCACAAGACTTTGGACATTGGTCCTTAGAGAGATTCACACCATGAGACATGGGCAAAAATCCTTTCTTGGACTCAAGCATGTTGAACCGCTTCAACACCTTTTCGATGTACGTACTCTGGGTCAAACCCAGCAACTTCTTCGATCTATCTCTATAGATCTTAATACTAAGTATATAAGTCGCTTCACCCAAATCCTTCATTGAAAAGCAGTTCCCTAGGTTGTTCTTAACAACTTTCAGGGTAGGAATGTCATTCCCGATCAACAGTATGTCATCTACATACAATATCAGGAAGACAACAATGCTCCCACTGATTCGCTTGTAAACACAAGGCTCATCTTCATTCTTGATGAAACCAAACTCTTTGATTTTCTCATCAAAATGAAGATTCCAACTTCGAGAGGCCTGTTTCAGTCCATAAATGGACTTATTCAGCTTGCATATTTTAGTGGCTTCATCTGGGGATACAAAACCCTCGGGTTGTGTCATATACACTTCCTCAAGGAGGTTTCCATTAAGGAAAGCCGTTTTGACATCCATCTGCCAGATCTCGTAGTCATAATACGCAGCAATAGCAAGCAATATCCTAATTGACTTTATCATGGCAACAGGGGAAAAAGTTTCATCATAGTCAATACCATGAATTTGCTTGAAACCTTTAGCCACCAGTCGCCCTTTGAATGTCTGTACATTCCCATCCATGTCGGTCTTCTTCTTGAAGACCCACTTGCACCCTATGGGTCGTACCCCTTCAGGTGGTTCCACCAAGTTCCAAACTTGGTTTGCATACATGGAGTCCATTTCGGATTTCATAGCCTCAAGCCATTTGTCGGAGTCCGGTCCATTCATAGCCTCTTGGTAGGTTGCTGGTTCATCATCATGATCCATAAGCAACACATTACCTATTTGAGACACAAGAAATCCATATCTCTCAGGCTCAAACCTCGGTCTACCAGATCTACGTAGGACTTGTGTTCCCTGAGCAGGTTCTCCAGCTACAACATCTTGTAGTCCTGTCTCAAAATCCAATTCCGGTTCGTTCACTACATGTGGCTCTTGAACTTCTTCAAGCTCTACCTTTTCAGTCTTTCTTGATAAGAACTCTTTCTCCAAGAAGACACCAGTCCTTGCGACAAACACTTTGCCCTCGGATGGTAGGTAAAAGTAATACCCTTTCGTTTCCTTAGGATATCCCACCAGATAACATTTATCTGATTTGGGTTCCAGCTTGTCAGGCATTTGACGTCTCACGTATGCCTCACAGCCCCAAATTTTAATGAACGACATACTAGGACGCTTCCCAGTCCATATCTCATATGGTGTCTTCAGAACCGTTTTCGTTGGAGCGCGATTCAATGTCATTGCAGCAGTCTCTAAAGCAAAACCCCAAAAGGAAACAGGCAAGTCTGCATGACTCATCATCGAACGTACCATGTCTAACAGAGTACGATTTCTCCTCTCAGACACACCATTATGTTGTGGCGTTCTAGGTGGAGTGAGCTGTGATACAATACCACACTCTTTCAGATGATCACGGAACTCAAGACTCAGGTATTCGCCACCTCGATCAGATCGGAGTGCTTTAACCCTTTTACCCAACTGGTTTTCTACTTCATTTTTGAACTCTTTGAACTTTTCAAAGGTCTCGGATTTGCACTTCATAAGATACACATATCCGTATCTACTGAAATCATCAGTAAATGTAACAAAGTAGAAATACCCTCCTCTAGCCATGGAACTCATGGGTCCGCATACATCACTATGTACAACACCCAAGAGATCCTCAGCCCTCTCAGTATAACTAGTGAAAGGAGCTTTAGTCATCTTGCCTAACAAACAAGATTCGCATCGCTCAAATGATTCATAATCAAATGAGTCCAAAAGTCCATCTCTATGGAGTTTGGATATGCGCTTCTCGTTGATATGGCCCAAACGACAATGCCAGAGAAACGTAGGGTTCGAGTCATTTGTTCTTAGTCTTTTATTGTTTTCTACATTACAGATCAGATGGTCCAAGTTCAAAACGTAAAGACCATTAAACAATTGGGCTACAGCATAACAAACATCATTCTTAAATATAGAACAACAATTGTTCTTAATTATAAAAGAAAATCCAATCATGTCCAAACATGAAATAGATATAATGTTTCTAGTTATCGCCGGAACAAAATAACAGTTATCTAGTTCTATTACAAGCCCACTGGGCAAAGAAAGACGGTAAACTCCTACGGCTACAGCAGCAACTCTTGCTCCATTGCCGACGCGGAGGTCCACCTCCCCTTTACTCAGCAATCTTCTCCTTCCCAGTTCCTGCACATTTGTACAAATGTGAGAACCACATCCGGTATCCAATACCCAAGATGAAGGAGCAGAAAGGTTTATCTCTATAACGTAAACATTAGAAGCGGAAGTCATACCTCCCTTCAATTTCTGCAGACCCTCAATATACGAAGGACAGTTCCTCCGCCAATGACCAGCCTTGCCACAGTGGTGGCATTTCCCTTCCTTCACCGTGCTCTTCTTCTTGATCAGTGCTGAAGACTTGAGCTCAAGATATGACTTAGGTCCTACCTTCGTCTTCTTGGAGCCCTTGGCTTTGCCCTTGCCCTTATGCACCATCAGTATGGGGCTGGCAGGCTTGGCCTTCTTCATGTTGATCTCGGCAGTTCTTAACATGCCTAGGAGTTCGGGCAGTGTCTTGTCTATCTCATTCATGTTGTAGTTCAAGACGAACTGCTCATAACTGTCCGGCAACGATTGCAGGATCAGATCCGTGGCCAACTCTTGACCAAGAGGAAAACCCAGCCTTTCAAGGTTCTCAATATACCCAATCATCTTGAGTACGTGAGTCCCTACTGAGTCTCGAACTCCCATCTTGCACTGAAATAACGCTTTCGTGATGTCGAACCTCTCTTGACGAGCCTGCCCCTGAAACATTTTCTTGAGATGCTCGTCAATCTCCTTGCACCCCATGTTCTCATGTTGCTTCTGAAGCTCAGAGTTCATGGTGGCAAGCATAAGGCACTCGACATCCAAAGCATCATCAGTATACTTCTTATAAGTATCCTTCTCAGCACGGGAAGAGTTCCCTGTCGGCACCTCGGGGCTTCTTCTTCCAAGACATAGAGCTTTCGCTCTTGCCTGAGAACAATTCTCAGGTTCCTATACCAGTCCATATAGTTTGTCCCGCTGAGCTTATCCTTCTCAAGGATGGCTCTCAGAGACAGCGTGGAGTGTGAAACGCTTGCCATGGAATTCTACAAGAATTTATGCAGAATTAAAATCAGTACCTAAATTTCAATTACAATTTATTCTAATTAGGACTTCAATTAAAAAATACTCCCACTATTTTATTCGAAATGATAGCCCTCACTAACAATTCGGAGAGTTCATGCGAGCTACTCTCTTAGTGGACAAGATCCGTATTTCACCAACACAATGAGTCCGCTTTGGCGTTCCTCTCACGATGTGGTTATTTAGGTAGGCAACGCTTGTCAATTGCATCCTCATGCAATTCTTGTATGGTTGGTGAATAACTCCTTATTCGCATCCATCATATGGTGCATGCCAACCCTATGCCTCTAGGCACTCAACCTTTGAGGTCACCTAGTTAAGCTGGACCCGATGTCAACAGTGGGATATCACAATTATCCGCTCGCACCCTTACCAAGATAGATTAATGCACCTTGCTTTGGCAAGCCCACATTTCATCGATCGAGGCAGGAAGAGTGTCATCCATCGGAAGGCATCCGAACACTTAATATTAAAAGAAGGGATTTCAATTTTAGGTTAACAATTAACCATGATCAACATTTGATCAATGTGCACATCCAAAGAAAAACAATTCTTCTAAAACCACATGCATCCCTTATGTGCACATCCTGACACCATCAACATTTGATAGAAGGAAGGGCTAAATCTGAGCATCCGGAAATTTCCAAATCCTCAGATTTACATGCATTGGACAAAGGCAAAGACAGCTCAACTTAAAGCAGTAGACAAGCTCATCTCTCTTTGTTGGATTCAAAATCCACAACATACTCGAGGGATGGTTACTGCTAAGGAGACAACAATTTCTAACACTTAGAAATTCCACCGAAATTCCAATCGTTCTTGGCGAAGTGCTAAGACTAAATCTAGACATTTAGAACACTTCTAAATCTCTAGGTTTACACGCATTGGAATAAGACAACTTCCAAAACAACAGTCATGGCCGGAACCTCCCTCTGATACCACTGTTGGGTTTCTCTATGGGGTTGGCACAACACTTGTGCACGCAGCGGAAAGATAAAACATCAAGAAAAACCCAAAGAGATGTGGATCGGGCCATGAACAGTTGAATCAAGAAGTTAGCAAAACTAGGCAAAAATTACCTCGGTGGCGTTGAGTCACAACTCAACGGAGAAGCTCCAAACTTTGTCTGCTTGCTAGTGGCGAGTTCTACGTGGAATAGTATCCACATTTCTGCAGAAGTCCACACGAGTGGGAGAACGCCGGGCTTTCCATCGCACGGAAGATCGGGAAGGAGAAGACCGCACCTCGGCTATTCCACGGACTGCTAGGTCCGCGCCAGGAAGAGCAGCACCAGCGACAGTCGCCGGAGGAGAGGTGGCAGCGGAGCGAATGCGGCGGCGGAACAGTTTCCGGCGGCGGGATCGGGATCGGGATCGGCGAAGAGAGATGCGGAACTCCTTCCGTCGGGTTCAATTCGCACAGAACAGACAGATCGCATATCTTCCCGAAACCCTAAGTGTTATATTTATACTTAAAGTATAAAATAAACTCAAGAAAATCGCTATCCGCAGACCACCCAGAACTAGGGTTCAGAATCGGCGAGAATGAATCGGTGAGAATCGGCGACAATCGGCGAGAATCACTGAGCAGGTTCGGTGAGAATCATTCGGCGAGTATCATATTGGATCGGCGAGAATCAGAGTACAATACTCGACGATTCTCGCCGATCGTCGAGCCACGCTCGACGACACATAATGATACTCGACGATCGTCGAGCCGCGGTCGACGACAATTGTCAAGGTAGTCGATCGTCGAGAATCAACAATTGATTCTCGACGATTCTCGTCGATCGGCGAGAATCAGCAAGGTGATTCTCGTCGATCGGCGGGAATCAGAAGACCATTCTCGACTAATGTCTTTGACCCTCGGACGACGAACCTAACCAGCCCTTCAAGGCAACCTTTGCCCAACCCGATGATCCTATAAGGCAACACCTTGCCCATAACCCTATTCAGGTCGGTGATTGGTAACCTTTACCAACACAGTCAGTCATCCAACTTCTCCACATCTCTTATGTGCGACCCTGCAGGCTCATATTGCGTTGGCAGTGAGATTAGATGTTTGACAACTTCCAGATCATCATGGTAACTCCAACAACATTGACCGGTTCACCGAGAATGTACCCTGAGTGCACGGGGTGTGTGGTCGTGCGTGCCTATGCCTCTGATGAAATGCATATTTATATACTGCTTGGTTATGCTAATAAGTGCAGGGAAGGAGAATCGCCGCCCCGAATTGGGGGCGGGATCGTTATAATTTGGTCAGCATTGCTGACCGTTGCTTTTGTTTGCCACTGTGCGGTGGTTTGTTGTTTGTAGGTGCTGCTGGACCAAGCAGTCAATAGCGGGCTAAAGCCCGAGTTGCTGTGCCGGCCCTCGAAGGCCTAATATTTTGGAAGCTTTCTTTATTCATGTATGGCCGGCCTGCGTGCCGAGGTTTGAAAACATGTAATTTTGAAGGAAACAATTTGTAAGGCCTTAAGGCTAGTACTTGTGTATTTGTACTTCATTCCTTTGGGATTTTTTAGTGGACATTCATGCTATTTTGTGCTGGGTTCTTTTAATTGCAACTTATAAAACTACTTCCGCTAGAATGCTCTGTGTAGGACGTTGAATTGGTTGGATGGTTTCCATTGAGTAACCACCTGGTCTGTCTGTGGTATATGGCATCGGCCCCCAGCCGGACCTACTGCTATATGTTATGCGACGGATAGGGGGTGTTACAATAGCAGCAGTCCTTTTCTTTTGTTACCCATCCCCAGTCTGACTAAAGGTTGGTCCGGCAGTAGAAGTGCTTGGGATATCTTATGCCCAACCAGCAGTTGCCTTCTTTTTAGAAAGTATACTCTTGATGGCCTCTGAGATACCCAAGTCTAGTCTACTGATAGACTTGCCCTTGGTCTTAGAATGGGTTGGAGTATTCTAAGAACAGACTACAACTTTACCTTTAAGTGAAGGGGCTGGTGCACCAAAAACAAATGGTCCAAAAGGCACCATTTGACATTCCTCGTGGGGAGCTATGAAGGAACTTGCCGTACTACTATATCTTCCACCATAGTGGAAACAATCTTTGTTCTCACTAGTGGGCCTACTATTCATCCAGTGACCATGAATGCTCTCACGGTCATACCTATTAGAGGGTGGCACCACTCTCTTGAATTGAATATGAGGCATTGAGGCTAGTGGCTGCATTGGAGCTTTGCCCTTTCCCTTAGGATTGACAGCTCTTTTTCTTCCCTTGAACCCCAACCCCTTCTTACCCTTTTGGTGGGAGAAGGAGTCTATCAAGGGCAGCACTGAACTTGGCTTGGAGTAGCTAGCCAGTATCCTCTTCTCCCTCCTCAGCAATTCTTCCAAGTGCCTTGTTTGGTTCTCATGTTACTCAATGATGCCTATCTGAATGAAGGAAATGGTTTTTTGCTCAATAATTTCCTTCATTTCAGTTTCAGCAATTCTGCATGTTGGGAAGCAGCATGCTGCAGGGAGGATATTTCCCTAGCTTGCTTCTTGGCTAGCATCCTGCTTTTCTTGAAAGCATTCAACAAGACACCATACTTGTCAAATACTGAACTGGTATCTAACTCTAATTCATACTCATCTCCATCACAAGTTTGAGATACGTCTGAATCAGTACCTGTCCTATAATTAGACTTTGATGAAGAGCTGGATGGAGAGTGTACCTTAGATGGTCCAGGCTGATCCTGGCAGGATTCCTCATCTACTCTTGCCATCAACCCAATATAAGCTTCATCATCCTCATCTGATTCTGATGAGGAAGAATCAATCCAGCTTTTCTCCTTCTTAGTAATGAAGGTATTCTCCTTATTGCTTCTCTTGTGGTGATGATTCTTCTCACTTGCCTCCTTCTTCTCAGGACATTTAGCAACAACATGACCTGGCTTGCTGCAGCAAAAATATATAATCTTATTAGAAACATGTTTACCAGATTTTGAGTCATACCTTCCCTCCTTGGATGGTTTCTTCTTATTTCTGTAATAGTCCTCCTTGTGTTGAAAGGAAGAGGTAGGTTTGCTCCTCCAAGACTTCTTCTTCATCATCTTTAGAAACTGCCTTGAGAAAGCAGCAAACTACTCATCAGACATATAACATCCTGATTGCTCTTGATCTTAACTTTCTGACTCAGATGGACTTCTTGGTGGAGAAGGATTCTTCTCCTTGCTCCTCTTGGAGCTATGAACCTTGAAAGCCACATCAGATTCTTTAGCCTGGGCTCTGCTAGTCTTCTCTTCCTCCATCCTTGCTGTCATCTGCATCTCATATGACAGCATCTTACCAAACAGTGTGGCTGGTGGAATATCTGCTAGCTTTGTCACATCTCTAATGGCACATATCTTTGTATCCCACTCTCTAGTAAGTGACCTAAGAAACTTATCATTCAGCTCATAGTTGCTAAAGACCCAGCCATAGGTCCTTAGTTCATTAACAATTCTGAAAAGCCTCTAATAGTAACTAGCTTTAGTCTCCTCCCTGATCTGTCTGAAAGCTTCATACTCTTGATTGAGCTTTGACTTTCTATCATTTATAACGTCCTCAGTACCTTCCATACACACTATCAAGGTGTCCCATATTTCCTTAGAGGTCTTGTAGTGCACTAGGTTTTGAAAGGTAGAGTCATCTATGAAACTTACTATAATATTTTGTGCCTTCTTATCCATAGTAGCTAGAATGACCTCATCCTTAGTCATTTCTATATACTTCTTTGGAATATGAATGTTGGCATCAAGGACAGATATCTTCATTGGGATGAAGGGTCCTTCTTGAACTGTTATATAGATCCTAGGATCAGATGACTCCATGAACAATCTGACCCTTTCCTTCCATATGCCAAAAAGACTCGTTCCTGCAAAGAGGAAGTTTTATGGATCCTAGCTCTTTGTGATTCTCTCCTGAACCCATCTGTGCTAACTGTCAGCTACCCTAGAGATCTACCCAGACTGTTAAGCCTTTCTTGAGTAACCTCCCTCTTATACCACTTAAAAGTCTTTAAATCCAAGGGTAGCTAATCACCTAGAGGGGGGGGGGTGAATATATTATTGTAGTCTTTTTGATTTCTTTATACTCTTTTATTATTCTATCCCCAAATGTGTATACTTAGTTCAGCTTTTAAGATAAGAACACACAACACACCAGAAAATAGCACATAGCACACCAGATTTTTTTAGCGGTTCACCAGTATATGGGTACATCCACTGTCCCTCTTAGCCTTTCTAACAGTTTGTTAGACAAGGCACTTCTCCAATCAACTAAGCTCTTTAGAGATTATAACATGATCCCATAGGATCACTAGTCTCCACCGAGACTTACAACACAGGCTCACAGCCCAACACACAGTAATCACCTGATCACCTAACATAGGAACAACTGCCCTCAACACATGCTGGGAAATTAGCCCTTTCACACAGATCCCCACACAGGATCCTTCTCACAACCTTTATAACTCAGGCATTACAACACAGTTCTCTCAGAACCACACACAACCTATTTAATCTAGGCATATACACAGATCTTTGAATAGATCTAATATAAATTGGATGCAAATCAGAAATTTGATTCCAGAGATAATGTTCTCTGAATCAAAATTTTCCTGCGTTGAGTGACTCTTAGCCCTATCTTCTTCTCAGCAATAAGAAAGATGATCTTCAATGATCTGCGGCTTGTGCTGAAAGTTCTTCAGAATCATGATTCTAATCTTACTGATGAAAAAGGGTGGAAAACGATCATGAATCAGCTAACATGTAAGGCAGATTACAGTTCCTCTGACTTCCCTTCAGTCCAGTGAAAATCCGGTGCATATATCTTCTTCTTCTTCGATTCAGAGAACGATCTTCAGATTCAGCTCAGATTGAATCGAGAAGAAACTTTTAGTTAGGGATCGCCTAACTGATTCCTCTTCCTCAGAGAAATTCTCTATTCTTGTTGAATCCGATGTTGATTGCTTCAGCTATCTCAAAAGCCTTCAGATTTGGCGAATTGAAGCTTTTGTTTCTGCAACAATGGCGGGCGAAGACGACGAACTCCCGCTCCTCTTTTTCAAATTAATTTTATCTCTCATAAAATTGTTTAGATCCAGATCTCAGCTTATATTTATAATCTCATCATCCGGCGAGTTGAATGTTACGTGTCGCAGCTTTACTGTCTGTTTTAATCCTTAGATTAATAAATTTAGTTTAACAGCAAACTAACGACGACGTTAATAATGATTTGCAGCACTTTCATAACGAAGTTGAAATTCGTTGACTTGTTGACTTTGCTGACATCACCATCTGGACTTATCAAATTTCAGACAAGTCCAGAACCGTTAAGTATGTTGAGTGAATGAGCAATACTCAACGATTCTGTACTTAGAAACTTTTCAGCTATGTTAGGCGTTGAGTGAATGGCCTTCACTCAACACTTTTAGATTAAGCTTAGTCTTCTGCTTCTTCAGTAACCTTGGCGTTGAGTGGAATTGAGTGAATAAGTAACACTCAACGAATCTATACTTAGAAACTTTTCCAGCTTTGCTAGGCGTTGAGTGGCGTTGAGTGAATAAGCTTCACTCAATATTATTTACCTTTGCCTTACTTTCTGCCTAATGGTATTGACATCTTTGAGTCCTCACTTCTGTTCTTTATTATGTCGAGACAGTTCTATTGTCTCTACACTACTGTCCCGCACTTTAAGGTGTCGAGATATCTGACTTATCTCGACACTGTTGACTTGATCTTCAAGGTGTTGAGATAACTGAATTGCCTCGACACAACTGTCTGAACTGTCGAGTTAAGTGTGTTGATACTGTTTTCTTAACACTGTTGTCTTGTATCTTTCTAATCTCGACATTTCTCCTACAAAGGTGTCGACATAGTTGTGAAGTGTGTCAAGATAACTGAATTGTCTTGACACAGCTGTCTGAACTATCGAGTGAAGTGTGTCGACAGCTGTGTACTTGTTTCAAGTCTGTACTCATCACTATTGAAAGAGACTTAGGCAATTGAGAATCCTTTGATACCAATTAAAAGTTATGGGGATAGATATAATTAGCTCTAGAGGGGGGGGGGTGAATAGAGCTTTAAAAACTTTTACAGATCTATATGATTTAACTGTAAAATAGGTGATAGTAAATATTAAGTAAAGAGATCAAAGCAAAACTATCACAACACTGTACAAAAAGAAAAAGGGCAATCAAAAAACACAAGAAATTTTATAGTGGTTTCTCAAACTATGTACATCCACTCTTCTACCACCCTGGTAGGAATCCACTAGCAGGTTTTGATCAGGTGACTGCCACCATGGGTTTTTGCTCAGGTGCCCTGTCACCACAAGATCTATTTGCAGGGAGATCTCACAACCCTTTAAGCTTTTGACCAGGTGCCCAAAACCCAACAATAAACTTTTGAAGGGAGTTAATAAACCCTTTACACAGTGAAATTAAAGTTGATGATGTCTTCTCTTTTTCTCTAAACAACAGAGAAGACAAAAGTGGATCTTTGTTGTCAAAGCTCCACATGAGATGTAGAGTAGTTCAGGAAAGAAGGAAGCTTTACTTCAGGGTGTAGGTCTTCAGATTGATGTTGATCTCCAGCAAGCTTTTTATACTAATTGTATTCGATGTCTCTTGAAAGCTTGGAGAAGATTTGTTGATGATGAAGACATGATGAATTTTCAGACTACTGTAACTTTCTGTGTCTGCCCGTATGAATTAGTAGATTCTCTAACTTCTTATTTTATCTATTGTGTCATTGATAGCATATCATTCTTCTCTGTATCTCTTCTGAATTTGAATTTTACTACTTGATTGACTGCTGAATTCTTAAAACTTGGACAAACGGCTAGAAGGGCATAAATTTGATTCCTCAACTGTCCCAGTTATTAAGCCGAATTTTTACTCTATGAAATCTAGTAATATATTAAGCGTAGAAGTCACATCATCATTTTAAGATACTGCACCTTCACTCTCATATAGGTTAACAAATGAACCAACTCAGTATTTTTCTGCAGCGCAAAACCTATATATTTTCTCCCCTATGGACTAGTGATCCACCCGACCGACGGACATGATCATTAAATCTAATAACTTATATGCATTATTTTTAACTGAATTCCATAAATCATTTACTTGAAGTAAATGTGAGGACGAGTTGTTTGATCGTCTGCAGTTGTCCCCTGCACGGCGTGGCATCACGGCGCATATTTTCTCTACTCTGACGTATTTTTGATTACAGAGAAAATGCGGGTCTTGGCAGTTGGTATTAGAGGGAGGTTATGCAAGAGGGTTGGTTGGTTTGACAAGCCAGTCGAACAACTTTTCCTTAAGCAAAACTCTAATCGTATCTTTTCATTGCATACACAAACCGATATGTCATCAGTAGATCTTGATGGAAGCACGAACACTACACTCATAGCATGATAAGAAGTATACAAGGCATATTATGTTGTATGAGATGCATAATATGTGTTTGTATATGGATCCACCATAGGTGGCAACATGTGACGGTTATGTAGTATGGGATGCATAACCATCATTACATGGATGCCGATTAGCACGTTTACTTTTCTTCGTTACATACAATATTATGTAGTATGGGATGCATAACATTGCATGTGTACGCCGCTCATAACATGCACTAAGGCCTTTTCATAATGCATAGCACTGCATGCATAACATACCATGGCATGAGCACACGTGCCAAGTTAAAGATCTACATGAGGACATATGTACACCTATGATTTGAGAAGAAATTTAAACATTCACGCATTCATATTATAAGTAAAAGTTAGAAGCATATCATCATTTTATGATTTGCCAGAGCAAGGTAACAGCAAGAGCAAGTATCTATTCTTTCCATGATCTGATCTGAGTTAGGGTATTCAAGTTTTCTAGTTTCAGTGTCGTAAGATAGGTCCTTGATAAGTCGTTTGTTCGTATCGGTAAAATATGAACCCGAAACAGTTTGTTAAGGGAATACCTTCCCAGTTTGTGATGTATTAGGCAAGGTTTGACTAGATATCGGTTTATTCTGTAGAATGCCGCCTAAACGTGTTGCGACGAGGTCGACTCCCAAGTCAGAGGGTGAGTCTTCTGGTGCCTAGAGCGAATCGGTGATCAAAGAGTTGCGACAAAGTAATGAGTCCCTGACAAGGCAAATGGTGGACATGCGATCTCAGATACAATCATTATTGGTTGTCGTCACCGGGCAGTACACTAGAGCGCAGGACCCTACTGTGGACCAAACAATTCCAACTCCCCCTGCTGTTCTAGTTCCCCCAGTCACACTGCCGCCTGAGATGAAATTCATTTCTCACTTCCAGCGACTAGGACCTCCTTCGTATGATGGGAGAGCAGACTTTATGGCATTGGATGATTGGATCATTGCCATGGAAGCAATGTTTTCCTACTCTGGTGTATCCTTCGATCAGAAGGTGATGATTGTGGCGTATCAGCTGAAGGGTATTGCGAAACATTTATGGATTAGAGAGAAAGAGAACCTTTCTGATGGGTGATCCTGGGAATCATTCAAGAGTATGTTACTGAAAATGTTTTTACCATCGGTAGAGCGAGACCGTCTAATGAATAACTTTTTACACCTAAAGCAGAGGCAACTCACTGTTAGTGAGTACGAGGTCGAGTTTAGCAAGCTCAGTCGTTTCTCCCCAGATCTGGTAGCATCCAAATAAGGCAGAGTAAAGCTTTTCCTGGGTGGTCTGAGGTATGACATCCAGCAGTTGGCTAGAGCATACAAGTTTGAGACCTTTACCGAAGTAGTCGAAGCTGCCTTAGAGTTTGAGGCGATAGAAAATGCGAAGCATCGAGGATTACATGCGAAGAAGGACCAGAGGAAATCTGACGACGGAGGAAGTGCTAGGGCATCTGGACTTGCAACGAATAAAGATAGAAGAGAAGCGTGTAGCTTATGTGATAGGCCAGGACACCCTTTTGATAAGTGGCTTAAGAGACTGGATGCACAGAATCTGTCTCAGGTACACGCGATCCAGGATGCTCCAAAGCGAGGTCCTATCTATTCTTATTGCCAGAGGAGTGGGCATGATGTGGCCCGTTGTCGCAAAAAGGCTGGAGCCTGTTTTCTTTGCGGCCAGAAAGGGCATATGAACGCTAATTGCCCGCAGAGCCAGTCTGCGCTGCATGCAATTCTGTTGCAGACTCTACCGCCGCCGCCGCCTCTCGTGGACAAGGGAAAAGGAAAGTTGAATGTGTTGACCAAGGAGGAAGCCCAATCCTCGACTCAAGTGATCTTAGGTTAGTCTGACTCGACTAGTAATCTCTTTTAGTAGATTTATAGTTTCCGCATTTTAGTTGCGCGCGCTATGTGTTTAGGTGAATTTAAGGTGAAGAATAAGTGGGCATGCATTTTGTTCGACTCGGGTGCAACTCACTCCTTTATGGCGAGGAGTTTTGTAGACCAACATCGCTGGGCTCTCGACTAGTTAAACACCTCCATAAATGTCAAATTTCCTTCAGGAGAGTTGGTGAGGTCAAGTCAGGGTATCCAGAAATGCCCCATCTTCCTGGGTGGTTTATAGCCTTTGCGGATCTGAAAGTGCTAGATATGGTAGACTTTGACGTGATTTGGTCATGGACTTGTAGTCCATCTATGATGCCATCATTCAGTACAAGCACAAATGCTTGTATTTTAAAGGTGACAATGGCCAACCCATGAATGTATATGGTTTGTCGCATCAGGAAACTCCGAACATTTCTGCGGTACGTGCTAGCAAATTTCTAGAGTCTGGTTGTGATTCATTTCTTGTCTCTGTTTCTGTTCTGGGAGTTACACCAGTTGAGCCTCGGGTTGAGGACGTTTTTGTTGTGTGTGAGTTTCCGGATGTCTTTCCTATTAGTCTTCCTGGACTTCCTCCTGAGAGAGAGGTAGAGTTTGTTATAGATCTCGAGACAGGCACTCGTCGTATTACAAAGGCACCGTACCGCATGGCGCCGCGTGAGATAGAGGAGCTGTGTACTCAACTGGATGAGTTATTGCAGTGCGGTTTTATTATACCCAGTTCTTCCCCCTGGGGTGCACCAGTGCTCTTTGTGAAGAAAAAGGATGGAACGATGAGGTTATGCATTGATTATCGAGAGCTAAACAAGGTGACAATTAAGAATAGATATATGTTGCCTAGGATCGATGACTTGTTCGATCAGTTGCGAGGTAGCTCCGTGTTCTCGAAGATTGACCTCCGTTCAGGTTACCATCAATTAAGAATCCGAGAGTCAGATATTCCGCGAACTGCTTTTCGTTCTCGCTATAGTCACTTTGAATTTCTAGTGATGTTGTTTGGGTTAACGAACGCACCGTCAGCTTTCATGGACATGATGAACAGGGTGTTCAAGGATTTTCTGGATAAGTTTCTGGCGGTATTCATTGACGATGTCCTGGTATATGTTAGAAATGCAGATGAGCACGCCTTGCACTTGCACTTGGTCGTGTCTACTCTAAGGGAGCACAAGATGTATGCAAAGCTTTGCAAGTGCGAGTTCTGGTTGCCTCAGGTGTGATTCCTAGGACACATTGTAAGTAAGGAAGGTATCTCAGTGGATCCCGCGAAGATAGCTGCAGTCTTGGATTGGAAGAGACCTACATAACCTAAGGAGATAAGGAGCTTCTTAGGGTTTACAGGTTACTACAGAATATTTGAGGAAGGATTCTCTATACTATCTACGTCGTTGACTAGGCTTACGCAAAAGAGAGCAGCTTTTGTTTGGAGTGATGCCTGTGAGGAAGCTTTTCAAGAGCTCAAGAGGAGATTGTGTTCTGCTCCAGTGTTGGAATTGCCGGTGGAAGGTGTAGAGTATGCTATTTATGTGGACGCCTAGGGGGTTGGAGTCCATTGTATATTGATGTAGGACGGCAAAGTGATTGCGTATGGATCGAGACAATTGAAGGTGCATGAAAAGAATTACCCTACGCACGACCTGGAATTTGCTGTCGTCATATATGCCCTGAAGTTGTGGAGACATCTTCTGTATGGAGTGTCGTGCAAAATTTATTCGGACCACAAAAGTTTGAAATATGTCTTACTCAAAAGGAATTGAATTTGCGCCAGCATCGATGACAAGAGTATGTTGCGGACTACGAAGTCGATATCCTTTATCATCCCGGCAAGGCTAATATAGTAGCAGATGCGTTGAGCCGGAAGCCCGCACATATCGTTAACCTCTCGGTGCAATCCCTTATTGAAGAGTTTTTGCTCATGGACATAAACGTAGGGAATAGCGCTTCGCCGAGTAGCTTAGAGGTGGTTGAGCCTTCGTGGATTACTTCACTAGGATACATCAGAAAGACGATCGTGATTTACAGCACCTCCACAGTAGGA
The DNA here is from genome assembly GCA_039583875.1 of Platanthera guangdongensis. Classification (NCBI taxonomy): domain Eukaryota; kingdom Viridiplantae; phylum Streptophyta; class Magnoliopsida; order Asparagales; family Orchidaceae; genus Platanthera; species Platanthera guangdongensis. Next base: position 169,453,813 of record CM077158.1, on the reverse strand, counting down.
CTGAGAAAGGGGAATTACCTGACTTTTCAATTAACAACGTGGGTACCCTAAAGTACCGCGACAGATACTGTATTCCCGCTGTTGGGGACTTCCGATCTAGAATATGCAGTGAAGCACATAGTCCAAGTGTTGCTTATCATTATGGCTCCACGAAAATATACAGAGATTTGAAGCAAATTGTTTGGTGGTTAGGCATGAATAATGACATCGCAAGATTTGTATCTGAATGTTATACCTGTCAGCGTATCAAAGCTGATCATAGAAGGTCGGGTGGTAAGTTAACTCCTTTAGATATACCGAGTTGGAAATGGGAGAGTTTATCCATGGATTTCATAACTTGTTTGCCGAGATCTCCCCGAGGGTATGATGCAGTGTGGTTATCGTGGACAGACTAACCAAGTGTGCCCACTTTGTGCCTTTCAAGACTAATTATTCCATGGAAAATATAGCTGAGCTTTATCTGGACGAAGTTATCAGACAGCATGGTGTACCTACGAGTATTGTGTCAGATCGAGACTCTCGATTCATGTCTCGTTTCTGGCAGAGCTTGCAAGGAGCTCTAGGTACTGACTGTTGAAAACGAAAATCGGTCTCCTCGGCCATCTCCTTCCTAGCTCGCCTGCCGGGGGCATCTTAGCTCAGAGAGGGGGCGACCGCGATCTGGGCTGCTGGAGTCGAGCACTCGGCCCGCGTGCCGAGTGCGAAGTTGATGAGGTTCAGCACCTCACTCCTGAAATCCTCGAACATCCTCACTGTGGTGAGAGGCGGGGGGGGGGGGGGGGGGGGGGGGCGAGTCCGGCCTGTCAGATCCCTGTCCTCCTGTCATCGAACTCGCTGAAACTTTTCTGCACTGACAACGCTCCACGCTCACCGCACCAAAATGTTGTAACCGAAAATCGGTCTTCTGTGGAGTTCACCCTTGGGGAAGGGGTGGTATCACGCCTACTTTACTCCTGCAAGCAAAACAATAAAGAAAACAAGGAAAGAACGACCCAAGGGCTCGGCGGGGAGGACCCACCACACAACCAGAAGATCTGAGAGCGCTTCCCCTCCTTATCCAGAGGCCAAGCTAAGGTACCCTCAGAGAGCACTTGAAAACTGGAGCAGGAGAGCACAGGAAGCATGCCTTCTGAGGTACCCCTTGGGTCCTATTTATAATTTTTTGGAATCTCAACTGCCAATAACCAAATGAACTAACCTGAAATTACCAGTAAACCCTTGGCTGGGTCTGCCAACAGCCAAACTCCGCTGTTTTCAAGGGCTATGGGCAGACCAGCGGGGGCAAAACAGTAAAAAGTACCTCATGCATGCAGGCGAGCCGGGGAGCTTGATCACCTCGGCAGGTCCTGCTCGCCTGCTGGTGCCGAGCTCCGTTGCGAGGGCACGAGTTGGGACGGTGAGCTCGCCAGTCGATAGGCCTCCAATAGTCAAACTCAGGTCGACGAATGCCGAACTCCGGTCGCCGAATGTCGAGCTCGTGGTCGGCGACTGCCGAACTCGCGGTCGACGACTTCCGAACTCACGGTCGACGAATGCCGAGCTTGCGTTCGACGATTGTCGATCTTTGGTCGACGATGGCTGATCTTCGGTCGATGATGGCTAATCTTCGGTCGATAAATGCTGAGCTCGGGCTCGGCTTCTCTCCTGCTGAGCTCGCCCACTATCTTCAGCCCGACATGTCTGGCTCCTGGCGGTCTTGCTCGCCGGACATGGTGTTGTACATTGACCTTAGGCATTCTACTGCCTATCATCCTCAGACAAATGGTCAGACGGAGAAAGTGAATCAGATCTTGGAGGATATGATTAGATGCTATATTCTGGACCATGGTGGGGCTTGGGATAAGCTCCTTGGATTGATGGAGTTCGCGTACAATAACAGTTATCAGGAGAGTTTGCAAATTGCGCCCTTTAAAGCTTTATATGGGAGGCGTTGTCGAACTCCCCTGTTTTGGGCAGAAGTTGGTGAGAAGCCTTTGCTCGGTGCAGAAGCGTTGGAGGATATGAGAATTTCAGTGAGGCATATTCGTGAAAAGCTGAGGTTGGCTCAGGAGCGATATGAAAAGTATGCTAATCGGTGAAGAGGTTATCTGGAGTTTGCAGTTGGGGACATGGTGTTTTTGAAGGTCTCTCTGATGCCAGGTGTTAAAATATTTGGAAGGAAACATAATCTAGATCCCAGGTATATGGGACCTTTTCAGATTCTGGAGCGCATTGGAGTTTTTGCCTATATACTGGAATTACCTGATTCTTTCTCTGCTGTTGACAACGTGTTTCACGTGAGCCAGTTGTGAAAGTGTGTCCGTAATGATCGGCATGTTCTTGAATCAGTGCCCCAGTTGCAGCCTAATCTCACGTATGTCGAAGAGCCTGTCCGTATTCTGGAGACGAAAGATCGTGTGTTAAGAAAGAAAACAATTCTGATAGTTAAGGTTCTCTGGCGAAATCAGGATGCTAGAGGCGCAACTTGGGAATTGGAATCCGCAATGAGAGAATCTCATCCTCAGCTGTTCTCCTAGTCTTCCCCGGTTTGTATTCTTGTTTAAAGAATTCTTCGGTCGTGTCTCATCCTCTACCCTTTTGTTTTGTTTTGTGTTCCAAGTTTCGGGATGAAACTTCCTTTTTGGAGTGGTGATTGTAACGCCCATGATTTTCTGGCAATTATTTAATTCTCTTGTTGACTTCATAATGACGTAAGGGGCGTTACGTTAACGTGGAGTTGACGACGCGTCGCCGTTAGTGCGTTTTCGCGTCTATTCGATCGAGTCGGCCAAATTCGTGAATCCTTGCCGAAAATGGAAAATTTTATATTGGAAAATTAAATTGATTAATTTCTGACATGCTCGTCAAGTTTCGTCGCGATCTGAGAGATATTCGAGCCTCGGCGAATTTCCGAAGTTTTGTAGAATTTATGTTCGTCGTAGACTTTGAGGATTTATATCTCAAGAATGGCTCGTCAGATTTTGGTTTTGACTTTTCTGTTGTGTTCGTAGCGTGTGTGTTTGCTTACGGTGTGAGTTTTGTTTAATTTGGCACTCCTTTGGCCCTCCGTTTTGATCTCATAGTTTCCTTATTCAAAAATATATACATATGAATATTTTAATATTAAAGTACTATTCAAAATGAAAATTACTATTCATTTCTATAGTTTGATCAAAAGGTTTTTTTGCAAAGAATTTGTTACTTATGCAAATTTTACTAGAGTAATAATTCTTCTGCCCGAGTACTTCTCGAGTAGATTTTATGTAACTCTCATGTAGGTTGTTTTGAATACTCGTGTACTTTGCTTACCACTCGAGTCCTTTATTTATACTACTCGAGTGATCTCTTCTTACCTACTTGAGTGAAATTTTACCTACTCGAGTGAAATTCTACCTACTCGAGTGATCTGTAGCCTTTCTCGAGTTATCCGTTGTGGTTTGCGTTCGAGTGTCGTTTTGAGAATCCAAACGATGTCGTATGGAAAAATAGTTAACATGAAATTTGTTCGTCTCGACGAGATCTACAATTTTCATGTGGAGAACTGTTTGTTTTGAAGACATTCAAAACCTCTATATAGTCTTTCGGGCACTCGCTCGTAGATCATCTGTTTTAGACAAGAAATTTTATAAATATATATATATATATATATATATATATATATATATATATATATATATATATATATATATATATATATTATTTATATATATATACACATAATCTTATACTTATGATAATTATAAACAAAAACAGAAAAACTTCTTCTTCTTCTCTCGACCGAACCAGAGAAAGTGTCGGCAGAATTCTAAGTCGTGAATCTTGCGGTGGCCGCCGGTGGAGCTCCGGTGCTCGAAATTTCCAACCTATCGTAGATCTTGAAAGCTCTCGTCGAGAGCTATGTTATCCAGGTAATTTTTCCCCATTTCTTGAGTTTTCGCGTTAGGGTTTTTCGTCCCTAATCTCTATTTCGGCCATTTTCGTTCAGATTTCGACTCATAACATCTTCTTTTGCCCCGATCTGCGACGTGGGGTGATTCGGAGAATTTTTCCGGTAAACCCGAGGCAAGTGGTGTTCTTGCCCTCTATCTTGCTCCCTTCCTCTTTATTTTGTAAGATTTTTGTTAAGTTGTCATGTTATTATTTCTTTGAAACTTATCTATAAATTTCATTAGAACTTGTTTATAAATTTTTAGTCAAATTATTGAACCTTTACTCCCAATTCTCATCCTGTAGATTTGGTAATCGATTTTGGTTGCCTTGGCACCTTACTTGTCAAGTCATGTTGATCGTTGCGACACCTTGTGCGTCTCATTGTATTGTTTATACTACACTTGGTTTGACCGTTGAAATGTCCTTATGTAGTCCATATTATTGTTGACCGTAAGTCCGTGAGGGATAAAAAAAAGAAAGAAAGAAACTCTGCTTGTATAATTATGTAACTAAAGCAAGACAGATGGACTATGCGCGTTGGGGTTTCTCCCTCGGCATAGTGTCTTATGCTTGAGTCTGTGCGTGTTGTGGACTTTCATCCCCGACACACTACCTTAGCTTGGTCTGTGCGCGTTGGGGTTTCTCCCTCGGCATGGTTCCTGTTGGCTGGGTTTGTGCGTGTTGTGGACCTTTTTTCCCGGCACAGTACTCTTTATTGTTGAGCTGATCAGTCTCATTTTTTTATTAATGAATAACTTGAATAATAATGAAGGATGAAAGTTTGAACTTCTGATGTTGGTGCTTTGTCCTGTCCTGATGATGTGATTATTCTTTCTTGCTCGGCTAGTTTTTCTGTTGCTTACTTTTACTCTGCTGCTGACCCATTTGTTGCAGTCGCTTTACAATTTTCTTCACTTTGAGATTTGTTTAGTCTGCCTTTGTTCTTTGCACCATTTGTACCTTGCTTCTGAGGTGTTTTCCTTTGAATGCCTCAGGACCAGAGCTATAGCAGGTTTAGCTCACCGTGTTGTGCTTTTGGTGCTGCTGGTTGCTGCGGCCGTTTGCTTCCACCTCTGAGCTTGAGTTAGCTGACTTTGTTTAGACTTGCCAGATTTTACTTTGGGTTCGTGTCAGTTGTTGACACCCATAGTCTTTGACTTTTCTGTGGTGGACTACTTGCTGCTTTTACTGCTGTTACTTTTTATCTTTTTATACTTGCTCTCTGGGATGGATTTATGTTAGGATGCATTTAGTTATTTTAAAGTATACAAAATTGCATTCTTGAGTATCGACATGGCATGACTTTCAACTACCAAATCTACTACTTTTAAGCGTTATAAAAGTTCTCTATATATATTAAGCGTAGAAGTCACATCATCATTTTAAGATACTGGACCTTCACTCTCATATATGTTAACAAATGAACCAACTCAGTATTTTTCTGCCGCACAAAGCCTATATATTTTCTCCCCGAAAGACTAGTGATCCACCTGACCGAGGGACACAGCCATTAACTCTAATAACTAATATGCATTATTTTTAACTGAATTCCATAAATATTTTACTTGAAGTAAATGTGAGGATGAGTTGCCTGAGCGTCTGCAGTTGTCCCTTGCACGGCGTGGCATCACAACGCGTATTTTCTCTACTCTGACGTATTTTTTATAACGGAGAAAATGCGGGTCGTGACACTTGATTCTAAAGACTAGCGTAAACTCTAAGACTGACAAACTTGACCCTGGTTATACAAGATGGGCAAAATAGCCTAATAGTGAACCTTTGCCCAAATCCAAACTAGGGATCCAACAATCTCCCCTATTTCGATGAGATCACTAACAAACAAAATATAAGAAATAATCACAAAGCAAGACAACAAATATCTGGCAGAAAAAAAATCTAGCAGATATATACAACAAGTGCTTTGTGACAAATTAACATAAATAGTTCAAAAAATAAACTAATCAAAAAGTTATTTAGGTTTCTTGGAATTATCTTTCTCAGCTTTCTCAGAAGGTTGTCTGAAGACGATTTCCCTATTGGGATTGGCAGATTTTTTTCTTAGACATTGTCATATCAGCTGCTCTAATAATGTTGCAAGAAATTGCTCTTGGAACAACTGCTTTTGGGTGAAGACTCATGTAAGCATCTATATTGAAAAACTGATTTGCTTTATCATACCTTTTTAGCTCTTCTTTCCTGTAGGAAGACATGGTAGAAAATTAAGAGGGATCCTTGCCTTCTGCTTTAGCTTTGTTAATCAAAGATAGTCCAATTAGTTATTGAAATTTGGTCATTTTAGCAGTGTTCTCCTGTTCAAGATCTACAAAGGGAATTGGTGGAGATTCAGGCCTTTTAGGACTACTGTCCTTCTTTGATTCACCATGAGACTTCGAAGGACTCTTTAGCTCTGTAGTTGAAGGTGGATTGCTTCTTATAGACTGCTGCTGGAGTTCATGCCTGCTGCTCTGAGAATTTGGCTTGGAATGTCTTTGATATGTTTTATTGATTGGAGTTAATCTATTATAGACACTTCCAGAGGCCCATATAGACGGAGGAGGAGGAGGAGGAGGATCCTTTCTAAATTACTTAGGAGGGGATAGGTATATTCTCCTCTTCTTCATTTCCTTTTGTTCATTCTTAGATAGTCATATCCACTGAGGCATACCAGGATAAGGAGTAATCTTATTCAATATGTAATATGGTGTGTCTACAGTTGGATTAGGCTTAGGAACAGCCTTAGGAATAACTTTTCTCTTCTTAGGTATCTTTTTCTTAGATTTTGGTTCATCAGAGTCTTCAGAGTCATCATTATCATCATCGTCATTGTCATCAGAAGAACCAGGAGGATAATCATATAAGTCATCAATCTCTTTCAATGCTTCCATGGAGATTTGCCTCTCAGCCTTAGGTAGAACTTGAAATTATGGAACTTTTGGCTCAGAAACACTTTCAGCAACAATTTGGTTTTCATCTTCTTTTTCCATATCTGCAAACATGATGTCATCCAAGTTCGGCATTGGGGACTCAGCCCACATGCGAGGAGGAGGACTGCACACCCCTTCAACAACTAGTATTTTTGAGATCACAGGGGCGACCAAACTTTAGCTTATTTGGTCCATAACTTCTGGACTTACTGGAGTAGAATAGCATACAATGCCTTTGGAGAAAACTTGCTCAGGAAGAGGAAGAGAATGATAAAAAGTATCAAAATCTCTTAATAAATTAGCTAAGTCCACAGAAGGGACTAGGTAAAAGAATGGTGCTGCTGCCAAAGGTTTTGTAATCTCAACATCAGTGTGCTCAATATAAAATTCTGAAGGATCTGCCTCAAGAAAATCTAATAGCTTTGCATCTGTATTTATACTTTCTATAACTACTATATCCATATATACATCTGTTGTTGTTGCTACTACTGCTGCTGGAGGAGAAAGAATTGGAACTTCTTCACATGACATCTCCCCCTGCATGGTTTCAGAGGGTCCTAAAGACAGGCCTCTAGAAGAAGAATGGATAGAGGGGGCAAAAGCAAAGAGAGCAGAGAGGGAGGAGATAGAATCAGCAAGAGGTGCAATTGCCTCTACTATGAGATTCCTGAGGATTGGAGTGATGAGCTCCAGGATATTGGAGATGGATGGAGAATCCAATTGCATAATCTCAGGAAGTGTCTGAGTAGATATAAATGGATGATGAAATGAAGGGTGGAGTATAAGTCATGATTTCATCTGGAGATGATGGAATATGGTGAGGAGATGATGTTAGTAAGTCTAATGATGGAAGTGACAAAAGGTTATGAAGTGGTATGTCATCAAGGTTAGGTGGTAATGGAGATAAAGGTGGTGTTATGTGTTCTAGAGATGCAAGGGGTGTTGGTTGATGCACTGGTGAGGCAGGTGGTGTTGGAGATTGAAGTTGTGATGGTGAGGCAGTGGATGGTTGTTGGAGGGAAGTTGATGAAGGAAATGAAACTTGTGTGTCATCAAGGTGAGGTGGAGAGGGAGGTTATGGAATCCTAATGGAGGGAATTTCTTCTAGATTGGGAGGAGTGGCTATTACTGCCCTTGTGTCCTTAGAAATTCTTGAAGAGGATGAAGCCCTAGATGGCTTAGTGTTGGTCCTCGCCCATCTGCCAAATAAGGCACAAGTCATCCTCTTAGATGCATTGATGAATATGTTCTGAGAGACTAGTGATTCAGATGCCTTGTCCTGGAGGAAAATCCCTAGAATCCTCCCAAAACAGACTTCCTTCTTAGTATTCTTCTTTTTGATTAAATCAAACAATATCTTTCCCTAGTGTACTGCCTTTTTGTTCACCATAGCATACATCACCAAAAACTGGTGCCTGGTAATGTAATCATGGGCAGTATGCTTGCCCAACAAGACTTTTTCCACAACATCAGCCAATAACTTAAACTCAGCAAATAAATTTTCTTTAAGAATCTGTTAGGGTTTCCCTAGTAGCGACCCATTTTAGCAGCATATCATCATACTCCGAGTTGTGTATTTCTATATCTTATTCTCCATTATTAAAATCAAAAATTTCAGATAGAATGACATGAGTAAGAATAACCTGTTGTCCTGCTATTGTTCCTGACATTATCTCAGCATCAGGTGTCATTGAAGTATATACTCATTCCTTTATTTCAGCCGCCGACAACTTAATCCTTGTGGTCATGAACTTCTTTAACTACTGTTCTTCGAATAACTGTAGTATATCCATGAATATTTGATCAGAGTGTTGCAAAGAGTCAAAATCAATGTCTAACCCAGTGTCGAATTTCATGCTTGTGAGAGAGTTTGCTGGAATCGCCATTGTTTACTGCAAAAACAAGAATGATCAAGTGCAAGAGAGTTCTGATGGCACGGGATTTAGCATGAATAAAAAAACCTATTATAAGGTTTTCATAATATGAAGCAGCGAGCTCTGTTCTGCGAAAATAAAAATTCTTCGATCTCAGGTCAACAAATGGTGAATGTTCGTCGATCTCAGTTTGAAGAGGAGGGAAAATAGTTCGTCGATCTTAGGTTGACGAAGTATTTTCGGAAGCAAGTTCGTCGATCTCAGGTCGACGAAAATGTCTTCATAGTGAGATATCATCGATCTCAGGTCGATGAAAAATCTCAAGAAGATTTCGCAGCTCGCCGATCTTCGTTCGACGAACTTTGATAAAATCTTCGACCACATATAGAAATTAAATTAAAGCCTCTCCATTTATCTCACCTAGCTGATTCATAAAGAACAGATGGTTCCTCTCATCCAAGGTATTGGTGAAGATTTCTGCTCTTTGCAAATCAGTGTAGATGTAGACAAGCTTAATTTTATTTTTGTCCACACAATCTCTAATGAAATGATGCCTTATTTCTATATGCTTAGTTCTACTATGATGCACTAGATTTTGAGCAATGGAAATTACACTTGTATTAACACATAATAAGGTTGAATTATTTAAGTTGAAACCATAATCTAGGAGTTGGTTCTGAATCCACAGTATCTGGGAACAACAACTGCCAGCTGTTATGTATTCTACTTCTGTAGTTGAAGTAGAAACAGATGTCTGCCTTTTTCAAAACCAAGACACTAGTCTAGCACCAACAAACTGGCATGTCCCTGAGGTGCTTTTTCTGTAAACTCTACATCGAGCAAAGTCAGCATCTGAGTATCCAGTCAACTCAAACTCTGACTTAATTGGATACCAGAGTCCTAGACTAGGACAACCCTTTATATATCTTAAAATCCTTTTTAGAAAAGTAAGGTGGGATTGATTAGGGTTCACCTGGAACATAGCACAAAGGGATGTAGCAAACATTATGTCAGACATACTTTCTATGAGATATAATAGGGACACAACAATGCCCCTATATAGTTTTTCATCAACAGGCTTGCCATGTTCATCAGAGTCAATCATAGTATTAGAAGTCATGGGTGTTTTCTTTGCTGAGGCATCTGACATCCCAAACTTTTTGATTAGCTCCTTAGCGTACTTGGACTGGGATATGAAGATGTCATCAGGTAGTTGCTTCACTTGGAGGCCAAGGAAGTAAGAAAGCTCACCCATGCTACTCATTTAAAACTTGAAATGCATTAGGTCAGAGAACCTCATGCATAGTTTGGAATCTGTAGAGCCAAAAATAATGTCATCTACATAAATTTGTACTTTTAATATTTGATCCTTATGATGTCTAGTGAACAATGTCTTATCTACTATGCCCCTAGAGAATTTATGCTCTAGAAGAAAGCTGGGTAAGATTTTGAAAGATATTGTACCAAATCACCTAGAGGGGGGGTGAATAGGTGACTTAAATCTTTTTAACTTTTTAGGCAAAATTTAGATTTTATCTCAGAGTTATATCTACTTTTACACAGCAATCAAACAGCAATCACATAATATCACAAGGACACAGTAGACACACAGATTTATAGTGGTTCCCCAAGGTTTGGGTACATCCACTTTCCCCCTTCGCCTATCTAGTAGTGTACTAGATTCGGCCAAACTCCTCCACTATCTCAGATCCTCAGATCTTACACTCAAAACCTCAACCAGGTTCCTACAGCTCAGGCCCAAGGCCCTACAACTCAGTCTTCTCCAAAGACCTACACTCAGCTTCTTCCCAAAGCATACACTCAGCGACAGAAGGCCTACACTCAGCCACAATAGGCCTACACTCAGAGAAACAAATCTCCTACACTTAGGCACACAGTCCCTACACTCAGCCTTTATAATTACAGGCTTACAAACTCAGATCCTTAAGTATCGTACAAGATAATATGAATACAAAATGTAAACCCAACAACTCAGAGAAAAGAGAGAAGAGTTGTGAGTTTCTTGATGAGTTCTTGGAAGAACTTAGATGAGATCAACCTGACTTGGCTTTCTTCAAAGCTTCTTGAATGTAGAACACAATAAGATTGATCTCCTCTGTAGTTGATCCTTGATCTCTGCTACTTAAGATTCAGAACAAAATCTGAACCCTTCTTCTCAGCCTGGTTACAACAGCTGTCTTCTTGGATGGAGCTCTATCTCTCCAACTACTTAGATCTTCACTGGATTCTTCAATGAATAGCTAGATCTTCTTTGTATTACTTGATCACTTGAACCTCTTCTTCTGTAGACAGTATAAGCCTATATATAGGCCTTCTTCATGGTAATCGGCTGGTCCGGTTCATAAATGATTTCTGACAACTCTGACAGGTGCAGTAGACCGGCTGGAATGGCAGCTGTCAAGTCATCCACTCAGTTCTTGAAAAATCTGTAACTATCTGAAAGTGTCGAGACTATCTGTCTTTAGGTGTCGACACTTATAGACTAAGTGTCGACACAAGTAGACTAAGTGTCGACACTAGCCTTCAAGGTGTCGACACAACTCCTTGTGTTGTAGAATCCACTTCTCGACACAGCTTCTTCTTCATGTGTCGACACTGATAATGTGTGTCAACACAAGTACTTGTACTTCAGTATATTGCTGAATTCTTATAAGTGTTGACACATCTCCTTTGTGTCGACACATCTTCATGTGTTGAACTTGTTCAGTGTCGACACTTCTTCTTGGTGTCGACACATTCTTCTTGTGTTGATACTTTAGCTGAGTGTCGACACATCTCCTTGGTGTCGACACTTGTACTTAGAATATTGTTGAACTTTGCTAAGTGTCGACACAGCTCCTTATGTCGACACTTTCTTCAAGTGTTGAGTCTTCAGCTGAGTGTCGACACATTCTTTCTTGTGTCGACACTTTCTTCAAGTGTTGACTCTTCTGCTGTGTGTCGACACATTGCTCAGGGTGTCGACACTTGTACTTAGACTCTGCTGACTTTTACTGAGTGTCGACACAGCCTCCAAGTGTCGACACTTTCTGATGTAGACACAGTTTCTCTGGGTGTCGACACAACTGCTAAGTGTCGACACTACTTCACTGCATTTTTCTTCATTGAGTGTCGACACAGCTCCTTGTGTCGACACTTTCTGTCTGGTGTGGACTCTGAATCCCTGGTGTCGACACAACTACTCCAAGTGTCGACACTGCTTGTCTGGGTGTCGACACAAGTCTTCTTAAGTGTCGACACTTTCCCTCTGGGTGTCGACACATGGACTTAGAAACTTTTTCATCTTATTGCAAATACTTAACCTGCACAACTAAACTCAAAAATACATCAAATACATTTTGATGTATATCATTGAGTAGGGTGAGGCTTCTTCAAATCAGGTACATTTAAACCAATGTACCCAACAATCTGCCCCTATTTGGAGAAGTCATAACCCTTAGTCAATGATATACACCATACAGAATAAAATCATAGCATGATGTAAAGCAGGATTATATAACAGGGCAAACATAAACATGTACCAAACAAAACATGTATACCCAGATATCATTTCAGAACAATTATGAAATAGATTTATTATACAACACATTGTTCTAACAACTTTGTCATATTCTTTATTCAAAAGTTTACAGAATGTTTAACATCAAAAGATTACATAGTAAACTTAAGAAAATTCTATTCTATTTTTGCTCAGCATCCTTGATCACTATGCCATTCCCAGATTTTAACTTTGCTTGCACAGGTGCTTCAGCATCTTCAGTATCAGCAGGCTTCTTGCCTTTCAGATCCTTTTTCTTTTGCTCTTCATCTTTAATCTTTTGCCTTTCAAAATAATGATAAGGCTTGGGAAAGTACTTGCTAGGCTCCTGAGCAGTAGGAGGTAGCTTTCCCATCTTGGCCTTCCTTCTATATTGGACTATGGCTTCTTGCCTTGTCTCATGCTTCCTCCATTCAAGTTCAGAAAACCACTTGTTTCTGTCTTGCACATTATCTTTGGCAGCCTTCCAAGCAGTCAAAATAATATTTCTTGAAGTGGGGCTCCACTGCTCAAAGTCTGGTCTTTGTTCAGCTTGCTCCCTGAACCTTTTCTTAGACAATCTAGCTTCTTGTTCAGCTTGTTCCTTCAGTATATCTTCCTGTAAAGCCTCAGATACTGGCTGAACCAACTTCTCTATGATAACTGTTTGCTTATCCTCAGTTGGGCTATACATAGTCTGGATCTCAGCTTGTACCATGTCAAAATCTGGAGGAGGGTAGATGACTTGAGCCACTTCAGGTTGCTCCCCTCCTAGATATGCAGGATGTATCCCAGATTCTGCCACATTATCATCATCACATAAAGGAGGATAACCAAGAGTAGCTTTGATAGAATTAGAAATCCATTTAGCATAATCAGAGCTGGCTTTGACTAACACCCTCTCCCCCTTTATGACTTCTCTTTCCATGTGATCCCTTAGATCATCCTTTTGAAATCTTACTTGAGCATCCAAATAGTTGACTCCATCTTTAAAGAAAGTTTTTAACCTTTGGAGTTTTTTTGTGATCAGCTTCTGGGAGTCTTTTATAGCAGATGTAACAGCAGTTAGACTTTCTTGCAATTCTTTGTCAAACCCCTCTTTGGCAGTAGTCAGGGCAGCATTCTGTGCAGTTGCTATATTCTTAAGCTCAGTGACAATAGCATTGTGAGAAGCAGTCAAGTTGTCATTTATTCTGATTTGGTACTCAAGAACATACCCTTGCTTCAGTATAATGTCATCCACTTGGGCTTTGATTTTTTCTTGATGTGCAGCCAAGTACACTACTGCATTCCAACCCTTGTGGAAGCAGTCAGTCATCTCCTTCTAATTGAGACTCATCTCAAATCTTATAGACTTTATGTCTTGGGCCAGATCAAACTGTAAAGACTTATGCCCCTCATCTACATACTTTTCAATTGCTTGTCTTTGCTCATCAAGCTTTACTTGCATAGCAACCATCAGAGAACTGTAATCTACTGATGGTGCTGGTTGAGATATAGGCTGTGGAGCAATAGTTTGCAAGGCCTTCTTATAATTCTGGCTTCTTCTTTTAAATACTTGAAACTTCTTTTTCTTAGCCCTTGCTGCCTCCTCATCTTCAGAAGCTGAGGTGCTGGCTATGTCTACCCTCTCCTTAGGGGGATCCTCAACTTCCTTTTGCTTCTTAGGCTCTTTACTTGTAGGTTCTTCTAGAAATTCCACTGGCTCCCCCTCAACAGGAGCATTCTCCCTCTCAGCAGCAGCACTGTCCTTCTCAAGGTTTGCTTGATCCAGATTAAGGAAGAGATCTTCCATAGTAAATTCTTGTGGAGAATGGGCTGGAGAAACTCTTGGCTCATCTACCACTGGATCAGATACTACTTGATCTGTAACAGATGTGTCCTCCATGACAACATCTGGGACTTGACTATCAATATGAGTTTGCTGATTAACATTATTTAAGGAATCAGACAAAACATTATCCTCTATAGGGAAATCTAAAGCATTAAGCTTAGTGATTACCTTAAGGATGATGTGTGTTGCTTGCTCACTCTCAAGAGGAGTTGATTCTTCCACCACTAGAGGCTCCCCCTGGACTGATTCCAGGTGTATGGGGCTAGCTGGAGGTAGCTCCCCCTGCCTTTCTGCAACTTCTTGTTGTATTGGAGACTTCTCAACACTTCCAGTGACTGCTTCATCAGGTGTGAAGACCACTTGTTCCTCAGAGCTGCTAGTTGACTCTTGAGCCACAGGGGCTATCTTCTTCTTCTTCTTCAGTGAGTTTCCTTCTCAGAAGTTATTTTCTCTAGTGTTGGCATCTCCTTAGACAAAACTCTGTCCCACCTAGAGAATATCCTCATATCCATCTTCCTCATATGATTTATTTTAGTGCCTGCAGCTTGACTCATAACTTCTGGTATACTACCAACCAAGTATAGACTTAAGATCCTACCCAAATTGGGTTTCTTCATACTCTCCTTGATCTTTTCAAAGACTACTACAGACCAATCATTTTTTAGGCTGAAGATTATCCTGGTCATGAGATTGAACATATGGGCAGATACCCTGTCATGCCCTCCAGGCTTACTCAAGATTACTTTTCCAACAATTTCTGATAGAAATTTTCCCTGACTGTTCATGCCTTTCCTATTAAACACAGATCCAATTTTCATCTTTGAATCCAGACCACACCATGTCAATGCATCTCTGGTCTTAGAAGCAGTTATTTCATCCTCTTCTATTATCCTTGGCAGGTTTAGAACCTTTCTCAAACTTTTAGGTGAGACCTTCACCTTTTCTCCATGAACCCTTGACTTGATCTTGAAACCAGAGTCGTCTAGGGTTGCGCCATTCAGAAACTCTAAAACTTCTTTCTTCCAAATCTTTGTTGGTTCTGACACAAGGAAATCTAACCCTGAGTCTGCAACTAGGGTTACCACATTCCTGATCTCTTGTTCTGCATCGTCAAATGCATGTCGCACCAGTTCGTAGCCTTCATTGACGTTCCCCTCGAGATTTGGCGCCATTAGGGTTTGAAGAATTTGACTGGAGAGAAGAGAGGTGTCGACACACAAGTTTGGTCTCGAAACTTTGGTGAGCGTGTCGACAAACAAATGCAAAATCCTATTTATACCTTTCTAGGTTTGAAGATGAAAGGGCGGGTTAACTAACTTAAATTGTGTCGACACAGTGGAAAAGTGTCGACACAGACTTATAATGTCTCGACACACTTTGTCGACACAAGTATAGTCGACAGATTATATGTGTCGACACTTGTTTATGTGTCGACACCACTTAACTCGACACTTAGTCGAGACTTTACTTAGATAATTCTCAGTAAATTCTAAGTGTCGATACCACCTTGGTTGTGTCGACAATGACCATGTATGTGTCGACACTAATTTTCTGAAGTGTCGACACCAACTATCTAGATGTGTTGACACCTTTTCCCTGAAGTGTCGACACCACTTTTCTGTGTCGACACAGATAACTCTGTATGTCGACACCTTTTTACTTAGCCATTTTGGTAAACTTATTTTAAGTTAATCATACCTAATTCAATTTTGAATCTATTGAACTTGGTTTCTTCTAGGGGCTTAGTATACATGTTAGCTAGTTGATTATCAGTATTTATATACTCAAGTGATATATCTTCTTTTTCTACATGTTCCCTTAGAAAATTATATTTTTTCTCAATATGTTTAGTTCTACTATGGAAAACAGGATTGTTAGCAATTGATATAGAACTAGTAGAATCACAAAATAGAGGTGTTCTACTTACCTGAATTCCATAATCCTCAAGCTGATGTTGTGTCCATAGAAGTTGAGCACAACAACTTCCTGCAGCCACATATTCTGATTCTGCAGTGGAGATCGCCACACTTGTTTGCTTCTTGCTACTCCATTAAATCAGTCTTCCACCTAGGAATTGACAGGTTCCAGTTGTACTTTTTCTGTCTTATTTTCAGCGTGCAAAGTCTGCATCTGAATAACCTGTTAGTTCAAAATCTCCATTCCTAGGGTACCAAAGGCCTAGATAAGGAGTGCCCTTTAGATATCTCAGTATCCTTTTGACTACTGTCAAATGAGACTCTTTAGGGCATGCTTGGTACCTTGCACAGACACATATAGCATACATGATATCTGGTCTACTTGCAGTCAAATAGAGTAGGGAGCCAACTATCCCTCTATACAAAGTCTCATCTACAGGTTTCCCTGCATTATCTTTGCTAAGAGACGTACTTGACACCATAGGAGTCTTCATTGTACTGGATGAATCCATACCATACTTCCTTATGAGTTCTAGGGTGAACTTAGACTAGCATATGGATAATCCATTCTCAGTCTGTCTAACTTGGAGACTCAAGAAGAACTTAAGTTCCCCCATACTGCTCATCTCAAATTGTCCTTGCATTAGTTTTGCAGACTTTTTGCAAACACTACTTTTAGTAGACCCAAATATTTTGTCATCTACATATATTTGGACTAGTATTACTTTGCCTCTGGATTCCCTAAGGAATAGAGTCTTGTCTATTTACCCCCTTGTGAACTTATTCTCAATGAGGAAACTAGACAGGGTTTCATAGCAAGCCCTAGGGGCTTGTTTTAACCCATATAAAGCTTTCCTAAGTCTATAAACATAATGAGGTTGAGTTGAATCAACAAAACCTGATGGCTGTTCCACATTGACTTCCTCTTTTAGATTACCATTCAAAAAGGCTGACTTAACATCCATTTGGTAAACTTTAAATCCTTGATAGGTTGCATATGCCAGGAACATCCTTATGGCTTCCAGTCTGGCTACTAGAGCAAAGGTTTGATCAAAGTCAATACCTTTCTCCTGCCTATATCCTTTGGCAACCAATCTTGCTTTGTTCTTAATGATGACTCCATGTTCATCCATCTTGTTCCTAAAGATCCACTTGGTCCCAATTATGTTGTGGTCTTTTGGTTTAGGAACAAGTTCCCAGACCTTGCATCTCTTGAATTGATTCAGCTCTTCTTGCATTGCCTCAATCCAATGAGGGTCTAGGATGGCTTCTTCAAACTTCTTTGGCTCTACTTGGGATAGAAAACTGGAGAAGAGCACTGCATTCAGATTTCTGCTCCTTGTTTATACCCCATGTCTTAGATCACCAATCATTTGCTCTGCTGGATGATCTCTTAGATGCCTATTAGCTGGAGGCATCCTGGCTTCAGGTTAAACTCCTTCAACTTCTTCATCTTGCTGCACTCCTTGGACTTCTTCTGCATTAGGTACATGTAGTACTCCCCCTGGACAATAGCCACTATCTTCTACTTGCTGTCTTGCAGTAGATCCCTCTTCTATAGTGAGCTTGTCCATCTTCTTAGTTATACCTGTGGAGCTGCACATACTACTAGACAACTCATTGTTAATAAGTCTAGTTTCATCAAATACTACATGTACAGACTCTTCTACAACGTGAGTAGACAAGTTGTAGACTCTTTAAGCCTTACTATTGTTGCTGTACCCAACAAAAATTCCCTCTTGGGACTTGGCAGCAAACTTAGTCAAGTAAGACTTTCCATTGTTAAGTATAAAGCACTTACAACCAAAGATCCTAAAATAGGATAGTTTTGGTTTTCTGCCTTTCACAACCTTATAGGTGGTCTTGTTGAGGCTTTTAGTAATGGTAGCCCTATTAATAACATGACATGCAGTATTAACTGGCTCAGCCCAGAAATATTCTGGTAGAGATGTATCACTTAATAGGGTTCTACCAGCCTCAATCAAGGTTCTATTTTTCCTCTCAGCAATGTCATTTTGCTGAGGTGTTCTTGGTGAAGAAAACTCCTGAAATATCCCAAATTCTTCACATAGTTTTGTCATGCTATCAGATTGGAATTCAGTACCATGGTCACTTCTTATCTTGACCACTGTACTGTCTAGTTCATTCTGAATTTGCTTAACGAGCTATAGAAGACACCGGGTTTTTCAGATTTCTGTCTAAGGAAGAACACCCAGGAAAACCTTGAGTAGTCATCCACAACTACAAAGGTATAGACCTTCCTACCTAGGCTGTGAACTGGCATAGGACCAAAGAGATCCATATGCAAGAGGTATAAACACCTCACAGCATCTTTGTTTTCACTGCTACTAAAGGTGGATCTAGTCTGCTTGCCCTTTTGACAAGCTGAGCATATTCCATCTTTAATACACTTAACTTGAGGACCATTCCTCACTAACTCTTTACTAAAGAGTTGGCCAATTGTCTTGTAGTTGAGATGGGCTAGCCTTTTGTGCCATTTGACACAATGAGAGACTTTCTCATCTGCTACAAGACACACTGAAGAACGATTGGTCTCACACATAATGTCTAGGCAATAGACATTCCTTTTTCTATAACCTGTCAAAATGATTTCTTGATCATTTGACCTCCTGATATGACAACCATTTTTAACAAATGAGATATCATATCCCACATCACTCAATTGACTTATATTAATAAGGTTATGTTTCAAACCTTTAACATAAGCCACTTGAGTAATAGTAATATGGGAGCTAGAAATGTTATCAAAACCCTTGATGATCCCTTTTTCAGAACCACCAAAGGTGACTTTAGCATCACCTTTGATTGGAGTGAAGTCCTTTAGCAATCCCCTTGTTCCAGTCATATGTCTGGAACATCCACTGTCCAAGTATCATATTGGGGCATGGCCACTTGGACTCACCTGCAAAACAGATTAGTGAACCTTAGAACCCAAAGAATTCTTGGGTCCTTGGTACTGGTTAGTTTGCTTCCTAACAAAGCTACCTGCAGGTTTTCCAATAGGCAGTTTGCTACTCACTTTGGCACTAGCATTATGCCAACAGTCCATGGCAAAGTGGCCTACCTTGCCACAGCACCAACACTCAAACCTATTGTACCTTTGCTTAGGTACATTCTTAGCTGTTTTATCTACAGCTGGCTTGTTGAGAGCTGGGGATTTGCCCTTGGACTTGGACTAAATAGTCCTAGCTGGTTTAGTAAACCCCAGTCCAGCTTTACCTTTTTGATGAACAAATTCATCAATTAAGGGTAGAACTGACCTTGGTTTAGAAAATCTAGCAAATAAATCTCTCTCCTTATGAAGACTAATCTCCAGACTTTTGATTTGATCATTCTTAAATGTTATAGTCCCCATCTGAATCACAGTTATGTGCTTCAGTCTGGCTATTTCATTTAGCTTTTGATCAAACATCTTCTCAAAATTAGTTGCAGCAACTTTGAGACTAGCAATTTCCTTTTGCCTGACTCTTGGCTAGAGACTTGCTCTTCTTATAAGCTTGCAACAGAACTTTATATTCATCTATCAATTGATGAATATCCTCTTCAGACTCAGATGCACTCTTATCACTTGATGATGATGAATCTGATTCTGAACTAGTACCAGAAATTGAACTTAAAGAACAATATTGTACCTTACTAGGTCCAGGCTGCTCCTGAATTTTGTCACTTTCTGTCAATGTCATCAGTCCTTGGCACTGGCTGTCCTCTTGCTCATATATGGAGTTCATGATCTGGATGAACTCTTATTCTTCCTCAGCAAACAGTCCTATGTATGCTTCAGCATCTAACTCAGTTTCTGATGAAGATATGTCTGATAGGCTCTTATCTTTTTTGGCAACAAAAGATCTTTCTTTCTTGCCCTTGAATTGAGTCTTTTTCTTATCATTAGACTCTTTCCTTTTCTCAGGACAGTCAGCAATAACATGTCCTTGTCTATTACAGCAATAACAAAAAATTTTTGATAGAGTTGCTTTGCTAGACTTGGTCTTTTTCCTGTCTTTCTTTGATGACTTCTTGTTCTGATAATAGTCATCTTTACCCTGTGAAGTAGATGGCTTTGTTCTCCACTGTTTCTTCTTTAAGAACTTCTGAAAGTGTCTTGTGAAGGCAGCAAAGTCCTCATCACTTTCACTGCTTTCAGACTTTCTGCTTTCTGAATTATCTGACTCAGTCTCAGCTACTTTAGGAGGTGGAGTTGGTGACTTACTTCTGTATTTTCTGGGGGCTTCTGTCTTGAATGCCACTGTCCTTTCTTTATGTTCACTTCTTGTAGATTTCTCCTCTTCTTTTCTCACCATCAACTACATCTCATAGGAAAGCAGTTTTCCAAACAGTGTTGGTGGAGGGATATCTGCTAACTTTGCCATTTCCCTTATGGCACAGATCTTGGTGTCCCAATCCTTAGTTAGGGACCTTAGAAACTTATCATTTAATTCATAATTATGTAATTCCCTGCCATAGGACATGAGCTCATTCACAATCCTATAGAACTTCTTATAGCATTCAGTTATGCTATCAGATCTACCTTGCCTGAAGCTTTCATATTCTTGGTTTAATAAGGACTTCCTGTCCTGCCTCACTTCTTCAGAGCCCTCCATGTACACAATAAGAGTATCCCACATCTCATTGGATGTCTTACAGTGTATCAAATTCTGAAAGGTAGCATCATCTATAGCGCTCACAATGATATTCTGAGCCCTCTTGTCCATTGTGGCTAGAACTATCTCATCATTTGTCATTTCAGAGAAATCCTTAGGTGTTCTCTGATTGGCATCTAAGACTGAAATCTTCATAGGCACATATGGCCCTTCTTTCACTGTGATATAAATCCTAGGGTCTGAGGCTTCCATAAATAGTCTCACCCTTTCCTTCCAAATGCCAAATATTTCTTTTCTGCAAATGGGTAGCTTCATGGATCCTAATTCCTTATGATTCTCAGTGGAACCCATGGTTCTTGAATTTCTTGATTCTGTAATTCACTTAGACTGAATCTGCCAACAGGATCTACTCAGACAGTTATGTCCCTTTTTGAGTAACCTCCCTCTGATACCACTTGAAAGATATTGTACCTAATCACCTAGAGGGGGGGGGGGAATAGGTGACTTAAATATTTTTAACGTTTTAGGCAGAATTCAGATTTTATCTCAGAGTTATATCTACTTTTACACAGCAATCAAACAGCAATCACAAAATATCATAAGGATACATTAGACACACAGATTTATAGTGGTTCCCCAAGGTTTGGGTACATCCACTTTCCCCCTTCGCCTATCTAGTAGTGTACTAGATTCGGCCAAACTCCTCCACTATCTCAGATCCTCAGATCTTACACTCAGAACCTCAACCAGGTTCCTACAGCTCAGGCCCAAAGCCCTACAACTCAGTCTTCTCCAAAGACCTACACTCAGCTTCTTCCCAAAGCCTACACTCAGCCACAAAAGGCCTACACTCAGCCACAACAGGCCTACACTCAGAGATACAAATCTCCTACACTCAGGCACACAGGCCCTACACTCAGCCTTTATAATTACAGGCTTACAAACTCAGATCCCTAAGGATCTTACAAGATAATATGAATACAAAATGTAAACCCAACAACTCAGAGAAAAGAGAGAAGAGTTGTGAGTTTCTTGATGAGTTCTTGGAAGAACTCAGCTGAGATCAACCTGACTTGGCTTTTTTCAAAGTTTCTTGAATGTAGAACACAGTAAGATTGATCTCCTCTGCAGTTGATCCTTGATCTCTGCTACTTAAGATTCAGAACAAAATCTGAACCGTTCTTCTCAGCCTAGTTCCAACGGCTGTCTTCTTGGATGGAGCTCTCTCCCTCCAACTACTTAAATCTTCACTGGATTCTTCAATGAATAGCTAGATCTTCTTTGTATTACTTGATCACTTGAACCTCTTCTTCTGTAGACAGTATAAGCCTATATATAGGACTTCTTCATGGTAACCGGCTGGTCCGGTTCATAACTGATTTCTGACAACTCTGACAGGTGCAGTAGACTGGCTGGAATGGCAGCTGTCAAGTCATCCAGTCAGTTCTTGAAAAATCTGTAACTGTTTGAATGTGTCGAGACTGTCTGTCTTTAAGTGTCGACACTTATAGACTAAGTGTCGACACTAGCCTTCAAGGTGTCGACACAACTCCTTGTGTTGTAGAATCCACTTCTCGACACAGCTTCTTCTTCATGTGTCGAAACTGATAATGTGTGTCGACACAAGTACTTATACTTCAGTATATTGCTGAATTCTTGTAAGTGTTGACACATCTCCTTTGTGTCGACACATCTTCATGTGTTGAACTTGTTTAGTGTCGACACTTCTTCTTGGTTTCAACACATTCTTCTTGTGTTGATACTTTAGCTGAGTGTCGATACATCTCCTTGGTGTCGACACTTGTACTTAGAATATTGTTGAACTTTGCAAAGTGTGGACACAGCTCCTTGTGTCGACACTTTCTTCAAGTGTTGAGTCTTCAGCTGAGTGTCGACACATTCTTTCTTGTGTCGACACTTTCTTCAAGTGTTGACTCTTCTGCTGTGTGTCGACACATTGCTCAGGGTGTCGACACTTGTACTTAGACTCTGCTGACTTTTGCTGGGTGTCGACACAGCCTCCAAGTGTCGACACTTTCTGATGTAGACACAGTTTCTCTGGGTGTCGACACAACTGCTAAGTGTCGACACTACTTCACTGCATTTTCTTCATTGAGTGTCGACACAGCTCCTTGTGTCGACACTTTCTGTCTGGTGTCGACTCTGCATCCCTAGTGTCGACACAACTACTCCAAGTGTCGACACTGCTTGTCTGGGTGTCGACACAAGTCTTCTTAAGTGTCGACACTTTCCCTCTGGGTGTCGACACATGGACTTAGAAACTTTTTCATCTTACATGCAAATACTTAACCTGCACAACTAAAATCAAAAATACATCAAATACATTTCGATGTATATCATTGAGTAGGGTGAGGCTTCTTCAAATCAGGTACATTTAAAGCAATGTACCCAACAGATTTCATAACAAGGTCTTGGAGCTTGCTTTAGACCATAGAGAGCCTTTTGCAATTTAAAAACATAAGAAGGATGAGTAGGAGAGATAAAACCTGGTGGTTGCTCCACATAAACCTCTTCTTTAAGTTCACCATTTAAGAATGCACTCTTGACATCCATTTGATATACTTTGAACTTCTTGTAGGCAGCATAAGCAAGGAAGATTCTGATTGCTTCTAGCCTTGCAACAGGTGCAAATGTCTAGTCATAGTCAATGCCTTCCTCTTGTCTATAGCCTTGAGCAAGTAGTCTTGCCTTGTTCCTGATGATAATACGTTGGGTATCTAGTTTATTTCTGAATACCCATTTAGTTCCAATGACTAGGTAGTCTTTGTGTCTTGGAACTAAATCTCAAACTCTAAATCTCTCAAACTGGTTGAGCTCCTCTTGCATTACAATAATCCAGTGTGGATCTTGCTCAGCATCTTTTATGGATTGGGGCTTAGTTTGAGATATGAAGTAGGCATGCATCAAGTCTTGGTTCAGTTGCTGCCTAGTCTGCATACCTACTGACATGTCTCCAATCACTTGAGATACATGATAATCTCTATGTGTAACAAACGCAGTAGGTGGAGTTGGTTCAGCAACAACTTAGGGAATTAATTCCTCTTGTGGAATTATGGGAGTTATTGTTGGTTCAACATCCACTTCAGTGGATTCATCTTCACTGTCTTCATTTATATGTATAAAGGAATGTACAACAGTCTCATTTGTGAGGGTCAACTCATCCAACTTCTAAAACAAGTGTTGTACCTACAAAGTTTCACTGGTATAAGGATTTTCTCCTTATAAGACATTTTAGTTTCATCAAATGATATATGTGCAGTCTCTTCCATTTTCATAGTAGATTAATTATATACCCTATATGCCTTACTGAGTTGGGAATATCCTAGAAAAATTCTCTTTACAGCCTTGGCTTCAAACTTTCTAAGATATTTCTTGTCATTGTTATGAATATAGCATAAACAACCAAAAATTCTAAAGTAATCACTTCTGATCAATGCAACTGGAGTAGAATACTCAATCCTTATGCTCTTAAGAAAGTCTGTAAGAACTTTAAAGTTATCAGACTTGTTCCTCAAGAAGAACACCCATGTGAACCTTCAGAAGTCATCTACAATCACTAAGGTGTAAGATTTCCCTCCTAGGCTCTGTACAATAATGGGTCCAAAAAGATCCATGTGGAGCAAATACAGAATCCTAGGTGAATCACTCTTATTAATGTCTTTAAAACTATTTTTAGTTTGCTTGTCTAATTGACAAGCCCTGCATAGGCTTTCCTTCGTGTAGGTGTAAGAAGGCAATTCTCTTACAAGATTGTCCCTATATAATTTAGCAATGTTCTTTAAGTTAACATGTCCTAATCTCTTATGCCACAGTTCATTATTATTACTAACCTGGTTGAATAGGCATATCTTAGACCTAACAGTCTTAAAATTTACTATATAAATATTTCCTACTCTAGTTTCAGTTAAAACTACTTTATTTTCTACAGAAGTGATAAAGAAAAAAGAGTTATTAAATGATACCTGAAACCCTTCATCACATAATTGACTTATGGAGATTAGGTTGTGCTTCAATCCACTAACATAAGCCACCTTTTTGAAAGTGACAACTCCAATATTTACTTTCCCATAGCCTTTAGTCTGGCGTCAGTTGGAGTCACCAAAGATCACTTTTGGACCTAGCTTGGACTTATAGTTGGTTAGATTTTCCTTGCTGCCAGTCATGTGCCTTGACCAGCCACTATCCAAGTACCACTGTTCCTCTGTGATAGGATTGTCTTTCACATGCATTTAAACAGATTAGATGTTCTGGACCCAGGTTACCTTGGGTCCTTGATCCTTTTCATAGTTAAAACTAGAAATATAAGAATATTCAGGTTATTTTTTATACCCTAGGGGGTGATATCTTCTTGGTGGTATTATCCAATGGGTGAATGGATTGAGATATTCCCTAGGCTGATTAAAGGTTCCGAAAGGATTAATATTTCTGTTATCTTGAACTTGGTTCGACGAATTCTGGTGAGTTCGTCAATCTGAGGTTGGTGAATGGGGATGAGTTCGTCGAACTCCACTCAGAGAATGACAATATTCATTCTCTGTGCCCCAATATCATTGATCTCGGCTTGAAGAACCATACAGGTTTCGTTGATCACAGTTCCAAGAATAATTATAATATAAATCTGCGTTTGGAGTTCGTCGACCTGAGTTCGACGAACTGTACACATTTCGTCGATCTGAGTTCGACAAAATATACTGAACAATGTTATAGTTAGAATTTTTCTTATTCTTTTTATTTTTCTTATTTTTCTATCTTAATTCTATTTGCTTAGTACTATGATCATCTACCTTTTCTTTGCCTTTTTCAGAAACAAATTTGATTGGAGTTAACAGTATGTTTTTCTGAATTAATAGTCGTTGGCTTGATGAAGCACCTAAGCCCAGTTTGCCATTAAGTCTGGCATTTACTGTGCTTGTGATGTTCATCAACTTGATGCTTCTCTTATTTAGGGATTCTTCAAGTTTCCTTGCCTCAGCTAATTCAATTTTTAGAGAGATGACTAGTTCATTAGCTAAAGTTAATTCATCTTTCAATTTGATGTTTTCAGAAATGAGATTATCTTGTTCAGTTAGTTTTTCTCTAAGGAGTTTGATTTTCTTGTCATAATTTTTTAAGTCAATACATAGTGATTTAAATTCAGTTCTAAAACCATCTGAATTGAAATCAAAAGGGGACAGTACCTGATATTCTTCAGATTGAGGTTCTTCACTGTCTGACAACTCAGCTACTGAGAGGCTGCCTGATGCATCAATAGCCATCAAGAAAACCTCCTTTGCTTTAGTCTCTTCTTCATCTTCAGTGGAGCTGGAAGATGAAGATTCATCTTCAGTTTCACTCCAGGGTTTAGCAACAAAGCCTTTCTCCTTCCTCTTATGCTTGTTGGAGGAGGGCTTGTTGTAGTGCTGCTTCCTATGCTCCTTTTCTCTTCTTCTCTCCTTCTTTTGATTCTTTGGACACTCTGAAATGAAGTGTCCAGGCTTCCAGCAACGGAAGCAGACAATTTATTTAGTTGGGGTTTTATCATAACTTGGCTTGTCATCTTGTCTAGATGACTTCCTTCTGAAATCTTTCTTGCCTATTGTGTAAAATCTCTTGGCTAGGAGACTCAGAAATTCTTCACTAGCTGATGGAGCTTCTGTTTCTTCAGATGCTTTGAATGATATGTTTTGCTCCTTTCTAGCTGATGAGGGAGTCTTCTGCTCAGCTGCTTCTCTAGTCTTTATTAACTGCTCATAAGATTTGAGCTTTCCTAGTAGAGATTCAATGGAAATCTCATTCAGACCTCTGGCCTCTTTGATTGGCCAAATTCTAGAACCACATGAGCTGGGGAAGCACATGAGAATCTTATCATTGACCTCAGTGAGGGTTATGTCCTTATCCAGAGTTTTCAGCTCATTGATGATTGAGATGAGTCTATTATACATATCACTCACTGACTCTAACTCTTCTTTATTGAAATTCTCATATTAGGAGATGAGATTTGATCTACTGTCTTTTCTCTCATCTGCAAATCCAGCAACCATCTGGTTTAGGAGATCTCAGAGAGTTTTAGCTATGGTGCACTCTGCCACTTTCTGGAAAATGTCATCTGACATTGTCTGAGCCAGAATGTTCATGGCTTTGGCATTTGCAATCATGGCCTTCTTCTGTGCATCTGTCCACTCAGGTGGTGGAATATTATGAGTGCTAGAAGTTGCAGTAGATGTAAACACTGAAGCTGGTGGACCTGTCAAGATAGGATTAAAAATATCTTCATCAATGGAGTTCATATATAATTTAATTCTCGCCTTTCAGATAGAAAACTTGTTCAGGTTGCAAACTGGATGTCTGGTGCTTGCATAGTCCTTATTCTGTGCCATGAGATAAGTAATGTGCTAGAGAAATTTACACCTTAGAAGGATCTGTTGGTTCAAGTGTTACCTTGTATAACCAAATAAACTAAGCTCTAATACCAATTGAAAGAGACTTAGGCAATTGATAATCCTTTGATACCAATTGAAAGTCAAGGGGATAGATCTAATTAGCTCTAGAGGGGTTGAATAAAGCTTTAAATTTTTTTAAAGATTTATATGATTTAGCTGTAAAATAGGTGATAGCAAATATTAAGTAAAGAGATTAAAGTAAAACTATCACAGCACAGTACAAAAAGAAAAAGGGCAACCAAACAACACAAGAAATTTTATAGTGGTTCTCAAACTGGGTACATCCACTCTACTACCACCCTGGTTGGAATCCACTAGCAGGTTTTGATCAGGTAACTGCCATCTCAGGTTTTTGCTCAGGTGCCCTATCACCACAAGATCTATTTGCAGGGAGATCTCACAACCCTTTAGGCTTTTGATCAGGTGCCCAAAAAAATAATAAACTTTTGAAGGGAGTTAATAAACCATTTATATAGTGTAATAAAAGTTGATGATGTCTTCTCTTTTTCTCTAAACAACAGAGAAGACTAAAGTGGATCTTTGTTGTCAAAGCTCCCCATAAGATGTAGAGTAGTTCAGGAAAGAAGGAAGCTTTACTTCAGGGTGTAGGTCTTCAGATTGATGTTGATATCCAACAATCTTTTTACACTAATTGTATTCGATGTCTCTTGAAAGCTTTGAGAAGATTTGCTGATGATGAAGACATGATGAATTTTCAGACTACTGTAACTTTCTGTGTCTTCCCGCATGACTTAGTAGATTCTCTAACTTCTCATTTTTTTTGTTGTGTCATTGATTGTAGATCATTCTTCTCTGTATATCTTCTGAATTTGAATTTTACTCCTTGCTTGACTGCTGAATTCTTAGAACTTGGACAAACGGCTAGAAGGGCATTAATTTGATTCCTTAACTGTCCCAGTTATTAAGCTGAATTTTTACTCTATGAAATCTAGTAATTAATACTGCCAATGAACGACTATATTCATAAAAATATATGCATTTAATTACTCGGAGCAATATAAGCGAGAATATATTAAATCAGCCTTGGTCAATCTGGAAATGAACTACAGAGAAGGAAATACTGAACTGACAGATTTCGTCGACCTCAGAACAGATTTCATCGACCTAAACTCAAAGTTCGTCGAGCTGAGAAATCGTCTTCATCAAACTGAGCTCAGCGAAAATCAATCTGGAAATATCTTGCTAATTCTGAGCTCCAAGTTCGTCAATCAGAGAATCTGTCTTGAGGGAATAAATTGTCGACCTGAGCACGAATATCATCAAACTCAACTCAGATAAAGAACTCTGAGTTCGTTGATCCGAGATCGACGATCGTCGAGCTGAGTTCGAAGAAATTCGAACTAATAATCTGAACTCTGAATTCTTCTAAGTCTGAATCTCCTAAAGTCCACTGCAGGCTGGTCCATGAAGCTTGATTCTAAAGACTAGCCTAAACTCTAGGACTGACAAACTTGACCCTGGCTATACAAGGTGGGTCAAAACATCCTAATAGTGAACCTTAACCAAAATCCAAACTAGGGATCCAACAACTATTAGTTGTATGGCGTTGAGTGTATAAGCTTCACTTAACGCCTGTGGACTTAGTCATTTTTCCTGTTTCTCTAGCAACATCCTTGATGTTTGGCATTGAATGAGCTTGCCTCACTCAATGTCTATGGACTTAGGAATTTTTCCTACTTCTCTAGTTAGCTTCTCTGAGTCCACATGTTAATGTCACTTGAACCACCTGTCCAATCACTATGACATAGACCAACCTGCATGCATGAACTTAAACATACATCAAATACAACAATTTGTATACCATTGACTTGTTTGACTTCTTACAAATTTAGTACATTGGGACCAATTGACCCAACAATCTCCACAGTCTGCCTCTTGACTAACTTCAAGCTTCTCCTCAAAGCCTCTAGAAGTTTACAATACTTATCAATCAATTGATTGATATCTTCCTCAAATTCAAAGTCACCTTCATCATTGGATAAAGAAGCTTCTGAATCTGGACTGGTCTCATGAACTGAGCAATAAGAAGAACTAGACAGAGATTATACCTGATCTGGCCTAGGATAATCCTGGAAGGATTCTTCTTCTATCATGGCTATTAGCCCATAATAGTAGTAGGCATCTGCTTTATCATCATCATCCTCTGAAACACTTTCTGGATGTGATAGAGGGGCCATGATCTTTAGACTAGCATCTAGATAGACACCCTTTGATGGGCTGATGACATCTTCTTCCTTATCATCCTTCTCTTTCCCCACCATGTGGAAAATCAATGTATCCC
Source organism: Platanthera guangdongensis (assembly GCA_039583875.1). Classification (NCBI taxonomy): domain Eukaryota; kingdom Viridiplantae; phylum Streptophyta; class Magnoliopsida; order Asparagales; family Orchidaceae; genus Platanthera; species Platanthera guangdongensis. Next base: position 169,424,457 of record CM077158.1, on the reverse strand, counting down.
ACATTTCTTTGGCAGTCTTGCAGTGGACCAAGATCTGGAAGGTGGAGTCATCCGTGATACTTACCCTGATATGTTGTGCCCTCTTGTCCATAGTTGTCAAGATGACTTCATCTTCAATCATTTTAGCATAACTCTTCGAAGTCTATACTTCTACATCTAAGATAGAGACCTTTTTGGGGATAAAAGTTGCTTCTTGAACAATTGTAAATACTCTAGGATCAATGGCTTCCATGATCTGTCGGATCCTCTCTTTCCATGTCCTAAAGTTCTCCTTTCTACATACTTGAGGCTCCATTGAGCTCCACTCCTCATGGTTCTCTTTTGAACCCATAAGTGCAAACCTTTTAGCTATCCTTTGAGATCTACTCAGGCTGTTAAGTCCTTTTTGAGTAACCTCCCTCTGATACCACTTAAAAGTCTTTGATTTCAAGGATAGCTAAATCACCTAGAGGGGAGTGAATATGTTTCTTAGTTACTTGTGAATATCTTTGATTTTCCTTATTTAGGTGCTTTATTAGTGAGTAATTCACTGCTTTCAAGACACACACCTGCAATAAAGAAATAACACAAAGAAGCACACACAGAATATATAGTGGTTCCCAAGATTATGTGTACCTCCACTTTCCCTCCCACCTTTCTAACTTATAGTTAGACAGAAAACGTCTCTAATCTCAGCTCCTAAGAGCTTACAACATGATCATGTAGGACCACTCGGTCTCCTCCAAGACCTACAGCTCAGGCATAAGGCACTACAACACAGTGATCCAAAAATTACCTACCTCTGGCCTAAAGGCCCTACAACTCAGGCTGGGATGACAACCCTACCTCAGATACCCAAACGATCCTACCTCAGAGAGAATAACTCTCCTACAGCTCAAACCCAAAGGTCCTACCTCAGATCCAAACAGGATCCTACTCTTAGTGATCAACTGATCACCTATCTCAGAATCTTGACAGAATCATACTCTTAGATCTGCACCCAGATGCTACTCTCAGGCTAAACAGCACTATAACTTAGATCCAAACTTGGATCCTACCTCAGAGAAAATTTACTCCTACCACTCAAATTCAAAAAGGATCCTACAAGGTGGAAGTGGGTTTAGTTGATTTGACTCCAAAAAAATTTGTCTGATCCTACCTACTTTTGTCCGGAGTTATCTCTGTCCAGACTTATTCTACAAAGTCCAGAAAGTTTTTTCAGAAAATCTTGGCTTGAACTGTGTAGCAACTACAGCTAGGGTTGACCTTTTGCTGCTTCTTCTTCCACAGAGGTTTTCTCTGAACTTGCTGGTGCAGGAGTGGAAGGCACCAACTATCTTTCTTCAGCTTTCAGCTGCTGTAGTAATAGACCTTGTTGCTTCCTTGCAGATCTGCTATTCTGCTTCTTCTTGAATAGACCCATAGGTTTAGTCCTATCTTCTTCTCAGCTCTAAAAATATATCTTCAGGATTAGGCTTGCTGGAACTGTGAAATAACCTGCATCAAGGGTTTCTTGCTTTGCTGCAACCTGAGCTAAGTTAAGCTTAGCTCTAATTTCTTTGGAGAAAACTCAGACCTTGCAGGTGCAGATGAAAATTGCACCAGCATTATTGGATCGGCTTCAGATTAGCTACAGCTAGGTTAGACCTGCTGCATCTTCTTCTTCAGAGAAAATGTCTCTGAACATATTGTTGATGATGGAGATGTCAACAACGAACTTGAAGACCTTTTGGATTTATCGATTTGAACTTCAGCCTTGACCTCAGCAACAATGGCGATGAGGATGAAGATGTTCCGCCGCTTTTCAAAAAGACCAAACTCTAAAAGATTTGATCTTCAATCTCATCTCTTCCTTTTCCATTCCACCGATCAATGACTATTTTGACCCGTGGCCCCACTGAGATCGATGACAGTAGTTTTACTTTAACAACCAAGAGTTATACTGAAGGCATGCAGTGCCATTTGTCGCGTATTGTAGCCTTCCCGCAACTAATTTGAATTTTATTGACTTGTTGACATTGTTGACATCACCATCTATGGACTTAGCTAAATTCAAGCATCATTAGTATAGGCGTTGAGTGAGTAAGCATCACTCAAACCCAAAACACTTGGATAGATTTCTATCTATCTCAGGCGTTGAATGAACAAGCTTCGCTCAACGCTTTTGGCCTTAGCCAATCATTCTATCACTAGGCGTTGAGTGATCAAACTTCACTTAACGTCAAAACACTTAGAAAAGTTTTCTGTCATTAGGCATTGAGTGAGTAACATTCACTCAACGAAAAGACACATAAAAAAGCTTTCTGTCTCTAGGCGTTGAGAGTGTTAAGTCCACTCAAAGCTTTTTTCCTTGGCCAGACTTTCTGTTACTAGGCATTGAGTGAGCCTTCATCACTCAACGCCATATTTCTTAGACAAATTTTGTCACTTGGAATTAAGTGAGTAAGATTCACTCAACGCCAAACTACTTAACATATATTCTTCTGTTATCTGGCGTTGAGTGAGCAGTCTTCACTCAACGCATTTGGATTTAGCCAATTGTTTGTGAAATCACAGTCTCTGACTGACTAAGCTTCAGTTATTCCTTTCTATCATATGGCGTTGAGTGAGTAAGCTTCACTCAATGCTTGTGGACTTAGTTAAATATATATACAGATTTTCTGTAGTATTGAATATCTGAGCTGTACTCAATGATTTATGTTTTATGGTATTAAGTGGGTAGACTTTACTCAGCGACTATGGACTTAGCCACATCTCTACCAGCTTCTTCTTAGGATTTCACTGCCTTAGCCTGTCTCACAACTTTTTGATGTATGAGATTGAGTGAGTAGATTACACTCAATGCCTGTGGACTTATCCACTTTCTTGTCTAGCCAGTAGTAAGGCTTAGACTATACTCAACGCTTTTACTTACCTGGCATTGAGTGAATAGACTTCACTTAACGCCTATGGACTTAGGTGATATCCAGCCTATTCAGCATCTTCTCTTGCATCTGGCATTGAGTTAGCTTGCTTCACTCAATGCATGTGGACTTGGCCACATTTCTCTACATCTAGCGTTGAGTGAGATTACTTCACTCAACGCCTATGGACTTAGATGGATTTTCTATCTTTCCAAATTCCTACCTTGTGACCACCTGTCAACATCACTTAGGCAGTTAGCCTAACCTTGTTCCAAGGAAAATCCTGCACACATTGAACTTTAACTATATCAAATACAATTATGCACTTAGTATTGCTTGGGATGCCTTCTTCAAATCTAGGGAACATTGAGGGCAATATTCCCAACAGCAGAGACAACTATTATCAGGGCGGAGCTGACTGTTCCTGTTCTCCTACAGCAGCACTATCTTCTCAGCAACAGTCCATCTCATACTCATAGAAGATTATGACTAGTCATAAATAATATCCCCCTTTGTCTATACGTTGTCCTTAGGACAAACTAATTAGTAGTGAAGATCTTTGATCCACAGCAGTAGCTTCTTGCTCCTTTTTAATAGGAGGTTGATCATGTTCCAGCAAGTGCTGGACATGCTCCCCCTTAATAGGAGCATTTCTTGTCATCATTTTTATAGTTGCCGAACTAGCTCCCCCTCAACAGGAGCATCACTATCATCCTCTTTAATGGACACATGAGTCCATTTAAGTCCCGATACCACTTGAGAATCTTTTTATAGTCTCGATACCACATCAAGACTTATCTACCTGGAGCTGAAGCTGGCTTCTCTTCAGTTGAGCACAGCAGCTCCCTTACACAAAGTTAGATCACTTCTTGATGAGCCAGATCTTCTCAATTTCTTCAGCAACAGACTTGACTTTGGCTCCATCTTTCGTACTATTTTGTCATGCAGTCCTTTATGAATAGGAGGAATGGTGTCTGCATGTTGTTCAATCCCCAATGAACTTCTTGCATTGGCAACCCAATCATCATTCTCCCTCTTGATCATTGCCAGTTACCACTCCCGTTGTGATTATACCACTTGACTAGACATCATATCCCTTAAGTTGATACCACTAACACAGCTCTCCTATACCACTTGATACCAGTTGAATGCTCTTTCCTTGAACAGATCCTGTCCACACTGCCCACTGACATGGACATCCTTTTCTATAGGTTTAGATGATACTAAAACCTGAGCACACTTCTTTTCTGGTTTCCACAGAAGTACCAGACACAGAGGATCAACGGACTCTTCAACATTGCTCTCAGAAGAGCAACCTTTGCTTTCCTTAGTAAAGAGAACAGTCTGTTTTTTTCACTGATTTGCTGGTGTGGTAGCAAAACTTTGTCCAACCAGACAGTCCTGCTGCTGGATCCAGCTAGCCTTTGCCCAAGACTTGTGCAACACTTTTCTTGCTGAGGAGGCAGCTACACTTTGTCCCATCACTCAGGCATCTTAACCTTTAATGGATGGATTCAGCTGGTCTTCATCCATGACTGTGCACTTGTCCTTTAGGATTTCACTCAACATTCTCTTCCTCTTAGGTAGTAAGAGAAGTAACCTAGATGGTCGGTTTACCCATCTCCAACTACATGTCTGCAGATCTTGGTCCATTCCTCAATGGCGTATGATCCTGAAGATAGCCTTCTTATTCTAGTCTTAAGTCTGGAACATCCTCTGTCCAAGTACCACATGAGGGTAATGGTACTTGGACTATCTTGCAAAACAGAGTTTACCTTACCTTAGGACCCCAAAATGAATTGGGTCATAGGTTCTTGTTTGCAAAAGCATGTACATGTCTACCTATAATAGTCCTGTCAGGAAGACTTACCCTTGCCCTTGGCACACTAAGGTTGTGCCAACATTCTATGGCAAAGTGGTCAACTTTGCCACAACACCAGCACTCATGGACATTATATCTTCTCTTTTGAGCAGATCTGGTAGCATGGCAGACTATAGACTGAATAGAAAGAAGAGTAGCTTCTTTATTCTTATTTCTCTTAGCCACAGTCTGACTGAGGATAGGTCTGGAAGTAGAAGAGCTTGGTTTTTCATGAGATCTACCAACAGCAGTCTTCTTTGCAGAAGTCACACAATTGATGGCCTTAGAATTACACAAGTCTAACTTACTGGTAGACTTTCCCTTGGTCAGAGTGTGTGTAAGGAGATCTTGAGAAAAGGCCACTGCCTTACTCATGACTGAGGGGGGTGGTGCACTAAATACAAATGGTCCAAGATGGGCCATTAGAATTTCTTCATGGGGAGCCTTTCAGGCAATCATTCCCCTACCCTTTCTTCTTCCATTAGAAGATACTCTTGTATTCTTACAAGAAGAATTCTCATTCTCCAAGTGACCATGCATGCAGCCTTGGTCAAAGGGAGAATTACCTTGTAAAAGGTGGACTGAAGCTCAACAGGAGCTTTGCCTTTCCCTTTGGAAAGGTTAACACTGGAATTCCACTTAGACCATTAACCTCTTCTAACGTTTTGAGAGGTAAAGCAGTCAATCAGTGGCAATACAACTTTGGGCTTATTGAAATCATCCCCAAGTTTTCTCTCCTTTTGGAGTTTCTCTTCAAGATCCAAAATGATGTTGTTCTACTGGCTTATGGTCTCAATTTGGATGATTGAGATGGCCTTCAGTTGGCTAACTTCCCTCACTTCCTGATCTAGTAGGGATGCTATATTAAACTGCTGGGCAGCTGCTAGCTATAGAAAGATAATCTCCTCAGCCTGCATCTTGTCCAACTTCTTGCTTCTTCTAAAGCATCCAAAATTTTACCATACTTGTCAATCAATTGATTGACGTCTACATCAGATTTCGTGTCATCTTCATCACTGGATGAGGTTGCATTAGAATCTGGACTGGCCTCGTAATCTAAATAGTAGGAAGAACTAGGCAGAGAACGTACCTTTTCTGGACCAGGCTGATCCTAACATGATTCTTCTTATATCATGGCTATTAGCCCATAACATCTGTAATCATCTACTTCCTCATCATCCTCTGAATCACTTTGTGGATGTTATAGAGGGTCCATGATCTTTAGACTAGCATCTAGATAGACACTATTTGATGGGCTGATGAAATCTTCTTCCTTATCATCATTCTCTTTGCCTTCCATGTGGACAATCAAGGTGTCCCATATTTCTTTAGCAGTCTTGCAGTGGACCAAGATCTAGAAGGTGAAGTCATCCTTGGAACTTACCATAATATGTTGTGCCCTCTTATTCATAGTTGCCAAGATGACTTCATCTTTAGTCATTTCAGCATAACTCTTTGGAGTCTGGACTTCTGCATCTAAGACAGAGACCTTCAGGGGGATGAAAGGTCCTTCTTGAATTATTGCAAAGACTCTAGGATCAATGGCTTCCATGATCTTTTTGATCCTCTCTTTCCATGTCCCAAAGATCTCCTTTCTGCGGACTTGATGCTCCATTGAGCTCTACTCTTTATGGTTCCCTTTTGAACCAACAAGTGCAAACCTTTTAGCTATCTTTTGAGGTCTACATAGACTGTTAAGTCTTTTTTGAGAAACCTCCCTCTGAAACCACTTGAATGTCTTTGTTTTCAAGAATAGCTAAATCACCTAGAGGGGGGTGAATAGGATATTTATCTCTTGTGACTTTCTTTTATTTTCATTCTTTAATTGCTTGGTGTGTTAGTAGATTTTTGCTTTCAAGAACCAAATAACGTGTAACAAAGAAACACACAAAAATTATAGTGTTTCCCCAAATTATGGGTACGTCCACTTTCCCTCACACCTTTCTAACTTCTAGTTAAATAAGGAACTCCAATCTTGGCACCTCAGAGCTTACAACACGATACGCCAGGACCACTCGGTATCCTCCAAGACCTACATCTCAGGCACAAGACCCTACAACTAAGTGATCCAAAGATCACCTACTTAAGGCCCAAAGGCCCTACAACTCAAGCTGGGAGGATAGCCCTACCTCAGATCCACAAATGATCCTACCTCAGAGAGAATGACTCTTCTACAACTAAGGCACAAAGGCCCTACATCATATCCAATGGATCCTACAACTCAGGTACATGTGCCCTACACTCAGAGAGAATGACTCTCCTACCTCAGACCCGAAGGTCCTACCTCAGATCCAAACTAGATCCCACTCTCAGTGATCAACTGATCACATACCTCAGATTCTCAATGGAATCATACTCTCAGATCTGCACCCATATCCTACACTCAGGCTAAACATCCCTACAACTCATATCCAAACTTGGATCCTATCTCAGAGAAAATTTTCTCCTACCACTTAGATCTAAAAAGGATCCTACAAGGTGGAAGTGGGTTTAGTTGATTTGGCTCCAGAGAAGTTTCTTTGTGCCTACCTACTTCTGTCCTGAGTTATCTCAGTCCAGACTTCTTCTACACGGTCCAAAAAGTGTTTTCAGAAAAGCTTGGCTTGAACTATATAGCGACTATTGCTAGGGTTGACCCTTTGCAGCCTCTTCTTCCTCAGAGTTTTCCTCTGAAATTGCTGGTGCAGGAGTGGAAGGCACCAACTACCTTTCTTCATCTTTCAACTATTGCAGCAATAGTCCTTGTTGCTTCCTTACAGATCTGCTATTCTACTTCTTCTTAAACTGACCCACAGGTTCAGTCCTATCTTCTTCTCAGCTCCAAAAATTTATCTTCAGGATTAGGCTTGTTGGAACTGTGAAATAACCTGCTGCAAGGGTTTCTTCCTTTGTTTCAGCCTGAGCTAAGTTGAGCTCAACTCTAACTTCTTTTGATAAATCTCAGACCTTGCTGGTGCAGATAAAAATAGAACCAGCTATCTTGGATCGGCTTCCGTTCACCTGCAGCAAGGTTAGACTTGTTGCATCTTCTTCTTTAGATAAAATGCCTCTGAACTTGTTGTTGATGGTGGAGATGTCAACAACTAACTTGAAGACCTTTTTGATTAGTTGGTTTGAACTTCAGCCTTAACCTCAGCAATAATGACAAGGAGGATGAAGATGTTCCGCCGCTTTGCAAAAAGACCAAACACTAAAGATCAGATCTTCAATCTCATCTCTTCATTTTCTAGTCTGCCGATTAACGGCTATTTTGACTCGTGGGCCCCACTGAAATTGACAGCTGTAACTTTGCATTTGCATTAATTACAGTACTGAAGGCAAGCGGCAACATTTGTTGAGAACTGTAGCTTTTCCGCAACAAATTTGAATTTTGTTGACTTGTTGACTTTGCTGACATCACCATCTGTGGACTTAGGAAAAATCAAGCATCATTAGTATAGGCGTTGAGTGAGTAAGCTTCACTCAACGCCAAAACACTTAGACATATTTTATGTCACTAGGCATTGAGTGAGTATGCTTCACTCAATGCCAAAATATTTAGAAAAATTTCTCTGTCATTAGGCATTGAGTGAGCAACCTTCACTCAATGCCAAAACACTTAGAAAAGTTTTCTATCATCAAGCTTTGAGAGCATTAGTCCACTCAATGCTTTTTGCCTTAAAAAATATTTCTGCTTCTCTAGCGTTGAGAGCGTTGAGTGTGTCTTCATCACTCAATGCTTTTTACCTTGGCCACTTTCTATTAATAGGCGTTGAGTGAGCCTTCATCACTCAACGTCATATTACTTAAACAAATTCAGTCACTTGGCGTCGAGTGAGTAAGCTTCACTCGGAACCAAACTACTTAACAAATATTCTTTTGTTATCTGGCATGGAGTTAGCAGTCTTCACACAATGCATTTGGACATAGATAAATTTCTATGAAATCACAGTCTCTGATTGATTAAGGCTCGATTTGGTTCGGCATTTTGCCTTTCTGTTTGGTTCAAATGCCGCTGGAAGGCGGGTAAACAAATGAACCTCCGGCGGCATTTTCTCCGTTTCCACCCATCCGCCTTGAGAAATGCCCAAAAAAACCTCTATTTGGAGAAGCCTCCTCCCCCCTCCGATTCGAACACTATGTTTCCACCCGCCGGATCAACCCACCACCGCCGAACCAAATAGAGCCTAAGGTTCATTCAACACGTTTTATCACATGACGTTGAGTAGTACGCATAGTCTAGGCTGGGTAGTGTAAATACTGACCAAGGAGTGGAGTGGCCCAAACCACTACCTCTGTTTTCCACTACGGAGGCACCTGAGAGTTTAGCTAACTCCAAATGGGGGAACTAAAGGTCTGTGCGCATAAAGTCAGGTGGGTGTGTTGAACTTTTGTGAAACTCATCATTTAGCATGCATAGCATTCCATGTCATACATACCTTGCATAAAACCTCTACCCCTAACATATAAATTTGTATGGGATCTTTTATATGTTAGGCACTACAGAATGACCCCCTAACTTATAAGTCTATATGGGCTTTCTTATAAGTTAAGGTTACTTTCTTTGTAATGAGAGTTAACTACTTTACTTTTATTTTAATTTGTTACTTCTATTATACTGTTGCATTTAATAACTCTTCATATACCTGACATTGTTATATTAGATACTTTTAGCATATGATAGTTAGGGCCAATGTCATCTGATCTTGCTTACTCTACACTTTCAATCCATTTCCTTTCATCCTCCCCCGAATGGTGCGTAGGTGTCGCAGGGGGGAGGGAGCGTGACCAAGACATAATTTAAAGTAATGGCCTGATGGGCATAACACACGGGACACCAGTTGGGAGACAAGGTGCTAAACCAGGGGAACCAGCATGTCCAGGAGGAGGTGAATGTAACACCCCAAATCCCAGGATTGGGAAAAGTTGGGTTACACGGCCTGGGACACGGACGTGTTGATTGTCTCTGAGATATCTGCAAAGAGAAAATACCAAACTAACAATTCATCAAGGCAAGTATACCTATCGAAATGCAGCTAGGGGACACAAGTGTCGTATTGAAATCCGGGAACAGTTGAGTAAGCTTACTCACACGAAATCTATTATTTTATCGACGGCAAAATAAGGTTTGGCTAAATGTACTAAAAGAAGAGAACTACTTGTATGAAAAGATAAAGAGAGCTAAAAGAGCGATTAACTTAAGCTTAGTAACGATGAAGGGAAAATGCACTCGATCAGAAATCACCTCGGCAAGAGTGGTTAGAAAAATACGATAAATAAACCTAAGCTAATTAGGGTAAAGGTCTTTGACCGTGGAGGTTCCATGAATATTGACACACTTCTCTCGAAGGCCGTGCCTAACTGAGTTTAGGAAGGTCCGACCGACTTTCGCCTAAATTGGAGGCCTAAAACTCGCTTTACGCGGTGAACCCCTCTAATGGATTTTACTCCAATCCGGGAGATTTGAACGTCTGCCTCTCTCGAGGGGTGCGAACAACTCCCTTTACTCTTGAGTGCTCATTTCAAACCTTCGGCCTCTCGGCTAGCCTAGAATGAAAGCAAAGGTGGAGAGTATATATCGATAATATACCTCCAACCAGTGATAAATCAAGAGTAATTCAAAGCTAAACCCTAAAAAGGAAAGGTAAGATTCAAAGCATCATAACCTAATCACTCGAACCTCGGATCAATTAGATCGAGTACATGGAGGATTAGTTAATCATGGTGAGGTGGAAGAGGGAGATGAGTAGAAGAAAAATACTGAAAACAGAGCAGGAACGAAAAAGAAAACAACACTTTTTATTAAGAGAAACAGTGATCTTACAGCTTGAAAACCAGAGATTACAAGAACATGAAAAGGAAACTACACTATCATTAGCATCATACTACAGAAAGAAGCTAGGAGCTAATACAGGAAAAGCATAAAGCTAGAGCTACGAACTAGAAATGAAAATACATGCTTAAAAGTTCAGAAAAACAAAGGACAGAACCTCCCCTCTCAAAGCGAAAGTTGTCCTCAAACCCCTGGAGTTGGGCTCTATTTATAGAATTTTTCGGGTCGGGTCACGCCCCCCTGTCACGCCCTGGTAGGGCGTGACCCTGGGGCGTGACACATTCGGCGCGACTTTTTCGGGCAGGAATTGAATTCTGACGGAGTTGTTGCGGTACACGCCCAGAAGTCACGCCCTGGTAGGGCGTGACCCTGGGGCGTGTTCTTTGCGGCGTGACTTTGGGAGCTGAAATTGAATGCTGGAGGTGACGGGCGGAATTGCTGAAGTACACGCCCATATGTCACGCCCAGGTCAGGCGTGACCCTGGGGCGTGACACTTTCGGTGCGACGGTGGGGCTGGAAAAACGAGCGCGCTGCGGCGATTCCTCGGAACCTGGGGACACGCCTATAGTACACGCCCGTGTCGGGTGTGTCACGGGCGTGACCGAGGGCGTGTACACTAAGTTTCCACGGAATGCAGTTTCGGACCAATTGCTCCATTCCTCTGGGTACACGCCCTAGGTACACGCCCTGGTAGGGCGTGACCTTGGGGCGTGTCACAGCAAACTTCTGCTGAAAGCCGTGAAAACCTGCAAAAAGCAGAAAAAATGCATAAGCGACAAAAATATATACAAAGGGGAATCAAAACAAGTACTATACAAGACATGATTGGCTTTAAAACCCCGAAAATATCCTAATAAAATTGACTGCAAACGTATTATCAAATTCCCCCAAGCTTAAATTTTGCTTATCCCCAAGCAAAGATATAAAGACAAGTTAATCATAAAAAGTGACTAATTTAAAAAGTTTTAATCATACTCACACAAGTACTATGCGAAATTCTAGGTAGGGAGAATGTAAAATGTAAATCTAAAACAATTATTTAGGTATGGTTTAACTCTTATAAACTTTACTTAATAAAAATAAATCATCCAGAATTTTGACGAAATTCTTTAAATAGATTTAAGTAAGACAATGAAAATGAAAAGAACGTATTGAGTTATTACTGGATCCAAGCAACGCATTATAATTATATCAATTAAATAACAAAAATCTAAGTTTAAATCAAAAACTAAAACTGATTTACTTTTCTTCTTTTCTTAGTTGTTAAATAAAATTAAAAAAAAGGGCGTGAATCAAAAGGACTTAATAGGACCGAAACGTTTGGTTTAGGAATATGAATAGGAGTGGAATTCAAATATAAACATGGAGGCTTAAAAATCACACTAAACCAAAACAACGAGTTTCAAAAAAAATAAATTTATTTTAAACAAAATATGTATAAATAAATTTATTTTTTTCTCTTTATGATTATTTATCTCATTTTTTTTTCTCATTTTTTTTATTATTTTCATTCATTTTTGTTTTTTTTTCTTTTCAATATATTGCTTTTGAGTACACCTTTTTCAACAATATCTCCACAGATAAGACAAAATTTCCTATCAAACAAAATTAGCGTGATTAGATAGGTAGGAATTTGGGCTTTGGTGAAAATGAAAATGTGTGTGGAGTTTATCAAATGAATTTGGAAAAATGGCTCAAAAGCGGCTAACTAGTGGTAAAAGAGTTTAGGTTGGCAAGAAAGCTCAAACGTAAACAAAAATGGCCTAAATCATTTTCACGCATTTTTTTTTTAAATTTATTTAAAACATAGAGTCGATAAATTTCAAAAAGCAAGTTCGAGATAATAAAAGAAGATTGATGAAATTATCTTGAAAATAAAAATAATGTCACTTGGATCGTTCATATCTACTACGTAATTCAAAATATGTTCTTACAAAAATCATCTAAAGACGAAAAGGAAAATAGTGGATGATAAATTTTTAGAGAAAGTAAAGAAAATAAAGAACGGAAAACCATAATAGAAATGCACGTTGTAGAGAAATATTTTACCTTAACATGCTACCGTGAATTAGAAACACAGCATGGCCAACATTTTACTTGTGAAATATGATTAAAAAGAATGATTAGAAAAATTATAATTAACTATGTTGTTTATAAAGAAGTTTGAGAAAAACAAAACATAAACATGGGGTACTTATTAAAATACCAAAATGCAGCTATATATATATAAGAGTTTTATGAAATTTTTTGAAATTTTGGATTTTTTTTTTTGGGATATTTACAAAACAAAAAGAAGGAGGAAGTCCTCCCCCAAGCTTAAAATCTACATTGTCCGCAATGGAGAAGGAGGTCGGAGAATGAGAGAAAAGTAAAGTATAGAAATAAAAGACAGAATTGAAAAGCAGGTACTTCCCCGGTTTTATTTTGCTGGGCAAGTTGAGTGATGCCGCTCCTCCATGCCTGTGCTGTGGATCTTCATGAAACGTCGTCCGGCGGACTTTGGCATGGAAGCAGAACCGTTGGAGCAGGCGATCGCAGAAGTTTCAGCTTGCCGGAGCCATTCGGGGCAAAAAGTATAAAATAAAGAAAACATAAAAAGATAACTTGGGTTGCCTCCCAAGAGCGCCCTTTGGTTAAAGCGTCGTTTGAGCTCGACGCATCAAAATAATAATGTCCCAAATATTGTTTAGAAATAAAGTTCGAATAAAGTTAAAGTTGTGAGAAAAATAAAGTTCAGATTAATCAAATGTCAGGACCGGAAAGATAGAGTTAACAGGGTTTAGACTGACATCATCACAGAAATACAGTTTAAGACGCTGACCATTCACTTTGAAAGTACCCTTATCCGGGTGAGAAATTAAAACAGTACCATAAGAAAAGACTTCTAAAACAGTAAAAGGCCCAGACCAACGTGATTTTAATTTACCCGGGAATAAACGTAAACGAGAGTTATAAAGAAGCACTTGGTCGCCTGGCTTAAAGATTTTTGGGTGCCTAAGATGTCGGTCGTGTAAACGCTTCGTCCGCTCTTTATAAAGTCTGTTATTTTCATACGCGTAAGAGCGCCACTCGTCGAGTTCGTTAAGTTGAAATTTTCGAAAATCGCCGACAGAGTGGGGATCGAAGTTTAAAAATCGTAAGGCCCAAAAGGCGCGGTGCTCTAACTCTACGGGTAAATGACACGATTTTCCATAAACCAACCGATATGGCGTACAGCCGAGGGCGGTTTTGTACGCTGTTCGGTAGGCCCATAGAGCATCGTCTAATTTGGCGGACCAGTCTTTTCTAGAAGTTGAAACAGTCTTTTCTAAAATTCTTTTTATTTCTCTATTCACTACTTCGACTTGTCCGTTAGTTTGGGGGTGGTAGGCAGTGGAAAGCTTATGAGTAACGCCATATTTAGTTAGGATTTTTGAAAATTGTGCGTTACAGAAATGGGAACCCCTATCACTAACGATAGCGCGCGGCGTACCGAATCGAGAAAATAATTTTTTTAGGAAATTAACTACGACTCGGGCGTCATTCGTAGGAAGAGCTTGGGCTTCGGCCCAACGTGAAACATAATCAACGGCAACTAAAATATACTTATTCCCGAAGCTAGAAGGAAAAGGGCCGACAAAATCAATCCCCCAGAGGTCGAAAACTTCGCACTCTAGGAAATAATTTTGTGGCATTTCATTTTTATTCGAAATATTCCCCGACCGTTGGCAACTATCACACCTACTCACAAAGGCATGCGCGTCTTTAAACAGGCTGGGCCAGTAAAAACCCGCGCTTAACACTTTGTGAGCGGTGCGAGCAGCTTGATAGTGCCCACCTGTCGGTCCTTCATGCAAATGTTTAATAATATCTAATCCTTCCTCAAAGGAAACACACCTCCTGATCACTTGGTCTGCACAGACTTTAAAAAGATGCGGGTCCTCCCAAAAGTAGTTCTTCAGCTCAGAAAAGAATTTCTTCTTTTGCTGAGATGAAAACTCTTTTGGGAGCACACGGGCCACTAGATAGTTGACGATGCGGGCAAACCAAGGAGAAGTAGATGTGTTAATTACGAAAAGCTTCTCATCAGGGAAATAGTAATGAAAAGAATTTTCATCTAATTGTTCTATAAACGGGTTGTCTAGGCGCGAAAGGTGGTCGGCGGCCAAGTTCTCGGCACCTCGCTTATCACGGATCTCTAAGTCAAACTCCTGGAGGAGTAAGACCCAGCGAATCAAGCGAGGCTTGGCATCCGTTTTAGAGAGAAGATATTTGAGGGCCGAGTGGTCCGTAAAAACAATAATTTTCGAAAGAGTAATATAAGGGCGAAATTTGTCAAATACGAATACTACAGCTAAGAGCTCCTTCTCGTTTGTGGTGTAATTTTCCTGTGCAGATGTGAGTGTTTTACTAGCATAATATATGGGGTGGAAGTTTTTGGAAATACGTTGACCTAGTACGGCTCCCACCGCATAACTACTCGCATCACACATTATTTCAAATGGAAGATCCCATACCGGAGCTATCATGATTGGCGCATTAACTAATTTTTCTTTTATTAAATTGAAGGCAGCTAGACATAGGTCATCAAAGATGAATGGGGCGTCTTTTTCTAAGAGATGGGTAAGGGGCTTGGTGATTTTGGAAAAGTCCTTTATGAAGCGGCGGTAGAAACCCGCATGACCCAGGAAACTTCTTATGGCTTTTATGTTCGTAGGTGGCGGCAGATTCTCGATAACTTCTATTTTCGCAACGTCTACTTTAATACCCCTTTCAGAAATTTTATGTCCCAAAACTAACCCTTCCCTTACCATAAAATGACATTTTTCCCAATTTAAGGCGAGGTTAGTTTCTTCGCATCGCTCTAAGATTTTTCGAGGTTCTCTAAGCAACTATCGAAGGAATTCCCGAAGACGGAGAAATCATCCATGAAGACTTCCATAATGCTTTCTACGTACTTGTCAAAGATGGCGAGCATACATCGTTGGAATGTAGCCGGCGCATTGCACAATCCAAACGGCATTCTTCGGTAGGCGAAGGTGCCAAAGGGACAAGTAAACGTAGTTTTCTCCTGGTCCTCGGGGGAGATGGGGATTTGAAGATACCCCAAGGGGCCATCGAGAAAACAATAAAAGCTATGTCCGGAAAGTCTTTCTAAAATTTGATCAATGAACGGCAAGGGGAAGTGATCCTTGCGGGTGGCGTCATTCAACTTACGGTAATCTATACACATTCGCCATCCGGTCACCGTCCGAGTCGGGATTAATTCATTATTTTCATTACTTACGACCGTTATCCCTCCCTTCTTTGGTACTACCTGTACTGGGCTAACCCACTTACTGTCGGATATAGGATAGATAATTCCTGCGTCTAACAATTTCATAACCTCTCCCTTAACTACGTCTTTCATGTTTCGGTTTATACGATGCTGAGGTTGTATAGAGTTACGAGAATTATCTTCCATTAAGATTGTATGAGTGCAGAAAGATGGGCTTATGCCCTTGATATCAGATATCTGCCAAGCAATAGCTTGGCGATGCTTTTGTAAAATTGAAAGAAGTTTATTTTTTTGTGCATCCGTGAGGTAGGCCGAAATTATGACAGGCAGCTTAGAGTCCTTTTCTAAGAAAGCGTATTGAAGGTGCTCTGGTAGTTCTTTCAGTTCCAAGGTAGGGGGGTCATCATACGAGGTCTTGGAAATTTGTTCTTTTTCAAAAACTATGTCCTCGTACACTTTTTTATATGTAAAATTAAAAGGGGTGTTGCTAGCGGCCATGGAGGCTTCGTGCAGCGATTCAGTTGGAAAAGTAGAAGAGGAACAGAAATCAAAAAATTCTTTTTCAAAATCAGAGGGGCGAGTGGAGGATTCTTCACTTAGGTGTAGAGATTCAGTTGGAAGAGTAGGAGAGGAACAAAAATTGGAAAATTCTTTGTCAAAATCAGAGGTGGGAGAGAAGGATTCTTCACTTATGGTATCCATGAAAAAACAGGAGTCATCATTAGCTAGTGTGTTCTTCATCGAGGGGGTGATAGAGAAAGTTACCTCATCGTCGCCCACTCGAAGGAAGAGCTTACCATTGCTTACATCAATGATAGCTCGGGAGGTGGCAAGGAAGGGTCGGCCAAGGATCAGGGGAACCTCGACGTCTTCTTCGATATCTAAAATGACAAAGTCCACCGGGAAGATGAACTTGTCAACTTTGACTAAGACGTCCTCCACTATTCCTAACGGGTATTTGACTGACATGTCGGCTAGCTGGATACTCATGCGTGTGGGGTTGAGACTACCAATTCCTAACTTTTTAAACAACGAGAGGGGCATAAGATTAATACTCGCACCTAAGTCGGCTAAAGCGTGTTTGACAAAGAGATCACCAAAGACACACGGGATAGAGAAACTACCCGGGTCACTGATTTTTTTCGGTAATCCGTTTGTCAAAACCGCCGAGCACGCGGCATTTAACGTGACATGAGAAAGGTTCTCTAACTTCTTCTTGTTAGTTAGGAGGTCCTTAAGGTATTTTGCGTACTTCGGCATCTGGGATATGGCTTCGTGGAAAGGCAGATTTACGTGGATTTGCCTAAACATTTCCAAAAAACGAGTGTATTGATCATCCTGTCGTTGTTTATTAAGTTCGGAAGGGTATGGCGGGGATGGATTATTTTTAAAGGTGGGTGGTGGAGTGAGTTCTTTTTCTACGATAGGGGTGATAATGTCTTCGGCAGAGGATGGAATTTTTAAAAGGGGAACGGAGCTTTGATTTTCAAAAACGGGAGCGGAGCTTTGATTTTCAAAAACGGGAGCGGAGCTTGCCTCGGGTTCTTCACTTACCATACCAGGAACTTTCTTCCCACTCCGAAGAGTTATAGCTTTCGCTTGCTCTCTCGGGTTGGGCTCGGTATTGGAAGGAAGAGACCCTACGGGTCGCTCAGAAATCATTTTAGCGAGCTGTCCTACCTGATTTTCTAAGTTTTTAACACTTCCGGTTAAGGTCCTAATCGTAGCGTCATTAGCATTCATGTATTTTGAAAACACTTCCTCCAAATTTGGAGGTTTTGGAAAACTTTGAGGAGGAGGTGGTGGTGGAGCAGAAAAATCACTTTGCGGTGGCGGGCGCACAGCATTCGATGGATTACTCCACGAAAAATTCGGATGATTTCTTAACGCAGGATTATAACTATTCGGAAAATTAAAACCAGGAGGATGATAATTCGCAGCAGAAAAATTATTAAAAGCAGTTCTAGGCATATTATTTACATAATCCAAATGTTCAGCGGGAGGAGTTGCAGATTCCCATACCTGAGGGGCGGAGGCAGCAGTCATCTCCGTAATTTTTTTGCTTAATATTTCAACTTGCAGTGCGAGTTGTGAGACGTTGTCCACTTCAAAGAGACCTGCAGGTTTGTTTGGGCGGGACCTAGGCACATTCCACTGGTAAGTGTTCATGGCCATGTCTTCAAACAGCTCAAGAGCTGCTTCCGGGGTCTTATGGTTTAAAGTACCGCCAGAAGCTGCGTCTATCATTTGCTTCGTGCTTTGATTTAGCCCATTATAAAACGTCTGCACCTGCAACCATACAGGCAGAGCGTGATGTGGGCATCGTCTTAATAATTCTTTAAATCTTTCCCAGGTTTCGTAAAGGGTCTCTGAGTCTATTTGTCCAAAGGCAAAAATGTCATTCCTAAGTTTAGCAGTTTTAGCAGGCGGAAAATACTTGGCCAAAAATTTTTCAGTTAATTGCGTCCAAGTAGTTATGCTATTTTTAGGAAGGGTGTTCAGCCACTGCTTAGCCTTAATTCTAAGAGAGAAAGGAAATAATCTTAGCCTAATAGCATCATTTGTGACACCATTTATCTTGAAGGTGTCACAAATCTCAAGAAAGCTGGCTATGTGTGCGTTCGGGTCTTCATCTTGAAGCCCGTCAAATTGCACATACTGCTGCACCATTTGAATTATGCTAGGCTTCAGTTCAAAATTATTATTATTTATTGCAGGGCGAACTATACTCGTTTCTGTACCCTCGAGATTTGGTCGTGCATAATAGGACATAGGCCTTTGCACGACTTCCTCCACGTTGGGTTCTGCCATTCTTAAGGTAGAAAATGACTCGGAATCCTCAACCGGCACTTGGGTAGTAGGGCCTTGAAATCGCGATCTTCTCCGAAGAGTACGCTCAATTTCGTGGTCCAGGTCCAAAGTAACCGACGGACTACCGCGGGTCATACACTAGAAGAAAAGAGGAGAAGCAAGACTAAAAAGTAAAAAAAGCTAATGAAGTTGGAAAAGTTTTTTTTTTGAAATAGATTTTTTTATATTTTAACTCCCGAACTTCCCAAGGGCTACCCGGTGAAGGGTTCGCAAGGTACTAGACAAGATAGTGGCATTTAGAGCCACTTTGCCCTTTTCGAGAGAGTTAGGTGGTGTAGAAAATTTTGTGATGTGGGTTTCTATTACGAATGCGGTAATTAAAATCCAGCCACTTATCTCTGTGCGAGTAGGCGGAAATGAAAAGCTATACTCACGCACTCGTCAGAAAATTAAAACACACACACTCGACAGAAAGTAAACACACTCTACTGAAATAAACCAGTCAATTAACTCAAGTGAGTAGGCGGAAAAATTAAAAATACGCACACTTAACAAAATCCAGCCATTTAACTCAAGTGAGTAGGCGAAAAAAATTGAAGAAGGAGGCTGAGAAAGAGAAGTGATAAAATTAATATATTTGTGTTTTCAATTTATCAACAAGCGTTGCTTCCCCGGCAACGGCGCCAAAAACTTGATTGTCTCTGAGATATCTGCAAAGAGAAAATACCAAACTAACAATTCATCAAGGCAAGTATACCTATCGAAATGCAGCTAGGGGACACAAGTGTCGTATTGAAATCCGGGAACAGTTGAGTAAGCTTACTCACACGAAATCTATTATTTTATCGACGGCAAAATAAGGTTTGGCTAAATGTACTAAAAGAAGAGAACTACTTGTATGAAAAGATAAAGAGAGCTAAAAGAGCGATTAACTTAAGCTTAGTAACGATGAAGGGAAAATGCACTCGATCAGAAATCACCTCGGCAAGAGTGGTTAGAAAAATACGATAAATAAACCTAAGCTAATTAGGGTAAAGGTCTTTGACCGTGGAGGTTCCATGAATATTGACACGCTTCTCTCGAAGGCCGTGCCTAACTGAGTTTAGGAAGGTCCGACCGACTTTCGCCTAAATCGGAGGCCTAAAACTCGCTTTACGCGGTGAACCCCTCTAATGGATTTTACTCCAATCCGGGAGATTTGAACGTCTGCCTCTCTCGAGGGGTGCGAACAACTCCCTTTACTCTTGAGTGCTCATTTCAAACCTTCGGCCTCTCGGCTAGCCTAGAATGAAAGCAAAGGTGGAGAGTATATATCGATAATATACCTCCAACCCGTGATAAATCAAGAGTAATTCAAAGCTAAACCCTAAAAAGGAAAGGTAAGATTCAAAGCATCATAACCTAATCACTCGAACCTCGGATCAATTAGATCGAGTACATGGAGGATTAGTTAATCATGGTGAGGTGGAAGAGGGAGATGAGTAGAAGAAAAATACTGAAAACAGAGCAGGAACGAAAAAGAAAACAACACTTTTTATTAAGAGAAACAGTGATCTTGCAGCTTGAAAACCAGAGATTACAAGAACATGAAAAGGAAACTACACTATCATTAGCATCATACTACAGAAAGAAGCTAGGAGCTAATACAGGAAAAGCATAAAGCTAGAGCTACGAACTAGAAATGAAAATACATGCTTAAAAGTTCAGAAAAACAAAGGACAGAACCTCCCCTCTCAAAGCGAAAGTTGTCCTCAAACCCCTGGAGTTGGGCTCTATTTATAGAATTTTTCGGGTCGGGTCACGCCCCCCTGTCACGCCCTGGTAGGGCGTGACCCTGGGGCGTGACACATTCAGCGCGACTTTTTCGGGCAGGAATTGAATTCTGACGGAGTTGTTGCGGTACACGCCCAGAAGTCACGCCCTGGTAGGGCGTGACCCTGGGGCGTGTTCTTTGCGGCGTGACTTTGGGAGCTGAAATTGAATGCTGGAGGTGACGGGCGGAATTGCTGAAGTACACGCCCATATGTCACGCCCGGGTCAGGCGTGACCCTGGGGCGTGACACTTTCGGTGCGACGGTGGGGCTGGAAAAACGAGCGCGCTGCGGCGATTCCTCGGAACCTGGGGACACGCCTATAGTACACGCCCGTGTCGGGTGTGTCACGGGCGTGACCGAGGGCGTGTACACTAAGTTTCCACGGAATGCAGTTTCGGACCAATTGCTTCATTCCTCTGGGTACACGCCCTAGGTACACGCCCTGGTAGGGCGTGACCTTGGGGCGTGTCACAGCAAACTTCGACTGAAAGCCGTGAAAACCTGCAAAAAGCAGAAAAAATGCATAAGCGACAAAAATATATACAAAGGGGAATCAAAACAAGTACTATACAAGACATGATTGGCTTTAAAACCCCGAAAATATCCTAATAAAATTGACTGCAAACGTATTATCACGTGTCACAGGGCATGTCCTGCTCGGGTGAGCAGTCGGCGAGTGTTCGACGGAATCCCGTTCTACATAACATGAGGGAACACGCCCTCTGACACGGGCATGTCAGATGCCGTGTCCTCCTCTGGTCGATGATTTCAGCTCGACGAAGTGGAGCTGCAGGCGTGTCTGCTGCCGTGTATGGGCATACGGCCTGTGACACGGGCGTGTTACAGGTCGTGTCCTTTGCTGGATGTGCCAAGGGCATTTGATGACTGGTGAACACGGGTGTGATACGGTTGTGTCTTGGGATAGACGGCCTATGACACAGGCGTATCATTGGCTGTGGTTGATTTGGTTTTGTACAGCCTGAAGTACACGGCCACAGACACGGGCATGTCTGAAGGCGTGTCAGGTGACACGACCCATGACATGGGCGTGTCACATAAATATGTACTGGTCTGGATAAGTCAGTTGTGTGCCGCTTATGCTACACGGCCTGTGACACGGGCGTGTCACAGGCCGTGTCAGGAAAAATTCAGCCTTTTGTGGCAAAATCGTGGTCGTCCGGTTTCTCAGCTGAGATTTAATGGATATGGCTCCTCCCTGTTTCCTTAAGGCCGAAAAATGAGATGGAAATTCTCATTTGAGTTTGGCCATCCGGCCTCTTTCTACAAACCTAGAGAGGAAGGAGGAGGAGGAGTGCCGGACACCAGTGGAGCTGCAGAGTTCCGTTTCGAGATCCGAGGCTAGCGTTGTGGAAGAAAAGCCGTTGCGATCCTTTCCAGTCGGCTAAAAGTACATGAATCTGAGGCAATCTTCAAGGGTAATGATCTTTATTCCTAGCCATGTGAAGGCTTCCTTTTTGGCATGTGCATAGGATTCCCCCACCTGAGGGTGGCCGGTTATGGGAGTCCCTTGGTTTGATTAATGGAATCCCCAATCATTTGGCATATAGATCCGGAAATGGAGTACGGAATAGGCATACTGTGTGAAGCCAATCTGGACATGTTGGTCTGGATTGGTGATGTTGCATATACACACCGGAGAAGACTCTGCGATGAAACGTGTAGTTTAAGGATTCGATGGGTTGTACCTGTGAAGGGCAGTAGTAGGAAGTACTAGAGTGGTACTCCTGGAAAATACCCTTGTATTGATTGTGATGTTCATGGGTTGTGCCTGTGAAGGGTAGTAGTAGGAAGTACTGGATTGGAGATCCAGGAAAATACCCTTGATATTGGTGATGCTTGGTGGGTTGTGCCTGTAAATGGTAGTAGTAGGAAGTACTGGCGTGAACCCCCAGGAAATACCCGCAAATACTGGTTCGAGCTACGGATGGAAAAGGAGTTCTATCACTACCGCTGAGCATGGCACCTAACTAACCTGTGATTGTGAAGCCAGTCCTGCGAGGACATGATTACTATGTATGAGCTGGAAGAGCTCTTACGGCTTGGCACACCACCGTGTCCCAGGTCGTGTGCCTAGATCCAGGCACGATCGTCGAACACAGAGACTCACACGGGGCTCAGACACGCCCACGTCTCAATCGACACGCCCGTGTAGGGATATGACATGCCAGTATCCTGGGACCATGTCACAGAAAACCGCCACGCCAATCGACAAGACTCTTGGGAACACGGGTACTGACATGGGTACGCACACGCCTGTGTCAGATGACACGCCCATGTCACTCTGCTGTGTTTCCTGCCGTGTCCTTCTATGGACACAACCGGGCAACAGAGGGCTCCACACAGCCTTGGACACGCCTGTGTCCTAGGCCGTGTACCCCTAACCTGGCACCAAAAATTCCCTTTTTGACGCGACCAGCTCGATTACGATTTTCAGGGCGTTACAAATCTCCCCACCCCCTTAAGGAATTTTGTCCCGAAATTAAGTAAAGGTATAAAAAAAAAAATGTTACCTGAGTGGAATAACTCAGGGTATTCCTCCAACATAGTTTGCTCTTGCTCCCATAAAAGCTCCTCACATCCGTAGTTATCCCAACGGACCTTAACCTTTCGGATTTCCTTGTTGCGAAGTCGTTTGACTTCCCATCTATACGTATAAGCTTGTCCTTTGTCGTCAACTCGTAATCAATCGACACTTGATCGACCGCAACTATCTACGAAGGTTCTTGCACTGCCTTACGCAACACCGATACGTAGAACACATCATGCAGCCCACTCAACTCCAACGACAGCTTCAATCTATACGCTGCTTCGCCAACACGCTCCAGGATTTCAAATGGTCCAAGGTATCTCAGACTCAGCTTCTTCAAGCGTCAAACCCGTGAAACACCATTGAACGGCTTGATTTTTAAATACACACAGTCGCCAACACCGGACTCCACGTTCTTATGCTTGCCGTTATAGTACTTTGCTTGCCTGTCCTGAGCAATCTTCAACAATGCCTGAATTGTACGTACCATTGAAGTGGCGTCTTCCACCACTTGATGTTTATACAACGTCTACTCGCCTGTCTCCAACCAAGCCAACGACATACGACACTTACTCCCATACAAGGCCTCGAAAGGTGCCATTCGAATACTCGATTGAAAGCTGTTGTTATATGCAATCTCCACCATGTACATGTGATCTTCCCAATGCTTTCCGAAATCTAGGAAGTACATGCGAAGCATGTCCACCATCGTCCAGTTAACCCTCTCGGTCTGACCGTCCGTCTGTGGGTGGAAGGCTGTGCTGAAACTCAGCTTGGTTCCCAACAAACTATGCACCAGCCTCCAGTCCTTCGACGTGAAGGGTCCATCTCGGTTACTAACAATACTGCGCGACACACCATGCAACTGTACGATATTATCCACATAGAGTTTGTCTAACCTTTCCACCGGATCTTCCTTCCTATTCGGGATGAAGTGCGGCACTTTTGTCAACCTATCTACAACCACCCAGATGGCGTCGTTTCCCCTCTGCGACTTTGGCAAACCATGCACAAAATCTATAAAAATGTCGTCAAATTTGCATTCCGGGATAAGCAAGGACTTTAGAAAGCCTCCGAGCTTCTGGAACTCCGCTTTCACCAAGGAACAAGTTTGGCACTTGGCCACATAAAGTGCTACATCCTTCTTTAATCCTGGCCACCAAAATAAGATCTTCATGTCTCTATACATCTTCGTGCTTCCCGGGTGGATTGAGTACTTGGTATGATGTGCCTCATACATCAACTCCTCCCGAAGATTATCTGCACTAGGGTCGCATAGACGACCGTCCTTACTCAGTAGTCCATACTCAACCGCAAACTGTGAATTTGACCCATCCAAAGATTCATCTAAGATCTGCTTCATGCTCTTATCCTAAATCAAAGCCCGTCGAACTCTATCAGCCAGGTCATACTGCACCTCTGTCCAACACAATATCGCCCCGGCACTAGACTGCTTATCGACGCAGGAAATCTCTAATGCCTCCAAATCATGGACCAATCTCTCATCATGTACCGACAACCAACTGGCCTGCGGAGGAGCCCTGCGGCTCAACGCATCCGCCAACGCATTTCCTTTCCTAGGTACATAATGTATCTTGAAGGTATAGTCCCCCAAGAACTCCATCCACCTCCGCTGTCTCATGTTCAGATCCTTCTGATCTAACAGGTACTTCAGGTTCTTATGGTCGGTGTATATATCGACCTTTACCCCATACAGATAGTGCCTCCACATCTTTAGAGCAAATATTACGGCCACTAACTCTAAGTCATGGACCGGATAATTCCTCTCGTGAACCATCAACTGTCATGATCCATAGGCTATCACACACCCATGCTGTAGTAGAACATAGCCCAAACCACTGCCTGAAGCGTCACTATAAATCTCAAGCCCTCATGTTCCACTCGATGAACAAAAAATAGGCGTTGTGGTCAACTGTGTAACACCCCAGTTTTGAGAGAGGTCGATTTACGTTTCTGGACATTTTTTTTTGTTTCTGGCAGGGTGCACATGGCCCGGGACACGCCCGGGACACGGGCGTGTCCCAGGCCGTGTCAGGCCGTGTCGACGACTTGGATGTGTGGTCGACACTTTGCGCTTGACGATATGTCGAGACAGGGCACACGGCCTAGGACACGGGCGTGTCCAAGGCCGTGTCGAGCCCGTGTCGACACTCGGCCGGGGTCTCGACATTTTCGCTCGACCATGTGTCGAGACAAGGCACACGGCCTAGGACACGGGCATGTCCAAGTCCGTGTGGGTCTGTCGACGAGCTTCAGTAGACGATGTTCACTCGACGAGTGTCGAGTGTCGAGACTGGGGCACACGGCCTGTGACACGGGCGTGTCACAGGGCGTGTCCCGCTTGGTCGGCGATCTTCGCTCGACGTTTTTCCGCGGTGTCGACACAAAGGCTGTCGATGAGTGTCGAGACTTGGCACACGGCTAAGGACACGGGCGTGTCCCAGGTCGTGTCCCTTCTCGGGTTGGTTTCAGGGGCCGTGTCGATGGAGGCACACGGCCGAACACACGGCCGTGTCACGGGGACACAGGCGTGTTGGGTCGAACACGGGCGTGTCGAATGCCCGTGTGCTGTTCCAGGCGCGTCGATTTGAGATGGAGAATGAGGCACACGACCTTGGATACGGGCGTGTGCCAGGCCGTGTTCGGCCCAGGTCTTTTATTTTTTCAGGCGGATCATGGCCATTCTTTTCCTGATTTTAGGATCTGACGGTTTAGGACTGTTCTTGGGGAGCTAAGTCCGAGAATAGCGTTGGAAACACTCATTCTTCTTCAAGCTTTTCTCTTACTAATTTCTAGAGAGAAGGGAGAGCAAGGAAGAAGGTGAAGGAGGGTTTGGGTTGTAGGAGAAGCTTCGGTGCTCCAAATCGCGAACCGAGTCCAGATCCGTGCAGGATAGATCTTTGCGAAGGTATTCATCCGGATATTTTTTTGCCATGGCAAGGAAGAGGAGTCGGAAGGTAACGGCACTTCTCCTCTCGGTCTTAGGATGCATGTCTTTAGCATCATTTTTCTTTTGTAGTTCTTGGGCACCAAACTCTCAAATGAGAGGGGTTTTGGGCCGCCAAGGTTCAAGAGGAACCTCCGGGTTGATTGAGTCCGTCCCCGACATATTTTGCATTAGAGATCCGCTCCGTTAGTGGATTAGGCATGGTCGGTGAAGCCGTAGTCGCGATCGTTAGTCCTACTCGGTAATGTTGCATACGAACATTAAGGATTCGTAGAGATTCTGTTGTGGCAAGATGCCGTTTTTGATGTGGTGATGTTTTCCCCCTTTTTCTCGAGTGAGTACGTGTAGTCGGAACCGGACAAGGTTTGCTCCTCGTGGCGGTAGATGTTTTCCTTGGTGGACAAGGTTAGCTCCGCATGAGTTGGAGATGGTTTCCTTGGTGCGCGGGAACGCTGCAGTATAAATGAGGGACTAGGGTGGAATTGTCTTGGTTTGTGATGTGCCAAGGCGTGGCTATGTCTCCGTGGTCGGCTGGCTATCCCGTGACGTTCACGTCATGTGCGGAGAGTGTCCCGGCGAGACTAGTCCCCTTCTGTGAGACTGACGAGAATGCCAAGCATGGGGGCAAGCCCGGGCAATGAAGCCATGAGCGGGTGGGGTCCGGCAAGGCTTCTTAGAATCGGTCAGTTTTGTGTTTGTTGGAATCCTGACATGAGACGTCAGAGCATGTAGGCAAGCCCGGGTCTAAGACCTTGAGCGGGTGGGGCCTTGACAAGAGTTCCATGAGGCGGCATGTGAGTCGTGGGGGGGGGGGGGGGGAATGGTGTCACCCCCTTTATTTGCGGCTTTATGCCAATGGGGAATCGATGAGTACCCAAATGATGTGATGATGTGCTAGATGTATACGAGTTAGGGTGCCTTGGGTGAAACCCGGGTTATTGCATACATGATTGCATAAGTAGGCCCTTTTGTTATATTCTCAACCCGTAGAGAACATGTATGATGACTGTGACATCCAAGCCTGTTTTAGTAGTTGCTTTTCTTTCTTATGGTTATTGCATATGAAGTGCTAACTTGCAGGTTGGAGGGCTACCCTGGGGTCCGTTAGGGACGGCCGGGAGGAGATGTGTTGTTACACAGTTTGAGGTCAGCCTTTGCTGACCCACGTTACGAATAAATTTTACAGGGCAAGGATCGCATGCAGGAGCTAGCTCGCCGGCCAGAAAGGCCTAAGCCTCATGAAGTGTTTTTCTTTTTGTAGCTCTACTTATATGATGTTGTATGTTTGAGATTCATATTATCTGGCTTGCATGCCGAGGTAGACTAGGAGTGCTACGCACTTTCTCGACTGTTGTATTATTTGATCTTGGACACTTGTTGTAAGGCCATAAGGCCATGTGTTTTACTCTTCTTGTAGTGGATAACTTCTTGTCTTGCTTGTGCTTCCCCTGTGTTGTGCAAAGTGTTTTGAGTGTGGGTAGCTATATCAACTTTTAATACTAAAGCTGTGGCGTCCGTATGTTGTGGGGCCCCGGCCGGACCCATATTATACGGTTATTACAGGGGAGGTGTTACAATTTTGTATCAAAGAGAGGTTAGATTCAAGGTCAATGCGTAGAGAAGTTATCCACATAAGAGTAACGCGGGACCATGAGCGTCCTTATGTTTAAGTCTTGAGAGTTGAGACTGATTCTTTGTTTCTTGTTTTCTTGAAGAGTGCAAGAAACGAGGCGGGTACGTCGAGAGCTAGAGAAGAGCTTTCGGCGAGCAGTACTACTGCTCTAGGTCTTTTGGGCACGGGTGTTAACCCGACCGACTTCTACCGCATGTTTGCGGAAGCGATGGTAGCAGCCCAAGCTGCAGTAGCAGCTCAAGAAGCAACCCCTACTACACCGGATACGGCGACGGCCGTGCCAGGAGGAGAAGCCAGGCGAGTGGAGCCTTTGGCGGAGAGGGTAGTTGTCGGACACGGAGATCGGCATTTGAAGTATTTCCTGAGCTTCCATCCCCCGTCATTCAAGGGAGTTGGTACGCCAACGGATGCGGAGGATTGGTGGGTTCGCATTCAAGAGATTATGAGGGCGGCAGAGACGCCAGAAGAAAAGAAATCTGAATATGCGACGTTCATGTTGGAAGGAGACGGCAAGTTGTGGTGGGTGAGCCATAGCGGTCGCCAGTTCCCGGGATGCACCCCGTCAGTGGAGGAGTTTGGGGGTGCGTTTCTAAAGAGGTATATTCCGGTTTCTACACGATTGGCCCTTCAGAGGCAGTTTCTGCATTTAATGCAGCGAGACAAACAATGGATGAGTATGTGCATGAGTTCACCCATTTGGGTCGTTACGCGGGAACGATGATGGCAGATGATGTAGAAAGGGATAACCTCTTCTACCAGGGGCTGAGGGAGAACTTGAGACAACCCCTCATCTCCATGATGAGAGCAGGATTCAATGAACTAGTTGAGGCTACCAGGATTTTGGAAAGTGATTTGGAGCGAACCCAACGCCGTAAGGGTTTTACTCCCAAGAAAGGGGAAGGGAAGTCTTCCCAATCTCATGGAAAGTCTGAAGGGAGTAGGTGGAGGAAGAAGCCTCACACTTCCAGATCCGGTGAGAAGAGCAAGTGGACGCCTTGAGGTTATCACTCTAGGGGACCGCCGACGTGTTTCAACTGCGGTAAGGTGGGGCACATAGCTCGTGTTTGTCCCCAAGGAGGAGCGGGGCAAGAGACAAGTCAGGAGTAGATTGTGCGCTCTGGCCTAGTGCTGCAGAGAAAGGGAAGATGGCGGAGTCGAGCGCTTCTCGGTTCCAACCGGTGCAACCAAGGGCTTACAACCTTGGACAGCAAGAAGCGATCCGCCAAACCGATGTGGTGACAGGTATGAAGAAAATTTAAGTTGAAATTTTGTGCTTCATGCTTTTAGACCCTTTTTGTGCGATGTCTATGTTGTAGGCTTCATATTAGTTTTCGGATACCCCGCTAGGGTATTGTTCGATACGGGAGCATCGCACTCCTTTCTTACGGAGAGATTCATCCGGAGAATAGATGTTGAGTCTTTCTCGGCGGATGCGGAGTTGAAAGTGCGCATGCCCAATGGGTCATCCATGACCACTGGGGCTAAAGGGCGCATCTGTTGGGAGCTAGACGGAGTTGACTTCATTTTGATAGCAGCTATTTTACCATTACTTGAGTTCGATATCATTTTGGGCATGGACTGGATTGCAGAGCAGCGCGCCAATATTCATTGCCTATCTAAGGTAGTGACCCTAAAGAGCAAAGGGCAGGCGGAGGTCAAATT
Source organism: Platanthera guangdongensis (assembly GCA_039583875.1). Lineage (NCBI taxonomy): Eukaryota > Viridiplantae > Streptophyta > Magnoliopsida > Asparagales > Orchidaceae > Platanthera > Platanthera guangdongensis. The sequence goes on along the minus strand of CM077158.1, from coordinate 169,395,208 downwards.
TGAGGGCCTTTGTGGAGTGGCCTGTTCCCTGATTAGGCCATGCAGTTGATGCGGGCGGTTAACCAAGGTGGTATAGCGCTTGTAGCATTATTGGAGGTTCGTTTCTCCCAGCTGACTATTGAGGAAGTGCCCGTTGTGGCGGAGTTCAAGGATGTGTTTCCGGATGAACTTCCTGGAGCGCCTCCTCGGAGGGAGATCGATTTCTCGATCGAGTTAGTGCCGGAGGCTAGGTCGGTGTCACGTCCTCCGTTTAGGATGACACCAAAGGAGTTGGCAGAACTTAAAGTACAGTTACAGGAATTGTTGGAGCAAGGGTATATAAGACCCAGTTCTTCGCCATGGAGTGCGCCGGTGTTGTTTGTAAAGAAGAAAGACGGCAGCATGCGACTGTGCATAGACTACCAAGAGCTGAATAAATTGACTGTCAAGAATAAGCATCGGATTCCTCGGATAGATGACTTGTTCGACCAATTGGTGGGGTCAGTGGTGTATTCAAAATTGGACTTGAAGTCAGGCTATTATCAGCTGCGAATTAGGGATGAGGACATACCCAAGACTGCCTTTGGTACAAGGTATGGACACTTTGAGTTTACGGTGATGCCGTTCGGGCTGACGAATGCACCATCTGTGTTCATGGATATTATGAATCGAGTATTTTGGGAATACTTGGATTCTTTTGTGGTTGTCTTCATCGATGACATCTTGGTGTATTCCAAATCCGAGGTGGAGCATGAGACCCACTTGAGAGTGGTCTTGCAAGTGTTGAGGGAGAATCAGTTGTATGCAAAATTCTCCAAGTGCGAGTTCTGGTTAGAGAAGGTGACATTTTTGGGCCACGTGATTAGTGGGGATGGGGTGGCAGTGGATCCAACAAAAGTGGAAGCCATTAGAGATTGGCCGGTTTTGAGGACCGTGGCGGAGGTCCGAAGTTTTCTTGGACTAGCCGGGAATTACAGGAGGTTCGTCGAGAATTTTTCGCGGATAGCTCTACCCCTAACCTCACTCACTCGTAAAGATCATAAGTTTGTGTGGACTCAAGAGTGCAGTCAAGCATTTGAAGCACTGAAAGAGAGACTGATGATGGCTCCAATCCTAAGTCTACCGCAAGGGACCGAGGGATTTCAGATTTTCAGTGACGCATCGGGATGCGGTTTGGGTTGCGTTTTGGTGCAACATGGCAAGGTGATAGCTTTTGGGTCTAGACAATTGAAGCCTCTTGAGAGGAATTACCCCATCCATGACTTGGAGTTAGCGGTGGTAATTTTTGCGTTGAAAATATGGCGGCATTATGTATATGGTGCAAAGGTGGAGATCTTCACAGATCATAAAAGCCTGAAGTACCTCTTGGATCAAAAGGACTTGAACATGCGGCAACGTAGGTGGGTTGAGTTTCTTGGAGACTACGAGGTGGAGATCCAGTATACTCCAGGTAAAGCAAATGTGGTTTCAGATGCTTTGAGTAGAAAGTACTCAGGGCAAGGGAATTGGATCGAAGCTCATGATGAGCGGTTGGTACGGGAATGGGACTCCCTTGGTTTGGAATGTGTTGCGAGAGGCGAGTCCAGCGTGGCTCGGTTGAACTGGATTGAAGTGCAGAACGACTTGACCGACCGCCTTTGGGATTCGACTCGGTTGGATGTGGAGCTTCAACCATTTGTGTTGGAGGCTCAAACATTCGAGAGCAGCACCTGGGAGATGACTGATGGGATTCTGAGGAAGAACGGAAGGGTTTGTATACCACAGTACGGCAAACTCCATAAGGAGTTGATGTTTGAGGCTCACTTCACAAAGTACTCCATTCACCCGAGCGGTACAAAGATGTACTTAGATATGAAGAAATCCTTTTGGTGGCCGGTTGATGCGTGTAATACAGCAAGCGCACCGGTCGCACAAGTAATAAAGTTTTGGGAATAAATCCCCAAGTGTCGGTCTCTTGAGGAATGCGATTAGCGTAGAACGGCAACAGTACTGAGAATATCGTTATGAGAGTTAAAAATAGAACAAAAAGGAAATAGCGGACTAGGGAGATTGTGGATGTTTGATCTACTGAACTAGTAAAAACTATGCTGGTCGACGGCACCGCTTCGCAAAGTGAAGTGAGTTTGTCGGCTGCTATGACGAACTTCAGTTGGGCGAGTGGAAGGGAAACTAATGGATTGCAGCGTTCTTGTGTAGATTGCAATCGGACGAGGCACAGGAATGAAGTGGATGTGGGGTGAGTAAGGCGCATTCACAGACAGAACTCACAAGCATAAGAAGAAACTAACATTCCATTAACTAGAAAGTAAACTTGATGTTCAGGGATGGAAATGTTCATTACACTGCTCAAAACATACATAACACAGAGGAAGGGGAAGAGGAGTAAACCAAAAGAGAATGAAGATCCGCCGCGGGTCGTGGCCGGAGTAGCGAGTTGTCAATCCGCTTCCGGGCTCAGTCCAAGGAGGCTTCCGGTACCAACAATCTGTCACCTCGAAGGCCTTTAAGTCCGTTCTCTAGGTTATCTACTTCACCAACTCTGCATGAAAGCTTGGAGTTGAAGTCACCAATGGCCGAGGGCTTCGCCGGAGTGTTGAAAAGCTTCGGCGTAAGTGGAAATGGCTTCCCGACGAAGGTGGAAGTGATGGAGCAACTGGAGAGGTGAAAAGGCGATTCCCGCGCACTCTCCGATCGCAGCAAATGACAGGCGTTGACCTAAAACGCAGAGCAGGGCCTTTTATATGGAAACAGCAGAAGCAGTGCGCACGACCAGTGGCGCACGACCAGTGGTCGTGCGCACTGTAGGTCGATGATCGTGCGGCTTTTCCAAATAAACCTGCAACCTGGACAAGAAGCATCAGCATATACGCGTACGAGCAGTGGCGCACGACCAGTGGTCGTGCACACTATGGCCAGTGCTCGTGCGATTACCGAGAAAGGGTTATGAAAAAGTGGGTGTAATGCGCACGAACAGCGGCGCACGACCAGTGGTCGTGCGCAGTAAGTCCAGTGGTCGTGCGCTTACCCCAGGCTGATTCTATAGAAAACGTAGAGTAGTGCGCACGATCGGGGCCGCACGACCAGTGGTCGTGCGCATTAGATCCCCTAATCGTGCGCAGTATTCCTGTTTCACAACCATCCCGGAACACGCATACGACCCCTATACCAGCAGAAGGGGCAGAAAGGCCACCAGAACGTGCACACCACATCCCTGAGATAGGGCTAAAGAATAACAACAAAAATGGAAACATAGAAAGCAAACAGAAGCGGGCCTACAGTGCACTTAAGCGTGAATTTGGTACATAAACACAAATAAGCAATAAAGGCTCTCAAGTGTAGTGCTAAGGCGATAAAACTAGCCCAGATGAGTCCAAAAATCAGTGTAAAATGTGGACTCATCACACCCCCAGACTTAACCATTTGCACGTCCCGAGCAAATCATCACTCCATGGACTCGAAGATAGCTAACTGGCTCAGCAATTTTAAAAAGAAGTAAGACAAGAAATCAAATATATCATGAGTATAGAAGATATAATAGAAAAACTTTTTAATTATACAACGTAGTTTAAACTATTCGATAGACGTAAATAAATATTCTAATTGCTCAAAATTAGAATTCTGGAGAATCGTGCGATCATGTGCAGGAAGAAAGTAGGCAGGCCACTAAGGTGAGCATTGCCAAAGTTCGGGACTCAGGATCACCTCCAAAGGAATCCACCAATGTCGGGGACCATACGCTTGCACGTTAACACTCTGTCCACGGCGCGGGTTAGACTCAAGCGTGAATTAGTAGGACTTATAGGAGGAAATGGGGCTTAGGCAACGGCTTGGTGGTCAAAGATAAACATGAAGGCTCTATGCAACCAAAGCGAGTGAAAACAACCCAAACCAAAACAGCCACTTAGAAAAGAATGGGGCACACGCCCCCAGACTTAGGTTGAAATCCGGGTGTGAACACGGCTGAACCCGACCAAATTCAATAAAGAGGATGGGGATCAAGATCTCAAAGCAATTCTCTCATATATATATTCATTTTTTCTATTGCGTGAATCAGCTTTTTATTTTCATAAACTGTTGTTTTCTTTTCTGCGCTAGCAATCCCCAAACGAAGCAATCAAAACAGGAATAAAATCAGCACCCCCAAAAACAATGTCCACTAATCACAACCTCGGCAAAACAGGAAATACAAATCAGCTCAAGCATTTGATTGCGAAGGTGGGTTTAGCTTCAGGCCTTGGTGAAAGTGAGTGGAGCTGGATCAAAGGAAGGGTAGGCACAAATTTGGCATGCAATGGTTAACAGGTAGGAATGGCTAAACAAGGCTCAAACTAGCCAAAAAGAAGTCCTACGTCATGCTCACGCTTAACTAACTGTGCACCAATGATTCGAGAGTAGCTTAGGGCAAGTTCTTAGCCACCGAGAAAGATGATCCTTCCCCCCGACTCGAGCAATACGAGTCTAGTGGCGGCTACACACATTCCTACACTATCATTTGATTATCCCAGATTCAGATTTTGAGCAGTACAAACAATATTTACGTATGGAGAAAAGAATAATTCTACGACCATAAAGAAAAATTAATTCTATCCTAACTCTACACAAACCATGAGTATTCGATTAGGAGCACTGCATGAGTTTCGAACTACTCAATCCTGAAATACTAAGCCAGTACCACTATTTTAAAGTTTACACAAAAGCAATAAATTTAACTCGGGTTGTGCGCGTGGGTAAGAGCGCACTCGTGTGGGTGAATCAGTGTGTGCAACCAAAAAGAAAGAAATAAGTAAATAAGAAACTGGAATGCAACAGAAAGTGCGGTGTAGTGACCACAGGCATACTCCCCCCCCCCCCCAGACTTAAAGTTGACAACGAGTAAAAATAAGCATTCCAAAGAGGAGAAATAGCTAGGGTAGGAAGTTACCTATGCTCTAAATTGAGCATACCAGTCAGGCAATGAGATGTCCAAGTGCGGCCACGTTGTCGCGCCTCTAATAATCCTGCACCTGCGATTAAAGGATGCAAGCCAAACAAAAGCTGGACACATATATATATATATATGAAGAAATAAACCGAAATCAAAACACAGTATAGGACCAAACGGTCCAACTTGGGGTGTCTCCCGAAAGCCCTTTTGTTTACCGTCCTTAAGGTGGACCAAATACCTGTATTAGCAGTTCAAATAGAGAGTTCGACACAGCTGGGCTACCACACCCAAATAATGAAATACAAACAAAAGAAACACTATCCTAGATAATTGTTGGGTTTATTGTCTCCCAACAGGACTTATTCAAAATCTGAGCATTTCCTAACTGATGGGCGAATGAAACTGTAAATGGTCAGGCAGAGGTTCATGGTTGCGCTGCGGTAGAGGGTACCGGAACGAAGATAGAACATAAGCCTCGATACTTGTATACGTATAACTATCGGATGTGTCGGGCATGGGCAGAAAGTAACTTGGGAAGCTCATCGGCTCCAACTCCATCTGCATCTGGTTACAATAAGTCCGAGGCCGCATTACAGGCCCTTGTACTGATTGGACCAATTCCACAATGTGGTCCTGCATGGAAGTAGACACAAGAGCAGGGTCAAGAAATAAACTAGAAGAATAACATAAACTGACCTCGATCTTGGCGATGTTCCCGGAGTCATCCCCCGTCGACGGAATTGTGGGTGCTTCCAAACAGCTGTCTACGCTAGTGCAGGAATGTTCTGAAGCTGCATCTGCCTTGTCCATGCCTCGGGCATCCTCATATGGGATGGAGGTCACAACCTCTGCCACTGAGTCGTCCTCCTCGACTGGATCTAACAGAACGCGGGAAATGCTAATTTCCACCTGCGATTCAATCTCAACAGCACTGTCAGAAGAAGAAAGAATGCTACGCAAAGAAGAAGGTGAAGATACGAAGCTTGGTAGGACGTTGAGCGCTGGCTCTTCACAACTAAAAGATTCTATGCTAGGTGAAGTATGCACTTCAGGAGTATAAATAGCAGTGTCGGAATGGGGATAAGCGCATGTATCAGTGCACATACTTGGGATGTCTTCTCCATAACATAGAGATGGCAATGGTACATACCCCGATACGGAAGGGGTGCTGCCCAAGGTTGAAGTGGAGACAATCTGAAAATCCGGCTCGTCATCCACCGCTAGCTCAGCTAGGTATGCGGCGCAATCCTTCAATGCATGATCCCAGCTTTGACAAAAAAGGCACTTCTTAGCCGGCTTTGGCAATGCAACTGGTGCTGAAGCTGAATAAAAGTAGTGCGGCAATGGCTCCGCAGGTCGGTAGCTAACCGGCTTATGTCGACGATATGTCGATTCATAAATTTCCTGGCTACTATACTTCTGAGGGCATCTGTCGCTAGCATGAGAGATGTCTCCACAATGACGGCAATTGATATTGAAATTGGCCCACATTGCAGCGATTTCAAATATAAGCGATACAACTACTTGGCATAGATTCTGCGAATAAAACTAACAATTCCATCTGACGAAATAACAACATAAGAGAAAAGGGATCAAAAACAACAAAACAACTCGTATAACGAAATTCTCAGTCATCCGAAGTCGCTCTACAGTTGCATTCCCCTCAACGGCGCCAAAAACTTGATGCGTGTAATACGGCAAGCGCACCGGTCGCACAAGTAATAAAGTTTTGGGAATAAATCCCCAAGTGTCGGTCTCTTGAGGAATGCAATTAGCGTAGAACGGCAACAGTACTGAGAATATCGTTATGAGAGTTAAAAATAGAACAAAAAGGAAATAGCGGACTAGGGAGATTGTGGATGTTTGATCTACTGAACTAGTAAAAACTATGCGGGTCGACGGCACCGCTTCGCAAGGTGAAGTGGGTTTGTCGGCCGCTATGCCGAACTTCAGTTGGGCGAGTGGAAGGGAAACTAATGGATTGCAGCGTTCTTGTGTGGATTGCAATCGGATAAGGCACAGGAATGAAGTGGATGTGGGGTGAGTGAGGCGCATTCACAGACAGAACTCACAAGCATAAGAAGAAACTAACATTCCATTAACTAGAAAGTAAACTTGATGTTTAGGGATGGAAATGTTCATTACACTGCTCAAAACATTCATAACACGGAGGAAGGGGAAGAGGAGTAAACCAAAAGAGAATGATGATCCACCGCGGGTCGTGGTCGGAGTAGCGAGTTGTCAATCCGCTTCCGGGCTCAGTCCAAGGAGGCTTCCGGTACCAACGATCTGTCACCTCGAAGGCCTTTAAGTCCGTTCTCTAGGTTATCTACTTCACCAACTCTGCAGGAAAGCTTGGAGTTGAAGTCACCAATGGCCGAGGGCTGCGCCGGAGTGTTAAAAAGCTTCGGAGTAAGTGGAAATGGCTTCCCGACGAAGGTGGAAGTGATGGAGCAGCTGGAGAGGTGAAAAGGCGATTCCCGCGCACTCTCCGATCGCAGCAAATGACAGGCGTTGACCTAAAACGCGGAGCAGGGCCTTTTATACGGAGACAGCAGAAGCAGTGTGCACGATCAGTGGCGCACGACCAGTGGTCGTGCGCACTGTAGGTCGATGATCGTGCGGCTTTTCCAAATAAAGCTGCAACCTGGACAAGAAGCATCAGCATATACGCGAACGAGCAGTGGCGCACGACCAGGGGTCGTGCGCACTATGGCCAGTGCTCGTGCGATTACCGAGACAGGGTTATGAAAAAGGGGGTGTAATGCGCACGAACAGCGGCGCACGACCAGTGGTCGTGCGCAGTAAGTCCAGTGGTCGTGCGCTTACCCCAGGATGATTCTATAGAAAACGTAGAGTAGTGTGCACGATCGGGGGCGCACGACCAGTGGTCGTGCGCATTAGATCCCCTGATCGTGCACAGTATTCCTATTTCACAACAATCCCGGAACACGCACACGACCCCTGTACTAGCAGAAGGGGCAGAAAGGCCACTAGAATGTGCACACCACATCCCCGAGATAGGGCTAAAGAATAACAACAAAAATGGAAACATAGAAAGCAAACAGAAGCGGGCCTACAGTGCACTTAAGCGTGAATTAGGTACATAAACACAAATAAGCAATAAAGGCTCTCAAGTGTAGTGCTAAGGCGATAAAACTAACCCAGATGAGTCCAAAAATCAGTGTAAAATGTGGACTCATCACCAGTGCTGAAGCGGGACGTAGCTTTGTTCGTGAATCGTTGCCAAACTTGTGCCTTGGTGAAGGCTGAATGTCAGAAGCCGGGCGTGTTCCTGAAGCCCCTTCCAATCCCTGAATGGAAATTTGATGACATCTCCATGGACTTTGTACATGGTTTGCCTAGATCGCAGCAGGGTAATTATGCAAGGTGTGGCTATGTCTCCGTGGTCGGCTGGCTATCCCGTGACGTTCACGTCATGTGCGGAGAGTGTCCCGGCGAGACTAGTCCCCTTCTATGAGACTGACGAGAATACCAAGCATGGGGGCAACCCGGGCAATGAGGCCATGAGCGGGTGGTGTCCGGCAAGGCTTCTTAGAATCGGTCAGTTTTGTGTTTGCTGGAATCCTGACATGAGATGTCAGAGCTTGTAGGCAAGCCCGAGTCTAAGACCTTGAGCGGGGGGGGGGGGGGGTGACAAGAGTTCCATGAGGCGGCCTATGAGCCGTGGGGGGGGGGGAATGGTGTCACCACCTTTGTTTGTGGCTTTATGCCAATGGGGAATCGATGAGTACCCAAATGATGTGATGATGTGCTAGATGCATACGAGTTAGGGTGCCTTCGGTGAAACCCGGGTTATTGCATACATGATTGCATAAGTAGGCCCTTTTGTTATATTCTCAAACCGTAGAGAACATGTATGATGCGTGTGACATCCAAGCCTGTTTTAGTAGTTGCATTTTTGCTTATGGTTATTGCATATGAAGTGCTAACTTGCAGGTTGGAGAGCTACCCCGGGGTCCGTTAGGGATGGCCGGGAGGAGATGTGTTGTTACACAGTTTGAGGTCAGCCTTTGCTGACCCACGTTACTAATAAATTTTACAGGGCAAGGATCGCATGCAGGAGCTAGCTCGCCGGCCAGAAAGGCCTAAGTCTCATGAAGTGTTTTTATTTTTGTAGCTCTACTTATATGATGTTGTATGTTTGAGATTCATGTTGTCCGGCTTGCATGCCGAGGTAGACTAGGAGTGCTACGCACTTTCTCGACTGTTGTATTATTTGATCTTGGACACTTGTTGTAAGGTCATAAGGCCACTTGTTTTACTCTTCTTGTAGTGGATAACTTCTTGTCTTGCTTGTGTTTCCGCTGTGTTGTGCAAAGTGTTTTGAGTGTGGGCAGCTATATCAACTTTTAATACTAAAGCTGTGGCGTCCGTATGTTGTGGGGCCCCGGACAGACCCATATTATACGGTCATTACAGGGGAGGTGTTACAAACCGCCTCTTCAACTCTTCAAAAGCCTGCTCACACTCCAGCGACCACACTAATTTTTGATCTTTCCTTGTTAATGTCGTGAGTGGTAACACTATCCGCGAGAAGTTCTCTACAAATCGCCTGTAGTAGCTGGCAAGCCCCAGAAAGCTCTGAACTTCCGCCACTAAAGACAATACAGACCACTCCAGTATTGATGCTATCTTCGGCGGATCCACCGCTATCCCTTCTCCACTAACCACATGACCAAGTAATGCTACTGAGGATAACCAGAACTCACACTTGGAGAACTTAGCATACAACAGATTCCTCCTCAACGTCTCCAACACAATGTGTAGATGCTTGTAATGGTCCTCCTCACACTACGCGTATACTAAGATATCATCGATAAATACTATCACGAAATTATCAAGGTATTCTCGGAACGTCCTGTTCATCAGAGCCATAAACATGGATGGCACATTGGTCAACCCAAACGGCATGACCATGAACTCGTAATGCCCAAACCGCGTGCTGAACGCTGTCTTTGGGATATCGCTTTCCCTTATCCTTAATTGGTAGTAGCCGAACTTTATATATAACTTCGAATATACTGTTGACCTTACCAATTGATCAAATAGATCGTCAATCCTAGGGATCGGATATTTGTTCTTCTCTGTGAGCTTGTTCAACTCCCGATTGTTAATACAGAGTCGCAAGTTCCATCCTTCTTCTTAACGAAAAGAACCGGTGCGCTCCAAGGCGACGAACTTGGACGCACATACCCTTGCTCCAACAACTCCTGCAGTTGCACCTTCAACTCCGCCATCTCTTGCGACGCTATCCGATACGGAGAGCGTGACACCGGTTTGGCACCCAGTACCATCTCAATGGTAAAATCAATCTCTCGCTGAGGAGGGGCTCCTTGGAGATCATCTGGGAACACATCAGGATACTCGGACACAATTGGGATACTGTCCAGACTTGGCCTAGGCGTTGAAACCTACACTATGGTGACAAATAGATCTGCACCAGAACGAACTGCCTTAATCACACTTGAAGGGCCGACATAAAAAATTTACCAGACCCCTTCATTCAGGCAAACATAGTATCCCGTTCAATATGTAGTCCAAACTTAACCTCCTTTCAGTTGCAATCGATGTAAGCCCTCTGCTCCGAGAGCCAGTCCATACCAAAGATTACGTCGAACTCCACCAATGGTAGAACCAACGCTCGCAAATCAAACTCCTGGTCCCCAATCCGAATCTTTACCACACAGAATGTATCCGCGCACATTGAGCACCCATTGGGCAACAACACATCCAACTTGTCTTTTGCCATCGAGGAAGGGACCCTGATGCTCGATATGAACCTTTCAGACAAGAATGAATGTGATTCTCCTGTATCAAACAGGGCTCCCGCCGGATGTTCGAAAATCAACACGAAGCCTAGCAACAACAAATATAAGCTAACATATAAAAAGGTAACAAATACATAAAGTTAAACTGCTATAATTTAACTCATACCTGTTACCACGTCAGCTTGTTTCATGTCCTCTTGAAGACCAAGATTATAAACTCTAGGCTGGGCTGGAGCATGATGGGACGTGGTTGACTCCACCGCCTTCCCTTTCTCTTCATAGGTCGCTCCAGGCTTCCTCTCGGACTTTGCACGTCCGCTCCAACACTCATGAGCAAAGTGCCACGTCTTCCCACAGTTGTAGCAAGCTCCTGGAACTCGACTTATGGTGCCCCCGACGCACCAGGCGAAGGGGCTGAGTTCGAGGTCTTCTACTTCTTGTTCCATCTGCGGAATCCTGACTTTACATTTGGCACTTTGAACTCTGCCTTCTTTTCCCCTAGGTCCTTCTCTTGGACTTTCTTCACAACCTTTTCAAATGACCGGGCCGAATTGACCAAGGATAATGTAAAAACCGAACAGAAACAAACCGAAATGGTTTTAAACTGAACTTTATTATCCGAAAAAGGTATCTATTACAAAGGTATGCCCTCCCTTATATAGAATAGAGGAGAGATGAGAGAATACAAATAAGAGATGTGGGACTAAAAATTACAAGTAAAGCGGACTATACACAATAAACCGCATAAGCCGCGCGGTTAGACAGAAGGGCTAACCGCACGGCTACCACAAGAGAAGCAGAGAGGTCGCCTGTGAAGATCGCTAGACCGCCCGGTTTACAAGCCGGCGAGTCAAACCGCCAGACCGCGCAGTCTTCAACCCTCCAAGACAGACCGCCCGGTCACCAACTTCAACACTCCCCCTCAAGCTGGAGCATATATATCAATCATGCCCAGCTTGTCGCAAACATGCAGAAACGAGGCGGAAACTGGCTTGGTGAAGATGTCAGCCAGCTCTTTATCAGACGTGACAAAAGGAGTGCAAATTTGTTCTTTTAAAATCTCTTCACGAATGAAATGGTAGTCGACCTCAATGTGCTTTGTTCTTTCATGGAATACCGGGTTTTTGGAGATGTATATGGCGGCCTTGTTATCACAGAACATAGGTAGAGGATGGTTGTACACCTCTCCTAAATCTAGCATGAGAGCCCGCAGCCATTTTAACTCACAAGTGGTTGACGCCATACTGTGATACTCAGCTTCCGCACTGGACCTGGAGACAACAGACTGCTTCTTGCTCTTCCAGCTCACCAGATTTCCCCCAACAAAGGTGCAAAAACCTGAGGTTGACTTGCGATCCCCTTTGTCATCAGCATAACTTGCATCTGAGTAGGCTTCAATCCTCAGATGACCATTCTTCTGAAAAAGTAATCCTTTCCCAGGTGCTGCTTTGACATACTCCAAGATCCGCAAGGCGGACTGTAGATGACACTCCCTGGGCGCTTGCATGAATTGACTCACCTTGCCCACAGCATAGGAAATGTCGGGTCTGGTCACTGTGAGATATATGAGCTTACCAACCAGACGCCTGTACCGCGAACTATCTGAAAGAGGAGGCGAATCATCTGTCCAGGTTTTGTCCTCCCCAGTTGCCATGGGGCATCGGGCAGGTTTTGCTCCAGTCAATCCTGCCTCTTTTAAAAGATTAAGGGCATACTTACGCTGAGAGAGAACTAAGGAGTCGGGCTTCCGAGAGATTTCGATCCCCAGAAAGTACTTTTGAGAGCCCATATCTTTAGTGATCAGATGTTGGCGAAGATGTCGCTTCGTGAGGGCTACCCCTTCCTGGTCATCGCCAGTGAGAAGAATATCATCAACGTACACAGCAAGAACAACCAGCCTAGAAGGAGTTTTGCGAATAAATAGAGAGTGATCAGCAGAACTTCGCACAAAACCAACAGCCGCCACATTGCCGCTGAACTTGTCAAACCAAGCTCGAGGACTCTGCTTGAGGCCATAAATTGCCTTCTGCAGCCGGCATACTTGGGTCTCCCCCTGAGCAACATACCCAGGAGGTTGCTCCATATAAATGGCCTCGTGAAGATCACCATAAAGGAAGGCATTCTTGACGTCCAGCTGAGAAATCGGCCAATCCCGATTGACGGCCACAGAGAGAAGAACCCGGATAGTGCTGAGACGAGCCACGGGGGAGAAGGTGTCAAAGTAATCAACCCCATAAGTCTGAGTAAAGCCCTTAGAAACAAGGCGAGCCTTATACCGATCCACAGTGCCGTCGGGGCCAAATTTGACCACAAATACCCATCGACAGCCAACAACATCAGTACCGAACGGAGGAGGAACAAGAGTCCAGGTACCCCGCTCCGTGAGGGTCGCCATTTCCTCATCCATAGCTAGCTTCCAGTGGGGAATAGCAAGGGCCTCCTGATAGGAACGAGGCGTGGCAGTAGTAGAGATAGCCAGCGCAAAGGCCCTGCGAGAAGGTGTAAGGCGATCATATGAAACAACAGCAGCAAGGGGGTGGAGGGTACAAGTCCGCACCCCTTTGCAAAGAGCCACAGGGAGATCCAGGTCGGCAGCCCCCTCGGGATCCGGAGCGTCCGTGGCAGAGAGAGCTGGCCCGGGAGAAGAGAGCGACGACGGCGGAGAGGGTGGAGATGGAGGTGGAGAAGTGGAAGATAGAGGAGGAGACGGAGAGGGCGGAGGGGTGGGTATCTCGGTAGGAGACGAGGGAACGAAGGGAATAGAAGGAGAGTCAGAAGGCGGGGAAGGAGAGGAGGAGTCAGCTGAGAAGTAGTAGGCATTCTCGAAGAAGGTAACGTCAGCAGAGACGAACTGCTGATGAAGAATAGGGTTAAAGCAACAATAGCCTTTCTGAGTGGTGGAGTACCCCAGAAAGACACATTTGGTGGAGCGAGGGAAGAGCTTGTCACGGGTGGCGGATGGGGTATGGACAAAGACAGTGCATCCAAAGATGCGGAGAGGGAGAGGAAAAGGCTCCTTGTCCGGATATAGAATGGAGAAGGGTGTTTTCCCGTGGAGAATGGTGGATGGAAGACGATTGATGAGGTAGCAGGCAAGGAGAACGGCATAATCCCAATACGAGCGAGGGACATGCATCTGGGTCATCAATGTGCGAGCCACATCGAGGAGGTGACGGTTTTTGCGTTCCGCCACCCCATTTTGTTGGGAGGTGTAAACACAGCTAGTCTGATGAATAATGCCATGTTGCACACAAAAAGAAGTAAAAGCATGACTCAGATATTCTTTAGCATTGTCGGAACGAAAAGTTTTAATACAAATATTGAACTGAGTTTTAATCAACTGGTAAAAGGATATCCATACATCTAAAAGTTCAGAGCGATCTCGGAGGAGATACACCCAAGTACATCGAGAAAAATCATCTATAAAGGTTACAAAATAAGAACTACCCCGACCAATGGTGAGGGTAGGAGCAGGTCCCCAGATATCAGAGTGGACAAGATCAAAAGGACGAGTAGAGCCTCGTCCGTTCTTCGGCGGGAAGGAGGAACGGTGATGCTTGCTGAGTTGACAGGCGTCGCATTGGAGAGGAGTACGGGATGGCGGGAGGTGCGGCAGAAGCTGATGTAGAAGACGGGGTGGAGGATGACCGAGGCGGAGATGCCACTAGAGAAGATCCGTACAGGAAGATGAGAAGGCGGACAAGGCAGAAACATTGTCGAGGAAGTAGAGGCCGCCGCTCTCAGTCCCAGTAGCAATCGTCCGGTGGGAGCTCGGATCCTGAAAAGAACAAGAAGTCGGTGTAAATGTCACAGAACACTGAAGCTGTTTGCATAAAGAGGTAACAGACAACAGATTGCACGGAAACTTGGGCACATAGAGAGTATCCGCTAGGCATAGTGACGGAGTAACATGAACCACTCCCGTCCCATGAACCGGGGAGGGAGAACCATCCGCAACTAGTACCGGGGGCAACCGATCATGTTGTTCGAGCAAAGAGAAGCACTGAGGGTTGCCCGTCATGTGATTAGTGGCACCTGAGTCGATGAGCCATTTACCTTGAGTCACCACGTGGGCACTACCTGAAGAGGTTACAACAGAGGCAGACGGCTTGGAAGAGTCACCGGAGGGGCGAAGATGAGGATGCTTCGTCCAGCAGCATTCGAAAGTATGTCCGGTGCGGCCACAATGAGAACAGAGGTAGCGGGAGGAAGCACGGCCGCCAGACTGGTGACTGCGACTCCCAGAGCCACTCCGCTGAGTGTGATGAGAGTAGTTGTCCGGTGGTGGAGAAGGAGCGGGCAAAAGTGGGCGCTGAAGGAGGGAGGTGACAGCAGCGATGCGGGAAGCGGTGGCATCTAAAGTGGGAGATTCGGCCTCACCCAGAATTTGCTGGCGGATCATGTCATAAGTATCAGGAAGCCGGAGCAGATAACACACAACCAGAAGCTCCTGGAAGTGCTTGTGTTGTTGAGCCAAATCTGCAGAAAAGGGGCGATTCTGAAGAATCTCAGCCCCAAGAGCCTGGACCTGTTGGTAGGCAGCAGCAGGAGACAAGGTGGGACGGGAAAAGAGGTCCGCATACAACGTATAGATGCGTGAATTCTGAGCCCCTTTGGAGTACAAAGCGTCAAGATGAAGCCAAGCGGCCTTGACCGTCTCATCATGACGTATGACGGGAAGGCACTCATCAGAAAGACTGTTCGCGAGCCAAGTACGCACAAGAGCGTCACTTGCATCCCAGTCATCAAAGAGAGGTGAAGTGATAGGAGGTGGGTCATCAACGAGATGGTGGAGTTTGCGTTGTGAGCGAAGAAGAAAGGTGAAACAGACGCTCCAATCCGGGTAGTTGGAGCCAACAAGCTTGGAAACGGTCCCAAGGTTCCCGAAAGGAGTAGGAGGAAGAGGCGGAGCCGGATTGGCGATAGGGGGGGTGGCAGTAGAGGCATCAGAAAAAGCCATAGGAGCTGGAAACAAAGGAAGCCGGGCGGTTAGGTAACAAACCGCGCGGATAGGAGAAAGAAGGGCGGCAGCGGTCACAAGGGGATAAAACCAGCGACCAGAAAAGCCACGACCTAGCTGCAGACAAACAGAGGGGAAGAAGTCGAACGGCTAGAGGAAAGGCCGCGCGAACAGAAGAAGGCGAACGGCTAGAGAACAGGTCGTGCGAACAGAGAGCAAACCGGCGCAACAAGCCGCGCGGACAGCAAGACACAGAATCAGGAGGAGTAGATCGAGTCCTCTGATACCATGTAAAAACGGAACAGAAACAAACCGAAATGGTTTTAAACTGAACTTTATTATCCGAAAAAGGTATCTATTACAAAGGTATGCCCTCCCTTATATAGAATGGAGGAGAGATGAGAGAATACAAATAAGAGATGTGGGACTAAAAATTACAAGTAAAGCGGACTATACACAATAAACCGCACAAGCCGCGCGGTTAGACAGAAGGGCTAACCGCACGGCTACCACAAGAGAAGCAGAGAGGTCGCCTGTGAAGATCGCTAGACCGCCCGGTTTACAAGCCGGCGAGTCAAACCGCCAGACCGCGCAGTCTTCAACCCGCCAAGACAGACCACCAACTTCAACAGATAAGAAGCCCTGCGCCTTAGGCCCAGCAAGGAGTAACTATAGGTCGCCACGTAGACCCTCATAAAATCGGTTGGTCTTCCTCTCTTCTTCCGTAAACATAGGACCAGCATACCGACCCAACCATGTAAACTCGTGGAGATACTCGTCCACGCTACTGGCTCCCTGAGTCAACCCAAAATACTGATTTTCCATCTCAAGCTTCTGAGCAGAGGGTAGATATCTGGCCAAGAACAATCTAGAGAATTACTCCATAGACACATCAACAAGCTGCCTTCCCACTAAGAGATGAAACTCCAACTCATCCCACAATATCCTCGCCTCACCAGTCAAAAGGAAGGTCGCTATGGTGGTCTTCTGCCACTCTTTAGTTAACGTGGCTGTCAAGACCCTCTTTATCGTAGAGAGTCAATCCTCAGCTTGAGCGGGCGTTCCAACCCCATCGAACCTTGGAGGATTAAAGACCATTACATGATTGAGCTTTCTCTCTATAGCCCTCCTCCGCTCTACCTAATCCACTGCCAAGCGCTCCACCACTCTCGGCTCTACCGCCATAACAAGTTCTTGCTCATTCACAGGAGGTGTGTGATGCATTTGCCCTACAGGTTGGGCATTTATCATCTCAAAGACTGCTTCAGCCACCAACCTGATGGTTTCCGCTGAAGGAGGTGTTGTAGGCACATCCCTCGGTGCACAATTTTTCGCCGATTACGGATGCTCTGATTGACTAGCACCGCTCCTAGCTGCCTATAATAGCAAAGAACCTAGATTAGACGACACATAAATTGCTAAAAGAAAACATTAGAACACTCAGGTTCCACAAAACAAGTGTATTTTTCATTTCGAAGTGAACATTCATGGGTTCTTTTTGATGTTATAATGATGACGCACACATGTGCTCACCACCCCTTAAAAGAATTCGACAACGAATTCATTTAAGCCTGACCGTAACAAGAAGTCTGATAACAAATTGTAACACCCCCATCCGTCGTATGACATATAACAGAAGGTCCAGCTGGAACCCGACGCCATATACCACGGACAGTCGAAAAGGTTATGTATAAATAACCAAACTATCCAATTAAGACTACTCGTCCTAACACAGAGCATTCTAGCAGAAGCTTTTAAAATAGTTGAAAGAACCCATAACTGAAATCCAATAAACATGAATGTCCACCACAACTACAACTGGAATGAAAACAAATACACTGGAAGGTAACTGGCCTTATAGCCTTACAGAGGTTCACTTAATAATATAGTGTTTTCAATACATTGGCTCGCAGGACGGACACACATGACAAAATTAAGTACAACTATTCGCTTTGCCTTCGAGGGCCAGCAGAGCAACATAGGATCCATCCCGCTATTTGGTACTCATCTCCGCAGCACCTACAAGCAACATTCCACCGCACGGTGGAAAACAAAGCAACGGTCAGCCAAAGCTGACCAAATTATAACGACCCCGCCCTAACTCGGGACGACGGTGCTCCTTCCCTGCAATTCATTAGCCCATCTAAACAATATAGTACAAACATACTACGCCACATGTATATGCTCGCACGGCCAAACACCCCGTGCACTCAGGGCATATTATCGGTGAATCCTGACACTTCAACGTCTTCACCACCACCCCAGGATGGTAACCTCGTGAGCATTTTAGCCTTTTCGACCACCATTTAAGGCTCCTGACTATGCCAATGGCCAGTCCCCTTTCGGGTCTCTCGCACCGAACCACATAGCCCAGGTCCGATTCCACTCGCCCGTTGCTCACAACGCGTAGTACACCTTAAGACGTACGCATGAGCCAAGCTTCTCTCGGATCCTGACATTTCCAAACCATCACATAACCCAGTTATGTTCAAGGCCAGTTCCCAGACGGCCAGGCTAGCAGAACAACGGTTCCGCTCAGTTTTTCGGGTGCGTCTTGGAGTTAATCCCAAGGGATCCCTGCTGCAATCTACCGCGTAGAAACCCAAAAACACAAAGCACGGAGTCTTCTCCGGCAAACCATAACAAATGCAACATCACCGATCCAGACCAACATGTCCGGGTAGGCTTCACACACAATGCCTATGTCCGTACTTCGATTCCGGATTCTATATGCAACACAAGGGGGTCTATTCTCGTCAACCCTAAGGAACTCCGCACACTCGCCGCACACTCGCGGGAGCGGGTTTACCTATACAAAAGGAAGAGAGCTTTGCATGCTCAAGTAGAGAATCGTTACCCTTGTAGTACGCTTTTGCGCCATGGAAAGTTACACGGATAGAAGTCTTCGCAACGGGATTTCCTTCATCGATCCGCTCTCCGTTCTCTGAACGGTGCTCCGATGCTCCGCCGGCGGCCGAAATCCTCCTCTTTCTTCCTCCTCTCTCGAACACCTTGAAAGAGAGTGCTTAAGAGAGAAATGAGGAATTGATCCTCTATTTCCGACCTTAACAGAGCAGGAACTCATCTGGGCCGTCGAATCTTAATTAAAGAAAACGAACGGCTCAGATCCGCTCAAAAATCCCAAAACTGGGCCGAACACGGCTTGGCACATGGCCATGTCACAGGCCGTGTGCCTAGATCCAGGCATGATCGTCGAACATAGAGACTCACACGGGGCTCAGACACGCCCGTGTCTCAATCGACACGCCCGTGTAGGGATCTGACACGCCCATGTCCTGGGACCGTGTCACAGAAAACCGCCACGCCAACCGGCACGACTCTTGGGAACACGGGTACTGACATGGGTAGGCACACGCCCGTGTCAGATGACATGCCCGTGTCAGATGACACGCCCGTGTCAGATGACACGCTCGTGTCACTCTGCCATGTTTCCTATTATGTCCTTCTCTAGACACAGCCGGGCAACAGCGGGCTCCACACGGCCTTGGACACGCCCGTGTCCTAGGCCGTGTACCCCTAACCTGACACCAAGAATTCCCTTTTTGACGCGACCAACTCGATTATAATTTTCGGGGCGTTACAAGGAGGCCATTAAGCAGAGTTACGTCGTCACAGGTACGAGTTAAGTTATTCTTTCTTATCGCATGCTTTGTTTATTGTATGCTTTATATGTAGCTTATGTGTGATGCAATTTCCACATGCTTTGTTATGATTCAGGACACGCTGGTGCAAGCACTGTTTGATACGGGTGCTTCGCAGTCATTTTTGTCTCAAGACTTTGTAGCCCGTATTGGAGTACCTAGTCATGCGAAGATAGAGAGCATCAAGGTGTTGTTGTCGAATGGTTGTTTGATGCTCGCGGATCGGGCTTGTGATTTGGCGGTTCTCATTGGAAGTCGGGAGTTTTGTTTAACTGCATCTGTACTGCCGATATCGGACTTCGACATAATCTTTGGTATGGACTGGATCGCGGAGCAGCATGCCTTGATTGATTGTAATGCCAAAGAGATCACATTGGGCCAGAATACCGAGCAGGACACTAAGTTCTCAGGGATGCGAGGAGTGGGCGGGACGTTGATGTCTGCACTCCAAGTCGTCATGAATGTTTGGGAGGGCGTGGAGTTATACTTCACGCTAATTCAGGATATTGACACCAATGCCAGTGTGAGTAATGTTCCGGTTGTTTCAGAGTTTGCAGATTTGTTCCCTAAGGATCTTCCTGGGCTACCACCCCAGCGGGAGATCGACTTCATGATCGAGTTGGTGCCAGGTGTGAAACCTATGGCCCGCTCGCCATATCGCATCGCGCCAAAAGAGATGGCTGAGTTGAAAATCCAATTGCAAGAGTTGTTGGAGCAGGGATATATACGCCTAAGTATGTCACTTTGGAGCGCACCTGTTCTATTTGTGAAAAAGAAAGACGGCGGCTTGCGGTTATATATTGACTACCGCGAACTGAATAAGCTGATAGAGAACAAGTATCTGATTCCATAGATTGATGAGTTTTTCGATCAGCTGCTAGGATCAACCGTCTACTCCAAATTGGATTTGAAGTCTGGTTATTACCAGTTGAGGATACGGGAAGGAGACAATCCCAAGACCGCGTTTAGAACACGTTACGGTCATTATGAGTTCACGGTAATGCTGTTTGGGCTGTGCAATGCGCCATCGGTATTCATGGATCTGATGCACTAAACATTCCTAGAGTACCTGGACTTGTTCCTGATTGTGTTCAATGACGATATCTTGGTGTACTCGAAATCTGAAGCTGATCACGCAAATCACTTGCGGTTGGTGTTGCATACCTTGGGAAGGAATAAACTCTACGCCAAGTTCTCGAAGTGCGAGTTTTGGCTATCGTCGGTGGCTTTTCTAGACCATGTGGTAAGTGGAGAGGGCATGGCAATGGATCCGTCAAAGATTACAGGAGTGGCCGATGTTGTCTTCGGTGGCCGAAGTCAGGAGCTTCCTCGGACTGGCGGGCTACTACAGACGATTTGTTGAAAACTTCTCGCGGAATGCTTTGCCGCTGACCACACTGACGAGAAAGGATCAGAAGTTCGTTTGGACGCCGGAGTATGTGCGAGCTTTTGAAGAGCTTAAGAGTCGGTTGACCACGGCGCCTGTATTGACATCGCCATGTGGTACCGTAGGATACGAGATCTATAGTGATGCTTTAGGAAGCGGCTTAGGTTGTGTTCTTCTGCAAAAGGGGAAAGTGATTGCTTATGGCTCACGCTAGTTGAAGGTACATGAGCGAAATTATTCCATCCACGACTTAGAGTTGGCGGCGGTGATCTTTGCACTAAAGCTATGGCGACATTATCTTTATGGCATGAAAGTGGATATTTATACGGACCACAAGTGCCTAAAGTATTTGTTGGAGCAGAAGGACCTGAATATGCGACAACGAAGGTGGCTGGAGTTCCTTGGGGACTGCACCTTTGCGATTCATTATACTCCCGGGAAGGGAAATGTGGTCGCTGATGCCTTGAGTCGGAGGGCGCCGGCATGGGCCAATTGGTTGCAGAGGCACGATGAACGTCTAATCCAGGAGTTGGAAGCATTATAGATTTCCTGTGTTGACAAGAATTCCACAGCTGATGCATGTTTGAACTGGACGGAGGTGCAATATGACCTTGCAGAAAGGATTCGACGAGCAACAGAGCGGGACGAAAGTCTCCAACGCTATGCAAAGGACGGGCCAGAGGGCAAATTCTCCTGGGATGATGGCCTTTTGTGGAAAGAGGGCCGGTTGTGCGTCCCGAGTAAGGGTAAACTGAGAGAAGAGTTGATGCACGAAGCTCATTTTACGAAATACTCAATTCACCCTGGGAGCACAAAGATGTTCAGAGATATGAAGAAGCTGTTCTGGTGGCTAGGACTGAAGAAAGATATCGCTCATTATGTAGCCAAATGCCAGACTTGTGCTTTGGTAAAGGCAAAATTCCATAAGCCTGGTGGTTTCTTGAAGTTGTTACCGATTTCGGAATGGAAGTTAGATGATATTTCATTGGATTTTGTGCACGGGACGCCGAGATCTCAGTGCGGGAATGATTCAATCTTGGTGATTGTGGACCGGTTGACAAAAGTGGCGCACTTCCTTCCGAACAAACAGGATGATTCAGTGGATAGTTTGGCAAAGCTCTATGTGGAGGGGATCGTACGGCTACATGGTGTTCCTCATAGTATTGTGAGCGATCGGGATGGGCGCTTTACATCGAATGATTTGAGGCTAATCCATCAGCTGTTGGGCATGAAATTGACGTTCAGCATGACCTTTCAGCCACAAACAAATGGACAGACTGAGAGAACCAACAGGACTATGGAGGATATGCTCCGAATGTGCACCCTGGACTTTGGTAAGAGATGGTAAGATCATCTCTATCTGGTGGAGTTTTCCTACAACAACAGCTACCAAGCGGGCATCGGTATGGCACCGTTTGAAGCATTGTATGGTCGGAAGTTCCGTACGTCGTTAGCTTCGGCAGAAGTAGACGAATCCAAAGTGTATAGGCGTAATGAAGTCGAGGAAGCTAACTCGACGATACACACTATTCGAGAGAGGATACTGATAGACCAGGATCGTTAAGAAAAATACTATAATGCCAAGAACCAGAATGTGGAGTTCGCGGTGGGAGACTGCATATACTTGAAGATCAAACTCTTGAAAGACGTGTCCAGGATTCGGCGATAGAAAAATGTTGAGCCCGAGGTATCTTTGTTCGTTTGAATTGGTGGAGCAAATTGGGGAAGCTGCATATCGGCTAGCTCTTTCGGCAGACTTGGGTGGATTACATGATGTGTTTCATGTCTCGGTGCTTCGGAATGCCGTCAAACATCCAGCTCAAGTGATCGAAACTGATCGTGTGCCGGTGGAGTATGGGCTAACGACGAAGGTTAGGCCCATTCGGATCGAGGATCGTGCCGATAAACAGTTGCGGAACAAGACGATCGGGATGGTCAAAGTCTGGTGGGACAATTGCGGCCGCGAAGAGCGAGCATGGCTGTAACGCCCCGAAGCTCGAAGGAGCAAAGGGGGGACGTTTTGGGCCAGTTTTGGTTCTGGCTGAAGGCACACGGCCTGGGACACGGGCGTGTCCCAGGGCGTATCAAGTGTGTGCCGACACTTAGTCGCGAAGTCGTCGAGTTATACTCGACGATTCGTCGAGAAAGGGCACACGGCCTGCGACACGGGCGTGTCGCAGGGCGTGTCGACCCGTGTCGACACTTAGCCATGAAATCGTCGAGATATACTCGACGATTCGTCGAGAATGGGCACACGGCCCGCGACACGGGCGTGTCGTCGGGCGTGTCGACCCGTGTCGACAATCGTCAAGGTGAAATCGTCGAGATTCACTCGACGATCGTCGAGACAAGGCACACGGCCTAGGACACGGGCGTGTCCAAGGCCGTGTCATCCAGTCGTCGATCTGCACGCGACGAAATGTCGAGACCTTGTACACGGCCTGGGGCCCAGGCGTGTCAATGTGACACGGGCAAGGACACGGGCGTGTCCTAGAACCCGTGCAGTGCTCGGGTTGAAAACGGGAGAAAATCACGGGGTACACGGCCGGCTACACGGCCGTGTGAGATGGAACACGGGCGTGTCAGCTCGAACACGGGCGTGTTCGATACCCGTGTGAGGGTCCAGGAGATTCGATTTTGACGGCGAATGCGGCACACGGCCATGGACACGGGCGTGTGCCAGGCCGTGTTCGGTCCAGATTGGGCATTTCATCCCCGAATCAAAGCCGTTCGTTTCCTTGATTGAAGATCCAACGGCTGGGGATGGTTCCTGAGAGGATATACCCGGGTTTGACTTAGAAAATCCATCACTTTTTTACCTTTTTCATCTCTCCAAACCCTTGGAGAAAGAGGAGAGCCCTTGGAGGAAGAAGAGCTAGATCTGCCATTGGAGGAGCTTCGGAGCTCCGAATCGCAAGCCGACTCTGGATCCACGGAGGCAACGCAAGTGCGGTGATTTCTATCCGATTACTTTTCGATGGCGCTAAAGAGGAACTCAAGGGTAACGATCCTCATCTTGAGCACTAATAGCTCTCTTTCTTAGCATAGGAAGCCCGCTCTAGCGAGTTTGCGGAGAGTTGGAGGCGTTCCTTCGGGTAGATATGTAAAGTCCCCGTTGTTTAGAGTCCGTATGCGAGAACGGACATAGGCATTTTGGTTGAAGCCTACCCGGACATGTTAGTCCGGATCGGTGATGTTGCATTGCATAAGGCCGGAGAAGACTCCGTGCTATTGGTTGTTTTCGGGTTTTCTACGCGGTAGATTGCAGCAGGGAGCCTTGGGGACTAACCCAAAGGTGCACCAGGAAAACTGGGCGGATACGAGATCTTGCCAACTTGGAGGCCTGAGAGCCAACTCGAACATAACTGAGTTATGTGACTTGCGGTAGAATGGGACTCGATGAAAGTTTGACCCGCGCAAATGGCTTAAATTGTCGTTGCGAAGTGAGCACGGGTTAGATGGAGCCGTACCCGCTTTATGTCGTCCGGTTAGAGCGACCTAAGGTTACGTGGAACTCGCCGTTGGCATAGATGGGAGTCTTCGGTGGTCAATGGCTTAAATTGACGTGACCAATACCAAGAAGACGAATTGCTCATAGGTTTGGCCGTCTTAGTGGCGGTGGTAAGTCCAGAATGTTAATGGCTTTAATTGACGTGACATCGACCGGTTCACCGAGAATGTACCCTGAGTGCACGGGGCGTGTGGCCTTACGAGCCAACGTCTGTGATGTTATGGCTATGGTTTTATATTACTCGCTTATGCTAAGGAAATGCAGGGAAGGAGCATCGCCGCCCCGAGTTGGGGGCGGGATCGTTATAATTTGGTCAGCATTGCTGACCGTTGCCTTGTTTTGCCACCGTGCGGTGGATTGTTGCTTGCAGGTGCAGCTGGACCAAGCGGTCAATAGCGGGCTAAAGCCCTTGTTGCGAAGCTGGCCCTCGAAGGCCCAAGTAGAAGTGTTTACTGCTTTACTCATGTATGACCGGCCTGCGTGCCGTGGTTTGTAAAACATGTAATTTTCAAGTGAAACACTTTGTAAGGCCTTAAGGCCGATTTTTGGGTATTTGGTATAACATTCCTAATTTTGTAATAGTGGACATTCGTGCTCTAATGCTGGGTTCTTGTTTACAACTTATATAAACTGCTTCCGCTAGAATGCTCTGTGTAGGATGTTGAGATTGGTTGGATGGTTTCCATACGTAACCACCCGGTCTGTCTGTGGTATATGGCGTCGGGCCCCGGCCGGACCTACTGCTATATACTATGCGACGGATAGGGGGTGTTACAATTTGGTATCGGACTACTGGTTTTGGGCGGACTTAAGCTGAATTCGTGGACGAATTCTTTTTAAGGGGTGGTGAGCACATTGTGTGCGTCATCGTTATAACGGTAAAAGAACCCATGAATGTCCACTTAGGAATGAAAATACTCGTGTTTGAGGAACCTGCGTGTTCCTATAATTGCTGTTCGCAATTTTATTTGGTCACTTAACGGTGTTTTGTACCACTATAGGTGACCGGAAGCGGTGCTGGACAGCCTGAATGTCCGGTTTCTGAGGAGCATAGTGCACCCAGTGAGGTGTTTGAGCCTCCTCCTTCGTATGAAACCCTTAGAAGGATCGTAGAAGCGGTGTTTACTGTGGCGGGTGCACAGCTAGGAGGAAATGTACAACCCTGCGCCCCTGTTGTGGCTTCAACGCCGGTGGGCGCGATGCAGCAGATGACCTTTGGAAGACCATTGGGGCAGCAGCTGAATATGCATTTAGTGCAGGGAGCGCACACGGTTGAGGAATATTTGCAAGCTTTTCTTATGATAAGTCGCTACCCATGCTTTGAGTCGGATAATGAGCAAGCTACAGTCGATAGATTCTATAATGGCCTACGCGCCGAGTTACGAGTCCTACTGCTCGGACCAAAGTTATTGGGATTCCGAGCCTTGGTGGAATCAGCTAGATCATTGGAGGCAGAGTTGAGGAAGACCCTCCCGATGCCAGCGACCATGGTATCGAACTATACAAACCCCATAAGAGCTGCATCCAGCAGAATGCTGGAGAAAGGGGTTATGAAATCGACTAGTAAAGTTACTTACACTTGTTATACTTGTGGAAAGAAAGGGCACTTTGCCCGAGACTGTTGGAATGGTGCTCGGAAGGGTAAGAAACCTATGTCAGGAGCAGTCAAGGATGTCAGTGCAAAGGAAACGGCATTCAAAGTGCCGAACACCTCAAAGTCGGTATATCGAAAATGGTATAAGAAGCATAGGACTTCGGGTCCAGCCCCTTCTGGTACTTCTGGGTCGACTACGGGTCAGACCCCGGGCACATGTTTCAGCTGTGGCGAGCCGGGGCATTATGCTCGTGAGTGCCTAAAACCCTGGTGGAAGCCCGTCGTCGTGACAACAGGTATGGTTTAAAGATAGTTTTGCTTTAAATACTTGTTATGCATATTAGCTTAGGACTACTGTGCTAAGCTTTGTTGCGATTTTACTTTATCTGCGAGAGCACCGTTCGTTTAGGGAGCTTCGCGTTCTTTTATTAGGAATTTTATTGTGCCTTGGAGTCCCTCCTTCGATGGGAAGAGATAAATTGGATGCGTTATAGTCCAATGATGCTCATTCGGCCAGGGTAGAATTCGTTGCTCTTAGTTTGTGGTTTGGGAATTAGGAGTACGATCTGCAAGCGTCGTTACTTCCGTTGGTGGAGTTTGACGTTATATTTGGCATGTACTGGCTCTCGGAGCAGCAAGCCTACATAGACTGCGGTAGCAAGGAGGTCAACTTGGGAGCAAGTCGTGAGACGACCCTTATGAGCTCAAAGAGGTCGAGCAAGGCGATGATGGCCTCTCTTCAGGTGGTGAAGGCGGTTTGTGCTAGTGTAGAGCTGTTCTGTACACTAGTGGAGGTTGTAAAGCCGAAGCCCGCGTTGGATTGTATTTCAGTGGTATCGGAATACCCTGATCTGTTCCCCGCAGATCTTCCTGGAGCCCCGCCTCAGCGGGAGATAGATTTTAAGAGCGAGCTAGTGCCAGGTGCAAAGCCTGTGTAACGATCTCCGTATCGGCTAATGCCTAAGGGAATGGCGGAGCTGAAAGCTCAACTGCAAGAGTTGTTAGAGCAAGGCTATGCGCGTCCAAGTCCTTCGCCTTGGAGCGCACCGACCCTTTTTATTAAGAAGAAGGATGGAAGGTTGAGGCTGCGTATTAATTATCGAGAGGTCAACAAGTTGACGGAAAAGAGCAAGTACCCAATCCCAAGGATCGATGATCTTTGTGATCAATTGGTAGGGTCAACGACGTACTCTAAATAGATAAGGGAGAGTGATATCCCTAAGATAACGTTCAGTACAGGACACAGGCGCTACGAGTTTACGATCATGCCGTTTGGACTGACTAATGCGCCGTCAGTGTCCATGGATTTGATGAACAGGACGTTCAGAGAGTACTTGGACCATTTCGTGATCGTCTTCATCGATGATATTTTGGTGTACTCGCAAAGTGAGGGAGATCACTTCAAGCATCTTTATTTGGTGTTGGAGACGCTAAGGATAAATCAGTTGTATGCCAAGTTCTCGAAGTGCGAGTTTTGGCTATCCTCAGTGGCGTTCCTCGGGCATATAGTGAGTGGAGAGGGTATTGCGGTGGATCCTGCGAAGATTGTTGCGATACAAGAGTGGCCTGAGCTGTCTACGGTAGCGGAAGTCCGGAGTTTGCTGGAGCTTGCCGGCTACTATAGGCGCTTCGTGGAGAACTTCTCGCGGATAGCGTTACCTCTCACTGCTTTGATGAGGAAGGAGCATAAGTTCTTTTGGACGCCGGAGTGCGCGCGAGCTTTTGAGAAGTTATAATGTCGGTTGACTACGATGCCTGTGCAAACTTTGCCAAGTGGAACCGAAGGCAATGAGATTTTAATGATGCGTAGGGCAGCGTTTTGGGTTGTGCGCTACTGCAACACGGAAGCGTAATAGCGTATGGACGTGAGTTTTGCCTCGAAGCTATGGAGGCATAATTGTATACGGTGTGAGGCATAATTGTATACGGTGTGAAAGTGGATCTCTACGCCGGTCACAAGAGCGTGAAGTATCTGGTTGATCAGAAAGATCTGAATATGCGGCAGCGTAGATGGATGGAGTTCCTGGGGGACTATACATTCAAGATCCACTACGTGCCTGACAAAGGGAATGCGGTTGCGGACGCGTTGAGTCGCCGAGCCCCAGCTCAAGCCAATTGGCTATCGGTGCATGATGAGCGGTTGGTGCGAGAGTTGGAGGCGTTGGAGATTGTTTGTGTGGATAAGCAAGCAAGTGCTGAAGCAGTTCTGAATTGGACTGAAGTCCAATATGACCTGGCTGATCGGATTCGGCAGGCTTTGGATATGGATGCTCATATGAAGCAGTTCATGATAGAGGCTCTGGATGGGTCAAACTCCCAATTCGTCGTGGAGGACGGATTGCTGTGGAAAGACGGTCGTCTGTGCGTCTCAAGCGTGGGCAATTTACGGGTGGAGTTGTTGTACGAGGCACACCATACCAAGTACTCGATTCACCCGGGGATCACGAAGATGTACCGCGACGTCAAGAAACTATTTTGGTGGCCGGGTTTGAAAAAGGATGTGGCGCTATACGTAGCGAAGTGCCAAACCTGCGCCTTGGTAAAGGCAGAGTGCCAAAAGCCGGGAGGATTTCTTAAGTCCTTGCCTATTCCGGAGTGGAAATTTGACGACATCTCTATGGACTTTGTGCACGGTTTGCCAAGGTCGCAAAAGGGGAACGACGCCATTTGGGTGGTCGTGGATCGATTAACGAATGTGTCGCATTTTATTCCGCATAGGAAGGATGATCCGGTGGAGAAGCTGGCAAAGCTATATGTGGATAACATAGTACGGCTTCATGGTGTGCCCCGCAGCATCGTGAGTGACCGAGATGGGCGGTTCACGTCCAATGATTGGAGGCTGGTGCAGCAAATGTTGGGAACAAAGCTGAAGTTTAGCACAGCCTTCCATCCGCAAACGGATGGGCAGACCAAGAGGGTCAATAGAACCATGGAAGACATGCTTCGCATGTGTGTCTTGGACTTTGGAAAGCAATGGGAAGACAACCTTTATTTGGTGGAGTTCGCATACAACAATAGCTACCAAGCAAGTATTCAGATGGCGCCCTTTGAGGCCCTTTATGGTAGGAAATGTCGCACGCCGTTGTCTTGGTTAGAAACGGGCGAGTCAAAGTTGTATAAGCGATCGGAAGTGGTGGATGCTATTTCTGTGGTGAGAACCATTCGGGAGAGGTTGCTTATCGCTCAGGGCCGGCAAGCAAAGTACTATAATGCCAAGCACAGGAACGTGGAGTTCGCTGTGGGCGATTATGTATACTTAAAGATCAAGCCGTTCAAGGGTGTCTCGCGGGTGCGACGATTGAAAAAGCTAAGCCCGAGGTACCTTGGACCGTTCGAGGTTCTGGAGCGAGTTGGAGAAGCTGCCTATAGGTTGAATCTTTCAGTGGAGCTAAGTGGTTTACACGATGTATTCCACATTTCAGAGCTTCGGAACGCGGTGCAAGAGCCTACGCAAGTGATCGCGGTCGACCAAGTGCCGGTGGATAGTGGGCTAATGACAAAGGTCAAGCCTGTACGGATTGAGGACTCGGAGGTCAAGCGGCTACGCAATAAAGAGATCAGGATGGTCAAGGTCCGGTGGGACAATTGCGGTCGTGGGGAGCTCTCCTGGGAGCGAGAGCAGACTATGCTTGACGAGTATCCGGAGTTGTTCCGCTCAGGTACAAATGTTGTTTTTGTATATCTTTCCTTTATGTAATTTCGTGGGCGAAATTCTTTTAAGAGGGGGAGAGTTGTAATGCCCCGAAACTCGAAGGAGCAAAGGGGGGACGTTTTGGGCCAGTTTTGGTTCTGGCTGAAGGCACACGGCCTGGGACACGGGCGTGTCCCAGGGCGTGTCAAGTGTGTGTCGACACTTAGTCGCGAAGTCGTCGAGTTATACTCGACGATTCGTCGAGAAAGGGCACACGGCCTGCGACACGGGCGTGTCGCAGGGCGTGTCGACCCGTGTCGACACTTAGCCGTGAAATCATCGAGATATACTCGACGATTCATCGAGAATGGGCACACGGCCCGCGACACGGGCGTGTCGCCGGGCGTGTCGACCCGTGTCGACGATCGTCAAGGTGAAATCGTCGAGATTCACTCGACGATCGTCGAGACAAGGCACACGGCCTAGGACACGGGCGTGTCCAAGGCCGTGTCATCCAGTCGTCGATCTGCACGCGACGAAATGTCGAGACCTTGTACACGGCCTGGGGCCCAGGCGTGTCAATGTGACACGGGCAAGGACACGGGCATGTCCTAGAACCCGTGCAGTGCTCGGGTTGAAAACGGGAGGAAATCACGGGGTACACGGCCGGCTACACGGCCGTGTGAGCTGGAACACGGGCATGTCAGCTCGAACACGGGCGTGTTCGATACCCGTGTGAGGGTCCAGGAGATTCGATTTTGACGGTGAATGCGGCACACGGCCCTGGACACGGGCGTGTGCCAGGCCGTGTTCGGTCCAGATTGGGCATTTCAGCCCCGAATCAAAGCCGTTCGTTTCCTTGATTGAAGATCCAACGGCTGGGGATGGTTCCTGAGAGGATATACCCGGGTTTGACTTAGAAAATCCATCACTTTTTTACCTTTTTCATCTCTCCAAACCCTTGGAGAAAGAGGAGAGCCCTTGGAGGAAGAAGAGCTAGATCCGCCATTGGAGGAGCTTCGGAGCTCCGAATCGCAAGCCGACTCCGGATCCACGGAGGCAACGCAAGTGCGGTGATTTCTATCCGATTACTTTTCGATGGCGCTAAAGAGGAACTCAAGGGTAACGATCCTCATCTTGAGCACTAATAGCTCTCTTTCTTAGCATAGGAAGCCCGCTCTCGCGAGTTTGCGGAGAGTTGGAGGCGTTCCTTCGGGTAGATATGTAAAGTCCCCGTTGTTTAGAGTCCGTATGCGAGAACGGACATAGGCATTTTGGTTGAAGCCTACCCGGACATGTTAGTCCGGATCAGTGATGTTGCATTGCATAAGTCCGGAGAAGACTCCGTGCTATTGGTTGTTTTCGGGTTTTCTACGCGGTAGATTGCAGCAGGGATCCTTGGGGACTAACCCAAAGGTGCACCAGGAAAACTGGGCGGATACGAGATCTTGCCAACTTGGAGGCCTGAGAGCCAACTCGAACATAACTGAGTTATGTGACTTGCGGTAGAATGGGACTCGGTGAAAGTTTGACCCGCGCAAATGACTTAAATTGTCGTTGCGAAGTGAGCACGGGTTAGATGGAGCCGTACCCGCTTTATGTCGTCCGGTTAGAGCGACCTAAGGTTACGTGGAACTCGCCGTTGGCATAGATGGGAGTCTTCGGTGGTCAATGGCTTAAATTGACGTGACCAATACCAAGAAGACGAATTGCTCATAGGTTTGGCCGTCTTAGTGGCGGTGGTGAGTCCGGAATGTTAATGGCTTTAATTGACGTGACATCGACCGGTTCACCGAGAATGTGCCCTGAGTGCACGGGGCGTGTGGCCTTACGAGCCAACGTCTGTGATGTTATGGCTATGGTTTTATATTACTCGCTTATGCTAAGGAAATGCAGGGAAGGAGCATCGCCGCCCCGAGTTGGGGGCGGGATCGTTATAATTTGGTCAGCATTGCTGACCGTTGCCTTGTTTTGCCACCGTGCGGTGGATTGTTGCTTGCAGGTGCAGCTAGACCAAGCGGTCAATAGCGGGCTAAAGCCCTTGTTGCGAAGCTGGCCCTCGAAGGCCCAAGTAGAAGTGTTTACTGCTTTACTCATGTATGACCGGCCTGCGTGCCGTGGTTTGTAAAACATGTAATTTTCAAGTGAAACACTTTGTAAGGCCTTAAGGCCGATTTTTGGGTATTTTGTATAACATTCCTAATTTTGTAATAGTGGACATTCGTGCTCTAATGCTGGGTTCTTGTTTACAACTTATATAAACTGCTTCCGCTAGAATGCTCTGTGTAGGACGTTGAGATTGGTTGGATGGTTTCCATACGTAACCACCCGGTATGTCTGTGGTATATGGCGTCGGGCCCCGGCCGGACCTACTGTTATATACTATGCGACGGATAGGGGGTGTTACAATGGCAGCGAGAGTAGACCATGCGAGCTGAATTTCCCGAGCTCTTTGTGTAAATGTTATGCAGTGCTTGTCACGTTGTATGAACATTTATGGAATAAAACATCTTGTGTTTGATTTCCTTCCTGTGTGCAAATTTTGGGGACGAAATTTTTGTAAGGAGGGGAGGGTTGTAACACTCCAAATCCCAGGATTGGGAAAAGTTGGGTGACACGGCCTAGGACACGGGCATGTCCCAGGATGTGTCCTGCTCGGGTGAGCAGCCGGCTAGTGTTCGACGGAATCCCGTTCTACAAAACATGAGGGAACACGCCCTCTGACACGGGCATGTCAGATGTCGTGTCCTCCTCTGGTCGATGATTTCAGCTCGACAAAGTTGAGCTCCAGACGTGTCTGCTGTCGTGTATAGGCACACGACCTGTGACACGGGCGTGTCACAGGCCGTGTCATTTGCTGGATGTGCCCAAGGCATTTGACGACTGGTGAACATGGGTGTGACACGGTTGTGTCTTCGGGTACACGGCCTATGACACGGGCGTGTAATTGGTCGTGTCCCGATTTGGTTTTGTGCAACCTAAAGTACACGGCCACAAACACGGGCGTGTCTGAAGGCTTGTCAGGTGACACAGCCCATGATACGGGCATGTCACATAACCATGTACTTGTCTGGATAACTCGGTTGTGTGCCGCTTAAGGTACCCGGCCTGTGACACGGGCGTGTCACAGGCCGTGTCAGGCAAAATTCAGCCTTTTGTGGCAAAATCATGGTCGTCTATTTTCTCAACTAAGATCTAATGGCTCTGGCTCCTCCCTGTTTCCTTAAGGCCGAAACATGAGATGGCAATTCTCATTTGAGTTTGGTCGTCCTCTTTCTACAAACCTAGAGAGAGGAAGAAGGAGGAGGAGGAGGAGAGCCGGCCACTAGTGGAGTTGCAGAGTTCCGTTTCGAGATCCGAAGCTAGCGCTGTCGAGGCAAATCCACTGCGATCCTTTCCAGCCGGCTAAAAGTACATGAATCCGAAGAGATCTTCATGGGTAACAATCTTTCTTCGTAGACTTGTGAAGTCTTCCTTTTTGGCAAGTGTATAGGATTATCCCACCAGAGGGTGTCTTGTTATGGGAGTCCCTATAATGCCCCCGGTTTTTCTGTGTTTTGTTTGATCTTTGGCTGGCGTTACGATGGCGTATTTCCGGCTTTTTTGCCGTTGTAGAGCGTGGTTTTAGCTCTTAGGGTTCCCTGTGTAGCCTGTTTATAGCCTGTTAGCAAGATTCCCCAGCTAGCCGGAGTCCGTTTGATGACTCGGCTGGGCCTCTTAGGTAATGCTTGTGTTTCGGCTTCGGGAGGTGTTATGCCGGGTTTCGTTCGTCGAATGCTAATTTCGACTTCGCAGTTGTGTTCGTAGCGTGGGTTTTTAGCTGCAGCGTGAATTTCGTCTATTTCTGAGAAGATTCGGGTTTCGTGTTGTTTTGATATCGAGTGTAAATTATTATTATTATGTTGATTGTTTATTATTAAAACTGATATATATATAGTCTTGGGTTAGAATTAGGGCTGGGTTGATTTGTTTCTTCTTTTGTTTTCTCTGCTTGGTAGAAGCCGCCGCCTGTACGAGAGGAAGAGCACCGCCGGCCTACCCTAGCCTTCGGATGCCGATTTTCATGGAGATTTAGCGGTCGAAATTCAATTTCGGGAGTGGATCTGGACTACCCTCGCTTGGATCTGCCTTCTTTCTGCTCCTCAGCTGGTGCTCTGCGGGTAGATCCGAGAGTGGGGGATGCCGCTGACCTAGATTTTCTGGTATTGAGGCAAGTGATGTCCCCTCCTCCTTGCCACAGTTGATCTTTGTCTTTTTCTTTGATTTAATTTCATCTTTTTCCTGCTTAGATCATAGGGGTACGCTAGGGTTCGTTCCCGATCATGCCGTGGTTAGTGTAGAAAGTTCCAGTTAAAAATCTCAGTTTTCCTGAGGGATTGTGTCTATAAGGGACAGATTTGGTTCGGTTCAGGTCGAGTAGTTGCGATTGTCGATGGTTTTTGTACCCTAGAGGGAGACCTCGTTCTAGTTTCTGGTTGTGTGCTGGATCTGGTGCCTGAAGCCAGTCAGGGTGTCGACACCGTGGTGTCGACACCAGCCAGTCAGGGTGTCGACACCGCGGTGTCGACACCGGCCGGTCGGGGTGTCGACACTTGGTGTCGACACCCGCAGCGGCAGTGTCGACACCTTGTGTCGACACCGGCCGCAGTGGTTTCGACTCCCGCAGCGGCAGTGTTGACACCTTGTGTCGACACCGGCTGCAGTTGTGTCGACACTTGGTGTCGACACTCGTAGAGGCAGTGTCGACACCGGCCGCAGTGGTGTCGACACCTTGTGTCGACACCGGCCGCAGTGGTGTCGACACTTGGTGTCGACACCCGCAGCGGCAGTGTTAACACCTTGTGTCGACACCGGCCGCAGTGGTGTCGACACTTGGTGTCGACACCCGCAGCGGCAGTGTCGACACCGGCCACAGTGGTGTCGACACCGGCCGCAGTGGTGTCAACACTTGGTGTCGACACCCGCAGTGGCATTGTCGACACCTTGTGTCGACACCGGCCGCAGTGGTGTTGACACTTGGTGTCGAATCCAGCAGCGGCAGTGTCGACACCTTGTGTCGACACCGGTTTGTCGTGGTGTCGACACATCGTGTCGACACTGGGTGCTGCCCTGGTTTTGGGGTCAGGGAGACTCGGGGTTGGTTTTGGTTAGGCGTGCAAGGCCGCGTCGGTTGGACCCGACGTTTTTGCCTTGGGTTCGTGTGTTTCTTAGGACTGTTAGTGGGACATTTCCCTAGGAGGGGGGCTTTGGTGTTCGGCTAATTTCTGCATGCCGACTCTTGGGTTGTCGCAGGTGGTGGAGGTTTGGTGGCCTCTGGAGGGGTGGTTTTATGTGGAGAGCTGTGGCCACTGCCTGTTGCCCCGGTTTGGGTTGGTGTGCGTGGGACCCTAAAGCTGCCACTGTTTGACCCCTTAGCCCTATTTGGGTATGATTTTGGTTATGTATTCAGACCCATGTTTTGACCACTGCCGCTTACCCACGTGTTAGGACTGTTAGCCCCTTTCCTGTACATGCTTTCCTTTCTTTTGGCATATGTATATGTCTTGATGTTGTTGCAGGCTCTCTCTTGGTAGGGCATGTTGGTTTTATTGCTCGCACTTGGTGTGCTCTGCGGTGTTTTAGACAGTAATCTTTTCTTACTGCCATCCCCTTTTCTTTTTCTTATAGCAGTTTGTTGTCGGGTTGGTAAACCCTTCTTCTTATTTGTTAATTAATATATTGCTCTATTTACCTTTTTGATTATTTCCATGTTGAGGTGTTCTTTTCTTGAATGCCTCAGGTCCAGGTTGTAGCCAGTTCAGCGGCTAGGTCTTTTGGAGGGGCTTGTTGGTGGCCTCTAGGGTAGCTGAGGTAGCTGATCCCCATTTTGTTGGGAGGTAGTTCTTTACTTTTCTATATAGACATACATACTCGTCAGTGGGTTCGTGTCAGGTTATTGACGCCCACTGGTGGCGTCTTGTGATGCTGGATATGAATTTAAACTGCTGATTTTGCCTGCTTGTGGTTGGTTACTTGCTTCTGGGAAGGATTTATGCTAGGTTGCATGTTAGATATTTTAAAACATAAATGTATTATTATATGTACCCCATGCATAACATGTTTTTAAATCAATGACACTATTTTTCCACAACGTAAAACACTATCTTTTCATACCTACTATATTCACCTTAGGGTCGTGCACGCATAAGTCGTCCCCCGGGGACACTTATGCTCATTTAGGGTGTCAATTTAATTGAACCAAAGTATTTTCTGCTGCACATAAATATAATTTTAACTGTGGAGTAGCTGATCCACCGGGCCGAGGGATACGGCCATTCAACATAACTGATTTTCTTTCATATTTAAACAACAATTTTCCTTAAAATCTAACGTCTGGAGTTTTGCCTGAGCGTGTGTAGTTATCCCCTGCACGACGTGGCATCACGACTCGTGTTTTCTCTTACTCTGATACGATTTTTACCGTTGAGAAAATGCGGGTTGTGACAGTCCCTTGGGTTGATTCATGGAATCCCCAATCATTTGGCATATAAATCCGAAAAATGGTGTACGGAAAAGGCATGCTCTGTAAAGCCCATCTGGACAGGTTGGTCTGGATTGGTGATGATGCATATACACATCGGAGAAGACTCCGCAATGAAATGTGTAGTTAAAGGATTCGATGGGTTGTACCTGTGAAGGGCAGTAGCAGGAAGTACTGGAGTGGTAGTCCAGGAAAATACCCTTATATTGATTGTGATGTTCATGGGTTGTGCCTGTGAAGGGTAGTAGCAGGAAGTACTGGATTGGAGATCCAGGAAAATACCCTTGATATTGGTGATGCTTGGTGGGTTGTTCCTGTGAAGGGTAGTAGCAGGAAGTACTGGCGTGAACGCCCAAGAAATACACGCAAATACTGGTTCAAGCTAGGGATGGAAAATGAGTTCTGTCGCTACCACTGAGTATGGCACCTAGCTAACCTGTGATTGTGAAGCCAGTACTACGAGAGCATGATGGTTATGTATGAGATGGAAGAGCTCTTACGGCTTGATGCCAAACAGGTAAGGTGAAACCGACCCGCGCCTTTTTCTTAGCTGCGAGTACACTGTACTCGGTGATGGCAAGGCGACTTGAGCAACGGGGGGTGGATGATCCGACCTACGTTATATCCGTCCGACGTGAGACCTGAAAGTGCAGTCTGTTGGAACGCATAGCGAGAGTCTTAGGCCCGCGCGCTACGACAGGATGGGGGGCTACGAGCCAATCCCGGATCATTAAGACTAAAATCTCTGGTTGCATGCCATGGAGTAAATGCTCAACTTTTGTTGTTGGGTTTCGGCCCTGATACGGTGGTAGGACCCTGGTTCGTCGGTACACCAAGAATGTGCCCGGAGTGCACGGATCGTCGGGCCGCGTGGCTGGTGATTGTGATGGAATGTTTGTGCGTGAGTGCACAATATGTGATGAATATATATATGCATGTGAATTGCTATACATGTAGGGAAGGAATGTCACTGCTCCAGGGAAAGGGGTAGGGTCGTTATAATTTGGTCAGCTGAACGCTGACCGTTGCCTTGTTTGCCACCGTTGGGTGGGCTGTCCCTGTGTAGGTGCTGGAGAACCAAGCGGGACACATAAAGGTTGACATCCCTGTTGTTGTTGTTGCTGCTAATAGCCCTTGAAGGCTAAGCTTAAAATACTATGTTTTGTATATTTGTGGTTGGCCTGCACGCCAATGTTTCAGAGCCACTATTATAAAAGAACTTGTAAGGCCATAATGCCAACTGACTATGTATTTGGGGAACATTCCTGTTTATCTATTAATGTGGATATTTGTATGGTGGACATTCATGTTTGGAGTTCCGTTGTGTGCTATAGGCTTCCGCTAGAATGCAATGAGTTGAGACGCGTAACTATGGTATCATTCCGTGACTTCCCCGCCTGTTTTGTGGTATATGCTGTGGGGCCCCGGCCGGAACTTCTATCATATACTATATGAATGGATGGAGTCGTTATAGTGAATTAGCCTAGTCATGGAGTGCTCATGCCAGTAGCAGCAACAGTCATGGAATAAGTTAGTGACTTGTAGCTTTACTTCCGCGAGCGTTCTGTGGTGAGGATTACATGTACCGGACATGAGCCCTTTTTCCTTTCCTTTCGGATTCAACATTATACTTTTGATCAGTTTATTTCCTTTATATGTACTCTTATATACTGCTATGTGATCATGTAATCATGTTTACATGTATAATTCTTTTCTTCTGTGGATTATGGTTGAGTAGTTGCTGGTAGAATCAGCGATTTGTGGTGACAACCCTCTCGGTGTAGGTGTCACCACAAAGCGTTGGTTTTGGGCATAAGACCTGGCAAAAGAAAAAAAAGGTCTTAAACATTATATGAAAAGAATGTATCTCAAGACATTGGAGAGATACAATAGGGTGTTGCCCAAAGGACAAACTGAGAAGAATGGTCAGAGAAAAGATAAAGGAAAGAAGGTGGTTGTGGAAGAAGATTATGAATCTGAATCAATGAGCAAGGGTGTTGATGACCAAGAGGATAATAAACCCATCCACAATCCCTATTTGTCATCTTTAATTGGGGATGAATAAAATCTTTGAGATATAAACATTCAACTGGATCTTAATTTAGCTAGTACAAGTACTCCTCTAAAAGTGGCTACATCTACTGAAGGGGAGTTAGTTGTTCACAAGAAGCTCAGTTCCCAAGCTGAGGGATGGTTTGCTAGAGAAGAGAAGATTGATTCTTTGGAACACTTCTTAAGTGAAGATGATGATCGTAGTGAAGGGGAACCTAAATCTGAGGTCCCTACTTTGAGAGAAAGCTTCCCAATGTCCCTTGAGGTTAAGATAGCAACTCATACTGAGCTAGCTAATTAAGAAGACCTAGGGACATACTTGAACCAAGTTACTACTAATTTACTACCCTAAGTGTCACACAATCAACCATCTTTAAGTACTATTGATAGCTCAATTCTCACATCTCTGAAAGCTCTACTAGATGAGCAAGCAACATCTTTGAAAACCTACAGATGAGTCTGTAAAAAGAATGAAAGCTGAGATAATGACTGAAATTCAAAAAGTCAAAAAGGGGAGGGAATCGATGTAGATATCATGGATGATTTGGATTTTCTGAAAGGGGATACTGCACAAATAAATGTAGAAATCACAAAATAGTTTGATAAAGCAGTCAGCACAGTGCACAAAAATGTGAAGATCCTAATTTCAATGGATGAGAGCCTAAGGCTGACTACATAGGACGTAACAAGTGTGAAGAATTATGTTAGCCAGACCGATGAGACCATCATGTAAGTTATGGATCATATTAAAGAATATGTGTACTCCACACAAATTCAGGCTATGCAGCTAACTGATAAAGCTAGATATGTTATTCTCGGGGACAATGAAAACATATTTCAAACTATGCCTAGCATATTTGAGGGCAACTCCATTCATCTAGAAAATAGATTTTTTGAAAAAGCCAGAAAGGCGGAGGGAATGAATGCAGAGTATGCTCAATAGGTTCAGCAAGGAATCAGGATTGCTCTCCACTTACCTCTACTAGATGATAATAGGCCATTTGACTTCGATTTTGAAGCTCAGGAGGGGGTAGCTCAGGATGTTCAACTTGCCAAGAAAAGGAAGAGAGAAGTCATGTTGCATGAGGAGTTCAAGGCCATGAGGAGAGCTGAACGGGAAAAAATACCCAGACTTTGAATATTGGAGTGATGATTCACAATCAATCATCCTCAATACATGTATACATAATGGAAAAATCTTTAAGAACATTGACAACATTTATCCTGCAGAGGAATGGATCAAGCACTTAGAAAGACAGTCCCAGAGGGAAAGAACTTTCAATGAGTACCTGGTTAGGAAGAACAATCCAAAGACGATACCATCCAAATATCTACCCAAACCCTTCCTATACTTCAAGAGACAAGAAACCAAGGTCAAGAATACTGAACGGAGAGAAATTGAATGAGGTGAAGGATCACAAGCATCTGCACCAAAAAGGAAGTGACCAGCCAGCCAATTGACAATTATCCAGTACTTTAAGGCCAGAGAAAATTTGCTAGATTTCTTGTGTGTGACTGAGATTTATAATGGACTTATTATTTATAAGTAAACCTTCTAACTAAATATATATATATATATATATATATATATATATATATATATATATATATATATATATATATATATATATATATATATATATATATATGTATATATGGAATTACTTTTTATACGCGGCCCGTAGATATAAATTATATCTGTGTGTCGTGTATAAACTGTAATGGGGCGGTCGGCGACTGCGGGCTCGCCTGCCTGTAACACCTCCGTCCGTCCATAAGATATAACAGAAGGTCCGGGCAGGGCCCCACACCGTATTACACGGATAGTCAGCAGAGTTACATGTTAATATCAAAAATACCAAATGAATCCTAATTTAGAGCATTCTAGCAGAATCTTCATGGGTTAAAAGAACTCAATTTATTTGAATGTTCACTATATAAGACCACATGATTGCGACGGCCACCACGACGACCAATTGGGTGATGAAGACGACGTCCATGGCGGTGTTGCCATGGCAGATGTTGACGACGTCCATGGCGGTGTTGCTGTGGCAGAGGATGACGACGATGCTCCTCCAACAAAAGACTTGCGGTGCCGTAGCAGGCACGACTATAATCTTCGCCCACGCAACAAGAATAAGAGCTAAAATTATTTTACTAGTTGTCTGCATTTATCTTTCATATTTGCTATTTGAAACTATGTCATTTTCTGTCTTTTCATTTGGAACAATATTTATTTTTGGGCTGCTAATAGCCACATGGTTGTAAGCCTTATATAAGGCCAAACTTTTCATTTGTTAGCAACTATTATTGAAATCAAGAAAATTGTTTGCCCTAATCTCAATCTCCCCTTCCTCCTCCTCTTAGCCGCCACTCGCCCTCAAGGTTTCCCTCTCAAGGAGTTTGGCCACCCCTCTCCTCCCTTGCTTGGTCGCCCCCTTCTACTCCTCATTCCCTCTAATCACCTCTCGTTCTCCCACTTCTCTACCTTCTCTCCACCAACACCATATTCCACCCATTGGAATTTCTCAACCACCTTGGAGGAAAGGGATCGTGAGGAAGAAGAACCAAAGTTTTGGGGAAAACTCGTCCATGGAGAGAAAGCGAAGGAGACGAGCAAGATCTTCATCCGTGGTGCATTTCCCGTGGGTCCAAAGGAAGAGCGGTCGTCTTGGTGGATCCAAACATCTCGGATCTATATTTTTGAGTGGGGTAACAAAAATTCCTACACAAGAGATTTTCCCTCTTGACTAGTTCTTTTGGTGGACGACTTTTGCGTGATTTCTCGAATCGTTAATTTTCGCGGTGTTTCTAATAGTAGATCTGAATTTTCATTTGGTTTTTCCGAAATATCTAACGAGAGGATTGACGATCCTCGCTTTTCTTTTGTTGGGATAGATCCTACCACTTTTGAATCGTGTTTTATTTTTGGTGGATCTATTTTGGTACAACACCAAGCTCGATCGGAATAAATATTTTCCATTTAGCCGGAAAGGAGTTTGGCCTATAGCCAAAACTCCATTCCACTTGCGGATCGGCTATCTGTACGTTAGTGCGAACGATAAATAACTTCATTTTGGTCTCTACGTTTCGTTTGTGTGCGGGTTGGAGAGCGTCAACGTTGTTAAGGTCGAAGTCTCGCCCTCCGCGTAGGATCCCCTAAGACAAGCCTACATCAAATTTGGTATTAGAGGGAGGTTGTGCTAATTTCTTAATTAGTACCATCCTAGGAAATATTTCTTTAGCACGCCGACACGCACTTGCCCGTTTCATTGCACAACATATAAATTTATTTTTAAATTTGGTCTGCCAATAGCGGTCTATATTTTTTTTTATTTTTTTAGCAAAAAAATATCAAAAAAATATTTTAATAATCTCTCATTTATTGTCAGTAAGAAAATCACAAAAATATTTTCTTGCCTTAGTTATTAAGCGGGAACAAATACATCTGTTGCATTTTATATAGGGTCAGGTTCATTATTCATTGGATGTGCATCAGTTCCGGGTGAGTTTTCTCTCTGGTTCTCATTATTATGGCCCATGACGTTTATGCTTCCCGTTTAAATTACTGGTATGTAAATCCCATGGCTAAACAAACCCTAGCCTTGCCTTCATACCATGGAAATACCAACCGTCCCCACGCTCATCATCCCACTAGAATTGAGGCACCTACTTATGACGGTTTGGGGTATCCCGAAAATTATAGAGACTGGCTTAAGGGAATAGAAAATTATTTTAATTGTCACTTATGGGACGACAACCAAAAGGTTAACATAGCCCGAGATCGATTAGTAGCTCAAGCCCGCGTGTTTTGGCTAAACAAAGTGCGTCGTGTTGGTAGTTATAAACATGCTTGGCCGGCAATGCGTAGCCTACTCTCGGATCAATTTGATCCCGCCTACCTCCGCACAACTAACACCAAGCTTGTGAGTGAGTATCGTTATGGCGCTATTCCCATACCTGCCTATAGGAATGATTATATATCTAATGCTAGATCATTTGTCCCCAAAGGTCGGGCTGCTCTTAGTGT
Source organism: Platanthera guangdongensis (assembly GCA_039583875.1). NCBI lineage: Eukaryota > Viridiplantae > Streptophyta > Magnoliopsida > Asparagales > Orchidaceae > Platanthera > Platanthera guangdongensis. The sequence continues at coordinate 169,353,166 of CM077158.1, read as the reverse complement.
GCCTACTACCACCATTAGGGAAACCATTCCTAATAGATCTTATGCCTTGGACTCAAAAGATGTTACTTCTAGAATTTTGACTCCTTTATCCTGGACGCCTAAGCCTCCTGATGTAGTGACTGAAAGCCATGAGGATGCTGATGTAGATGTGGTATCTCTTGATCTTGAGGATGACCAACTAGGTGAGTGTATTCCATCATGTACGTTAGTGCCCGACGATTCTACTAAGTCTGAAATTGAGATTGGATACCCTAGTGATTTGGAAGACGATTTATGTGATGATTACATTCCGATCTGTGAGAGTATTACGTTGCCTATTATGTGCCCTATTAGCATTGTGTCTGTTCACCCTAGTATTCAGTGCCCTCTCCATGATACGATCTCCATCGCGTTAGATCCTACGATCTCACCCACTGAGATTATGTCTGAGTTATTTGAGGAGTCTCAGAGTGAGGATGTCCCAAGTGTTATTTTGGATGAGTTACCATCTAAGGGGTGGGTATTTTTGGACGATTCAGTGGTTGTACACCCGGATGAGAGTTCTTTGATGTCGTCACCGTTGGCTGAAATTTTTACTGATTCGGATTTTATCCCGGGTTTGATTTTACCGACCCTTCCCCCTATTTATTTGCCTGTCTTAGATGACTTTTTAGGACGTGGAACCGGTATCCTAGTCTGAGTTGTTGTGTCACGCCCACTTTATTAGCTCCTACTTTGACATTGACACAGTGTGTAGATATTAGTCTGTTGTGCACACTAGTATTTGGACTATTCACCGCACCTCATAGTCATGACTACGTGTCACTTTTGGCAGCTCCTTTTTCTCCGTGTCCGTCTACGGTTCCGTCCCCTACTACGAATGACTCTATTTCTTTGGCGAATGTGCCTTTGGATATGGTGTCCCTTATACATACTTATATACCACACCCGATCGCACGCATTTACCCGCCGCCATTTGATGACCCTCATTTCCACACGTTAGCGACTATAGTTGGGTCTCTTGAGTTATTTCGCTCACATACCTTTGCCCATTCGGGGGCATCCAACTATATTGGTTATGATGCGCGATTCTCCTTGGCATATATTCATGTCAAGCGTGAAAATATTAAAATTGAAATTAAGACTGCGGTGTCGGAGCCCATAAAAATTATCTCTGATTACAAGGCTCCCGTGCCACCTGACTTACCCCCTTATCCTCTGCTCTTGGGTCAAGTCATGTAGCACATGGATTCTCTCCTCATGTATCTAGGCCATTAGTGATTCATTTTAAGTTTTATCACATGCACTTCTACTCCTTTTTGAGACTGTCTGATGCTAGATATAGTGATTTGGGATTAGTCTGGTCAGTCCCCGAGCGGATGCCTTCTGGCTCCGTTAATAAATTAATATGTAGGGACGCCGACCCATCCGTGATTATGAAGAACGTCGGATTTTATGCTTTTACTTTACATTTTTATATAGCACTTGGTGTTTCACTTTATTTCAAGTTTCCGGACTTTTTACTGTACGTATCTGTTCCACTTGAGCGCCTTTCTCTGTCATCTCTTCCTACCACTAAATATTCTCTTGGGATGGGGAGTGTTAGTACTGTCGTGTCTATTTTCCATGTTGACTCCTTGGTTCTTCAACCGGTCGGTAAGATTCTTGTTTATTTTCTTTTGCTTGACACCCTTTCGAGTTTTCTCGAAAGTCTTGTTGTTTATGTGCCAGACAGGTTCTTAGTGCTATGGGATGTTCATGCTATGAAGACACGGATTGCGGGGCCATATTTGCCCCATGTTGCTGCTGCTTTTGACGGTTCCCCCCTCACGGGCCACTCATCGATGATGAGTAATTTTGAGCGGGGGAGGATTGATGGTGACGATGCTGATGCGGCCGTGGATCTATGACATCGAGAGTTCGTGGATTGGGACGATCGTTGACGCAAGCTCGAAGATGGGAGACTACCACGATGTTTCTTCGCCAACGCCGCCACCGCTACATGTTTTGCTCGACGTCCGCCGCCGCTAATAAATAAAATATATAATTATAAATTACATAATTATAATTATATATTTTATCAATTTTTATTTTAAGCAATTCTATTTTAAAAGTACTTTATTTCATGCATTTTATTTAGTTAATGAATTGTTTAATTTCATGTATTGTATTTTCATTTCATGTATTATGATGGGTGCATATAACCATCATAATTTCTTTTTGAATTTTGAATTTTGAATGGATGATGATTGAGTGGTGTAGGCTATATATATCCATGGTTATGAAGGAATAATTAGAGAATGAAATAAAGAAATCCTAAGAATTCAAATTTTGAATTTTCCCCCTCCTTTTCTCCTTCGTCTTTGAGAAATTCTCCCCCCTTTCTCTTCTCTCTTGGCCGCCAGCCTTCTATCTCTCCGACTCTTAGTGGCTCGGCGACCTTCCCCCTCCCCTCCTCCTCCTCCTCCTCCCTCTCCAAGGGTTTGTCAAAAGGAGAAAACGGCGGGCGTCTTCATCGTCCGGTGCAGATCCGAGGACTTCTGCGTGGAAATAGAGAATATACCACCGTCAACGTTTGTTCCTCCACTCATCTCTGTGGAAGGTTTTCTTGGGATTTGGATAACGATTCATACACCTCTTTGTGTGATTTCTTCTAACTTATTTTGTGAGGTTTTGGTGGAATTAGAAGGCTAGTTTTTATTCCGGATTTATATTGAAATTAGCGCTTAATAAAATCTGAATTTTCAAGCATATATTTCCCGAATATTTTTCATATAACTTTGAGCGAGTAAATCTCGTGAACACTTGAAGAAATCGGGTTCATCACCTTTGATTTCCCCTTGCGCTCAAGTGATTTGGTAAACCCTCATTTTAATTAATTTGGGATTGAAATTAGGACTTCATTTTAATCACTAATTTAGCCTGGAACTTTCTTTATTGGAATTGTGAATTGCTTGCGCATAATCTAATTTGAATAGCTAACTGTCCGGATTGTGTGGGTCCTTTTCGCTTGAGCGAACATTGGCCTATAGCCATTGTTCAATCTATAAAAGGGGTTACGTCCCTTTGCGTTGATGGTTGTGGAATTTTTGCCTCTTAATGTTTGAGTATTTGATAGTACTAAGTAGAGAAAACGCGCACTAGATATTTAATTAAATTGTCGAACAAAAGAACACGTAGTTTAATCTGTCGAAACCTTGGGCCTGCATCACCACATAAAAATGTTTACAAAATACGCTAAAAAGTTCGGTCTTAAGGCCTTATAATTGTTCTTCAAAAAGGTGGTTTACATATATCAGCTCACAGGCTGGCCACATAAGAAAACAATAAACCATCTTCACTTTGCCTTCGAGGGCCGGCATAACATCATATGGCTGTAACCCTCTATTTCTTGCTCGGCTCTCCAATACCTATACAGGGACATTTCACCTACAAGGTAGCAAACAAGGCAATGGTCAGCTTTAGCGACCAATTTAAAACAACCTTACCCCATTCCTAGGGCAGCGATATTCCTTCCTTGCAGGCATAACTTTCATATATATAGATATATCACCCGAAGGTACAACTCAAGCACCATTCAATATATCACAAACATTTGCATCACTGCCAAACATTCCGTGCACTCAGGGCACATTCTTGATGTACTGTAAATACCCAGCACCACCATCGTTCAAAGGTACGAGACTTAACGGTCAACAACGAGCATTTCTAGTCTTTATGGCTCATGGCCTAAGACTCTCATTATGCCAACGACGACAGCCAATTACTTAGGCAATCAAGCCTGGAGTGACATTATGCCCATTATGCAAATGACGACAGCCAATTACTTTAGTCAAACAAGCCCAAAGTGACATAACGCAGGTTTCAGTTCAGCACTTTTCCCGTTGCTCATATCACCATGTCATTGACGACAGCCGAAATAATTAAGCCCCATGATAAGATGCGGTTTATATTCCCCTTGCCCGTATTTTCAAAATGGCTCTAAAGGCCCTAAAGCTGGGCACGCAGGTTCACTGCTCACTTGTAAGCCACACGGCCTCCGTGAGATAGGCTTCGCAAGCACAATGCTATTTGGGCGCTATCTCTAGCGACAACCACTATCGTCTGGCATTAGTGACAAAACTTTCCTTTCTGTCTCCAGACTAAGCCATAATTGGAACCTCTTTCCAGAAAACCCTGCAGCTTCCTACAGTGCCATAAAACTAATCTTTCACACAAATTAGCTCACAAAAAACTATCACCAGCGATACCTAATGTCGCCCGACAATATCCAACTATTATCTAATACCGTGGTATTTTTGGGTATTTTCCTAGAGCGCATCCCCAGTACTTCCTACTACTCAATTCATAGGAACAACCCCTCGGACTCCGTGAACTACACGTTTATACTCGAAGTCTTTTCCGGTACGCAAATTAAAACATTACCAATCCAGACCAACCTGTCTGGATGGGATTCACACTGCATGCCTATTCCGTATTATGATTCCGGGATTCTATATGCAAAATTACTCGGGGATATCACATATCAACCCATTAGAATTCCCTCCTTTTCCACCTTTTGGTGGGGGATTCCATCCATATGCAAAACTTAGGACTTTACTTGTACAAGAAGGATGATCGTTACCCTCATAGATCATTTTGGAGCCATGATCAAGTTTTCTATCAAGATGAAATGGATCGCCTCGCTTTCCTGTTCACAGATATTGCCTTAGCTCTTGATTCTGTCCACAAAATCTCCTTCTCCAATCTTGCAAAGCTCGGCCTTCAGCCCTTTAACTTTATTCCTTCTAAGGAGATGAAGAGGGAGGAGAGAGAGTGAGAGAAGAGAAATGACTCTTCTCTTTACCTCTTCTCTGCTTAAGTGACCTCGGGAATAATCCCAGCCACAGGATCCTCTCTTCTATAGGAATGAAGGGTCATGATTTCAGCTGATAAGTCAAACTTATCGCTTTTGCCGGGTGATATCAGCTATCTCCCGGGTGATATCGTCGGTTGTCGATTTTACCCTAGTCAACACTGCTCTTTGTCCGCTTTCCAGCCATTTGACATGTGTCCCTCTATTGCCTGCGTTATGTCATTATCACCATGCAATAGTCTATACAACGATTGGTCGAGTGCATTCAGCGAGTCGAGTGCATTGACAGCGTTGAGTTCATCGAGTGGTATTGCAAGCGATAGTCACTATCACCTGGCGATAGCTACCTTTCAGTTCTATTTTCCAATTTCTGGGGTGCTACAAACCTACCCTCCATAAAAAAATTTCGTTCCAAAATTTTATTCAGTTAAAGGAAAAACAATACAAACTTTTACAACACTACTTTACAAAAACAACTTGGAAAACTCTTCTTGCATGATTTTCTCATGCTCCCATGTCAGTTCTTCAAGACCACAATTATCCCAACGGACTTTGAAAATCAAGATTGGTTTGTTTCATAGTTGTATGATCTCTGTATCCTCGATACGAATTGGTCTAACCTTCATCGTCAGCCCACTATCGACCAACACCTGATCATCTGTAATCACATGCGTAGGCTCTTGCAAAGCCTTCGACAACAACAAGTTGTGAAACATATCATGCAAACCACTTAGCTCCGCCGAAAGATGTAGCCAATAAGCAGCTTCACCAACCCATTCAATCACTTCAAACAGACCAGGTACGTCAGACTCAGCTTTTTCAAGCGCCGAATCTTGGACACACCTTTAAATGGCTTTATCTTCAGATATACCCAATCGCCCACCGCAAACTCCACGTTTCGGTGCTTGGCACTGTAGTACTTTGCTTGTCTATCATGATCCATCAATAGCCTCTCTCGAACAGTGCGTATAGTAGATTTGCATCTTCGACTTCATTACGCTTATACAACTTTGATTTGACTTTTAACACCAAGCTAAAGGAGTATGACACTTCTTACCGTATAATGCTTCAAAGGGTGACATATTAATGATAGCTTGATAGCTATTATTATAGGTGAACTTGATCATATAGAGATGGTCCTCCCACCTCTTCCCAAAATCCAAGGCGTGCATACGGAGCATATCCTCCATTGTCCTGTTTGTTCTCTCGGTCTGACCACCTGTTTGCGGATGAAAGACCATACTGAACTTAAGTTTAGTGCCCAACTACTAGTGAATTATCCTACAATCATTCTAAGTAAAGCACCCATCTCTGTCACTGACGATGCTACGGGGCACACCGTGCAAACATGCTATGTTGTCAACATACAACTTAACCAATTTCTCAACAGAATCGTCCTTCTTATTTGTTATGAACTGCGACACCTTTGTCAACCAGTCAATGATCACACACACAGCATCGTTCCTGCTATGTGATCTCGGCAATCCATGCATGAAATCCATAGATATGTCATCGAACTTACATACTGGAATTGGCAACGACTTCAGGAAACCACTTTGTTTCTGACATTCAGCATTTACCAAGGCACAAGTATGACACTTTGCCATATAATGAGCTATGTCCTTCTTCAAACTTGGCCACCAGAACATCTTTTTCATGTCCTTATACATTTTTATGCTCCCTGGGTGGATTGAGTATTTGGTGAAGTGTGCCTCATACATCAATTCCTCCCGCAATTTACCCACATTAGGGACGTACAAATGACTATCCTTTCTCAAAAGACCGTCATCGAAGAAGAATTTGGAATTTGACCCATCTACTGCATATCACTTCATACTCTCATCAAGTTCCATTGCTCGTCGAACTCTGTCTGTGATGTCATATTGCACCTCAGTCCAGTTCAAACATGTATTTGCAATGCATTCTTGTCAGCACAAGAAATGTTTAAGGCCTCCAGCTCCTGGATCAGATGCTCATCATGTATCTGTAGCTATTTATCTCATACATGAGTCCTATGACTCAAGGCATCTGCGATCGCATTTCCCTTCCCAGGAGTATAATGTATCTAGAAAGTGTAGTCCCCGAGGAACTCCATCCACCTCCATTATCGCATGTTCAGATTCTTCTGATCTATCAAATACTTAAGACTTTTATGGTTCGTGAATATATTAACTTTCACGCCATACAAGTACTGATGCCACTGCTTATGTGTAAAAATCATAGCCACCAACTCCAAGTCGTGATCTGGATAGTTTAGCTCACGCACTTTCAACTAGCATGAGCCATGACCTATAACATTTCCGAATTGTAGAAGAACATAGCCTAAGCAGCTCCTTGAAGCATCACTATATATCTTATAGCTGTCTGTGACACATGGCGAACCCAAGATAGGCATCATGGTCAAACGACTCTTTAACTCCTCAAAAGCTTATGCGCACTCATGTGGCCAAATGAACTTCTAATATTTCCTCATCAATGTAATGAGAGGTACGGCTATACGCAAAAAGTTCTCTATGAAGCGCTTGTAGAAGCCAGCAAGTCCAAGGAAACTCATGACTTTCGCTACAGTAGCCAACACATGACATTCTCGTATCGCAACAATCTTCGTCGGATCCACAGCAATACCCTCTCCACTAATCACATGGCCAAGAAAAGCCACTAACGATAGCCAAAACATACACTTTGAGAACTTCGCATAGAGTTTATTGCTTTGCAGGTTATGCAAAACCATCCTTAATTGATTTGCATGATCTTCTTTTGATTGATAGTACACCAATATGTCATCAATAAAGACGATCACAAACCGATCTAAGTACTCCTGAAAAGTTCATTGTATCAATTCCATGAGTACCAATGGATTGTTTGTTAGCCCAAATGACATTACATCGAACTCATAGTGACAATATCGTGTACCGAACGCTGTCTTGGGAATGTCACACTCCCTAATCCGTAACTGGTAATAGCCAAACTTTAAATCTAGCTTCGAATAGATATTAGATCCCACCAGCTGATCAAACAAGTCACCAATCTGTGAAATCAGATACTTATTTTTCTCCATTAGCTTGTTTAATTCTCGATAATCAATGCATAGACGCAAGCTTCTGTCCTTCTTCTTCACAAAAAGGACTGGTGCACTCCTAGGTCACATACTTGAATGTATATTGCCTTACTCAAGCAGTTCTTGCAATTAAACTTTCAATTCCACCATCTCCTTAGGAGCTACTCGGTACAGTGAGCGGGCCACAGGTTTCGCACTTGACACCAACTCAATAGCGAATTCAATCTCTTGTTGGGGCTGTAACCCGGGGAGATCTTAAGGAAACACATCTGCGTAATCCAATACAACAGGAATGTAACTCAAACTGGACTTCGGCTCAACAGCCTCCAACACCGTAAAAAAAAACTTCACGCCCTTCCAAATAGACTTGACTACCTAGAGAGCAAACATCAATATTGTTGATGCACGAAAAAACAAGGGGGGTCGAGCACAACCAGCTAACTGTTCGATCACAGGGGGAATAGGGAGACTGCGAGTAGCGATCTACTAAGCGGATGAGAGCTGGAAGAAGAGCAGGGCCGTGAACCACGGCAACAACAGACTTCGCCCGTCGCGGCCTGAATGCCTCTCTTGCGACGGGCTTTCCTTTGATTGAAGAAGGATTTAGTTACAAGTGAAAGGAAAAGACTGGGAAACAGAGCAAGCAGGAGTCCGCAAGGCACAGGATTCGAGTCTGCAGCCTGTAACAAGTAGGCTCCTGGGTCCGAGTCAGCGTGCCTTGAGTGCACCACCTCCCCCCTATTTATAGGATAGGGGGCCTGCCCAAACGGGCAGGGCTAAAGTAACCGGCTGCCCGGGGTACAGGAGAACCGGGCAGCGGTGACGGGAAGCAAAAAGAAAGAACACGCCAGTCCGCACAGAAGTGACGGACTGGGCTCGCAAGCTGGAGCTTCCACTGCTGTTGGGCGCGACCACTGGAGGGCGGCGGCCTGGGCGGACGAGATACTGCGTCCGCCGCTGGAGAACCTGTTGCCCAAAGCGCCGGCGGACTGAGCGGACTGGTCCTTGCGTCCGCTGCTGGAGTATCACCCTTGGCGCCCGACTGGTGACAGTGCCGGACTGGGCGGACGGACAAATCCTGTCCGCGCCTGCTGAATGGGGGGCTTTGGAATCTTGTAGTATGTTGCGGACTGAGGGGTTAACATAATCCCCGCACATTTCTAAGTTTCCAGAAAACTTCAAAAATGTTCTCTTAACCGCCGAGTCCGCAAACCTCGAAAACGCCGCCAACGCTATAAATATCGCTGGAGGGTCTGGATCTGTTGAGGATCTTGATCGATACGGGGCGCTACTCACCACTTGCGATCTCAACTTTCCAGTCCGGCATGGCAAGACTTGGAGCTTTCTTGTCTAGCGTTACTGCAAAAGGCGACCTGGAGCATACAACGCCTATGAAGACCAAAAAGATTGTAAAGAGGTCGACAGGAAAAGATCCTGTCCGCTCCATAGGGGAGAGTTCCCAGAGCCAGAAGCCTGCGGACAAAGTAGTCTGCCACGTCGATGTTTCTGCTCGCAAGGATACCGTAGTCGACGCTGAACCGTTGAGGAGTGAGAAGATGGCAACCATGTCGGACTCCGCCCCTTCACAGAAAACCGCAACCTCGGCGGACACTGCTGGCGAACTCATGGAGACTGACATATCTTCTCCCAACGCCTCGGTGCAAATCGTTGACTTGGACGAAGAGGACCGGCGGACTGAGGTAGGGGACGACGCGCCCTCAAAGGCATTGGCTGATGTGAATCCTGAACCTGTCCGCGCTGACCAGCCCGATTTAGGGGGGTCCGCCGCGGATGCTGCTGAGAAGACCGCCAAGAAGAAGAAGAGGAAGAGAGACGGAGCGACCGTCGCCGAGCGGGTTGAGAAGAAGCTTCGTGCAATGAAGGAGAAGAACGTCTCTAAGCGGACTGGGGCAGCGGACTTACAACACAGGCCGCGCGAAAAAGAAGTTCCAGATGGCGATCTGGTTACTCCGGAGGCCCAAATCCAGGGAGAGAATTCCCTCTCAACGGTCAGTCTTTCCACGGATGAGATATTTGATTCCATAGACGTCGATCAACTTGACTTAATCCAGGACTCCTTGCTGGTTGTGCTGCAGCAGAACGAGGCGGAGGCCGCTGCGGAAAAAGGTAACGAACTTCCATCTCTGTCCGTTGCGGAGGAAGAGGAGAGAGAGAGGCTGAAGGAGAAGATAGAGGAGCAAAAGAAGCAAATCGTTGCTCATGTTGCTGCAGTTGGGGCGGCCTCGAAGCAGCTCGCCGCGGACAAAGCCGCTGAGGATCTGCGGATTGCTGCGGAGCTGCTGCGGTCAGGTAAACTTCAACCTGCGCCTAAATATTTTCAGCGCAAGTGGCTTTACAGGTCGCCGCCGCAGAAATCGAAGCCGGTCAAGATTATCACGGAGACGGACGATATTGTAGTGTAGACGAGCTCTGCTGCTGAAAAAAGGGCTAAGGTCCACCGCAAATGGAAGAAGCGGTTAAACGCCTTTGACCCGGAGCGGGCAAGGCGTCCAGTCATCTTCGATAGTCGGAAACTCGCTGCCGCTATATCTGAAAGTGATCTTTTATCCTTTCTTTGAGTCCGCCGCGAACTGCCTTTCAATGCGAAGTTGACTTCATTTGTTGCAGGTAGAAAGTCGCTGCCGGGCTCCATCGAGAGTGGCGAGATCATGGTCACACCCAATACTGGTGCCGACGCGGTCTCACATGTGGAGTCCGCGGAAGACGAGCCGCCCAGCCTGAGCACGATAAAAGAGTTAGAGAAGAAATTTGAAGCTGAAATGCAATGGGTCAAAGCAGAGTTAGAGAAAGCGGCGGAGCGCGAGAGGGCGTCCGCGGCGCGCGAGAAAGCGTCCGCGGAACGCGAGAAGGCCCTCAAAGACCAGATCGACAGCATCTCGCGGGCGCTGGAGAGGTCTGAAAGGGAAAAGAAAAGGCTCGCGGACGATGTCCGATACTACAGAGGCAAGCACTTGGCGTCGGCCCGTGAAGGAAAAGAGAAGCGGACTGCTGAGGTCGCTGAGCAGAGGCCGCGGGCATCAGATCGCGCGGCTTCGGAGATCACCGCACCGACAGGTGGTATCCCACGCGCTGCGGATGAGAAGCCGAGGCCGGCAGCGGAGCCATTTGGTGCCTCTCAGCCGAGTTGACCGGGAAGCCGCCCATATGCACCGGACTATAAACGTCATCCATCATCATCTCTGCCGTGTATACAGTGAAATTCTTCAGATAAGCGATCAGGCGGCTCATCTATGCAGGGACAGAGCAGAAAAGCCGGCGCGGACTGACAACAGGGACCGCTGAGTCCGCAATTCCTTGAACTTTTATCTGATTAAATGTATATTGTTTGTATGATTGCTCCAAACAATGCTGTGCTGTGAACTGAATTCTATTCGATCTGTGCGGATTCAGATTATATATCCGCTATTTTTACGTAGCTTTATCCTTGGCATGATCTGTGGCGGACTGTGCGGGCTAGCGCTGTGTCCGCTTCTTGTTACCCTGCAGGTGGGAAAATACGCGACCTGGGCGGATAGGAAACTGCGACGGCCACAACTTGGCCCTGAATTTCCCTTGGAATGTTAATTGGTCTTTGTATCCGCGTTATTTGTTTGGCTTCTTTTTAATTCTTTGCGGACTATGCGGATTGAATATGCGACCTTCGCGGACTGGCCAAAAAGCTGTCAGAAACTTTATCTATAAATACTGCCTTCTGCTTTCTTTATGCAGGAAATTGCTGAAGTAAACGGAATCCTGCAGCCTGCAACATGGTGTCCGCGCGCACTGATGCTGCGGTCGCCTTCCACTCTGCCGATCACAGAAAATGTACTTTGACGGAGGCTGACTTGGCTACCTTCGTCGAAAAGAAGATGGCGGACTCAAACATACTCGTCCGCCTACCCGCCCATCAGGAAAGGTTGAATTTCTCGACGACGACCCAGATCGCCATTCCCGTTGATCATTTCGATAGCGGATTCAGGTTCCCGCTCCTATGGGAGCTCGCAGCAATTTTCGAGCACTACGGGATGGTCCCTGGCCAGCTCGCGCCGAATACCCTTGCTGCGATCTGCAGTTACATCTCTTATCTGCGATCTGAAAAGATTGCTTTCTCAATGAACATCTTCCGCAAAATATTCTCCGTCCGCTCTATAACCGCCTCCGGAGGCCGCCCCTATAAGGGAGTAATCTACTTCTACTGCAGGGGGATGAAGGTAGTGGGTCTTCCAAACAAGATCCACAACTGGACCTCGAGGTTTCTAATTTTTGAGGGCGACCTTGGGTTCGCGCACACGTATCCGCAGGTGCGCGCGGACTCTGTCTTCAAAAATGTACAGCTGGACGACCTGGAGTCCGCAATCGTCGAGTTCTTGGCGAATGCCAGGCTTGACATCGAATACTACCTTCCGCTGCTGGCGAGCTTGGCGGATGTCATGCCTGAGGACAGTAAGTAATTTAGCGGACTCAGCTTTTGTATCCGCCGCTACCATGCTGTTAACTCTGGTTCTCTTTTTGCAGCGACCTTGGCGGTGCCCGCTAACTTGCCGCAGACGCCCAGCGGCTTCACTCCTACACAAAGGGAGAAGAAGGAAGCAGTTGCAAAAAAGAGGAAAGAGGAAGGGGATCCCGCAGCGGACTACTCTTCCTCCGAAAGTTTCTCCATGACCGGCTTCGGTATCAGCCAGAGGGACCTTAGGGGGAACCCTATGGTCCACTGACACAGCAAGAAAAAGCATGTCCGCCTATCCACCGCGCTTCCTTCGTGGAGGAGTCCGCGGATAACACGCCACGCTCATATTGCGCTCTCCACTCTTTACGGAAAGCGCAACTTGAGCGACCTCAAGAAGGTGTCCGTCGCCGACCTCCCTCTGCTGGCTTCCCAGGCTTCTGCGAACAGTGCGGTGACAAATCTTTATGTTGCCACTCTGGCCAGAGAACTGTTGAGGCAGAATGAATAGCTTCAGAAGGATAACAAGGTGCTAAAGGAAAGGAACGCGCGGATGGGAGAAAGGAATGCTCGGCAAAGAGAGGATCTGGCGGTGAGTTGCATTTGCCGCGGTCTAGATTTTTTATCCGCCGCGATCTGTCTGATGTTTGTAATTTTGTCTTTCGCAGGTCGCCTATGACTTGGAGAACAATAAATTCCAGGCCGCCACGCTCCCTTTTGTGATGGAGACTGTTGAGGTTGCCATTGAGCGACTTGCCCGCGACGGCCTCATGAAGGAGGGAGTGGTCGGCGTCCCTTTTCTGGAGATCTTCCCAGAGCTGGCCCCTCAGGTCGCATCGATGGAGAGAGCTAGAAAAGGGAAGGATGTCATTGAGGAAGGCGAAGATGAGGATGAAGACGACGAAGAAGAAGAAGAAGAAGAGAAAGAAGACGGAGGCTCGCAAGGCGAAGATCAAGGTGTCAGGGAAAATGCGGACGATGCTGCATCGAGCCGACAAGGAGAGGAGCTGTCCGCCGAGTCCGACACCTCTGCCTCTTCCTCTGCTACTGGGAGCTCGCATAGCGGGTCCGCCACTAGTACAGGATCAGGTAGCAGCGGGAGCAGCTCGGGGGGCTATTCTCCAGATGTCGACATCGTCGGTGACAGCCCTGCACCTCCTGAGAAGAGACAGCGGACTGATTGATCAATGCATATGTACATATTTTGTAGTTTTTTGTAAAAAGTGGCGGACGCAAGATTGCAATCCGCCGAACATATTGAATGATGTAAATTTTTTGATGAAATAGAAAGGATATTTTTTGGCATGTGTGCTTTCTGCAATGCTCTTTTTGCCGATTAGAGATTTATTATTCCACGCTCACCGCACCGATACTTAGTAGTCCGCACAACACGCTTGATAAACCTGAGCCTTTGCTGATTAGAGATTTATTGTTCCACTTTGGACCAAGAAACTGTCAGGCGGACTCTGTCGAGTTTCACTTGCAGTCCGCATGATATATTATTTATAGTGAACCTTGTTGATTAAAGTATTTAGACATCAACTTATTCAGTATCCGCCTCAGAGAACAGCCAGCTGATAATGTCAGGGGTACTTGAGTTATAGTTGTAGTCCGCAAGTCAGACCGCACATAATATAAAAGCACATTGATTGTTAACTTGACAAATAATGCGAAAACCATTCCGCGGACTGAGCAGATACAGAAAACTAATCCGCTTATAATAAATCAAACTTGTATATGAAAATCATTCTGCGAACTGAGCGGATATAGAAGACCAATCCGCTTATAACAGGAATCCACTTATGTACCCTGCGGACTGAGCGGATACAGAAAACCAATCCGCTCATAATAGAAATGATCTATAGCTTGCGACCTGGTGGGCAGGTGAGCCTGAGCGGCATACTTTCCTCACCGGGCTACAAGCTATAAGATCAACCCCAGTCGGCGGACTGACCGGATAGAGAAAATCAGTCCGCTAAAGAAAACCAGCTTGCAATCCCAAGGAAACTACCAAACTGTGCGGATAACGAATCCAGCCCGCCAAAGATAGAAATGATCTATAGCTTGCGACCAGGTGGGCAGGTGAGCCGGAGCGGCATACTTTCCTCATCGGGATACAAGCTATAAGATCAACACAAGCAGGCGGACTCCGCGGATAGAGAAAATCAGTCCGCCAAAGATATAGAAATGACCTATAACTCGCGACCAGGTGGGCAGGTGAGCCTGAGCGGCATACTTTCCTCACCGGGCTACAAGCTATAAGATCAACCCAAACCGGCGGACTGAGCGGACGCAGAAGACCAGTCCGCAGATAATTCCCTGCGAAGAGCAAGATGCTCAATTGGCAGAACGGTTCCCTGCCCTCTTTCCTGGAGTACAGTCTAAGCTGTGGGTCTCCTGCAGGCACTGCTTGAGGGTACCATAGAGTGTTCGAGAGTTACAAGCTAAGATGACCCGCGGGCAGGTGAGCCGGAACGGCATACTTTCCTCATGTGATCATCGAAGTTGTAACAATATCCCTAAAGCGGCACGGTAGAGCTTTACACCCACCTTGCCCTCCATAATGCAAAGGTGGGGTCAGGTACCTGCCGGGATCCGAAGTCCAGAATCCAACCGCGCTAGAGCCTGCAAGCTCCCACTACACGGTGCGAAATCTCCTCGCAACACGTGGTCTTCGTGGTGTTACGCTAATGACAACGGCTCTAGGGGAGGTCTAGCTGAACTCGGCGATGTCTCTTGGTATCAGGGAACCGTTATAGGTCTTTGGGAGAGAGAGAAAATACTAGAAAAAATGTCAGTATGGATTCTTTGATTAAGAAAATGCATTTGCAAAGGAAGCATAAGAAAGAAAAAGGGGGTTCGGGTGTAGAACCATTTTTCAAATCTCTCTTAGCGCCTTATCTGTTATGATTACAACAAAACACTCGAAGAAGTGTTAGCAAGCAGTTTCTATTCATAACAATTTTTGAAGAGGACACAAAGTAGAAGAAGGAGGTTTAAGAATAGAACCGCTTGAGGTCATCCCCACTCCACATGTGTGGTATATCCTCTCCTTCGTATGTCTGTAAGCGATAAGCGCCGCTTTTTAACACTTCTTTGACGACAAAAGGGCCGGCCCAATTTGGATTAAGCTTTCCAACTGAACCAGCTCTTGCAGCAGCATCAACCTTCTTTAGAACTAGATCTCCCACTTGGAATTGTTTGATCCTTACATTCTGATCGAAGTAACGGGCCATCCTCATTTTGACCTCTTCCTGCCTTATGGCTGCTTGATCTCTGACCTCCTCGATGTGTTCCAAGCTGAACCTCATCTCCTCATTATTCAACTCAGCCCAATCATCGACACCTTCTCTTGCAAGCAGCACTCTAGGTGACGGGACTTCAAACTCAATCGGGATGAGTGCCTCTGAGACATGAGAGAGTTTGAAAGGAGTCTCCCCGGTTGCGGATGATGGCGTTGTCCTAAGGGACCAGAGGACTGATGGAAGCTGATCAGCCCAACTGCCCTTGAGATTCTGCACTTTCTTCTTGAGCAAGTTTAGGATCTGCTTGTTGGCAGCTTCCACCTGGCCATTGCTTCTGGGATGATGAACTGATGCAAAACGCAGCTCTGTTCCGATCTGCCCGCAAAAATCTATCATCTCTGAGTTGTTGAACTGTGGCCCATTGTCAGTGATTATTGCCATTGGTATCCCGTGCCGGCATACAATTTCTCCCCAAACGAAGTTCTTGACGATCTGAGTCGTTGTCTTAGCCAATGCCTTGGCTTCGATCCACTTGCTGAAGTAGTCGATCATTACGATGATAAAACGCCGTTGCCCGCTTGCCAAGGGAAAAGGACCAATGAGATCCATTCCCCAAACCGCAAAGGGCCAATGAGTTGCAATCGACCTGAGGGACTGAGCTGCCTGGTGCTGAAGCGGAGCAAACTTCTGGCATTGAACACATCTTCTGGCGTAGATCTCTGAGTCTTTCTTCATTGTGGGCCAGAAATACCCTTGTCGCAGGACTCGTCTTTCAAGAGTCCTTGCTCCAGAGTGACTTCCACACTCTCCTGAATGAACTTCTTGCAAAATGGCGTGAGCTTCTTCTTCTGAAACACATCGGGCCATGGTTGAGAGGAAGGTCTTTCTATAAAGGATTCCCGCCACTAGAAAGTAGTGAGCTGCTTTTATTCTGAACTTTTTCTTGTCTCTAACTGTATGATGATAATTTCCTGTTGACAGATATAGGATGAATGGGTCCATCCAAGAGGCGCGCTGATCTACCTGCATCAAATCTCCTTCCACCACTGTCGGGCGGAAGAGCTCGGAAGTTGTGCCTCCTGAAGGCATCCCATGCTTAGAGAGAAAATCGGCCTCCTCATTCTCTGTTCTGGGGATATGTTCGATAGTGAAGCTTTTAAACCTGCCGACCTCTATTTTCACAAGAGCTAGGTATTTTTTCAAGACTGGCTCCCTTGCTTCGAAGTTGCCGAGGACTTGCGACGCCATTACCAGAGAATCGGTTCTGATGTGAACATGATCGATCCCTAATTCCCTTGCGAGCCTCAAGCCTGCTAGCAGAGATTCATATTCAGCCTGGTTGTTGGTTACTGGAAAGTAAAACTTGATGGCCTGCTCCAATTTGACTCCGTTTGGATTGATGAGAACCACTCCTGCTCCAGAAGAACTTCTGCCTGAGGCACCATCAACATAGATGGTCCAAGCCAAAGGTGACCTTTCTGCTTGATCAGAACTGGACTCTGGCATGTCAATCAGAAAATCTGCTAGGACTTGAGCTTTGATGTCTGTCTTGGGCACATAAGAAATTTCAAATTCACTTAGCTCTATTGCCCACTTAGCTAGCCTGTCGGAATGCTCGGGCTTTTCCAACACACCCTTCAAAGGTTGATCGGTGATGACTTGAATTGAATGTGCTTGGAAGTACGGGCGAAGCCTGCGAGCTGACATGACCAGTGCCAAGGCTACCTTCTCCAGGATCGGATACCGCGTCTCAGCACTCTTCAGAATATGGCTGATGTAGTAGATTGGGAATTGCTTTCTGCCTTCTTCCCGAAGAAGAACGGAGCTGACGGTGTCAGGGCCAACCCCTAGGTATAAGAAAAGAACCTCTCCTGGCCGGGGACTCTGAAGCAGAGGCGATGAGGTAAGCTGCATCTTTAACTGTTCAAAAGCCTGGGAACACTCTTCTGTCCACTCAAACTTGGACGCACGTCGGAGGGTCTTAAAGAAGGAGGCACTCCTATCTCCAACCCGAGAAAGAAATCTTGCAAGACCTGCTAGCCTTCCCCCTAACTGCTGAACTTCCTTCGGTGAACGAGGGGTAGGCATTTCAAGAATAGCTTTTACCTTGTCAGGATTGGGGGCAAGTCCCTCCGTAGTAAGGAGATAACCAAGAAACTTCCCCTTACTCGCTCCAAAAGTACACTTCAAAGGATTGAGCTTCATCTTGTATCTACGCGGAGTAGCGAACGTCTCTGCTAGATCTAGCAAGTGCAGCGAAAACGATTTACTCTTAATCAAGAGATCGTCTACATACACTTATAGGTTTCTTCCTTTTTGATGGTTAAACACACGGTCCATCATCCGTTGATAGGTCGCGCCAGCATTCTTAAGCCCAAAGGGCATGACAAGATAGCAATAACATCCATCGTTAGTTATGAATGACGTGTGAGGAACGTCGGGCTTATGCATTCTTATCTGGTGATAACCAGAAAACGCATCTAAAAAACTCATGTAAGAGTATCCTACCGCGGAATCAACTAAAGAATCTATCCGAGGCAGGGGGTAGCAATCTTTAGGACATGCTTTATTAAGTTTTGTAAAGTCTACACACATTCGCCACTTTCCCCCTGGATTTTTAACCATTACAACATTTGAAATCCAGGTGGGATATTGCACTTCTTTAATAAAATTCGCCTTGAGGAGTTTCGCAACCTCCTCCCTTATTGGTTCTGCAAGCTTTGTTGCTACGTCCCTCTTCTTCTGTTGGATGGGCTTGCAGCTGGGATCAACATTCAGATGGTGGCAAGCTACATTAGGATCCACCCCCGGCATGTCTTCTGCTGACCAGGCAAAGACATCCAGGTTCTTTAGCAGGCAAGAAATCAACTCAGCCTTTTGATCTTCAGGTAGCTCCGAGTTGATGGAGAGTTTCCTCTCCTCCCCTTCAGCAATGGGGACTCCTTGCGTCACCTTGGCAGGTTCCAGGTGAGCACCTTCATCAGCAGCAACTTTCGAACTGGAAGAGGCTTCTGCAGCTTCTGCTGGAGCAAGGGAAGCTTCAACCATGTTGACAGTGCGGACGTAGCACTCCCTTGCTCTCCTTGGGTCGCTCCTGACCCAGCACATCCTCCCATCGGCAAAGAACTTGATGGCGAGGTGATAAGTGGAACTCACTGCTTGGTACATGTTCAGCAGGGGCCTGCCGAAGATGGCATGGTAGCTGCTGGGGGCGTCGACCACTATGAACTGTATCTGCTTCGTTGCCCCTCCAAGCTTCACTGGCAAGGTGACGCTGCCCTCCACCTCTTTCCTCTCTCCTGAGAATCCATAGAGCGGCCCCTCAGTGGAAAGCAGAGGCTTTCTGGTCCTCAGGGCCTCAAAAGTAGACTTGAAGAGGAGGTTGACTGAACTGCCCGTATCAACAAGAATTCTGTCCACTGTGAAGTCTCCAAGCACAGCCTTGATCACAACAGCATCATCAAATGGATTGGCTGTTTGAGGCAGATCTTCTGGACCAATGGTGACGACTTCCCTTGGAGGAGCAACGGAAGAAGAGGCCACCTCTGCCTGGGTGACCCTTGAGATTGATGACTTCCGGGTGGACTCGGTCCCTGCTCCACCATGGATGAAGAAGAGGCGTCCCAGAACTCCCTCATCATCTGCATCAAAGCATTCCACTGGGACGTTGATCGGCCCCAGACGGCCTTCGTCCTCCACATCTACACACTCCTAGTAAGCCTCAGCTACCTCTTTGCCCTTCGAGGTGGATGGCTTCGACGAGGAAGGAGAATCGTTCTTGGTCAGGTCAATCTTGCCCTCGGCAAGCAACTTATCAATCAGCGCACGAAGGGCCTTGCATTCCTCAGTCAGATGACCCTTTTCCTTGTGGAATTGGCAGTATTGCGAATTATTCCTCGGCTTCCACAGCTTCTGAGGCTCTTGCCTCCTTTCTTCTGATCTCCTTTGCAGGATCTGGATGACTTCATCAAGGTCCAGATCTGCAGGGTCCTCCATAGGACTTTCATCATATTGGCACGGGGCAGGCAAGGCTGCCTGCTGGAGGATGGGAAGAGCTTGCAAAGGAACGACGGGAGTGGTGGCCAACGGCAGTCTCTGCTCGTGAAACTGTTGATGGCCTTGGAAAGGTTTTTTGTTGCGGAAGTTCCTGCCTCTTTGAGACGGAGGCTGGAAGTCTGGACGAGGGGGCCTGCCACGAGAGGAAGAAGCGGAGGCATCTGTTCCTTCAGCCTTGGCTGTCAGGGATGAAACATAGGTCGGATTGGCATTTTCCCCTTCTATGAAACGGTTGACCATGGCGATCAACTCCTGATAAGTCTCGGGAGCCTTGGTCGTTGCTTTAAACTTCAGAGGGCCTTCCCGGAGGCCGTGGATCAAGGCAACTTTATAATAGTCGGGGTTCACATTCCTCACCCCCTGAATTTCTCTTTGAAAGCGATCAAGGAATCGTGCCACCGATTCGTTATCCCTCTGCTTGATCTCGAATAGGGCAGCTGGCCCATTCTTCCTCTTCCTTGAGGTAGCAAACCTCAGCAGTAACTGGCTACGAAGCTCGGCAAAAGAAGAGATAGTGCCCGAAGGCAGCTCATAGAACCATTCTCTCGCTTGCCCTTCGAGAGTGGTAACCAGCAACTTACACTTAATCGCATCTGAGAGGCATCTCAAAGCAACTGCCCCCTCAAATGCCTGGAGGTGAGAAACGGGATCTGTCGCTCCTGTATAGAACGGGATGCGCGGCTCCCTGAAGTTGCTCAGGGCCGATTCCCATCGAATTCGGTCAACAAAGGGAGACGGGGTGTCAAACTCTGCAGGATAGAAAGGGCGGACTGGAGCCGAGGAGTTTGCGGGCTCGGCGGACTGGCGATCAGCAAAGTGAAGTTGGCGGGCAGGAGTGCCCCTAACAGCTTCTCTGTAGAACTCTCTGAAAGCAAACTCTTCCTCTTGAGGGCGCAGAGGGGCTGCGGTCTGAGCAGGGTTCCGAGGAGTTTCTGGCGACTGCCGAAGCGGAGTTCGGCGAGCTGGGGTCTGGCGGACTGGCGAGTTCGCTGGGTCCGCTGCGGCCTGAGGAGCAAGCCGCTGGGCCAAAGCAAGTAGTGCTTGGCTGATTGTGTCAAGACGCTGGTCGGTCTGCCGGAGAGACTGCTCGACCTCAAGGCGAGCTTGTTCTATTGCGTCCCAAAGGGAGTCCTCTGAAGAACTAGAGCGATCTGAAGAGCGGGCTCTGCGGTCTGACATCTTTCGTCCGCTGATTTCAAAACACTACTCGGATCTGAAGGCCGCGTGTTAACTGTTGATGCACGAAAACACAAGGGGGGTCAAGCACAACCAGCTAACTCTTCGATCACAGGGGGAATAGGGAGACTGCGAGTAGCGATCTACTAAGCGGATGAGAGCTGGAAGAAGAGCAGGGCCGTGAACCACGGCAACAACAGACTTCGCCCGTCGCGGCCTGAATGCCTCTCTTGCGACGGGCTTTCCTTTGATTGAAGAAGGATTTAGTTACAAGTGAAAGGAAAAGACTGGGAAACAGAGCAAGGGGGAGTCCGCAAGGCACAGGATTCGAGTCCGCAGCCTGTAACAAGTAGGCTCCTGGGTCCGAGTCAGCGTGCCTTGAGTGCACCACCTCCCCCCTATTTATAGGATAGGGGGCCTGCCCAAACGGGCAGGGCTAAAGTAACCGGCTGCCCGGGGTACAGGAGAACTGGGCAGTAGTGACGGGAAGCAAAAAGAAAGAAAACGCCAGTCCACACAGAAGTGACGGATTGGGCTCGCGAGCTGGAGCTTCCACTGCTGCTGGGCGCGCCCACTGGAGGGCGGTGGCCTGGGCGGACGAGATACTACGTCCGCCGCTGGAGAACCTGTTGCCCAAAGCGCCGGTGGACTGAGCGGACTGGTCCTTGCGTCCGCTGCTGGAGTATCACCCTTGGCGCCCGACTGGTGACAGTGCCGGACTGGGCGGACGGACAAATCCTGTCCGCGCCTGCTGAATGGGGGGCTTTGGAATCTTGTAGTATGTTGCGGACTGAGGGGTTAACAAATATCTTGCTTGATCGTTGCATACCAGTGAACCTAGTCTCTCGTTCGGTGTTTTGTCCTAGTGTGACTTCCTTAGAGTTACAATATATACATGCATACTACTCCGAGATCCAGTACATACCAAAGATTACATCAAACTCTGACATCGGTAGCATAGATGCTTCCAATCTAAAATCCTTTCCTATCCGGGCCTCAACACAGCCAGACCTATCCACACGCATCACGCATCTGTTAGGTAACAACACCTCCAATCTATCTGTCGACTTAAGAATTGGCACTCTGATCCGCGATACAAAGTCCTCATATAGAAATGAATGAGAAGCCCATATATCAAATAGTGCTCTCATCAGATAGTCCTGAATAAGAACGAAGCCTACATTTATAAAGTTATACACAAGCAATTCACAAGGTATAAAGTATATAATATATGAAAACTATATACTACTCATACCTATGACAACATTAGCCTATTTAATGGCCTCCTATTGTCCAAGATTGTAAACTCTCGACTAAGCTGGAGCATAATGGGATGCAGTGGACTCCACCGCCTTTCCCTTCTTAGCATAAGATGCTCCTGCCTTCTTCTCCATTATTGGAAGGCCATTGGTACAGTTACGGGCTATATAGCATGGCTTTCCACATGTGCAACAAATCAGCAGACCTCTTTCTATTATCATTTCAGGCTTGCTTGAAGAAGCTAGTCCCGAAGACCTATACTTTATTCTTCACTTCTTTTGGTGCTCAGATTTTATAGGACATGGCACTTTGAACTCTGGATTTATCACATCCAAATCCCTCTTACCCTGTACCCTCTTCATGCCCTTCTCCAACAAACAAGCTGTATTAACTAATAATTGAAAACATTGGTTCATCGAATCGAAGAGTAATCACCTCAGCTCATCCCGCAATCCCTCATAGAACCGATTGGTCTTACGCTCCTCATCAGCAAAAGTAGACCCTACATATCGTCAAAACCTGGTGAACTCATGCATGTAGTCAAGCATTAGAACTCATTCTCCATGGCAATTCGCTGCTAAGTAGAAAGATACTTTACCAACAATAATCTTGGAAACTCCTCCATCAAGATCTCGGATATTCGTCTGCCCGCAAAGTGGTGTAACTCCAACCCATCCCACTAAAGCCAGCCTCTCCCTTCGACAGGAATGTGGCCAGGGTTACCTTCTAACCCTCCTGTATTTCAATCACCGTCAATACTCTCTTAACACTCTAAAGCCAGTCATCTGCCTGTATTGGGGATGCTGCAACCGTGAATGTAGGAGGACTAAAACTCATAAAATGCTTTAGCTGTCTTTTAGTAGCTTGCTTTTCAACCAAAGCCACAATGGGACCTTTCCTAACAGCTATAGGCTTAGTTACACCAACCCGAACTGGTACCATCGCAGGCTGTTCTTGCCCAGTCGGCTCTGTATTTATCATAGTAAACACTGCGTCAACAACTAAGTGTATCATTTCCGCAGAAGGGGGAGGTGAGGGTACATCAGCCGGTGCTGCACTCTCCACAGAACGTTGTAGTTCAGACCGCACCATACCACTTTGAGTTACCTAAAAGTGTAAAATACAGAATATAGCGACCACATACAAGGCAAATCACGACTAATAGGAACATGCATGTTCCTCAAACATGTGTATTTCCATTCCTAAGTGGACATTCTTGAGTTCATTTTGTTATAACGGTAAGCACATACACGTGCTCGCCAACCCTCAAAAGAATTCGACCACGAATTCGCAGAAGGAAGACCGAGACAAGTAGCTGATACCAAATTGTAACACCTCCGTCCGTCGAGTAAGATATAACGGAATGTCTGTCTAGGTCCCCACGCCATATTCCACGAACAAGTCAGCAGAGTTACAGTTTAATATCAAAAAGGCCAAACGAATCCTAACTCAGAGCATTCTAGCAGAAGCTTCATGGGTTAAAAGAACTCAATTCATTTGAATGTCCGCTATATAAAACCACATAGAAATGTTTACAAAATACACTAAAAGTGCAGCCTTAAGGCCTTACAATTGTTCTTTAAAAGTTGGTTTACATATATCGGCTCGCAGGCCAGCCACACATGAAAATAATAAACCATCTTTGATTGGACTACGAGGGCCGGCAAAGAATCAAAGAGCTGCAACTTGCTATTTCTGGCTCGTCTCTCTAGTACCTGCACAGGGACATTCCACCAGTAAGGTAGCAAATAAGACAATGGTCAGCTTTAGTTGTCCAATTTATAACGGCCCTACCCCATTCCCAGGACAGCGGTATTCCTTCCCTGTAGGCATAGCATTCATATATATAGATATATCACATGAAGGTACAACTCAAGCACCATTAAATATATCATAAATGTTTGCATCACTGCCAAACATTCTGTACACTCAGGGCACATTCTCAGTGTACTGGAAATACTCAGCCCCACCACTGTTCAGAGGTCCGAGACTTGACGGTCAACAATGAGCATTTCTAGCCTTTATGGATTATGGCCTAAGAATCTCATTATACAAATGACAACAACCAATTACTTTAGGCCATCAAGCTCGGAGTGACATAATGCCCATTATGCCAACGATGACAGCCAATTACTTTAGGCAATCAAGTCCGTAGTGACATAACGCAGGTTTTAGTTCAGCACTTTTCTCGTTGCTCATATCATTATGTCATAGACGACAGCCGAAGCAATCAAGCCCCATGATAAAATGTGGGGTCAGATTCCCCTTCCCCGCATTTTCAAAATGGCTCTCAAGACAACCAGAGCTAGGTTCACAGGCTCACAGCTCACTTACTAGCCAAACGGTCTCTGCGAGAAAGGCTTTGCAAGCACAATGCTATCAGGGAACTATCGCCAACGACATCCACTATCACCTGGCATTAGCAACAGAAGTTTCCTTTCTATCTCCAGACTCAACCATATCTGGAACATTTTTAAAAAAAACCTGTAGCATCCTATAGTGCCAGAAAACTGGACTTTCACACAAATTAGATCACAAAGAGCTATCGCTAGCGATACCCACTGTCTTCCGGCAATATCCAACGATTATCCAAAATCATGGTATTTTTTGGGTATTTTCCAGGAGCGCATCCCCAGTACTTCCTGCTACTCAATTCAAATGAACACCCCTCGGACTACGTGAACTACATGTTTATACTCGAAGTCTTCTCAGGCACGAAAATTAAAACATCACCAATCCAGGCCCACCTGTTGGGATGGGCTTCACCAAGTATGCATATTTTGTACTAGGATTTCTGGATTCTATATGCAAAATTACCCATGGATATCACGTATCAACCCATTGGAATTCCCTCCTTTTTCTACCTTTTGGTGGGGGATTCCATGCATATGCAAAACTTAGGACTTCACTTATCCAAGAAGGATTATCGTTACCCTCATTGATCATTTTGGAGCCATGATCAAGTCTTCTATCCAGATGGAAAGGATCTCCTGGCTTTCCACTTCATAGATTTTGCCTCAGCTCTTGATTCTGTCCACAGAATCTCCTTCTCCAAGCTTGCAAAGTTCAGTCTTCAGCCCTCGAACTATCTTCCTTCCAAGGAGATTAAGAGGGGGGAGAGAGAGTGAGAGAAGAGAAATGGCTCTTCACTTTACCTCTTCACTGCTTAAGTGAGCTCTAGAATAATCCCAGCCATAGGATCCTCTCTTCAATTGGAATGAAGGGCCACAAATTCAGCTGATAAGTCAAACTCATCGCTATCATCGGGCGATATCAGCTATCGCATGGGCAATATCGTCGGTAGCCACTTTGACCCCAGTCAACGCTACTCTTCGGCCGCTTTCTAGTCATCTGACACGTGTCCCTCTATCACCAACAAAATCTCACTATAGCCACACGAGAGTCTACTCAACGATTCGTTTAGTGTATTGAGTGCGTCGAGTGCGCTGAGAGCATTGAGTTCGTTGAGTGGTATCGCCAACGATAGTCAATATCATCTGGCAATAGCTACCCATCATTTCTGTTTTCTAATTTCTAGGGTGTTACACGGCCACCGACCGCCCTAGACTCGTCGGCGTCCACGCCGCTGAACACATGGTGGCTGGTGGCGGCCGAGTTTGCAACCGTCGACCGCACCCCTATAAAAACATTTGCAATAGCAGCGGCGGGCTGACCACTGGCCGCCATGGGTTCTTGACGTGGACACCAACGAGTTGAGGGCTACCGACGAGCCCGCAGCTGTCGGCCTCCCCCCCTATCAAATGCAAATTTTTTTGTCGTGTCATTGGATTAAATCCAACGAATACAATGACAGTTGCGGAAATGTCTTATGTACGCGGGCTGCATATATAACGACTACAATGACTACAATGACAGTCGCATATATATATATATATATATATATATATATATATATATATATATATATATATATATATATATATATATATATATATATATATATATATATATATATATATATATATATATATATAGACACACACAGACACACACATATATATATATATACATATATACACATACATATATATATATACAGATATATATATATATACACATATATACACATATATCTTTATACTATAAGGGAAGACCTAATCCCTCATGGTGTAATATTCGGTGGACCAAAATTCCCTCATAAAATCGGCTTTGTTGGGTTAAATAAGGGATATTTTGGTCTTCTCATTGGACTAATGCTTAATTAAAACAGCCAGACACTATTCACCCGCCTCAAAATCCCGATAGCCTCTATTCTTCTCCGCAGCTAGGGCAAAGAATCTTCATTCTCCTCTTCCTTCTCGGCGTCCGACATTTTCATCATGCCAAGAAAGGTGAAACCTGATACTATCTAGATGGCCTCACACCTCCTCTCGCGCTTCTCCCATGCGATCCGCGGGAGCTAGGGCTTCGCTCCTCCTCCAATTCCATCTTCCTATCCCGCCGCCTCCAACGTCGAAGAAAATAATGCCAGCAGGTCGTCCTCCTCCCCTCTCCTCCAACACGATACCCTCTACTCCAGCACACTGCCGTCCTTCGTTCTCCTATCTGCACGCTACCGTCTCATCCATCCAAGATATCTTTGTATAACCCTACCTCCTCTTCACAGATCCCCGTCTCCAATCTCCTCCACGGCGTCTCACCGCCCCTACCTCCTCTTCATAGATCCCCGTCTCCAATCTCCTCCATGGCGTCTCACCGCACGGTTTTCTCCTCCATCGACAGTACCTCACCGGAAACCTCCTAGCGAGCTCCTTTGACCGGCGAACTCCTTACGGTACCCTACTTGTTCTTTCTCCATTCTGATTTTTTCCATGTTCAGCAGTTTTCTGTAAAAACGTTGATATTTTTGGGTTTTCTTTATGGATTCATTTTTTCCGTGTTCAACAGTTTTCGTTGCAAGCTGCTGGCTTTATTTTTTTGGGACATTTCTTGAATTTTCATTTAGGAATTAGTGTAACTTTTTTTGTTCATCACCTTGATGGTTTTGGTGGTGTTTAGGATGAAACTATAATATAAACTGCTGCAATAAACTTTTTTTTGTTGAAATGAAACTATGAAATGCTGCAATGAAACTGTAATATAAAATGCCGCCCCCACGTCGAATGCAACTATCCATCTAACATAGGTATTCTCGAATGCAACTATCCATCCAAACACACTATGCAGTTGAGGCACTTTTTTGCACTGCTGGTGATCAACTTTCTTGCACTTTATCTTCTTAATAGAGGGAAGCAGTTGAGTCAAAAAAACATCTCATGCTATTTTGAAACTGTATTAACCTGAAGTGTAGGTTCTTATTCCTAACTTTTGGTATTCATTGGAGGTTTAGCAATCTCCATCTCATTCTGTAATTGTTTCCTTAATTATTTGTGGATATTTAATTTTTGGTAGTTAGTAAACTATATTTTTTTCTTACTGAATTTAAGCAGTCAAATCAGCAAAGGATTACAAATTTGATGTCTGATACATAAGCAAACAAATCTCCATCTCACTCTGTAATTTACCTGCATTATAGAACCAACTTCAAGCAAATCACCAGAAAAATTTGGAAGTCTAAACTTTGTTTTTGGAAATAGAAATATAAGATTTGGAAGTCTGATTTGCATGTCTTTGATATAACAGAATTTGATTGGAGCTGGAACTGTCAAATATTTTTAAGGCTATAAATACTAAAAAACTTATGTAAATGTGTTGTCATCTTGAATTTAATTGACTTATTTATAGTTTTGAGATGGTTTGAGAAGATGCAAATGTTAGACTTAATTACATGTGGTAAGAGACCAAATGTGAATTTGAAATGTTTTTAATTTTATATTGTTATGTAATGTGCCCCCGCGACGAATGGCGCCCCCGCGACGAATGGCGCCCCCGCGACGAATGTCCCCCCCGCGACGAATGTCGCCCCCACGACGAATGTCTCCCCCGCGACGAATGTCGCCCCCGCGACCAATGTCGTCCCCGACCAATGTCGTGCATCCCCGACCAATGCCGCCTCCCCCGACCAATGTCGCCTCCCCCGACCAATGTCGCCGCCCCCGACCAATGTTGCCGCCCACGACTAATGTAGTCGTCCACGATCAATATTACCTCCCACGACCAATGTCGCCCGCATGACCAATGTCGCTTCACCCGACCCCGTGACCAATGTCACCCTCACGACCAATGTCGACTTCTCGACAAATGTCGCACCCACGATGAATGTCACATCCACGACGAATGTCTCCCCCACGACAAATGTCGCACCCACGACAAATGTCTCCCCCACGACAAATGTCGCCCCCTCGACAAATGTCGCCCCCTCGACAAATGTCGTACCCACGACAAATGTTGCCCGCACGGGGTCCCCCGTGCACGACTGCTTGTATATATATTGTTATGTAATGTGCCCCCACGACGTAATGTGCCCCCGCGGCATTCGTCATGGGTGCGACATTCATCGTGGGTGCGACATTTGTCGAGGAGGCGACATTGGTCATGAGGGTGACATTGGTCGTGGGGTCGGGTGAAGCGACATTGGTCGTGCGGGCGACATTGGTCGTGGGAGGCAATATTGATCGTGGACGACTATATTATCGTGGGCGGCGACATTGGTCGGGGGAGGCGGCATTGGTCGGGGACGGACGACATTGGTCGGGGACGGCATTGGTCGCGGGGGCGGCATTGGTCGCGGGGGCGGCATTCGTCGCCGGGGCGACATTCGTCGCCGGGGCGACATTCGTCGCGGGGGCGACATTCGTCGCGGGGGCGACATTCGTCGCGGGGGCGCCATTCGTCGCGGGGGCGCCATTCGTCGCGGGGGCGACATTCGTCGCGGGGGCGCCATTCGTCGCGGGGGCACATTACATAACAATATAAAATTAAAAACATTTCAAATTCACATTTGGTCTCTTACCACATGTAATTAAGTCTAACATTTGCATCTTCTCAAACCATCTGAAAACTATAAATAAGTCAATTAAATTCAAGAAGACAACACATTTACATAAGTTTTTTAGTATTTATATCCTTAAAAATATTTGACAGTTCCAGCTCCAATCAAATTCTGTTATATCAAAGACATGCAAATCAGATTTCCAAATCTTATATTTCTATTTCCAAAAACAAAGTTTAGACTTCCAAATTTTTTTGCTGATTTGTTTGAAGTTGGTTCTGTAATGTAGGTCAATTACAGAGTGAGATGGAGATTTGTTTGCTTATGTATCAGACGTCAAATTTGTAATCCTTTGCTGATTTGACTGCTTAAATTCAGTAAGAAAAAAATATAGTTTATTAACACATTTGGACTAACTGAACCATTGTATAATACCTCAAGTAGATATCAAATCATCAAACTACCAAAAATTGAATATCCACAAATAATTAAGGAAACAATTACAGAATGAGATGGAGATTGCTAAACCTCCAATGAATATCAAAAGTTGGGAATAAGAACCTACACTTTAGGCTAATATAGTTTCAAAATGGCATGAGATGTTTTTTTGACTCAACTGCTTCCCTCTATTAAGAAGATAAAGTGCAAGAAAGTTGATCACCAGCAGTGCAAAAAAGTGCCTCAACTGCATAGTGTGTTTGGATGGATAGTTGCATTCGAGAATACCTATGTTAGATGGATAGTTGCATTCGACGTGGGGCGGAATTTTATATTATAGTTTCATTGCAGCATTTCATAGTTTCATTGCAACAAAAAAAGTATATTGCAGTAGTTTATATTATAGTTTCATCCTAAACACTACCAAAACCATCAAGGTGATGAACAAAAAAGTTACACTAAATCCTAAACGAAAATTCAAGAAATGTCCCAAAAAAAATATAGCCAGCAGCTTGCAACGAAAACTGCTGAACACGAAAAAAATTAATCCATAAAGAAATCCCAAAAAGATCAACGTTTTTACAGAAAACTGCTGAACATGGAAAAAATCAGAATGGAGAAAGAGCAGGTAGGGTATCGTAAGGAGTTCGCCGGTCAGAGGAGCTCGCTGGAAGGAGGTTTCCGGTGAGGCACTGTCGATGGAGGAGAAAACCGTGCGGTGAGACGCCGTGGAGGAGATTGGAGACGGGGATCTGTGAAGAGGAAGTAGGGTCGATGAGATGCCGTGGAGGAGATTGGAGACAGGGATCTGTGAAGAGGAGGTAGGGTTATACACGGATATCTTGGATGGATGAGATGGTAGCATGCAGAGAGGAGAAAGAAGGACGGCAATGTGATGGAGGAGAGGGTACAGTGCTGGAGGAGAGGGGAGGAGGACGACCTGCTGGCATTATTTGCTTCGACGTTGGAGGCACCGGGATAGGAAGATGGAATTGTAGGAGGAGCGAAGCCGTAGCTCCTACAGATCGCGTGGGAGAAGCGCGAGAGGAGGTGTGAGGCCATCTAGATAGTATCAGGCTTCACCTTTCTTGGCACGATGAAAACGTCGGACGCCGAGAAGGAAGAGGAGAACGAAGATTCTTTGTCCTAGCTGCGGAGAAAAAGAGAGGCTATCGGGATTTTGAGGCGGGTGAATAGTGTCGGGCTGTTTTAATTAAGCATTAGTCCGATGAGAAGACCAAAATATCCCTTATTTAACCAAACAAAACTGATTTTATGAGGGCATTTTGGTCCACCAAATGTTACACCATGAGGGATTAGATCTTCTCTTATAGTATAAAGATATACAGATATATATATATATATCTATATATATATATATATATATATGTATACATATATATACAAGCAGTCATGCACGGGGGACCCCGTGCGGGGTGACATTTGTCGTGGGGGCGACATTTGTCGTTGGGACGACATTTGTCATGGGGGAGACATTTGTCTTGGGGACGATATTTGTCATGGGGGAGACAATTATCATGGGGTGACATTTGTCATGGGGTAACGTTGATCGTGAGGGCGACATTGGTCATGAGGGCGACATTGGTCGTGATCGAGACATTGGTCGTATGGGTGACATTTGTCACGGGGGCAACATTGGTAGTGGAGGCGACATTGATCGTAGGGGTGACATTTGTCGTGGGGGCGACATTGGTCGGGCGCGGCGACATTAGTCGTTGGGGGTTGACGACATTGGTCGTTGGGGGCGGACGATATTGGTCGTTGGTGGCGACATTGGTCGTTGGAGGCGATATTGGTCGGGGGGCAGCATCGTTCGGGACCGGCGACATCGGTCGAGGGGAGCATCATCCGGCGTGGGCGGCGTCATCGATCGTGGGAGAAGTCAATGGTCGTGGGAGGCATAACCGGTCATGGGCGACATCATCGGTCGTGGGCGGCAACATCAGGTGTGGGCTGCGACATCGGTCGTGGGCGGCAACATCGGTCGAGTGCGGAGACATCGGTCATTGGCGGTGACGTCGCTTGTGGGCAGGGACTTTGGTCGTGGGCGGCGACATCGGTCGTGGACGGCGACATCATTCGTGAGCGGCGACATCGGTCGTGAGCGGTGACATTGATCGTGGACGGTGACATTGGTCGTGGGCGGCGATATCGATCGTGGGCGGTGACATACTTCCTGGGCGGCGACATCGTTGATCTCTGACATAGAATACATTTGAAATGAATTCTCATATACAATAATATACATCTCACTTTTGTTTTAATTTTACATCAATTTTTGTTATAAATCTATTATCCAAGTATTTTGTTTCCATTTTTGTTGAACTTCTCTTGACGGTGTAATATGTTTTTGCAGGTCAATTATTGGACATTATTTTCAGCAAATTCATAAATTAATTATTACAGGAATGCTAAGCTATCATGTAAAGTATAGTCTTTATATTGTGAAGAAAATTTATTGCCATGAATGAGAAGGCCACGATTTCTGATGATCAAAATGAAAAGAACAAAAAAGTTGCATCTCCATAAACGTTACCATCAGTCCTTCTCAGTTTTTCTAAATTATTAGCAAATCCAGAAAGAAGAACAGTTAAATATTTGGAAAGAGATCATTTCTATGTACTGCAATGACGATGAAACCTGTAACTCGTGGCAAAAATGTTGCATCACCATGTAAATAACTACAATGATCATTGTAGTTATTAAGAATGATGTGTAATTAACTACTATGATCATGGAAAGGAGATGAATTTTTGTCACAATGATCTCCTAAAAATGATATCATAGATATGGTAAATAACTACAACTATGTAAATACTGTAACAGAGATTAGTCAAAAATAACTGATCATAAAGAAATCATGAAAAGACCAGTTTTTTGATCGGTTAGGAATCATGTAAAAAACTATGAAAATCATTTTTGAGATCATTTCTAAAATGAGATCAGTTTCTAGAGATCACTTAAAAATGAACTCATAGAAATCATGGTAAGAGATCCGTTTTAACAAAAAGGTTGCATCTGCATGATCTCCTTTTCTATGAGCCAAATCCAACAACTTTTCAAGAATAACTTTCGCCGGGAGCGACCTTCGGCCGGGGCGGCTCAAAAGCAGATTCCTCTCACCCTATTTGCTACCATTGCTTTCGTAAGTCATAACCTAGTCTCTCTTCATTTCTTCCAGCACACTCTCATTTGTATTGCAAAAGAGTAGGAAAATTTTAGAGAAATACGATATTATTGTTGTATTGAATTGACGCCGTGGACACACAAAGCCAAAATCAACGCCATGGATTGAGAAACCCTAAAAACGCTATGGGAGAGAAATGAATTTTTCCCGGCATGAGCCTTCTTGAGAAGCCTCCTCCACTGACTCATCTGAGGAGGTATTAAAAGGGCCTGCCATCACAACAAAAGTTTTGAATAAAGCTATAATTAATTGATGCCATACTCACCGGTGGTTTAGGAAGGCAGACAGTAACTCCACAACAACCTGAAACACACAGAGAAGGGTTAAGGAAGACGACGACTCCTCTGGCACACCCGGGCTGCCCACCAAAAGAGCCTTTTGCTGCAAAGTTTTTAGAAAATTTGAAAGAAAAAAAAAACAGAGCAAGGAGACAGAGCAACACAGATAAGAGGAAATAAAAAACTTGAATGTAAGTAAAAAAAATAGATATGAAATTAATTGATTCTCTGATGTAATGGAAGAGTATCATCAGTAAATCTCTTCTTCCCAAAAAAAATTCACGATTTTCAAATTTTAATCATTTTAATTGATGGTAACTATCAGAAAAAAAATGTGAACCTAGCCGGAGAATCCTTAAGAGCATGAATAAGTGTAAAATTGGAGTTTGCTCTGTCGAGGAGAAATCTTGCGGCAAGGTGCCGTGGAGGAGAGGCGCAGTGGAGGAGGTTATACATGCATCGAGGCGGGATGCGATGGTAGCGTGTGGGGCGGAGAAAGTAGGACGAAGCAGAGGAGACAACTTTTGGCGGGAATAGCATTGGAGAGTTGCGTGCTGGCGCCAATAGCACTCTCCTTTTCCGTGCTGGAGGGGATAGCGTTCGGACAGAAAATGTTGTCCACAGTAAATAAAGAGGATGGAGGGGATAGCATTATATTAGCGTTAAAGTCAAATAAAAATCTCCTTTCAAAAGACCAAAAGACCTCAAACAAAATGAATAAGAGAGTTGTTTAAGAGGGGTAGTGTAGTCCAAAAATGTTACACCATAATCTAAAAGGTGTTTGCTTATATAATAAAGATATGTGTACACATATATATATATATATGTGTACATATATATATATATATATATATGTGTACATATATATATATATATATATATATATATATATATATATATATATATATATATATATATATATATATATATATATATATATATATATATATATATATGTACACATATATATATATACACATATATATATATATGTACATATATATATGTATATGTGTATATATATATATATGTGTATATACATATATATATATGTACATATATATATAGATGTACATATATATGTATATATGTATATATATATATATATATATATATATATATATATATATATATATATATATATATATATATATATATATATATATACATATATATAGATATGTACATATATATGTACATGTATATATATGTAAATATATACATATATATGTATATATGTATATGTGTGTGTGTGAGAGAGAGAGAGAGACTGATTGTGCTAAATGCTTGTTATCATCATTCAAATTTTTTTCATCTTTTATATCTGTGATTATTTGATTTTATTCTTAGTGCATCTTACCGTTGATTAAGTGTTCTGCCTTGTTCAAATAAGGTGAGAATGTTAGGAATATTTCCCTTAATATTCCAGGATTTGATGAAGCATCACTTGCAATGATAAGTGCACACTATATTTTGTGGCATACTTATTTTATATCTATTCAGGAATTAGTTATTATATCTAAAACGTGTTTAGAGAAGAGTTAGTCATAATGGAGATATCGATGAGAAAGAATAATTTTCTCAACAATATCACGCTGACAGGATTTTTATTACCGTTGAGCACACGTAGTGGTGGGATTTTAAATATTGGAAGTGGTGCATAAAGACTTGTTAGTTATGTCTATCCATGTCCATACTTTAACAGGAATTATTCTAATCAAAATACCGTCATAAACATCAAAGGTATATAAAGAAGAGTTAGGGCAATGAAACAATATGGTTGCTAACCTTTGCACAATCTTGCTGAATCGTAAAACACAAGTAGTGGCGCAATTTGTCTTTTCTGAGCAAGTACTCTCTGAAGAAGTTCAGATAAAGCAAAGAGGAGGTTGTCCTCACAACTCTAGTTCGGTCTTTTTCGTGGAGAAAAGGATTAAGAAGAAGAGCCCCAGATCTACTCTACCTGAAGATTTTCTCAAATCAGGGGCTGCTTTAAGGAGATTGCTTTCACAGTAAAGACAACCGAAGACTCAAAAACATCAAGGTCTGTTTTGTAGATTCTTTAGTTTTATTCAATTACAAACTTCCATCTATAGGATCTAGTGATAGATATGAGTTGTAGGGATATTTCTAGAGTTTTATGGGCTTCTTCACAATCAAGCCCCATGATAGATGTGGGTCAGATTCCCCTTGCCTATATTTTCAAAATGGCTCTCAAGATCACCAAAGCTAGGCACACAGGCTCACAGCTCACTTGCTAGCCACACGGACTCTACAAGAAAGGCTTTGCAAGCACAATGCTATCAGGGCACTATCGCCAGTGACATCCACTATCGTCTGGCATTAGCAACAGATCTTTCCTTTCTGTCTCCAGACTCAGCCATTACTGGAACCTCTTTCCAAAAAAAACCTGCAACATCCTATAGTACTAGAAAACTGGACTTTCACACAAATTAGATGACAAAGAGCTATCGCTAGCGATACCCACTATCGTCCGGCGATATCCAACAATTATCCAAAATCATGGTATTTTTTGTGTATTTTCCTAGAGCGCATCCCTAGTACCTCCTGCTACTCAATTCACAGAAATAACCCCTCAGACTCCGTGAACTACACGTTTATACTCGAAGTCTTCTCAGGCATGCAAATTAAAACATCACCAATCCAGACCAACCTGTCCAGATGGGCTTCACCAAGTATGCATATTCCGTACTAGGATTTCGGGATTCTATATGCAAAATTACCCAGGGATATCACGTATCAACCCATTGGAATTCCCTCCTTTTCCACATTTTGCTAGGTGATTCCATGCATATGCAAGACTTAGGACTTCACTTGTCCAAGAAGGGTGATTGTTACCCTCATAAATCATTTTGGAGCCATGATCAAGTCTTTTATCCAGATGAAAAGGATCGCCTCGCTTTTCTCTTCACAGATCTTACCTCAGCACTTGATTCCATCCACGAGATCTCCTTCTCCAAGCTTGCAAATTTCATCCTAAAGCCCATGAACTTTCTTCCTTCCAAGGAGATGAAGCGGGGGGGGGGAGTGTGAGATAAGAGAAATGGCTCTTCGCTTTACCTCTTCTCTTCTTAAGTGACCTCTGGAATAATCCCAGCCACAGGATCCTTTCTTCAATTGGAATGAAGGGCCACAATTTCAGCTGATAAGTAAAACTCATCACTATCGCCGGGTGATATCAGCTATCGTCTGGGCAATAAAGTCAGTAGCCACTTTGACCACGGTCAACGCCGCTCTTCGGCCGCTTTCTAGTCATCTGACACGTGTCTCACTATCACCGACAATATCTTACTATCGTCGCACGATTGTCTACTCAACGATTCGTTGAGTGCATTGACTGCGTCGAGTTCACTGAGTGCATTGAGTTCGTCGAGTGGTATCGCCAGCGATAGTCACTATCATCTGTCATTAGCTATCTTTCAGTTTTTCTATCTAATTTCTAGGGTGTTACACGACCAGCGGCCGCCCTAGATTCGTCGGCGTCCACGCCGACGAACCCATGGTGGCCGGTGGTCGCCAAGTTTGCAGCCGTCGGCCGCACCCCTGTAAACAAATTTGCAACAGCGGCTGCGGGCCGGCCACTGGCCACCATGGGTTCATTGCGTGGACGCCAACGAGTTCAGGGCGGCCGACGAGCCAGCAGCTGTCGGCCGCCCCCTATCAAATGCAAATTTTTTTGTCATTTTGTTGGATTAAATCCAACGACTACAATCACAGCCGCAAAAATGTCTTATGTACGCGGGCTACATATATAACGACTACAATAACAGTCACATATATATATATATGTATATATATATGTACATATATATATATATATGTACATATATACATATATATATATGTATATATGTATATCTGTGTGTGTGTGTGTGACTGATTGTGCTAAATGCTTGTTAAAATCATTCAATTTTTTTCATATTTTATATTTGTGATTATATGATTTTATTGTTAGTGCATCTTACCATTGATTAAGTTTTCTGCCTTCTTCAAATAGGGTGAGATTGTTGGGAATATTTCAATTAATATTCCTGGGTTTTAAGAAGCATCACTTGGAATGATAAGTTCATACTATATTTTATGGCATACTTATTTTATATCTATGCACGAATTAGTTGTTATATCTAAAACGGGTTTACAGAAGAGTTAGTCATAATGGAGATATCCATGTGAAAGAATAATTTTCTCAACAGTATCACGCTGACATGATTTTTATTACCATTGAGCACACGTAGTTGCAGGATTTCAAATAATGGAAGTGGTGTATAAAGACTTGTTAGTTCTTTCTTTCAATATCCATACTTTAACAAGAATTATTCTAACCAAACGACCATCATAAACATCAAAGGTATGTAAATAAGAGTTAGGGCAATGAAACAATATGGTTGCTAACCTTTGCATAATCTTGCTAAATCGTAAAACACAAGCAACGACACAATTTGTCTTTATTGAGCAAGCTCTCTCTGAATAAGTTCAGATAGAGCAAAGAGGAGTCTAGCCTCACAACTCTAGTTAGGTCTTTTTCCTAGAGAAAAAGATTAAGAAGAAGAGCCCCAGATCTACTCTACCTAAAGATTTTCTCAAATCAGGGGCTGCTTCAAAGAGATTGCTTTCACAGTAAAGATAACCGAAGACTCAGAAACATCAAGGTCTGTTTTGTATATTCTTTAGTTATATTCATTTACAAACTTCCATCTGTAGGATCTAGTTATAGATCTGAGTTTTAGGGATATTTCCTGAGTTGTATGGGTGTTGACCCTGAGGTAGGGTTATTTCCTGAGGTAGGGTTGTTGTGCATGAGGTAATATCTCTGTGTAGATCTGAGGTAGGAGACTAGCCGAGTCTCTAAGCTGTATGAGTTATTATTCTCTTAGTTATAGAGCTGTTGAGCCTAAGGTAGGGTTGTAGAGTCTAAGATAGTATCTAGAAGTAGACCTGAGAGATTTGGAGGAATCTGTGTTGCAAGCTCTTGGAGCTGAGTACTAGAGAAGTTTGCTGATTCTACCATACTACTAGATTTGTGAAGAGGGATAGTGGATGTACACATACCCTACGGAACCGCAATAAATTTGTGTGTGTGCTATGCTTGATTTGTTGAGCTTTTATATTTCTTATAACTGCTGAAAATAAAAAGAAAGAAACAAGTTGCTAGATCACCTATTCCCTCCCACCCCCACCCCCACCCCTCCCGTAGGTGTGTTAGACTACCTACAATAACAATCTTTCTTGGAGTTCCTATGTCAAGGAACCTGGGACATAAAATTCGTACTAGTCGGCTCCAGCTCGCCATACAATGCGATTTTCGGATGTCCGCTCTGAGCACACTTCGAGGAAATCACCTAGATTACCTGTCTATGAAGTTCGGGACCCCGAACATAATAGGTATTGTAAGTGGCGACATAACTCTGCTACCTTCAGCAGGCGCTCTGCGATCAGGGTCGGGGCAAGGATGACTGAGCAAGATCTAAGCCAACATGCCCCCTACTGTCTACTGCTTTCCCTATTTTATCTTAAGGACTAAGCTGCGGAGGTGGATTCCCAAGAAAATATACCTTTCTTTTCAGCAATGCAACGTTTGTTTTCCAATAAGCCATAAATAGGTTAGCGTAAGGTGAGACTGGTGAAATTCTTTCTTTATCTTCCATGCGAGACTACCAAAATCCATTGTGCACCTCCCGGGACAGAATGGCAAAAACCTTTCTGCACCTTCTAGGAGTGACTGGTGAATGACTTTATGCACTTCCCAGGCGATACTAGCGAAAGCCTTTCTATACCTCAGGCAAGATCGGCGAAATCCCTTCTACACCTTAGGAGAGATAGACAAATGTCTGTATGCACCTCCCAGGTGAGGTGGACAAAGTTCCATCTGCACCTTTATTCGAACAAAGCCCAGTTCTCTTAAGTCACGAATGAACAAAGGTTCTTTATCACCTCCACCCAGATGGACCCCGGTCCTCCTGAGGCGCAAATGAAAAATGGTTATTCGTCACCTCCACACGAACAAACCCTAGTTCTCCTGGGACACGAACGAACAAATATTCTTCTCCACCTCAACCTGGACGGACCCCGGTCCTCCTAAGGCGCAAAATGTAACACCCCTTTTTTCCTGCTTGAGTATTTTGAAGTCTATGGAAGCTATCGCGCGGTGGTAGGTAGCTACCACCCGACTGTAGACTTTTATTCGTTTAATGCATCAAGACAAATGCGTCGAGATGAAAGCATCAGGACAAAAGAGTATAGTAGCTAACTCATGACGATAGTTCCACCGCTAGTGGTGGTGTGATAGTCTGTGGTGGCTAGCGGCTCTGTGAGTTAACGCGGCGTGGTAGGTAGCTATCACCTGACAGTAGTGGAAGGAACCAATTTTTTAAGTGATGATTTTTGACCGTCTGATCTTCTTAAAACTTGACCGGGTGCCCCAAGAATGCTCATATGTGAACAATAAAGTAAGGCACATGGGTTCTCCCTCCCCTTCATTCCTTATTTGAGAGTTTAGGAGGTTAGGGTTTTTGAGAGAGCTTGGAGGAGGAAGAAGAAGTATCTTTTGCCATTGAAGAAGCTACGGAGCTCCTTTTTTTGACCCAAGGTCAGATTCATAGAGAGGGCTTGAAGGCGCTCACTTCCATCCGTGTAAATCAAGAGCTCCCTAGCTAGGGAGAGGAATGATAAGGTAACAACACTTCTCCTCCGGGTTTTTAGGATGTGTGGATGACATCCATTTATGTTTATTCCTTCACACACCAAATCTCTCAAATTAGAGGGGTTCATGTCATCATGGTTCAGGAGGAACCACCAAGTTGATTGAGTCCGTCCAAATCATATTATTGCATTAGAGATCCGCACCATTAGTGGACTAGGCATTGTTGGTAAAGACATAATTGCGACCGATTGTCCAATTCGGTGATGTTCCATGACGTGTGCTAAGTGATTTTTGCAAGAAATCTGATTGAGGTGAAGACACCGTTTGCGATGCCCACTTTTTTGTGTGAAAAAGAATGGTGGTTTAGGGCGGGAAAGAATGTGATTATTGAATGTTTTGCGAAGGCATGACATTGTCTCTAAGGTCGGCTGGATTTTCGGTGACATTGCAAGTCACGAGTAGAGAGTGACCCAACAAGAAAAGTTTCCTTCTGTGGAAACTAACATGAATGCCAAGCTTTTGGACAAGCCCGGGTGATGAAGCCCACTAGCGGGAAGGGTCAAGCAAGGTTTCTTAACATCAGTTGGTTTGTTGTGATGGTGCTGATATAAGAATCAGAGCTTGCGGGCAAGCTCGGGTGTTGAGACCAAAGAGCGTGTTGGTCCTACGCAAGAGTTCCATTTTGAATCTTGAAAATTGATGGGGGAAATTGGAAGTATCCATCTGAATGATGTGTTATGATGATGTGTGATGTTGTGCTATAATCATACATATTATAGGGTGTCTTGGGTAAATCCCAAGTTTGCATACATATTGTATTGTAGGCCCCTTTTTATTTCAATGCTCAATATAGATACGTGTTTGACCTCAGAGATACCAAAACCCTTTATTTTCTATGTTCGTTCATCTTTATTTACATATGCATACAAAGTGCTAACCTACAGGGTGATGGAGTGCCCCGGGGTCCGCTAGGGACGTCCAGGAAAAGTGGTGTTGGTTACATTGTTGAGGTTAGCCTGTACTAACCCACGTTACAATAAATTCTTAGAGGGAAAGGATCGCAAGTTAGAGCAAGCTCGCCGGCCAAAAAGGCCTAAGGCTCATGAAGTGTACCCCTTCTAGTATTTCCTATATATTTGCATGTTGTGTTTTATTCAGTATAATCCGGCTTGTATGCCGAGGTAGCCTAGGAGTCCTATGGCAGATTGTTATGTTTAGTGTTGACATTGTTTTGGACGCTTGATGTTGTAAGGCCTTAAGGCCATTTCTAACTCCTTGTAGTCATGAATAACTTCTAACTTTGTTGTTGTGTTTTCGCTGTCATACCTTTTGAGTTTTGAGATGGGTAGTACTTTAAAATCACTTTATTATATCGAAGTTACGGTGATGTCTATATGTTGTGGGGCCCCGATCAGACCCATATTATATGGTCAATATAGGGGAGGTGTTACAATTTGGTATCAGATGGAGGTTAGTGTCCAAGGTGAGGTGTCGTGGTCAATTTAATGTAATCGGATCGCGTAAAGAAGTTATCCACATAAGAGTATTGTGGGACCATGAGTGTCCTTGTGTTCAAGTTTTCCGAATAGAACATGATTCTTGGTTTACCTTGCTTTTGTTATAGGCCATAGTGAAGATGCTGTGACATCGAGGCCCCGAGAGGAGCCTTTGTCAAGTAGTGCTACTACTCCTGGTCCTATAGCCATGTGTGTATCCTCGACCAATTTTTGTGGCATGCTAGCAGAGGTAATGGTAGCGGCCCAAGCTGTGGTTAGCAACTCAGGTTGTGACCTATGTTGCTCAGGTAACGACTCATGTTACCCCAGAAATGCTATCAGACATATCATGTCGAGGGGACAGGCGGGCAGAGCCGTTGGCTGAGAGAGCTGTCATTGGGCAGGGAGTCTGGCATATGAAGTATTTTTTAAGCTTCCATCCTCTAAAGTTCAAGGGAGTCGGCACACCAACTGAAGTTGAGGACTGGTTGGCATGGATTCAGGAACTCGTGAGAGCGGCAGAGACACTAGAGGATAAACAGTCCCAATCTATGACCTTCATGTTAGATGGTGATACAAAGCTGTGGTGGGTGAGCCATAGCAACCACCAGTTTCCTGGACGCACCTCGTCCATGGATGTGTTTGCAAGTGTCTTCTTAAAGAATAATATCCCATCGTCGACAAGGTTAGCTCTACAGAGGCAGTTTCTGCACTTGGTGCAGCAAGATAAAACTATGGGTGAGTATGTGCGGTTGTTTACTCATATGGATCGTTATGTGGGAACGACCGTAGCTGATGATGAGGAAAGGGACAACCTCTTCTATCATGGTTTGAGAGATGACATGAAACAACCACTTATAGCTCTAAAGAATGTGGGATTCAATGAGTTGGTTGAATCCACTAGGATGTTGAAAAGAGACATGGAGCAAACCCAACAGATTAAGGGTCATATAATGAATCAGGGAGAAGGAAAGCCTTCTCAATCGCATTGGAAGTCAGAAGGGAATAAGTGGAGGAAGAATCCTCATATTTTCAGGTCAGCAGAGAAGAGCGATGCTATATTCCGAGAGTCTCATTTCAAGGGAACACTAATGTGCTATAAGTGTGGCAAGTCAGGCCACATAGCTTGGTATTATAACGAGGGTGGTGCTGAGCCAGAGCTAAGGTAGGAGAAGTCAGTATGTTCTGGTCCTAATATTGCAGAGAAAGGGAAATCGGCAGATTCGGGCGCTTCATGTTTCTAACTAGTGTAGCCAAGAGCGTCTAATCTTAGGCAGAAAGAAGCAATTCAGCAGCCTGATGTGGTGACAAGTATGAAAAGTTTAAGTTCATTTGTTAGCTTAAACCTTTTTGCAACCTTTTATGTGTGGTACATGTACACTAGGCTTCGTACTAGTTTCCGGCTACCCTACAAGAATGTTGTTCGACACTAGAGTGTCACACTGCTTTCTTATAGAAAGCTTTATCCGAAGAATTGGGGTCGAGCCCTTTTCTGTGGATGCACAGCTTAGGGTGTGCATGCCCAATGGGTCTTTCAAGACAACCGGGAAAAAAGGGAGCATTGGTTGGAGTATAGGTGGAGTTGACTTTATGTTGGTAATGACAATCCTACCATTAGTTGAGTTTGATGTGATCTTGGGGATGGACTGGATTGCAGAGCAGCGGGCCAGTATTGACTTCCTATCAAAGGTGGTGACCCTGAGGAGCGAGGGAAAAGAAGAAGTCAAGTTTGAGGGTCATAGTAGAGTGGCCTACTCCCTGATTTCAGCCATTTAGTTGGTGCGGGCAGTAAACAAAGGAGGGATATCATTCAAAGTTGATGAGTCCTATTTATATAGTGATTTTCGGACTCATCTTGGCTAGTTTTCTTTCAATGACACTTCACTTTTAGTTCATTTTTGTATATATTTCATCTTATCTTTATTTCCATAGGAAGTGCACACTAAGGCCCGTGGTTGTGTATTTTTGTTACTTTTATAGATTGTACTCCTCTTTGTGATTGCCTGGAATGTTTGCACATATCAGTGATTTGTTTTTCTATATGTACAGGGGTCGTGTGCGTGTTCCGGGAATGTTTGGAAATAGGAATACTGCGCATGATCATCGGATCTATACCGCATGACCACTGGTCGTGCGCCACTGATCGTGCGCACTATTCTTCATTTTCCCAGTTCTGCCTGGTGCAAACGCACAACCAGTGGACACAGTGCGCATGACCACTGTTCGTGTGGCACTGATTATGTGCATTGATTCCAAATTTTTTGGAGTTCTGGCTGCAGTAATCGCACGACCATTGGACATTGTGCGTACGACCACCGGTCGTGCGCCACTGCTCGTGCGCGTTATCCCAATTTTTCTTGAGTTCTGCGATGTCATTACGAATGATCACTGGACATAGTGCGCATGACCACTGATCGTGCGCCAAATATCGTGCGCATTATTATTTCTGCTCTCTACAAATATGCAGGTTCTGCCCTAATTCCATATCTCTCGACATTGCTCCATCATTTTTGCCTCTGAGGAAGGGTTCCGTCGTTCCCCTTCATCTTCCACCATAGTGAGGTGCTCCAGGCAAGCTTTCACCGCCAAATCTAAGCCGGAGCTTCCTCTCGGCCTCCTCCTTCATCCTTGAGCTTCAAGAAGAGTTTAACCTAGCTTTCTCCATCAAGCTAGAAGTTTGCACCATCATCCACCGGCTCGTGACACGAAGAAGACGGATCCATTGGGAGTGAGTGACAGCCTCCTGTACCCCGGACGCGGTTGAGGACCGAGCTTGGATGCGGATTGACAACCCGGTGATTCCTTCCTTGAATCCTCAGCAAGACTTCAGATCCGGTCGATTTCACACTTTTCTTCTCTTATTTTTGATAGTGTAGGTTATTCTCTTTATATATGATGAAGTATGCTTATTTTGTAAGATGTTTGTATATAATCATGTCTATGTGATTTTATATTTTCGTTATTTGCTTGAGGTGAGCCTTTATTTTCCATCCTCCACCACATCCGGTTGTGTCGCACTAGCAATTGCTAGTGGCGTGCGTAGCAAAGAGGTTCTCTCGACCCTTATTCTGCTATTCTCACCACGTCATCTGCAAGCCTACTCGTCCATCTGCCCAGCGATTCAGTGCATAGCGGCCCGTGTAGTTTTCCACCCCGCCTGGCGAAGCATTGCATAGCGGCACTGCATAGGAGTAGTTGATAGTGTTTTATTTTCTTTTTCTACAACAATCAAAATCCCCCTTTGTTAACTCCGACCTAAGGACTTCAATATCAAGTCCTCCTCGAAATTAACTCCACCTTACTATGTTTCTTGAAGACATCGATACTTGGGGAAATTCACCCATTTTATATTACTTGTGCGGCCGTTACACTTGCTGTTCAACGCATCAAGTTTTTGACGCCGTTCCCGGAGAACACAGTCATGTGAGTTTTTGGAGAGGGAGATAGTATATCGAATCTCTTTTCCATTTGTATATTTCATGTTATCTTCTTTGCTTTAGTTGTTAGAATTTTTATTTTTCGTATTTCTTTTTTTCCTTTTCTGATTTTTTGTTAGAAAGCAGATACGTGCTATTTTCATTCTAGTTGTGTAGCACCCTTTTTGGTATATATTTTTGTTCGCGATGTATTATATAGATGAGTTCCATCTACTTGACACTTTGCGCCGATACATCGACGTCATGGATGTTATGAATGTTGAGCACTGTATTCAGTGTTTTCTATGTCAAGGTGTAGAACACATGGTGAAGGATTTCCCTCGCTTGTGTGAGCCTTCTCCCTCTGATGGCGTGTGCACAACAACCTCCCGTTCGCGGAAGACTATTTTGGACAGGCCTACCAGGGTATTGCCTGGCCCATACACTAACATCGCTCATATGGCTCGTTCTTTACCCATTGAGAT
Source organism: Platanthera guangdongensis (assembly GCA_039583875.1). Classification (NCBI taxonomy): domain Eukaryota; kingdom Viridiplantae; phylum Streptophyta; class Magnoliopsida; order Asparagales; family Orchidaceae; genus Platanthera; species Platanthera guangdongensis. Next base: position 169,308,219 of record CM077158.1, on the reverse strand, counting down.
TACCGAAGAATCTCTCACTGCATACAGATCCTTCATGGGTCCCTCGCTCCCTTTTTACGAGCTGCTCTTGAGTGATGACGATCACTCCAGTGTTAGCCAGCAAAAAGAGGATCAGGAATCCATGGGCGCTCCTCTATGGGATGAAGAGATTGTTCCGGTTGACGGGGTGGCGTCTACGAATGATTTTGTGATGGGGCATGCTCATTTAGTGCTTGATTTTGAGAGAAGTTTCGCCCCTCCTATATTTTTGTCTGATGGTGCTACGCCATTTTTGTGTGAGTAGGCTGATGATGCCGTATTTTTGGATGATTCGGTGAATGAGGTTGCACCGAGGTGGGATGATGATTCTACTATCTTCGACTAAGAAGGTGGATCTTCAGAATAGTTTTACGCACCCCGGTGGGATGAGAAATGTTCGCCTTCTAATACGGAGGTTTGCACCTACTTATTGGATGAGGTCGTCCCCCTTACCATCGTGGACCTCGAGTTCTCGGATTCCCCATGATATGACTCGTATGACATCAACGATGATATATGCTTGGATCCTGCTAGGAGTAAGACAGGGACCACTCCCCCTATTTTTGATTATTTTTGTTCTTCTTCCCTTTTATTACTTGATCCCCCATCTCTATCTGATCCTGTGCAGGTTAAGTCTCCATGGGTACATTGCGATGACGATGAGCCTTGTGCTCATGTCGTCGCCATCGCCTCCTGCGGATCTATGTTTGACGATACCTTGCTAAGCAAGGATTTATTTTGTGATAAGATGAGTGAGGACCAACCTCCTTCTCTTCTTATTTCCTATTCCCTCTACCTGTGTTGGCCAGGTATTATTATTTAGGTATAGGGGTGACTTCTTCATCGCTGTATCGGTACCCGTTACCAAAACCGTTAATGGAACAGTTACCTGTGCACTTTTCTTTTCATAGGCCTATTAACTAGAACCTTTTCCTTAGCCGAATAAGTCATGTTGGGTGGACAATAACCCCAGTAGATATCTTTCATTTTCTGCATTTTTATTTTCCATGTCTATCTTAGTTTAATATTTCTTTGTATTTTGTATATTTTTCTTCTGTTTTTGCTGAGCTCACCCCTACAGGTATTCATGGCATATTCGTACTAGCGGTGTTGTGATTCTTCATTTTGCAGACTTGCCTTTATTTTTCAAGTGTCTTCTGGTATGCTCACTGGCTGAGCATTGGGTAACCTCTTCCCTTGTCTCTATTTGATTGAAATTTCTATATCATATGCTGTGTAGCTTAGTTTCAGTCTAGGGGAGTGTCAGTATGTGTTACCCTTTGCAAGCGCACATTTCATGTGCATACTAGAAGCTTTTATTATTTTATTTTGATTAGTTCATTGCATCGCACACCACTGTACCCACATGAGCACGTGCTTAGCTGTTCGTGTGCTGCGAGTGTAACTCATTTCTTTTGTATGATTTGGGAAAAAATTTTTGTTAGCATAGGATTGTGAGACAGAGTAAAATGTAGACTCTTGTAGTGCTCCTAGTCAAGTGCCCTCGTCTCGTGTAGAAATTGTAGTAGATTTAATTTTTTTGTATGCTTATAGTTTTATATTTTTCTATTTGCGTAAATAATTTTTATTCTACTCAAAAATGGTGAATCCGGTGTCAATCAAACGGTAGTGTAGGGATGTTTGTAGCCATCACTAGACTTGTTTTGCTCGAGTCGGGAGGAAGGATCATTTTTCTCGGTGGCTAAGAACTTGCCCCAAGCTACTCTCGAAGCATAGGTGCATGGTTAGTCAAGCGTGAGTGTGATGTAGGCCATCATTTTGGCACAGTTGAGCTTTGTACCATTCCTAACGTCTTATCTTCACAAGCCTTGTTGTGGTTACCCCTTCTTTTGTTTCAACTCCACCATTATTTCACCAAAGCCTCGTAGCCGATCCTAGTCGCACACTCAAATCGAGCTTTAGAGTTTTACATTTTCATTTGGGGTGTGATGTGGTGAAATTCATTGTGAATATGTGTGTGCTTCAAATTTTATATTTGCTGAAGTTGCTAAAAAAAGAGAATTTGAAAAAAATGTATAAAAATGAATTGTAAAAAAAAGTGAAAAGAAAACGTATAATTGAAAATCCTATTGGTGATGAGATTGTATTTGGAGTAGGCGGTGCACACACCCATATTTTAAAAATTAAGTCTGGGGGTGTGGTGTACTGATGAGTCCACTCTATATACCTATTTTCGGACTCATCTGGGCTAGTTTTCACACGGTTGCACTTCACTTTTAGTTCTTTATCGTTCCTATTTCATCTGATCGTTATTTCCATAGGAAGTGCACATTTATGCCCGTGGTTGTGTATGTTGTTATTTTTATAGTTTGTACTCCTTTTTGTTATTGTCTGAAATGTTTGCACATATCAATGATTGGTTTTTCTTTCGGTACAGGGGTCGTGTTCGTGTTCCGGGATGGTTGTGAAACAGGAATACTGCGCATGATCATGGGATCTAATGCGCACGACCACTGGTCGTGCGCCCCTGATCGTGCGCACTACTATACGTTTTCTAGAATCAGCCTGGGGTAAGCGCATGACCACTGGACATATTGCGCACGACCACCGGTCATGCGCCACTGATCGTGTGCATTGATTCCTCTTTTCTGGAGTCCTGTCTGGGTAATCGCACGATCATTGGACTTAGTGCGCACGACCACTGGTCGTGCACCACTACTCGTGCGCATTATCCCAGTTCTTCTTCCTGATTTTCCATGCCAGTGCGCACGAGCACAGGACATAGTGCGCACGACCACTGGTCGTGCACCTGTGATCGTGCGCATTGTTCATTTCTGCTTTTGTATAAATAGTGCAGGTTCCGCCCTAATTGGAGATTGCTCATTTTTCCTCCGCCGTTTTCGTCTCTGAGGAGGGATTCTGCCGTCCTCCTTCAATCTTCATACTATGGAGGTGCTCCGGGCAAGCTTTCACCACCAAATCCAAGCCGGAGCTTCCTCTCGGCCTCCTCCTTCATCCTTGAGCTTCAAGATGGGCTTGACCTAGCTTTCTCCATCAAGCTAGGGGAAGTTGTGCCATCCTCCACCGGATTGTGACACGAAGAAGACAGGCCATTGGAAGGTGGTGACAGCCCTTCTCTACCCCGGACGCAGTTGCGGACCGAGCTTGGACGCGGATTGACAACCTGACGATTCTAACCATGAATCCTCAGCAAGGCTTCGGATTCGGTCGATTTCGCACACTTTTCTTCTCTTGTTGTTGATAGTTTAGTTGAACTCTTTGTATTTGATGAAGCTATGCTTAGTGTAATATACGTTTATCTGTAATCATGTCTATGTGATTGTATATTTTCGTTATATTTACTTGAGGTGCGCCTATTTGTCCATCCACCATCCATCCGCCCTTGCCGCACCAGCAATTGCTAGTGGCGTGCGTAGCAAAGAGGTGCTCACAACCCTCATTCCGTTGTTCTAACCACCTCATCCGCAAGCCTACTCGCCCATCCACCTAGTGATTCGGTGCATAGCGGCCCGACTAGTCTTCCATCCCGCCTGGCGAAGCATCGCATTGTGGCGTTGCATAGGAGTAGTTGTTAGCCTTTTATTTTCTTTTTCCGCAAATATCAAAGCCCCCATCGTTATCGCCGACCTAAGGACTTCAATCTCAAGTCCTCCTCGAAATTAACTCCACCTTACTGTGTTCCTTGTGAGATCGATACTTGGGAAAACCCCCATTTTATATTACTTGTGCGACCGGTTCACTGCCGTGATCTTAAGCATCAAGTTTTTGGCGCCGTTGCCGGGGAACACAGTCGTGTGAGTTTTTGTAGATGAAGATAAGAGATAGAAGCCCTTTTTTATTTGTTCATATCACTATCTTCTTTGTTTTAGTTTTTAGCATTTGTGTTTGTTTTTATTTGTTCCTATTCTAGTTTTAATTTTGCTGTAGCAGGTTTTCCTACTCTTTTATTTGTGCTGTGTAGTTAATTGTTGCTTAGAAACTTTCTATTGGTGAATTATTCTTATTGCACCATGTATTCTTATATGAATATCCATTGCCGATGGTGCGGGGATTATAGGCATGGTAGTGATGAGTGCCGCACTGAAGAATGGTAGCATAATTCTCGTGGTTCTGTGTATGGAGCACCGTCTTCTTATGGTACTTCATACACCCAACCCAGGTCTTATGGTCACTCCTCTTCTATGCCTTCATCTTTTTCTTATTCCTCTCCGGTCCCAACTGCACCGAGGAGTAATGGAAAACGATGTTTGTGTTGTCATAACACCGACCACGTGTTGAAAGATTGCGCAGAATTTCAGCGCCAGTTGGAGGAGGATGATGAACCGGGTATCTAATTCATTCCATCCACCTCTCAATAGGCTGCCCCTTCTGATTCTGATGATATGTTCACAGCACCACCTTGTCTATGGGGGACTACTGGGGATATACCCATCAGACTTTCTGCTGATCGGTGTGACGACATTGTGGCACCGTCTCTCCCCATGCACTCTTCCCCTCTTGTTGGTTCACCCCCGGAGGAACCTGCACATATTTTCTCTGATGTTGTTGTTCCTCCGCCTTCTTTGCAAGAATTATCTATCCCTATTTTTAGTGAGTCGGTTGATGATGTTCGGGCGGATTGTGATTCTGAGCCTAAGGATGTGCCCATGTTTGACGAGGATATTATTTTCATTAATGGACAGTATTACGTCTTGGAACATGTGGATGCACCGAGGTGTGTTGATGAGGATATCCTCTTTGTTGAGGAAGTTTCCACTTCCTTGATGGATGAGGAGGTCCAAACCACCACCGAAGACCTCGAGCTCGCGGATTCCCCTCGCCATGACTCATATGACGCCGTCGATGATCTATGTCGGGATCCTGCTGGGAGTGAGACCGGGACCACTCCGCCTATTTCTGATTCTTTTAGTTATTCTTCTCCTTTATTTCTTGATCCCATTTCTATATCTGAGCCTGTGCGGGTTGAGTATTCGCAGGTTCTTGAGGAGGACTTGGAGCTTTCAGCTCGAGTCATGGATGATTGCATCCTCTTTTGCGAGGAGGTTGATTCCTCCTCTGTTGAGGAAGCTCCATTCATCACTTTCTCCTCCTGCAGACTCCCTGTAGACGATACCTTGTTAGGCAAGTATTTCTTTTATGATAAGATGAGCGTGGACCAGTGCTCCTCCTCTTCTTATTTCCTATTTCCTCTACCTGTGTTGGGTAGGTATTAATATTTAGGTAGAGGGGTAACTGCTCTATCACCGTATCGGTACCCGTTACTGAAACAGATATTGGAACATTTACCTGTGCACTTTTTATTTCATAGGCCTATAAGCTAGAACTGTTTATAATTTAATAAGTCGTGATGGGATGGCAATAACTCCAGTACTTATCTTTCCTTTTCTGCATTTTAAGTTTCATGTCTATTTTAGTTTTAGTATTTATTTGTATTTTGTATAGTTTTCTTTTGTTTTTGCGGAGCTCACCCCTGCAGGTATTCATAAAAAATCGCATTGGCGGGGTTGTGATTCTTCGTATGGAGGGCCTGCTTCAGGTTTCCACGCGTCTTCTGGTATGCTCACTAGCTGAGCATTGGGTAACCTCTTCCCTTAGCTCTTTATGATTTTTAATTTCTCCATCATATGATGTGTCGTTTAGTTTAAGTCTGGGGGAGAGCTAGTTTTGTTACCTTTTGCACGTGCACATCTCATGTGCATACTAGAAGCCTTTATAGTTTTATTTTGATTAGTTCATTGCACTACACACCACTGCACACACATGAGCACGTGCTTAGCTTTTTGCGTGCTGCGAGTTAAACTCATTTCTTCGTTAGATTTGGGAAAATTATGGTGCTGACATAGGATTGTGAGACGGAGTAAAATGTTGGCCTTGTTGTGTTTCTAGTCAACTGCTCTCGTCTCGTGTAGAAATTGGAGTAGATTTAATTTTTCTGTATGCTTTTAGTTTTATATTTTTCTAATTGCGTAAATACTTTTTATTCTACTCAAAAGTTGGTGAATTCGGTGTGAATCCGACGGTAGCTTAGGGATGTGTGTTGACGGCCATTAGGTTTGTATTGCTCCAGTCGGGAAGAGGGATAGTCTTTCTCGTTGGCTAAGAACTTGCCCCAAGCTATTCTTGAAGCATGGGTATAGGTTAGTCATGCATAAGTGTGATGTAGGCCATCATTTTGGCACGGTTGAGCTTTGTACCATTCCTAACGTCTTATCCTCGCTAGCCCTGTTGTGCCTACCTCTCCTTTTGATTCAGCTCCACCATGATTTCATCAAAGCCTCATAGCCGATCCTAGTCCCACACCCAAGTTGAGCTTTAGTGTTTACATTTTAATGTTGGGGTGTGATGTGGTGTTATTACATGTGAAAATGTGGATGTGCTCCAATGTTATATTCGCTGAAATTGCAAAAAAAAAGATGATTTGAAAAAATAAAAAAAAATAAAAAATATTTGTAAAGAAAAAAAAGTGAAAAGTAAAAGTAAAATTGAAAATCATTTTGGAAATGAGATTGTATTTGGAGTAGGCGGTGCACACACCCATATGTTAAAAGTTAAGTTTGGGGGTGTGGTGTACCCACATATATTTTGGTTAGCTGATGGATTCCCTTCATACTAGCTCATTTGGGTTAGGTGCATAGCCTTCCTGTTTATCATTGTTTACCTCACCGAAACCAAAGCCCCATCTCTTCACCTCAAGTCCTACTGATTCGTGTGTGGACCAAACCAGTGTCGTGGAGAGAATGCGAAAGGGCAAGCATATGGTTGTAACGCCCCGAATTTTGTGTGCGAGTCGGTCGCGGAAAAAGAGTTTTTGGTGCCTGTAGGGGTACACGGCCTAGGACACGGGCGTGTCCAAGGCCGTGTCTGGCTGGTGATTTTTTTGGTCGTTTTCAACCCGAGAAGGACACGACCAGGAACACGGCTAGATGACACGGGCGTGTCATCCGACACGGGCGTGTGCCAACCCGTGTCCCTACCCGTGTCCTGATGGGTCGTGTCCGTTGCCGTGGCGGTTATGCGTGACACGCCCACGAACACGGGCGTGTCGAGGAACCCGACACGGGCGTGTCAGGTCAGACACGGGCGTGTCTTGGCCCGTGTGCGTTTCTCAGTTCGATGATCGTGCCTGGATCGAGGCACACGGCCATGGACACGACCGTGTGCCAAGCCGTGTGCGGCCCAGGTCTGGGGAATTTTGTGCAGATCAGAGCCATTCATTTTCTTTAATTAGGATCTGATGGCCCAGATTTAACCCTGCTCTGTTAAGGCCGGGAATAGGGAGTTATTCCCTCATTTTTCTCTCTAAAGTTCTCCCCTTCCAAAGTGAGAGAGGAGAGGAAGAAGAAGGAGGTTTCCGGCCGCCGGTGGAGCATCGGAGTACCGTTTCGAAATCGGAGAGCGGATCCGTGGAGGGAAGGTCATTGCGAAGAGTTCTAACCGCGTAGTTTTTCCATGGCGCCAAAACGGACTACAAGGGTAACGATTCTCAACTCGAGCGCTTGAAGCTCTTTCTTTCTGCATAGGGAATCCCGCTCCCGCGAGTATGCGGTGAGTGCGTGGTGTTCCTTGGGGTTGACGGAATAGTCCCCCTTGTGTTGCATGTAGAGCCCGGAATCGTAAGTACGGGCATAGGTATTGTGTGTGAAGCCTACCCGGACGTGTTTTGTCTGGATCGGTGATGTTGCATTTGAGGTGGTTTTGCCGGAGAATACTCCGTGCTTTGGATTTTTCGGGTTTCCACGCGGTAGATTGCAGTAGGGATCCTTGAAGGTTAGCTTCAAGGCGCACCCGGAAAATTGAGCGGAAACGTGTTCTGCTAACTTGGCGGTCTGGGAACCGGCCTTGATCATAACTGGGTTATGAGATTGTTTTGGAAAATTTGGGATCCGAGAGAAGCTTGGCCCGTGCAAAGTTCCTTAAATTGGACATGCGGCGTGAGCAACGGGCAAGTGGAATTGGACCTAGGCTATGTGGTTCGGTGCGAGAGACCCGAACACGGGGACTGGCCGTTGGCATAGTCGGAGCCTTAGACGGTGGTCAGAAAGGCTAAATGCTCACATGTTGTTGCCATCCTGGGGGGGGGTGGTGAATGCACTGATGGGTCAGGGTTCACCATGAATGTGCCCTGAGTGCACGGGGTGTTTGGCCGTGCGAGCCTACACCTGTGGCGAATTATAATTGCGTTATATATATTGTTGGGCTAATGTTATGCAGGGAAAGAGCACCGCCGTCCCGAGTAAGGGGCGGGGTCGTTATAATTTGGTCGGCTTTTAGCTGACCGTTGCTTTATTTGCCACCGTGCGGTGGTATGTGCTTGCAGGTGCTGCGGAGCCGAGCGCCAAATAGCGGGCTGGAGCCCATGTTGCTGTGCTGGCCCTAGAAGGCTGTAGAATAGCTATTTTTATATTTGTCATGTGTGGCCGGCCTGCGAGCCGATGTATGTAAAACACTCTTTATTAAGTGAACATTTGTAAGGCCTTAAGGCCATGTACCTGTTTCTGTGTATTTGGGGTTTCATTCCTGTTGTTGTAGCTGTGGACATTCATATTGATGAAATTAATTTTGGGTTCTTTCAACTTTAAAATCTTCCGCTAGAATGCTCTGTGATTAGGACGAGTAGTCTTAATTGGTTGGTTTGATTATTCATTTAGTAACCTTTCCGACTGTCTGTGGTATATGGCATCGGGTTCCAGCTGGACCTTCTGTTATATGTCATGCGACGGATGGGGGTGTTACAATTTGGTATCAGACTTCTGGTTACGGTCAAGCTTAAATGAATTCGTGGGCGAATTCTTTTAAGGGGTGGTGAGCACATGTGTGCGTCATCGTTATAACATCAAAAAGAACCCATGAATGTCCACTTAGGAATGAAAAATACACATGTTTGGTGGAACCTGAGTGTTCCAATGATTGCTTTTAGCAATTTGTTTGTTGTCTAATCGTGTGTCTTTGCTAATTTAGGCAGCTGGGAGCGGTGCTGGTCAGTTAGAGCGTCCGCAATCAGCGGAAAGTAGTGCACCAAGGGACGTGCCTGCTATACCTCCTTCAGCGGAAACCATCAGGATGGTGGCTGAAGCCGTGTTCGCAATGATAAATGCCCAACCTGCAGGGCAAATGCATCGCGCACCTCCTGTAAATGAGCAAGAACCGGTTAGGGCGGCAGAGCTGAGAGTGGTGGAACACGCGGCAGTTGAGTTAGTAGAGCCGAGGAGAACTACGGAGAGGCAGCTAAAGCATGTGATGGGCTTTAATCCTCCGAGGTTTAATGGGGTTGGAACACCAACTCAAGCTGAGGACTGGCTCTCTTCCATAAAGGGGGTGTTGACGGCCACAATGACTGGGGAATGGCAGAAGACCACCATAGCGATTTTTCTTTTGGAAGGAGAAGCGAGGATGTGGTGGGACGAGTTGGAGTTTCATATTCTAGTGGAAAGGCAGCTTGCGGATGTGCCGATGGAGGAATTTTCAAGATTGTTCCTAGCCAGATTTGTACCTTCTGCTTAGAGGTTGGATATGGAGAATCAATTTCTTGGGTTGACTCAGGGATCCAGAAGCATGGACGAATATCTGCATGAGTTCACACGGTTGGGTCGTTATGCTGGTGCTATGTTTTCAGAGGAAGAGAGGAAGACCAACCGATTCTATGAGGGTCTTCGCGGCGATTTACAGTTACTCCTTGCTGGGCCTAAGGCGCAGGGCTTCCTAGCCTTGGTCAATTCAGCCCGATCGTTGGAAAAGGTTGCGAAGAAGGTTCAAGAGAAGAGGGACCCAGGAGAAAGGAAGACCGAGTTCAAGGTGCCAAGTAACAAGACAGGTTTCCGCAGATGGAACAAGAAGCGGAGGACTTCAAACTCAGCCCCTTCGGCTGATGCATCAGGGGCAACTACAAGTCGAGTCCCCGGAGCTTGCTACAACTGCGGGAAGATGGGGCATTTTGCTCGGGAGTGTTGGAGCGGACGTCCAAAGCCCGAGAGGAGACCTGGAGCGACTTATGAGGAGAAAGGGAAGGCGGTGGAGTCAACCGCATCCCATCATGCTCCAGCCCAGCCTAGAGTCTACAACCTTGGCCTACAGGAGGCCATTAAGCAAGCAGACGTGTTGACAGGTATGAGTTAAATTACAGTGGTTTAACTTTTATAGTTGTTACCTTCGTATTTGTTAGCTTACGTTTGTTAGTGCTAGGCTTTGTGTTGATCTTTGGGTTTCCGGCGAGAGCCCTTTTTGATACGGGGGCATCACATTCCTTCTTGTCTGAAAAGTTTATATCGTGCATCGGAGTTCCGTTCTCGATGGCAGAAAACAAGTTGGATGTGTTGTTGCCTAATGGGTGCTCAATGCGTGCGGATAGGATTTGTGTTGTGAAGATTCGGATTGGAGACCGGGAGTTTGATTTGCGGGCGTTGGTTCTACCATTGGTGGAGTTCGACGTAATCTTCGGTATGGATTGGCTCTCGGAGCAAAGTGCATGTATTGATTGCAACCGTAAAGAAGTCAAGTTGGGTCTGGACACTGAATGGGAGACTACTTTTGCGGGCATGAAGGGGTCAGGGAAAGTTCTGATATCGGCCCTTCAGGTGTTCAAGGAAGTTCGGTCTGGGGCAGAACTGTATGTCACTCTAGTACAGACTGCGATGCCTAAACCTAGTTTGGGCAACATCCCAGTTGTGTCCGAGTATCCTGATGTGTTTCCAGATGATCTCCCAGGAGCCCCTCCTCAGCGGGAGATAGACTTTACTATAGAGCTGGTACCGGGTGCTAAACCGGTCTCACGCTCCCCCTATCGGATAGCCCCAAGAGAAATGGCAGAGTTGAAGGTGCAACTGCAAGAGTTGCTAGAGCAAGGTTATGTGCGTCCAAGTTCGTCGCCTTGGAGCGCACCAGTTCTCTTTGTTAAGAAGAAAGATGGGAGCTTGCGGCTTTGTATCGATTATCGGGAATTGAACAAACTTACGGAGAAGAACAAATATCCAATCCCGAGGATTGACGATCTATTTGATCAGCTGGTTGGATCAACTGTATATTCGAAGTTAGATTTGAAGTCCGGTTACTATCAGTTGAGGATAAGGGAGAGCGACATCCCAAAGACAGCATTTAGTACGCGGTTTGGGCATTACGAGTTCACGGTTATGCCGTTTGGGTTTGTTAACCCCTCAGTCCGCAACATACTGTAAGATGCCAAAACCACCCATCAGCAGGCGCGGACGAAACATGTCCGTCCGCTCAGTCCGGCAACATCGCCAGTCGGGCGCCAAGGATGGTACCCCAGCAGCGGACGCAAAGATCTGTCTGCTCAGTCCGCCGGCGCTTTGGGATCAGATTCTCTAAAGTGGCGGACTCAGTGTCTCGTCCGCCCAGGCCGCCGGCCTCCAGTGGCCGCGCCCAGCAGCAGTGGAAGCTCCAGTTCGCGAGCCCAGTCCGCCCCTTCTGTGCGGACTGGCGTGTTCTTCCTTTTTGCTTCCCGTCACCACTGCCCGGTTCTCCTGTACCCCGGGCAGCCGGTTATTTTAGCCCTGCCCGTTTGGGCAGGCCCCCTATCCTATAAATAGGGGGGAGGTGGTGCACCCAAGGCACGCTGACTCGGACCCAGGAGCCTACTTGTTACAGGTTGCGGACTCGAATCCTGTGCCTTGCGGACTCCCCCTTGCTCTACTTCCCTCAGTCTTTTCCTTTCACTTGTAACTAGATCCTTCTTCAATCAAGGGAAAGCCCGTCGCAAGAGAGGCATTCAGGCCGCGACGGGCGAAGTCTGTTGTTGTCGTGGTTCACGGCCCTGCTCTTCTTCCAGCTCTCATCCGCTTAGTAGATCGTTACTCGCAGTCTCCCTTTTCCCCCTGTGATCGAACAAGTTAGCTGGTTGTGCCTGACTCCCTGTCCTTTTTCGTGCATCAACAGTTAACACGCGACCTTTAGATCCGAGTAGTGTTTTGAAATCAGCGGACGAAAGATGTCAGACCGCAGAGCCCGCTCTTCAGATCGCTCTGGCTCTTCAGAAGACTCCCTTTGGGACGCAATAGAACAAGCTCGCCTTGAGGCCGAGCAGTCTCGCAGGCAGACCGACCAGCATCTTGACACAATCAGCCAAGCTCTGCTTGCTTTGGCCCAGCGGCTTGCTCCTCAGGCCGCAGCGAACCCAGCGAACTCGCCAGTCCGCCAGACCCCAGCTCGCCGAACTCCGCATCGGCAGTCGCCAGAAACTCCTCGGAACCCTGCTCAGACCGCAGCCCCTCTGCGCCCTCAAGAGGAAGAGTTTGCTTTCAGAGACTTCTACAGAGAAGCTGCTAGGGGCACTCCTGCCCGCCAACTCCGCTTTGCTGACCGCCAGTCCGCCGAGCCCGCGGACTCCTCGGCTCCAGTCCGCCATTTCTCCCCTGCAGAGTTTGACACCCCATCTCCCTTTGTTGACCGAATTCGATGGGAATCGGCCCCGAGCAACTTCAGGGAGCCTCGCATCCCATTCTATTCAGGATCGACAGATCCCGTCTCTCATCTCCAGGCATTTGAGGGGGCAGTTGCTTTGAGATGCCACTCAGATGCAATTAAGTGCAAATTGTTGGTTACCACTCTCGAAGGGCAAGCGAGAGAGTGGTTCTACGAGCTGCCTTCGGGCACGATCTCTTATTTTGCCGAGCTTCGTAACCAGTTGAGGTTTGCCACCTCGAGGAAGAGAAAGAATGGGCCAGCTGCCCTATTTGAGATCAAGCAGAGGGATAACGAATCGGTGGCACGATTCGTTGATCGCTTTCAAAGAGAAATTCAGGGGGTGAGGAATGTGAACCCTGACTATTACAAAGTTGCCTTGATCCACGGCCTCCGGGAAGGCCCTCTGAAGTTCAAAGCAACAACCAAGGCTCCAGAGACCTATCAAGAGTTGATCGCCATGGTCAACTGATGGTTAAAACTCCAAAATTATTTACGGTCACGCGGCGACCCGGCGGTTTTATTTGAGAAAAAGGCAGAAGTGAATTTATTTAAGAAAACGGGGCGCGCGTATTTATTTATTTTGGATATAAAAAGGTTTAGATCGAGTTTTAACGAAAGGAGGCAAGTGCACCTATCGTGAGTAGTACAGGATATTCCGGGTGGAATATTGAGGTCGTATTGTTCTCGGGTCCGGTTCGATTATTTCTACTCTTCTCTGGAGGGGACTATTATTTTACCGATAATTATCTTGTCGGGATATTTTATATATAATAAAAAGCAGAAAATGACAGAAAGAAAATGAAAGCAATAAAAAGAAAGCTTGAAGGTGGTGCCGATGAAGAGCTTAGCTCGATGGCACCGAAAAAACAATTGAACTAAAATAGACTTTAAATAAAAAAAAGCTCCTAAATTTCTAATTAATTAAGGCGGAGACTTGGCCGTGGAGGTTCCACTAAAATGAGCCCACCTAGCTATAGGGCTATCGCTCACCTGAACGCTAAGACTATTCGACCGGGCTCTCGTCCGACGAAGGATTCCTCTTAACGCCCGCATTACGCTAAGAACCCCGCTATTGGGTGGGGAACCCAATCCGGTAGAGTTGGCGCGCCTCCTCTCTCGAGGGTTAGTGTGAAACTCTCTTTGCCAAATGGTGATCTGTCCATACGCACGGCCTCTTGGCGAGCGTATGGAAAATGGAAATAGGGCCCACACATCGATATGTGGTCCTACGCGTCGTTAACCCCGGGCAAACCTTAAGTACTTTTAATTAATTAGAAAGATTAGACCTTTAATTATTTTAAGCTATTTTATCTGTCCCAATGCTCTTCGATGCCGAGGGCTAAGAACGATTAGCCACTCATCGGAATGGGGACGGCTTGCGGAAAAAGCGGAAAATAAAGCGATAAAGAAAGCAGTAAATGAAAGCAGGAAAATAAAGCAGAAAAGGAAAGCTGAAAATTGCAAGTCCTCCCCAAACGAGTAGGACTTAAGAAAGCTGTAAATTGCGAGTCCCGGCGCAAATGCGTGGGCGGGAGAAAGAAAGTAGTAAAACGCACACACGCAAGTCCTACTCAAATGAGTAGGAGAAAATAAATGCGGGTCCTACTCAACCGAGTAGGACGAAATAAATGCAACACACGCACACTCTCTCTCGACATAAAGTAAACACACACACTCTACCGAAATAAAATCCAGCCATTAAACTCAAGTGAGTAGGCGGAAAAAAGGAAAATTACAAACTCACGCACTCTACAGAAAGTAAAATAAGCGAGCGCCATTTAACTCTTAACGAGTAGGCAGAAATAAATGCGCATAAGTACAGAAAAATGTAACAAAAACTAAGTTGTCTAAAAATTAAAATAACTGCATTTCTACCGCTAGAATGCGGTAGAAATGCATAAAAAGCGAAAAATAAAAATAAAACGGGAAGAAAGTTTTGCAAATAAACGCAAACATGCAAGTGATCGAAAAATAAAAATGAATACATTTCTACCGCTAGAATGCGGTAGAAATGCGTAAAAAGAGAACGAAAAAAATAAATAAGGAAAAAGTTAAGATGAAAAACTAAGTGCGCGAAAAATTAAAACAACTATATTTTCATTCTTATAATTTTATAAAAATGCTAGAAAAGTGATAATAAAGTTAAAAGGAGTAAAAAGTTTTACGGATAAAAACGAACAAAACTAGCGAAAAGGAGAAAAAATCACTTTTAAAACGTTTTTATAAACTCATAAGGATGAACATTATATGAACGGAAAAGCTAAACTATGAAGATTATGAAAGCAATAAAACTAATTTAAACTCATACACACACACACACACATATAAAGAAGAACGAAAAACTAAGTTAAAACAAAAAAGAAAGATAAGATTGCAAAGGGAAGATTTGCATTAATCTATTCCAAAGTCATATTAAGAGAAGAAAAAGAACACATTTTATTAAATAAAAGGACGAGTTACAGAGATACGAAAATAAAACTAAGGAGAGGGGGAGAAATTATCCCTTACATAAGCCTTGGAAGCATTCCTGCAGCACAACACCTAAGCAAAATGGATCCAAAAAGGGAACAGAAATCAAGAGCAGAACCTCTGAATTTATAGAAAAAATTTACATGGGTCACGCCCTTGGTCACGGGCGTGACAGGGGGCGTGACAGTACTATTTGAGAAGGCGGCCGGTGATTTGACGGGAAAGTTGACTTCGGCTGGACACGTGTCGGTCTCGCAGTGGTCACGCCCTTGGTCACGGGCGTGACAGGGGGCGTGTCAAGCAGGTGGATCTGGGCGCGGTGCGCGCCGAAAGACTTCGGGCAGGTCTTGTCGGGCTAGCTGGAAAGGTCACGCCCCAGGTCACGGGCGAGACTCTGGGCGTGTCGGCTGGTGTCGACACTCGACGATCGTCGAGATGAAATCGTCGAGTGGAGTGACACGGGCTTGGGTCACGCCCCGTGTCGGGTGACACGGGCGTGACCCCGGGCGTGTCAGGCTTTGCACTTCAAAATTTGCTGATTTCACGGTTTTTGACGTGTCACGCCCTGGTCACGGGCGTGACCCATATGTCACGGGCGTGACATGTCAATTTTTGGCAGATTTTGATTTTTTCTGAAAAATAAAATAAAACAAGTTAGTATAATATTTACAAAAATAGGAGCATTTTATTGAATAAAAACAAGTAAAAATGACAAAAATAAATGAAAACAACTAAATTAATGTACACAAAAATAGGTATATTTACAATTCATCAAATACCCCCATACTTAAGCTTTTGCTATTTCAGAGCAAAAGTTGGAGATGAACTTATAAGGAATAAAAGAAATCCTAAGTTTAGCTACCGCTTGAATTAATTAAAAGTAAGATCAAAATAAACATCCGGGGTTAAAGAATTAAATCCTAATTTATGAAATGTTATGAATAGAGGAAGAGTTTCAAAAAGACTTCTAGATAAAATAAAATAGAAAGCAAAAATTTATTTTTGTTAGTTTAACAAAGATGGATTGGATTTATAAAAAAAACTTTAGCTTAAAAGAAGTTAAAGGAAATAATGCAATTTAAAAATTATGCTCTCAAAAAAAATTTTAAATTAAGTCTAGAATCATTGAAATGAGATAAGTGGTTTGGTGGTTTATGAAGAAGGCTTGGATATTGAGGCGAGGTAATTTTTTCTCGAACCTCCAATTTTTTTTCTTTTTGGATAGTTAGGAAAATGAAATCTTATTTTCCTAACACATAAATTTTTTTTTCTTTCTTCATAAGGATAAAATTAACCCAATGTATATTTGTAGGAGTAATGAATTTTATCCTCTTACTCTATATATAATCTTTTTAAATTATTGGGTGCCTATGTTTACGGAACGAAATCTAATTCCCATTGACATAGGATCTTTTAAGGGATAGGGGGGGAATCATGTCAAAGTAAGACATGAAAAAAAAGGAAGTGGGTTTATTTTTTAAAAAGAAAACTAGATTTTAATAAAAAAGTTTTGAGAGCAACCTTTTTAAAATGAACGTTCCAATGTTTCTAAAAGCATGAAGTAGAAATAATTGAAATCCATAGATGTTATTTTCCAACATAAAAAACGAGCTTCTATTTATAAAATTAGAAGTGGTGGTGAAAAACAAGTTCCCTATTATAAGGAAAAGACATAAAAAATTCTTTAAATCTTAACCCCAGACACTTAAATTTATCGAACTTTAATTAATAAACGAATAGTAAGCAAAGAATAACTAAAATTCGCATATAAATTAACTCGAAAATAGATTTTTGGAAAGCAAAAAGGATTAAGATGTGGTATATTCGAATTATTTTGTTACATAATTTAACAAAACATGTTTTTTTGGAATTTTTAGAGTTTTATCATTTTTTTGTGTTTTAATTATTATCTTTTTAGGATTTTTTAGATTTTTTTATCTTTTTAGGGTTTTGGGGTTTTTCTAAGTTTTTTTTTTTATTTTTAGTTTTTGAGGATAAATTATTTACAAGAAAGAGGAGAGAAAGAAATGTTATTTACAAAGAAGATAGGGGGGAAAGAGAGATTTTTACAAAAAAGTAAAAACTCGATTGCGGCCCCCGCGAACAAACTTTTATTTGAATGGTTGGTTCGATGAGTCGAACGTCGCGGGCAGGCAGAATGCAAGCTTTTACAAAAAAGAGAAGAAGAGGGGGAAGAGAGATTTTTTTTTTTTTTTTTTTTTTTTTTAAGTTTTATGAAAATAAAAACAATGGAAAAATTTTTTAGGTTTTATGTTTTGCAAATTTTTTTTGTATTTTTGATGAGTACAGAATAAAAAAAATGCAGTATAGGAAAACACCCCCATACTTAAACCCAACATTGTCCCCAATGTTGCAATCTAAGTATGCGGAACAGATAATATACAAAATAAAATAAGTACAAAAAGAAAAAGGGAGGGAAGGAGCTTCCCTTAGACGAGTCCGGGAAGGCGCAGGTTGAAACCCTGCATTATTTAGAAGAAAAAAAGCAAAAAGAAAACAGAAAAAACAAAAAAAGGATAAACTCGGCCTAAAGTGTGCGGGCGGTAGGGGGCATGTGCGTGGGTGACTCGGAAGGTAGCTAAGGCCATAGCTAAGTGAGTGGGATGGAAATGCGCACCCCAAGCGCGCACAAGAATGGAAAGCGCGCCGAAACAAAATAAATTAAAATATAATAAGTTAATTTAAATTAAACAAAATATATACATTAGCTTTTTGGTTTTTTTTTTTTTTTTTTGTTTCATTTTCATTTTATATTTTTTTTTTGGGTTTTAGTTTTTTTTTTAGTGTTTTTTTTAAATCAAATTATTAATTTTTTTGTTTATTATTATTATTATTTTTTTTTTGTTTTGTTTTGTTTTATTTTTTTTTTAGTTTTAGATAGTTTTTGGTTTTTTTTTTAAGTTTTTGCAAAAAAAAAATTTTTTTAGTTTTATAAGTTTTTCAATTTTTTTGTTTTTTTTTTTATAATTTTGTAATATTTTTTTTTTATTATTATTATTATTATCATTATATTATATTGGCCATATATATATATATATATAAATATAGAGGTAAAATTAATAGATTTCCAGGGTTTAAAATAACGAACCGAAAAGTCCCCGGCAACGGCGCCAAAAACTTGATGGTTAAAACTCCAAAATTATTTACGGTCACGCGGCGACCCGACGGTTTTATTTGAGAAAAAGGCAGAAGTGAATTTATTTAAGAAAACGGGGCGCGCGTATTTATTTATTTTGGATATAAAAAGGTTTAGATCGAGTTTTAACGAAAGGAGGCAAGTGCACCTATCGTAAGTAGTACAGGATATTCCGGGTGGAATATCGAGGTCGTATTGTTCTCGGGTCCGGTTCGATTATTTCTACTCTTCCCTGGAGGGGACTATTATTTTACCGATAATTATCTTGTCGGGATATTTTATATATAATAAAAAGCAGAAAAATGACAGAAAGAAAATGAAAGCAATAAAAAGAAAGCTTGAAGGTGGTGCCGATGAAGAGCTTAGCTCGATGGCACCGAAAAAACAATTGAACTAAAATAGACTTTAAATAAAAAAAAACTCCTAAATTTCTAATTAATTAAGGCGGAGACTTGGCCGTGGAGGTTCCACTAAAATGAGCTCACCTAGCTATAGGGCTATCGCTCACCTGAATGCTAAGACTATTCGACCGGGCTCTCGTCCGACGAAGGATTCCTCTTAACGTCCGCATTACGCTAAGAACCCCGCTATTGGGTGGGGAACCCAATCCGGTAGAGTTGGCGCGCCTCCTCTCTCGAGGGTTAGTGCGGAACTCTCTTTGCCAAATGGTGATCTGTCCATACGCACGGCCTCTTGGCGAGCGTATGGAAAACGAAAATAGGGCCCACACATCGATATGTGGTCCTACGCGTCGTTAACCCCGGGCAAACCTTAAGTACTTTTAATTAATTAGAAAGATTAGACCTTTAATTATTTTAAGCTATTTTATCTGTCCCAATGCTCTTCGATGCCGATGGCTAAGAACGATTAGCCACTCATCGGAATGGGGACGGCTTGCGGAAAAAGCGGAAAATAAAGCGATAAAGAAAGCAGTAAATGAAAGCAGGAAAATAAAGCAGAAAAGGAAAGCTGAAAATTGCAAGTCCTCCCCAAACGAGTAGGACTAAAGAAAGCTGTAAATTGCGAGTCCCGGCACAAATGCGTGGGCGGGAGAAAAAAAGCAGTAAAACGCACACACGCAAGTCCTACTCAAATGAGTAGGAGAAAATAAATGCGGGTCCTACTCAACCGAGTAGGACGAAATAAATGCAACACACGCACACTCTCTCTCGACATAAAGTAAACACACACACTCTACCGAAATAAAATCCAGTCATTAAACTCAAGTGAGTAGGCGGAAAAAAGGAAAATTACAAACTCACGCACTCTACAGAAAGTAAAATAAGCGAGCGCCATTTAACTCTTAACGAGTAGGCGGAAATAAATGCGCATAAGTACAGAAAAATGTAACAAAAACTAAGTTGTCTAAAAATGAAAATAACTGCATTTCTACCGCTAGAATGCGGTAGAAATGCATAAAAAGCGAAAAATAAAAATAAAACGGGAAGAAAGTTTTGCAAATAAACGCAAACATGCAAGTGATCGAAAAATAAAAATGAATACATTTCTACCGCTAGAATGCGGTAGAAATGCGTAAAAAGAGAACGAAAAAAATAAATAAGGAGAAAGTTAAGATGAAAAACTAAGTGCGCGAAAAATTAAAACAACTATATTTTCATTCTTATAATTTTATAAAAATGATAGAAAAGTGATAATAAAGTTAAAAGGAGTAAAAAGTTTTACGGATAAAAACGAACAAAACTAGCGAAAAGGAGAAAAAATCACTTTTAAAACGTTTTTATAAACTCATAAGGATGAACATTATATGAACGGAAAAGCTAAACTATGAAGATTATGAAAGCAATAAAACTAATTTAAACTCATACACACACACACACACACATAAAGAAGAAAAAAAACTAAGTTTAAACAAAAAAGAAAGATAAGATTGCAAAGGGAAGATTTGCATTAATCCATTCCAAAGTCATATTAAGAGAAGAAAAAGAACACATTTTATTAAATAAAAGGACGAGTTACAAAGATACGAAAATAAAACTAAGGAGAGGGGGAGAAATTATCCCTTACATAAGCCTTGGAAGCATTCCTGCAGCACAACACCTAAGCAAAATGGATCCAAAAAGGGAACAGAAATCAAGAGCAGAACCTCTGAATTTATAGAAAAAATTTACATGGGTCACGCCCTTGGTCACGGGCGTGACAGGGGGCGTGACAGGGGGCGTGACAGTACTATTTGAGAAGGCGGCCGGCGATTTGACGGGAAAGTTGACTTCGGCTGGACACGTGTCGGTCTCGCAGTGGTCACGCCCTTGGTCACGGGCGTGACAGGGGGCGTGTCAAGCAGGTGGATCTGGGCGCGGTGCGCGCCGAAAGTCTTCGGGCAGGTCTTGTCGGGCTAGCTGGAAAGGTCACGCCCCAGGTCACGGGCGTGACTCTGGGCGTGTCGGCTGGTGTCGACACTCGACGATCGTCGAGATGAAATCGTCGAGTGGAGTGACACGGGCTTGGGTCACGCCCCGTGTTGGGTGACACGGGCGTGACCCCGGGCGTATCAGGCTTTGCACTTCAAAATTTGCTGATTTCACGGTTTTTGACGTGTCACGCCCTGGTCACGGGCGTGACCCATATGTCACGGGCGTGACATGTCAATTTTTGGCAGATTTTGATTTTTTCTGAAAAATAAAATAAAACAAGTTAGTATAATATTTACAAAAATAGGAGCATTTTATTGAATAAAAACAAGTAAAAAGGACAAAAATAAATGAAAACAACTAAATTAATGTACACAAAAATAGGTATATTTACAATTCATCATCAACCGCTTCATAGAAGGGGAAAATGCTAATCCGACCTACGTCTTATCCCTGACAGCCAAGGCTGAAGGAAGGGATGCCTCCGCTTCTTCTTCCCGTGGCAAGCCCCCTCGCACAGACTTCCAGCCTCCGTCTCAAAGAGGCAGGAACTTCCGCAACAAAAAACCTTTCCAGGGCCATCAACAGTTTCACGAGCAGAGACTGCCGTTGGCCGCCACTCCCGCCGTTCCTTTGCAGGCTCTTCCCATCCTCCAGCAGGCAGCCTTGCCTACCCCGTGCCAATATGAAGAAAGTCCTATGGAGGACCCTGCAGATCTGGACCTTGACGAAGTCATCCAGATCCTGCAAAGGAGATCAGAAGAAAGGAGGCAAGAGCCTCAGAAGCTGTGGAAGCCGAGGAATAATTCGCAATACTGCCAATTCCACAAGGAAAAGGGTCATCTTACTGAGGAATGCAAGGCCCTTCGTGCGCTGATTGATAAGTTGCTTGCCGAGGGCAAGATTGACTTGACCAAGAAGGATTCTCCTTCCTCGTCAAAGCCATCCACCTCGAAGGGCAAAGAGGTAGCTGAGGCTTACCAGGAGTGTGTAGATGTGGAGGACGAAGGCCGTCTGGGGCCGATCAGCGTCCCAGTGGAATGCTTCGATGCAGATGATGAGGGAGTTCTGGGACGCCTCTTCTTCATCCATGGTGGAGCAGGGACCGAGTCCACTCGGAAATCTTCAATTTCAAGGGTCACCCAGGCGGAGGTGGCCTCTTCTTCCATTGCTCCCCCAAGAGAAGTCGTCACCTTTGGTCCAAAATATCTTCCTCAAACAGCCAATCCATTTGACGATGCTGTTGTGATCAAGGCTGTGCTTGGAGACTTCACAGTGGACAGAATTCTTGTTGATACGGGCAGTTCAGTCAACCTCCTCTTCAAGTCTACTTTCGAGGACCTGAGGACTGGGAAGCCTCTGCTTTTCACTGAGGGGCCGCTCTATGGTTTCTCAGGAGAGAGGAAGGAAGTGGAGGGCAGCGTCACCTTGCCAGTGAAGCTTGGAGGGGCAACAAAGCAGATACAATTCATAGTGGTCGACGCACCCAGCAGCTACCATGCCATCTTCGGCAGGCCCCTGTTGAACAAATATCAAGCGGTGATCTCCACTTACCACCTCGCCGTCAAGTTCTTTGCCGATGGGAGGATGTGTTGGGTCAGGAGCGACCCAAGGAGAGCAAGGGAGTGCTACGTCCGCACTGTCAACATGGTTGAAGCTTCCCTTGCTCCGGCAGAAGCTGCAGAAGCCTCTTCCAGTTCAAAAGCTGCTGCTGATGAAGGTGCTCACCTGGAACCTGCCCAGGTGACGCAAGGAGTCCCCATTGCTGAAGGGGAGGAGAGGAAGCTCTCCATCAACTCGGAGCTACCTGAAGAACAGAAGGCTGAGTTGATTTCCTGCCTGCTAAAGAACCTGGATGTCTTTGCCTGGTCAGCAGAAGACATGCCGGGGGTGGATCCTGATGTAGCTTGCCACCATCTGAATGTTGATCCCAGCTACAAGCCCATCCAACAGAAGAAGAGGGATGTGGCAACAAAGCTTGCAGAACCAATAAGGGAGGAGGTTGCGAAACTCCTCAAGGCGAATTTTATTAAAGAAGTGCAATATCCCACCTGGATTTCAAATGTTGTAATGGTTAAAAAACCAGGGGGAAAGTGGCGAATGTGTGTAGACTTTACAAAACTTAATAAAGCATGTCCTAAAGATTGCTACCCCCTGCCTCGGATAGATTCTTTAGTTGATTCCGCGATAGGATACTCTTACATGAGTTTTTTAGATGCGTTTTTTGGTTATCACCAGATAAGAATGCATAAGCCTGACGTTCCTCACACGTCGTTCATAACTAACGATGGATGTTATTGCTATCTTATCATGCCCTTCGGGCTTAAGAATGCTGGCGCGACCTATCAACGGATGATGGACCGTGTGTTTAACCATCAAAAAGGAAGAAACCTAGAAGTGTATGTAGACGATCTCTTGATTAAGAGTAAATCGTTTTCGCTGCACTTGCTAGATCTAGCAGAGACGTTCGCTACTCTGCGTAGATACAAGATGAAGCTCAATCCTTTGAAGTGCACCTTTGGAGAGAGTAAGGGGAAGTTCCTCGGTCATCTCCTAACTCCGGAGGGACTTGCCCCCAATCCCGACAAGGTAAAAGCTATTCTTGAAATGCCTACCCCTCGTTCACCAAAGGAAGTTCAGCAGTTAGGGGGAAGGCTGGCAGGTCTTGCAAGATTCCTCTCTCGGGTTGGAGATAGGAGTGCCCCCTTCTTCAAAACTCTCCGCGGTGCATCCAAGTTTGAGTGGACAGAAGAGTGCTCCAAAGACTTTGAACAGTTAAAGATACAGCTTACCTCGTCGCCTCTGCTTCAGAGCCCCAGGCCAGGAGAGGTTCTTTTCTTGTACCTAGGGGTTGGCCCTGAGGCCGTCAGCTCCGTTCTTCTTCGGGAAGAAGGCAGAAAGCAATTCCCAATCTACTACGTCAGCCATATTCTGAAGAGTGCTGTGACGCGGTATCCGATCCTGGAGAAGGTAGCCTTGGCACTGGTCATGTCAGCTCGCAGGCTTCGCCCGTACTTCCAAGCATATTCAATTCAAGTCATCACCGATCAACCTTTGAAGGGTGTGTTGGAAAGCCCGAGCATTCCGGCAGGCTAGCTAAGTGGGCAATAGAGCTAAGCGAATTTGAAATTTCTTATGTGCCCAAGACAGCCATCAAAGCTCAAGTCCTAGCAGATTTTCTGATTGACATGCCAGAGTCCAGTTCTGATCAAGCAGAAAGGTCACCTTTGGCTTGGATCATCTATGTTGATGGTGCCTCAGGCAGAAGTTCTTCTGGAGCAGGAGTGGTTCTCATCAATCCAAACGAAGTCAAATTGGAGCAGGCCATCAAGTTTTACTTTCCAGTAACCAACAACCAGGCTGAATATGAATCTCTGCTAGCAGGCTTGAGGCTCGCAAGGGAATTAGGGATCGATCATGTTCACATCAAAACCGATTCTCTGGTAATGGCGTCGCAAGTCCTCGGCAACTTCGAAGCAAGGGAGCCAGTCTTGAAAAAATATCTAGCTCTTGTGATAATAGAGGTCGGCAGGTTTAAAAGCTTCATCGTCGAACATATCCCCAGAACAGAGAATGAGGAGGCCGATTTTCTCTCTAAGCATGGGATGCCTTCGGGAGGCACAACTTCCGAGCTCTTCCGCCCTGCAGTGGTGGAAGGAGATTTGATGCAAGTAGATCAACGCGCCTCTTGGATGGACCCATACATCCTATATCTGTCAACAGGAAATTATCATCATACAGTTAGAGACAAGAAAAAGTTTAGAATGAAAGCAGCTCACTACTTTCTAGTGGCAGGAATCCTTTATAGAAAGACCTTCCTCTCAACCATGGCCCAATGTGTTTCAGAAGAAGAAGCTCACACCATTTTGCAAGAAGTTCATTCAGGAGAGTGTGGAAGTCACTCTGGAGCAAGAACTCTTGAAAGACGAGTACTGCGGCAAGGGTATTTCTGGCCCACAATGAAGAAAGACTCAGAGATCTACGCCAGAAGGTGTGTTCAATGCCAGAAGTTTGCTCCGCTTCAGCACCAAGCAGCTCAGTCCCTCAGGTCGATTGCAACTCCTTGGCCCTTTGCGGTTTGGGGAATGGATCTCATTGGTCCTTTTCCCTTGGCAAGCGGGCAACAGCATTTTATCATTGTAATGATCGACTACTTCAGCAAGTGGATCGAAGCCAAGGTATTGGCTAAGACAACGACTCAGATCGTCAAGAACTTCATTTGGGGAGAAATTGTCTGCCGGCACGGGATACCAATGGCAATAATCACTGACAATGGGCCAGAGTTCAACAATTCAGAGATGATAGATTTTTGCAGGCAGATCGGAACAGAGCTGCGTTTTGCATCAGTTCATCATCCCAGAAGCAATGGCCAGGTGGAAGCTGCCAACAAGCAGATCCTCAACTTGCTCAAGAAGAAAGTGCAGAATCTCAAGGGCAGTTGGGCTGATCAGCTTCCATCAGTCCTCTGGTCCCTTAGGACAACGCCATCATCCGCAACCGGGGAGACTCCTTTCAAACTCTCTCATGGCTCAGAGGCACTCATCCCGATTGAGTTTGAAGTCCCGTCACCCAGAGTGCTGCTTGCAAGAGAAGGTGTCGATGATTGGGCTGAGTTGAATAATGAGGAGATGAGGTTCAGCTTGGAACACATCGAGGAGGTCAGAGATCAAGCAGCCATAAGGCAGGAAGAGGTCAAAAGGAGGATGGCCCGTTACTTCGATCAGAATGTAAGGATCAAACACTTCCAAGTGGGAGATCTAGTTCTAAAGAAGGTTGATGCTGCTGCAAGAGCTGGTTCAGTTGGAAAGCTTAATCCGAATTGGGCCGGCCCTTTTGTCGTTAAGGAAGCATTAAAAAGCGGCGCTTACCGCTTGCAGACTCACGAAGGAGAGGATATACCGCACACCTGGAACGAAGATGATCTCAAGCGGTTCTATTCATAAAACCTCCTTTTTCTACTTTGTATATCCTCTTCAAGAACTATTATGAATAGAAATTGCTTGCTAACACTTCTTCGAGTGTTTTTGTTGTAATCATAACAGATAAAGTGCTAAGAGAGATTTCAAAAACGGTTCTACACTCAAACTCTCTTTCTTTTTTCTTATGTTTGCTTTGCAAATATGTTTTATAATCCATACTGACACCTTTTTCTAGTGTTTTCTCTCTCTCCCAAAGACCTATAACGGTTCCCTGATACCAGGAGACATCGCCGAGTTCAGCTAGACCTCCCCTAGAGCCGTTGTCATTAGCGTAACACCACGAAGACCACGTGTTGCGAGGAGATTTCGCACCGTGTAGTGGGAGCTTGCAGGCTCTAGCGCGGTTGGATTCTGGACTTCGGATCCCGGCAGGTACCTGACCCCACCTTTGCATTATGGAGGGCAAGGTGGGTGTAAAGCTCTACCATGCCGCTTTAGGGATATTGTTACAACTTCGATGATCACATGAGGAAAGTATGCCGTTCCGGCTCACCTGCCCACGGGTCATCTTAGCTTGTAACTCTCGAACACTCCATGGTACCCTCAAGCAGTTCCTGCAGGAGACCCACAGTTTAGACTGTACTCCAGGCAAGAGGGCAGGGAACCGTTCTGCCAAATGAGGGTCTTGCTTTTTGCAGGGAATATTATGCGGACTGGTTTTCTCTGTCCGCGCAGTCCGCCTATTTGGGTTGATCTTATAGCTTGTAGCCCGGTGAGGAAAGTATGTCGTTCAGGCTCACCTGCCCACCTGGTCGCAAGCTATAGATCATTTCTATCTTTGGCGAACTGGTTTTCTCTGTCCGCGCAGTCCGCCTATTTGGGTTGATCTTATAGCTTGTAGCCCGGTGAGGAAAGTATGCCGTTCAGGCTCACCTGCCCACCTGGTCGCAAGCTATAGATCATTTCTATCTTTGGCGAACTGGTTTTCTCTGTCCGCGCAGTCCGCCTATTTGGGTTGATCTTATAGCTTGTAGCCCGGTGAGGAAAGTATGCCGTTCAGGCTCACCTGCCCACCTGGTCGCAAGCTATAGATCATTTCTATCTTTGGCGAACTGGTTTTCTCTGTCCGCGCAGTCCGCCTATTTGGGTTGATCTTATAGCTTGTAGCCCGGTGAGGAAAGTATGTCGTTCAGGCTCACCTGCCCACCTGGTCGCAAGCTATAGATCATTTCTATCTTTGGCGAACTGGTTTTCTCTGTCCGCGCAGTCCGCCTATTTGGGTTGATCTTATAGCTTGTAGCCCGGTGAGGAAAGTATGCCGTTCAGGCTCACCTGCCCACCTGGTCGCAAGCTATAGATCATTTCTATCTTTGGCGAACTGGTTTTCTCTGTCCGCGCAGTCCGCCTATTTGGGTTGATCTTATAGCTTGTAGCCCGGTGAGGAAAGTATGCCGCCTCAGGCTCACCTGCCCACCTGGTCGCAAGCTATAGATCATTTCTATCTTTGGCGGACTCGATTCGTTATCCGCATAGTTCGAAGCTTTCCTTGGGATTGCAAGCTGGTTATCTTTAGCGGATTGGTTTTCTGTATCCCCTCAGTCCGCAGGGTAGTTTATAGATCATATCTACAATGAGCGGATTGGTTGACTGTATCCGCTCAGTTCGCAGAATGATTTTCATGTTATACAAGTTTGATTTATTATAAGCGGATTAGTTTTCTGTATCTGCTCAGTCCGCGGAATGGTTTCGCATTATTTGTCAAGTTAACAATCAATGTGCTTTTATAATATGTGCGGTCTGGCTTGCGGACTACAACTATAAGTACCCCTGGCATTATCAGCTGCCTGTTCTCTGAGGCGGATACTGAATAAGTTGATGTCTAAATGCTTTAATCAACAAGGTTCACTATAAATAATATATCATGCGGACTGCAAGTGAAACTCAACAGAGTCCGCCTGAGTTTCTTGGTCCAAAGTGGAACAATATTCACTAATCAGCAAAGGCTCAGGTTTATCAAGCGTGTTGTGCGGACTGCTAAGTATCGGTGCGGCGAGCGTGGAATAATAAATCTCTAACCAGCAAAGAGAGCATTGCAGAAAGCACACATGCCAAAAAATATCCTTTTATTTCATCAAAAAATTTACATCATTCAAAATGTTCGGCGGACTGCAATCTTGCGTCCGCCACTTTTTACAAAAATTACAAAATGTATACATATGCATTGTTCAATCAGTCCGCTGTCTCTTCTCTGGAGGTGCAGGGCTGTCGCCGACGACATCTACTTCTGGAGAATAATCCCTCGAGTCGCTCTCGCTGCTACCCGACCCTGAACTAGTGGCGGACCCGCTATGCGAGCTGCCAGTAGCAGAGGAAGAAGCAGATGTGTCGGACTCAGCGGACAGATCCTCTCCTCGTCGGCTGGATTCAGCGTTGTCCGCAGGGACTTGCTCTTCGCCTTGAGAGCCTCCGTCTTCTTCTTCTTCGTCTTCATCATCATCATCTTCCTCAATAACCTCTTTTCCTTTTTTGGCTCTTTCCATCACTGCGACCTGAGGGGCCAGCTCCGGAAAGATCTCCACAAAGGGGACGCCGCCCACTCCCTCCTTCATGAGGCCGTCGCGGGCAAGCCGCTCAACAGCAACCTCAACTGTCTCCATCACAAAAGGGAGCGTGGCGGCCTGGAATTTATTGTTCTCCAAGTCATAGGCGACCTGCAAAAGCAAGATTGCAAACTATCAGACAGATCGCGGCGAATAGCAAATCTAGATCGCGGCGAATTCAACTCACCGCCAGCTCCTCTCTTTGCCGGGCATTCCTTTCTCCCAGCCGCGCGTTCCTTTCCCTCAGCGCTTTGTTATCTTTCTGAAGCTGTTCATTTTGCCTCAACAGGTCTCTGGCCAGAGTGGCAACATAATGATTTGTCACCACACTGTTCGGAGAGGCCTGAGAGGCCAGCAGAGGGAGGTCGGCGGCGGACACCTTCTTCAGTTCGCTCAAGTTGCGCTTTCCGTAGAGAGTGGAGAGCGCAACATGGGCGTGGCGCGTTATCCGCGGACTCCTCCACGAGGGAAGTGCGGTGGATAAGCGGACATGCTTCTCCTTGCTGTGCCAATGGACCATAGGGTTCCCCCTAAGGTCCCTCTGGCTGATGCCAAAGCCGGTCATGGAGAAGCTTTCGGAGGAGGAGTAGTCCGCTGCGGGATCCCGTTCCTCCTTCCTCTTCTTTGCAACCGCTTCTTTCTTCTCCTTTTGTGTAGGAACAAAGCCGCTTGGCGTCTGCGGCAGGTTGGCGGGCACCGCCAAGGTCGCTGCAAAAAGAGAACCGGTTAAAAAAGCATGGTCGCGGCGGATACAAAAGATGAGTCCGCTAAGCTACTTACTGTCCTCAGGCGTGACGTCCGCTAAGCTCGCTAGCAGCGGAAGGTAGTGCTCAATATCAAGCCTGGCATTGGCCAGGAACTCGACAATTGCGGACTCCAGGTCGTCCAGCTGCACGTTTTTGAAAGCGGAGTCCGCGCGCACCTGCGGATAAGTGTGCGCGAACCCGAGGTCGCCCTCAAAGATTAAGAACCTTGAGGTCCAGTTGTGGATCTTGTTTGGAAGACCCACTACTTTCATCCCCCTGCAATAGAAGTAAATTACACCCTTGTAGGGGCGGCCTCCGGAGGCAGTTATGGAGCGGACAGAGAATATTTTGCGGAAGATGTTCATTGAGAAGGCAATCCTTTCAGATCGTAGGAAAGAGAGGAAGCTGCAGATCGCAGCGACGGTATTCGGCGCGAGCTGGCCGGGCACCATCCCGTAGTGCTCGAAAATTGCGGCAAGCTCCCATAAGAGCGGGAACTTCAATCCGCTGTCGAAGTGGTCAACTGGAATGGCGATCTGGGTCGCCGTCGAGAAGTTCAATCTTTCCTGGTGTGCGGGTAGGCGGACAAGAATGTTGGAGTCCGCCATCTTCTTTTCAACAAAAGCCGCCAGGTCAGCCTCTTTCAAAGTGCATTTTCTGTGGTCGGCAGAGTGGAAGGCGACTGCAGCATCAGTACGCGCGGACACCATGTTGCAGGCCGCAGGGTTTCGTTTACTTCAGGAATTTCCTACATAGAGAAAGCAGAAGGCAGTATTTATAGATAAAATTTCTGACAGCTTTTTGGCCAGTCCGCGCAGGTCGCATACTCAATCCGCACAGTCCGCAAAATGTTTAAAAAACAGCCAAACAAATAGCGCGGATATAAAAGACAAATTAACATTCCAAAAGAGATTCAAGGCCAAGTCGTGGACGTCGCAGTTCCCTATCCGCTCAGATCGCGAATTTTCCCACCTGCAGGTTAACAAGAAGCGGACACAGCGCTAGTCCGCACAGTCCGCCATAGATCAAGCCAAGGTTTATTATAAAATAAGCGGATTTATAATCTGCGTCCCCATAGATCGCGATAAAGGTTTAACCGATCACACCACAGCAATGTTTAAAACAATTATAAAGAAGTATACATTCAACATAAAAAATGAGCACCGCGGACTCAGCGGTCTCTATTTTCAGTTCGCTTCTCTGCCCTATCCCGGCATAGATGAGCCGCCTGATCGCTTATCTGAAGGATTTCACTATATACGCGGCAGAGATGATGATGAATGACGTTTATAGTCCGGTGCATATGGGCAGCTTCCCGGTCTACTCGACTAAGGGGCACCATTGGCTCCGCTGCCGGCCTCGGCTCCTCGTCCGCAGCGCGTGGGACACCACCTGTCGGTGCGGCGATCTCCGAAGCCGCGCGATCTGGTACTCGCGGACTCCGGTCGGCGATCTCTGCAGCCCGCTTCCCTTTCTCCTCACGCACAGACGCGAAGTGTTTGCCCTTGTAGTAGCGGACATCATCCGCGAGCCTTTTCTTCTCCTTATCAGATCTCTCCAGCGCCCTGGAAATGCTGGCGACCTTATCCTTCAGAGCCATCTCGCGCTCAGCAAATTGTTTTTCGCGCGCGGCGAACGCTTCCTCACGCTCCTTGGCTTTCTCCAACTCTTTTTTCAAGCATTCCATTTCGAATTGAAATTTCTTCTCTAACTCTTGAACCATATTCAGGCTGGGTGGCTCGTCTTCCGCGGGTTCCATATTTGAGACCGCGTCAGCACCGGGGTTCGGCGTGACTGTGATCACGCCACTCTCGGTAGAGTCCGGCGGCGACTTCCCACCTGCAACAAAAAAAGTCAACTCCACATTCAAAGGCAGCTCGCGGCGGACACGAAGAAAGGATGAAAAATCACTTTGAGACATAGCAGCAGCGAGTCGCTGACTATCGAAGAAGATTGGACGCCTTGCCCGCTCCGGGTCAAAGACGCTTAATCGCTTCCTCCATTCGCGGTGGACCTTAGCTCTTTTCTCAACAGCAGAGCTTGTCGACACTACAATATCGTCCGTCTCCGTGATGATCTTTATGGGCTTCGATTTCCGCGGCGGCGACCTGTAAAGCCACTTGCGCTGAAAATATTTAGGCGCAGGTTGAAGTTTACCTGACCGCAGCAGCTCCGCGGCAATCCGCAGATCCTCAGCAGCTTTGTCCGTGGCGATCTGCTTCGAGGCTGCCCCGACTGCAGCAACATGGGCAACAATTTGCTTCTTTTGCTCCGTTATCTTCTCCCTCAGCCTCTCCCTCTCCTCTTCCTCCGCAGCGGACAGAGATGGGAGTTCGTCGCCCTTGTCTCCAGCGGTCTCTGCCTCATTCTGCTGCAGTACAACCAGCAAGGAGTCGTGGATTAAGTCAAGTTGGTCGACGTCTATGGAATCAATAATCTCATCCGTGGAAAGACTGACCGTGGAAAGAGAATTGTCCCCCCGGATTTGGGCCTCCGGTGTTATCAGGTCGCTGTCGGGGACTTCTTTGTCGCGCGGCCTGTGTTGCAAGTCCGCCTCCCCGGTCCGCTTGGAGATATTCTTCTCCTTCATAGCACGCAGCTTCTTCTCCACCCGCTCAGCGACGGTCGCTCCGCTCCTCTTCCTCTTCTTCCTCTTGGCTGTCTTCTCAGCAGGATCCGCGACGGACCCCAAAGGCTGGTCTTCTCGGACAGGCTCCGGGTTCGCAGCTGTCGATGCTTTTGGAAGCACACCGTCCTCTTCCTCAGTCCGCCTATCTTCGTCATCCAGGTTGACAATAGGCACCTGGGCATTAGGAGAAGATATGTCGGCCTCAGTGCGTTCGCCAGCAGTATCCGCCGATGTCGCGGTTTTCTGGGAATGGACGGAGTCCGACAAGGTCGTCATCCTCTCGTTCAGTGGTTCAGCATCAACTGCGGCTTCTCCGCGAGCAAATATATCAGTAGGGCGGGCTGACTTCTCCGCGGGCTTCTCGTTCTGGGAGTTTTCTCCTGCGAGGCGGACAGGATCTTGTCTTGCCGGCCTCTTTGCAATTTTCTTGGTCTTCATTGGCGTTGACGGCTCCGAGTCGCCTTTGGAAGTGAGGCTAGAGAGGAATGCACCAAGTCTTGCCATGCCGGACTGGAAAGTGGAGACCGCAAGTGGTGAGTATCGCCCCGTGTCGATCGAGATTCTCGACAGATCCAGACCCTCCAGCAGTATTTATAGCTTTGGCGGCATTTTCGAGGTTTGCGGACTCGGCGGTTAAAGGAACATTTTCGAAGTTTTTCTGGAAACTTAAAAATGTTCGGGGATTATGTTAACCCCTCGGTCCGCAACATACTGCAAGATGCCAAAACCACCCCTCAGCAGGCGCGGACGAAACATGTCCGTCCGCTCAGTCCGGCAACATCGCCAATCGGGCGCCAAGGATGGTACCCCAGTAGCGGACGCAAAGATCTGTCCGCTCAGTCCGCCGGCGCTTTGGGATCAGATTCTCTAAAGTGGCGGACTCAGTGTCTCGTCCGCCCAGGCCGCCGGCCTCCAGTGGCCGCGTCCAGCAGCAGTGGAAGCTCCAGTTCGCGAGCCCAGTCCGCCCCTTCTGTGCGGACTGGCATGTTCTTCCTTTTTGCTTCCCGTCACCACTGCCCGATTCTCCTGTACCCCGGGCAGCCGGTTATTTTAGCCCTGCCCGTTTGGGCAGGCCCCCTATCCTATAAATAGGGGGGAGGTGGTGCACCCAAGGCACGCTGACTCGGACCCAGGAGCCTACTTGTTACAGGCTGCGGACTCGAATCCTGTGCCTTGCGGACTCCCCCTTGCTCTACTTCCCTCAGTCTTTTCCTTTCACTTGTAACTAGATCCTTCTTCAATCAAGGGAAAGCCCGTCGCAAGAGAGGCATTCAGGCCGCGACGGGCGAAGTCTGTTGTTGCCGTGGTTCACGGCCCTGCTCTTCTTCCAGCTCTCATCCGCTTAGTAGATCGCTACTCGCAGTCTCCCTTTTCCCCCTGTGATCGAACAAGTTAGCTGGTTGTGCCTGACTCCCTGTCCTTTTTCGTGCATCAACAGGGTTGACGAATGCGCCATTCGTATTTATGGATCTGATGAATAGGACGTTCAGAGAATACCTGGATCAGTTTGTGATAGTATTTATCGATGATATCCTGGTGTATTCGCGGTGCGAGGAGGATCATTACAAGCATTTACACATGGTGTTAGAGACATTGAGGAAAAGTCAGTTGTATGCAAAGTTCTCCAAGTGTGAGTTCTGGTTATCCTCGATAGCGTTCCTTGGTCATGTTGTTAGTGGAGAAGGAATAGCTGTGGATCCGGCGAAGATAGTGGCGATACGGGAGTGGCCTACTTTGACTACGGTGGCAGAGGTCCGGAGTTTTCTGGGGCTTGCTGGCTACTACAGGCGCTTCGTAGAGAACTTCTCGCGGATAGCACTACCACTCACGATGTTGACAAGAAAGGATCAGAGTTTGTGTGGTCTCCAGAGTGCGAACAGGCTTTTGAAGAATTGAAGAGGCGGTTGACTACG
This sequence comes from Platanthera guangdongensis, assembly GCA_039583875.1. NCBI lineage: Eukaryota > Viridiplantae > Streptophyta > Magnoliopsida > Asparagales > Orchidaceae > Platanthera > Platanthera guangdongensis. The sequence goes on along the minus strand of CM077158.1, from coordinate 169,275,000 downwards.
GCGCCCATTTTATGTTCGCCAAGTGGAACCGAAGGGTTCGAGATCTATAGTGATGCTTCGGGCAGTGGTTTGGGCTGTGTTCTGCTACAGCATGGGAGAGTGATAGCTTATGGTTCACGACAACTGAAGGTTCATGAGAGGAATTATCCGGTCCACGACTTAGAGTTAGCGGCCGTGATATTTGCTCTTAAGCTTTGGAGGCACTATCTGTACGGTGTGAAGGTCGATATTTACACCGATCATAAGAGTTTGAAGTACCTATTGGACCAAAAGGATTTGAACATGAGGCAGAGGAGGTGGATGGAGTTCTTAGGGGACTACACCTTCAAGATACACTATGTGCCTGGGAAGGGAAATGCAGTGGCGGATGCGTTGAGTCGTAAGATTCCCACACAAGCCAATTGGTTATCAGTACATGATGAGAGATTGGTCCAAGAGTTGGAGGCATTTGAAATATCTTGCGTCGATAAGCAGTCAAGTGACGAGGCAAAACTGTTTTGGACAGAGGTGCAATGTGACCTAGCGGATAGAGTTCGGAGGGCTTTGGTTCAGGATAGCAGCATGAAGCAAATCTTGGATGAAGCTTTGGATGGGTCAAATTCCCAGTTTGTGGTTGAAGATGGGTTGCTAAGGAAGGACAGTCGTCTATGCGTTCCTAGTGCGGATAATATTCGGGAGGAGTTGATGTATGAGGCTCATCATACCAAGTACTCAATCCACCCGGGAAGCACTAAGATGTATAGAGACATGAAGAAATTATTCTGGTGGCCGGGTTTGAAGAAGAATGTGTCACTTTATGTGGCCAAGTGCCGTACTTGTGCATTGGTGAAGGCGGAATGCCAGAAGCCCGGAGGTTTCTTGAAATCCCTTCCTATCCCAGAATGGAAGTTCGACGATATATCTATGGATTTTGTGCACGGTTTGCCGAAGTCGCAGAAAGGAAATGACGCCATTTGGGTGGTCGTAGATAGATTGACAAAGGTGTCGCACTTTATCCCAGTGAGAAAGGAGGATCCAGTGGAAAAGTTAGCCAAACTCTACGTGGATAATATTGTACGATTGCATGGTGTGCCTAGAAGTATTGTTAGTGATTGAGATGGACGCTTCACGTCAAATGACTGGAGGTTGGTGCATGGTCTGTTGGGTACTAAGCTAAAGTTTAGCACAACATTTCACCCGCAGACAGATGGCCAAACCGAGAGAGTCAACAGGACTATGGAGTACATGCTTCGCATGTGCGTCCTAGATTTCGGGAAGCATTGGGAGGATCACCTGTACATGGTGGAGTTTGCTTACAACAAGAGCTTTCAGACAAGCATTGGAATGGCGCCTTTTGAAGCCTTGTACGGAAGGAAGTGTCGTACGTCGTTGTCTTGGTTGGAGGCAGGCGAATCAAAGTTGTATAAACGTCAAGCGGTGGAAGATGCCACTTCAATGATACGGACAATTCAGGAAAGACTGAAGATTGCTCAGGATAGACAGTCAAAGTATTACAATGCCAAACATAGAAATGTGGAATTCAACGTTGGCGACATGGTATATTTGAAGATCAAGCCGTTCAAGGGTGTATCGCGGGTTCGACGCTTGAAGAAGCTGAGTCCGAGATACCTTGGACCATTTGAAATCCTGGAGCGTGTTGGCGAGGCGGCGTATAGATTAAAGCTGTCGACGGAGTTGAGTAGGCTGCATGATGTATTCCACGTATCGGTGTTACGTAAGGCAGTGCAAGAGCCTTCGCAGATCGTTGCGGATAATCAGGTACCGGTTGACTATGAGTTAACAACAAGGGTCAAGCCAGTGCGAATTGAAGATGTTGCAGTCAAACGACTCCGCAACAAGGAGGTCCGAATGGTTAAAGTCCGTTGGGATAATTGCGGACGTGAGGAGCTTTCTTGGGAGCGAGAGCAAGCTATGTTGGAGGAATACCCCGAGTTATTCCACTCAGGTATCATTTAGCTTTTGTGTACCTTTGCTTAATTTCGGGACGAAATTCCTTAAGTGGGGGAGATTTGTAACGCCCCGAATTTTGTGTGCGAGTCGGTCGCGGAAAAAGAGTTTTTGGTGCCTGTAGGGGTACACGGCCTAGGACACGGGCGTGTCCAAGGCCGTGTCTGGCTGGTGATTTTTTGGTCATTTTCAACCCGAGAAGGACACGGCCAGGAACACGGCTAGATGACACGGGCGTGTCATCCGACACGGGCGTGTGCCAACCCGTGTCCCTACCCGTGTCCTGATGGGTCGTGTCCGTTGTCGTGGCGGTTATGTGTGACACGCCCACGAACACGGGCGTGTCGAGGAACCCGACACGGGCGTGTCAGGTCAGACACGGGCGTGTCTTGGCCCGTGTGCGTTTCTCAGTTCGACGATCGTGCCTGGATCGAGGCACACGGCCATGGACACGGTTGTGTGCCAAGCCGTGTACGGCCCAGGTCTGGGGAATTTTGTGCAGATCCGAGCTATTCATTTTCTTTAATTAGGATCCGATGGCCCAGATTTAACCCTGCTCTGTTAAGGCCGGGAATAGGGAGTTATTCCCTCATTTTTCTCTCCAAAGTTCTCCCCTTCCAAAGTGAGAGAGGAGAGGAAGAAGAAGGAGGTTTCCGGCCGCCGGCGGAGCATCGGAGTACCGTTTCGAAATCGGAGAGCGGATCCACGGAGGGAAGGTCATTGCGAAGAGTTCTAACCGCGTAGTTTTTCCATGGCGCCAAAACGGACTACAAGGGTAACGATTCTCAACTCGAGCGCTTGAAGCTCTTTCTTTCTGCATAGGGAATCCCGCTCCCGCGAGTATGCGGTGAGTGCGTGGTGTTCCTTGGGGTTGACGGGAATAGTCCCCCTTGTGTTGCATGTAGAGCCCGAAATCGTAAGTACGGGCATAGGCATTGTGTGTGAAGCCTACCCGGACGTGTTTTGTCTGGATCGGTGATGTTGCATTTGAGGTGGTTTTGCCGGAGAAGACTCCGTGCTTTGGATTTTTCGGGTTTCCACGCGGTAGATTGCAGCAGGGATCCTTGAAGGTTAGCTTCAAGGCATACCAGGAAAATTGAGCGGAAACGTGTTCTGCTAACTTGGCGGTCTGGGAACCGGCCTTAATCATAACTGGGTTATGAGATTGTTTTGGAAAATTTGGGATCCGAGAGAAGCTTGGCCCGCGCAAAGTTCCTTAAATTGGACATGCGGCGTGAGCAACGGGCAAGTGGAATTGGACCTAGGCTATGTGGTTCGGTGCGAGAGACCCGAAGACGGGGACTGGCCGTTGGCATAGTCGGAGCCTTAGACGGTGGTCAGAAAGGCTAAATGCTCACATGTTGTTGCCATCCTGGGGGTGGTGGTGAATGCACTGATGGGTCAGGGTTCACCATGAATGTGCCCTGAGTGCACGGGGTGTTTGGCCTTGCGAGCCTACACCTGTGGCGAATTATAATTGCGATATATATATTGTTCGGCTAATGTTATGCAGGGAAAGAGCACCGCCGTCCCGAGTAAGGGGCGGGGTCGTTATAATTTGGTCGGCTTTTAGCTGACCGTTGCTTTATTTGCCACCGTGCGGTGGTATGTGCTTGCAGGTGCTACGGAGCCGAGCGCCAAATAGCGGGCTGGAGCCCATGTTGTTGTGCTGGCCCTAGAAGGCCGTAGAATAGCTATTTTTATATTTGTCATGTGTGGCTGGCCTGCGAGCCGATGTATGTAAAACACTCTTTATTAAGTGAACATTTGTAAGGCCTTAAGGCCATGTACCTGTTTCTGTGTTTTTGGGGTTTCATTCCTGTTGTTGTAGCTGTGGACATTCATATTGATGGAATTAATTTTGGGTTCTTTCAACTTTAAAATCTTCCGCTAGAATGCTCTGTGATTAGGACGAGTAGTCTTAATTGGTTGGTTTGATTATTCATTTAGTAACCTTTCCGACTGTCTGTAGTATATGGCGTCGGGTTCCAGCTGGACCTTCTGTTATATGCCATGCGACGGATGGGGGTGTTACAATGGTCACCGACATTGGTGGATTCCTTTGGAGGTTATCCGGAGCCCCGATCTTCGGCAATGCTCGCCTAGTGATTAGTCTACTTTCTCCCTACGCGTGACCGAATGATTCACCGTGATTCCATTTTTGAGTAATAATAAAATTTTGATACGCATTGTGAAAAGTATAAACTATTTTGTATACTTAGAAATTTCTTCTGTTATATATTTACGCGCGCGAGCATGCGACTTCGCATGGTACTTCGTATCGCAATTTCTTTGTTAACTAGTATTTTTCCCTATCTCCTTAGATTTTGTTTGCTCGGGACGTGCAAATAGTTAAGTCTGGGGGTGATCATAGGCGCACGACCACTGGACATATTGCGCACGACCACCGGTCGTGCGCCACTGATCGTGTGCATTGATTCCTCTTTTCTGGAGTCTTGTCTGGGTAATCGCACGATCATTGGACTTAGTGCGCACGACCACTGGTCGTGCGCCACTACTCGTGCGCATTATCCCAGTTCTTCTTTCTGATTTTCCATGCCAGTGCGCACGAGCACAGAACATAGTGTGCACGACCACTGGTCGTGCGCCTGTGATCGTGCGCATTGTTCATTTCTGCTTTTGTATAAGTAGTGTAGGTTCTGCCCTAATTGGAGATCGCTCATTTTTCCTCCGCCGTTTTCGTCTCTGAGGAGTGATTCCGCCGTCCTCCTTCAATCTCCACACTAGGGAGGTGCTCCGGGCAAGCTTTCACCGCCAAATCCAAGACGGAGCTTCCTCTCGGCCTCCTCCTTCATCCTTGAGCTTCAAGAAGGGCTTGACCTAGCTTTCTCCATCAAGCTAGGGGAAGTTGTGCCATCCTCCACCGGATTGTGACACGAAGAAGACGGGCCATTGGAAGGTGGTGACAACCCTTCTCTACCCCGGACGCAGTTGCGGACCGAGCTTGGACGTGGATTGACAACCCGACGATTCCAACCGTGAATCGTTTTTATGCTAGCTCATTTTGGTTAAGATCATGTACCCGCATGTATTTTGGTTAGCGGTAGAATCCTTTTTATGCTAGCTCATTTTGGTTAGGAGCGTAGCCTCCTTATTTATCTTTGTTTACCTCACCGTAACCCAAGCCCCATCTCTTCACCAAAAGTCCTACAGATTCACGCTTGAGTCGAACTAGTACCGTGGAGAGAGTGTGAACGGGCCAGCATTTGGTCCCCTACATTGGTGGATTCCTTTGGATGTGATTCTGAGCCTCGGTCTTTGAAAAAGCTCACCTCAATGGCCTGCCTACTTTCTTCTTACGCGTGACCGGAAGATTCACCGTGATTCCATTTTTGAGTAGTAATAAAATTTTGATACGCATTGTGAAAGGTATAAACTATTTTGTATACTTAGAAATTTCCTCTATTATATTTTTACGCCCGCGAGCATGTGACTTCGCATGGTACACCATATCTCAATTTCTTTGTTAGCTAGTTTATTTTCCCTATCTGCATAGATTTTGTTTGCTCGGGACGTGCAAACAAGTAAGTCTGGGGGCGTTATGAGTCCTATTTATATATTGATTTTCGGACTCATCTGGGCTAGTTTTCTATCACTTGCGCTTCACTTTTAGTTCGTTATCGTATATATTTCATCTTATCTTTATTTCCATAGAAAGTGCGCACTTAGGCCCATGGTTGTGTATTTTTGTTACTTTTATAGATTGTACTCCTTTTTGTGATTGCCTAGAATGTCTGCACATATCAGTGACTTGTTTTCCTATTGGTATAGGGGTCGTGTGCGTGTTCTGGGATTGTTTGGAAACAGGAATACTACGCACGATCATCGGACCTATAGCGCACGACCACTAGTCATGCGCCACTGATCGTGCTCACTATTATTCATTTTCACAGTTCTGTCTGGTGCAAACACACGACCACTGGACACAGTGCGCAAGGCCACTTCTCATGCACCACTGATCGTGCGCATTGATTCCACATTTTCTGGAGTTCTGTCTGGGGTAATCACACGACCATTGGACATAGTGCGCATGTCCACCGGTCGTGCACCACTGCTTGTGCGCGTTATCCCAGTTTTTCTTTAGTTCTTCCATGCCATTACGCACGATCACTAGATATAGTGCGCACGACCACTGGTCGTGCGCCAGTGATCGTACGGGTTATTATTTTTGTTGTCTATAAATTCGCAGGTTCCGCCCTAATTCCATATATCTCGACATATCTTCGTGGTTTTCTCCTCCGATGAAGGGTTCCACCGTTCCCCTTCATCTTCCACCATAGGGAGGTCCTCCGTGCAAGCTTTCACTGCCAAATCCAAGCCAGAGCTTCCTCTCGGCCTCCTACTTCATCTTTGAGCTTCAAGAAGAGTTTAACCTAGCTTTCTCCATCAAGTTAGAAGTTTGTGCCATCCTCCACCGGCTCGTGACACGAAAACGACGTGTCCATTGTGAGTGAGTGACAGCCTCCTCTACCCCGGATACGGTTGAGGTCAGAGCTTGGATGCGGATTGACAACCCGACGATTCCTTCCGTGAATCCTCAGCAAGACTTCAGATCCGGTCGATTTCGCACACTTTTCTTCTCTTGTTGTTGATAATGTAACTTAATCTCTTTGTATATGCTGAAGTATGTTTATTTTATAAAATGTTTATATACAATCATGTCTATGTGGTTTTATATTTTCGTTATTTGCTTGAGGTGCGCATTTATTTTCCATCCTCCACCACATCTGGTTGTGCCGCACTAGCAATTGCTAGTGGCATGTGTAGTGAAGAGGTGCTCTCGACCCTCATTCTGGCATTCTCACCATCTCATCTACAAGCCTACTCGTCCATCCACCCAACGATTCGATGCATAGTGGCCCATGTAGTTTTCCATCGAGCCTGGCAAAGCATTGTATTACGGTATTTCATAGGAGTAGTTGAAAGTGTTTTATTTTCATTTTCTGCAATAATCAAAACCCCCCTTTGTTAACTCTGACCTAAGGACTTCAATCTGTTGGATCCCTAGTTGGATTTGGGCTAGGTTCACTAACTAGGATGATTGACCCACCATGTATAGCCAGGGTCATGTCTGTGTCCTAGAGTTTAGGATAAGTCCTTAGAATCAACCTTACATGGAACAAACAACAGAAGACTTCAAAAGACTCAAGACTTAGAAGAAAATCAAGTTTAGAAAGTGAGTTCGACATTCGTCGAACTCAGCTCGATGATAGTCGTGCTCCGCTCGTCGAACTCAGAGTAAATTCTCTTAGTTGTGCTCGACGATATTTGAGCTCAGGTCGACGAAGCCTAGAATTTCAACTTCAACACATTCTTTACAGAATACTTTCTCTGAACTCATGTAGACAAAGTCCAATTATCAGCTCGACGAAGTGTGACCACAGAATTGGGAAGTTATTCACAAAAAATAGTTAGCTGAGCTCTTGTCGATGATCTTGGATCTCAGGTCGACAAACTTGGTTCTAAGGTCGACGAACAAGAATTCTCTGGTCGACAAACATGATTTCTCTGGTCAACGAACTTTGATCTCAGGTCGACGAAATCTGTTCTCTGGTCAACGATTTCTGTGAAGTTCCAGACTTAGTATTTCCCTCAATTTCTGTCCTTATTCCATATTATCTAGCAATATTTTCCTGAGTAATTAATGCATATATTCTCTGAATATAGCCGTTAATGACTGCATTGATTATGGTCTTCATCATGTTAAATATTTGCTTAATTAATTGGGACAGTTGGGGAAATTCATTAATGCAAATATTCTCTCCAACCGAATAAAAGAGTCAAGATTCAATGAAATGGAATTCAAAATTCAAAGGAGAATTCGACCCAAGATATTAAAGAGTTTTTTCCTTACAGTCTGGATATTGGAATACAGATACAGAAAAGATCTACAGTAAAACATTCTGAATATCCTCTAAAAAGAAAACATTTTGTTTTCTCCTTGACCTTACTGAAGAGGAACAAGAACAACAAATACAAATCAAGAGTATTCTTCAAATTCCACTCCAGGATTCTTCAAGTATAACAAACTTCTATCAGTCAGAAGTTTCTGGATCATCATATCAAGTCAAGGCTGAAGACTGAAGACCTACACCCTGTGCAAGGCTCCAAGTGATATTGAAAGGAGTTCTTGATAGTAGAAAATCCACTAATTTTCTCTGTTAAATAGAGAAAGAGAAGACATCATCAATCTCTCTCCCTCCTCTGTATAAAGGATTTATTAACTTCCTTCAAAAGTTTATTTGATTTTTGAGCACCAGATCAAAAGCTCATTGGTGGCAGTCACCTGTTCAAAACCTGCTAGTGCATTCCTACCAGGATGGTAGAGGAGTGGATGTACCCAGGTTGGGCAACCACTATAAAATTTCTTATGTTGTCTAGTTGCCCTTTTTCTTGTTGTTCTTGTTGTGGCTTTGATAGATTAGGCTAGTTGTGCGATATTAGATTAGATTGACTTAGATTGCTTTTGCTTTCTATTAATCTTGGTATCTCTCTTTTTCATTACTTTGATACTATTTAAAATAACAAAAAGATTTTAGATTACTCTATTCACCCCCCCCCCCCTCCTCTAGAGTAAATCAGGTCTAACCTCATCTTTCAATTAGTATCAAAGAAGTTTCCTTTGGTTGTACAAGCTAACCCTTGAACCAAAAGATCCTGTTATAGATCTGAACTTAGGATTACTTAATTCACAGCATGACACAGAACAAAGACTATGCAAGCACCAGACCTCCAGTTTGCAATCTGAACAAGATTGTAATTTAGAAGGCAAGAATTATATTGTACATGAATTCTATTGATGAGGACATCTACAATTCTATTTTGATAGGTCCTCCTCAACCAACAGCATCTACATCTACATCAACATCAAGCACTCATGTTGTTCCATCACCTGAGTGGATAAATGCACAGAAAAAAGGCAAAGATTGCAAATGCTAAAGCGATGAACATATTGGCACAAACTATGTCAGATGACATATTTCAAAAGGTGGCTAAGTGCACATCTGCAAAGGCAATCTGGGACTCACTTAACCAGATGGTTGCTGGTTCAGTAGATGAGAGAAAAGATAGAAGATCAACTCTTATCTCCCAGTATGAGAACTTCAAGAAGGATGAATCAGAATCTGTTAGTGACATGTACAACAGATTAAGTTTCATTATCAGTAAATTGAAGACCTTGGACAAAGACATCTCTCTCACTGAGATGAATGATAAAATCCTCATGTGCTTCCCAAGCTCATGGGATTCAAGGATCTGGCCAATTATGGAGGCCAGAAGTCTTAATGAGATTTCCATAGAATCTCTCTTGGGAAAACTCAAATCTTATGTGCAGTTGATCAAGTCCAGAGAAGCTGTAGAACAAAGGACTCCTCCACAAGCAAGAAAGGAGCAGAATATAGATTTTGAAGCTGCTAAAGAAACTGAAGCTCCAACACCAAATGAAGAACTCCTAAGTCTCTTAGCCAAGAGATTCTAAAATATATCTAAGAAGGACTTCAAGAGAAAGTCATCCAGGCAGGATGACAAACTCAGGTATGATAAAATACCCACTAAAAATAGTGTGTTTTAGGTGCAGTAAACCAGGACACTTCATCTCAGTGTGTCTTGAAAATCAAAAGAAAGAAAGGAGAAGAGAGAAAGACTCCAGAAGATAGAAATACAGCAGGCCTTCCAACAGTAAGTACAAAAAGAAGGAGAAGGGCTTTGTTGCTGAAACTTGGAGTGATATAGAAGATGAGTCCACATCCTCTAGCTCTAATGAAGAGGAAGAAGAGGAAAAGGCAAGTGAAGTCTACCTCATGACTATCAATGCCTCTTGTAGCCCATCAGATGCTGAAGAACAATCTAACAATGAAGAATCTGAATCTGAAGCTGATCAGGTACTATCTTCATTTGATTATAGTTCTAATAATTTTAAAATTGAATTTAAATTCATGTGTATAGACTTAATAAATACTGAAGAAGAAATTAAGACACTTAGAGAAAAATTATCTGAACAAGAAAACCTTATTTCAAAAAACATTAAATTAAAAGATGAATTAACATTAGCTCAAGAGCAGATAATTTCATTAAAATCTGAGTTAGTTGAGGCTACAAAACTTGAAGAATCCCAAAATGGGAGAAGCATCAAGTTGATGGACATCACAAGCATAGTAAATGCAAGATTAAATGGCAAGCTGGGCTTAGGTGGATCATCAAGCCAACCCTCACTGATTCAGAAAAACATGTTAACAACTCCCATTAAATTTGTTTCTAAAAAAGGAAAAGAGAAGATATGAAATAATGCTAATCAAACTGAATTAAAATCTAAGAATAAGAAAAGGAAAAATAAAAATAAAAATCCTAACTTTAACAATGTTCAACAGATTTCTTCGAATGCAGATCGACGAAATATGTATAGTTCGTCGAACTCCAGTCGACAAACTCCGAACGTAGATTTATATTATAATTATTCATTGAACTACGATCGACGAAACCAGTATGGTTCGTCAACCTCAGATCGATGATTTTGAGGCTCAGAAAATGACTACTGTCATTCTCTGAGTGGAGTTCGACGAACTCATCCAAATTCATCGAACTCAGTTCAATGAACTCACCAGAATTCGTCGAACGAAGTTCAGTTCAATAGAAATTTTAATTATTCTAAAACTTATAACCAACCAAGATCCACTATCAATAAATTTGATCAATGGATTATACCACCTAGAAGATATCACCCCTTAGGTTGCAAATGTCAACCTGAATATTCATTTATTTCCAGTTTTAACTATGTAAAGAAAGAAGGACCCAAGGTAACCTTGGTCAGGAATGGCTAATCTGTTTTATTGCAGGTGAAAGACTATCCTACTATAGAGCAACAGTGGTATTTAGATAGTGGCTGTTCTAAGCATATAACTATAAACAAGGCCAACTTAACTCATTACAAGGTAAAGCTAAGACCAAAACTAATATTTGGTGACTCCAATTATGGCCAGACTGAAGGCTATGGAAAAGTGAAGATTAGAGTTGTCACCTTCAGGAATGTAGCTTATGTAAGTGGACTGAAGCATAACCTTATCTTCATAAGTCAATTATGTGATTAAAGGTATCAGGTATCATTCACTAACACTTCCTATATTATTACTTCTTTAGAAAACCAAGTAGTTTTGACTGGCACTAGAATAAGAAACAATTACTTAGTTAATTTTGAATCTGCCAAAACAAAAATCTGTTTATTTAATTCAACTAGCAACAATAATGACCTTTGGCATAGGAGATTAGGTAATGTTAATCTGAAAAATATTGTCAAACTATCTAGGGACAACCTTGTTAGAGGATTGTCTTCTTGCCCCTACAAGATCAAAAGCCTTTGCAGGGCTTCTCAATTAGGCAAGCAATCTAAAAGTAGTTTTAAATCATTAAACAAAAGTGACTCACCTAAGATATTGTACTTACTACATATGGAACTTTTTGGCCCTATTGCAGTACAAAGTCTAGGAGGATAATCTTATACTTTAGTGATTGTAGATGACTTCTCTAGATTCACTTAGGATTTCTTTCTGAGATCTAAGTCTGTTAACTTCAAGGTTCTTACAGATTTTCTCAAGAACATACAGATTGAGTACTCTACTCAAGTTGCATTGATCAGAAGTGATCATGGTACTGAATTTGAGTCTCTTCTTATGCAAGAGTTCTATAGGAAGGTATCAGACACTGCATCTCAGTTCCTAGAACACCTCAATAAAATGGGGTTGCTGAAAGGAAGAATAGAACACTAATTTAATCAGCAGGCACATTACTTGAAGATGCTTATATGCCCCTATCCTTTTGGGAAAAGGCTGTGAGCAGAGCAAATAATGTACTGAATAGAAGTCTTATACACAAACTTAAGAATAAGACTCCTTATGAGCTACTTAAAGGGAAAAACCTAAAGTAGACTATTTTAAAATATTTGGTTGTATATGTTATATTCATAACAAAGACAAAAAATATATTAGAAAGTTTGAAGCTTAGGCTGCAGAGGGAATTTTTTTATGATATTCCCAAGTCAACAAAGCTTATAGGGTGTTTAATAAATCTACTTTAAAAATTGAGGAATCTATACATGTAACTTTTGATGAAGCTATCATGTCTTATATGGAGAAAGAAATTTATACCAATAGCGCATTACATGTACCTCACTTATGTGAGAGATTGGATGATCTAACCCTCACCCAAGAGGTTCCAATACATCCCTCTCCACAAGTTGAAGAAGAAAGTGAAGAAGAAAGTTTAGAGGTGGCTGAAACCTATCCAACAGCTATTGAAATTTTACAAGAGGAATTTATCCCCCAACATGTTGAACAACCAACTCCACCTATTGATTTTATCACACTTAGAGATCACCCTATATCTCAAGTGATTGGAGACATTTCAGTTGGTGTGCAGACAAGGCATCAACTCAACCAAGACTTGATGCATGCATGCTTTATATCTCAAATTGATCCCCAATTCATTAAAGATGCAGAGCTAGATCCCCACTGGATTGTTACAATGCAAGAGGAGCTCAACTAATTTGAGAGATGTAGAGTATGGGATTTAGTTCCAAGACCCAAAGACTACCCAGCCATTGGAACTAAATGGGTATATAGAAACAAGCTTGATGCCCAAGGTGTCATCATAAGGAATAAAGCAAGGATTGTTGATCAAGGTTATAGGCAAGAGGAATGAATTGATTATGACCAGACTTTCGCACCTGTTGTAAGGTTGGAAGCAATCACGATCTTCCTTGCCTATGCTGCCTACAAGAAATTCAAGGTTTATCAAATGGATGTCAAAAGTGCTTTTCTGAATGGAGAACTTAAAGAAGAGGTTTATGTTGAATAACCTCCTGGTTTCATCTCTCCAACTTATCCCACATACGTCTTTAAATTGCATAAAACTCATTATGCTCCAAAGCAAGCTCCAAGAGCTTAGTATGAAACCTTAGCTAGCTTTCTCTTAGAGAATAAGTTTTCTAGGGGTATAGTGGATAGGACATTGTTCACTAGACACCATAAGGATAAAATTTTATTAGTACAAATTTATGTAGATGTCATCATTTTTGGGTCTACAGATTCCAAACTATGCAAGAGATTCTCTGACCTCATGCATTCAAAGTTTGAAATGAGTAGCATGGGTGAGTTTTCCTACTTCCTTGGTCTCCAAGTGAAGCAGCTACCTGATGGCATCTTCATATCCCAGACTAAGTATGCTAAGGAGCTTATCAAAAAGTTTAGGATGGCTGATGCCTCAGTAAAGAAAACACCCATGGCTTCTAATACTGTAATTAACTCTAATGAACATCGGAAACCTGTTGATCAGAAATTATATAGGGTCATTATTGGGTACCTGTTATACCTTACAGTAAGCAGACAAGATATAATGTATGCTACATGTCTTTGTGCTAGGTTCCAAGTGAACCCTAAAGAATATCACCTAATTTTCTTAAAAATGATTTTAAGATATATAAAGAGTTGTCCTATTCTAGGACTTTAGTGTCCCACTGAATTAGAGTTTGGGTTAACTGGATACTCAGATGTTGACTTTGTTGGATGCAGAGTAGACAAAAAAAGTACCTTAGGAACATGTCAGTTCCTTGGTATGAGATTAGTCTCTTGGTTTTGTAAGAAGCAGTCATCTGTGTCTACTTCAACTGCTGAAGTAAAATACATAGCAGCTGGTATTTGCTGTTCCCAGATACTGTGGATTCAGAACCAACTTCTAGACTATGGGTTAAACTTATATAATTCAACTCTACTATGTGACAACACAAGTGCAATTTCCATTGCATAAAATCCAGTCCATCACAGTAGGACTAAGCATATAGACATTAGGCACCATTTCATTAGAGAGTGTGTAGACAAAAATAAAATTTATCTTGTCTATATCTACACCGATTTGCAAATAGCAGATATCTTCACCAAACTTTTGGATGAGAGGAACCATTTGTTCTTCATAAATCAGCTTGGTATGATAAATGGAGAAGCCTTGATTTAATTTCTATCTATGGTCAACGAATTTTTCAAAGTTCGTCGAACGGAGATCGACGAACTCTCTGTGAGTGAAGTTTTATTCGTCGAATGGAGATTGACGAATTGGCTTCAAAAAATTTTCATCGAACTGAACTCGACAAAATGTTTTCACATCTTCTAACTGAGATCGACGAATTCTTTTGACTAAAAAAAATTTTGTCGACCTCAGGTCGAACAATTTTTATTATTCGTCGAACGGAGTTTGCCGGTTCATATTCTGAAAACCTTATATCTAGGTTTTCTTCCACCTCCGTCCCGAGCTTTTAGTTCTCTTGCACTTGATCTCTTTGTTTTTTGTTGCAGGTGAATTCATGGCGATTCTGGCGAGAACTCTTTCTGCAATGAAGTCTACATGGGTTTTGATATTGACTTTGAGTCCTTTCAGCATTTTGACCCGATTTTTATGGAAATTCTGAAATTATTTGAAGAACAAAATCTGAAGCAGTTCATGACTCACAGATTCAAGATACATATGATAGAGATAAAGGAATGGGTATTTACATCTACAACATCAGAAGATACTATGGCGGGAACAATTTCTGGTAACAACGTTTCCCTTTCCCCCACTATACAAACCAAAGTTTTCGGTCTACTGAATGGTGATGAAGAAATCGAAATAACTAATGAGGAATATGAGAATCTGCTGGTCAAGATGGGTCACTCTGGAGAGAACCCAAACAAGTTGTTAAAGAAAAACCTTTCTGCCGAGTATAAGTTCTTGGCTGATGTTGTCGGGAAAGTGCTGCTGGGCAAACACACTGCCCACGACTACATCACTACGCACCAGTTCATGGTGATGGGTTCTCTGGTAGAGAAGAAAGCAAAAAAATGGGGCAAACTGCTATTTGAGTTAATCAAGAAGAAAAATAATAAGAATGAAGTGTGCTTTGGACTGATTCTGGGAATCGTCCTTCACGAAAAAGCTCATAAACATCTAGTCTCCATGCCAGTGTTTATCATTGCCTCCAAAAGTCTTACCTCTGCTATATTTGGCAAATGGGAGAGGAAGATCACCAAGCCATCCAAGGATTCATCCTCCTCAAGAACTTCTGAGAACACCAAGACCGTAACAACCGCTCCTCCGCCACCAGAAGAAGTTCCTTCCACCACCACCATTCCTTCTCCTCCTCTACCTCAACAACAACAACAACATCAAATTCATCTACCCACACCAACTCCATCACTAGTTTAATATCCAGTTCCTACTTCACCAACTCACCAACAACATCAACCGACACCAGCATCAACCCCAGTTCCATCTCCTGAGCACATCACTCCACCTCAATCTCCACTTCCACCTCATTTAACTGACCCACACCCTGACACATTTATCTCATCCCACTCCTTCAATCTACTATTTCCTCCACCATCTCCACATCAGGAACCCATCTCCTCCCCCACAACAACAGTTCCCCTTTCTATAACTGCAACACCCTCTATTTCCATCCCTCCACTCACCCAAATTGACATTCCCTCTACTGTACCTGACTACACACATATAGATATGTCCAGTGCATTCTCTATCTAGTCAAATTGTGGTCATCACACTCCATACTCTTCCATTGCTCCAGAATCTCTCTATCTAAACTTTTCTGATATTGCTAAAGATATTCTAGCATTCATCTCTCCCACCCTTACTAAGCTTATAACTGATGCTTTAGCTCCCCTTACTGCTTCCATCACATCTCTTTCTAAAAAAGTTTCTGCCTTATCCCCTGTACCTTCCTCGGGGGACTGGCTTCAGGAACCCCTGAAACTAGTCAGGGGGAGATGCTCTGTGATGAAGAAGCTCCAGCAGCAACAGTAGAAGCAGCAGAAGCAGCAACAGATTCGATAATGTCTGATGATTCTTCAGAAGACATAGCTATCCCTGCTGATATAATAGATTTAATTCACTCTGATATAGATATGGATGAGTCAGTTATAGCTAGAATAAAAACTGTTCGTGATTGTATTATAAATCCCACAGTTAATCTGAATTATTTATTAGATTTATTCAATCTTGTTTACAAAAATAATCTACCCAACCTTGATGTACAGCTATCCAAAGCTATAGTTCAATACACTGCACCAATAAGCCACACAGTTGTCAAGAAACTTAAGGCTAGTTTGGCAGTAACAGAGCCACCAGTTGTATCATCCCCTCCCAAGGACATTTCTTCTCCAAAGTCCATCTCAACTCCAACATACAAGATGGATGACAGTCCTCTTCCTGATCTAGATTAGATCATTATGGCAGATATAGAAGAAGAAAAATTTTTAAATTCTAAAAATGTTGTTGAGACCGTTGCTCTAGTAGTTCCAGAACCTCCAACACAGCCTCAGGCTGCAAAGAAAATTTCAAAAGATCTTCTACAGGCCATTAATGCCTTATAAGATAATCCTCCAGGATCTTCTGATGATGAAGATGCGAATGATGATTCTGATGATAGCTCTACTGCTAAGAAGAAAATTTCCAAGAAGAGAAAGGCTGCTCCCATTGCTGCTCCCAAACCAAATCCTAAACATGATACACCATATTATATCCTATAGAAAATCACTTCATATCCTGGGATGCCAGCTTGGATGTGTCTTTCAAAGAATGAACAGAAAGCTAGAAAGAAAAGTAGGAGGTACTCTACTCCCCCTCCTCAAAGAAACTGGAGAGGTTCTCCTCCTCCTCCTCCTCCTGTTGCTAGTGCGTCAGGCAACACTCCTCAGAGGTCTACCTCTTATGCTCAAACCTACCATAGACATCAAGGTAGATCATCAACATCTCAAGGAAGCAGCTAGCAGAGGTATTCCTCCAGCCTGCAACATCAACAACAACAACATCAACAACAGCAGCAGCAACAACAAGCTCCTGAAACAGATAAAGCTGAAAATCCTAAAAGGCCAGAGTCTCCACCTATTCCCTTTGTTGATCCAGAAACTGAGACAACTTCTAGAATGGCCATGTTCTAGGAATGTGTTGGATTATCAATGATCACTAATGCTAAAGCTGAAGGAAGAGGTCCATCTCAATATACTACAATGTCTACCTATATAAAAGAAGAGTTAAAATGTATGAAAAGGCTAATAAATTCTTTAATGTAGATGCTTACATGAATATACATCCAGAGGCTGTTGTGCCCAGAGCTACCTCTCTTAATATAATTGGAGTTGCTGACATGATTATGTCCAAAAGAGAATCAGGTAATCCAAATAGAGAAATCAAATTTACACAGCCTTCTGACCAAGAGAAAGGTGACAAGCAAAAGGAAAAGCTAAAGAAAAAGAAATGAAATATTTTATTTAGTTTATGCTTGTCTGAAGTCTTTAGTTATTTACTGTCACAAAGCTACTATGTAAATATCTGCTGAATGTTTCAATTTTTCTGCTAGATATATTTTTCCTGCTTTGTGAATGTTTTTATTTAATTTGTATTACTGACCTCACCCAAATAGGGGGAGATGGTTGGATCCCTAGTTGGATTTAGGCTAGGTTCACTAACTAGGATGATTGACCCACCATGTATAGCCAGGGTCATGTATGTGTCCTAGAGTTTAGGCTAAGTCCTTAGAATCAACCTTACATGGACCATGATGCAGGTTAAAACTCCAAAATTATTTGCGGTCACGCGGCGACCCGGCGGTTTTATTTGCGAAAAAAGGCGGAAGTGAATTTATTTAAGAAAACGGGGCGCGCGTATTTATTTATTTATTTTGGATATAAAAAAGGTTGTGATCGAGTTTTAACGAAAGGAGGCAAGTGCACTTATCGTGAGTAGTACAGGATATTCCGGGTGGAATATCGAGGTCGTATTGTTCTCGGGTCCGGTTCGATTATTTCTACTCTTCCCTGGAGGGGACTATTATTTTACCGATAATTATCTTGTCGGGATATTTTATATAAAAATACAGAAAATGGCGGAAAGAAAATGAAAGCAATAAAAAGAAAGCTTGAAGGTGGTGCCGATGAAGAGCTTAGCTCGATGGCACCGAAAAAACAATTGAACTAAAATAGACTTTAAATAAAAAGAGCTCCTAAATTTCTAATTAATTAAGGCGGAGACTTGGCCGTGGAGGTTCCACTAAAATGAGCTCACCTATCTCTAGGACTATCGCTCACCTGAACGCTAAGACTATTCGACCGAACGCTAGTCCGACGAAGGATTCCTCTTAACGCCCGCATTACGCTAAGAACCCCGCTATTGGGTGGGGAACCCAATCCGGTAGAGTTGGCGTGCCTCCTCTCTCGAGGGTTAGTGCGGAACTCTCTTTGCCAAGGGGTGATCTGTCCATACGCACGGCCTCTCGGCGAGCGTATGGAAAACGGAAATAGGGCCCACACATCGATATGTGGTCCTACGCGTCGTTAACCCCGGGCAAACCTTAAGTACTTTTAATTAATTAGAAAAATTAGACCTTTAGTTATTTTAAGCTATTTTATCTGTCCCAATGCTCTTCGATGCCGAGGGCTAAGAACTGTTAGCCACTCATCGGAATGGGGACGGCTTGCGAGAAAAGCAAAAAATAAAGCAGTAAAGAAAGCTGAAAATGAAAGCAGTAAATGAAAGCGGTAAATGAAAGCTGAAAATTGCAAGTCCTACCCAAACGAGTAGGACTGAAGAAAGCTGTAAATTGCGAGTCCCGGCGCAACTGCGTGGGCGGGAGAAATGAAAGCAGTAAAACGCACACACGCAAGTCCTACTCAAATGAGTAGGAGAAAATAAATGCGGGTCCTACTCAACCGAGTAGGACAAAATAAATGCAACGCACGCACACTCTCTCCCGACATAAAGTAAACACACACACTCTACAAGAAAATAAAACACACGCACACACTCGACAGAATTGAAATAAAGCAAAGCGCCATTTAACTCTTAACGAGTAGGCGGAAATAAATGCGCACACATAAAAAATTGCAAAAAAACTAAGTTACCGAAAAAATAAAACAACTGCATTTCTACCGCTAAAATGCGGTAGAAATGCATAAAAAGGGAAAATAAAAAATAAACGGAGCGAAAAAGTTTGCAAATAAACGCAAAATGAAAGTGCTCGAAAAATAAAAACGAATACATTTCTACCGCTAGAATGCGGTAGAAATGCATAAAAAGAGAACGGAAAAAATAAATAAGGAAAAAGATTTGAAAATAAATGAAAAAACGAAAATGCTAGAAAAATTAAAACGATTATGTTATCATTCCTATAACTCCGTAAAAGTGCTAAAAAAGTGAAAATAAAGCGAAAAGAACGAAAAGGGTTTTGCGAAATAAAAAGCTAAGTTAAAAGAAAGGAAAAACACTTTGAAATCAATTTTACGGGTTTATAGCAATGAGATAAAAGGTATAAAAATCTAAGTTAACAACACTACGTAAGAAAATGAAAACATAAAAGTAAATAAACTATACTCATACACTCACACACGCCTATAAAGAAGAACAGAAACTAAGTTAAAACAAAAATAAATAAGATTGTATAAGGGAAGAGGTGCATGAATCCATTCCAAAGCCATAAGAAGAGAAAAAGAAATATTTTTTATTAAGTAAAAACACCGGTTACAAAGGAACGAAAATAAAACTAAGTAGAGGGGGAGAAATATCCCTTACATAGACCTTGGAAGCAATCCAGCAGCACAACACCTTATACAAAATGGTCCAAAAGGATAACAGGAATCCTAAGCAGCAGCTCTGAATTTATAGAAAAAATTACAAGGGTCACGCCCTTGGTCACGGGCGTGACAGGGGGCGTGACAGTACTATTTGGAAGGCGGCCGGCGATTTGACGGGAAAGTTGACTTCAGCCTGGATACGTGTCGGTCTCGCAGTGGTCACGCCCTTGGTCACGGGCGTGACATGGGGCGTGACAGGCAGGTGGATCTGGGCGCGGTGCGCGCCGAAAGTCTTTGGGCAGGTCTTGTCGGCCAGGCGCAGTGGTCACGCCCCAGGTCACGGGCGTGACTCTGGGCGTGTCAGCTGGTGTCGACACTCGACGAATGTCGAGCTGAAAGTGTCGAGTTGAAAATCGTCGAGCGGAAAGAGGTGTCACGCCCTAGGTCACGGGCGTGACTCTAGGCGTGACTGCTAGTGTCGACACTCGACGATCGTCGAGATGAAATCATCGAGTGGAGTGTCACGGGCTTGGGTCACGCCCCGTGTCGGGTGACACGGGCGTGACCCCGGGCGTGTCAGGCGTTGGTCTTCAAAAATTGCTGATTCACGGGATTTTGACGTGTCACGCCCTGGTCACGGGCGTGACCAATATGTCACGGGCGTGACATGTCAATTTTTTGGCAGATTTTCAATTTTTCCTGAAAAATAAAATAAACTAAGTTAGTATAATATTTACAAAAATAGGAGCATTTTATTGAATAAAAATAAGTAAAAACGACAAAAATAAATGAAAACATCTAAATTAATGTACACAAAAATAGGTATATTTACAATTCATCAAATACCCCCATACTTAAGCTTTTGCTATTCCAGAGCAAAAGTTGGAGATGAACTTATAAGGAATAAAAGAAATCCTAAGTTTAGCTACCGCTTGAATTAATTAAAAGTAAGATCAAAATAAACATCCGGGGTTAAAGAATTAAATCCTAATTTATGAAGTGTTATGAATAGAGGAAGAGTTTCAAAAATACTTCTAGAAAAAAATAAAATAGAAAGCAAAAATTTATTTTTGTTAGTTTAACAAAGATGGATTGAATTTATACAAAAAACTTTAGCTTAAAAGAAGTTAAAGGAAATAATGCAATTTAAAAATTATGCTCTCAAAAAAATTTTAAATTAAGTCTAGAATCATTGAAATAAGATAAGTGGTTTGGTGGTTTATGAAGAAGGCTTGAATAGTGAGGTGAGGTAATTTTTTCTCGAACCTCCAATTTTTTCTTTTTGGATAGTTAGGAAAACGAAATCTTATTTTCCTAACTCATAATAAATTTTTTTCTTTCTTTATAATAAATAAATAACCCAATGTATATTTGTAGGAGTAATGAATTTTATCCTCTTACTCCATATATAATCTTTTTAAATTATTGGATGCCTATGTTTACGGAACGAAATCTTATTCTCATTGACATAGGATCTTTTAAGGGATATGGGGTAATCATGTCAAAGTAAGACATGAAAAAAAAGGAAGTGGGTTTAGTTTTTCAAAAAGAAAACTAGATTTTAATAAAAAAGTTTTGAGAGCAACCTTTTTAAAATGAACGTTCCAATGTTTCTAAAAGCAAAGAGTAGAAATAAATGAAATCCATCGATGTTATTTTATAACATAAAAAACGAGCTTCTATTTATAAAATTAGAAGTGGTGGTGAAAAACAAGTTCCCTATTATAAGGAAAAGACATAAAAAATTCTTTAAATCTTAACCCCAGACACTTAAATCTATCGAACTTTAATTAATAAACGAATAGTAAGCAAAGAATAACTAAAATTCGCATATAAATTAACTCGAAACTAGATTTTTGGAAAGCAAAAGGAGTTAAGATATGGTGTATTCGAATTATTTTGTTACATAATTTATCAAAACATTTTTTTTTGAATTTTTAGAGTTTTTATCATTTTTTTTTGTGTTTTAATTATTATCTTTTTAGTATTTTTTAGATTTTTTTTTTTTAGGGTTTTTGGTTTTTCTAATTTTTTGATTTTTAGAGTTATTTTGATAAGTTATTTACAAGAAAGAGGAGAGAAAGAAGTGTTATTTACAAAGAAGATAGGGGGGAAAGAGAGATAGTTACAAAAAAAAGGCAAAGTAAAAACTCGATTGCGGCCCCGCGAACAGACTCTTATTTGAATGGTTGGTTCGATGAGTCGACCGTCGCGGGCAGGCAAGACGCAAGTTTTTACAAAAAAGAAGAAGAGGGGGGAAGAGAGATTTTTTTTTTGTTTTTTTTGAAGTTTTATGAAATAAAAACAAGGAAAAATAAAAAATTTTAGTTTTTTTTTTTATTATTTTTATTTTTTTTTAATTATTTTTTTTATGTTTTTGTAATTTTATGCGTTTTTGTAAAGTGCAGAAATAAAAAAATACGAAAACACCCCCATACTTAAACCCAACATTGTCCCCAATGTTGCAATGTAAGTATGCGGAACAGATAATATACAAAATATAATAAGTACAAAAAAAAAAGGGAGGGTAGGAGCTTCCCTAAGACGAGCGCGGGAGGCTCAGGTTGGAACCCTGCATTATTTAGAAGAAAAAGCAAAACGATAACAGAAAAAATAAGAAAGATAAACTCGGCCTAAAGATCGCGGGCGGTAGGGGGGCGATGTGTGTGGGGGAGTCGGAGGTAGCTAAGGCCTTAGCCACCACTACGTGATAAAATGTGATCCCCTAGCGCGCATAAGAGTGAAAAGCGCGCCGAATCAAAATAAAATAAAATATAAGAAATATATATATTTTTTTTTTTTAAGTTTTGTCAAAAACAAGAATGAAAATAAAAATATTTTTTTTTTGTTAAGTTTTTTTTCATTTTGGATTTTTAGTTTTTTTTTTTTTTTTTTTTAGTTTTTTTAGTTTTATGGTTTTTTCAAATTTTTAATTTTTAAGGTTTTTCAGATTTTTTTTTTTGTTTTGAGTTTTTCAATTTTTTTTGGTTTTATAAATTTGTAAATATATATATTTTAGTTTTTATTATTATTATTATATTGGCCATATTTATATATATATATATATATAAAATATAGGTAAAATTAATAGATTTCCAGGGTTTAAAATAACGAACCTAAAATTCCCCGGCAACGGCGCCAAAAACTTGATGCAGGTTAAAACTCCAAAATTATTTGCGGTCACGCGGCGACCCGGCGGTTTTATTTGCGAAAAAAGGCGGAAGTGAATTTATTTAAGAAAACGGGGCGCGCGTATTTATTTATTTATTTTGGATATAAAAAAGGTTGTGATCGAGTTTTAACGAAAGGAGGCAAGTGCACCTATCATGAGTAGTACAGGATATTCCGGGTGGAATATCGAGGTCGTATTGTTCTCGGGTCCGGTTCGATTATTTCTACTCTTCCCTAGAGGGGACTATTATTTTACCGATAATTATCTTGTCGGGATATTTTATATAAAAATACAGAAAATGGCGGAAAGAAAATGAAAGCAATAAAAAGAAAGCTTGAAGGTGGTGCCGATGAAGAGCTTAGCTCGATGGCACCGAAAAAACAATTGAACTAAAATAGACTTTAAATAAAAAGAGCTCCTAAATTTCTAATTAATTAAGGCGGAGACTTGGCCGTGGAGGTTCCACTAAAATGAGCTCACCTATCTCTAGGACTATCGCTCACCTGAACGCTAAGACTATTCGACCGAACGCTAGTCCGACGAAGGATTCCTCTTAACGCCCGCATTACGCTAAGAACCCCGCTATTGGGTGGGGAACCCAATCCGGTAGAGTTGGCGTGCCTCCTCTCTCGAGGGTTAGTGCGGAACTCTCTTTGCCAAGGGGTGATCTGTCCATACGCACGGCCTCTCGGCGAGCGTATGGAAAACGGAAATAGGGCCCACACATCGATATGTGGTCCTACGCGTCGTTAACCCCGGGCAAACCTTAAGTACTTTTAATTAATTAGAAAAATTAGACCTTTAGTTATTTTAAGCTATTTTATCTGTCCCAATGCTCTTCGATGCCGAGGGCTAAGAACTGTTAGCCACTCATCGGAATGGGGACGGCTTGCGAGAAAAGCAAAAAATAAAGCAGCAAAGAAAGCTGAAAATGAAAGCAGTAAATGAAAGCGGTAAATGAAAGCTGAAAATTGCAAGTCCTACCCAAACGAGTAGGACTGAAGAAAGCTGTAAATTGCGAGTCCCGGCGCAACTGCGTGGGCGGGAGAAATGAAAGCAGTAAAACGCACACACGCAAGTCCTACTCAAATGAGTAGGAGAAAATAAATGCGGGTCCTACTCAACCGAGTAGGACAAAATAAATGCAACGCACGCACACTCTCTCCCGACATAAAGTAAACACACACACTCTACAAGAAAATAAAACACACGCACACACTCGACAGAATTGAAATAAAGCAAAGCGCCATTTAACTCTTAACGAGTAGGCGGAAATAAATGCGCACACATAAAAAATTGCAAAAAAACTAAGTTACCGAAAAAATAAAACAACTGCATTTCTACCGCTAAAATGCGGTAGAAATGCATAAAAAGGGAAAATAAAAAATAAACGGAGCGAAAAAGTTTGCAAATAAACGCAAAATGAAAGTGCTCGAAAAATAAAAACGAATACATTTCTACCGCTAGAATGCGGTAGAAATGCATGAAAAGAGAACGGAAAAAATAAATAAGGAAAAAGATTTGAAAATAAATGAAAAAACGAAAATGCTAGAAAAATTAAAACGATTATGTTATCATTCCTATAACTCCGTAAAAGTGCTAAAAAAGTGAAAATAAAGCGAAAAGAACGAAAAGGGTTTTGCGAAATAAAAAGCTAAGTTAAAAGAAAGGAAAAACACTTTGAAATCAATTTTACGGGTTTATAGCAATGAGATAAAAGGTATAAAAATCTAAGTTAACAACACTACGTAAGAAAATGAAAACATAAAAGTAAATAAACTATACTCATACACTCACACACGCCTATAAAGAAGAATAGAAACTAAGTTAAAACAAAAATAAATAAGATTGTATAAGGGAAGAGGTGCATGAATCCATTCCAAAGCCATAAGAAGAGAAAAAGAAATATTTTTTATTAAGTAAAAACACCGGTTACAAAGGAACGAAAATAAAACTAAGTAGAGGGGGAGAAATATCCCTTACATAGACCTTGGAAGCAATCCAGCAGCACAACACCTTATACAAAATGGTCCAAAAGGAGAACAGGAATCCTAAGCAGCAGCTTTGAATTTATAGAAAAAATTTACAAGGGTCACGCCCTTGGTCACGGGCGTGACAGGGGGCGTGACAGTACTATTTGGAAGGCGGCCGGCGATTTGACGGGAAAGTTGACTTCGGCCTGGACACGTGTCGGTCTCGCAGTGGTCACGCCCTTGGTCACGGTCGTGACATGGGGCGTGACAGGCAGGTGGATCTGGGCGCGGTGTGCGCCGAAAGTCTTTGGGCGGGTCTTGTCGGCCAGGCGCAGTGGTCACGCCCCAGGTCACGGGCGTGACTCTGGGCGTGTCAGCTGGTGTCGACACTCGACGAATGTCGAGCTGAAAGTGTCGAGTTGAAAATCGTCGAGCGGAAAGAGGTGTCACGCCCTAGGTCACGGGCGTGACTCTAGGCGTGACTGCTAGTGTCGACACTCGACGATCGTCGAGATGAAATCGTCGAGTGGAGTGTCACGGGCTTGGGTCACGCCCCGTGTCGGGTGACACGGGCGTGACCCCGGGCGTGTCAGGCGTTGGTCTTCAAAAATTGCTGATTCACGGGATTTTGACGTGTCACGCCCTGGTCACGGGCGTGACCAATATGTCACGGGCGTGACATGTCAATTTTTTGGCAGATTTTCAATTTTTCCTGAAAAATAAAATAAACTAAGTTAGTATAATATTTACAAAAATAGGAGCATTTTATTGAATAAAAATAAGTAAAAACGACAAAAATAAATGAAAACATCTAAATTAATGTACACAAAAATAGGTATATTTACAATTCATCAGACCAGCCAACAGAAGACTTCAGAAGACTCAAGACTTAGAAGAAAATCAAGTTCAGAAAGTGAGTTCGATGTTCGTCGAACTCAGCTCGACAATAGTCATACTCCGCTCGACGAACTAAGAGTAAATTCTCTGAGTTGAGCTCGATGATATTCGAGCTCCAGTCGATGAAGTCTGGAAGTTCAACTTCAACACATTTTGTACAGAATACTTTCTCTGAACTCTGGTCGACGAAGTCCAATTATCAGCTCAAAGAAGTGTGACCACAGAATTGGCAAGTTATTCCCAAAAAGCAGTTAGCTGAGCTCTGGTCGATGATCTTGGATCTCAGGTCGATAAACTTGGTTCTCAGGTCGACGAACAATAGTTTTCTAGTCAACGAGCAAGAGTTCTCTGGTCGACGAACTTTGATCTCAGGTCGGCGAAATCTGTTCTCTGGTCTACGATTTATGTGAAGTTCCAGACTTAGTATTTCCCTCAATTTCTGTCCTTATTCCATATTATCTAGCAATATTTTCCTGAGTAATTAATGAATATATTCTCTGAATATAGTCATTAGTGGCAGCATTGATTATGGTCTTCATGAGGTTAAATATTTGCTTAATTAATTGGGATAGTTGGGGAAATTCATTAATGCAAATATTCTCTCCAGCAGTATTTCATTGTCCAGGCAGTCAGCATTCAATGAAATGGAATTCAAAATTCAAAGGAGAATTCGACTGAAGATATAAAAGAGTTTTTCCTTACAGTCTGGAAATAGGAATATAGATACAAAAAAGATCTACAGCAAAACATTCTGAACCTTCTCTGTACAGAAAACATTTTGTTTTCTCCTTGACCTTACTAAAGAGGAAGAAGAACAACAAATACAAATCAAGAGTCTTCTTCTGTAACACCCCGAAAATCGTAATCGAACTGGTCGCAACCTAAGGAATTTTTGGTGCCTTAATAGGGGTACACGGCCTGGGACACGGGCGTGTCCAAGGCCGTGTCTTTCTCTATATTGGTCGGCTGTGTCCAAAAAAGGACACGGCAGGAAACACGGAAGCGACACGGGCGTGTCAAGCATATCATGGGCGTGTGCATACCCGTGTCACCACCCGTGTTCCCAAGAGACGTGTCGGTTGGTGTGGCGGTTATCTGTGACACGCCCTAGGTCACGGGCATGTCAGGACACGATATGCACGTGTCGCGTTGAGACACGGGCGTGTCAGGACACGATACAGGCGTGTCAGGTTAAGACACGGGCGTGTCTTGACCCGTGTCCTTTTCTGTGCTTGACGATCGTGCCTGGATCGGGGCACATGGCCTGGGACACGACCGTGTACAAGGCCGTGTTCGGCCCAGGATTGAGGAATTTTGGGCGGATCTGTGCCGTTCGTTTTGTTTAAATAAGATCTGACGGCCCAGGTGTGTTTCTGCTCTGTTAAGGCCGGGAATTGAGGATTAATTCCTCATTTTTCTCTTAAGCCTTCTCTTTCTAAGGGGTTAGAGAGAGGAGAGAGAAAGGATGAAGGAAGTGGAGGATTCTGGCCGCCGGTGGAGCATCGGAGCACCGAATCGAGAACTGACACCGGATCCGCGGAGGAAATTCCCTTGTGAAGCTTTCCATCCGGATAGATTCCCATGGTGCAAAAGCAAACTACAAGGGTAACGATTCTCTACTTGAGCATGAGAAGCTCTCTTTATATTGCATAAGGAAACCCGCTCCCACGAGTGTGCGGTGTTCCTTGGGGTTGACGTGAATAGTTCCCCTTGTGTTGCATATAGAGTCCGGAACCGAAGTACGGACATAGGCATTGTGTGTGAAGCCTACCCGGACATGTTGGTCTGGATCGGTGATGTTGCATATTGTATGGTTTGCCAGAGAAGACTCCGTGCTTTGTGTTTTCAAGTTTCTACATGGTAAATTGTAGCAGGGATCCTTAGGGATTAACTCCAAGGCGCACCCGGAAAATTGAGTGGAAATGTAGTTCTGCTAACTTGGCTACCGGGGAGCCAGCATTGAACATAACTGGGTTATGTGATGTTTGGAAATGTTTTGGGATCCGAGAGAAGCTTGGCCCATGCATACGTCTTAAAGTGACTCTGCGGTGTGAGCAACAGGAATGTGGAATCGGAACTCGGCTATGTGGTTTGGTGCTAGAGACCCATAGAGGGACTGGCCGTTGGCATAGTCGGGAGTCATAGACTATGGTCAGAAAGACTAAAATGCTCACGATGTTGCCATCCCGGGGATGGTGGTGAAGCCACGGAATTGACCGGATTCACCAATAATGTGCCCTGAGTGCACGGGGTGTTTCGTCATGCGAGCCAACACCTATGGCGAAGTATGTTTGTACTTTATTGTTTAGCTGGGCTAATGAAATGCAGGGAAGGAGCACCGCCGTCCCCAGTAAGGGGCGGGGTCGTTATAATTTGGTCGGCTTTGGCTGACCGTTACTTTGTTTGCCACTGTGCGGTGGAATGTTGCTTCAGGTGCTGCGGAGCCAAGTACCAAATAGCAGGCTGAAGCCCATGTTGTTGAGCTGGCCCTCGAAGGCCAAAGTGAGTTGTTTTTTATTTTTTGTCATGTGTCGCCGGCCTGCGAGCCGATGTATGTAAAACACTAATTTGTTAAGTAAACTCTTGTAAGGCCATAAGGCCAAGTACTTTCAATGTATTTGTTATTTCATTCCTATGGTAGTACGTGGACATTCATGATAGTTGTTATTCAATTATGGGTTCTTTCCAACTGTTTAAAGGCTTCCGCTAGAATGCTCTGTGTTAGGGCGAGTAGTTATTGTTGGATTTTTGATATTATTATATAACCCTTCCGACTGTCCGTCGTATATGGAGTCGGGTTGCAGCTGGACCTTCTGTTATATGACATTCGATAGATGAGGGTGTTACAATTTGGTATCAGAGCCCAGGTGTCGGTCTTCTTTATTTGAATTCATAGGCAAATTCTTTTAAGGGGTGGTGAGCACATATATGTGCGTCATTGTTATAACATTAAAGAACCCATGAATGTCCACTTAGGAATGAAAAATACACTTGTTTTGAGGAACCTGAGTGTTCCAATGATTACTTTTAGCAATCTGTTTATCGCTTAATCAAGGGTTTATGCTATTATAGGCAGCTAGGAGCGGTGATGGGCAATCGGAACGTCCGCGATAGGCGGAAAGTAGTACACTGAATGACGTGCCTACAACACCTCCTTCAGCAAGAAACCATCAGATTGGTGGCTGAATCAGTCTTTGCTATGATAAATACCCAACCTACAGTGCAAATGCACAATGCACCACCTGTTAATGAGCAATAACCGATTAGGGTGGCAGAGCCGGGAGTGGTAGAACGCGTGGCAGTTGATCAAGTAGCCCCAAGGAGGGCTACGGAGAAGCAGCTCAAGCATGTAATGAGCTTTAATCCTCCGATGTTCGACGGGATTAGAACGCTAACTCAAGCTGAGGATTGGGTCTGAAAGTTTATAGTTGCCTACCTAAAACACCTAGAGGGGGGTGAATAGGTGAATTTTGCATCTTTTTGCGGAATAAAAATTACAAGCCAATACACAGATCTATCTACCAATCAAATACAGACGAGGCAAAATTTATAGTGGTTCCCCAACCTTGGGTACATCCACTTTCCCTCACTGATCTAGCAATATACTAGGCTCGGCTACTCCACTATCTCGAATTGAAAATCAATCCTACCCTCAGAATAACGTTCCTACAATCTCGATCCACAAAACGGATCTACACTCGGACGATAAGGCTTCCTACAATCTCGGAGACAAAAAGCTCCTACACTCGGAGAAATTTCTCCTATAAGAATGAAATAAATTTTATAGAAATATACACAGTAATCTTCTTTTTCAGATCTGGAACTGTAGACCAGAAATTTCTTCTTCTAGGCTTTGCGACTTTATCAGGATGATGAAGAGAAATCTCAGCAAGATTGGATCTGAAACTTCTTGGCTTCACACGATCGATCGAATAAGAAAATAAGGAGTTGAGTGAATCTCGATCTGGAAAGCCTTCTTGATCTGAATCCTCAAAAGATGAGACCCTAGCCAGTCGGGAATTTGCGACGGCGACGGCGGCGGTTTTTGTTTCTTCTTGGAGAGAGAGAGAGAGGAGACAGAGAAGATTAGAGTACGGCTGCAAAACTTCTTAAAAAATAATCTTCTTAGAAATTATGATTGTTAGGGTTTGTCAGTTTAGACAAGACCTTTTATAGGAGAGGAGAAGATTAGCCATAATTGAGTCATTATGAGAGACACGTGGACCAATCACATCAAAGTTCATTAAGAAAACCGTTATTCTGAACTTAATGAATTTTCGAAAAAGACAAGTAAAATACTCGAGATATAAAAGATTACTCGAGTACATGCAGGACTACTCGAGTAGGTAGAAGATGACTACTCCAGTATATGAGAAGAACTACTCGAGAGGGAATGAGATGATTATTCGAGTACATAGAGTCAACTACTCGAGTAAGTAAGAAGAAACGGAATCAGCTACTCGAGTAACAAAAATAACATACTCGAGTACTTGAGTAATTACACGAGAGGTGGAGTAGATTACTCGAGTATAAGAAATACTACTCGAGTATATAAAAATGAACTACTCGAGACAAAGTCTTAGAAAATTTCTAGAACTTGAAAACATGACTACTCGAGTATAGAAGTTGAACTACTCAAGACAAATAGAACTACTCGAGTATATGGAGATGACTACTCGAGTAATTCACATAGATAAATTTTCTGGAATGGAATTCTGGATTACACGAGTATAAACACTGGACTACTCGAGTAGTAGATGAACTACTCGAGTACATAACTTAGACTACTCGAGTAAGTGAGAACTACATGAGAGTTAGAATTCAACTACTCGAGACAGAAGATTAAACAACTCGAGTACTATACAGTACTACTCGAGTATTTAACTTAGAAAAATTTGAGAAGAGAATTTCTGTAAAACCCGAGAGGAGAAAAGAAACTACTCGAGTAGTTGTCTTAACTACTCGAGAGCCATAATTGACTACTCGTGATATATCTTAACTACTTGAGTAAGAGTATTATTACTCGAGTATGAACTCAGTAACTTACTCGAGTAAGTATAGAACGACTCGAGTACTTTACTTAGGAAATTTTCTTTACATAATTTTCTCTTCTTCTAAGGTGAAACCAACATCAAGCCTTTTCACTTAGTCCTAGAGCTTGAATATGAAGTGTATCCCAATAGAGAGGCTACACATGAGTCAACACTTTGGAACACACAATGAGGGATTACATTGTATGGTCCTGTGTTTGGTGACCCATTGTAGATTGACATTGGTCTACACTTCCCATAAGAATTCCTGCAAACACTTAACTCAAACCAAGCATCAAATACAACTTAATTCATCTTAGTTCAAGGGTGACTTCATCAAATCCGGGTTAGTGTGGATACAATACCCAACAATCTCCCCCTATTTGTCGAAGTCAGAACCCTTTACACTAAGGTGAATTATGGATATAAAAATAATGTTAAGTATATAAAGAATTGCAAGCAAGCATAAGACTATGAAAAACATAGTGAGATCAAAAACTTAGAATTATATAAATGTGACTATCCAAAAATATCATTATCAACAAAAATCATTTTCACAACTCATAAGTCCTTTTGGCTAGTTCTGATGATGCTGTCTATCCTGTTTCTCATGTTGTCTCCTTTGGTAGCTGTAAGGCTTTGGATAATACTTGGGGGGTCTTGGAGAAGGAGCGGGATTGTTTCTTCCATATTCTCTGTCATATATCCTTCTCTTGGTCATTAATTTCTCATATAACTCCCATTTCTGGGAACTGTAGTGAATATTACTGTGCTCATGGTACTCCAAAACAAGTTTGAGTGTTTCCAGGATGAGGGACTTAGAAGTGGGAGACAATAATTCAGCAAATTCTGGAGTTTTTCTTTTTTCAGGATCTGAGACTGGAATGGACTTGCTGGCAGAAGGTCCTTCACCATACTTTCTTTTCTTCTTATAGGTCGGAATCTCAGGAGGAGCTTTGAGGAAAATGTCTGTCGGATCATCTTCCAAACCCTGAGAGTAAGTATCAGGAGGGGCAACTAAATAATCAGGCCTAGGAGAGAAGGTAGGTTGCAGAGGAGGAGCAGGAGAAGCAGTAGCAGCTAGAGGGTTCAGGTGATGAGGAATGATATTATGATTGGTAGCAAATTCAGGAAGGATCTAGTTATGCATCCATACAGTAGTGTCATAGCTGTAGAATTTGACACTCTGAATTTGAGCTTGGACATCATCATGGATCTCTTTCACTTTTGCTTTCCAAAGCTCTTGCATGGAAGCATCTGATTTTTCTAAGTATTCTTTCACCAACTTCTCCCCCTTTCTGACTTTAATAGATAGCTGAGAGATGGCATCATCTGAGAAAGTGCCAACTTCTTCACAGATTGTAATCTTAGTGGCATCAGCTCTTTCGTCCAATTCCATCTAATTATTAGCAAGAGTCAGACCTTGCTCCATGACTTGACCAACACTAGTGATGGTGTGGTCTAATGATTTGCCACCAATTTGGAACAGATGTTTGAGCTGATCAGTATTATGGTGAATCTCAGCAAATCCTCTACTCATCTAAGTTTCTAGAGCTGTGACCTTGTCAGAGATCGTCTTAATACAAGTATCAAAGTATGTTTTCTGATCTTGAAGTAGAAGGACAATCTGTATCATCAATTCTGTAGAGGAAGAGACAGTAACAGCAGGAGGAGCAGAAGTAGATGGAGCAGAGGGAATATGTGGATCTACCCATGGAGCTGTTTCTGTGAGGGTAACAAAGCTCTAAGCTCCTGTAGTGCGTACCATGGCATCCCCTTCATCAGTGACTGTGGGGATGGAGAAATTTAAGTTCCTTAGAGGAGATTCAACTGGCTCAGGTGATGCCTCATCTGAAATGAAGATGGTTTCTTTTTGCTCTTTGTGGGCATCAGGGGATTTAACTGGAGAGCTTACTGGAGATTTCACTGGAGACTTTGCTGAAGATTGCACTAGAGTGGGGCCTTTGGTTATATTAGTGGATGGAGCTTTTGGAGATAGAGGAGGAGGTGGTTCATCTGCAGTTAATTATTCTATCATCTCATTGATGCCAACATCAGTGGATAGGAGAATTTCTTGAAGTTGTTGATCTGAGGGAATGTCTTCTGGGGTAACGGGTGGAGGAGTAGGCATCCTGGCTGAAATAAAAGGAGCAGGCTCCCCCTCATTAGGTGCAACTGAGGAGCTGGGGACCTCAGATGGAGAGGGAGATGGAGTCCTGTCCTCTGTATCAATAACTTAAGTAACCTTAGCAGCTTGGGAAGGATTCTTCAACTTGAGCTCCCATCTTTGAATTGAGGAGATGGAGACCTTCTTCATATGATGAAGGATACTTCCTTTAGAGAAGGTGAAGGTGTCTGGGTTTAACGCATGAAGGATTAATGAAATGATCCTTGCATAGTTGGGGGATTTAATGCTCTCCTTTATTTTGTTCAGGATGAGCAAGCCAAACTGAAAGGCTTTTCTACAGACTATGACTTGCCTCATTTCAAAGAAATACAAAGGGAGATCTCTTATAGAGTTTGTCTTACAGAGAAGAATTTTTCCTATTAGATCAACCAGCAGTTTACCTTCTACATTCATGTCAGCCCTTCTGATGTATTTTGCATCAGCAGAAATTCCACAAAATAAGCAAGTCCTGGTATACTCTTCATCACCCAGAAAATCATCTGCATCTGGAACTGTCAGTCAAAGAAGTTGAGAAACAGAGGTTGAAGTAAGTTTGATCTTTATACCTTGAACTGTAGATTTGAGAACTGTCCCGTTGCGCTTCACTTTGACATTTCAGGAAAATTCTACAACATCGGGGAATAGAATTCGACACGGTTTTTGGAGTATGAATGTTAATCCAGCAGTGTCGAGCAAAATCATGAGATTATGGAAGTCATTGGAGAGTTCTGCAATCCCGGTGGTGACTAATTCCGATCCCACGCCGATTTTAGAGGAGGCGACCATGATTTAGAAATCTTAGAGATGCAAAAACCCTAGAAAGGTTTGACGGGGTGAAGGAAATCGCGCGGCTCTACAACTTAATGAGGAAGGCGAAGAGGCAGTCAGGTACTCGAGAGAGCTGAAATGATTTCATGTAAGACTTTTCCGGATTTTCTTAGTTATATAACCATAATTTTTTGGTCTAATTAAATGAGAATGAATGGAATAAACCAAAGAAGAGGCGGCATAAGCCTTGGCTTGCGCATACGAAAATTTGAAAAACAAACTACTCGGCATATACATGAGTGAGGAAATTTCTCGAGTAGATAAATCGAGGTACTCGAGTAGAGATACAGAAGTACTCGAGTAGATGTAGAGAAGTACTCGAGTAGGTGAGTGAGGTACTCGATTATGTGAAGTAGACTACACGAGTATGTCAGTCTACTACTCGAGTAGGTCAAGTAGACTACTCGAGTATGTCATTCTACTACTCGAGTAGGTCAAGTAGACTACTCGAGTATGTCATTTTACTACCCGAGTAGGCTGTATTTTACTCGAGTCAAGGAGTTAAACTTTTGCAGAATTCCAAAATTAGACTAACCTTTGAACCTTGAGCCTTCTTGAAAATCCAGCTTCTTCTAGTCTTCTTTGTTGAGCATCCCAAGTTCTGTTTTGAAGAATGAGAACTTGGTCTCATGCAGCGGCTTCGTAAAAATTTCCGCAATTTGCCTATCTGTAGAGACATATTGAAGGTCTATGTCCCCATGCTCCACATGCTCCCGAATGAAGTGATACCTTAGCTCTATATGCTTTGTCTGATTGTGCGAGACTTGGTTGTTGGCTATTGCAATTGCGCTGGAAGAGTCACAAAACAATGGAATCTTTTCAAACTTCATGTTATAGCCCTCAAACTGATTTTTTATCCAAAGTAACTGTGCATAGCAACTGCCTGCAGAGATGTACTCTGACTCAACCGTTGAAATTGCTACACAGTTCTGCTTCTTTCTACTCCAGGTGATAAGTCTTCTTCCAAAGAATTGACATGTCCCTTAAGTGCTTTTCCTGTCGTCTTTGCTCCCTATAAAATCTACATCTGAAAAACCTATTAGTTCGTTGTCATTATTTTTTTGGTACCATAAGCCAAGATTTGGTGTACCTTTAAGGTATCTCAAAATCCACTTCGCAGCAGCGTAGTGAGATTCCTTAGAGTTCTCCTGAAATCTAGCACAGACACATGTTGAGAACATTATGTCAGGTCTACTTATAGTAAGGTAAAGCAAGGATCCAATAATTCTTCTATACTTGGTTTCATCAAATAGTTTCCCTTTTTCATCCTTGTCTAGAGACATTTTTGAACCCATTGGAGCCCTCATCGAGGTTGCGTTCTCCATTCTGAATTTCTTAATAAGATCTTTGGTGAACTTGGTCTACGAGATGGAAATTCCATCTTCAGACTGTTTCACTTGAAGCCCTAAGAAATACTTCAGCTCGCCCAAACTGCTCATTTCAAACTTCCCTTGCATAAGTTTTGAAAACTTCTTGCAGAGGTTGTCATCAGTATAGCCAAAAATAATGTCGTCGACATAGATTTGCACTAGTAAAATATTGCCTTTAATTTCTCTAAGAAATAATGTCTTGTCTATCTTGCCCCTTGTGAACTTGTTCTCAAGTAGAAAGCTAGACAGCGTCTCATACCAAGCTCGAGGAGCTTCTTTCAGACTATATAATGCTTTATGCAGTAAGTAAACATAATCATGATAGTTAGAATCAACGAAACCCTGAGGTTGTTCCACATACACCTCTTCCTTTATGTCATTATTAAGGAAGACATACTTCACGTCCATTTGGTAGACAGTGAAGTCTTTGAGTGCAGCATATGCTAGGAATAACCTTATTGCCTCCAGCCTTGCCACTAAAGCATACACCTGGTCGAAGTCGATTCCTTCTTCTTGACGATAGTCTTTTGCGACAAGTCTGGCCTTTTTCTTTACTATTGTTCCATCCTCGTCCATCTTGTTCCTGTAGACCCATTTTGTCCCAATGACGTGCTTACCTTTCGATCTTGGAAAAAGCTTCCATACTTTGTAGCGCTTGAACTGGTTTAGTTCTTCTTCCATCGCCATTATCCATGATGCGTCTGAGTTTGCTTCATCAAACTTCTTTGGTTCAACCTGCGAGAGAAAACTTAAATATAGATTCTCATTAGTTGTACCTCTACGAGTTCTGACACCATCGCGGGGATCTCCAATGATCTGGTCCATGGGGTGATCCTTTAGATGTCTGAGCTCTAAAATCCTTACATCTGGATTGTCTTCTATCACCGGAGTGACTTCTTCATCTTGGATGACTTCTTCATCTTGATCAGCAGCCTCTCCAATAGGGGTTGGAGTCACCTTTACCTTCGGACGGTCCATCCAAGCTAATTTCTTTTAGCTTTGCACCTGCATCTTCAATGAGCTCACTAGAAGAGTTGCTTTGCAGCAAGCTTGTCTCATCAAATACAACATGTATCGAATCTTCTACAACCAGGGTTTTTCTATTAAAAATCCTATATGCCTTACTATGGCTACTATAACCTACAAAAATACCTTCAAAACTCTTTTCGCTAAACTTTATAGTATGATACTTGTCATTGTTGAGCACGAAGCATTTACATCCAAAAATTCTAAAATATGAGACGGTTGGTTTCCTGCCTTTCAGAAGTTCGTAAGGTGTCTTATCGTGGTTTTTGTTTATGAGAGCTCCGTTTTGCACGTGTCATGCAGTGTTGACAGCTTCAGCCCAAAAATATTTCGGAAGTGAAGCATCACTCAACATGGTCCTCCAGGCCTCTATGAGTGTTCTTTTCCTTCTCTCAGCCACTCCGTTCTGTTGTAGAGTACGAGTAGAGGAAAACTCATGAAAGATACCTAAGCTTTCACAAAATTCTATTATGGCCCCAGACTTGAACTCTGTTCTATTGTCACTTCTGATTTTGACTATGAAGCAGTTGTACTCATTCTGAACTTGCCTGACAAAATAAGCAAAGATGTAGAAGGTATCTGACTTGTGTTTCAGAAAGAACACCCACGCAAAGCGCGAGTAATCATCAATAATTACTAACGTATAATCCTTACCTCCCAAGCTTCTAATTTGCAGTGGACCAAACAAGTACATATGTAGTAGATGAAGACATCTATTAGAATCCTTGCCAATAACGCTTTTAAAGGTAGCCCTTGTTTGTTTGCCTTTTACACATGCATGACAAGGTCTATCTTTGATGTACTTGACATTTGGGGCATCACGTACTAAGTTCATTGAAAATAATTTATTAATAGTTTTGAAATTAATATGTGTTAGTATCTTGTGTCATTGGTCACCAAGAGATGCACTATCTTTTGCTAAAAAGCATACTGGTGTTGAAGAATCTCTACAAATGAAATTCAAGCAAAATATGTTTCTGCTTCGAGTGCCGAATAGATTCATTTACATATTGTCAACAGCTTTTATCAAACACTTATCAGCGTGAAACTCAACTATGTATCCTTTATCGCAGAGTTGGCTTATGTTTATATGGTTATGTTTCAAACCTTCAACGTAAGCCACATCTGAGAAGGATACATTACCGTTTGTAATCATACTGTAGCCTTTAGTGATTCCACGGCCTGAACCTCCCAAGCTGACCTTCAGTCCGTTCACGACTGGAGTACAGTTCTGAATTAGGCTTCTTGTCCCGGTCATATGCCGAGAGCATCTACTGTCCAAATACCAGATTGGCGTTTTTGTGGCCTTTGGACATACCTGCAATCACAATCAGTTTCCCGTAGGAACCCAAATACGTTTGGGTCCTTGGTCTCGGGTTAGAACACTCCCCCTACGAATATTAGAATTAGGAGTGGTCTTCCGCATATTGCCAACATGTGGGGTTGCAGCATTTCTGGGATTAAACCAGCAATCAATGGCAAAGTGATGAATTTTGCCACAACACTAACAGTCAAATCTGTTGTATCTTTGCCTTATGTTCTCCTGCTTGACATTTTAGAATTGTGGTCTAGCAGGGGCAGCATTCTTGGAGGAAGAAGCTTCACGATGATAGTAATCACATGATTTCTTCTCCTTTATTATCTTTTCTACAACAGGCTTTGCCTTTGGTGCCTTCTTGATGTTATGGCCATGATTGAAAGGGCCATAACTCTGAAGAATGACTTCTTCATAAGGTGCCTTAAAGACACTTTCACCAAATTTTCTGGATCGAGTCCATCCTTGATAACGGGGCTTTGGCTCTACATAGGTAGGCCTAGCAAAGTGTCCGTAAGATGAGTCAAGATCAAACTCGTTTGAAGGAAATATAACTTTTTGAACGTGGTCTGATCTTGAGGGGCTTTCCCATTCTCTTTGGCTAAGGCCTTTTTGGTGGCCTTATTCTTTCGTTGAGCCTTATTTCTCCTAGAAGACTTGCTAGGAGGTTCTTCATGGCCTAGTCCAACACCCTTGGCCTTAGCTGAGAATTCAACAACGAATGGAAGAACAGTCTTAGGATTCGAGAAACATTCAACAAGTTTCTTTTATGCGGCGAGTTGTTCTTCCAACTCTTTGATGATTTTCTCTTTAAGATCAAGATGCTCAATAGCTTTGTTATATTCTTCAATAGTATTATTGAAGTTCTCTTCAAGCGATTCAGTCTTTGCGACTTTCTCTCTCAAGATGCTCTCTTCAGTTTTGTGAGACTTTATCTCTTTAGCCTGAGTTTTCACGACTCGACGACATTTGTCGTAAGCCATGATTAACTCCTTATATTGGGCCATGAGTTCTGACTCATCGTCAGAAGAGCTATTCTCACAATCATGTTCAGAAACTTCAGAATCTGAAAGAGTGTGAGAGTTTACCTTCCCAGTGAACTGGGGCTCTTGTTCATCATTTGTTTGAGCCATGAGTCCAAAATAGGCTTCTTCTTCTTCACTCGACTCAGATGAGTCAGAGTCACTAAGAGTCTTGCCCTTTTTGGATATCAAGCTCTTCTCTGTCCTCTTCTTGTTGTACGAGGACTTCTTTTCCTCTCTTCTACCGCCCTCCTTCTTCTAAGGGCAGTCATCGATGACGTGTCCTGGCTTATTACAATAATAATAAATAATGTCAGTAGAAACATGTTTGTTCTGTTTAGAGTTATACCTGTCATGGCTAATTGAGCTTTTTCTTTGCCGATCACCATCACGTCGTGATCTTCTATAGGAGGCATCCTTGCCTTTCCATTGCTTCTTCTTGTTCAAGAATTTCTTGAACTGTCGTGAGAGTAGTGAGAACTCTCCTTCTGATAGTTCAGACCCTGAGGTGTTTTGCTCTGAGGTTTCTTCTTCACTAACTTCTTGTGTTGGAGTAGGAGAAACAACTTTGTCTTCTTAGAGGTGTCTGCCTTTAAAGAGACAGACTTCTCTTTGAATGCAGACCTGCTCTTCTCTTCTTCAGCCTTTCTGGTGTTGAGTTGAAGCTCATATGACATAAGCTTCCTGAAGAGATTCTGAGGATCTGTCTCGGCCAGTTTTCCAAACTCCCTTATGGCACAGACCTTGTTATCCCATTCCTTAGTCAGGGATCTCAAGAATTTATCATTTAATTCTCCATTAGTGAAGACTTTATCATTGACCCTTAGCCCATTCACTATCTTGAAGAAATTCTCAAAGGTGACAGCAATGGTATCTTTGTTTCCTTGTCGGAAAGCTTCATACTTCTGATTAAGAAGGGATCTTCTATCATCCCTCACTTCTTCTGTACCTTCCATTAAGGTAACTAATGACTGCCACATCTCTTTTGCAGACTAGCACTGAATCAGGTTTTGCAGCATTGAATCATTGACTGCACTTGCTATAATATTTTTTTCTTTTTTTGTGCAATGAAAGAAGTGCAATATCATCCTTATCTAGATCCATAAGTTTCTTTGGGACTTTCTTAGTTGGATCTATAGTGGAGACGATCATGGGAATATAAGAACCATCTTCAACTATCTTGAAGATTCTTGGATCCACAGCTTCCATAAAGAACATGATTCTCTCTTTCCACATAGGAAAATTATTTTTGTTGCACAAAGGAAGCTTGGCAAAATCTTTAGCCTTGTCCATTGTTGGTAGATCTCAAAAGACAACTATTTAAGGATCTGATCAAGGTGTTAACCTTTTAACGACCAACCTGGCTCTGATACCAATTGAAAGTTTATAGTTGCCTACCTAAATCACATAGAGTGGGGTGAATAGGTGAATTGTGCGTCTTTTTGCGGAATAAAAATTACAAGCCAATGCACAGATCTATCTACCAATCAAACACAGACGAGGCAAGATTTGTAGTGGTTCCCCAACCTTGGGTACATCCACTTTCCCTCACCGATCTAGCAATACACTAGACTCGGCTACTCCACTATCTCGGATTGAAAATCAATCCTACCCTCGGAACAACGTTCCTACAATCTCGATCCACAAAACGGATCTACACTCGGAAGATAAGACTTCCTAAAATCTCGGAGACAAAAAGCTCCTACACTCGGAGAAATTTCTCCTACAAGAATAAAATAAATTGTATAGAAATACACACAGAAATCTTCTTTTTCAGATCTTCAACTGTAGACCAGAAATTTCTTCTTCTAGGCTTTGCGGCTTTATCAGGATGATGAAGAGAAATCTTGACAAGATTGGATCTGAAACTTCATGGCTTAACATGATCGATCGAATCAAAAAATAAGGAGTTGAGCGAATCTCGATCTGGAAAACCTTCTTGATCTGAATCCTCAAAAGATGAAACCCTAGCTGGTTGGGAATCTGCGCCGGCGACGGCAGTGATTTTTGTTTCTTCTTGGAGAGAGAGAGGAGACAAGGAAGATTAGAGTACGGCTGCAAAACTTCTTAAAAAATAATCTTCTTACAAATTATGATTATTAGGGTTTGTAGGTTTAGACAAGACCTTGTATAGGAGAGGAGAATATTATCCATAATTGAGTCATTATGAGAGAAATGTGGACCGATCACGTCAAAGTTCATTAAGAAAACCGATATTCTGAACTTAATGAATTTTCGAACAAGTAAAATACTCAAGATATAAAAGATTACTCGAGTACATGCAACATTACTCGAGTAGGTAGAAGATGACTACTCAAGTATATGAGAAGAACTACTCGAGAGGGAATGAGATGATTATTTGAGTACATGGAGTCAACTACTCGAGTAAGTAAGAAGAAACGGAATCAGGTACTCAAGTAACAAAAATAACACACTCGAGTACTTGAGTACTTACACGAGAGGTGGAGTAGATTACTCGAGTATAAGAAATACTACTCGAGTATATAAGAATGAACTACTCGAGACAAAGTCTTAAAAAATTTCTGGAACTGGAAAACTTGACTACTCGAGT
Source organism: Platanthera guangdongensis (assembly GCA_039583875.1). NCBI lineage: Eukaryota > Viridiplantae > Streptophyta > Magnoliopsida > Asparagales > Orchidaceae > Platanthera > Platanthera guangdongensis. Next base: position 169,234,057 of record CM077158.1, on the reverse strand, counting down.
ATAGAAGTTGAACTACTCGAGATAAATAGAACTACTCTAGTATATGGAGATGACTACTCGAGTAATTCACTTAGAGAAATTTTTGGAATGGAATTCTGGATTACACGAGTATAAACACTGGACTACTCGAGTAGTAGATGAACTACTCAAGTACATGACTTAGAATACTCGAGTAAGTGAGAACTACACGAGAGTTAGAATTCAACTACTCGAGACAGAAGATAAAACAACTCGAGTACTATACAGTACTACTCGAGTATTTAACTTAGAAAAATTTGAGAAGAGAATTTCTGTAAAACCCGAGAGGAGAAAAGAAACTACTCGAGTAGTTGTCTTAACTACTCGAGAGCCATAATTGACTACTCGGGATATATCTTAACTACTCGAGTAAGAGTATTATTACTCGAGTATGAACTCAGTAACTTACTCGAGTAAGTATAGAACTACTCGAGTACTTTACTTAAGAAATTTTCTTTGCAGAATTTTCTCTTCTTTTAAGGTTAAACCAGCATCAAGTCTTTTCACTTAGTCCTAGAGCTTGAATATGAAGTGTATCTCAATAGAGAGGCTACACATGAGTCAACACTTTAGAACACACAATGAGGGATTATATTGTATTGTCCTGTGTTTGGTGACCCATTGTAGACTGACATTGGTCTACACTTCCCATAAGAATTCCTGCAAACACTTAACTCAAACTAAGCATCAAATACAACTTAATTCATCTTAGTTCAAGGGTGACTTCATCAAATCTGGGTTTGTGTGGATACAATACCCATCAGGCTCTCTACGATAAAGACAGTCTTGACGACCACGTTAACTGAGGAGTGGCAGAAGACCACCATAGCGACCTTCCTATTGGCTGGTGAGGCGAGGCTGTGGTTGGACGAGTTGGAGGTTCACCTCTTAGTGGGAAGGCAACTTGCAGATGTGCCTATGGATGAATTATCAATGTTGTTCTTGGCCAGATATCTATGCACTGCTCAAAAGCTTGAGATGGAGAATCAGTACCTTGGTTTGACTCAGGGAGACAGAAGCGTAGATGAGTACCTCCACGAGTTTACACGGTTGGGTCGTTATGCTGGTGCTACATTTATTGAGGAGGAGAGGAAGACCAACCGATTTTATGAGGTTCCACATGGCGACCTACAACTATTCCTTATTGGGCCTAAGGCATAGGGCTTCCTAGCCTTAGTCAATTCGGCCCGGTCATTGGAAAAGGTTGTGAAGAAAGTGCAAGAGAAGAAGAACCCAGGGGAAAATAAGTCAGAGTTCAAAGTGTCGAATACAAAGTCGGGTTTCCACAGATGCAAAAAGAAGCCGAAGACTTCGAGCTCAGTCCCTTCATCGAGTGTGACGGGGGAAACCACAAGTCGAGTCCCAGGAGCTTGCTACAACTGTGGAAAGATGGGGCATTTTGCTCATGAATGTTGGAGCGGACGTGTAAAGTCCAAGAGGAAGCTTGGAGCAACTTATGAAGAAAAAGTGAAGGCGGTGGAGTCAACCGCATCACATCATGCTCCAGCCCAGCCTAGAGTATATAATATTGGTCTGCAGGAGGCCATAAAACAAGCTGACGTGGTGACAGGTTTTGTGTTGATTTTTGATTGTCCGGAGAGTGCCCTGTTTGATATGGGAGCTTCGCATTCCTTCTTGCCTGAAAGATTCGTATCGCGCATCGAAGTCCCTTCCTCAATGGCAAAATATAAGGTGGATGTGTTATTGCCCAATGGGTGCTCAATGCGCACAGATAGAATCTGTGTGGTAAAGATACGGATTGGGGACCAGGAGTTTGACTTACAAGCGTCGGTACTGCCATTGGTGGAGTTCGACGTAATCTTTTGTATGGACAGGCTCTCGGAGCAGCGAGCATGCATTGATTGCAAAAGAAAGAAGGTTAAGTTGGGGTTGAATACTGATCGGGAGACTATGTCTGCGGGCATGAAGGGGTCGAGTAAGATTTTGATGTTGGCCCTTCATGTGATCAAGGCAGTTCGGTCTGGGGCAGAGCTATTTATCACATTAGTGCAGACTTCAACGCCTAAGCTGTAACGCCCCGAAACTCAAAAGAGCGACGGGGGATGTTTTGGGCTAGAGTTGGAATCTGGCAGGAGGCACACGGTCTGGGACAAGGTCATGTCCCAGGGCGTGTCAGGATGGAGTCGACGACTTGGCTGCGAAGTAGACATTTTGCGCTCGACGAAGTGTCGAGATGGGGCACACGACCTAATACACGGGCGTGTCTCAGGGCGTGTTGAGCTCGTGTCGACAACCGGCCCGGTGTGTCGACATTTTCGCTCGACGATGTGTCGAGACAAGGCACGCGGCCTAGGACACGGGCGTGTCCAAGGCCGTGTCGTGGGGTCGACGAACTTCACTCGACGAAGTGTTGAGACCGTGAACACAGCCTGGAGCCCAAGCGTGTTCGAGTAGACACGGGCTAGGACACGGGCGTGTCCAATACTCGTGTGACTCTCGGGTTGTTTTCGCAGCAGTGTCGATGGAGGCACATAGCCGACCACACGGCCGTGTCAGTTGGAACACGGGCATGTCAGGTCGAACACGGGCGTGTCGGATGCCCCTGTGTTGTTCCAGGCGCATCGATTTTGACGGTGAATGAGGGACCCGGCCCTGGATACGGGCATGTGCAAGGCCGTGTTCGGTCTAGACTGTACATTTCAGTTCCGAATCAAGGCCGTTCGTTTCTTTATTTTGGGATCCAACGGTTGGGGGTTATTGCTACTGGGATATACCCGGGATTGGCCTTTGAAACCCTCACTTTTACTTGAGTGGTTCTCTTTCTAAGTCAAGAGAGAGGTGAGAGCAAAGGACGAAGAAGCTAGATCCGGCCATTGGAGGAGCTTCGAAGCTCCAAATCACGAGCAAACTTCGGATCTGCGGAGGCAAAGAGAGTGCGGTGCTTTTCATCCGCTTACATTTCCATGGCGCCATAGAAGAACGCTAGGGTAACGATTCTCTTCTTGAGCATGTGAAGCTCTCCTTCTTTGCATAGGAAGCCCGCTCTCGCGAGTTTGCGGTGAGTTGGAGGCGTTCCTTTGGGTAGATATGTAAAGTCCCTGTTGTGTAGAGTCCGTAAGTGAGAACGGACATAGGAATGATGTGTGAAGCCTACCGGGACATGTTGGTCTGGATCGGTGATGTTGCATTGCATAAATGCCGGAGAAGACTCCGTGCGATTGGTTGTTTTTCGGTTTTTCTACGTGGTAGATTGCAACAGGGAGCCTTGGGGATTAACCCAAAGGTGCATCCGAAAAACTGTGCGGATGCGTGATCTTGCCAACTTGGAGGCCTGAGAGCCAACTTGAACATAACCGAGTTATGTGATTTGTGTGACGAAAATGGGACTCGGGAGAAGTTTGACCTACGCATATGGCTTAAATTGTCGTTGCGATATGAGCACGGGTTAGATGAAACCGTACCTATTTCTATGTCGTTCGGTTAGAGTCGTTGGCATAGATGAGGGTCTTTGGCGGTCTATGGATTAAATTGTCGTGACCCATGCCGGGAAGAAAAATTGCTCATATGTTTGGCCGTCAAAGTGGCGGTGGTGAGTCCGGAATGTCTATGTCTTAAATTGACGTGACATTGGCCGGTTCACCGAGAATGTGCCTTGAGTGAATGGAGTGTGGCCGTGTGAGCCTATGCCTGTGATGATATGAATATTGTTATATTGCTCGTTTATGCTAATAAAATGAAGGGAAGGAGCATCGCCGCCCCGTGTTGGGGGCGTGATCGTTATAATTTGGTCAGCATTGCTAACCGTTGCTTTTGTTTGCCACCGTGCGGTGGTTTGTTGCTTGCAGGTGCTGTTGGACCAAGCGGTCAATAGTGGGCTGAAGCCCAAATTGCGAAGCCGGCCCTCGAAGGCCTAATTGGAGTGTTTACTGCTTTTATTCATGTATGACCGGCCTGCGTGTCGTGGTTTGTAAAACATGTAATTTTAAGTAAACCATTTTGTAAGGCCTTAAGGCTTGTACTTGTGTATGTACTACACTCCTATTTGCTGTTTAGTGGACATTCATGCTTTAGTGCTGGGTTCTTTATTGCAACTTATATAAACTGCTTTCGCAAGAATGCTCTGTGTAGGACGTTGGATTGGTTGGATGGTTTACATTGAGTAACCACCCGGTCTGTCTATAGTATATGGCGTCGGGCCCCGGCCGGACCTACTGCTATATGCTATGTGACGGATAGGGGGTGTTACAATTTCCTATCAGACTACTGGTTTCGGTCAGGCTTAAACTAAATTCGTGGGCGAATTCTTTTTAAGGGGTGGTGAGCACATGTTTGTGCGTCATCGTTATAACAGTAAAAGAACCCATGAATGTCCACTTAGGAATGAAAATACACGTGTCTGCGGAACTTGCGTGTTCCTATAATTGCTGTTTGCAATTTTATTTTGTCGCTTAACGGTGTTTTGTACCACTAGAGGTGACTAGAAGTGGTGCTGGGCTGTCGGAACGTCGAGTTTCTAAGGCTAGCAGTTCACCTAATGAAGCTCCTACAACACCTCTTTCGGCTGAGACCATATGATTGGTGGCCGAAGCAGTGTTGGCCATGATTAATGTGCAGCATGCAAGGCAAACGCAGCAGCCCGCTCCTGCGATGGAGCAGGTACCGCTGCAAGCGGCTGAGCAGCAAAGATTGGAGCAGCTGGTAGAGGAACCGGTGTTTCCAAGGAGGGCAACCGAGAGACAGCTCAAGCATGTCATGAGCTTTAATCCTCCGGGATTTTCGGGGTTGGGGACCCCATCTTAAGCTAAAGACTGGCTCTCTAGGGTGAAGAGAGTCATGACAGCAACGGAGATGGAGGAGTGGAAAATGGCCACCATCGCTACGTTCCTTCTGGACGGTGGAGCGAGAATATGGTGGGAAGGATTGGAGCTGCACCTATTTAGAGGTAGGCAACTTGTTGATGTCTCGATGGATGAGTTCTCGAGATTGTTCTTGGCTAGATACCTCCCTTCGGCGCAGAAGATAGCATTGGAGAACGAGTTCTTGAAGTTGGTTCAAGGTGACAGTACCGTGGATGATTATCTCCATGAGTTTTCTCGTTTGAGTCGTTATGCTAGCTCCACCATTGCGGATGAGGAGCGCAAGACGAATCGATTCTATGAAGGGTGGAGAGATGAGTTGAGGTTACAACTCTCGGGGCCGATGACACAGGGTTTCATGACCTTGGTCAACACGGCCCGGTCCATGGAGAAGGACATGAAGAACGTACAAGCAATGAAAAGCTTTGGTGACAAGAAGTCTGAATTCAAAGTGCCGACTACTTCAAAGTCCGGCTATCGAAGATTCTTTAAGAAGCATAAGACTTCGGGTCCAGCTCCTTCTGGTGCTTCTGGGGCGACTACGGGTCGGACCCCGGGTGCGTGTTTTACTTATGGGACTAGCTCTCGGAGCAGCAGGCCTATATTGATTGCGGTCGCAAGGAAGTCAAGCTGGGAGCAAGTTGTGAGACGACTTTTACGGGCTTAAAGGGGTCGAGCAAGACGCTGATGTCTGCTCTTCATATAGTGAGTGGAGAGGGTATTGCTGTGGATCCGGCGAAGATTGTTGCGATACGGGAGTGGCCTGAGCTTGCTACGGTAGCGGAAGTCCGGAGCTTTCTGGGGCTTTCCGGCTATTATAGGCGTTTTGTAGAGAACTTCTCGCGGATAGCGTTACCTCTCACTACTTTGACGAGGAAGGTGCAGAAGTTCATTTGGACGCCGGAGTGCGTGCGAGCTTTTGAGGAGTTGAAATGTCGGTTGACCACGACGCATGTGCTGAGTTCGCCGATTGGGACCGAAGGCTATGAGATTTATAGCGATGCTTCGGGCAGCGGTTTGGGTTGCGTGCTACTACAACACAGAAGTGTAATAGCTTATGGCTCGAGGCAGCTAAAAGTGCACGAGAGGAATTATCCGGTCCATGACTTGGAGTTAGCGGCTGTGATTTTTGCCTTGAAGCTGTGGAGACACTATTTGTACGGTGTGAAGATTGATATCTACACCGATCACAAGAGCCTGAAGTATCTAATTGATCAGAAGGATCTGAATATGCGGCAGCGTAGATGGATGGAGTTCCTGGGGGACTATACATTCAAGATCCACTACGTGCCTGGTAAAAGTAATGCGGTTGGGGACGCGTTGAGCCGTCGGGCCCCAGCTCAAGCCAATTTGCTATCGATCCATGACGAGTAGTTGGTTCGGGAGTTGGAGGCGTTGGAGATTGTTTGTGTGGATAAGCAATCAAGTGCTGAAGCAATACTGAATTGTACTAAAGTACAATATAACCTGGCTGATCGGATTCGGCAGGCTTTGGATATGGATGTCCTTATGAAGCAGTTCATGGTAGAGGCTCTGGATGGGTCAAATTTCCAATTCGTTGTGGAGGACGGATTGCTTTGGAAAGACGGTCGTATGTGGGTCCCAAGTGTGGGCAATTTGCGGGTGGAATTGTTGTACGAGGCACACCATACCAAGTATTCGATTCACCCGGGGAGTACAAAGATATACCGCGATGTAAAGAAACTGTTTTGGTGGCCGGGTTTAAAGAAAGATGTGGCGCTCTACATGGCGAAGTGTCAAACTTGCGCCTTGGTGAAGGGGGAATGCCATTAGCCGGGAGGATTTCTGAAGTCCTTGCCTATTCCGGAGTGGAAATTCGACGACATCTCTATGGACTTTGTGCACGGTTTTCCAAAGTCGAAAAAGGGAACGACGCCATTTGGGTGGTCGTAGATCGGCTAACGAAGGTGTCGCATTTCATTCCGTATAGGAAGGATGATCCGGTGGAAAAGTTGGCAAAACTATATGTGGATAATATAGTATGGCTTCACGGTGTGCCCTGCAGCATCGTGAGTGACCGAGATGGGCGGTTCACGTCCAATGATTGGAGGCTAGTGCAGCAAATGTTGGGAACAAAGTTGAAATTCAGCACAGCCTTCCATCCGCAAATGGATGGGCAGACCAAGAGGGTCAATAGAACCATGGAAGACATGCTCCGCATGTGTGTCTTGGACTTTGGAAAGCAATGGGAAGACCACCTTTATTTGGTGGAGTTTGCTTACAATAATAGCTACCAGGCGAGTATTCAGATGGCGCCCTTCGAGGCCCTTTATGGTAGAAAATGTCGCACGCCATTTTCTTGGTTAGAAATGGGTGAGTCAAAGTTGTATAAGCGATTAGAAGTGGAGGATGCTACTTCGTTGGTGCGTACCATTCGGGAGAGGTTGTTTATCGCTCAGGACCGGCAAGCGAAGTACTACAATGGCAAGCACAGGAACGTGGAGTTCGCTGTGGGAGACTATGTGTACTTAAAGATCAAGCCGTTCAAGGGTGTCTCGCGGGTGCGGCAATTGAAAAAGCTAAGCCCGAGGTACCTTGGGCCGTTTGAAGTTTTTGAGCGGGTTGATGAAGCAGCATATCGGTTGAAGCTCTCAGTGGAGCTAAGTGGTTTGCATGATGTATTCCATATTTTGGTGCTAAGGAAGGCGGTGCAAGAGCCTTCGCAAGTGATCGCAGTTGATCAAGTGTCGGTCGATAGTGGGTTGACGACAAAGGTCAAACCCGTGCAGATTGAGGACTCGGAGGTCAAGCGGCTACGCAATAAAGAGATCAGGATGGTCAAGGTCCGATGGGACAATTGCGGTCGAGAGGAGCTCTCTTGGGAACGAGAGCAGACTATGCTTGACGAGTATCCGGAGTTATTCTGCTCAGGTACAATTTAATTTTGTACGTGTCTTTCCTTTATATATAATTTTGTGGACGAAATTCTTTTAAGACGGGGAGAGTTGTAACGCCCCGAAACTCAAAAGAGCGACGGGGGACGTTTTGGGCCAGATTTGGAATCTGGCAGGAGGCACACAGCCTGGGACACGGGCGTGTCCCAGGGCGTATCAGGCTGGAGTCGACTACTTGGCCGCGAAGTCGACATTTTGCACTCGACGAAGTGTCGAGACGGGGTACACGGCCTGAGACACGGGCGTGTCTCAGGGAGTGTCGAGCCCGTGTCGACAACCGGCCCGGGGTGTCGACATTTTCGCTCGACGATGTGTCGAGACAAGGCACACAGCCTAGGACACGGGCATGTCCAAGGCCTTGTCGGGTGGTCGACGAACTTCACTGGACGAAGTGTCGAGACCGTGAACATGGCCTGGAGCCCAGGCGTGTTCAAGTAGACACGGGTTAGGACACGGGCGTGTCCAATACCCGTGTGAGTCTCGGGTTATTTTCGGGCTGTGTCGATGGAGGCACACGGCCGACCATACGGCCATGTCAATTAGAACACGGGCGTGTCAGGTCGAACACGGGCGTGTTGGATGCCCGTGTATTATTCCAGGCGTGTCGATTTTGATGGCGAATGAGGGACACGGCCCTGGACACGGGCGTGTGCCAGGCTGTATGCGGTCTAGATTGTACATTTAAGGCCCGAATCAAGGTCGTTCGTTTCTTTAATTTGTGATCCAACGGCTGGGGGTTGTTCCTGATGGGATATACCCGGGATTGGACCTTTGAAAACCTCACTTTTACTTGAGTGGTTCTCTTTCTAATTCAAGAGAGAGGTAAGAGCAAAGGAAGAAGAAGAAGCTAGATCCGGCCATTGGAGGAGCTTCGAAGCTCCAAATCGCGAGCCGACTTCGGATCCACGGAGGTGAAGAGAGTGCGGTGCTTTTCATCCGCTTACATTTCCATGGCACCGAGGAAGAACGCTAGGGTAACGATTCTCTTCTTGATCATGTGAAGCTCTCCTTCTTTGCATAGGAAGCCCGCTCTTGCGAGTTTGCGGTGAGTTGGAGGCGTTCCTTCGGGTAGATATGTAAAGTCCCCATTGTGTAGAGTCTGTAAGAGAGAACGGACATAGGCATGATGTGTGAAGCCTACCTGGACATGTTGGTCTGGATCGGTGATGTTGCATTGCATAAATGCTGGAGAAGACTCCGTGCGATTGGTTGTTTTTCGGGTTTTCTACACGGTAGATTGCAATAGGGAGCCTTGGGGATTAACCCTAACGTGCACCCGGAAAACTGGGCGGATGCGTGATCTTGCCAACTTGGAGGCCTGAGTGACAACTTGAAAATAACCGGGTTATGTGAAATGTGTGACGGAAACGGGACTCGGGAGAAGTTTGACCTGCGCATATGGTTTAAATTACCGTTGCGATGTGAGCACGGGTTAGATGGAACCGTACCCATTCTATGTCGTTCGGTTAAAGAGACCTAAGGTTACATGGCACTTATCGTTGGCGTAGATGAGGGTCTTCGGCGGTCTATGGTTTTAATTACCGTGACCCATGCCGGGAAGACAAATTGCTCATTATTTTGCCTTCCAAAGGGACGGTGGTGAGTCGACACACTTAAACTGTGTTCACCGAGAATGTGCCCTGAGTGCACGGAGTGTGTGGCCGTGTGAGCCTACGTCTGTGATGAAATGAATATTTTTACACTGCTCGCTTATGCTAATAAAATGCAGGGAAGGAGCATCGCCGCCCCGAGTTGGGGGCGGAATCGTTATAATTTGGTCAGCATTGCTGACCGTTACTTTGTTTTCCACCGTGAGGTGGTTTTGTTGCTTGCAGGTGTTGCTAGACCAAGCGGTCAATAACGGGCTAAAGCCCAAATTGCGAAGCCGGCCCTCGAAGGCCTAATTGGAGTGTTTACTGCTTTTATTCATGTATGACCGGCCTGCGTGCCGTGGTTTGCAAATCATGTAATATTAAGTAAACAATTTTGTAAGGCCTTAAGGTCAGTACTTGTGTATGTACTACATTCCTATTTGCTATATTTAGTGGACATCCGTGCTCTTTGTGCTGGGTTCTTTAAATGCAACTTGTAAAACTGCTTCCACTAGAATGCTCTGTGCAGGACATTGGATTGGTTGGATGGTTTCCATTGAGTAACCACCCGGTCTATCTGTAGTATATGGCGTCGGGCCCCGGCCGGACCTACTACTATATGCTATGCGACGGATAGGGGGTGTTACAAAGGAACTTTCACCAGTTCAACAGGAGGTCTTGCCTCCAGAAAGTACTCTTGAGAAAGAGTAAGCTGCCTTAGAGAGTGAAACAGCCACTCAAATAATTCTTGAGGTAATAAATGATATTAATCAAACTATACTAGATACTGAGCCAGATACACTAACTGTGCTTCTAACTAATGTTGAACAGACGCACCTTGACAACATTACTGCACAGGATGTATCAATGGATAATACATCTGCATTAGATGATACTCCATTAAATGTACAAGATACAGATGTTTCTCCAGTTCAACTGCAACAAGAATTTACTCTTGAGGAGTTATTTCCTGACTTACAAGAAGTAAGAACTGAGGAAGTAGTGCCAAGAACTGAGGGGGAGGAGCCAGGTACTCAGGGGGAGTTGCCAAGAGCTGATAACGAGCTGCCCTCAAGTCCAAAAGACACAGTGAATCTAGAAAGTTCTTCTGAATCTGATGATGGAGAAGCACTAAGAGCAAAGAAGAGAAAACTGATGGTTTACAAGAAGAAAAGCTCAAATTACAAGAAAGCTTTACAGACAGCCTCACAACCCGCAACACCAACAGTTGATTTCAGTTCACTGTTGGTTGCTCTGCAAATTAAAATGGATGAGTAAAGAGCAGCCATGGAGAAATATATGGATGAAAGTCATAAGGACCTTCAATTCACTCTAGCTCAAGACATAAAATCAATAAGATTTGAAGTTAACCAGAATAAGAAAGTGATGATAGATTGCTTCCATAAAGAAGGTAATGCTGTAGTTTTTCTGGCCAAACAGCAAAAAGAGGCAAGAACACAGATTGATGATATAGTGGTCAAGCAAGGATATGTCCTGGAAAATCAACTTAGGATGAATGATAATCTTACTGAATCACATAATGTGATTGTTACTGAATTAAAGAATAAAACAATTGCATTAACTGAGGAAAGGGCTAAAGAGAAGTCAGAGTTTGATAAGAAACTTCAAGAAGATTTAGTCACTTTCCAATCTGGACTTCAAGACTCTCAGAAGATCATATCTACTCAGCTACAGAAGTTTAAAGCTTATTATACAGATGGAACCAATTATCTGGTTAATCAAATAAGGTTCCAAAAGAATGATCTCAGGGATCATATTGAAAGAGAAGTCATAAAGGGGGAGAGGTTGATAGTCAATGCTAGTTCAGAGAATGCAAAATGGATAACAAATGCTGTTAGAGAAACTCTGGGATATCCACCCCTATGTGATGATGATAAGCTGAGTCAGGTATTCAAGATGCAGGATTTGAAGGGGGTCAGCAAGAGGTAGCTCAAATCATATATCCCCCTTCAACCTTTGAGGACATTAAACAACTGGTTCACTAGATGTATAGCCCTCTAGAGGCTACTAAGAATGTTATCTTTGAGAAAGTGGACATGTTAGAAGCAGCACTGAATAAAGTACAAGAAGCTCAACTCTCAAAGAAAAGATTTAGAGAGCAGGCTGAACTGAAGCCTGATTTTGAAAGATGGAGTCCAACCTCCAGAAATATAATACTCACTGCCTAGCAAGCTGTCAAAGACAAAATGCATGATATAGGCAAGTGGTATTCTGAAGTTTAGTGGAATAAATATCTACAAAGACAAGATGTTATTCAACAGTTCAGAAGGGATCACAAGGCTGGGAAAATACCTGCTACAGTAGTAGAACCCAGTAAATACTTTCCTAAGCCTTTTCACTATTTTGAAAGGCAAAGAGTTAATGTTGAAGAACTTAAGAAGAATGATCTCAAAGGCAAGAATCCAGCTGAAGATACTGAAGCTCCAGTACAAGCAAGGGTCCAGTCTGTAAAAGGCATAGTGATCAAGGAGCCTGATCAGCCTTAGGATAAATTGACTAAATTTTTATAACATTGTAATCTTCAGTTTTAAACTCCATGTAATCTGATGTCAATAAACTTTTGTGAAGTTTAAACAAAACAATGATTCATGCTTGTTATGTTTGTATCCTATTCTGTGATGATATTATTTACTTGTTTTGTTTATATGTTTCCCTGTCATTGAATGTTTTATACATCATATTGTTAGTATTATTATAAGTGATGTATATCATTGACTAAGGGTTATGACTTCTCCAAATAGGGGGAGATTGTTGGGTACATTGGAAAATGTGTACCAGATTTGGAGAAGCCTCACCTAACTCAATGATATGCATCAAGTTATATTTGATGTTGTGTTGAGTTATCATGTGCAGGTTAAGTAAATGGAAAGGAAAATTCACTAATTACTTGTGTCGACACTTGGGAATGGTTGTGTCGACACCAAGGGCTAGATTGTGTCGACACCCAAAATTTGTGTCGACAAACAGAAAATCTGTCGACAATGCTGTGTCGACACTAAGGGCCAGATTGTGTCAACATTGTCAGTAGTTGTGTCTACACACGGAGAAGCTGTCGACACATTCCAGAATTCTCTCGACAATGACTGTGTCGACACATAGAACTTGTGTCGACACACACCAGAAATCTGTCGACACCAACTTTGTCAAGACAAGGAGTGTTTGTGTCAACACACAGGATTTTTGTCGACACATTCCACAGAAGATGTGTCGAGAAGTAAAAGTGAAGCTGTGTCGACAACAATAAGACTTGTGTCGACACATGGACTATATGTGTAGAAACATATGAAATATTCAGTCGACATTCTCTGCTGCTGAGTCAAAGTCCAATGAAGGCTGAAGTAATACAACTGATGGCTTGACAGCTATCATTACTGACATTGTTGTCACATCTGTCAGAGGTGTCAGAAGACTGTTTGAAACTGAAACAGCCAGTTACCATGGATGAAGCATATATATAGATATTCTCTCTCAACAATTGAAATAACTACAAGAACAACAGATACAGAATAGAGAGAATTTAATCAAGCCAATCAATTATAATCTCTGAAGGATTGAGAATCCAGAAGAAGAGAAAGAAACAATCAACAGATTGTAGAGAGAAAAAAATAAGAAGGGGAGAAGTTCTCATCCAGTGAAGGTAGATTCTGAACAGTTTGCCTGAAAAATTCAGATCAAGTCTGAAGAAGAATTCAGATTAATTTCTCAAGGAAGCTGATTAAAGATCAACTCCAACATCAAGAAGATCAACCCTATTTTGTTCAGATTCAAGAAGCTTTGAAGAAAGCTAAGACAGGTTGATCCTTAAGAAATCAGTTCTATCAAGAACTGATCAAGAAGCATTCAACCAATTCTCTCTCCATCTGGTTGAAGATGTCAACATCTTTTCATCAATACTTTTTGTAGGATCTGTAATAGATCTGAGTGTAGGAGATTTACATCTCTGAGTTGTAAGCCTAAATTATAAAGGCTGAGGTAGGGCTGAATGCCTGATGTAGGGGAATCTTTCACTTTGAGTTGGAGGCCTGTGGAAGAGGCTGAGGTAGGGCTTGTGCCTGAGTTGTAGGAGTGTGGATTCACTCTGAGTTGTAGGAACCAGTCTTGGTTCTGAGCTGTAAGATCTGTGGATCTGAGAAGAAGGAAGGAAGTTAGGCCGAATCTAGTACACTGCTAGATAGGCGAAGGGGGAAGTGGATGTACCCATCATTTGGGGAACCACTATAAAACTGGTGTGCAATATGTGAATGATGTGTATGTCAATGATGTGTTTTATTTTCTGCTGAATACATTGCTAAACTAAATAGAATTATCTGCCTAAGTCAGAAAAAGAATTGAACTTGTTCACACCCCCCCCCCCTTTAGGTGTTTAGAACATCTTGAAACCAATTATTTCACAGTTCTCCGTTCAACTTCCGTTACAGTCACGGGCGTGACCATTAATGGTCACGGGCATGACAAACGTGGTATCACGTTCAATGAGATGTTCTAGGGACATGATTTTTGCCTAGTCACGCCCGTGACAGTCCATGTCACGCCCGTGACAAAGGAAAGTCACGGTCGTGACTTCCCCGGGAAGCCAAACCACCAAAAAAACAAAGTTTTTTATCGTCTTCTGTTACACGCCCCAGTGTCACGGGCGTGACCCTGGGCCATGCCCAGCATATTCGAGGCAATGACTCGGTCAATGCCTCGAATTCCCGCTAACCCGCATTTTTTTTATGTGACACGCCCCAGTGTTATGGGCGTGACTCTGGGGCGTGACCAGTGACACGCCCTAGAGTCACGGGCATGACTCTGGGGCGTGACCAGCGAATCCGAGATAGGGAGCCTCGGATTCCTTTTTTTTATTTTTTTATAAGTACACGCCCCCTATCACGGGCGTGATAGTGGGGCGTGACCGACACGAGAATTCCTATAAATAGGATTTCTCCCCCTTTCTATGCTCCACACCATCCAGCCCTCCTCCTTACCTTATCCAAACCGAAAACCCATTTTCCTCCCTCCTTCCACAATGCCTCGCCACCACCCTCGCTCCACTGCTTCCTCCTCCGAGCACCCTGCGGATCCCGCTGCGGCGAAAGCCATGCTCCTTTTTGAGAACCCTACCCAGCAGGATCGGAGCGATCGCCTACGTGCCAAACCTCTTGGCATATTCCGCATCTTAGATTGGGCGATCCTCGCCACCTTTGGAGCTGCGGATTTGGTTCGAGAATTTCTATCCACTCCTGGATGGAGTTTCCTCTTCTCCATATCATAGCATGCTTTCCTTGAGCTCACTGTCGAGTTCTTGGCGTCTTTTGAGTTCCGTTGGGCGAAAAATGATGATTTCATCGTCTTTCACATTGGTGGGGTGATGCATCAGCTCACCATCCGCCAACTCAATGTCTCCATGGGCTTTTGCTCGGAGGCCTTCTCCTAATCTCCCACCTACCTCGGTCTACTTACTGATTTCCCTCCCAATGTCAACTTTCTCACCTTTTGGGCGAAACTCAGTAATGACATTGCGCCCTACACCCCAAAGAAATCTAAAGGCAGCCATCTTTTTTCCCCCGCCTTGCGCATTCTCGGCAACCTCCTCACCTTTACTATTTTTGGTCGCGACGACAGCCATGGGGTGGTGACTCTGGCAGATTTACTATATTTATATAGTATGTTTTACCGAGTCCCAATAAACCTTGGCTATTTGCTCGCATTTTTCTTTCGACACCAAGCCGAAAATGTGAGGTTGGGGGCAGTGCACGGCGGGAACTTCATCACTTTTCTCGCCAAGCAGATTGGTCTTTGGGATGCTCTTCCGTAACTGAGCTGCATTCAGACGCCGCAAGTCAATCTGTTCTAGACCCTCTAGGCCCTTGTCCTGGTACGACGACGTGATGGAGAGTTTGAGACTCTCCCCCCAGCGGTCGGTGGCAGGAATCTTGATCTTTATTTCAGTGCCGGTCCCAGTGGCACTATTCACTTTCCCCACATTCTACCACCGCCGCAGGATCCTTCTTTAGAGCCAGGTCCTTAAAGCTATTGGGGTCGTCAGTTTGGGTCTATTCACACACGCTTCGACATGATGCAGACCAATCTTGACGCTCGTTTTGCGAGTTTTGACGTTCAATTTACCGCGCTGGAGGAGAGTCACGCTTCTTCCATGACATGTATTGAGCGTGAGTTTACGGACCTACGGACGAACTACCAGCAGCCGCGGCACCATAGTGATGAGGATTAGGTTTCTTTTTCTTTGGGGTTGTTGTCGGTTGGCATGTATCTTTTCTTTGTATCTTTTCTTTTCACTTGCCATGTATCTGTTATTTTCATTAAAAAAATATCAAAATTATGTTTTGCTTCAGTCATGTCTTACATGTACATTTTGGTGCCGAATGGACCTCTTCAGGGAAGTCTGCTTGCCTTTTCTTTATTTATTTTTTCATTGGGGACAATGTATTGTTTAAGTATGAGGGGATATTTCTCAAGCAAAACATACAAAAAAATCATAAAAAATTTTCAATTTTTCAATTTTATTTTTACTTAGTATTCACAAAAATACAAAAACTTAAAAAAAGAACAAAAATATCAAAAATTTCAAAAAAAAAATAGAAAATCGAAATTAAATTTCTTAGAAAGGGATGTTTGGGATATCACCCCATCTTATCTCTTAGTACCGGTGAGAGCCCTTCACAGGGTATACCTCGGGAAGTCTAAGAAATAACAAAAAATTAGGGTTAATTTAAAAATTAGAGAAATCTTTATTTCTATACTTATTCGCATGTGACATCCATAGTATTCAACTTTTACAAAGTGTTTAGAAAATTTTTGATGCTTTAATTAAATTTTGAATTTTGGAGTAGAACTGTTGGCAATGTTGTGTTTCTAGTCAAGTGCACATGTTTGTAGAATTTAAGTAGAATTAAACATTCAGCATACAATTCGATTTTTATTTTTCTAAACGCGTAGAAATAGTTTATTTTACTTTTAATCTGAAACCGGTAAAATCTAAGAATAGCTTAGGAGAGTGTAAAAGTTTATTAGAGAGATATTTCACGGATCAAGAAAGAGGTATTTTTTCTCAATGTCTAGAACTTGCCCTCTAGTTATTCTCAAGACTCTGCATAGGTTAAACTCATTAGCATAAATATGATTTAGGCACTTCTTTTGGCAAGTTTGATCCTTTGCACCCTTACCTGACTTTTTATCTTTGTTAAGCCAATTTGAGCTTATACCCTTCCTTTTGTTTTAGCTCCACCAACATTTTACCAAAGCCTAAAAAGCATCCTAATTACACACCTAAGACCGAGCTTGAAATTATGTATACAAACCCGGTTTATGAGTGATTAGGAGCCATTTTATTTTTGTGTCTAATTGAAAAAAAAGAGTTGTTTTATTTTTCATTTCTCCTCAAAATAAAATATAGATAAAAAATGAAAATAAATAGAGGAAGTTGAAAAAATCTTCAAACATGTTAAGAAAAAAAATAAAGGAATTCAGGAATTGGCGGAGTTCTTCAATTTATTTCCTTTGTGCAAGCTCTCATTAGGTTTTGCTGTGTCTACCCATCGTTTTTTATCTTTGATTTTCCAATCCAAAAAAAAAACATAAGCCTACATTTCAACCTAGTTAAGCCCTACCCTTTTTGTGCTTATAAGTTAAACTAGTGCAGTGGCGAGAGTGTGAAAGGGCAAGCCTATGGCCATCGACATTGATGGATTTCTTTGGAGGGTATCCCGATCTTCGATTTGTGCAATGTTATCTTAGTAAGCACACTACTTTCTCCCTAAATGTGATTTTAAGATTTACCAGGTTTTCATTTTCGAAGTAAAAATAATAAGTGAAAACACATTTTAGAAAAGTGAAAACTAATTTGTATGTTGAGTAGGTTTTCTACAAAAATAACTACGCGCATAGGCATAAGACTTTGCATTCTACTCCTTAGGTTCAATTTTCATTTCTAGCGTTAAACTTTTTCACCTCTTTATGAAAAGTTGTTTGCTCGGGATGAGAAAACAAGTAAGTATGGGGGTATTTGATAACTCTAATTTTATCCATATTTTTATATATTTTTTATTTAACAATGAATTAGTTTATAAATATATTTTATGAATTTATTATCTAATTTCTTTAATTTCTTATTTTAGGTTCAATCTGGGCTGCAAATTTCAATATGTAGTTTATAGGATTGATCAGGAGACAAAGCAGGACAAAGCCAAAAAAAATGCAAAGTACACGCCCCGGGAACGGGCGTGACCGACAGGTCACGGGCATGACATCCAGGCGTGACCCATCGCGTGCTCCAAAGCTCACTGCCACGTCAATTAAAAGTACACACCCATTGGTCACGGCATGATCATGCTGACCCGGGCATGTTAACCAAGCGTGACACGCAGATGACGATCCAGGCATCCACTCCACGTCAGATTAAAGTTACACGCCCGGGCACGGGAGTGACATCTTGGTCGCGGGCGTGACTGCGAGCCGTGACATCCAGGCATGCCAAGTTTAAAGCATAAGTTTCAAGGCCTGACGGTTTTTGCCTCACATGCCATTGGTCACGGGCGTGACCATGGGCGTGACCCTTCCAACAATGGCTAGAGTTATTCTTGTCGTTTCTGCTTCCCGCCATTTTTAGCAACCGACAAGACACACGCTAGGTCACGGGCGTGACCTAGGGGTGTGACCCGCCAATTAACGATTTTTGGCGGTTTCGCGCCAACGTTCCCAGGACTTGAAGATGACTGTTACGAACCTTACACGCCCTAGGTCACGGGCATGACCTAGGGTCGTGACCATCCAGCAAACTTACCTATAAATTCCTGGCAATTCTAGAAGCTGAGGAGGATATTTTGGGAGCTTTAGTTCTTTTTTCTTGCTTTATTTCTTGCATTTTAAATTCATAGTGTAGCTTTTATTTCAAGTCCTTTTTATAATCATGTCTCTCTTCAACCTTTCATGTAATTCTCCCATCATGATGCGTAGCTAATTTTCAATTAGCACTTGATCATGATGAAATTTGGAATGGAATAAATTTCTTCTTTTTCTCACAAATTATCAAGCACTCTATTTTTATGTACTTCGGTTTATCTTTGATTTTAACTTCATCGAATTCATAAGTTGCAAATTATGTTTATTCGAGCTTAGATCCGTATCCTAGATTTACCGAGAGGTTGTGGATACGAGTAGATCACTCAAGGATAAAGAGAGTTTCATGCACCCCTCGAGAGAGGAATGCATAATTCTTCTGCATTGGAGTCAATTCCATTAGTGAGGTTCACCGCCTAAAGCAAGCTTAGGTTTTTCGACTGGCTGAGAGGTCTTAATCGATCAACCTAAGGTTAGTCGAATGCATATTCTCGAGAGAGGAACTTCGTAGCTATGGAACCTTCGCGGTCATAGTTAATAATCTAGATGCTTTTATTTTATAATTTCATGGAAATTTATTCTAACCCAAAGGGATTGTAGATCAAGTGCTAGCTTTCCTATCATCATATTTCTCCTTTTAGTTTAATGTTTTCTTTACCAAATTCGTAAAACCAATTTCCATTCGATAAAATAATAGCTCTTCCTTGTGAATACAAGTACTCAACGGTCTGCGAGTTTAAATACGACATTTCCTATACTATATTTCGATAGGTGCACTTGCCTATTTCGAGATTATAGTTTGGATATAATTTAAAACTATATAAATTCTTCATCAGGAAATTTTCCCCCTCTCTTTAGTTTTTATTTTTCTTTGTAACTCGTTTTTATCTTAATGAAATATGTGTTTTTCTTCTCCCTTTATATGGTTTTGGAATGCATCTGTGTGTCCCCTCCTTAAGCAATCTTATTTTTATTTGTTTTATCTTTGTTTTTGTTTCTTAAAAATGGGTGTGTGTGTGTGTATGAGTATAGATTTATGTTTTAGTTATTCTTACTTAGCTTTGTTTAGATTTAGGATTTTATAGCTTTTTATTCATTCTTATAAATCTGTAAAAATGTATTCAAAGTGGTTTTCATTTTTTCTCTAACTTAGATTTTTTCTTTTAGGTCGTAAAACTTTTTGTTCTTTTTTAACTTTATTTCCACTTTTACGCACTTTTACGGAGTTATAAGAATGGATTTATAATCGTTTTAATTTTTCGAGCACTTCAACATTGGTTTTAAATTTTCAAAACTTTTGCTCGTTTAATTTTTATTCTCTCTTTTTATGCATTTCTATCAAGTTCTAGCGGTAGAAATATAATTATTTTAATTTTTAGAGCACTTTGTTTTTTTGTCTTTTTTGTATGTGTGCGTGAGTGTATGATTTAGATTTTATTTCTTTGTTTTATTCAAGTATAGTGTGTGCATTTTATTTTATGTATAGTGTGTGCGTTTTATTTCTATAGAGTGTGTGTGTTTTATTTTATGTAGAGTGTGTGTGTGTGTGTGTGTGTGTGCATCTATTTCCTCCTACTCATTTGAGTAGAACTCGCTTTAATTTTCCGCCTATTGGTTTGAGTAGAACTTGTCATTTCCCGCCTACTCGTTTGAGGAGGACTTGTAATTTTACTGCTTTCATTTCTCGCCTACTCGTTTGAGTAGGATTTGTCATTTTATCGCTTTCATGTCTCGCCTACTCATTTGAGTAGGACTTGCATTTTACTGCTTTCATTTTACAGCTTTCATTTACTGCTTTCATTTTCTGCTTTCATTTCTCGCCTATATGTTTGAATAGGAATCGCACTTTCAATTCTGCATTAATTTTCGCAAGTTGTCCACATTCCGATGAGTGGCTAACCACTCTTAGCCCTTAGTATCGAAGAGCATTGGGATAGATAAAATCACTTTAAATAATTAAAGGTCCTCTTTTTCTTATTAATTAAATTACTTAAGATTTTCCCCGGATTTATGATGCGTAGAATCACATATCGATGTGTCGGCTCTATTTCCATAGTGCATACGCTAGCTACCTGAGAGGTCGTGCATATGGACGATCACCCTCGGGTAAAGGGAGTTCCACACTAACCCTAGAGAGAGGAGGCGCGCAATTCTACCGGATTGGGTTCCCCACCCAATAGCGGGGTTCTTAGCGTAATGCGGGCATTAAGAGGAATCCTTCGTCAGATAAGAGCCTGGTCGAATGATCTTAATGTTCAGGTGAGCGATAGTCCTAGAGATAGGTGAGCTCATTTTTGTGGAACCTCCACGGCCAAGTCTCTGCCTTAATTAATTTGAAATTTATTATCTCTATTTATTAAAATTTATTTTAGTTCAAATTCAATTTGGTATCGTTGCGCTATTTCTTCATCGGGTCATTTCCAATGCTTATTTTATATTTTTATATATATAAATTATAACCCGACAAGTTATATCGGTAAAATAATAGTTCCCTCCAGGGAAGAGTAAAAATAGTCAACCCGTCCCCGAGAACAATACGACCCCGATATTCCTCACCGGAATATCCTGTACTACACGCGATAGGTGCACTTGCCTCCTTTCGTTAAAACTCAGTTTCAACTGTTTATATCCAAATATATCTGTGTGCCCCGTCTTCCTAAATAAATACACCACTTTTATAAAATAAATCCGCCTGGGGCGCCGCACGTTTTAAACCATTATTTTTAGAGTTTTAACCATCAAGTTTTTGGCGACGTTGTCGGGGACTTGGTAAATCAATCAAGTTTTTGGCATCATTTTCGGGGACTTGATAAATCAATCAAGTTTTGTTGACATTGTCGGGGACTTGATTAAACCATTAATATTTTTTGGAGTTTTAACCATTAACCGTACCATGTCCAACAAAGTACGATTCCTCCTCTCAGACACACCATTATGTTGTGGTGTTCTACGTGTAGTGTGATGTGATACAATACCATACTCTATCAGATGATCATGGAACTCATGACTTAGGTATTCGCCACCTCGATCAGATCAGAGTGCTTTAACCTTCTTACCCAGCTGGTTTTCTACTTCTCTTTTAAACACTTTGAACTTTTCAAAGGTTTCGGATTTGCACTTCATAAGATTGATATATCTGTATCTACTAAAATCATCAATAAATGTAACAAAGTAGAAGAACCTACCTCTAGCCATAGAACTCATGGGTCCACATACATCACTATGTACTATACCCAAGAGATCATCAGCCCTCTCATTGAAGACAGTGAAAGGAATTTTAGTCATCTTGCCTAACAAACAAAATTCACATCTCTCAAATGATTCATAATTAAATGAGTCCAATAGTCCATCTCTATGGAGCTTGGATATACGTTTCTCATTTATATGGCCCAAACAACAATGCCAAAGAAAAATAGGGTTCGAGTCGTTTATTCTTTGTCTTTTAGTATTTTCAATATTATAGATCGGATGGTGTAAGTTCAAAACATACAGACCATTAAATATTTGGGCTACACCATAACAAACAACATTCTTAAATATTAAACAACAGTTGTTCTTAATAATAAAAGAAAAACTCATCATGTCCAAAAATGAAATGGATATAATATTTCTAGTTATGGAAGGAACAAAATAACAATTATCTAGTTCTATTACAAGCCCAATGTGTAAAGCAAGACAATAAACCCCCACGGCAACGACAACAACTCTTGCTCTATTGCCAACGCGCAGGTCCACCTCTCCTTTACTCAACATTCTTCTCCTTCCCAGTTCTTGTACATTTATACAAATGTGTGAACCACATCCGGTATCCAATACCCAAGATGAAGGAGCAGAAAGGTTTATCTCTATAACATATATACCTGAAGTGGAGGTCACACCTCCTCTCATCTATTGCAGACCCTCAATGTATGAAGGACAATTCCTCCTCCAATGACCAGCCTTGCCACTTTGGTGGCACTTCCCTTCTTTCCCTGAGCCTTTCCTTTTCAGTGTAGAAGACTTGGGCTCCAGTCCACACTTAGGTCCCACCTTCGTCTTCTTGAAGCCCTTGGCCTTACCCTTGCCTTTTTGCACCATCAATATGGGGCTAGCAGACTTAGCCTTCTTCATATTAATCTCGGCAGTTCGCAGCATGCCTAGGAGCTCAGGCAGTGTGAAAGAGAGATCTTAACTGGACTAATTAGAGTAAAATCACAGCACAGAATAAAGAAAGAAGATCATGCAACCAGAAGAGACACAAGGATTTTATAGTGGTTCCCCAAATCTGGGTAGTCCACTCTTCTACCACCCTAGTAGGATTCCACTCAGATTTTTGATCAGGTGCCTGACACCAATGGGTTTTGATCAGATCCCCAAAAACCAACTTAACCAGGAATCACTTTTGAAGGGAGATGACAACCCTTTATACAGGAGGGGGAAAAGAATGATGGTATCTTCTCTGTCAACAATCAGAGAGATTATTCAAGTGGATAATATGTTAGCAAATAGCTCCCCTTGAGATCTTGAAAGTATCAGGAAAATCTAGAGCACTGCTTCAAGGTGATAGGCCTTCAATCTTCAGGCCTGGACCAGAGTATCCTTCAAGAACTTCTGACAGATAGAGATTTGTTGTCCTTGAAGTTGCCCTGCAGTGATAGGGAAGAAGAATGTTGAAGTTGGTGACCGGGCGGTCTGGCGGTCTGTCTTGGCGGTTTGAAGACCGCGCGGTCTGGCGGTTTGTCTCAGCCGGCTTGGAGACCGGGCGGTCTAGCGCTCTACACTGACAATCTCTCTTTCTCTCTGGTGGTAGCCGTGCGGTTAGCCCGTCTGTCTAACCGCGCGGCTTGTGCGGTTTGTTCTGTATAGTCCGCTTAGTCCTGTAAATTTTTAGTCTCACATCTCTTATTTGTATTCTCTCTTCTCTCCTCCATTCTATATAAGGGAGGGCATACCTTTGTAATAGATATCTTTTTTGGATAATAAAGTTTCAATTATTCAAAACTCTATCTGTTTGTTACTGCATGTTCGCTACTTTTAACATGGTATCAGGGGGCACGGTCTTTTCCTCCTGATTGTGTGCGCTCTCTGCTTCTCGCCGCTTGTTTCTACTTCTCGCGACCTGCCTTCGCGGCTTGTCCTCTCTTCCGCCCGCTACTCTGTTCGCGCGGCTTGTTGCTTCTCTTCTCTTGCTGCTCTTCGTCGTCGCGACCTCTTTAGTTGTCGCAGCGACCAGTTTCCTTCTAGCCGCCTGTTTTTCCCCAAGCTGCGCGGCCTGTTTCTGTTCGCCCGGCTTGCGACTTGTTGTTGTCGCTGCTGCTTCTTGCTTCCTCTTCTCTTCTGTTCGCTCGGACTTTTCAGCTCGCGCGACCTCTTCCCCGCCGTGCCTTGGTCTGCTTCCTGGCCGCTAGTGTTCGCGCGGCTTCTTGCCTTTAAACCGCTGCGGTTTCGCGCGGGTTGCTCTTTTTTTTCCCTCTCCCTGCGGCTTTCTCTCTGTTCGCACGGATTCTTCCTTGTTTGAGCGGCCTCTCTACCTTTCTTCCTTTAGCCGCTCCTGCTTGTTAGTCGCCGCGACCTCCTGTTCAGTCACGCTGCTTGTGCTTCCCTCTTCTTTCCCTTTTGCCTTGCTCTGCACCTTGGTCGTGGCCCTTCTTGCCGCTGGTGTGCTGTCACCAAGACCGCTGCAGTTTCTTTTTCCTCCCTTCATGGCTTTCATATCCTCCTCCAAGCCATTCGCCTCGGTTGTCACGTCTTCTGGTCGTGCCCATGTTGTTACTCAGGGAAAATGGTTGATCGACACTGGTGCTACAAATCATATGACCGGCAATCTCCAGTGTTTCTCTCTCCTAGAAACACATGATCGGTTGCCCCCGATTATTCTCGCTGACGGCTCTTCATCATCAGTCCATGGGATGGGGATAGTTCATGTCACTCCGTCTCTTCACTTGGCGGATACTCTATACGTGCCCCAGTTCCCGTGCAACTTATTATCTGTTACCTCTTTATGCAAGCAATTACAGTGTTCCGTCACATTTACTTCTACTTCTTGCTCTTTTCAGGATCCGGACTCCGAACGGATGATTGCTACTGGGACTGAGAGTGGCGGCCTATACTTCCTGGACAACATTTCCGCTTTTTCCACCTTCTACTCCACCTCCACAGATATTCTCCAATGGCATCTCCGCCTTGGTCATGCTCCTCCCCGTCTTCTTCGTCAACTTCTGCCCCACCTTCCTCCACAAAGTCCTCCGCTCAACTGTGAAGCCTGTCAGCTTGGCAAGCATCACCGCTCCTCCTTCCCTCCAAAGCACGTTCGTGGCTCTACCCGTCCGTTTGATCTTATCCACTCCGATATTTGGGGTCCTTCTCCTACTCTTACCATTGGTCGGGGTAGTTCATATTTTGTCACGTTCATTGATGATTTCTCTCGCTGTACGTGGGTATATCTATTAAAAGATCGCTCCGAATTATTCTCTGTATGGACGTCCTTCTATCTCATGATCCAAACTCAGTTTGGTGTTTCTATCAAAGTTTTTCGATCTGATAATGCCAAAGAATATATCAGTCATGACTTTTCTACATTCTGCATGCAAATGGGATTATTCATCAAACTAGTTGTGTCTATACTTCACAACAAAATGGTGTGGCCGAACGCAAAAACCGTCACCTCCTCGATGTCGCTCGCACCTTGATGACCCAGATGCATGTTCCTCGCTCCTATTGGGGCTATGCTGTTCTCCTTGCCTGCTACCTTATCAATCGCATTCCCTCCATGGTTCTCCATGGCAATACCCCGTTCTCCATTTTGTATCCGGGCAAGGAGCCCTTTCCTCTCCCTCTCCAAATCTTTGGTTGCACTGCCTTTATGCATACCCCTTTTGCCACCCGTGATAAGCTCTCCCCTCGCTCCACCAAATGTGTCTTTCTGGGGTACTCCACCACTCAGAAAGGCTATTGTTGCTTTGATCCCGTCCTTCGTAAGCAGTTCGTATCTGCTGACGTCACCTTCTTCGAGAATACCTCCTACTTCTCAGATGACTCCTCTCCTCTTCTCCCAGCTTCTGATTCTCCTGTTGTTCCCTTCGTTCCCTCGCCTCCTACTCCAATCTCCACCCCTACACCGTCTCCATCCCCTCCTCTCCCTCCACCTCTCTCTCTCCCTTCTCCACCACCCTCTCCCTCCACTCCACTGCCGTCGCTCTCTACTCCCGGGCCATCTTTCTATACCACTGATGCTCCGGATGCCGCGGGCCCGGCTGACCTGGATCTTCCTATAGCTCTTCGCAAAGTGGTGCGGACGTGTACCCTACACCCCCCCCCCCCCCTTGTTGCTGTTGTTTCCTATGATCGTCTTACCCCTTCTCGCAGGGCATTTGCACTAGTTATCTCTGCCACTGCCACACCCCGCTCCTACCAGGAGGCCCTTGCTATTCCTCATTGGAAGATGGCCATGGATGAGGAAATGGCGACCCTAACTGAGCGGGGTACCTGGACTCTTGTTCCTCCTCCCTTCGGCACTGATGTTGTTGGCTATCGCTGGGTCTTTGTGGTCAAATTTGGCCCCGACGGCACTGTGGATCGTTATAAGGCTCGCCTTGTTGCTATGGGCTTCACTCAGACCTATGGGGTTGATTACTTTGACACCTTCTCCCGCGTGGCTCGTCTCAGCACTATCCGATTCCTTCTCTCTATGGCGGTAAATAACGATTGGCCGATTTCCCAGCTGGATGTCAAGAATGCCTTCCTTTATGGTGATCTTCATGAGGCCGTTTACATGGAGCAACCTCCTGGGTATGTTGCTCAGGAGGAGACACGAGTATGTCGGCTGAAGAAGGCAATCTATGGCCTCAAGAAGAGCCCTCGAGCTTGGTTTGATAAGTTCAGCGGGATAGTGGCGGCTGTTGGTTTTGTGCGAAGCTCTGCCGATCACTCTCTCTTTATTCGCAAAACTCCTTCTAGGCTGGTTGTTCTTGCTGTATACGTCGATGATATTCTTCTCACTGGCGCTGACTAGGAAGGGGTAGCCCTGACAAAGTATCATCTTCGCCAACATCTGATCACAAAAGATATGGGCTCTCCAAAGTACTTTCTGGGGATCGAAATCTCTCGGAAGCCCGACTCTTTAGTTCTCTCTCAGCGTAAGTATGCCCCTGATCTTTTAAAAGAGGCAGGATTGACTGGAGCAAAACCTGCCCGATGCCCCATGGCAACTGGAGAAGACAAAACCTGGACAGATGATTCGCCTCCTCTTTCAAATAGTTCGCGGTACAGGCATCTGGTTGGTAAGCTCATATATCTCACAGTGACCAGGCCTGATATTTCCTATGCTATGGGCAAGGTGAGTCAATTCATGCAAGCACCTAGGGAGTGCCATCTACAGTCTGCCTTGCGGATCTTGGAGTATATCAAAGCAGCGCCTGGGAAAGGATTACTTTTTCAGAGGAATGGTCATTTGAGGATTGAAGCATACTCAGATGCAAGTTATGCTGATGACAAAGGGGATCGCAAGTCAACCTCAGGTTTTTGCACCTTTGTTGGGGGAAATCTGGTGAGCTGGAAGAGCAAGAAGCAGTCTGTTGTCTCCAGGTCCAGTGCAGAAGCTGAGTATCGCAGTATGTCATCGACCACTTGTGAGTTAAAATGGTTGCGGGCTCTCATGCTAGATTTAGTAGAGGTCTACAACCATCCTCTACCTATGTTCTATGATAACAAGGCCGCCATATACATCTCTAAAAATCCGGTATTCCATGAAAGAACAATGCACATTGAGGTCGACTGTCATTTCATTCGTGAAGAGATTTTAAAGGAACAAATTTGCACTCCCTTTGTCACTTCTGATAAAGAGCTGGCTGACATCTTCACCAAGCCAGTTTCCGCCTCGTTTCTTCATGTTTGTGACAAGCTGGGCGTGATCGATATATATGCTCCAGCTTGAGGGGGAGTGTTGAAGTTGGTGACCGGGCGGTCTGGTGGTCTGTCTTGGCGGGTTGAAGACCGCGCGGTCTGGCGGTTTGTCTCAGCCGGCTTGGAGAACGG
Organism: Platanthera guangdongensis; assembly: GCA_039583875.1. Lineage (NCBI taxonomy): Eukaryota > Viridiplantae > Streptophyta > Magnoliopsida > Asparagales > Orchidaceae > Platanthera > Platanthera guangdongensis. Next base: position 169,206,844 of record CM077158.1, on the reverse strand, counting down.
GCGGTCTAGCGGTCTACACTGGCAATCTCTCTTTCTCTCTGGTGGTAGCCGTGTGGTTAGCCCGTCTGTCTAACCGCGCGGCTTGTGCGGTTTGTTCTGTATAGTCCGCTTAGTCCTGTAAATTTTTAGTCTCACATCTCTAATTTGTATTCTCTCTTCTCTCCTCCATTCTATATAAGGGAGGGCATACCTTTGTAATAGATATCTTTTTTGGATAATAAAGTTTCAATTATTCAAAACTTTATCCGTTTGTTACTGCATGTTCGCTACTTTTAACAAAGAAGACTCTTGATAGTGATTAGATGTTCTTCTTCTTCTGATGGCTGTTATCGCTCTGGTCTAGGGCTTCTGGTTACTGTAGTGATATTGCCCTTTCTGTAACTTCTTGTATATTCTTGTGTATTCTGTATGTCTGTTCTATCTTCTTGCCTATATTTGAATTTGAAAGTCCACCTACTGTAGACTACCTTCACCTATGGGGGGGGAATAGGTGACGTGCAGCGTTTTTGCGGAATTAAAATTGTACCTGCACACGAAAATAAAACAGCACAGCAAACAGAGTACACAAGCTATTTATAGTGGTTCCCCGATTTGGGTACATCCACTTTCCCCCTTCGACCTATCTCCCAACACGGGACGACTCGGTCTCTTCACCAACAGGACTGAAATCCAATCATTGCACTATCGGAAGGAACCCTTCCACACGTAGGAGACAACACTCCCACAACACGGGTTGCACCCAACCCTTACAACTCGGAACCAACGTTCCTTTACAACAAAAATGAACTAGAATGTACAAGAGATACAAACTACTTTTGGAGACTAAGGTGTCCCTCTTCGTTGACGACGTGTTCTTGAAGTCCACGAAGAGTCCACAACCCTAGATCTCTCTTGGAGAGAATCTCCCCGGAATCGGCGGCGGCAAGATGGGCAGCGGCTTGGTTCACAGGATCGGCGGCGACAACGGTGTGCGGCTGCTGTACTTTGGAGATCCAAACTTCGTAGCAAAGCTAGCAAGGTCTTCCAACGGTCACACTAGGATCGGTCGTCTCGATCGATTCGGACGGGGAAGGTTTTCCCGATCAACAAATCAAGAGATAAGGGATCTCTGGTTAGACGCGTGAGACTCTATGCTTGGCTATGCTTCTATCGTCGGGAGATCTGGAAGAAATCACGATCAAGGTTGGCGAACAACTTGCACGAGCGACGACGGAGGCGGAGCAGATATCGCGATTTTAGGTCAAGATCGTCGCTCGGCTTCTTTCGGTGTTCTTTCTGTTCAAAATACTCGTATATATATACGGTGGAAATACTCCAATATAACCGTTGTGGGTCCCACCTGAAGAAACCCTAACCCCGGTTCAAAACAGTGCCAGCGGCAGAATCCGGTCCAGCGGTTTCCAGAGAATCGCCTAAGTCAAAATCGACGAGAATCAAAGTTGATTCTCGCCGATTCGGCGAGAATCAGAGGTGATTCTCGTCGAATTGTCGAGAATCAAAGGTGACTCTCGACGAAGTAGACTTGTTTGCACGCTCAGAGAAAGCTGGAAAGAAACAGCGAGAATCAGCCAGTGATTCTCGACGATTCGGCGAGAATCACTAGTGATTCTCGCCGAATCGGCGAGAATCACTTGGTGAATCTCGTCGATTATTACTTAGCATCAGAGTTGCTCGCTTTGAAGTAGCTGGATCGAGACGGCGAGAATTAGCCGGTGATTCTCGACGATTCGACGAGAATCACTAGTGATTCTCGCCGAATCGGCGAGAATCACTTGGTGACTCTCGTCGATTTACACTTGGACGGATTTTCGTCTTTCCACCTATGAGCTACTCTTTGACCCATCCTTGCTCCTTGTCTGCTCTTGCAAGATCACAGCCCTATACTTGAAAGTATGTGCACTCCAATAGAGAGAGTACACGTAGGCCAACACACTGATCTGCTCAACGAGGTATTACGTCGTGCAGACCCATGTATATTGACCTACTGCACCCTGACATTGGTGTGCACTTAGCATGGAATAACTGCAAGCACAACTTGAAATATTTTGTCAAATACATTGTCTATTTACCTTAGCTTATTCAGGGGCTTCTTCAAATCAGGTACGTTGTGGATACAATACCCAACAATCTCCCCCTATTTGAAGAAGCCTAAACCCTACAAGCTAAGGTGAATAAAGCATATGGGAATGAAAATCAAAACCTTGAAATTGAGTTGAGAGAGATATTCATTACCAATACCAATTTCTTGAGAGCAAACTTGGAGCCACCTTAGCCTTAGCCGAGAGGGTAATCTCCCCCTTTTCGGCTTCTGCAAATCTGAGTCTGTAGCAGTTGACCCCTTGCTCCCCCTCAGTTCTTGCACCTGTGCTCACACTTGAGTACCTTGCTCCCCCTCAGTTCTTGCACGAGCCTGGAGCTTCTGTAGTCTTCATTCATCATAGTTTAGCATCCCCAATTCAGTTTTGAAAAGACTGAACTTGGCTTCATCTAAGGGCTTTGTGAATATGTCTGCAATCTGCTTGTCCGTGGGGACATAACAGAGAGAAATGTCTTTGTTCTCCACGTGCACCCGAATGAAATGGTAGCGCACTTCAATATGCTTCGTTCTGCTATGCGAAACCGGATTGTTGGCAATTGCAATTGCACTGGAGGAGTCGCAGTACATAGGTACTTCCTTGAACTGAAGGTCGTAGTCGGCTAACTGGTTTTTGATCCATAGGAGTTGCGCGCAACAGCTGCCTGCCGAGATGTACTCAGACTCTGCTGTGGAGGTTGCAACACAATTCTGTTTCTTGCTATTCCATGAAATAAGCCTTCGTCCGAGGAATTGACACGTCCCGGAGGTGCTTTTCCTGTCATCCCTACTCCCTGCAAAATCAGCATCTGAAAAACCTATTAGCTCGACATCATTGTTTCTCGGGTACCACAAGCCAAGATTGGGAGTACCTTTAAGGTATCTTAGAATTCGCTTTGCAGCGACATAGTGAGATTCCTTAGTGTTCACCTGATATCTGGCACAGACACATGTGGAGAACATGATATCCGGTCTACTGGCAGTAAGGTAGAGCAGGGATCCAATGATGCTTCTGTATTTGGTTTCATCGAAAGGTTTACCTTTCTCATCCTTATCCATAGACATAGTGGATCCCATTGGAGTCCTCATAGAGGTTGCATTCTCCATACCGAATTTCTTGAGGAGTTCATTTGTGAACTTCATCTGAGAGATGAAGATTCCATCCTCAGACTGTTTCACTTGAAGTCCCAAGAAATACTTTAGCTCTCCCATACTGCTCATTTCAAACTTTCCTTGCATAAGTTTGGAAAACTTTTTGCAAAGATTGTTGTCCGTTGAGCCGAATATTATGTCATCGACATAGATTTGCACCAACAAAATCTTGCCTTTGACTTCCCTGAGAAACAATGTCTTATCTATTTTACCTCTAGAGAACTTGTTCTCAAGAAGAAAACTAGATAAAGTCTCATACCAAGCTCGTGGAGCTTGTTTTAAACCATATAAAGCTTTATTAAGAAAATATACATGATTGGGATAAGTAGGATTGACAAAACCTGGGGGTTGAGCGACGTATACTTCCTCTTTCAGGTCTCCGTTCAAGAATGCTGATTTCACATCCATTTGATAGACTGTGAATCCTTTGTGCGAAGCATACGCTAGGAACAATATGATTGCCTCGAGCCTTGCTACTGGTGCGAAGGTCTGGTCAAAGTCAATCCCCTCCTCCTGTTTGTAACCTTGAGCCACCAGCCTTGCCTTGTTCTTTATGATAACACCATGTTCATCCAGTTTGTTTCTGAAAATCCACTTGGTGCCAATCACATTCTGCTTGTGTGGTCTGGGAACCAGCGTCCAAATGTTGCATCGTTCGAATTGATGTAGTTCATCTTGCATGGCCAAAATCCATGCCGCATCTTTGTTCGCCTCGTCGAACTTCTTTGGCTCAACCTGTGACAGGAAGGTATGATGCAAAATCTCGTTAATGGTACCTCTTCGAGTTCTGACACCGTCACGAGGATCTCCGATGATCTGATCTCTAGGATGATCCCTCACATGCCGGAGCTCAAGAAGTCTGGCGTCCGGAGCTTCGACTACTTCTTGGGCTTCTCCTTCTTCTAAGAGATTTGTTCAATTTTGATCTTCAACATTCCCAGTTGACGTTGAGGTGGAAACTTTGACGTACTTAGGAGTGTCATCTTTAGCGGTCTCATCAAGACTCAGCTGTTCAAGTCGTGCACCTGCATCTTCAAGAATACCACTGGAAGAATTGCATAACCTCTGGTGGCTCCTCGATATGATCCCCCAAAGATGACTTTGGGTCCATTCTCGACGGGAGTGTAATCATGCAGCAGGCTTCTTGTCCCAGTCATATGCCGGGAGCATCCACTGTCCAAGTACCAGATCGGCGTTTTGGTGGCCTTTGGACATTCCTGCAAAATAAAATTAATTTCCCTTAGGAACCCAATCGAACTTGGGTCCTAGATTCTTGGTTAGCATACTCCCCCTCGGTTGGTTAACCCTACGAGTGGTCGGCCTCGCATTGCTAACATAGGGAGTCTCGTGATACCTTGGATTAAACCAACAATCCACGGCAAAGTGACCGACTTTGCCACAACACCAACAGTCAAATCTGCTGTACCTCTTCCTAGGCTCCTGCTTTACCCTAGGAATGGTGGGTACAGCTGGGGCCTTGGATCTGGAGGAGGAGGCCTCATGGTGATAGCAGTCACATGACTTCTTCACCTTCTGTTCCTTCAGTATAATAGGCTTGGCTCTTAGTGTCTGCTTTCCATTATGGCCGCTGGAGAATTGACCATAATTTCCCATGTGGATTTCCTCATAAGGTGCCTTGAAGGCACTCTCACCGAAGTTGCGGGGAAAAGTCCAACCATCATATAGGCTCTTTGGCTTTGCAACCGAGGGCCGAAAATGATGACCAAAGGTTGACTCAAAGTCATGTTGGTTGCAAGGAAAGCTAGGCTTTCTGAACGCAACAGGACTGAGCGGAGCCTTTCCATTTTCAGCAGCAGAGGCCTTCTTGGCAGCCTTGTTCTTCCTCTGGTTCCTGTTTCTCCTGGATGAGGAACCAGATACCCCTACATGCCCCAAGCCAGCTCCTTTGGCCTGAGCCGAGAAGGTATCAACAACTGGAAGAGCTGTTTTTGGCATAGAGAAGCTCTTGACAATCTTCCTTTCTGCCGCAAGCTGTTCTTCCAACTTATCGACTTCCTCCTGCTTAAGATCAAGGAGCTTAAGAGACTCTGAGTGCTTTGAAGTCAGGTCTAGGTGCTCCTGTCGGAGAGAGATCAAACTGGTGATCTCTTCCCTTAGGGAGACACTCTCACCCTTAAGGAATTTCACTTCCTTTTTCTCAGCCTTCAATCTCTTACGGCACTCCTCGAAAGTGTTGAGCAGAAGCTCATACTTCTCGAGGAGCTCCGCTTCACGGGCCGAAAGGCTATCCTCAGGGTCATCATCCTGAGACTCAGGATCAGAGTCGGAGTCGGAGAGAGGGGTGTGAGCTTTTACCTTCCCAGTAAATGGGGGGCATTCTCCTTCTGAGTCGGAGCGACCCACCAGCCCGAAGTAGGCTTCCTCATCATCACTGGAGTCTGAGGAATCAGACTCACTCAGTGTCTTTGGCCTTTTGGCGATGTAGCTCCTCTCTTTCTTCTTATCTCTCGAGGATTTGTGCTCCTCTCCTTTCCCTTTTTCTCTCTTGCCTTGGTAGCAGTTGGCCACGACGTGTCCTGGCTTATTGCATCCAAAACAAATAATGTCAGAGGAGCAATGTTTGTTCGGTTTAGAAGTATACCTGTCAGAAGAATAATTTTTCTTCTGAAGCCTGGAGGAGGAGCCGTCTCTCTTTCTTTGATTCCTCATCTTGAGGAACTTCTTGAATTCTCGGGTGATGAGGGAGAAATCCTCCTCAGACAGCTCTGAGCTGGAGGAGCATGGCTCGGAGTCTTCCTCCTCATCCTTTTTCCTAGCACGGTATGAAACCGCACCCTTGCCTTTTCTAGAGTGAATGGCTTTTAGAGCCACAGTCTTTTCTTTGGCTGCAGCCTTCTCTGCTTCTTCTTCTGCTTTTCGGGTGTTCAGTTGAAGCTCATAGGACATCAGCTTTCCAAAGAGAATTTGAGGGTCTGTTTCAGCTAGTCTCCCAAACTCGCGGATGACGCAGATCTTTATGTCCCATTCTTTAGTAAGGGACCTAAGGAATTTATCATTAAGTTCACCATTAGTGAACACTCTTCCGTATCCTTTGAGGGCATTGAAAATCTTGAGGAAGTTCTCGAAGGTGACTCCGATCTCTTCCTTAGGCCCTTGTCTGAAGGCCTCATATTTCTGGTTCAGAAGGGATCTCCGATCATCTCTCACTTCATCAGTACCCTCCATTAGGATAATCAGACAGTGCCATATCTCCTTTGTTGTCCTGCAATTGCAGAAGTTCTGCATCATTGAGTCATCGACCGCACTGACCAGAATGTTCTGCGCCTTCTTGTTAAGTCCCACCAGCACCATCTCGTCCTTGTCCATTTCTGAAAGTTTCTTCGGCACTTTCTTGGTAGGATCAATGGTGGAGACCTTAGTGGGGACATAAGGTCCCTCCTCCACGATCATGAAGAGTCGAGGATCAACTGCTTCCATGTAGAACCTGATCCTTTCCTTCCAGATAGGAAAGTTGAGCCTGGTGCACACTGGGATCTTGCCTGTGAACTTGAGCCCGTCCATAGTAGATGTTTTCCTTCTTCTTGACACTGGCGGCAGGATTCAACTCAAGGTGTTAACCTTTTTGATGAGTAACCTGGCTTTGATACCACTTGAAAGTCCACCTAGTGTCGACTACCTTCACCTATGGGGGGGGAATAGGTGACGTGCAGCGTTTTTGCGGAATTAAAATTGTACCTGCACACGAAAATAAAACAGCACAGCAAATAGAGTACACAAGCTATTTATAGTGGTTCCCCGATTTGGGTACATCCACTTTCCCCCTTCGACCTATCTCCCAACACGGGACGACTCGGTCTCTTCACCAACAGGATTGAAATCCAATCCTTGCACTATCGGAAGGAACCCTTCCACACGTAGGAGACAGCACTCCCACAACACGGGTTGCACCCAACCCTTACAACTCGGAACCAACGTTCCTTTACAACAAAAATGAAATAGAATGTACAAGAGATACAAACTACTTTTGGAGACTAAGGTGTCCCTCTTCGTTGACGACGTGTTCTTGAAGTCCACGAAGAGTCCACAACCCTAGATCTCTCTTGAAGAGAATCTCCCCGGAACCGGCGGCGGCAAGATGGGCGGCGGCTTGGTTCACGGGATCGGCGGCGACAACGGTGTGCGGCTGCTGTACTTTGGAGATCCAAACTTCGTAGCAAAGCTAGCAAGGTCTTCCAACGGTCACACTAGGATCGGTCGTCTCGATCGATTCGGACGGGGAAGGTTTTCCCGATCAACAAATCAAGAGACAAGGGATCTCTGGTTAGACGCGTGAGACTCTATGCTTGGCTATGCTTCTATCGCCGGGAGATCTGGAAGAAATCACGATCAAGGTCGGCGAACAACTTGCACGAGCGGCGACAGCGGCGGAGCAGATATCGCGATTTTAGGTCAAGATCGTCGCTCGGCTTCTTTCGGTGTTATTTCTGTTCAAAATACTCGTATATATATACGGTGGAAATACTCCAATATAACTGTTATGGGTCCCACCTGAAGAAACCCTAACCCCGGTTCAAAACAGCGCCAGCGGCAGAATCCGGTCCAGCGGTTTCCAGAGAATCGCCTAAGTCAAAATCGACGAGAATCAAAGTTGATTCTCGCCGATTCGGCGAGAATCAGAGGTGATTCTCGTCGAATCATCGAGAATCAAAGGTGACTCTCGACGAAGTAGACTTGTTTGCACGCTCAGAGAAAGCTGGAAAGAAACGGCGAGAATCAGCCAGTGATTCTCGACGATTCGGCGAGAATCACTAGTGATTCTCGCCGAATCGGCGAGAATCACTTGGTGATTCTCGTCGATTATTACTTAGCATCAGAGTTGCTCGCTTTGAAGTAGCTGGATCGAGACGGCGAGAATCAGCCGGTGATTCTCGACGATTCGGCGAGAATCACTAGTGATTCTCGCCGAATCGGCGAGAATCACTTGGTGATTCTCGTCGATTTACACTTGGACGGATTTTCATCTTTCCACCCATGAGCTACTCTTTGACCCATCCTTGTTCCTTGTCTGCTCTTGCAAAATCACAGCCCTGTACTTGAAAGTAAGTGCACTCCAATAGAGAGAGTACACGTAGGCCAACACACTGATCTGCCCAACGAGGGATTACGTCGTGCAGACCCGTGTATATTGACCTACTGCACCCTGACATTGGTGTGCACTTAGTGTGGAATAACTGCAAGCACAACTTGAAATATTTTGTCAAATACATTGTCTATTTACCTTAGCTTGTTCAGGGGCTTCTTCAAATCAGGTACGTTGTGGATACAATACCCAACAGAATTCCGTAGATTTTATGGCGGAAGAAAACATTCCCAAGAGTGACGATGCTTTGGAAATTGATCCTAACTTAATTCTTCTGTAACTGTCCATTTGAACGGCTATTTTCACTGGGAATGTCGACTGTAATTAATCCTCAATTAATTCTGCCAACTGTTACTGATTGCTCAGAAATCGTCGAGCTGAACTTTCGTCGAGTTCATCAATCATCGACCTGAGTTCGACATTCATTGAACTCAGCTAGATTCGTCGAGCTGAATATCTTGCCTGCATTCGTTGACCGGAGCTATCTGCGTTCGTCGACCGGAGCTTGCGGTTCGTCGAGCTCAGCTTCTGTGTTCGTCGAGCTGAGAGAACTATTGAGTGTCGACACAGTTGCTATGATGGTGTTGACATAGCCTTGCTAGAGTCTTGAGATCGTCGACCTGAGTTTAGAGAAGCAACTCAGAATTCGTCGACCGGAGATCACCGTTCGTCGAACTGCGTTCGACAATCGTCGATCTGATTCTCTGACTTTGTCTTAATAGCATTTCTTGGACTTCTTTCAACAATTCTGGAGAAACCATCTGAATGACCAAGCCTAGAAAAAGTCCTATGACCCATGACTATACATGTTGGGTCAATCTAAAATTCCTAATATTGTTCCTTACCCAAATCAGAACTAGGGTTCCAATACAGTGTCTTGTCTATTTCATTCATGTTATAGTTCAAGACAAACTGCTCATAACTGTCTGGCAATGATTACAGGATCAGGTCTATAGCCAACTCTTGGCCCAGAGGGAAACTTTGTCTTTCAAGGTTCTCGATATACCCAATCATCTTGAGTACGTGAGTCCCTACTAGGTCCTGAGCTTCCATCTTACACTAGAACAACGCCTTGGTGACATCGAATCAATCTTGACGAGCTTTCCCTTGAAACATTTTCTTGAGATGCTCATCAATGTCCTTATAACCCATGTTCTCATGTTGCTTATAAAGCTCAGAGTTCATGGTCGCTAACATGAGACATTCGACATCTAAGGAGTCATCAAGATACTTCTTATAAGCATCTTTATCAGCACGGGGTGCATTCCCGGCAGGCTCATTAGTGGATACCTCTTCCAAAACATAGAGCTTGCGCTCTTGCCTAAGAATAATTCTCAGGTTTCTGTACCAGTCCAAATAATTTGTACCACTCAGCTTCTCCTTCTTATGGATCGCTCTGAGGGACAGGGTGGAGTGTGAACCACTTGCCATGGAAATTCTACAAGAATACAAGCAAAGCAAATTAGTACCACATTTCAAAATACAATTTATCTTTCAATTGGGACTTTAATCAAAAGCTCCCACTATTTTTATCAAACTGATTAGCCTCTATATTAATTCGAAGAGTTTGGCGAGTAACCCTCTTAGCGGACAAGATCCATATTTCACAAACATTGTGAGTCAGCTTTGGCTTTTCTCTCACAATGCAGCTATTTAGGTAGTCATCGCATGTTGATTGCATCACAATATAATTCTTGTATGGTTGGTGAATAACTCTTTATTCGCATCCATCATATGGTGCATGCGAACCCCATGCCTCTGGGCACTCAACCTTTGAGGTTAGCCAGTTAAGCTAGACTCGATGTCGACAGTGGGATATCATAATTATCTGCTCGCACCCTCACCAAGATAGATTAATGCACCTTACTTTGGCAAGCCCACACTTCATCGATTGTCACAACCCGCATTTTCTCAACGGTAAAATCGTATCAGAGTAAGAGAAAACACGTGCCGTGATGCCACGTCGTGCAGGGGATAACTGCACACGCTCAGGAAAAACTCCAGACGTTAGATTTTAGGGAAAAACGTTGATTTAAATATGAAAGAAAATCAGTTAAGTTGAATGGTCGTATCCCTCGGCACAGTGGATCAGCTAGTCCACAGTTAAAATTATATCTATACGCAGCAGAAAATACTTTGGTTCAATTAAGCTGACACCCTAAATAAGCACGGGAGTCCCCGGGGGGAGACTCATGGTATGCACGACTCTAAGGTGAATATTATAGGTATAAAAATAGTGTTTTACGCTGAGGAAAAATAGTGTCTTTGTTTTAGAAAATATGTTATGCATGAAGTACATATATTAATACTTTTAGGGTTTAAAATATCTAACATGCAACCTAGCATAAATCCTTCCCAGAAGCAAGTAACCAACCACATAAAGGCAAAATCAGCAGTTTAATTTCATATCCAGCATCACAAGAAGCCACCAGTGGGCGTCAACAACCTGACACGAACCCACTGGCGAGTATGTATGTCTATACAGAAAAGTAAGGAACTACCTCACAACAAAACGGGGATCAGCTATCTCAGCAACCCTAGAGGCCACCAACAGCCCCTCCAAAAGAACTAGCCGCTGAACTGGCTACAACCTAGACCTGAGGCATTCAAGAAAGGAACACCTCAGCAAGGAAACAATCAAGAGGTAAAATAGAGCAACAAATTAATTAGCAAATAAGAAGAAGGGTTTACCAACCCGGCAACAAACTGCAATAAGCAAAAGAAAAGGGGATGACAGTAAGAAAAGAATGCTGTCAAAAACACCGCAGAGCACACCAAGTGCGAGCAATAAAACCAATATGCCTTACCAAGAGAGAGCCCGCAACAGCATCAAGACATATTCATATGCCAAAAGGAAGGAAAGCATAAACAGGAAAGGGACTAACAGTCCTAACATGTGGGCAAGTGGCAGTGGTCAAAACATGGATATGAATACATAACCAAAATCAGACCCAAAAAGGGCTAAGGGGTCAAATAGTGGCAGCTTTAGGGTCCCACACACACCAACCCAAACCAGGGAAAAAGGTGGTGGCCCCAGCTCTCCACATAAAACCACCCCTCCAGAGGCCACCAAAACTCCACCACCTGCCACAACCCAAGAGTCGGCATGCAGAAATTAGCCGAACACCCAATCCCTCCCCCTAGGGAAAAACTCACTCTAACAATCCTAAGAAACACACGAACCCAAGACAAAAATGTCGGGTCCAACCGACGCGGCCTTCCACGCCTAACCCGAACCAACCCCGAGTCTACCTGACCCCAAAACAAGCACAGCACCAGTGTCGACACGATGTGTCGACACCACGACAAGCCGGTGTCGACACAAGGTGTCGACACAACCGCGGCCGGTATCGACACCAAGTGTCGACACCACAGCGGCCGGTGTCGACACAAGGTGTCGACACTGCCGCGGCTGGTGTCGACACCAAGTGTCGACACCACTGCAGCCGGTGTCGACACCTTGTGTCGACACTGCCGCTGCTGGTGTCGACACCAAGTGTTGACACCACTGCGGTCGGTGTCGACACATGTTGTCGACACTGCCGCTGCTGGTGTCGACACCACTGCGGCCGGTGTCGACACATGGTGTCGACACTCCCGCTGCTGGTGTCGACACCAAGTGTCGACACCACTGCGGCCGGTGTCGACACAAGTTGTCGACACTGCCGCTGCTGGTGTCGACACCAAGTGTCGCCACCACGACTGGCCGGTGTCGACACCAAGTGTCGACACCAAGACTGGCCGGTGTCGACACAACAGTGTCGACACCCCAACTGGCTACAGGAGCCAGATCCAGCAAACGACCAAAAACGAGAACGGGGATTCTCTCTCTCTCTCGAGTACCACCCCCATCGGCAATGGTAACTACTCGACCTAGACCAAACCAAAATTGTCCCTAATAGACACAATCCCTCAGGAAAACTGAGATTTAACTGGAACTTTCTACACTAACCACGGTATGATCGGGAACAAGCCCTAGCTTACACCTAAGATCTAAACAAGAAAGAGATAAAAGATTTAATCCAAAGAAGACAAAGATCAACTATGGCAAGGATGAGGGTACATCACTTGCCTCAATACCAGAAAAGCTTAGTCGGCGACATCCCCTACTCTCGGATCTGGACGCAGAGCAGCAAGCTGAGGAGCAGAAAGAAAGCAGATCCCGGCGAGGGCAGTCCAGATCCACTCTCGAAATCGAATTCCGACCGCTAAATCTCCAGGAATCGGCATCTGAAGGCTAGGGTAGGCCGGCGGTGCTCTTCCTCTCGTGCAGGCGACGGCTTCTTCCAAGCAGAGAAACAGAAAAAGAATAAAAGGAACCCAGCCCTAATTCTGACCCAAGACTATATATATCAGTTTTTAATAATAAACAATCAACATAATAATCATTATTTATACTCAATATCAAAACAACCCGAAACCCGAAACTTCTCGGAAAAAGACGAAATTCACGCCGCAGCTAAAAACCCACGCTACGAACGCAACTACGAAGTCGAAATTAGCATTCGATGAACAAAACCTGGGATAACACCTCCCGAAGCCAAAACACAAGCATTCCCTAAGAGGCCCAACCGAGTCATCAAACGGACTCCGGCTAGCTGGGGAATCTTGCTAACAGGCTACAAATAGGCTACACAGGGAACCCTAAGAGCTAAGACCACGCTCTACAACGGCAAAAAGCCGGAAATACGCCATCGTAACGACAGCCAAAGATCAAACAAAACACAGAAAAATCGGGGGCGTTACAGCCACTCCCCCTAAAAGAACGTTTCGCCTCGAAAATTTACTCACAACACTCCTATAAAGTAGGAGAGAGAAAGAGCCAGGAAAGGGCTACAAATAAATAAGAACAAAACAGAGCATACCAGGCATAAGATCAGGGAAACAGACGAGGGTGAGCCTCCCTCATAGACGACTCCAACTCCCAAGTCGCGCTCTCCACATCCTGATTCCTCCATAAAACTTTAACCATAGGAATAGTCTTCTTCCGCAATGCCCGAACTTGAGAATCCAAAATGCAAACAGGCACCTCCACATAAGAAAGATTCGGATCCAACTGAGGCACAGAATCCAATACCTGCCTGCCATTTATCACACATTTACGCAGCTGACTGACGTGAAAGACATCATGCACGTCAGGGAAATTTGCGGGCAAAGCCAGCCTGTAGGCTGATACCCCAATCCGCTCAACAATCGGAAACGGCCCCACGTACCTCGGGTCCAACTTCCTATTCTTGCCAAACCGCTTGACTCCAATCAACGGGGAGACCTTTAAGAACACCGAGTCCCCCATAGCAAATTCCAAGTCCGATCTACGCCGATTGGCGTTCTTCTCATATCTCTCCTGGGCTATCCGAAGCTTTTCCCGAATAAGCTTCACAGCGGTTTCCATCTCCTCAAGCGCTTCTGGACCCAACAAAGGTCCCTCGCCAAGCTCAGCCCAAAACAAGGGAGTCCTGCAGCGCCTCCCATACAAAGCTTCAAAGGGAGCCATTTGCAAGCTTTCTTGATAACTGTTGTTGTATGCAAATTCCATAAGCCGCAAGCGCTCGTCCCACGCTCCTCCGTGGTCTAGAATATAGCATCGGATCATATCTTCCACAATCTGATTTACTCGCTCTGTCTGACCATTGGTCTGCGGATGATAAGCCATGGAATATCTCAAATCTGTACCCAACCCTTCTTGAAGGCTCTTCCAAAAACGAGACGTGAACCTGGAGTCTCGATCTGATATGATACTTACGGGTACACCATGCAATCTGACAACCTCTTCCAGATACAGCTCGACTATCTTCCTCATCGGATAATCGATCTTAAATGGTACGAAATGAGCGCTCTTCGTCAATCTGTATAAAATTACCCAAACTGAATCATGCCCCTTAGGAGATCTCGGTAAGCCGGTAATGAAATCCATCGAGATACTCTCCCACTTCCACATCGGAATCTCCAAGGGAGTCAGCTTGCCACCAGGCCTCCCATGGTCGGCTTTCACACGCCTGCAAGTGAAACACTCTGAAACAAATCTGGCTATGTCCTTCTTCATCCCATACCACCAGGCAATCTGTTTTAAATCATGATATATCTTGGTAGACCCTAGATGGTAGGCAACACTAGATCCGTGGGCGTCTCTGCACACCATATCCCGGATATCTCCAAATGCGGGGATGCAAAACCTGCCACTGTACTTCAAAGTACCCGCATCATCTATAGAGAAGTCTGGTAATTCACCCTTCTCAGCTCGAAGATACAAATGCAGAAGATCGGGATCGTCCTTCTGATGCAGTCTCGTAAGCGTAATCCACGAAGGTTCTGCTACTGCTATGCTACTCTGCGAATCATAGCTTCCCACAGAAATGTCCATCAACAGAAACTCTTCCACTAGATGCTCGGCGGAAAGATTAAAAATCTTACCTGACTTCCGACTCAGGGCATCAGCCACCACATTTGCCTTGTCTGGATGATACTGAATTTCAACATCATAGTCGACCACGTACTCCAACCACCGTCGCTGGTGCAGATTCAATTCTTTCTGAGTGAAGACATACTTCAGACTCTTATGATCCGTGAAAATCTTGCACTGCGCGCCATATAGCAAATGCCTCCACAATTTCAACGCATAGATCACAGCTGCAAACTCCAAGTCATGCGTAGGGTAGTTCCTCTCGTGAGTCTTTAGCTGCCTCGACCCATACGCAATCACCTTCCCGCCCTGCATCAAAACGCAGCCCAGACCGACATGCGACGCATCCACATATATATCATACTCACTACCCTCCGTAGGCAAAGACAAAATTGGAGCCGAGCATAGCCTTCTTTTTAGTTCCTCAAAAGCCTTCTCACACTTACCATCCCATATAAAAGCTACGTTCTTCTGCGTCAACTTGGTCAACGGCGCGGACAAGGTAGAGAAGCCTTCTACAAATCTTCTAAAATAACCAGCCAAACCCAAGAAGCTTCTGATCTCTTTGGGGGTAACAGGTCTCGCCCATTCCATAACAGCAGCGATCTTTTCTGGGTCCACCGATATTCCCTCCTTATTAATCACGTGGCCTAGAAAAGAAACTTGAGGCAACTAAAATTCACATTTGCTCAGCTTGGCGTATAGCTTATGGTCTCTCAGAGTCGCCAAGACCAGCCGCAAATGTTGATCATGCTCCTCTGCATCCTTAGAGTACACCAAAACATCGTCTATAAAGACAATCACAAACTTATCTAGAAAATCCTTGAAAACTCTGTTCATCAAATCCATAAAAGCTGAGGGCGCATTAGTCAAACCAAATGACATAACCAAAAACTCAAAATGCCCATGACGAGAGCGGAACGCCGTCTGCGGAACATCTGACTCCCGAATCCTCAACTGGTGATAGCCCGAACGAAGATCTATCTTGGAAAACACGGCACTACCACGCAGTTGGTCAAACAAATCGTCGATTTGCGGTAAAGGGTACCTGTTCTTAATAGTAACCTTGTTCAGCTCTCTATAGTCGATGCATAACCTCATCGACCCATCCTTCTTTTTAACGAACAGCACTGGCGGACCCCAAGGTGAAGAACTCGGCCTTATAAAGCCTTTTGCCAATAACTCATCCAGCTGAATTCGCAACTCTTCCAGCTCTCGCGGGGCTATCTGGTACGGCGCCTTTACGATAGGACGCGTACCTGGCTCCAAATCTATGGTAAACTCGACATCTCGGTCGGGTGGAAGACCGGGAAGATCGTCTGGAAACACATCAGAAAAGTCACACACCACAGGAATCTCTTCCAAACGGGGCTCACTAACAATCGACCCTACCAGGGAAACCACACAGGCAAAACAGCCAGAAACAAGCAACTTCCGAGTACGCACCGCAGAAATGATTGGAGACTCCTGGAGAGAATATCCATAAACGCTCCCTGGCTGACCGTTGTCTTTGACGAAGTCCAAGCGCTTACCCTTGCACTGGATCACAGCATCGTACCTTGACAACCAGTCCATGCCCAAAATAACGTCGAAGTCCTCCAGGTCAATCACCTTCAAGTCTGCCTTGGCTAGAAAATCTCCCAACAAAATCGGAAAATCTAGGACACCCAGGTCCGTAACCACAGAGTCACCGGAGGGGAACTTAACGCAGAAGGCATCACCAACACGATCTAGGCCCAAACTGAACCGCTCCACGAAGGCTCTAGCCACAAACGAGTGGGTAGCGCCGGAATCGAAGAGAACGCGCGCCCAACGGTTCTTTACCTTAAATCATCCTATGAATTGCACACGCATCTAAGGCAACAAGCGCTAAAACGAAAACTACAATCAGAAAAAGAAACGTAACGAAATGACAGGGGAGGAGTCGAACCTGAGATAACCTGGGTCGAGGTCTGCGCTTCGACTGCCGAAAGCACATTCAGCTTCCCCTTTCCTTTATCCATTTGCTGAGGTGGTGGCAAAGCCTGGAGGGGAACTGGCTGCAGAATAGGCTGGGTCTGAGGGCACCTTGTCTTGAGATGACGCTTCTGGCCGCACTGAAAACAGACCTTATCTTTTAACCAACAATGGGCAGCCTCATGCCCCTTCCTTCCACACAAGGCACACACCACGTCTCCCCTGGAAACACCCTGAATCGTGTGCACCTGTTCCTTCTTCTGCGCTCCCAACCTTTTGAAACACTTCTCAAAGGGGTGGCCTGTGAAAGTGCAGTTAGATCTGATATACTCTAGAGGGGGGTGAATAGAGTATATGGTGCTTTGAAACTTCTTACAACAGTTGTTGTAATAAGTGTGAGCGGGGAAGCAGAATAAAACTAATCACAGCACTAAGTTAAACAAAAGCTAATCACAGAGTAATCAAGGCCAGAAACAAACATAAAAACAAGCAAAACCAGAAGACACAAGGAAATATAGTGGTTCCCCTAAACTTGGGTACATCCACTCTTCTACCACCCTGGGTAGGAATCCACTGCAGGATGAGTTGATCAGGTGTCCTGGGCACCAATGAGCTTTTGATAAGGTGCTCAAAAACCAAAGCAGATTTTTTGATCAGGTGTCTTGCCACCAATGAGCTTTTGACAAGGTGCTCAAAAACCAGGCTCAAACTTTTGAAGGGAGTTTGAGAAAACCCTTTACAGAGAGGGGGGTGAGAGAGTGATGGAAGTCTTCTCTTTCTCAAACAACTGAGAAGACTATGTGAATTGTTGATGTCAAAGCTCCCCTTGAATCCTTGAGATCTTCAGGAAGAAAAGCTTTGCTGAGGGTGATAGGCCTTCAAAGATTGAACTCCAGCAATAGATGATTTCAGCAATAGCTGAAATGTTGAATGTCTGTAGTCTTGAAATATGTTGGCCTTGAACACTTTGAAAACTAAAGAGATCTGAAGATTTGATAAAGCTTGATCTCCTTGGATGTGTGTTCTTGAGAATTCTTTGAGACAGAATATTTTTGAATGTATCTCTGTAATCTGTGTTCTATGAGTGATTCAAAAAATTCTTTTTTTTATTCTCTGGTACAGAATAGAATAACATTCTCTCTGAGAAGAATAGTCATTGTCCTGCATTAATTGCATCCTTAATTGCATAATCTCTTCTGGAGGAAAGTCCACAGAAATATTCCTTGAGAGATCCCTTGAAACTTGGTCCAGAAATGAATGAAAACGGCTAGGAAATCTCTGAATTAATTGCAGAATAACTCCTTAACTAATTTGAATTTGAATCTAGAAACATCCTTGAAGTTATCTGAAATCGTCGAACTGAGCTCTGCTATCGTCGAGCTGAGCTCAGCGATCTGGAAATATACAGCAGCAAAATATCGTCGATCTGAGCTCACAGATCGTCAAACTGAGCTCAGAGATAAAGATCCAAAGCAGAGTCAAAATCGTCGACCTGAGCTCACCGATCATCGAACTGAGTTCGACGATATAATGAGGTTGAGCTCATCGATCATCGAATGGAGTTCGACGATCTGTCAAAGTTGAGCTAGACGATCGTCGACCGGAGTTCGACGAATCGTCGTGCTGAGCTCGACGATATGACTTAGTCTCCAAACACAAAATCTTGGTCTTCAGGGCAGCTTCCAAACCTAGACTTCTAACCCTTAGACTCAATTCTAATTGACCTATTAAGCTATACAGGAGGTCAAGCAAAGGTTCCTAGAGACATAGTGATCCTGACCCAAATTAGTAATAGGGTGTTCCAACAATATCCCCCTATTTGGGTTAGGATTACTATTTACAGACTTTGGAAAAATTTAAATAACAACATACAATCAGTAAAACAGAAAAACAACAGCTAGACATTGCAGAATCACAGAGATATATAGCATCCAGATAGTAATCAGAAATCACAGAGATTGTCACCTTACAATATCATTTCTTCTCTTTGCCTTTAACAAGTTTAATCTCTCTGTTAGGATTGAGGGCTTCTTTGTTTGACCTGGTGTCATCTGCTGCACCCAAATATGTTTGCTTTTTAGGCCTGGGAACTACAGCTTCAGGGTGTAATTCCATATACCTGTCAGCATCAAAGAATTTACTTGAAGCATATCTCTCTAGCTCTTTCTGTCTCTGTTCAGACATTGTTGAAATGTTGGAAGAATCTATTCCTTGCTCTCTGGCCTTTTTAATCTGATCCAGTGCAGCTAGTTCTTTTAACCTTGCAGTCCAAGCAGCTGGATTATTTTCAGGATCCTCAAAAGGTACAGGAGGCTCATATCTGTTGGAGGGATTGTCTTGAGGAGGCCTGGCAGACAGTTTCTTTCATCTTGTAAGGTAAAGGACCAGATGTTGTATCAGAAGAAATTTGTCCTCCCCTAGAATATGGGTGTTACCTGGAGTACCCTTTGGAATAGACTTGAATGTATCTTTGATTACCTCTATATCCTCCTCTCCTAGAATGTGAACCCCTGGATTGGCTTTCCCTGTGGTAAGATCTGGCATGAGGCTGATAGGGAGCCTGACTTCTGGCTGGGGGTTGAGCTGCAGAGCTTCCACCTACACCTGCATCAGGAGGAGGTGGTGGAGGAGGATGAGAGTGCTGGAATTGGGATGAACCCTTCTCATATTTTCTTTTCTTCTTCATTGCTTTCAGCTGATTCTTAGAGTATTGCATCCAGTGTTCAGTGATAGGGCAGTCATGTAGAATGTAATATGGGATATCATTGTTATCCTTAACTTTGGCAGGAGGTACTCTCTTCATAGCCTTGCTTCTTGCCTTCCTTTTCCTGGCGATGGTAGCAAAAGAGTCATCAGAGTCTGTTTTAAATTCATCAGTTTCAGAACTCTGGTCATCATAGAGAGCATCTATTTTCTTCATTAAGTCTTTCTTGAGCTGTACAGAAGCAGATGAGGCAGAGGTTGTAGCAGCAGGTGTTAAGGTGGTAACAGCAGAGACAGCAGCAGATGGAATGGAAGCAGTAACAACAACAGCAGTAACAGATACTGGAGAGGTGACAACAGCAGTAACAGCAGATTTACTAACAACAATAGAAGCAGAAGGAATATCATCAGAAATTGCAGAAAGCTCAAATTCAGGTGCCTCTGACATCAGAATTTCCTTGGAAATTGGTTCATCAGAAATAACAGAAACTTCAGCATCAGTATTAACATTCTCAGCAGCAGTATCAACCATATCAGAAGCAATAATAATACATTCTTCAGAAGAAGCAGCAGCATCAACATTTTCAGTAGCAGCAATTACTGAATTGACAAAGGAGGTGATAATGCTAGGGTCACAGCAAGAAAAAGGCACAAGTGCCTTGGATAAATCTTCTGGAGGTTGGACAGCATTGACCTCTGGCAGACAGCTGAAGTATGCAGAATCAAAAACTGATAGCAAAGACCTGAGGTCTATTGCAAGGACTGTAGTTGAAATCTGGCTTTGTGCTTGAGGCACAGCAACAGCAACAACAAGAGGTGGAGCAGCAGAAGAAGCAGTAATAGCAGCAGCAGCAGACAGACAGCTTACAGAAATAGCAGCAGCAGCAGCATGAAGATTCACTTCATATGGCATCTCCCCCAGCCTAGATGCAGACATGTCTGGATCAAGGCACACTGCTGTAGGTGTTGCCTGAGGGAAGAGGGAAGAGAGCCTGGCAGAAAGAGCTGTCACTGACAGGTGGAGGGGAGCCAAGGAGGTCTCCAACAGCAGAGAGAGCCTGGGGGCAAGCAGCTCATACAGCCTGTCAGCAAGGGCTGGGAGGTCTACTTGCTCAAGGGCTGGAGCAGAGGTAGAAGAGAGAGGAGCAGCTGAGGGTTCTGGTAGTGGAGAGCTGGTGAATGGTGGAAGGGATGGCTGAGGTGTGGGTAGGGTGGATATGGAGGATAGAGGGATGGAGACAGATGGGGTAAATGTTGGTTGGTCAATGATTTGGTGGAGAAGGTCTTGAAAGGAAGTGGAGGATGAGGGTAGCTCAGGAGGAGATGATGGGGAATAATCCATAAAGGAATCATCAAGTAGGGTGAAGGATGGAATGGAGGGTGATGAGGTGACATCTGGTGGAGGGTAGGAGAATAGTGGGTGGAATTGTTCTTCTGGTGTTGAAAGAACAGGTACTGGAGAAGGTGTGGATGTTGGAGATGGGCTGGATATGATGATGGTGGATGGAGCTGGAATGGTGGATGGTATGGGAAGGGATGGAATTGGAGGAGGAGGAGCAGAGGCAACAACAGCAGGCAGGTCATCTGCAGGAGCAGAGACCTGTGGGGGAGTGACTCTTAGAGTCCTTGTACCTGAAGGAGTACTGGAGGAGGTCCTGCTAGGCTTGTTGATTTGTCTGTCCCACTTTCCAAAGAGGGCACAAGACAATCTCTTGGAGGCATTGATATGAACTCTAGAGGAGACCAGCAGGGCAGGACACCTGTGCTGCAGAAACACTCCAATGATTCTCCCAAAGTTAACAAAACTTTTGTTGATTTTCTTTTTGATGAGGTCAAAGAAAACCTCTCCCCAATTCAGATTCTTTCTGTCCACAAGAGCTCCCATGAGGCAGAGCTGATATCTTGAAATTGTATCATGGGCTGAGTGCTTAGCCAGTAGCACTTTTCCAACAACATCTGCCATGAACCTATACTCCACAGATAGGTTCCTTTTGAAGAGCTTGCTAGGGTTTCCCTCCGAATGACCCATTCTGGCAAACAGTTCAGAATACTCATCTCCAGATAACTCAGCAGTATCTTCTCCATTTCGCAACTCAAAAACTTCTGACAGAATTGTTGGGGTTAAGGGTACCTGAGTTCCAGCTATAGATCCAACAATGGTATAGTTATCTTGATTATGGGCAGTATAAACCCACTCCTTTATTTCATCAGATGCCAGCTTGATCCTGGTGGTCATTATGGCAGTCAAGTTCTGGTCTTTGAATAATCCCAATATATCTTGAAAAACCTGGTCGGTTGTGCTGAATGATTCCAGGTCGATGTCAAAACCAGCATCAAACTTCATACCAGCAAGAACAGCAACTGACACAGCCATGGGTACCTGCAAAAATGTAACAAACAAAACGACCAAGTGTAGAACTGTTTGGAGGGAAGGAAAATTCTTGCAGAGAAATCGAAAGCGCAAAAGAGAACGACGGTGAAAAAAGAGTTTTATATTAGGGTTCGACGCAGAATTGGAAAGATCGTTGAACTCAGTTCGACGATCGAGGCTTCTAAAGGAATCTGAAGAGTCTTCAACATCGTCGATCTCCGTTCCACGATATTGGAGAGCGTCGAGCTCCGTTCGACGATCATTCAGAGAACAAAATCGTCGAGCGCCGTTCGACGATCGTTGACCGAAAGAGATAGTTCATACTATCTAAGAGACGCTGAACCCAGTTCGACGATTTTGGAAATCGTCGATCTCCGTTCGACGATCTTGGGGCAAATCACCGAGCGCAGTTCAGTGATCAGAAAAATTCTAGACACTAAGAGAAATCAGAATGTTTGCCTAGTCTTGGTTAATTTTTAAGCTTTCAAAATCTTAGATATTATTTAAGACTTCCTCCATCTAACATTCCTAACTGATTTAGGAAGAAGGTCTGTTTCTTTTCATCCAAGGGCTTGGTGAAAATATCTCCCCTTTGTAAATCAGTTGGGATATATTGTAGTTCAATTTTATTCTTTTCAACATTATCCCTTAAGAAATGGTGTCTAATCTCTATGTGTTTTGTCCTACTATGGAGGACTGGATTTTGAGTTATAGAAATAGCACTGGTGTTGTCACAAAAGATTTTAGACTTCTCTAAGTTGTAGCCATAGTCTAGGAGTTGGTTTTGAATCCACAAGATTTGTGAATAACAACTGCCTGCATCCATATATTCAGCTTCAGCAGTTGAAGTTGACACGGATGTTTGTTTCTTACAAAACCAAGAGACAAGTCTGTCACCAAGGAACTGACAAGTTCCACTGGTGCTTTTCCTGTCAATTCTGCATCCAGCATAATCAGCATCTGAGAATCCAGTTAAATCAAATGCTGAATCTTTTGGATACCAGAGACCTAGATTTGGACAACTTTTAACATACCTGAGAATCCTCTTTACTAAAGTAAGGTGTGACTCTCTAGGGCTTACTTGGAACCTAGCACATATACACGTAGCAAACATTATATCTGGTCTACTAGCTGTAAGATACAGTAAAGAGCCAATCATTGCTCTATATGTTGTCTGATCAACATGTTTCCCATGTTCATCAGCATCCAATACAGCATTAGTAGGCATGGGTGTTTTCATACAAGATGCTTCAGACATACCAAATTTCTTAACCAATTCATTTGCATACTTGGTTTGAGAAATAAAGATGCCTTCAGCATGTTGCTTGACTTGCAATCCTAGGAAGAAGGATAGCTCACTCATGCTACTCATCTCAAATTTAGAATGCATTAGGTTGGAAAACCTTCTACACAATTTGGAGTCAGTAGAACCAAAAATGATATCGTCTACATAAATTTGTACTAGTAAGGTATGGGACTTATGGGTTCTAATGAAAAGAGTTTGGTCTACTCTACCCCTTATAAAACCATTTTCCAAGAGAAAGCATGCTAGGGTCTCATACCATGCTCTAGGAGCTTGCTTGAGACCATATAATGCTTTATTCAATCTAAAAACATAATTAGGAAAAGTTGGAGAGATAAAACCTGGAGGTTGTCTGACATAAACTTCCTCTTTGATGTCTCCATTTAGGAATGCACTTTTGACATCCATCTGATAGACCTTGAAGCCTTTGTGTGCTGCATAAGCTAGAAATATTCTGATGGCTTCTAATCTTGCAACAGGTGCAAAAGTCTGGTCGTAGTCTATACCTTCTTCTTGAGAGTATCCCTGAGCAACTAGCCTTGCCTTATTCCTTATAATTACTTCTTGATCATCCAATTTATTTCTGAATACCCATTTTGTTCCAACAATTGAGTGATCCTTAGGCTTTGGCACTAGTTCCCATACTTTGTTCCTCTCAAATTGATGCAACTCCTCTTGCATTTCAATGATCCAGTGTGGATCTTGCTCTGCATCTTGAATGGACTGAGGTTCAATTTGAGATAGGAAGCAGGTGTGTAACAGGTTTTGGTTGACCTGATTTCTGGTTTGCACACCAGCTGAGATTTCTCCAATTATTTGGGAAATTGGATGGTCTCTTGATGTTACTAAATCAACAGGGGGTGTTGATTGTTCACCAACCTGTGTTGTTGTTTCCTCTTGTGGTACAACAACTGACTCTTCAAGTTGTTCTTCAATGTGTTGAGCATTCCCTTCATCTTCACTGCTTTCATCCTCTTGAGTAACCTGTAACTTGTTCAAGTCTTCAACTAGAGAATGTTCCTGCAAAGGTTCTATGGTAGAAGAATTCTTCTCCTTGAAAGACATGTTAGTTTCATCAAATGAAATGTGAACAGATTCCTCAATTTTCAAAGATGATTTATTATAGACCCTATAGGCCTTGCTGATCATGCAGTATCCCAGAAACACTCCTTCATCAGCTTTGGCTTGAAATTTTGCTAAATATTTCTTGTCATTATTGTGAATGTAGCAAATACAACCAAAGACTCTAAAATAGTCAACTTTAGGTTTCTTCCCTTTGAGTAATTCATAGGGAGTATTTCCCTTTAGTTTATGTATCAGACTTCTATTCAGCACATAGTTGGAGGTGTTCACTGCCTCTGCCCAGAAGGATAGAGGTAGATGAGCATCTGACAACAATGTAGTGGCAGATTCAATAAGGGTTCTATTTTTCCTTTCAGCTACCCCATTTTGTTGAGGAGTTCTAGGAGCTGAGAAAGTATGCCTTATCCCTTCACTCTGACAGAACTCTTGCATAAGAAGAGAATCAAACTCTGTCCCATGATCACTTCTGATCAGGGCAATGTGAGTATTGAACTCAATCTGTATACATTTGAGAAACTCTGTCAGACACTTAAAGTTATCAGACTTATTCCTTAGAAAGAACACCCAAGTGAATCTAGAGAAGTCATCTACAACTACTAAAGTGTAGGATTTCCCTCCTAGGCTTTGTGCTGTGATGGGTCCAAAGAGATCCATGTGTAACAGATACAGTATCCTAGGTGAATCACTCTTATTAAGTGACTTAAAGCTGTTTTTAGTTTGCTTGCCTAATTGACAAGCCCTGCAGAGTCCTTCCTTCTTGTAGGGACCAGAAGGTAGTCCTCTAACAAGGTTATCCTTGGATAGCCTAGCAATAGTTCTAAGGTTTAGGTGTCCTAATCTCTTATGCCACAAAATATTTGGTCTACAGACAGAATTGAATAAGCAGATATCTACATCAGTTGAAAGAAAATCTACTAGATAGATGTTACCTTTCATTTTACCTGTCAATACAGTTGTGTTGTCCTCTGACTTGATTTTGCATAAGGCTTTACTGAAGGTCACCTGGTAGCCTTCATCACACAGCTGACTGATGCTAATTAGGTTGTGCTTCAGTCCTTCCACATAAGCTACCTTCTTGAAAGTTACTGATCCAATCTGGACTGCACCATATCCTTTAGTTTGTCCAAAGTTTGAATCACCAAAGATAACTTTGGGTCCAAGCTTGGCTCTGAAGGATGTGAGGTTGTCCTTATTCCCTGTCATGTGCTTAGAGCACCCACTATCCAAGTACCATTGCTGGTTAGATATTGGATAGGTCTTCACCTGCACATAAGACAATTCATTTGTTTTTGACCCAGTTTACCTTGGGCCTAGGTTGATAACCTTTAAATTCTGAAATGAAAGACATCCCAGGTTGACTCTTATATCCTTCAGGATGATATCTCCTTGGAGGTATAATCCATTGAGTATAAGGGTTAAAGATTTGGGATGAAGGACCCTTAGGATTCAATTTTGATTTGCCTTTGAAAAATTTTCTAGAGCTCTGACCTCTGTTCGACGATCTTGAAGCTGCGTTCGACGATCTTGGGTCAGATTGTCGAGCTCCGTTCGACGGTCGACTATGGCTGAGGTCAGGTATTTGAGATCGTCGACCTGCGTTCGACGACTTTGGCTGAGATCATCGATCTGCGTTCGACGATTTTGCCTGAGATCATCGAGCTGCGTTCGGCGATCGTCGATCTTCATTCGGCGATCGTCGATCTCATTCGACGATTTCTGCTGGGACTTAGTTTTCTGAGGCAGATCAGAATTTTTCCTAGCAACCTCTACAACTCCCTTTCCTTTGTCAGAAATGAATTTGATTGGAGTTGTTAGAATAATAGGTTGGCTGGATGAAGCACCCAAGCCTAGTGTACTGTTGAACCTGGAGTTCACTGTGCTTGTGATGTCCATCAGCTTGATGCTTCTCCCATTGAGGGATTCTTCAAGCTTTTTGGCCTCAGAGAGCTCACTTTTCAGTGAAGCTATCTGTTCCCTACAGCACTCCAACTCCTCAGAGAGTTTGAGGTTTTCTGATTTTAAGGTATTGTGTTCAGATAATTGATTTCTGAGAGAGATAATTTCTTTCTCAGACTTTAGCAGGTCTAAACACAGTGCTTTAAATTCAGATTTAAAATCCTCTGAACTAAAATCAAAAGAACCAATTACCTGATCTTCTTCAGGTTGAGTCTCTGAATCTGACTCTGACTCCTCTTCTTCTGAATTATGCTGTGAGGTATTGATTGCCATCATGCAGAACTCCTTTTCTTCTACATCATTCTCATCATCACTGGAGCTGGATGAGGCTTCTGACTCTTCTTCAGTCTCACTCCAGGATTCAGCAACAAACCCTTTTCTTGTATGCTTGTTTTTGCTTGAAGAAGGTTTGCCATTGCCATTCCTTTTGGAGTCTTTCTCCTTTCTTCTTTCTTTCCTGTCTCTTCTGTCCTTGTTCTTGTTCTCTGGACAGTCAGGAACTATGTGCCCTGGTTTCCTGCAACCAAAGCAAATAATGTCTTTATTATTGCTAATGAACTTGTCATACCTTGGCTTATCCTGCTCCTTGTATGATCTTCTTCTGAAGTCCTTTCTGGCCATTTTGTAAAATCTTTTGGCCAGCAGACTGAGTAGTTCATCATTGCCTACTGCTTTATCTTCAGGCAGATCTTCAGTTGCCTTGAAGGCTATGGTCTTCTCTTTTCTTGTGGCTGGTGAGGCAGCCTTCTGTTCCTCCTCTCTATTTTTGATGAGTAGCTCATAAGATTTGAGCTTACCCAATAGAGCTTCAGTAGTGATCTCATTCAGACTTCTGGCATCCTTAATTAGCCAGATTCTTGAATCCCAAGTGCTAGGGAAGCACATTAGGATCTTGTCATTAAGTTCAGTTAGAGAGATCTCTTTGTCCAATGTCCTGAGTTCACTGACAATTAGACTTAGCCTATTGTACATGTGTCCCACTGACTCAGTTTCTCCCTTTTTGAAATTCTCATATTGAGAGATGAGATGGGATCTCCTATCCTTTCTCTCATCAGCAGAGCCTGAGACTATTTCTGAGAGTTTATCCCAAATTTCTTTTGTTGAATTACATTCAGCCACCTTTTGGAATATGTCATCAGACATTGTCTGGGCCAAGATGTTCATAGTCTTGGCATCAGCTACCTTCCATCTCTTGATATCAGCATCTGTTCCTGATGGAGGTGGAACAGCATTTGTGCTGGAATTCTCTGGGGGTCTTGGGCACACTGTCAAAACAGAGTTAAAAATATCTTCGTCAATAGAATTCATGTACAGTCTGATCCTTGCTTTCCAAAGTGCAAACTTGGATAGATTGCACACTGGAGGTCTGGTGCTAGCATAATCTTTGTTTTGGGTCATGATTTGTGAAAACAAAATCTAATAATAAAATACAAAAGAAAGTAGATCTAACTTGGGATCTTTGGGTTCAGGTGTTTGCCTGTACAACCAATCAGGTATGGTATGTTTAACCAACCTGGCTCTGATACCAATTGAAAGTGCAGTTAGATCTGATATACTCTAGAGGGGGGTGAATAGAGTATATGGTGCTTTGAAACTTCTTACAACAGTTGTTGTAATAAGTGTGAGCAGGGAAGTAGAATAAAACTAATCACAGCACTAAGTTAAACAAAAACTAATCACAGAGTAATCAAGGCCAGAAACAAACATAAAAACAAGCAAAACCAGAAGACATAAGGAAATATAGTGGTTCCCCTAAACTTGGGTACATCCACTCTTCTACCACCCTAGGTAGGAATCCACTGCAGGATGAGTTGATCAGGTGTCCTGGGCACCAATGAGCTTTTGATAAGGTGCTCAAAAACCAAAGCAGATTTTTTGATCAGGTGTCTTGCCACCAATGAGCTTTTGACAAGGTGCTCAAAAACCAGGC
This sequence comes from Platanthera guangdongensis, assembly GCA_039583875.1. Taxonomy (NCBI): domain Eukaryota; kingdom Viridiplantae; phylum Streptophyta; class Magnoliopsida; order Asparagales; family Orchidaceae; genus Platanthera; species Platanthera guangdongensis. The sequence goes on along the minus strand of CM077158.1, from coordinate 169,178,815 downwards.
TCAAACTTTTGAAGGGAGTTTGAGAAAACCCTTTACAGAGAGGGGGGTGAGAGAGTGATGGAAGTCTTCTCTTTCTCAAACAACTGAGAAGACTATATGGATTGTTGATGTCAAAGCTCCCCCTGAATCCTTGAGATCTTCAGGAAGAAAAGCTTTGCTAAGGGTGATAGGCCTTCAAAGATTGAACTCCAGCAATAGATGATTTCAGCAATAGCTGAAATGTTGAATGTCTGGAGTCTTGAAATATGTTGGCCTTGAACACTTTGAAAACTAAAGAGATCTGAAGATTTGAGAAAGCTTGATCTCCTTGGATGTGTGTTCTTGAGAATTCTTTGAGACAGAATATTTTTGAATGTATCTCTGTAATCTGTGTTCTATGAGTGATTCAAAAAATTCTTTTTTTTATTCTCTGGTACAGAATAGAATAACATTCTCTCTGAGAAGAATAGCCGTTGGCCTGCATTAATTGCATCCTTAATTGCATAATCTCTTCTGGAGGAAAGTCCACAGAAATATTCCTTGAGAGATCCCTTGAAACTTGGTCCAGAAATGAATGAAAATGGCTAGGAAATCTCTGAATTAATTGCAGAATAACTCCTTAACTAATTTGAATTTGAATCTAGAAACATCCTTGAAGTTATCTGAAATCGTCGAACTGAGCTCTGCTATCGTCGAGTTGAGCTCAGCGATCTGGAAATATACAGAAGCAAAATATCGTCGATCTGAGCTCACAGATCGTCGAACTGAGCTCAGAGATAAAGATCCAAAGCAGAGTCAAAATCATCGACCTGAGCTCACCGATCGTCGAACTGAGTTCGATGATATAATGAGGTTGAGCTCAGTGATCGTCGAATGGAGTTCGACGATCTGTCAAAGTTGAGCTAGACGATCGTCGACCGGAGTTCGACGAATCGTCGTGCTGAGCTCGATGATATGACTTAGTCTCCAAACACAAAATCTTGGCCTTCAGGGCAGCTTCCAAACCTAGACTTCTAACCCTTACACTCAATTCTAATTGACCTATTAAGCTATATAGGAGTTCAAGCAAAGGTTCCTAGATACATAGTGATCCTGACCCAAATTAGTAATAGGGTGTTCCAACAGCCTGGCCGGCCACAAAAGCTACAAATCTCTTTGACCTTCTTTCTCGAGACAGCATCAGGTTCCTGAGGGCTCTTCCCTCCACCGGACTTCCGCTTATCCTTCCTTAACTACTGGCCTCTATTCTTGGCATTCTCAATGGCCTCGACTCTCAAAGCAGCTTCAACCGCGCTGGCATAACTGACTGCTTCATAGGCATTCGCTAACTGTTGAATGTCGCTTCTTAGTCCACCCAGAAATCGCTTAACTCGGTTTGCCTCAACACTCACTAGACCCAGAGCAAACCGACTCAACTTACAAAACTCAATCTCATACTCACTAATCGTGAGTTTCCTCTGCTTTAAGTGAAGAAAGTCGTTCATTAACCGGTCCCGTTCGACTGAAGGCAGAAACTTACTTAACAACAGCACCTTAAATGACTCTCAAGTGCAACCTGCCACTAAGCTCTCTTTCTCTCTCAGCCACCAATTCTTTGCTAAGCCCTTGAGCTGGTAGGCAGCGAGCATCACCCTCTGATCGTCCGCAATCCCTGAGTAAGAGAACATCTCCTCAATGGTAATCAGTCAGTCGTCCAAAATCATGAAATCTGCCTGCCCATCATAGGTAGGGGGTCTCAGCCGCTGAAACTGGTATATGAATGCCATCTCCGGAGGCACCACAACCAAAGGCACGGGAGGAGCAAGAGGGGCAGCAACAGCTACCCCCACTGCGGGGTTCTGAGCTCTCGGGGTCTGTCCCGCCACCACTGCTACAAGGGACTGAATCTGAGCCTGCATAGCCACTACCTTCCTCGATAACTCCTCATTACTCTGCCGCAGGCTTTCTACCAATGCATCGCTCTGCGCTCCTGACGTCTCACCCTCGGATTGTGGGGTCGATCTCGTCGCAGGACGTTTCGCCATCCTAGAATCGCACAAGCTTTAGACAAATCCTAGCCCATCAACTAGAACAAAACTACCCAGTACAGACAAACACACTTAAATATGAACTTCAACTGCAAAACTTGCTCTGGGAGTTGTTTTTACCATGATGATGTTATGCTTATCCTAAGATGGTTCACCACCATCATACTAACTCAGGTGCCTAGACCATGAATGCATGTATTTGTATTCTTTTTGACTCAAAACCATGTGTGTACATATGTCATCTTGCAAATCTTTAGCTTGGCACATTGTGCTTATGAAATGTTATGCTATGCATGATGTGCTATGCATTCTAAAAAGGCGTTAGTGCATGCCATGGGCGGCGTACACATGAAAATGTTATGCATCTCATACTACATAACATTCCCATATAACGAGAAAATAAAACGTGCTAGCCGCATTCATGTGGTGAGGTTATGCATCCCATACTACATAACCCTCACATGTTGCCTCCTATGGTGGATCCATATACAAACACATATTATGCATCCCATACTACATAATATGCCCTGTATACTTCTTTATGCTCATGAGTGTAGTGTGCGTGCTTCAGCCAAGATGTGCTGATGACATATCTGTGTGTGAATGGTATGATGCCAACTACTAAAGCAGACAAGGGAAAGGTTGCCCAACCATTTGTCAAGCAACCTCCCTCTGATACCAACTGTCACAACCCGCATTTTCTCAACGGTAAAATCGTATCAGAGTAAGAGAAAACACGTGCCGTGATGCCACGTCGTGTAGGGCATAACTGCACACGCTCAGGCAAAACTCCAGACGTTAGATTTTAGGGAAAAACGTTGATTTAAATATGAAAGAAAATCAGTTAAGTTGAATGGTCGTGTCCCTCGGCACAGTGGATCAGCTAGTCCACAGTTAAAATTATATCTATACGCAGCAGAAAATACTTTGGTTCAATTAAGCTGACACCCTAAATAAGCACGGGAGTCCCCGGGGGGCGACTCATGGTATGCACGACTCTAAGGTGAATATTATAGGAATAAAATATAGTGTTTTACGCTGAGGAAAAATAGTGTCTTTGTTTTAGAAAACATGTTATACATGAAGTACAGATATTAATACTTTTAGGGTTTAAAATATCTAACATGCAACCTAGCATAAATCCTTCCCAGAAGCAAGTAACCAACCACATAAAGGCAAAATCAGCAGTTTAATTTCATATCCAGCATCACAAGAAGCCACTAGTGGGCGTCAACAACCTGACACGAACCCACTGGCGAGTATGTATGTCTATACAGAAAAGTAAGGAACTACCTCACAACAAAACGGGGATCAGCTATCTCAGCAACCCTAGAGGCCACCAACAGCCCCTCAAAAAGAACTAGCCGCTGAACTGGCTACAACCTAGACCTGAGGCATTCAAGAAAGGAACACCTCAGCAAGGAAACAATCAAGAGGTAAAATATAGCAATAAATTTATTAGCAAATAAGAAGGGTTTACCAACCCGGCAACAAACTGCAATAAGCAAAAGAAAAGGGGATGACAGTAAGAAAAGAATGCTGTCAAAAACACCGCAGAGCACACCAAGTGCGAGCAATAAAACCAATATACCTTACCAAGAGAGAGCCTGCAACAGCATCAAGACATATTCATATGCCAAAAGGAAGGAAAGCATAAACAGGAAAGGGACAAACAGTCCTAACACGTGGGCAAGTGGCAGTGGTCAAAACATGGATCTGAATACATAACCAAAATCAGAACCAAAAAGGGCTAAGGGGTCAAACAGTGGCAGCTTTAGGGTCCCACACACACCAACCCAAACCGGGGCAAAAGGTGGTGGCCACAGCTCTCCACATAAAACCACCCCTCCAGAGGCCACCAAAACTCCACCACCTACCACAACCCAAGAGTCGGCATGCAGAAATTAGCCAAACACCCAATGCCTCCCCCTAGGAAAAAATTCACTCAAACAATCCTAAGAAACGCACGAACCCAAGACAAAAACGTCGGGTCCAACCGACGCGGCCTTGCATGTCTAACCCGAACCAACCCCGAGTCTACCTGACCCCAAAACAAGCACAGCACCAGTGTCGACACGATGTGTCGACACCACGACAAGCCGGTGTCGACACAAGGTGTCGACACAACCGCGGCGGGTGTCGACACCAAGTGTCGACACCACAGCGGCCGGTGTCGACACAAGGTGTCGACACTGCCGCGGCTGGTGTCGACACCAAGTGTCGACACCACTGCAGCCGGTGTCGACACCTTGTTTCGACACTGCTGCTGCTGGTATCGACACCAAGTGTCGACACCACTGCAGTTGGTGTCGACACATGGTGTCGACACTGCCGCTGTTGGTGTCGACACCAAGTGTCGACACCAAGTGTCGACACCACTGCGGCCGGTGTCGACACATGGTGTCGACACCAAGTGTCGACACCACTGCGGCCTGTGTCGACACAAGGTGTCGACACTGCCGCTGCTGGTGTCGACACCAAGTGTCGACACCACGACTGGCCGGTGTCGACACCAAGTGTCGACACCAAGACTGGCCGGTGTCGACACAACAGTGTCGACACCCCAACTGGCTACAGGAGCCAGATCCAGCAAACGACCAAAAACGAGAACGGGGATTCTCTCTCTCTCTCTCGAGTACAACCCCCATCGGCAATGGTAACTACTCGACCTAGACCGAACCAAAATTGTCCCTAATAGACACAATCCCTCAGGAAAACTGAGATTTAACTGGCACTTTCTACACTAACCACGGTATGATCGGGAACAAGCCCTAGCTTAGACCTAAGATCTAAACAAGAAAGAGATAAAAGATTTAATCAAAAGAAGACAAAGATCAACTATGGCAAGGATGAGGGTACATCACTTGCCTCAATACCATAAAAGCTTGGTCGGCGGCATCCCCTACTCTCGGATCTGGCAGCAGAGCAGCAAGCTGAGGAGCAGAAAGAAAGCAGATCTCGCCGAGGGCAGTCCAGATCCACTCTCGAAATCGAATTCCGACCGCTAAATCTCCAGGAATCGGCGTCCGAAGGCTAGGGTAGGCTGGCGGTGCTCTTCCTCTCGTACAGGCGACGGCTTCTTCCAAGCAGAGAAACAGGAAAAGAACAAAAGAAACCCAGCCCTAATTCTGACCCAAGACTATATATATCAGTTTTTAATAATAAACAATCAACATAATAATCATTATTTATACTCAATATCAAAACAACCCGAAACCCGAAACTTCTCGGAAAAAGACGAAATTCACGCCGCAGCTAAAAACCCACGCTACGAACGCAACTACGAAGTCGAAATTAGCATTCGACGAACAAAACCCGGGATAACACCTCCCGAAGCCAAAACACAAGCATTCCCTAAGAGGCCCAACCGAGTCATCAAACGGACTTCGGCTAGCTGGGGAATCTTGCTAACAGGCTACAAACAGGCTACACAGGGAACCCTAAGAGCTAAGACCACGCGCTACAACGGCAAAAAGCCGGAAATGCGCCATCGTAACGCCAGCCAAAGATCAAACAAAACACAGAAAAACCGGGGGCGTTACATCGATCGAGGCAGGAAGAGTGTCATCCATCGGAAGGCATCCGAATACTTAATATTTCTTAAGGGATTTTAAATAGCTGATTAACTCTTTAATCATGGTTAACACTTAACCAGCGTGCACATCAAGCACAATAAAATACAAGAAGCATAATCCAAATGCATCCCAGATGTGCACAAGAATCATCAACACTTGATGAACTGGGCTAAGTCTGAACATCTAGAACATATCCAAATCTTCAGACTTACATGCACGGGACAAGAGCAACACCAACTCCACTTACACAGTAGACAAGCATGTCAATCTATGTGAGATTCAAAATCTAACACATACTTAATTTCAAAAACCAACGTAGTGACGGTTACTGTTAAGGAGTAAACACAAATTAATCACATGCGTTCTTGGAAAGATCCAAGACTAGATTTGGGCATTTGGAACACTTTAAAATCACCAAATCTACACACCACGGATTCAGCAAATTCTGAAATAATGAATAATGTCGGCAAACCCCCCTCTGATACCACTGTTAGGTTTTTGAGGATGACAAAACACTTATGCACACAGCGGAAAAAGAATAAGAAAAACCCAAACGAGTTCGGATCTAGCAATATTCGTGAATTAAGAAGTAAAGCATACTCTAATAAAAGTTACCTTTCATGGATTGAGTCAGAACTTAACCTAGATGCTCCAGAAAAATCAGGCCGGACACACAGCGGCTAGAGTCTTGAGTGCAAAAAGTATATCTGCGCCTCTACAGTAATCCACACGATTGGGAGAACCCACAGCAACTTGTCACACAAGCGCTAGGTCGGAGAAGACTCTCAGTGTCTCCACAGACTACTAGATCTGTTGTAGGAGAGGCGGCGGCGACACTCAACGGGATCGGGATCGGAATCGACGAGAGGATGGGTGAAACACTTCCGTCGGGTTTCTAGGTTTTCTTCTTATCGCACAGTATCGGCTCGTGTGCTGAAAGAAAATAACTGTATTCAGAAAACCCTAAAACATCCTATATATATCCCAGGATATATATTCAGCAAGTCAACATTTGACTAAGCACTGGCATTTATAGAACTCAGCTCAAAGAATAATTCGTCGAACTCAGCTCGATGAAATCTGCGCCAAAGGCCAGAACATCGAATTGGATTCGTCGATCTCAACTCGAAGAAATCTGCGACAAAGGCCAGAACGTCGAACTAGATTTGTTGAACTCAGCTCAACGAAATTCGCGCCAAATTCTAGAACGTTGAACTGGATTCGTCGAATTCAGCTCGACGAAATCTGCGCCACAGGACAGAATGTTGAACTTCCTTCGTCGAACGAATAGCGTTGAGTGAATATAATACAATCAACACCTAAGAGCCAGATTCGCCAGGTAAACCCTTTACTCGATGAAGGCGTTGAGTGGACTCTACGCACGAAACGCTTAAGTGTGATAGTCAACGCACTCAACGCTAACATTCACAAAGTTAACACTTAACCCGCGAAAGCGTTGACTGGACTCAACGCTTTCAGCCTGATGGCAATGAGTGAGCTAAACACACTCAATGCTTTTAGCCCGATGGCATTGAGTAAGCTAAACACGCTCAACGCCTAATGTCTTAGAATCTTTTCAGCCCCTTTTCAATATCCTTCAACTCTTCCTATGAGCTAAACAGTACAAATCCAATCTTCCAATTTCTCCACAATCTTATGTGCGACCCTGATAGGATCATACTGAGTTGGCAGTGCGGTTACATGCTTGATCACTTCTAGATCACTATGGTTGCACCAACAAAAATGGGTCCGGCCGGGGCCCCACAACATACAGACTCCACATCTTAAGCATTATAAGATGATATAAACTACTCAACTCAAAACTCAGGCTATAAACTTAGAGGAAACAAACTGCCAAACTAGAAGTTATCCACTACTACAGGAGTATTCAACTACTTTAAGGCATTACAACATTCATAAGTCCAAATACTAAAATAATACATCAATGTATCAACGTGCTTTAGCACACCTAAGCTACCTCGACATGAAAGCCCGATTCATAGTGCACTAAGCATAACATTCACTCAAATATAGCTACCAAACAAAGATATCACTTCATGAGGCTTAGGACTTTTTGGCCGGCGAACTTACTCCCACTTCCGATCCTTGCCCTATAAAAATTGGTGGTAACGTGGGTCAGCAAAGGCTGACCTCAACTGTGTAATCAACACATCTCCTCCTAACCGTCCCTAGCGGACCTCGGGGCACTCCATCACCCCGCAGATCAGCACTTCGTATGCAAATATACATGAACATGGAAAGCAGTAAAACAGGTTTGGATGTCGCTTACAACAAAAATGTTTTTATGTTGATCATATAGAAAAGGGGCCTACAATACAACATGTATGCAATCCTGGGATTCACCCAAGGCACCCTATAGCGTATGAATCTAACACATCATCATGCATCAACAATCGGGTACTTCCAATTTCCCCTTCGGCGTTCAAGCTGCAAACAAATGGGTTCTTCTAATTTCCCCTAACGGTATACAAGCCGCCACACGGAATAATTGCCTAGGCCCCACCCACTCGTGGGTCTCAAATCATGGGCTTGTCTGCAAGCTCTGACTTCTCACATCAGGATTCCATCACAAAAATAAATTGATGCTAAGAACCCTTGCTAGACGCCACCCGCTCGTGACGACCTAGGCCCGGCTACAAATCGGGACCAAGTTCATCGAAGGAGACCCAGCGGGACCTAGCTGGCATCGTCTGGGCTTGTCCAAAGCTTGGCATTCTCGTTAGTTTCACAAAAGGGGACTTCTTTCACGGGAACACTCTCCACTCGTGACTTTGCAACGTCACGAGCTAGCCAGCCGACTACGGAGACAGAGTCGTGCCTTAGAACATCACAATCAAAATCCATTCCTGCCCTAATCCACCATTCGTACTCACACAAAAACAAGGAGGGACAATCATCACAAACGGCATCTTGTCGCAAACAAATTTCTAGCACAATCCTTAGGCTCATTATGCAACATCACCGAGTCGAACTAACGGTCGTGACTTCGACTTCACCCACAATGCCTAATCCACTAACGGAGCGGATTTCTAATACAATATCATCTTGGGGACGGACACAATCGACCCGGTGGCTTTTCTTGAGCCATGGCAACCCAAACCCCTCTCATTTGAGAGATCTGATACTCAATTGCTTGCAAGAAAGCAGTAAAAAAACATGGATGCCATGCACACATCCTAAAGACTGGGAGGATAAGTGTCGTTACCTTATAACTCCTCTTCCTTATCATAGAAAACTTGATTTGCACGGATGAAAACGTGCGCCTTCAAGTCCACTCCACAGATCTGGCCTCGGATCAATGATCGGATCCCCGAAGCTTCGTCAAAGGTGGAGAAAGACCTTCTTCTTCCTCCTCCAAACTCTTTCTCTTAAACCCTAATTCCCACTTAAAAAGAGAAGAGAATGAAGGATTAGAACATTTCATCCCTTTATATGCCCTTTGGTCGAAGCATCCTAGGCCATAGGATCAAATCCTAAGAGAAAGCGGACGGCTAAAATGCCAAATTACGAAACAGCTCTCGTGCGCTATCACCAGGCGGTAACTACCTACCGCTAGGCAGTAGGTTCCCGAGCGCTTGGCCAAAACATAATGTTGTGCTAACGCCGCCGGTAGTAATAATGTTGCGCGGTCGCTCACTCAAGGCCTACCACTCAATGCCTCTACTCAATGCCAGCCACTCAACGCCAAGCTACCGTAAAGCGGTAGCTAAGTAACGTCGCACTAGCACTTAATGCTCTCAACGCCTAGCTACTCAATGCCTGGATTCGATGAAACAAGGCAATCGTCGGGCGATAGCTACCTATTGCAGCACGTAAGCTTCCAGAGACTCAAGATCTGGAAAAATCGGGGTGTTACAATTAACTCCTCTCAGAAATGAAGTTCACTCTATATGAGAGGAATTGAAATGCTCTGATGAACTATTAAGTCAGAAGGAGAAATACTTAGATGAGCAGGAAGAAAAACTCTTGGTAGAATGAAAGTTGGTTGAAAGCTACTCGAAGCCCAAGATCATTTTTCCCCTCATTGATGAGTTTTCTGCTCCTAAGAAGGGTAGTGGTCTTGGCCACGTAGCTGGAAAAGGTAAGGTTGCTAATAAAGCCAGTACCAAAGACAAAGGGAAGGCACCACAAGGTCAACCCTCGTTTAAGAAGGTAATCTTGCCGACTAATAAATTTGACCGTGAGTCGTCCTTCCGTCGCTTTGCTAGGCCTACTTATGTGGAGCCTAAAACGCACTATCAAGGTTGGACCCATCCTCGAGACTTTGGTGTGAGTATTTTCAAAGCACCTTATGAAGAAATTCTACTAAAAAGCTATGGTACATACGTTTATGGACCAAGTCGCAAGAAGGCTCCAAAAGCCAATATTATTATTCCCAAGGCCAAGGAAACGGTGAATCCTTGTGTGTACTGTAATTATGAGGCTTCCACTTCCAAGTCGATGGCCAAGTCAGTAAGGCATATAGGGTATATAATAAATCTACTATGAAAATGACAAAAAATATATTAGAAAATCTGAAGCCAAGGATGCAATGGGAATTTTTCTAGGATATTCCCAAGTCAGTAAGGTATATAGGGTATATAATAAATCTACTATGAAAATTGAAGAAACTGTACATATATCATCTGATGAAACTAACATGTCTTGCAAGGAGAAGAATCCTTCTACCGGTGAAATTTTGCAGGTTCCACACTTGTGTGAGAAGTTGGATGAGTTGACCCTCACAAATGAGAGTGTTGCACATCCCTCTCCACATATATATGAAGATAGTGAAGATGAATACACTGAAGTGGATGTTGAACCAACAACAGCTCCCATGATTCCACAAGAAGAATTAATTCCCCAAGCTGTTACTGAACAAACTCCATCTACTGAGTTTATCACACGTAGAGATCATCCTGTATCTCAAGTGATTGGAGACATGTCAGTAGGTGTGCAGACCAGGAATCAACTCAACCAAGACTTGATGCATGCCTACTTCATATCTCAAATTAAGCCCCAATCCATAAAAGATGCAGAGCAAGATCCACACTGGATTATTGCAATGCAAGAGGAGCTCAACCAGTTTGAGAGATGTAAAGTTTGGGATTTAGTTCCAAGACCCAAAGACTACCCAGTCATTGGAACTAAATGGGTATTCAGGAATAAACTTGATGCCCAAGGTATTATCATTAGGAACAAGGCAAGGCTAGTTGCACAAGGCTATAGACAAGAGGAAGGTATTGATTATGATGAGATATTTGCACATGTTGCAAGGCTGGAAGCAATCAGAATCTTCCTTGCTTATGCTGCCTACAAGAAATTCAAAGTATATCAAATGGTTGTCAAGAGTGCATTTTAAATGGTGAACTTAAATAAGAGGTTTATGTGGAGCAACCACCAGGTTTTATTTCTCCAACCCATCCTTCTTATGTTTTCAAATTGCATAAGGCTCTCTATGGTCTAAAGCAAGCTCCAAGAGCTTGGTTTGAAACCTTATCTAGCTTTCTTCTAGAGCATAAATTCTCTAGGGACATAGTAGATAAGACATTGTTCACTAGACATCATAAGGATCAAATCTTATTAGTGCAAATTTATGTAGATGACATTATTTTTGGATCTACTGATTCCAAACTATGCAAGAGGTTCTCTGACCTAATGCATTTCAAGTTTGAAATGAGTAGCATGGGTGAGCTCTCTTACTTCCTTGGCCTCCAAGTGAAGCAACTACCTGATGGCATCTTTATATCCTAGTCTAAGTATGCTAAGGAGTTAATCAAAAAGTTTGGGATGTCAGATGCCTCAGTAAAGAAAACACACATGGCTTCTAATGTTGTGATTTACTCTGATGAACATGGCAAGCCTGTTGATCAAAAACTATATAAGGGCATTGTTGGGTCCCTGTTATATCTCACAGTAAGTAGGCCAGACATAATGTTTGCTACATGTCTTTGTGCTAGGTTCCAGGTGAACCCTAAAGAATCTCACCTTATTTTTCTAAAAAGAATTTAAAAATATATAAAGGGTTATCCTAGTCTAGGACTCTGGTATCCAACTGAGTCAGAGTTTGAGTTGCCTGGATACTCAAATGCTGACTTTGTTGGATGTAGAGTGGACAGAAAAAGTATCTCAGGAACATGTCAGTTCCTTGGTGCTAGACTAGTGTCCTGGTTTTGCAAAAAGCAGTCATCTGTGTCTACTTCAACTGCAGAAGCATAATACATAGCAGCTGGCAGTTGTTGTTGTTCCATGATGCTGTGGATTCAGAACTAACTCCTAGATTATGGTTTCAACTTAAATAATTCAACCTTACTATGTGATAATACAAGTGCAATTTCCATTGCACAAAATCTAGTGCATCATAGTAGAACTAAGCATATAGACATAAGGCATCATTTCATTAGAGAGTGTGTCGACAAAAATAAAATTAAGCTTGTCTACATCTACACTGATTTGCAAAGAGAAGACATCTTTACCAAACCCTTGGATGAGAGGAACCATCTATTCTTTATAAATCAGCTAGGTATGATCAATGGAGAGCCCTTAATTTAAATTTCTGTCTGTGATCAAAGAATTTTTCAAAGTTCGTCGAACGGAGATCGACGAACTAAGAAATCTTCTTGAGATTTTTCATCGACCTGAGATCGACGAACTCTCTGTGTGAAGTCATTTTCGTCGACCTGAGAATGATAATTTTGCTTCAGAAAAATTTCGTCGACCTGAGAACGATGAAATGTTTTCCCCTCTTCTGACTGAGATCGACGATATTATCTCCTTATGAAATTTTTCGTCGACCGGAGATCGAAGAATTTTTTTTTTTCGCCGGACAGAGCCCAACGCTTTATATTCTGAAAACGATATAACTAGATTTTCTTCGAGCTCCGTCCCGCGCTTTTTGTTTTTTTGCACTTGATCTCTCCTTCTTTTTGTAGGAAACTAATGGCGACTGTGGCGATATCACTTTCTAGCATGAAGTTCGACACAGGTTTTGACATCGATTTTGACTCATTTCGTCATGATGATCTAATCTTCATGGACATTCTACAGTTATTTGAAGATCAACATCTAAAGACTTTCATGAACACAAGAATCAAGCTGGCAGTAACCAAAATAAAAAATGGGTTTATTCCTCAGCTACTCCTGATGCAGACATGATGATAGGCACCATCTCAGGGAATCAGGTTACACTAACCCCCACCGTCTTAACAGAGATTTTCGGCTTAGTTAATGGAGATGAAGATATTGAAATAGATAGTACTAAATACGATAATATGTTGATCAAAATGGGTCAAATTGGTCATTTTGATGGAAACCCTAACAAACTGCTTAAAAAGAATTTGTCTGCTGAATACAAATTCCTTGCTGATGTCATTGGGAAAGTTTTGCTGGGCAAACACACAGCCCATGACTACATTATCAGGCACTAGTTCTTGGTGAGGTGTGCTGTGGTGAATAAGAAAATAGTGAACTGGGGAAAGATACCATTTGATTTGATCAAAAAGAAAAATACTAAGAAAGTGGTATGCTTTGGGAGAATTTTAGGCCTTTTCCTCCAGGCCAAGGCTTCTGAATCACTGGTCTCTCAGACCATATTCATTAATGCCTCCAAAAGGCTCACATGTACCTTATTTGGGAGATGGGAGAGGACCATCATTAAGCCATCTAGGTCTTCCTCCTCTTCCAGGACTTCTGAGAGCACTAGGGAAGTACCAGCCACTCCTCTACCTCCAGAAGATGTCCTTCCCTCCACCAGAATCCCTTCACCTCCTCCACAACAACAACCATCCTCAATTATCCCTCCTATTTCACCTCTTCCTTTATCATCACCTCCACACTCTCCCACAATTATTCATGACGATATTCCCTCTCCACCTCCTCAATCCCCACCTCAAACATATACCTCTGACATACCATCTACCTCTCAACCATCCTTCAATATACTGTCTCCTCAACCATCTCCACATAACTCTCCAATTCAGGACACCACCTCCATACCCACTACCATGGTTTCCACTTCTACCACTGACATTCTTTAAGACCCCCCCCCCCCCCCCCGGATCCCAAAACATGGCATGAAGGGGGTCTTATGCCCAGAACAGCCGCCTTGCGGTAGCATTAGCATGCGGGCTAATCTGTACCACAAGACGCCTATTCTGCTAGCTACAACTAATACCAATATATGCCAACCCAACCAAAACAATAATAAGAGAAGTCAAATCCACACAAAGCATATATGTCCAAAAGTACATCAAATAAAGAAGCTAAAACATGCTTCTACAATATCAGAGTACAGCTAATAAATGCCCAAAAGGCTACATCAGAGTCGCTCAACACTCACATCTGTAACCGTCGGCAGCGACGGTACCGTCCCTTCAGGCCCTGTCATTGTAACACCTCCCCTGTAATGAACGTATAATATGGGTCCGGCCGGGGCCCCACAACATACAGACGCCACAGCTTTAGTATTAAAAGTTGATATAGCTACCCACACTCAAAACTCTTTGCACAACACAGCGGAAACAGAACAGGACTAGAAGTTATCCACCACTAAAGAGTAAAACAAATGGCCTTAAGGCCTTACATCAAGTGTCCAAAAACAAAAAAATACATCAATCATGAATGTGCTCAGCACTCCTAGTCTACCTCGGCATGCAAGCCGGACAACAAGAGTCTCAAACATAACAACTCATAAGTAGGGCTACAAAATAGAAAAACACTTCATGAGGCTTAGGCCTTTCTGGCCGGCTAGCTAGCTCCTGCATGCGATCCTTGCCCTGAAAAATTTATTAGTAACGTGGGTCAGCAAAGGCTGACCTCAAACTGTGCAACAACACATCTCCTCCCGGCCACCCCTAACGGACCCCGGGGTACCCCTCCAACCTGCAAGTTAGCACTCCGTAGGCAATAACCATAAGCAAGAAAAGCAACTATGGAAAACAGGCTTGGATGTCACATACATCATACATGTTCTCTACTGGTTGAGCATAATATAAAAAGGGCCTACTTATGCAATCATGTATGCAAAAACCCGGGTTTCACCCGAGGCACCCTAACTCGTATGCATCTAGCACATCATCACATCATATGGGTTCTCATTGATTCCCCATTGGCATAAAGCCGCAAACAAAGGGGTCACCATTTCCCCCAACGGCTCACAGGCCGCCTCATGGAATTCTTGTCAAGGCCCCATCCGCTCAAGGTCTCAAACCCCGGGCTTGCCTATAAGCTCTCACGTCTCATGTCAGGATTCCAACAAACACAAAACTGACTGATTCTAAGAAGCCTTGCCGGACCCCACCCGCTCATGGCCTCATTGCCCGGGTTTGTCCCCATGCTTGGAATTCTCGTCAGTCACACAGAAGGGGACTAGTCTCGCCGGGACACTCTCCACACATGACGTGTACGTCACGGGATAGCCAGCCGACCACGGAGACCTAGTCACGCCTTGGCACAACACAAACCAAGACAAGTCCACCCTAGTCCCTCATTTGTACTGCAGCGTTTCCGCGCACCAAGGAAAACATCTCCAACTCGCGCGGAGCTAACCTTGTCCACCAAGGAAAACATCTACCGCCGCGAGGAGCTAACCTTGTCCAGTTCCGACTACACGTACTCACTCGAGATAAAGGGGAAAACATCACCACATCACAAACGGCATCTTGCCGCAGCAGAATCTCTACGAATCCTTAGTGTGTTTATGCAACATCACCGAGTCGGACTAACGGTCGCGACAACGGCTTCACCCACCATGCCTAATCCACTAACGGAGCGGATCTCTAATGCAAAAATATGTCGGGGACGGACTCAATCAACTCGGAGGTTCCTCTTGAACCTTGGCAAACCAAAACCCCTCTCATTTGAGAGTTTGGTGCCCAAAAACTAGAAAGAAAGAAAATAAATGATGCTAAGACATGCATCCTAAGACCGAGAGGAGAGGTGTCGTTACCTTCCGACTCCTCTTCCTTGCCATGGCAAAATGGCCGGATGGAAATCTTCGCAACGATCTAAGCTTCACGGATCTGGACTCGGCTCGCGATTTGGAGCACCGAAACTCCTCCTACAGCCCAAACTCTCCTTCTCCTTCTTCCTTGTTCTCACTTCTCTCTAAATCTTTAGTAAGAGAAAGCTTGGAGAAGAATGAGGGTTTTCAACCCTATTCTCAGACTTAACTCCCCAAGAACAGTCCTGAACCGTCAGATCCAAAAATCTGGGAAAGAATGGCCACGATCCACCTGGAAAATAAAAGACCTGGGCCGAACACGGCCTGGCATACGCCCGTGTCCAGGGCCGTGTGCCTCATTCGCCGTCTCAAATCGACGCTCCTGGAATAGCACACGGGCATCCGACACGCCCGTGTTCAATCCGACCCGCCCGTGTCCCCAGTGACATGGCCGTGTGGACAGCCGTGTGCCTCCATCGACACGGCCCTAAAACCAACCCGAGAGGTGACAGGGCCTGGGACATGCCCGTGTCCCAAGCCGTGTGCCAAGTCTCGACACCCGTCGACAGGCTTTGTATCGACACCACGGAAAAACTTCGAGCGAAGATCGTCGACCAAGCGGGACACGCCCTGAAACACGCCCGTGTCATAGGCCGTGTACCCTAGTCTCGACACTCGTCGAGCGAAAGTGTCGACACCCAGGCCGAGTGTCGACACGGACTTGACACGCCCTGCGACATGCCCGTGTCGCAGGCCGTGTGCTCTACTCTCGACACACTGTCGAGCGAAAGTGTCGACACTTGGGCCGAGTGTCGACACGGCCTCGACACGCCCTGCGACACGCCCGTGTCGCAGGCCGTGTGCCCTACTCTCGACACATTGTCGAGCTAAAGTGTCGACACTTGGGCCGAGTGTCGACACGGCCTCGACACGCCCTGCGACACGCCCGTGTCGCAGGCCGTGTACCTCCTGCCAGAAACCCAAAAATTTCCAGAACTGCAGACTGACCCTCTTGCAAAACTGGGGTGTTACAGTCATCCTGGCCTAGCTCTCCTGCTGCATAGTATGCGACTGCTCTACCTACGGGGTGACTCCTAAAAAGGAAGATGTAGCAACCGTTAGTCCAAAATACTAAGTGGCTTCACATCAGCTCCCCTGGCGACTCCTCGGCACTGGGCAGAGAAAAGAGCAAGGGTACAAAGTATAATAAATAGTATAAGCAGGTACAAGCAGGTGGTAATAGTACAATAAGATTAACAGCAGTATAATCTAGCAGTTCTACAAAAGCAATAACGAACCATCAAGTATAAGTATGTACAACAGGAAAGTAACTTAACTTATAAGGATGGTCATACAAGCTTATAAGTTAAGGATCGGTTTACATAAAGTAACTCATCGTATAAGAGTGCCCATACAAACTTATATGATGAGGATCTTGTTTGTGCAATGCTATGTAATGGTATGTATGCTATGCAATGACTCACCCATGATCACACACATACAGCTGCTGTGTCGACACAGACTAGTAGTTCCCACTTTTCGAGCAGGTAGTTAACCTCTTAGGCACCAACCGTCGTGGCCAGGCGGCGACAGTAGAGCAGGCTTCTCTACTACTAAGCTAGAATCCACACTACTTAACTTAGGCCTTTGTACGCCTCAATGCTAAGAACACAATAGCAGAGCCCATGCGTACTATGGCCCAGCGGGAGTCTCGGGTAGATGTGCACCGAGAACCAAGCCCCGAACTGGCCTTGTGTGACCCGGAAGGAGCCTCGGAAGAAAGCACGAGGACCAAGCCCAACCATTCACTTGGCATGGAAGGAGCCCCGGGACATGAACACCGAGGACCAATCCCAACCGCCCTAAGTCTAACTGTCAACTCCTGTCGGTGTGATGTTGGCGAGCCCGTAGACCTGTCACACTATCCTTAACCCAGGATTACGACACCACGTGTCGACTCACACCGCATGTAATTCCACATCACCGTGGCATGGAAGGAGCCTCGAAGAAAGCATGAGGACCAATCCCAACCATTCACTCGGCATGGAAGGAGCCCCGGGACGTGAACACCGAGGACCAAGCCCAACCGTCCGACTTTGACTCATCTCATTGCTATCCCAACTAGTGACAGTCAACACCGCACTTATATCCTTTCATAATGCTACCCGTAGGGAGACGACACTCTAAGCATTGGACACTAAATTCATTCTGTTAAACAATTATACACATGGTCATAGGTTATCATCCTACCTTTCACCCCAAATGATTTCAACACATTATTAACATGATGCGCATTTATATTAGTCTACCAATTTCAATCAAATCATTTCGTTTAAGTATGCTTCGCTTCACAATTCAATTATGTGGAATCCAATTAATAAACTTCATCATTCATTGGACTAAGATGGTTAACATAAAAGAGTTCACCAAATCTCAAGTTAATTTGCAACATTATCTCTACCGAGTCCAAATCCAATATTATTCCAAACCCAGAATTTAAGTACATGATAAATCTGAACAGCAAATTCGATCGGAGATTCCTGAAGCTACAGGAATCCGGTGAAGACTTGTAACCCCTCGATAGAAAGGTCTTTCCATGGGATATAACTTTTATGTTCAGACCACAGCCCAGATTCAATAGTATCATACTTGAAATCAGCCTTGAAGTCCGCTGCGTACAGAACACAATTTCTGCATGCAGGATTTATCGGACGTCATGTTCGTTCAGACTTCCCCGTGGCTACAGACTTTACCTGAAGTTGTGCAACCACTCGTTGGAAAGGTATTTTCAAGGGCTTCAACTTTTGTGTTTAGTAAAAAGCCCATATATGGACATATCACATCTGAAAATGGCTAAGCAAATCACTGCGCACAGAACACAGATTCTGCGCCCATCTTAAAGCGGAATGAACGGCATCGGTTCATCGTCCTCCTCAAGTCGATCTTCCAAAATTACCTCCAGAAATTCCTCATCCCTTATTCACCCTCATGAGGCCATGACTCTTCGCGAAACCATCCCCCATCTTCCCATAGAAGGTTGGAGAGGTTGAAGACACCACTAACCTTAGAGCACAAGCCCTAGAACGGCCTCTTCCTAGAGAAATCACCATCTCGCTAGTCTAGACTCTTTTGAGTCGACATCTCTCCTAGATATCTACAGATCTAGCACCAAGGGAGAGGGGAGGAAGCTCACCTCATTTTTGGCGTTTCCACCATTTTCGGACATGGATCGTGTAACTCTTCTCGGCGGCATCTTCTCCTTCATAGCAGTGGCGGATCTTCTCCCCTAGGACTTGCTCTAGCAGTTTCTCCATCTCGACAAAAATTCTCTCAGAAAAATGGCTGGAATGACGCATGAAAATGGCTATGCTTTTCACTACCCTTATAAATAAAAAGTGACACGGGCAGGGACACGCCCGTGTCCTTACCCGTGTCCTGCTCGGGCGAAGCGTCGACGATGGTTTTAGTGTCGGTTCAACACTCGACACAGGTAGGGACACGCCCGTGTCCCAACCCGTATCCACATGACACGGTCGTGTTCTCTGGACGTGTCCTTCTCGGGACACGCTTCGTCGAACTCAACTCGACACACACACGGGTAGGGACACGCCCGTGTCACTACCTGTGTCCTTCTCGGGGATACTTCGTAGAGCTCCACTCGACACACATGGGTAGGGACACGCCCGTGTCACTACCCATGTCATCTTCACACAGGTAGTGACACGCCTGTGTCACTACCCGTGTCCTTCTCTGGGACAACTCGAGCCATCGACTCAAGAGTTTCTTGGCTTGACACGGTTAAGGACATGCCCGTGCCTCTACCCGTGTCCTTCACGGGAATAATGGTTCAACATACACTGGTAGGGGGCACGTCGTGCCCCTGCCGTCTCATCCTGCACATGGGTAGTGACACCCCCGTGTCACTACCCGTGTCCTTCACTAGACATACTCGAGTCGTCGACTCAAGAGCAGGGTTCTCCCACATGGGTAGGGGCACGCCCGTGTCTCTACCCATGTCCTATTCTGGACTGATTTATCCTCCCATTTACAAGTGCAGCCCAATTGCCAGCACTCTCCTGAACCCAAGTCAGCTCTCCTGACTCAAAAATGCGTACGAGTGGCCTAGTGCGAATCGGGACGTTACACATTTCATCCATTCCCCCTTCTATATTTCCAGACTATACCCACATAGAATTTCTCTCATGCCTTCTCTATGTGTTAAAATTGTGGACATCACACTCCTTATGCATCTTCTGCTCCTGAACCCCTCTACCTAAACGTTTCTTATATAGCAAAAGACCTTCTTTCTTTCATCTCACCAACTCTTGAGCAACTCATAGCAACTATTATTGCTCCTCTTTATGCTTCCATTTCCTCTCTCTCTCTCTCTACTCACATTGTTGCCCTCTCAGCTGTCCCTTCTTCTGGGGGGCTGGCTTCAGGGCCCTCTGAACCCAGCTAGGGGGAGATGCTCTATGATGAAGCAGCTCCAGTAGTAGCAGTTCCAGCAATTGAATATGAAGCTCCAGCAGCACCAGATTCTGAAATGGTTGATGATTCAGCAGATGCAGGCCCTCCAATAGAAATAATTGATTTAATTGGTTCTGATACAGATATGGCTGATACAATAGCAGAAATAATCACTGCTGGTGATTTCTTTTTAAATCCCACAGTCAATTTAGTTTCTTTACTGCATTATTTTGATTCAGTGTACAAATATATTCTACCCAGTTTTGTTACTCCATATTTTAGAGTTATTGTACCTTATACTGCTCTAGTAAGTCCTGAAGTTGTAGAACAACTAAAGGCAAGTTTTGTTGTTATAGATTTTGCTGAACCAGTTTCTGTGCACAAGGCCTTCTCTCCACCAACCTTTGGCTTGTGTGAGTCACCTATGCCAGACCTGGATGACATCTTATTTGCTGACTTGGAAGAATCGCAAGGAGATCAAACTGTTTTTGAAAGTGTTGCAGAGCCAATAATTCCAGTACAACTTCTGGCTGAGAAGCAGATCTCTAAAGATATTCTGAAAAAGATTGATGATCTATATGCCAATCCTCCTGGTTCATCTGATGATGACGATGATGATGATGATGATGATTCTGATGAATCAAATTCTAAAAAGACAAAATCCAAGAAGAGAAAAGCTCCTGTTAAGGCTGTTCCTAAGCTTAACCTAACTGCTGACACACCATACTACATCCTAAATAATATTACACATTATCCAGGAATGCCTAGATGGATGTGGATGTCTAAAAATGAGCAAAAACTAGGAAGAAGAGCAGGAGATACTCTCCTCCACCTCAAAGGAACTAGAGAGGACCTCCTCCTCCTCCTCCTATTGTAGGTGCTACTAGAAATGTTTCTCATTCTTCTAGAAGTGTTATAAAGACTCAGAAGCATGCTTCAACCACTTCTCAATATCAAAGATCTTCCTCTCACAAGTCTTCTAGACCTTCTAGAAAATACAGTCAGTTCAGCCCTCCACAGTTCTGTTATCAAAGCCAATCTCAACAGTCTATGCCATCAACAAATTTTCAACAGAATCTATTATTTTCAGAAACTCTCAAAAGACTGCTCAGGATGCTTCTAAAGCTGATCTAGAGAGACCTCCCTATCCAACTTATGAACCTGAGTTAGATCCTAACTTCAAAATAGCTAGATTTCATGAACTGATTGGATTGTCTCAGATGAATAAAGCAAGATAAGAAGGATCAGATCCATCTCAACTCACTACAATGTCTACCTTCAGGCAAAAAGAACTTGACAAATTTCAGGTAGGCAAACAGTTATTTGATCCAAATAAGTATATGTAGGCACATCTTGAAGCAGTTATTCCCAGAGCCTCAACTATTACAGTTCTTGGAACTCAAGATATGAAAATGACTCAAAGGGAAGTTGCAGATCCTCACAGGAAAATTGTGTTTTCTAAATCTTCATCTGCTCCTCCCTCTAACAATCCTTGAACATTTATCTCTCTGAGACATATATATGTATTGCACTTAGCTATATCATATCTACTGATTAGTTTAAAATTATTTCAGATATTTATATTTTTTTGTGTTTTTATTTTTATATGTTTAGTGACCTCACCCAAATAGGGGGAGATTGTTGGATCCCTAGTTTGGATTTGGGCTAAGGTTCACTATTAGGTTTTGACCCATCATATATAGCCTAGGGTCAATTTGTTTGTTCTAAGGTTAAGGACAGTTTGACTAGGATTAGACATCCTATGATCCAGCCTTGTGAAGACTTCAGAGATCATGACATAGAAGAAATCAGAGTTTAGATTATTAGTTCGAAGTTCTTCGAACTCAGCTCGACCATCGTCGATCGCAGATCGACGATCATCAATCGCAGATCGACGAACTCAGAGTTCTTTCTTTGAGTTGAGCTCGACGATATTCGAGCTCAGGTCGACGAACTCTGCTCCTGATATCGATGAATTTGGAGCTCAGAGAATATCAGCTATTCTTAGGGACTTGGATCACTGAGCTCAGGTCGACGAAGGGGATTTCTCAGCTCGATGAACTTGGAACTCCGGTCGATGAAATCTACCCTGAGGTCGACGAAATCTGTTCAGAGCCTAAATGTTAAGTTTTCCATATTTATGTCCCTAATTCATTCTATTCTTTGGCAGTAATTCTCTGAGTAATTAATGCTTATATTATCAAGAATATAGCCGTTCATGGCAATATTAATTATGGTTTTCATCAGAGTTAATTACTTGCTTATTTCACTGGGACGGTTGGGGAAACTCATTAAAGACTATATTCCAACCGTTTCAATTTTCAGAATCCAGTCAACAATTAAAGCTTATAATTCAAAGGCAGAATGAGATAGCAGGATATAAAAGAGAGATTCTTTTTCAAACGGCTAGAGAGAGATACAAGAGACACACCGTGAAACAAGATAGAAAAATTCTGAACAAATTCATTCTGTCTTCATCATCAACAGATCTTCTTCAAAGCTTTCAAGATACAATCAAAGAACAATCAGTATGAAAGTCTGCTGGAGATCAACAACAAATCTGAAGACCTACACCCTGAGCAAATCTCCAGTCTTCCTGAACATTTCAACATCTTAGTGGGATCTTTGACACCAGCAATCCACTAAAGTCTTCTCTGTTGATTAGAGAAAGAGAAGACAACATCACCTTCTCAACCTCCTTTATAAAGGGTTTATTAAGTCCCTTCAAAAGTTTTTGTTGGTTTTTAGGCACCTGATCAAAAGCCTAAAGGCTTGTCAGATCTCCCTGCAAATAGATCTTGTGGTGATAGGGCACCTGAGCAAAAACCTGTGGTGGCAGTCACCTGATCAAATATAGCTAGTGGATTCCTATCAGGGTGGTAGAAGAGTGGGTGTACCCAGATTTGGGGAACCACTATAAATTCTTGTGTTGTCTGTGTATTCATTTATCATTGTTTTGTTGTGCTGTGATTGTGTAGTTTAGCCTAGTTCCTTTTTCATTTTATATAACTACTATTATCACAAATTTACTGATAAACAAAAAACAGCCAAAAGATTTTAAATCACTCTATTCACCCCCTCTCCCCCCCTTTAGAGTATATTAGATCTATCCCCTATCTTTCATACCTTAAGGGTACACCAAATCTTGGCTTATGGTACCCAAGAAGTAATGATGTCAAGCTAATTGGTTTTTCATATGCAAATTTTGCAGGTATCAAGGATCACAGGAAAAGCACTTCCGGGACGTGCCAATTTCTCGAAAGAATGTTTATTTCATGGAGAAGTAAGAAGTAAAATTATGTGACAACTTCCACTGCCTAGTCATTGTACATCTTGGTTGGTAGTTGTTGCGCACAGTTTCTTTGGATCAGGAATCAGCTTAAGGATTACAACCTGAAATTCAAAGAGATTCTGATGTTTTGCGACTCCTCTAGTGCAAGAGCAATTGCAAATAATCCAGTCTCCCACAGCCGGACAATGCACATCGAAGTAAGATATCACTTCATCTGGGAGCATGTGGAGAACAAGTACATATCACTTAGCTATGTCTTGACGGATAAGCAAGTCACAGATATATTCATGAAGCCACTGGATGAGGCCAAGAACTCATTTTTCAAAACAGAACTGGCATGCTAAACAAGGACTCGTGAATATGGTTAAGGAGACAGGAAGACACTAGGGAAATACATCACTAAGCAGAGAAAATTGAACAAGGAAAATTCGTCGGATATCACTCATCGGAACTCAACGATTCATTGAAATACTGCTAGTATCCATGGAAAAACTTGATGAATTTGGCTCAGCTGCCAGTGAATCTCGACGAATTGGACTTAGGTCAATTTTTTTCTTTTATATTGGATCTGAAGAGCCGTTGGTTTTAAGGTACGCGTTGTTTCCCTCTTAAAACTTTAAATAAATAAATATATATATATATATATATATATATATATATATATATATATATATATCAATAGTTCTTAGGGCAAACAGTACTCATTTCCTCGAAAGAAGTCATCCTGATTCCGCTGACTCCATCCCGACGATTCGAATTCCGCAAATAGCTCATCGTCTTCTTCCCCATCGATTTGATTTCGTGAGAGCCATCAGAGCACGTTCAAAAGTAACAACAGAGTCTCCAGTCTTCCAGAGATCTTCCCTTCCCTGTTCAATTTCAGTCACAGCATCCACAGTTCGTCCAAAGCCGATCGTCGAGTTCTCACTTCTCTATTCTCCATGGCTCCTTGAAGCACCAGTGGCTTGCTATGTAGTGGATAAGTTGTGTGAACTGGGGTTGCTTCAGCTTCAGATGAATTCAGAAATGTTATACTCATGTTGGAAATAGTCAGCCCCTCCTTTGTACTCGAACACCCCTGCAAAGTGTTGGATAAAGATGTTCTTGAATTCTTTTAGAATACAAAGCTTCAACATAAAGACACAGTGATCAAGAGCAGAGTTTGTCAGATCAGAGTCAAGGTGAAGGCTTCTCTCCTAACCAGGTACTTACGGCTTATAGCTTGTGAAGAGGCTGATCACCTCGAGGAACATGACTTCACCAGAGCTATGTTGTTTTGTGGATTGCCCAAAGGTACCAAGGATGTTAAGAGGAAAGGCATGAATGAGGAAGGTAAGCTATTATCAGATATCATTGGAAAAGTACTATTATGCAAAACTGGATCCCACAATTTCCTATCATCAAAAATGTTTAAGATTCTTATGACCATCATCTATCGGAAGAAAATGGATTGGGGTGTTGTGTTATTTGGTAGGATCAAAGATAGTCTTCGAGCTCCCAACTTTGGAAGGATTCTGAATTTGTACTTGAATCAGATGGGCAGAGATATGTTTGATATGTCCAAAGGCATCCCTATCCACCACCTGAAGAAAATCTACTCATCCATCTTCTCGAGGTGGGATATGAGGATCCAGAGGCCAAGTTGAGCCAGAGTGTTGTATAAAGAGGATGAGGAGGTAGTTCTCGAAGATAGGATTTATTGTCCTACCCCCAGTGAGATTCCTGAGAGATTGAGTGCATGAATTGAGGGGGAGCATGCTACGACACAAGTGGCCACTGAGATAGTGCCCTTGAGTGTTCCTATAGCTATAGAGACAGATGCTCCAGTTAGTTCTGAGCCAAAGACACCAGCTCCAGATGTAGAGGTTTTAGTTTTAGTTCTACTTGTTGCAGTTACAGTTGAAGATAAAGATGACCTACTTTTTGAGATTGCTGATATAGGTCGTGCTGCTGCTGAGTTAGTGCCTGATGAGGTTGAGCATGAGATAATAGCTGAATATGTTTTGCTTGCTACTGATGTGGAGGTTAGTACTATTGTTGTTCTTTTGGATGCTGCTGATGATGATTTGGGTGAGCTAGTTGATGGTACTAAGCTCGATATTGCAGACTATGATATTGCTGATGAGGTAGAGCTCGCTTCTGATAATATAGTTGACTCTACAAAGATTGTTTCCCCATAGAATCTGATTGTAAGTATCTTAGGGCTTCAATCTATTGTGTCTGAGGGGGAGCTGACTCACCCTTTAGTCTCGATGTAGACACAACTTGACAGATTTGTAGGAAAGCTACATAGGAGAATGGTTGCAACTCCTGGTGGACATCTGGTAGAGGAGGTAGACATCAACTGCAGAAGCATAATACATAGCAGCTGGCAGTTGTTGTTGTTCCATGATGCTGTGGATTCAGAACTAACTCCTAGATTATGGTTTCAACTTAAATAATTCAACCTTACTATGTGATAATACAAGTGCAATTTCCATTGCACAAAATCTAGTGCATCATAGTAGAACTAAGCATATAGACATAAGGCATCATTTCATTAGAGAGTGTGTCGACAAAAATAAAATTAAGCTTGTCTACATCTACACTGATTTGCAAAGAGAAGACATCTTTACCAAACCCTTGGATGAGAGGAACCATCTATTCTTTATAAATCAGCTAGGTATGATCAATGGAGAGGCCTTAATTTAAATTTTTGTCTGTGATCAAAGAATTTTTCAAAGTTCGTCGAATGGAGATCGACGAACTAAGAAATCTTCTTGAGATTTTTCATCGACCTGAGATCGACGAACTCTCTGTGTGAAGTCATTTCCGTCGACCTGAGAATGATAATTTTGCTTCAGAAAAATTTCGTCGACCTGAGAACGATGAAATGTTTTCCCCTCTTCTGACTGAGATCGACGATATTATCTCCTTATGAAATTTTTCGTCGACCGGAGATCGAAGAATTTTTTTTTTTCGCCGGACAGAGCCCAACGCTTTATATTCTGAAAACGATATAACTAGATTTTCTTCGAGCTCCGTCCCGCGCTTTTTGTTTTTTTGCACTTGATCTCTCCTTCTTTTTGTAGGAAACTAATGGCGACTGTGGCGATATCACTTTCTAGCATGAAGTTCGACACAGGTTTTGACATCGATTTTGACTCATTTCGTCATGATGATCTAATCTTCATGGACATTCTACAGTTATTTGAAGATCAACATCTAAAGACTTTCATGAACACAAGAATCAAGCTGGCAGTAACCAAAATAAAAAATGGGTTTATTCCTCAGCTACTCCTGATGCAGACATGATGATAGGCACCATCTCAGGGAATCAGGTTACACTAACCCCCACCGTCTTAACAGAGATTTTCGGCTTAGTTAATGGAGATGAAGATATTGAAATATATAGTACTAAATACGATAATATGTTGATCAAAATGGGTCAAATTGGTCATTTTGATGGAAACCCTAACAAACTGCTTAAAAAGAATTTGTCTGCTGAATACAAATTCCTTGCTGATGTCATTGGGAAAGTTTTGCTGGGCAAACACACAGCCCATGACTACATTATCAGGCACTAGTTCTTGGTGATGTGTGCTGTGGTGAATAAGAAAATAGTGAACTAGGGAAAGATACCATTTGATTTGATCAAAAAGAAAAATACTAAGAAAGTGGTATGCTTTGGGAGAATTTTAGGCCTTTTCCTCCAGGCCAAGGCTTCTGAATCACTGGTCTCTCAGACCATATTCATTAATGCCTCCAAAAGGCTCACATGTACCTTATTTGGGAGATGGGATATGACCATCATTAAGCCATCTAGGGCTTCCTCCTCTTCCAGGACTTCTGAGAGCACTAGGGAAGTACCAGCCACTCCTCTACCTCCAGAAGATGTCCTTCCCTCCACCAGAATCCCTTCACCTCCTCCACAACAACAACCATCCTCAATTATCCCTCCTATTTCACCTCTTCCTTTATCATCACCTCCACACTCTCCCACAATTATTCATGACGATATTCCCTCTCCACCTCCTCAATCCCCACCTCAAACATATACCTCTGACATACCATCTACCTCTCAACCATCCTTCAATATACTGTCTCCTCAACCATCTCCACATAACTCTCCAATTCAGGACACCACCTCCATACCCACTACCATGGTTTCCACTTCTACCACTGACATTCTGTAAGACCCCCCCCCCCCCCTCCCGGATCCCAAAACATGGCATGAAGGGGGTCTTATGCCCATAATAGCCGCCTTGCGGTAGCATTAGCATGCGGGCTAATCTGTACCACAAGATGCCTATTCTGCCAGCTATAACTAATACCAATATATGCCAACCCAACCAAAACAATAATAAGAGAAGTCAAATCCACACAAAGCATATATGTCCAAAAGTACATCAAATAAAGAAGCTAAAACATGCTTCTACAATATCAGAGTACAACTAATAAATGCCCAAAAGGCTACATCAGAGTCGCTCAACACTCACATCTGTAACCGTCGGTAGCGACGGTACCGTCCCTTCAGGCCCTGTCATTGTAACACCTCCCCTGTAATGAACGTATAATATGGGTCCGGCCGGGGCCCCACAACATACAGATGCCACAGCTTTAGTATTAAAAGTTGATATAGCTACCCACACTCAAAACTCTTTGCACAACACAGCGGAAACAGAACAGGACTAGAAGTTATCCACCACTAAAGAGTAAAACAAATGGCCTTAAGGCCTTACATCAAGTGTCCAAAAACAAAAAAATACATCAATCATGAATGTGCTCAGCACTCCTAGTCTACCTCGGCATGCAAGCCGGACAACAAGAGTCTCAAACATAACAACTCATAAGTAGGGCTACAAAATAGAAAAACACTTCATGAGGCTTAGGCCTTTCTGGCCGGCTAGCTAGCTCCTGCATGCGATCCTTGCCCTGAAAAATTTATTAGTAATGTGGGTCAGCAAAGGCTGACCTCAAACTGTGCAACAACACATCTCCTCCCGGCCGCCCCTAACGGACCCCGGGGTACCCCTCCAACCTGCAAGTTAGCACTCCGTAGGCAATAACCATAAGCAAGAAAAGCAACTATGGAAAACAGGCTTGGATGTCACATACATCATACATGTTCTCTACTGGTTGAGCATAATATAAAAAGGGCCTACTTATGCAATCATGTATGCAAAAACCCGGGTTTCACCCGAGGCACCCTAACTCGTATGCATCTAGCACATCATCACATCATATGGGTTCTCATTGATTCCCCATTGGCATAAAGCCGCAAACAAAGGGGTCACCATTTCCCCCAACGGCTCACAGGCCGCCTCATGGAATTCTTGTCAAGGCCCCACCCGCTCAAGGTCTCAAACCCCGGGCTTGCCTACAAGCTCTCACGTCTCATGTCAGGATTCCAACAAACACAAAACTGACTGATTCTAAGAAGCCTTGCCGGACCCCACCCGCTCATGGCCTCATTGCCCGGGTTTGTCCCCATGCTTGGAATTCTCGTCAGTCATACAGAAGGGGACTAGTCTCGCCGGGACACTCTCCACACATGACGTGTACGTCACGGGATAGCCAGCCGACCACGGAGACCTAGTCACGCCTTGGCACAACACAAACCAAGACAAGTCCACCCTAGTCCCTCATTTGTACTGCAGCGTTTCCGCGCACCAAGGAAAACATCTCCAACTCGCGCGGAGCTAACCTTGTCCACCAAGGAAAACATCTACCGCCGCGAGGAGCTAACCTTGTCCGGTTCCGACTACACGTACTCACTCGAGATAAAGGGGAAAACATCACCACATCACAAACGGCATCTTGCCGCAGCAGAATCTCTACGAATCCTTAGTGTGTTTATGCAACATCACCGAGTCGGACTAAAGGTCGCGACAACGGCTTCACCCACCATGCCTAATCCACTAACGGAGCGGATCTCTAATGCAAAAATATGCCGGGGACGGACTCAATCAACCCGGAGGTTCCTCTTGAACCTTGGCAAACCAAAACCCCTCTCATTTGAGAGTTTGGAGCCCAAAAACTAGAAAGAAAGAAAATAAATGATGCTAAGACATGCATCCTAAGACCGAGAGGAGAGGTGTCGTTACCTTCTGACTCCTCTTCCTTGCCATAGCAAAATGGCCGGATGGAAATCTTCGCAACGATCTAAGCTTCACGGATCTGGACTCGGCTCGCGATTTGGAGCACCGAAACTCCTCCTACAGCCCAAACTCTCCTTCTCCTTCTTCCTTGTTCTCACTTCTCTCTAAATCTTTAGTAAGAGAAAGCTTGGAGAAGAATGAGGGTTTTCAACCCTATTCTCAGACTTAACTCCCCAAGAACAGTCCTGAACCGTCAGATCCTAAAATCTGGGAAAGAATGGCCACGATCCGCCTGGAAAATAAAAGACCTGGGCCGAACATGGCCTGGCATACGCCCGTGTCCAGGGCCGTGTGCCTCATTCGCCGTCTCAAATCGACGCTCCTGGAATAGCACACGGGCATCCGACACGCCCGTGTTCAATCCGACCCGCCCGTGTCCCCAGTGACATGGCCGTGTGGCCAGCCGTGTGCCTCCATCGACACGGCCCTAAAACCAACCCGAGAGGTGATAGGGCCTGGGACACGCCCGTGTCCCAAGCCGTGTGCCTAGTCTCGACACCCGTCGACAGGCTTTGTGTCGACACCACGGAAAAACGTCGAGCGAAGATCGTCGACCAAGCGGGACACGCCCTGAGACACGCCCGTGTCACAGGCCGTGTACCCCAGTCTCGACACTCGTCGAGCGAAAGTGTCGACATCCAGGCCGAGTGTCAACACGGACTCGACACGCCCTGCGACACGCCCGTGTCGCAGGCCGTATGCTCTACTCTCGACACACTGTCGAGCGAAAGTGTCGACACTTGGGCCGAGTGTCGACACGGCCTCGACACGCCCTGCGACACGCCCGTGTCGCAGGCCGTGTGCCCTACTCTCGACACATTGTCGAGCTAAAGTGTCGACACTTGGGCCGAGTGTCGACACGGCCTCGACACGCCCTGCGACACGCCCGTGTCGCAGGCCATGTGCCTCCTGCCAGAAACCCAAAAATTTCCAGAACTGCAGACTGACCCTCTTGCAAAACTGGGGTGTTACAGTCATCCTGGCCTAGCTCTCCTGCTGCATAGTATGCGACTGCTCTACCTGCGGGGTGACTCCTAAAAAGGAAGATGTAGCAACCGTTAGTCCAAAATACTAAGTGGCTTCACATCAGCTCCCCTGGCGACTCCTCGGCACTGGGCAGAGAAAAGAGCAAGGGTACAAAGTATAATAAATAGTATAAGCAGGTACAAGCAGGTGGTAATAGTACAATAAGATTAACAGCAGTATAAT
The DNA here is from genome assembly GCA_039583875.1 of Platanthera guangdongensis. NCBI lineage: Eukaryota > Viridiplantae > Streptophyta > Magnoliopsida > Asparagales > Orchidaceae > Platanthera > Platanthera guangdongensis. The sequence goes on along the minus strand of CM077158.1, from coordinate 169,148,183 downwards.
CTAGCTGTTCTACAAAAGCAATAACGAACCATCAAGTATAAGTATGTACAACAGGAAAGTAACTTAACTTATAAGGATGGTCATACAAGCTTATAAGTTAAGGATCGGTTTACATAAAGTAACTCATCGTATAAGAGTGCCCATACAAACTTATATGATGAGGATCTTGTTTGTGCAATGCTATGTAATGGTATGTATGCTATGCAATGACTCACCCATGATCACACACATACAGCCGCTGTGTCGACACAGACTAGTAGTTCCCACTTTTCGAGCAGGTAGTTAACCTCTTAGGCACCAACCGTCGTGGACAGGCGGCGACAGTAGAGCAGGCTTCTCTACTACTAAGCTAGAATCCACACTACTTAACTTAGGCCTTTGTACGCCTCAATGCTAAGAACACAATAGCAGAGCCCATGCGTACTATGGCCCAGCGGGAGTCTCGGGTAGATGTGCACCGAGAACCAAGCCCCGAACTGGCCTTGTGTGACCCGGAAGGAGCCTTGGAAGAAAGCACGAGGACCAAGCCCAACCATTCACTTGGCATGGAAGGAGCCCCGGGACATGAACACCGAGGACCAATCCCAACCGCCCTAAGTCTAACTGTCAACTCCCGTCGGTGTGATGTTGGCGAGCCCGTAGACCTGTCACACTATCCTTAACCCAGGATTACGACACCACGTGTCGACTCACACCGCATGTAATTCCACATCACCGTGGCATGGAAGGAGCCTCGAAGAAAGCATGAGGACCAAGCCCAACCATTCACTCGGCATGGAAGGAGCCCCGGGATGTGAACACCGAGGACCAAGCCCAACCGTCCGACTTTGACTCATCTCATTGCTATCCCAACTAGTGACGGTCAACACCGCACTTATATCCTTTCATAATGCTACCCGTAAGGAGACGACACTCTAAGCATTGGACACTAAATTCATTCCGTTAAACAATTATACACATGGTCATAGGTTATCATCCTACCTTTCACCCCAAATGATTTCAACACATTATTAACATGATGCGCATTTATATTAGTCTACCAATTTCAATCAAATCATTTCGTTTAAGTATGCTTCGCTTCACAATTCAATTATGTGGAATCCAATTAATAAACTTCATCATTCATTGGACTAAGATGGTTAACATAAAAGAGTTCACCAAATCTCAAGTTAATTTGCAACATTATCTCTACCGAGTCCAAATCCAATATTATTCCAAACCCAGAATTTAAGTACATGATAAATCTGGACAGCAAATTCGATCGGAGATTCCTGAAGCTACAGGAATCCGGTGAAGACTTGTAACCCCTCGATAGAAAGGTCTTTCCATGGGATATAACTTTTATGTTCAGACCACAGCCCAGATTCAATAGTATCATACTTGAAATCAGCCTTGAAGTCCACTGCGTACAGAACACAATTTCTGCATGCAGGATTTATCGGACGTCATGTTCGTTCAGACTTCCCCATGGCTACAGACTTTACCTGAAGTTGTGCAACCACTCGTTGGAAAGGTATTTTCAAGGGCTTCAACTTTTGTGTTTAGTAAAAAGCCCATATATGGACATATCACATCTGAAAATGGCTAAGCAAATCACTGCGCATAGAACACAGATTCTGCGCCCATCTTAAAGCGGAATGAACGGCATCGGTTCATCGTCCTCCTCAAGTCGATCTTCCAAAATTAGCTCCAGAAATTCCTCATCCCTTATTAACCCTCATGAGGCCATGACTCTTCGCGAAACCATCCCCCATCTTCCCATAGAAGGTTGGAGAGGTTGAAGACACCACTAACCTTAGAGCACAAGCCCTAGAACGGCCTCTTCCTAGAGAAATCACCATCTCGCTAGTCTAGACTCTTTTGAGTCGACATCTCTCCTAGATATCTACAGATCTAGCACCAAGGGAGAGGGGAGGAAGCTCACCTCATTTTTGGCGTTTCCACCATTTTCGGACATGGATCGTGTAACTCTTCTCGGCGGCATCTTCTCCTTCATAGCAGTGGCGGATCTTCTCCCCTAGGACTTGCTCTAGCAGTTTCTCCATCTCGACAAAAATTCTCTCAGAAAAATGGCTGGAATGAGGCATGAAAATGGCTATGCTTTTCACTACCCTTATAAATAAAAAGTGACACGGGCAGGGACACGCCCGTGTCCTTACCCGTGTCCTGCTCGGGCGAAGCGTCGACGACGGTTTTAGTGTCGGTTCAACACTCGACACAGGTAGGGACACGCCCGTGTCCCAACCCGTATCCACATGACACGGTCGTGTTCTCTGGACGTGTCCTTCTCGGGACACGCTTCGTCGAACTCAACTCGACACACACACGGGTAGGGACACGCCCGTGTGACTACCTGTGTCCTTCTCGGGGACACTTCGTAGAGCTCCACTCGACACACATGGGTAGGGACATGCCCGTGTCACTACCCATGTCATCTTCACACAGGTAGTGACACGCCTGTGTCACTACCCGTGTCCTTCTCTGGGACAACTCGAGCCATCGACTCAAGAGTTTCTTGGCTTGACACGGTTAAGGACACGCCCGTGCCTCTACCCGTGTCCTTCATGGGAATAATGGTTCAACATACACTGGTAGGGGGCATGCCGTGCCCCTGCCGTCTCATCCAGCACATGGGTAGTGACACCCCCGTGTCACTACCCGTGTCCTTCACTAGACATACTCGAGTCGTCGACTCAAGAGCAGGGTTCTCCCACATGGGTAGGGGCACGCCCGTGTCTCTACCCATGTCCTATTCTGGACTGATTTATCCTCCCATTTACAAGTGCAGCCCAATTGCCAGCACTCTCCTGAACCCAAGTTAGCTCTCCTGACTCAAAAATGCGTACGAGTGGCCTAGTGCGAATCGGGACGTTACACATTTCATCCATTCCCCCTTCTATATTTCCAGACTATACCCACATAGAATTTCTCTCATGCCTTCTCTATGTGTTAAAATTGTGGACATCACACTCCTTATACATCTTCTGCTCCTGAACCCCTCTACCTAAACGTTTCTTATATAGCAAAAGACCTTCTTTCTTTCATCTCACCAACTCTTGAGCAACTCATAGCAACTATTATTGCTCCTCTTTATGCTTCCATTTCCTCTCTCTCTCTCTCTCTCTACTCACATTGTTGCCCTCTCAGCTGTCCCTTCTTCTGGGGGGCTGGCTTCAGGGCCCTCTGAACCCAGCTAGGGGGAGATGCTCTATGATGAAGCAGCTCCAGTAGTAGCAGTTCCAGCAATTGAATATGAATCTCCAGCAGCACCAGATTCTGAAATGGTTGATGATTCAGCAGATGCAGCCCCTCCAATAGAAATAATTGATTTAATTGGTTCTGATACAGATATGGCTGATACAATAGCAGAAATAATCACTGCTGGTGATTTCTTTTTAAATCCCACAGTCAATTTAGTTTCTTTACTGCATTATTTTGATTCAGTGTACAAATATATTCTACCCAGTTTTGTTACTCCATATTTTAGAGTTATTGTACCTTATACTGCTCTAGTAAGTCCTGAAGTTGTAGAACAACTAAAGGCAAGTTTTGTTGTTAGAGATTTTGCTGAACCAGTTTCTGTGCACAAGGCCTTCTCTCCACCAACCTTTGGCTGGTGTGAGTCACCTATGCCAGACCTGGATGACATCTTATTTGCTGACTTGGAAGAAGCGCAAGGAGATCAAACTGTTTTTGAAAGTGTTGCAGAGCCAATAATTCCAGTACAACTTCTGGCTGAGAAGAAGATCTCTAAAGATATTCTGAAAAAGATTGATGATCTATATGCCAATCCTCCTGGTTCATCTGATGATGACGATGATGATGATGATGATGATTCTGATGAATCAAATTCTAAAAAGACAAAATCCAAGAAGAGAAAAGCTCCTGTTAAGGCTGTTCCTAAGCTTAACCTAACTGCTGACACACCATACTACATCCTAAATAATATTACACATTATCCAGGAATGCCTAGATGGATGTGGATGTCTAAAAATGAGCAAAAACTAGGAAGAAGAGCAGGAGATACTCTCCTCCACCTCAAAGGAACTAGAGAGGACCTCCTCCTCCTCCTCCTATTGTAGGTGCTACTAGAAATGTTTCTCATTCTTCTAGAAGTGTTATAAAGACTCGGAAGCATGCTTCAACCACTTCTCAATATCAAAGATCTTCCTCTCACAAGTCTTCTAGACCTTCTAGAAAATACAGTCAGTTCAGCCCTCCACAGTTCTGTTATCAAAGCCAATCTCAACAGTCTATGCCATCAACAAATTTTCAACAGAATCTATTATTTTCAGAAACTCTCAAAAGACTGCTCAGGATGCTTCTAAAGCTGATCTAGAGAGACCTCCCTATCCAACTTATGAACCTGAGTTAGATCCTAACTTCAAAATAGCTAGATTTCATGAACTGATTGGATTGTCTCAGATGAATAAAGCAAGATAAGAAGGATCAGATCCATCTCAAATCACTACAATGTCTACCTTCAGGCAAAAAGAACTTGACAAATTTCAGGTAGGCAAACAGTTATTTGATCCAAATAAGTATATGTAGGCACATCTTGAAGCAGTTATTCCCAGAGCCTCAACTATTACAGTTCTTGGCACTCAAGATATGAAAATGACTCAAAGGGAAGTTGCAGATCCTCATAGGAAAATTATGTTTTCTAAATCTTCATCTGCTCCTCCCTCTAACAATCCTTGAACATTTATCTCTCTGAGACATATATATGTATTGCACTTAGTTATATCATATCTACTGATTAGTTTAAAATTATTTCAGATATTTATATTTCTTTGTGTTTTTATTTTTATATGTTTAGTGACCTCACCCAAATAGGGGGAGATTGTTGGATCCCTAGTTTGGATTTGGGCTAAGGTTCACTATTAGGTTTTGACCCATCATATATAGCCTAGGGTCAATTTGTTAGTTCTAAGGTTAAGGACAGTTTGACTAGGATTAGACATCCTATGATCCAGCCTTGTGAAGACTTCAGAGATCATGACATAGAAGAAATCAGAGTTTAGATTATTAGTTCGAAGTTCTTCGAACTCAGCTCGACCATCGTCGATCGCAGATCGACGATCATCAATCGCAGATCGACGAACTCAAAGTTCTTTCTTTGAGTTGAGCTCGACGATATTCGAGCTCAGGTCGACGAACTCTGCTCCTGATATCGATGAATTTGGAGCTCAGAGAATATCAGCTATTCTTAGGGACTTGGATCACTGAGCTCAGGTCGACGAAGGGGATTTCTCAGCTCGATGAACTTGGAACTCCGGTCGATGAAATCTACCCTGAGGTCGACGAAATCTATTCAGAGCCTAAATGTTAAGTTTTCCATATTTATGTCCCTAATTCATTCTATTCTTTGGCAGTAATTCTCTGAGTAATTAATGCTTATATTATCAAGAATATAGCCGTTCATGGCAATATTAATTATGGTTTTCATCAGAGTTAATTACTTGCTTATTTCACTGGGACAGTTGGGGAAACTCATTAAAGACTATATTCCAACCGTTTCAATTTTCAGAATCCAGTCAACAATTAAAGCTTATAATTCAAAGGCAGAATGAGATAGCAGGATATAAAAGAGAGATTCTTTTTCAAACGGCTAGAGAGAGATACAAGAGACACACCGTGAAACAAGATAGAAAAATTCTGAACAAATTCATTCTGTCTTCATCATCAACAGATCTTCTTCAAAGCTTTCAAGATACAATCAAAGAACAATCAGTATGAAAGTCTGCTGGAGATCAACAACAAATCTGAAGACCTACACCCTGAGCAAATCTCCAGTCTTCCTGAACATTTCAACATCTTAGTGGGATCTTTGACACCAGCAATCCACTAAAGTCTTCTCTGTTGATTAGAGAAAGAGAAGACAACATCACCTTCTCAACCTCCTTTATAAAGGTTTATTAAGTCCCTTCAAAATTTTTTGTTGGTTTTTAGGCACCTGATCAAAAGCCTAAAGGCTTGTCAGATCTCCCTGCAAATAGATCTTGTGGTGATAGGGCACCTGAGCAAAAACCTGTGGTGGCAGTCACCTGATCAAATATAGCTAGTGGATTCCTATCAGGGTGGTAGAAGAGTGGGTGTACCCAGATTTGGGGAACCACTATAAATTCTTGTGTTGTCTGTGTATTCATTTATCATTGTTTTGTTGTGCTGTGATTGTGTAGTTTAGCCTAGTTCCTTTTTCATTTTATATAACTACTATTATCACAAATTTACTGATAAACAAAAAACAGCCAAAAGATTTTAAATCACTCTATTCACCCCCTCTCCCCCCCCCCTTTAGAGTATATTAGATCTATCCCCTATCTTTCATACCTTAAGGGTACACCAAATCTTGGCTTATGGTACCCAAGAAGTAATGATGTCGAGCTAATTGGTTTTTCATATGCAAATTTTGCAGGTATCAAGGATGACAGGAAAAGCACTTCCGGGACGTGCCAATTTCTCGAAAGAATGTTTATTTCATGGAGAAGTAAGAAGTAAAATTATGTGACAACTTCCACTGCCTAGTCATTGTACATCTTGGTTGGTAGTTGTTGCGCACAGTTTCTTTGGATCAGGAATCAGCTTAAGGATTACAATCTGAAATTCAAAGAGATTCTGATGTTTTGCGACTCCTCTAGTGTAAGAGCAATTGCAAATAATCCAGTCTCCCACAGCCGGACAATGCACATTGAAGTAAGATATCACTTCATCTGGGAGCATGTGGAGAACAAGTACATATCACTTAGCTATGTCTTGACGGATAAGCAAGTCGCAGATATATTCATGAAGCCACTGGATGAGGCCAAGAACTCATTTTTCAAAACAGAACTGGGCATGCTAAACAAGGACTCGTGAATATGGTTAAGGAGACAGGAAGACACTAGGGAAATACATCACTAAGCAGAGAAAATTGAACAAGGAAAATTCGTCGGATATCACTCATCGGAACTCAACGATTCATTGAAATACTGCTAGTATCCATGGCAAAACTTGATGAATTTGGCTCAGCTACCAGTGAATCTCGACGAATTGGACTTAGGTCAATTTTTTCTTTTATATTGGATCTGAAGAGCCGTTGGTTTTAAGGTACGCGTTGTTTCCCTCTTAAAACTTTAAATAAATATAATATATATATATATATATATATATATATATATATATATATATATATATATCAATAGTTCTTAGGGCAAACAGTACTCATTTCCTCGAAAGAAGTCATCCTGATTCCGCTGACTCCATCCCGACGATTCGAATTCCGCAAATACCTCATCGTCTTCTTCCCCATCGATTTGATTTCGTGAGAGCCATCAGAGCACGTTCAAAAGTAACAATAGAGTCTCCAGTCTTCCAGAGATCTTCCCTTCCCTGTTCAATTTCAGTCACAGCATCCACAGTTCGTCCAAAGCCGATCGTCGAGTTCTCACTTCTCTATTCTCCATGGCTCCTTGAAGCACCAGTGGCTTGTTATGTAGTGGATAAGTTGTGTGAACTGGGGTTGCTTCAGCTTCAGATGAATTCAGAAATGTTATACTCATGTTGGAAATAGTCAGCCCCTCCTTTGTACTCGAACACCCCTGCAAAGTGTTGGATAAAGATGTTCTTGAATTCTTTTAGAATACAAAGCTTCAACATAAAGACACAGTGATCAAGAGCAGAGTTTGTCAGATCAGAGTCAAGGTGAAGGCTTCTCTCCTAACCAGGTACTTACGGCTTATAGCTTGTGAAGAGGCTGATCACCTCAAGGAAGATGACTTCACCAGAGCTATGTTGTTTTGTGGATTGCCCAAAGGTACCAAGGATGTTAAGAGGAAAGGCATGAATGAGGAAGGTAAGCTATTATCAGATATCATTGGAAAAGTACTATTATGCAAAACTGGATCCCACAATTTCCTATCATCAAAAATGTTTAAGATTCTTATGACCATCATCTATCGGAAGAAAATGGATTGGGGTGTTGTGTTATTTGGTAGGATCAAAGATAGTCTTCGAGCTCCCAACTTTGGAAGGATTCTGAATTTGTACTTGAATCAGATGGGCAGAGATATGTTTGATATGTCCAAAGGCATCCCTATCCACCACCTGAAGAAAATCTACTCATCCATCTTCTCGAGGTGGGATATGAGGATCCAGAGGCCAAGTTGAGCCAGAGTGCTGCATAAAGAGGATGAGGAGGTAGTTCTCGAAGATAGGATTTATTGTCCTACCCCCAGTGAGATTCCTGAGAGATTGAGTGCATGAATTGAGGGGGAGCATGCTATGACACAAGTGGCCACTGAGATAGTGCCCTTGAGTGTTCCTACAGCTATAGAGACAGATGCTCCAGTTAGTTCTGAGCCAAAGACACCAGCTCCAGATGTAGAGGTTTTAGTTTTAGTTCTACTTGTTGCAGTTACAGTTGAAGATAAAGATGACCTACTTTTTGAGATTGCTGATATAGGTCGTGCTGCTGCTGATTTAGTGCCTGATGAGGTTGAGCATGAGATAATAGCTGAATATGTTTTGCTTGCTACTGATGTGGAGGTTAGTACTATTGTTGTTATTTTGGATGCTGCTGATGATGATTTGGGTGAGCTAGTTGATGGTACTAAGCTCGATATTGCAGACTATGATATTGCTGATGAGGTAGAGCTCGCTTCTGATAATATAGTTGACTCTACTGAGATTATTTCCCCATAGAATCTGATTGTAAGTATCTTAGGGCTTCAATCTATTGTGTCTGAGGGGGAGCTGACTCACCCTTTAGTCTCGATGTAGACACAACTTGACAGATTTGTAGGAAAGCTACATAGGAGAATGGTTGCAACTCCTGGTGGACATCTGGTAGAGGAGGTAGACATCATTGATCTTTCTAATGAGGAAGGAGATGCATCAGTGCATCCTCCTGTCCTGGAGGCTCCTGCTATTGAGTTGATCTCCAAAGCTCATATTTCTGCCATGGAAGTGCCTTCTAGTGACTTTGAGGGAAGTGAAGATCTCCCCTCCCCTCCCAGTGTTCCAGCTGCAGACATACCTTCTACCAATGTAGGTTTCTCTATTCTAAAGTCCATAGAAACCCTGATGGCCATACAACAGTCAAGCTTTGATCGTTCTTTAAAGAAAGTGTTAAAGAAATTCAAGGAGACAGAGAAAGACATGAATAACGGCCTTACTGAGATCAAGGTGCGTTTTGATAAACTGGATGATAGGCGGGACTCTTGGTTCGTGTAAGGTGGCCAAGAAATTATTCATACTATGGTAGGGCTAAAACGTAACTTGGATGTTCTTAAAAATATGCAAACGCTAAAATAATCATTACTGCCCAAAATGAAGGAATAAACTACTTTGATGACCAAATGGTCTACTATTCCAATTTCATAGCAGCCAAGGTAACTGGAAGAAGTTAGAAAGGGGAAGGATGAGTTGAAAGCTAAGGTAAGAGCCCTTGAAGCCGGCATGGTAGAAAACTTCAAGGGAGTCAACAATTATAGTTATGATAATTTCAGCTGACTTAATAATGAGATATTTGGTGGGCAAGGTCATACTCATGCTAGAATTCCTGAACCTGTGGTGTCTGCTCTAGTGGATGTTCATGTTAATCTTGTGAAAGTGAGGGTTAGACCTGAATTACTCTAGAGGGGGTGAATAGAGTAATAAAAAATCTTTTTACTATTTAAGAAATAATATCAGCGTAATGGCTTAAGAGTTACCAGATTAACAATAAGCTAAAAGTTTTCCTAAGTTAAGCTATTCTAACACAGCATATATAACCTAATCTATCACAGGCACAACAAGAACAAAAAGAAAAGGGCAACCAGATAACACAATAATTTTTATAGTGGTCCCCCAACCTGGGTACATCCACTCTTCTACAACCCTGGTAGGAATCCACTACAGGTTTTGATCAGGTGACTGCCACCAATGAGCTTTTGATCAGGTGCTCAAAAACCAACTCAAGTCTTTTGATCAGGAGACTTGCAACCAAGGAATAACTTTTGAAGGGAGTTAAAGAACCCTTTGTACAGAGATGGGGGTGAGAGATTTATGGTGCCTTCTCTTTCTCAAAATAACTGAGAAGACTAGTGGATCTTGATGTTGTCAAAGCTCCCCCTGAGATGAAGATTTGTTTAGGAAGAATAGAAGCTTTGTACGGTGAGTAGGTCTTCTTGAAAAGATCTCCAGAAAGCTGTAGACAAATAGAAGTTGATTGTCTCTTTTTAGCTTGCTGGAGGAAGAACACTTAATGAAGACAGTCAGAGCCATTTCTTGAATAATTTCTGGTGCCTGTTTGTTTTTCTTTGTGTTCTGCTATCATTGTTATCTGTTGTGTGTTATCGACTGAAAGAGAAGAATATATTTTATATATCTCTATCTAAATTTCTCCTTTGAATTTGAATTGTCTGCATTGAATGCTAACTGCCTGGAGAATGAAAATTGGGATGGAGAGAATATTGCATTAATGGATTTCCCCAACTGTCCTATTAAAAACGGCAAGTAATAATCTTGATGAATACCATAAACAATGTTGCCACTAACGGCTATTTCCAGAGAATATAAGCATTGATTATTCAGGAATTACTGCAATATAATAAGGATAAGAAGAAAGGAAAATTCCAAGATTAGAACTGCACAGCAATCGTCGAGCAGGGAACAGATTTCATCGACCTGAGTCCAGAGTTCGTCGAGCTGAGAAATCTTGTTCGTCGACCAGGAAATCCTTGTTCGTCGACCAGATAACTAAGTTCGTCAACCTGAGATCAGCTAACTACTTTCTGTGAAGAACTTCCCATTTCTGTGCTCTAAGTTCGTCGAGTTGATAATGTAACTTCGTCAACCTGAGTTCAGAGAAAGGATTATGGACTTATGTGTTGAAGTTGATCACCCAGAATTCGTCGACCTGAGCTCGAATATCGTCGAGCTCAACTCAGAGAATTTGCTTTGAGTTCATCGAGCGGAGCATGACTTTCATCGAGCTGAGTTCGACGAATGTCGAACTCACTTTCCTGAACTTGATTTTCTTCTAAGTCTGAGTCTTCTGCAGTCTTCTGTCGGCTGGTCCATGTGTGGTTGTTTCTAAGGACTTAGCCTAAACTCTAGGACACATACATGACCCTGGCTATACATGTTGGGTCAATTATCCTAGATAGTGAACCTAGCCCAAATCAAAATAGGGATCCAATAATCTCCACCTATTTGGGTGAGTTTACTAATCCAAACAAAAAAATATTCACAAAGCAAAAGAAAAAATATATATCTGGCAGAAAAATTTAAAACTTGCAGCAGATATTTACAATGTAGCTTTGTGAGATAACAATAAGAGTTCAGAATATAACAAAATAAGCAGAATGTTTACTGCTTTTTCTTCAGCTTTTTCCTTTTCCTGGTTTCCTTTATCAGAACTTCTAGAAGGCTGTCTGAATATGATTTCTCTGTTTGGGTTGACAGCTTCTCTCTTTGACATTGTCATATCAGCAGCACCATTATATTGAGAGAAGTGGCTCTATGTACTACAGCCTCTAGATGTAATTGCATATAATCATCTATATTAAAGAACTTATTTGCTGTTGCATACCTGTTTAATTCATCTTTCCTGTATTTGGACATAGTTGAATATTATGAGGGATCTTTTCCTTCAGCTTTAGCCTTGTTTATCATAGATAATCCAACCAGTTCTGGGAACCTGGCCATTCTAGCAGTGGTTGCTGTTTCAGGATCCTAAAATGGAATAGGAGGAGATTCAGGCCTCTTTGGACTATCAGCTTTTTGATGTTAAGGAGATTGTTGTATATATTGCTGAGGTTGTTGATGTTGATGATGTTGATGTTGTCTGCTTAAGGAGTGCCTCTACTGGCTGCTTCCAGAATATGAAGAAGATCTACCTAGTTGTCTTTGGTGTGTTTGAGAATAAGAGGCAGACCTCTGAGAAGTAAGTCCTAAAGCACCAGCAACAGGTGGAGGAGGAGGAGGTGGGTCTTTCCTGTATCTTTGAGAAGATGGAGGAGGAGAGTATCTCCTTCTTTTCTTCTTGGCTTTCTTCTTATTCTTTTACTGCCACATCCAAGCTGGCATACCCTTGTAAGGAGTGATATTTTGCAGAATATAATATGGGGTATCATGAGTGGGAGTAGGTTTTGGGGCAGTAGTTGGAGGGGCTTTCCTTTTCTTAGAATTAGAGATTTTCGTTTTTTGTAGAAGGACTATCATTTGAATCATCTTCATCATCATCATCTGAAGAATCTTGGGGATTATCATATAAACCATTAATTTCCTTTAGAGCTTCTGCAGATATCAGCAACTTTTCAGCCTGAGAAGGAGCTGGAGGTAGAACAACTAATTCAGTAACTTTTTCAACAACTAATAGATTCTCTTGTTCTATATCTGCCATCATGATCTCATCCAGATCTAGCATGGGACTGTCATCCATCTTGAATGTTGGAGGAGAGATGGCTTTGGGAGGGGATGATACAATGAAAGAATCTGCTCTTTGTGGAGATGGAACAACTGGAGCCTCTGTACTTACAAAACTGTCCTTGAGTTGCATGACAACTTTGGGGCTTATTGGAGAAGTGTAAGGAACTATAGCCATAGAAGGCTTTAGGCTGTTTTCTGGAAGAAAGTTCAAATAAACTGTATCAAAAGTATTTAACAAACTCAAAATATTTACTGTGGGATTGATAATATAATCACCAATAGTGTTTATTCCAACTATAGCTGTCTCATCCATATCTATATCAGACTCAATGAAATCAATTAAATCAGCAGGGATAACTGTGTCTACTGTTGCTATTGATGCAGTTTCTGTTGTTGCTTCTATTGGAGCTGGAGCTACTTCTTCATGGAGTATATCCCCCTGCCTGGTTTCAGTAGGCACTGGAGTCAGGCCCCTGACTGAAGAAGGAGGGACAGAGAAGGCAGAGAATTGGGCAGCAAGGGATGAGAGGGAAGTAGCAAGAGTGGAAATAGCCTCTGCTATCAGGTTTCTGATGAGTGGAGTGAGAATTGCTAAAAGAGGTTGAATGGAAGGGGGGTCTAATTGCATAAACTTAGATGGTGTCTGAGTGGATACAGAAGTATGGATGGAAGATGATGGTGGAGGAGAAGGTAGAGACTCTGGCATTGGCTAATCTGTAGGTGATGGAGTATGAAGGGGGGATGATAGTAGGTCAAAAGAAGGGAGTGAGAGGAGGTTTGAAAGGGGGATGTTATCTAGATGTAGTGGTAGAGTAGATGATGGTGGGGTACCATGGTGTGATGGAGTTGATGTACCATGTTGTGATGGAATTGATGTACCATGTTGTGATGGAGTTGGTGTACCATTGTGTGATGGAGTTAGTGTACCATGGTGTGATGGAGTTGGTGTACTATGGTGTGATGGAGTTGGCGTACCATGGTGTGATGGAGTTGGCATACCATGGTGTAATGGAGTTGGTGTACCATGGTGTGATGGAGTATGGACTGTGGTATGAACTAGTGAAGAGAGATGAATTGGGGAGGCTGGAGGTGGTGGAGGTGGAACAACTTCAGCAAGGTGGGGAGTGGCTGGAATAGCCCTTGTACTCTCAAAAGGTCTGGAGGAAGAGGAAGACTTGGTTGTCTTGGTTATCCTGCTCTCCCATCTGCCAAAGAATGCAGAGGTAAGCCTCTTGGAGGCATTGATGAACACTGGTGTAGAGACTAGATATTCTTATGCTTTCTCCTGTAGAAATGTCCCCAGAATTATGCCATAGCAGACCTCTTTCTTGTTGTTTTTCTTTTTAATCAGATCAAACAGTAGCTTTCCCCAATTTGCTGCTTTCTTCTCGACCAGAGCACTCATCACTGTGAACTGGTGCCTGGTTATGTAGTCGTGGGCGGTGTGTTTGCCCAGCAGCACCTTACCGACTATGTCAGCCAAGAACTTGTACTCAGGAGACAAGTTCTTCTTGAGCAGTTTGTTATGGTTGTCGCCGGAATGACCCATCTTGGTCAGTGTCGCCGGAATGACCCATCTTGGTCAGTATATATTCATACTCCTCAGAGTCCATTTCAATTTCTTCTTCTCCATTTAAAAGAACGAAAATTCGGTTAGTACGGAAGGGGAGAGGGTAACTAGATTACCAGAAACTGATCCAGTCATATTATCTTCTTCTGGAGTTGTAGAAGTATACACCCATTCTTTGACTTCAGTCATCGCTATCTTGATTTTCATTATCATGAACTGTTTCAGATGTTGTTATTCGAATAACTTCAGGATTTCGACAAAGATGGCATCAGAGAACAGGAAGGAGTCGAAATCGATGTCAAAGCCCATATCAAATTTCATGGAGGAGAGAGCACTTGCTGGAATTGCCATGAATGCACCTGCAAAAGAAAAACAAAGATCAAGTGCAAAGGGAACTGAAAGCACGGGACGGAGGTCGAAATAAACCTATATATAAGGTTTTGTAGAATATGAATCGACAAACTCCGTTCTACGAAAAATAAAAAATTCTTTGATCTGAGTTCTAAGAAATATTTCATAGTCAAAAGAATTTGTCGATCTCAGACAGAAGATGTGAAAACATTTTGTCAATCTCCGTTCGATGAAAGTTTCCCGAAGCAAATTCGTCGATCTCCGGTCAATGAAAATAACTTCTAAAAGTGCAAGCTAGATCTGATATGCTCTAGAGGGGGTGAATAGAGTATATGGTGCTTAAAATCTTTTTACAACAGTTGCTGTAATCTGAGTGAACAGGGAAGCAAATAGTAAATCTAAACACAGCAGCTATCTAATCACAATCTACAAAAGAAGCTAATCACAGATCACTGCCAGAAACAAAAATAAAGACAAGCAAGCCAGAAGACACAAGAAGCTATAGTGGTTCCCCTAAACTTGGGTACATCCACTCTTCTACCACCTTAGGTAGGAATCCACTGCAGGATGAGTTGATCAGGTGTCCTGGACACCAATGAACTTTTGATAAGGTGCTCAAAAACCAAACCAGATTTTTTGATCAGGTGTCTTGCCACCAATGAGCTTTTGATAAGGTGCTCAAAAACCACACACAAACTTTTGAAGGGAGTTTGAGAAACCCTTTACAGAGATGGGGATGAGAGAGTGATGGAAGTCTTCTCTTTCTTAAAGCAGCTGAGAAGACTATGTGGATTCAGTGATGTTGTCAAAGCTCCCCCTGAGATCTGTAGTTGATCAGGAAATGAAGCTTTGTTGTAGGGTGATAGGCTTTCAGAAAGTTGATCTCCAGCAATTGATGATTTCAGCAACAGCTGAAATATGAGGTGTCTGGAGTCTTGAATGATGATGGCCTTGAACACTTGAATCAAAAGAGATCTGAAGATTTCAGTTGGTTGATCTCCTTGGTTGTGTGTTCTTGTATGAATTCTTTTTGAGACAGATAATGTCTGCAGCTCTTTTTCTTTCTCTTGAGCAATTGTTGTTGAGAAAGATGTTGTTCCAGAGAAAAGTTGTAGCAGAGAATATGTCTTTCTTCTTCTTCTTGTGCACTCTCTTGTTCTTCTTTTTCTTGTTATGAGAGATTTTTAAAAATCTTATGTTTTATTCCTCTTGTACTGAATAGAAATGATCCTCTGTCAAGAATAGTCGTTAGTCTGTCATTAATTGACTTCCTTAATTGCAATTGTCTTCTGGGGGAAAGTCCAAAGAAACATTTCTTGATAATCCCTTGAAACTTGGTCCAGAATAAATGAAAACGGCTACAAGATCTTCTGAATTAATTGCTGACAATAACTCCTTAATTGTTCTGAATTTGAATCTTGAAAGTCATTGAACTCTTTAGAAAAACGTCGAACTGAGCTCTATTATCGTCAAATTGAGCTCAGCGATTTGGACTTATTCAACAACAAAGATCGTCGATCTGAGCTCAACTATCGTCGAACTGAGCTCAGAGATAGAGAATCAATACTGGAGTCAAGATCGTCGAACTGAGCTCGAAGATCATCAAATGGAGTTCGACGATTTGTTGAAGTTGAGCTCAGCGATCGTTGAATGGAGTTCGACGATCCGTCGAAGTTGAGCTAAACGATCGTTGATTGGAGTTCGACGATTCGTCGTACTGAGCTCGACGAAATGACGTAGTCTCCAAACTGAAAAACCTTGGTCTTGAGGGCAGCTTCCAAACCTAACTACTAACCCTTAGACTCAATTCTAATTGACCTTTAGATCTATACAATGAGGTCAAAAACAGGTTTCCTAAAGACATAGTGATCCTGACCCAAATTAGTAATCGGGTGTTCCAACAATCTCCCCCTATTTGGGTTAAGATTACTATTTATAGAATTTGGAGAAATGAAAAACATCATACAAAGCAACAAAATAACAATCAATAACAAGTAGAATCACAGATATAATATCTCAGACAGAAATCAGAAATCAGAATAATTGTCACCTTACAGAATTATTCCTTCTCCTTGCTCTTAATAAGTTTAATTTCTCTATTGGGGTTAAGAGCTTCCTTTTTGGATCTTCTGTCATCAGCTGCACCTAAAGAAGTTTGTTGTTTAGGCCTTGGTACCACAGCTTCAGGATGCAGCTCCATGTATCTTTTAGAATCAAAGAATTTGCTGGAGGCATATCTTTCAAGTTCCTTCTTTCTTTGTTCAGACAGGGTAGTAATGCTGGAGGTGTCCTTGCCTTGCCCTCTGGCTTTCTTGATCAGATCCAAGGCAGCTAACTCTTTCATTCTAGCAGTCCATGCAGTAGGGTTATTCTCTAGATCCTCAAAGGGGACTGGAGGTTCATATCTGTTGGAAGGATTGTCTTGAGGAGCTTTGGATGAGACTACTTCTTTCATCTTGTAGGGAAAAGGGCCTGAAGTTGTATCTGATGAAGCTTGTCCTTACCTAGAGTATGGATGTTGCCTTGAATAGCCTTTGGAGTAGACTTGGAATTCCCTCTGGCTTCCTCTATAACTTCCTCTCCTTGATTGAGAACCTCTGTATTGGCCTCCCCTATATTGAGATCTTGCATGAGGCTGATAGGGGGTTTGACTTCTAGTAGAAGGTTGAGCAGCTGAGCTTCCACCTGCACCTGCATCAGGAGGAGGTGGTGGAGGAGGATGAGGATGATGAAACTGAGAAGATCCTTTCTCATATTTCCTCTTCTTCTTCATGGCTTTCAATTGATTCATAGAATATTGCATCCAATGTTCAGTAATGGGGCAGTCATGAAGAATGTAATAAGGTATGTCATTTGTATCTTTGACTTTGGCTGGGGGAACTCTTTTCATAGCCTTGCTCCTTGCCTTTCTTTTCCTGACTATAGTGGCTGAGGAATCATCAGAATCAGTCCTGTATTCATCACTTTCAGAGCTTTGCTCATCATATAAAGCATCAATCTTTTTCAGATAATCTTTCTGAAGTTGGGTTGGAGCAGATGAGACAGCAGTTGTAGCAGCAGATACAGCATATATAGTACTGGCAGAAGTTGTAGCAGCAGCAGGAGTAACAACAGATACAGAACTTTCTAGATCAATACTTTCAGAAGATATAGCAGCAGTAGTGACAGTAGCAGCTGGGGTAGCAACAGATTCAGAGAAAACTATTTCAGAAACACTACTTTCAGAGATAATAGATTCAGCATCAGCAATAGCAGCAGTAATAACATCAGCAATAACAGTAGGCTCAAAATCATATGCCTCTGTCTGCATATCCTCAGGAACTGAAACATCAGCCACATCAGTACTAACAGAACCAGCAACATGTACAGTAACATAAACTGAATTTATGTAGGAGCTTATTAAGCTGGAATCACAGCTTGAAAAGGGCATAATGGCCTTGGAGAGATCCTCTGAGGGCTGGACTGCATTACTCATTGGAAGACAACTGAAATATAATGAATCAAAAACTGATAGTAAGGACCTGAGGTTCACTGAGAAGATAGCAACTGGAAGAGTTGAAACTGGAGCTTGAGTAACAACAACAACAGCAGAAGAAATGGCAGCAGTAGCAGCAGGCAATCTCACATCTTCATGAGGCATCTCCCCCTGCCTAGATTCAGAGAGAGCTGGATCAAGGCACCCAAACGAAGGGATTGCCTGAGGAGGAAAGATGGAGGAGAGCCTGGCAGATAAGTCTGCAACTGACTTTAAGAGTGGAGCCAAGGAGGTCTCCAAAGAAGGGATAGCCTGGGAGCTATCAGTTCATATAGTTTGTTAGCTAAGGCAGGAATATCTACTTGCTCAGCAGGGACTTAAGCAGAGGTAGAGAAGGATGGTGGAGCAACTGGTGATGTTGGTGGAGAGCTGGTGGATGGTAGAAGTGAAGGTTGAGGTGTGGGGATTGTGGAAATGGAAGACAGTGGTACGGAGATAGAGGGTGTGAAAGAGGGTTGATCAATGATATCTTGTAGAAGTTGTTGATATGATGTAGATGAGGAGGGTAGATCAGTAGGGGATGAGGGTGAGTCATCCATGAAGGAATCATCTAGAAGTGTGAAAGATGGAATGTTGGATGATGTGTCAATGTCTGGTTGAGGGTAGTGGTGTAAAGGATGGAAGATTTCTTCTGTGATTGGAAGAGTTGGGATTGGAGATGGAATTGATGTAGGAGATGGGCTGGAAATAATGATGGTGGATGAAGTTTGAATGGTGGAGGTGACTGGTGGAGATGGAATAAGAGTTGGAGGAGGAGAAGAAGCAGCAGGCAAGTCATCTGCAGGGGCAGACACTTGAGGGGAAGAGATTGATACAGTCCTTGTGCCTGAAGTTGTGCTTGCAGAGGGCCTGCTGGGCTTCACTATCTGCCTGTCCCATTTGCCAAACAGGGCACAGGACAGCCTCTTTGAGGCATTGATATGCATCCCAGATGATACTAGCAGGGCAGGGCATATGTTATGGAGAAACAGCCCTAGTATCCTTCCAAAATTTACAAAGTTCTTATTTATTCTCTTCTTGATCAGGTCAAAGAAGACCTCTCCCCAGTTTAACTGTTTCCTATCCACAATGGCACCCATCAAGCACAGCTGATACCTAGAGATAGTATCATGTGCTGAATGCTTGGCCAGCAGAACCTTTCCCACTACATCAGCCAAAAATATGTATTCAACAGCTAGGTTCTTTTTCAGCAGCTTGCTAGGGTTAGCATCAGAGTGACCCATTCTTGCAAGTAAATCAGAAAATTCCTCTCCAGACAATTCAGCAGAATCTCTTCCAAAACTTAATTCAAAAACCTCTGTCAGAATAGCAGGAGTCAAAGGTACCTGGGTTCCAGAAATTGAACCAACCACTGTGTTTTGGTCCTGATTGTGAGCAGTATAGACCCACTCCTTAATCTCATCAGCAGGCAGTTTGATTCTGGTGGACATGATGGTAACAAGCTTCTGCTCCTTGAACAGTTCCAGAATGTCTTGAAAAACCTGATCACTGGTGTTGAAAGACTCCATGTCTATGTCAAATTCGGCATCGAACTTCATTGCGGCTAGAACGGCAACTGAGACGGCCATTGTTACCTGCAAAAATCAACAAACAAAACGACCAAGTGTAGAGATGTTTGGAGGGAAAGAGAATTTTTGCAGAGATATTGAAAGCGCAAAAGGAGAACGACGGCCGAAAAATAAATTTTATATTAGGGTTCGACGCAGAAAAGGAAAGATCGTTGAACTCAGTTCGACGATCGGGGCTTCTAAAGGAATCTGAAAGGTCTTCAATATCATCGATCTCCGTTCGACGATATTGGAGAGCGTCGAGCTCCGTTCAACGATAGTTCAGAAAATAAAATCGTCGAGCGCCGATCGACGATCGCTGACCTGAAAGATAGTTGAGCACTATCTGAGAAGTGCTGAACTCAGGTCGACGATTTCGGAAAACGTCGATCTCCGTTCGACGATCTGGGGGAAAATCGTCGAGCGCAGTTCAGAGACCAGAAATACACTCTAGACACTTAGAAAAATCAAGATGTTTGCCTAGTTTTGGTCAATTTTAAAAGTTTTAAAATCATGGATATTATTTTAGACTTGCTCCATCTAACATTCCTAACTGATTTAGGAAGAAGGTGTGTTTCTTTTCATCCAAGGGTTTGGTGAAAATATCTCCCCTTTGCAAATCAGTTGGGATATATTGAAGTTCAATTTTATTCTTCTCAACATTATCCCTTAAAAAGTGATGCCTAATTTCTATGTATTTTGTCCTACTATGGAGGACTTGATTTTGAGCTATAGAAATAGCACTGGTGTTATCATAAAATATTTTAGACTTCTCTAAGTTGTAGCCATAGTCTAGGAGTTGGTTTTGAATCCAAAATATTTGTGAACAACAACTGCCTGCAGCCATATATTCAGCTTCAGCAGTTGAAGTTGACACAGAAGTTTGTTTCTTGCAAAACCAAGAGACAAGTCTGTCACCAAAAAACTGACAAGTTCCACTGGTGCTTTTCCTGTCAATTTTGCATCCAGCATAATCATTATCAGAAAATCCAGTTAAGTCAAATGCTGAATCTTTTGGATACCAGAGACCTAGATTTGGAAAACTTTTAACATACCTGAGAATCCTTTTTACTAATGTGAGGTGTGACTCTCTAGGGCTCACTTGGAATCTAGCACATATGCATGTAGCAAACATTATATCAGGTCTACTAGCTGTAAGGTACAGTAAAGAGCCAATCATTGCTCTATATGTTGTCTGATCAACAGGTTTCTCATGTTCATCAGCATCCAATACAGCATTAGTAGGCATAGGTGTTTTCATACAAGATGCTTCAGACATACCAAATTTCTTGACCAATTCATTTGCATACTTGGTTTGAGAAATAAAGATGCCTTCAGCATGTTGTTTGACTTGCAATCCTAGAAAGAAGGATAGCTCACCCATGCTACTCATTTCAAATTTAGAATGCATTAGGTTGGAAAACCTTCTGCACAAGTTTGAATCAGTAGAACAAAAAATAATATCATCTACATAAATCTGTACTAGTATGGTATGGGACTTATGGGTTCTAATGAAAAGAGTTTGGTCCACTCTACCCCTTATAAATTCATTTTCCAGAAGGAAGCATGCTAGGGTCTCATACCATGCTCTAGGAGCTTGCTTGAGACCATATAATACTTTGTTCAATTTAAAGACATAATCAGGATGGGTTGGAGAGATAAAACCTGGAGGTTGTCTGACATAGACTTCTTCTTTGATGTCTCCATTGAGAAATGCACTTTTTACATCCATCTGATATACCTTGAAGCCTTTGTGTGCTGCATAAGCTAAGAAGATTCTGATGGCTTCCAATCATGCAACTGGTGCAAAAGTCCGGTCATAGTTTATGCCTTCTTCTTGTGAGTATCCTTGAGCAACTAGCCTTGCCTTGTTCCTTACAATTACTCCTTGATCATCCAATTTATTTCTGAACACCCACTTTGTTCCAACAATGGAGTGATCCTTAGGCTTTGGCACTAGTTCCCACACTTTGTTCCTTTCAAATTGATGCAACTCTTCTTGCATTGCAATGATCCAGTGTGGATCTTGCTCTACATCTTGAATGGATTGAGGTTCAATTTGAGATAGGAAGCAAGTGTGCAACAGGTTTTTGTTGACCTGATTTTTGGTTTGCACACCAGCTGAGATGTCTCCAATTACTTTGGAAATTGGATGGTCTCTTGATGTTACTAAATCAACAGGGGGTGTTGATTGTTCACCAACCTGTGTTGTTGTTTCCTCTTATGGTACAACAACTGGCTCTTCAAGTTGTTTCTCTTCAATATGTTGAATGCTTTCTTCATCTTCACTGCTTTCATCTTTTTGAATAATCTGTAACTTATTCAAATCTTCAGCAAGAAAATGTACCTGCAAAGGTTCTATGGTAGAAGTGTTCTTCTCCTTGAAAGACATGTTAGATTCATCAAATGATATGTGAACAGATTCTTCAATTTTAAGAGATGATTTATTATAAACCCTATAAGACTTACTGATCATGGAGTATCCCAGAAACACTCCTTCGTCAGCTTTAGCTTGAAATTTTGCTAAATACCTCTTGTCATTATTGTGAATATAACAAATACAGCCAAAAATTATAAAATAATCAACTTTAGGTTTCTTCCCTTTGAGTAATTCATAGGGAGTCTTTCCCTTTAGTTTATTTATTAAACTTCTGTTCAGCACATAGTTGGAGGTGTTCACTGCCTCTGCCCAAAAGGATAGAGGAAGGTGAGCATCTGACAATAATGCAGTGGCAGATTCAATAAGGGTTCTATTTTTCCTTTCAGCTACCCCATTTTGTTGAGAAGTTCTAGGAGCTGAGAAAGTGTAATGCCCCGAAACTCAAAGGAGCGAAGGGGGACGTTTTGGGTCAGTTTGGGTTCTGGCTGCAGGCACACGGGCATGTCCCAGGGCGTGTCAAGCCTGTGTCGACATTGAGACGGGAAGTCGACACTTTGGTCTCGACATTGTGTCGAGACTGGGCACACGGCCTGCGACACGGGCGTGTCGCAGGGCGTGTCAACCCGTGTCGACACTTAGCCCACGAAGTCGACACTCTGCGTTCGACGAAGTGTCGAGACATGGCACACGGCCTGTGACACAGGCGTGTCGCAGGGCGTGTCAACCCGTGTCGACACTCGTCCCGGGAAGTCGACACTTTGGTCTCGACATTGTGTCGAGACAAGGCACACGTCCTAGGACACGGGCGTGTCCAAGGCCGTGTCAGTAGGTCGACGATCTTCGCTCGACGAAGTGTCGAGTGTCGAGACCGTGTATATGGCCTGGAGCCCAGGCGTGTCGAGGTGACACGGGCAAGTACACGGGCGTGTCCTAGAACCCGTGCAGTGCTCGGGTTATTTTCGGGGAAAAATGATGGGGGTACACGGCCGGCCACACGGCCGTGTCAGGTGGAAAACGGGCGTGTCAGGTAGAACACGGGCATGTTTGATACCCGTGTGTCGTTCCAGGTGATTCGATTTTGACGGCGAATGAGGCACACGGCCATAGACACGGGCGTGTGCAAGGCCGTGTTCGATCCAGATTGGGCATTTCAGTCCCGAATCAAAGCCATTCGTTTCTTTATTTTGGGATCCAACGGCTGGGGGTTGTTCCTGATGAGATATACCCGGGATTGGACTTAGAAACCCTCACTTTTCTTAAGTTGTTATCTTTTTAAAACCTTAGAGAGAGAGGAGAGGCAAGGAAGGAAGAAGAAGCTAGATCCGGCCATTGGAGGAGCTTCGAAGCTCCGAATCGCGAGCCGACTCCGGATCCACGAAGGCAAAGCTAGTGCGGTGCTTTTCATCCGTTTACTTTTCCATGGCGCCAAAGAGGAACGCTAGGGTAACGATTCTCTTCTTGAGCATGAGTAGCTCTCCTTCTTTGCATAGGAAGCCCGCTCTCGCGAGTTTGCGGTGAGTTGGAGGCGTTCCTTCAGGTAGATATGTGAAGTCCCCATTGTTTAGAGTCCGTAAGCGAGAACGGACATAGGCATGATGTGTGAAGCCTATCCGGACGTGTTGGCCTGGATCGGTGATGTTGCATTGCATAATGCTAGAGAAGACTCCGTGCTATTGGTTGTTTTTCGGGTTTTCTACGCGGTAGATTGCAGCAGGGAGCCTTGGGGATTAACCCAAAGGTGCACCCGGAAAACTGGGCGGATGCGAGATCTTGCCAACTTGCTGGCCTGAGAGCCAGCTTGAACATAATCAGGTTATGTGAAATGTGATGGAAATGGGACTCGGGAGAAGTTTGACCTGCGCATATGGTTTAAATTACCGTTGCGGGCGCATATGGTTTAAATTACCGTTGCATTGTGAGCACGGGTTAGATGGAACCGTACTCGTTCTATGTCGTTCGGATTAGAGCCGTTGGCATAGATGAGAGTCTTCGGCGGTCTATGGTTTTAATTACCGTGACCCATGCCGGGAAGACAAACTGCTCATTGTTTGGCCATCCAAAGGGGATGGCGGTGAGTCGGCAGACTTAGACTGCGTTCACCGAGAATGTGCCCTGAGTGCACGGGGTGTATGGCCGTATGAGCCTACGCCTGTGATGAAATGATTATTGCTATATTGCTCGCTTATGCTAATGAAACTGCAGGGAAGGAGCATCGCTGCCCCGAGTTGGGGGCGGGATCGTTATAATTTGGTCAGCATTGCTGACCGTTGCCTTGTTTTGCCACCGTGCGGTGGTTTGTTGTTTGCAGGTGCGGCTGGACCAAGCGGTCAATAGCGGGCTAAAGCCCAAGTGCGAAGCCGGCCCTCGAAGGCCTATTTGGAAGTGTTTACTGTTTTATTCATGCATGACCGGCCTGCGTGCCGTGGTTTGTAAATCATGTAATATCAAGTGAAACATTTTGTAAGGCCTTAAGGCTAACGGTTGTATTTGTAATACATTCCTATTTTGGTTTAGTGGACATTCATGCTTTAGTGCTGGGTTCTTAAATACAACTTTTATAAACTGCTTCCGCTAGAATGCTCTGTGTAGGATGTTGATTGGTTGGATGGTTTCCATGAGTAACCACCCGGTCTGTATGTGGTATATGGCGTCGGGCCCCGGCCGGACCTACTGCTATATGATATGCGACGGATAGGGGTGTTACAATTTGGTATCAGACTACTGGTTTTGGTCGAGCTTAAACTGAATTCGTGGGCGAATTCTTTTTAAGGGGTGGTGAGCACATTGTGTGTGTCATCGTTATAATTGTAAAAGAACCCATGAATGTCCACTTAGGAATGAAAATACTCGTATTTGAGGAACCTGCGTGTTCCTATAATTGCTATTTGCAATTTTATTTGGTCGCTTAACGGTGTTTTGTACCACTATAGGTGACCAGAAGTGGTGTTGGGCCGTCAGAATGCCGAGTTTTTGAGGCTAGTAGTGCACCGGATGTTGCTCCCGCAACACCTCTATCGGCTGAGAACATACGCTTGGTGGCCGAAGCTGTGTTGGCCGTGATAAATGCGCAGCCTACAAGGCAAACGCAGCAGCCCGCTCCCGCGATGGAGCAAGAACCTCTTCAAGAGGCTGAGCCGAGGAGAGTGGAGCAAGTGGTTGTGGAACCAGTGGTGCCAAGGAGGGCAACTGAGAGGCAGCTTAAGCATGTAATGAGCTTTAACCCTCCGTTATTCTCGGGGTTGGGAACCCCATCTCAGGCTGAAGACTGGCTCTCCAGGGTGAAGAGAGTCATGACAGCAACGGAGACGGAGGAGTGGCAAATGACCACCATCGCTACGTTCCTTCTGGACGGTGAAGCGAGAATGTGGTGGGAAGGATTGGAGCTGCACTTACTGAGAGGTAGGCAACTTGGTGATGTCTCGATGGAGGAGTTCTCGAGATTGTTCTTGGCTAGATACCTTCCTTCGATGCAGAAGATAGCGTTGGAGAACGAGTTTCTGAAGTTGGTTCAGGGTGAGAAGAGCGTTGATGAATATCTCCACGAGTTTACTCGTTTGAGTCGATATGCTAGCTCCACCATAGTGGATGAGGAACGCAAGACTAATCGATTCTACGAAGGCTTGAGAGATGAGTTGAGATTACTACTCGCAGGGCCGATGATGCAGGGTTTCTTAACCTTGGTCAACACGGCCCGGTCCTTGGAGAAGGACATGAAGAATGTGCAGGCAAAGAAAAGCTTGGGCGAGAAGAAATCTGGGTTCAAAGTGCCGACTACTTCAAAATCTGGCTATCAAAGATTCTTTAAGAAGCATAAGACTTCGGGTCCAGCTCCTTCTGGTGCTTCTGGGGCAACTACGAGTCGGACCCCGGGCGCGTGTTTTACTTGTGGAAAGACGGGGCATTTTGCCCGTGACTATTGGAGCGGACGTCCTAAGTCCGAGAGAAGGCCGGGAGCTACTTATGAAGAGAAGGGAAAGGCAGTGGAGTCGACCGCATCACATTATGCTCCGGCCCAACCAAGGGTCTACAATCTTGGCCAACAGGAGGCCATCAAATAGGCTGATGTGGTGACAGGTACGGTTTAATTTATAGCAAGTCAATTTCTTTAAATACTTGTTATGTACATGTTACTTTACCACTGCTTGTTTAGGATTTGTATTGATTTGTGAAAATCCGGCACGAGCACTCTTCGATACGGGAGCTTCACACTCCTTCTTGTCCGAAGGATTTATATCACGCATCGGAGTCCCTTCTTCGATGGCGAAGGATAAGTTGGATGTGTTGTTGCCCAATGGGCATTTGATGCGAGCGGATAGGATCTGTGATGTTAAGCTTCGTATAGGTAATCAGGAGTTCGATCTGCAGGCGTCTTTACTGTTGGGTTTCTCTATGGGGTTGGCACAACACTTGTGCACGCAGCGGAAAAGTAAAACATCAAGAAAAACCCAAAGAGATGTGGATCGGGCCATGAACAGTTGAATCAAGAAGTTAGCAAAACTAGGTAAAAATTACCTCGGCGGCGTTGAGTCACAACTCAACGGAGAAGCTCCAAACTTTGTCTGCTTGCTAGTGGCGAGTTCTACGTGGAATAGTATCCACGTTTCTGCAGAAGTCCACACGAGTGGGAGAACGCCGAACTTTCCGTCGCACGGAAGATCGGGAAGGAGAAGACCGCACCTCGGCTATTCCACGGACTGCTAGGTCCGTGCCAGGAAGAGCAGCACCAGCGACAGTCGCCGGAGGAGAGGTGGCAGCGGAGCGAACGCGGCGGCGGAACAGTTTCCGGCGGCGGGATCGGGATCGGGATCGGCGAAGCGAAATGCGGAACTCCTTCCGTCGGGTTCGATTCGCACAGAAGAGACAGCTCGCTCCCTTCCCGAAACCCTAAGTGTTATATTTATACTTAAAGTATAAAATAAACTCAGGAAAATCGCTATCCGCAGACCACCCAGAACTAGGGTTAAGAATCGGCGAGAATGAATCGGTGAGAATCGGCGACAATCGGCGAGAATCACTGAGCAGGTTCGGTGAGAATCATTCGGCGAGTATCACATTAGATCGGCGAGAATCAGAGTACAATACTCGACGATTCTCGCCGATCGTCGAGCCACGCTCGACGACACATAATGATACTCGACGATCGTCGAGCCGCGGTCGACGACAATTGTCAAGGTAGTCGATCGTCGAGAATCAACAATTGATTCTCGACGATTCTCGTCGATCGGCGAGAATCAGCAAGGTGATTCTCGTCGATCGGCGGGAATCAGAAGACCATTCTCGACTAATGTCTTTGACCCTCGGACGACGAACCTAACCAGCCCTTCAAGGCAACCTTTGCCCAACCCGATGATCCTATAAGGCAACACTTTGCCCATAACCCTATTCAGGTCGGTGATTGGTAACCTTTACCAACACAGTCAGTCATCCAACTTCTCCACATCTCTTATGTGCGACCCTGCAGGCTCATATTGCGTTGGCAGTGAGATTAGATGTTTGACCACTTCCAGATCATCATGGTAACTCCAACAGACTCCCACTTGATCTCGAAAGTATCAAACCAAAAACCTCACAAACAATGAGCGGCATCTAGCAATGCATCATTGCTCCCCAAGCAATAAGAGTTAATAACTCATAAGCCTTTATGACCAATGTATCAGCGTTGTCTTTGTCCCTTTGTCCCTTACATCCGGAAAGAACTAGAGGCATGGACCGTGTCACCCTCGTAATAGCTCAATCCAAGTTTTCTTGATCCAGGACGGACTTCCAAAGAATGGTGAGTCCAATATCACATATTGACTCAACCAAGCATGCCCATGCATTTCTCAGTCCAGTTCCATCAAGGGCCCATGGATGCAACTCCTGTCATACAGGAAGACAAATCCCATATCTGCTCACACACAAACACCCAAATGATTTGTAACATGCCCAACGACCACCCTTATCATCAACCTTTCTCAAGGAAGACTTTAGATGGCATCAAAGCACGCTCTTCCTCACTTGATGAATGTTGTGACTTCAGGTCAAAGGACCACAACACCATTGTCAATTGAGACCTACTCGTGACACTATTGGATGACAATCCACAGAGTAGTCTCAGGTTGGGTCTGTCCAGTACAACTTGTTCACTAACAAGTACCCACGTGATGACTTGATATCACAATATCATGACCTGTGAGAACCAGTCATCAGTCAACACACGTGCTAGCCTTCATGTATCATCATCACCCTTAGTTTCTATGATGATACTCGACCAGGGACCTTTAAGAATGAAGTTTCAAATAAATCATGGGCTCTCACATTCAAGTCACGTACTTGATGTCCCATGGAAGCAAACATTTTAAGGGTATCTATTATGTTAACATTTAACTATCATATATAGAAAAACTCATAATAAAAGAATTTGTCATTAATTATAAAAGAAAAACTAGGTACACAGTTCATCATATGAACAAACAGCCAACAAAATACAAGATTACATGCAACCCACAAGATTCTCGCTAGAGTTGATCATTTAGGTATCGTATACCCATCGATCTAGTATGACCATCATGCTTTCTCTGCGCGAGAGGCTTTGTCAGCGGATCCGCAATATTTTCCTCAGTCGGCACTCTGCAAATGTTTACATCTCCTCGTTCGACAATCTCACGAATAAGATGAAACCGCCGGAGTATGTGCTTGGAGCGCTGATGAGATCTAGGTTCCTTAGATTGTGCAATTGCACCATTGTTATCACAGTAGAGAACTACGGGACCAACAATGCTAGGAACTACATCAAGCTCGCCGATGAATTTCCTAATCCATACAGCCTCCTTCGCTGCATTAGCTGCTGCGATATACTCGGCCTCTGTTGTAGAATCAGCAACTGTCTCTTGCTTGGAACTCTTCCAGCTCACAGCTCCTCCATTCAGGCAAAACACAAAACCTGACTGAGACTTGGAGTCGTCTCTATCAGTTTGGAAGCTAGCATCCGTGTAACCACTTACAACGAGCTTTTCCTCTCCACCATACACCAAGAACACGTCCTTAGTCCTTCTCAAGTACTTCAGGATATTCTTGACTGCAATCCAGTGACACTCACCGGGGTCTGACTGATACCTGCTAGTCATGCTCAAAGCAAAGGAAACATCGGGTCGAGTACATAACATCGCGTACATGATTGATCCAATTGCCGAAGCATATGGAATCAACTTCATGCGGTCCTTGTCTTCACAAGACTTTGGACACTGGTCCTTAGAGAGATTCACACCATGAGACATGGGCAAAAATCCTTTCTTGGACTCAAGCATGTTGAACCGCTTCAACACCTTTTCGATGTATGTACTCTGGGTCAAACCCAGCAACTTCTTCGATCTATCTCTATAGATCTTAATACCAAGTATATAAGTCGCTTCACCCAAATCCTTCATTGAAAAGCAGTTCCCTAGGTTGTTCTTAACAACTTTCAGGGTAGGAATGTCATTCCTAATCAACAGTATGTCATCTACATACAGTATCAGGAAGACAACAATGCTCCCACTGATTCGCTTGTAAACACAAGGCTCATCTTCATTCTTGATGAAACCAAACTCTTTGATTTTCTCATCAAAACGAAGATTCCAACTTCGAGAGGCCTGTTTCAGTCCATAGATGGACTTATTCAGCTTGCATATTTTAGTGGCTTCATCTGGGGATACAAAACCCTCGGGTTGTGTCATATACACTTCCTCAAGGAGGTTTCCATTAAGGAAAGCCGTTTTGACATCCATCTGCCAGATCTCGTAGTCATAATACGCAGCAATAGCAAGCAATATCCTAATGGACTTTACCATGGCAACAGGGGAAAAAGTTTCATCATAGTCAATACCATGAATTTGCTTGAAACCTTTAGCCACCAGTCGCCCTTTGAATGTCTGTACATTCTCATCCATGTCGGTCTTCTTCTTGAAGACCCACTTGCACCCTATGGGTCGTACCCCTTCAGGTGGTTCCACCAAGTTCCAAACTTGGTTTGCATACATGGAGTCCATTTCGGATTTCATAGCCTCAAGCCATTTGTTAGAGTCCGGTCCATTCATAGCCTCTTGGTAGGTTGCTGGCTCATCATCATGATCCATAAGCAACACATTACCTATTTGAGACACGAGAAATCCATATCTCTCAGGCTCAAACCTCGGTCTACCAGATCTACGTAGGACTTGTGTTCCCTGAGCAGGTTCTCCGGCTACAACATCTTGTAGTCCTGTCTCAAAATCCAATTCCGGTTCGTTCACTACATGTGGCTCTTGAAATTCTTCAAGCTCTACCTTTTCAGTCTTTCTTGATAAGAACTCTTTCTCCAAGAAGACACCAGTCCTTGCGACAAACACTTTGCCCTCGGATGGTAGGTAAAAGTAATACCCTTTCGTTTCCTTAGGATATCCCACCAGATAACATTTATCTGATTTGGGTTCCAGCTTGTCAGGCATTTGACGTCTCACATATGCCTCACAGCCCCAAATTTTAATGAATGACATACTAGGACGCTTCCCAGTCCATATCTCATATGGTGTCTTCAGAACCGTTTTCGTTGGAGCGCGATTCAATGTCATTGCAGCAGTCTCTAAAGCAAAACCCCAAAAGGAAACAGGCAAGTCTGCATGACTCATCATCGAACGTACCATGTCTAACAGAGTACGATTTCTCCTCTCAGACACACCATTATGTTGTGGCGTTCTAGGTGGAGTGAGCTGTGATACAATACCACACTCTTTCAGATGATCACGGAACTCAAGACTCAGGTATTCGCCACCTCGATCAGATCGGAGTGCTTTAACCCTTTTACCCAACTGGTTTTCTACTTCATTTTTGAACTCTTTGAACTTTTCAAAGGTCTCGGATTTGCACTTCATAAGATACACATATTCGTATCTACTGAAATCATCAGTAAATGTAACAAAGTAGAAATACCCTCCTCTAGCCATGGAACTCATGGGTCCGCATACATCACTATGTACAACACCCAAGAGATCCTCAGCCCTCTCAGTATAACCAGTGAAAGGAGCTTTAGTCATCTTGCCTAACAAACAAGATTCGCATCGCTCAAATGATTCATAATCAAATGAGTCCAAAAGTCCATCTCTATGGAGTTTGGATATGCGCTTCTCGTTGATATGGCCCAAACGACAATGCCAGAGAAACGTAGGGTTCGAGTCATTTGTTCTTAGTCTTTTATTGTTTTCTACATTACAGATCAGATGGTCCAAGTTCAAAACGTAAAGACCATTAAACAATTGGGCTACAGCATAACAAACATCATTCTTAAATATAGAACAACAATTGTTCTTAATTATAAAAGAAAATCCAATCATGTCCAAACATGAAATAGATATAATGTTTCTAGTTATCGCCGGAACAAAATAACAGTTATCTAGTTCTATTACAAGCCCACTGGGCAAAGAAAGACGGTAAACTCCTACGGCTACAGCAGCAACTCTTGCTCCATTGCCGACGCGGAGGTCCACCTCCCCTTTACTCAGCAATCTTCTCCTTCCCAGTTCCTGCACATTTGTACAAATGTGAGAACCACATCCAGTATCCAATACCCAAGATGAAGGAGCAGAAAGGTTTATCTCTATAACGTAAACATTAGAAGCGGAAGTCATACCTCCCTTCAATTTCTGCAGACCCTCAATATACGAAGGACAGTTCCTCCGCCAATGACCAGCCTTGCCACAGTGGTGGCATTTCCCTTCCTTCACCGTGCTCTTCTTCTTCATCAGTGCAGAAGACTTGGGCTCAAGATATGACTTAGGTCCCACCTTTGTCTTCTTGGAGCCCTTGGCTTTGCCCTTGCCCTTATGCACCATCAGTATGGGGCTGGCAGGCTTGGCCTTCTTCATGTTGATCTCGGCAGTTCTTAACATGCCTAGGAGTTCGGGCAGTGTCTTGTCTATCTCATTCATGTTGTAGTTCAAGACGAACTGCTCATAACTGTCCGGCAACGATTGCAGGATTAGATCCGTGGCCAACTCTTGACCAAGAGGAAAACCCAGCCTTTCAAGGTTCTCAATATACTCAATCATCTTGAGTACGTGAGTCCCTACTGAGTCTCGAACTCCCATCTTGCACTGAAATAACGCTTTCGTGATGTCGAACCTCTCTTGACGAGCCTGCCCCTGAAACATTTTCTTGAGATGCTCGTCAATCTCCTTGCACCCCATGTTCTCATGTTGCTTCTGAAGCTCAGAGTTCATGGTGGCAAGCATAAGGCACTCGACATCCAAAGCATCATCAGTATACTTCTTATAAGTATCCTTCTCAGCACGGGAAGAGTTCCCGGTCGGCACCTCGGGAGCTTCTTCTTCCAAGATATAGAGCTTTCGCTCTTGCCTGAGAACAATTCTCAGGTTCCTATACCAGTCCATATAGTTTGTCCCGCTGAGCTTATCCTTCTCAAGGATGACTCTCAGAGACAGCGTGGAGTGTGAAACGCTTGCCATGGAATTCTACAAGAATTTATGCAGAATAAAATCAGTACCTAAATTTCAATTACAATTTATTCTAATTAGGACTTCAATTAAAATACTCCCACTATTTTATTCGAAATGATAGCCCTCACTAACAATTCGGAGAGTTCATGCGAGCTACTCTCTTAGTGGACAAGATCCGTATTTCACCAACACTATGAGTCCGCTTTGGCGTTCCTCTCACGATGTGGTTATTTAGGTAGGCAACGCTTGCCAATTGCATCCTCATGCAATTCTTGTATGGTTGGTGAATAACTCCTTATTCGCATCCATCATATGGTGCATGCCAACCCTATGCCTCTAGGCACTCAACCTTTGAGGTCACCTAGTTAAGCTGGACCCGATGTCGACAGTGGGATATCACAATTATCCGCTCGCACCCTTACCAAGATAGATTAATGCACCTTGCTTTGGCAAGCCCACATTTCATCGATCGAGGCAGGAAGAGTGTCATCCATCGGAAGGCATCCGAACACTTAATATTAAAAGAAGGGATTTCAATTTTAGGTTAACAGTTAACCATGATCAACATTTGATCAATGTGCACATCCAAAGAAAAACAATTCTAAACCACATGCATCCCTTATGTGCACATCCTTACACCATCAACAATTTGATAGAAGGAAGGGCTAAATCTGAACATCCGGAAATTTCCAAATCCTCAGATTTACATGCATTGGACAGAAGGCAAAGACAACTCAACTTAAGCAGTAGACAAGCTCATCTCTCTATGTTGGATTCAAAATCCACAACATACTCGAGGGATGGTTACTGCTAAGGAGACAACAATTTCTAACACTTAGAAATTCCACCGAAATTCCAATCGTTCTTGGCGAAGTGCCAAGACTAAATCTAGACATTTAGAACACTTCTAAATTTCTAGGTTTACACGCATTGGAATAAGACAACTTCCAAAACAACAGTCATGGCCGCAACCTGGCTCTGATACCACTGTTGGGTTTCTCTATGGGGTTGGCACAACACTTGTGCACGCAGCGGAAAAGTAAAACATCAAGAAAAACCCAAAGAGATGTGGATCGGGCCATGAACAGTTGAATCAAGAAGTTAGCAAAACTAGGTAAAAATTACCTCGGCGGCGTTGAAGTCACAACTCAACGGAAGAAGCTCCAAACTTTGCCTGCTTGCTAGTGGCGAGTTCTACGTGGAATAGTATCCACGTTTCTGCAGAAGTCCACACGAGTGGGAGAACGCCGAACTTTCCGTCGCACGGAAGATCGGGAAGGAGAAGACCGTACCTCGGCTATTCCACGGACTGCTAGGTTCGTGCCAGGAAGAGCAGCACCAGCGACAGTCGCCGGAGGAGAGGTGGCAGCGGAGCGAACGCGGCGGCGGAACAGTTTCCGGTGGCGGGATCGGGATCGGGATCGGCGAAGCGAAATGCGGAACTCCTTCCGTCGGGTTCGATTCGCACAGAAGAGACAGCTCGCTCCCTTCCCGAAACCTTAAGTGTTATATTTATACTTAAAGTATAAAATAAACTCAGGAAAATCGCTATCCACAGACCACCCAGAACTAGGGTTCAGAATCGGCGAGAATGAATCGGTGAGAATCGGCGACAATCGGCGAGAATCACTGAGCAGGTTCGGTGAGAATCATTCGGCGAGTATCACATTGGATCGGCGAGAATCAGAGTACAATACTCGACGATTCTCGCCGATCGTCGAGCCACGCTCGACGACACATAATGATACTCGACAATCGTCGAGCCGCGGTCGACGACAATTGTCAAGGTAGTCGATCGTCGAGAATCAACAATTGATTCTCGACGATTCTCGTCGATCGGCGAGAATCAGCAAGGTGATTCTCGTCGATCGGCGGGAATCAGAAGACCATTCTCGACTAATGTCTTTGACCCTCGGACGACGAACCTAACCAGCCCTTCAAGGCAACCTTTGCCCAACCCGATGATCCTATAAGGCAACACTTTGCCCATAACCCTATTCAGGTCGGTGATTGGTAACCTTTACCAACACAGTCAGTCATCCAACTTCTCCACATCTCTTATGTGCGACCCTGCAGGCTCATATTGCGTTGGCAGTGAGATTAGATGTTTGACCACTTCCAGATCATCATGGTAACTCCAACATTTACTTCCATTGGTGGAGTTTGACGTCATATTTGGCATGGACTGGCTCTCGGAGCAGCATGCCCATATAGATTGCGGTGGCAAGGAAGTCAAGCTGGGAGCAAGTCATGAAACGACTTTTACGGGCTTGAAGGGGTCGAGCAAGACGTTGATGTCTGCTCTTCAGGTGGTGAAGGCGGTTCGTGCCGGTGCAGAACTGTTCTTTACACTAGTGGAGGTTGCAAAGCCGAAGCCTGCGTTGGATTGTATTTCAGTGGTATCAGAATACCCTGATGTGTTCCCTGCCGATCTTCCTGGAGCCCTGCCTCTGCGGGAGATAGATTTTACGATTGAGCTAGTGCCTAGTGCAAAGCCTGTGTCACGATCTCCTTATCGTCTAGCGCCTAAGGAAATGGCGGAGCTGAAAGTTCAACTGCAAGAGTTGTTGGAGCAAGGGTATGTGCGCCCGAGTTCTTCACCTTGGAGCGCACCGGTCCTCTTTGTTAAGAAGAAGTACGGAAGCTTGAGGCTATGTATTGATTATCGGGAGCTAAATAAGCTGACGGAGAAGAACAAGTACCCGATCCCCCGGATTGATGATCTCTTTGATCAGTTAGTCGGGTCGACGGTGTACTCGAAGTTGGATCTCAAGGCTGGGTACTATCAACTGCGAATAAGGGAGAGTGATATCCCGAAGACGGCGTTTAGTATGAGATACGGGCATTATGAGTTTACGGTCATGCCGTTTGGGCTGACTAATGCGCCGTCAGTGTTCATGGATTTGATGAACAGGACTTTCAGGGAGTACTTGGACCATTTCGTGATCGTCTTCATCGACAATATTTTGGTGTACATGCAAAGTGTGGATGATCACTTCAAGCATCTTCATTTGGTGTTGGAGACGCTAAGGAGAAATCAGTTGTATGTCAAGTTCTCAAAGTGCGAGTTTTGGCTATCCTCAGTGGCATTCCTCGGGCATATAGTGAGTGGAGAGGGTATTGTTGTGGATCCGGCGAAGACCGTTGTGAACGGGAGTGGCCTGAGCTTGCTACGGTAGCGGAAGTCCGGAGTTTTCTGGGGCTTGCCGGCTATTATAGGCGCTTCATAGAGAACATCTCGCGGATAGCTTTGCCTCTCACTACTTTGACGAGGATGGAGCATAAGTTCGTTTGGACGCCGGAGTGCGTGCGAGCTTTTGAGGAGTTGAAGTGTCGGTTGACCACGGCGCCTGTGCTGAGTTCGCCATGTGGGAAAGAAGGCTATGAGATTTATAGTGATGCTTTGGGCAGCAGTTTGGGTTACGTGCTACTGCAACATGGAAGTGTAATAGCTTATGGCTCGAGACAGCTAAAAGTGCATGAAAGAAACTATCCGGTCCATGACTTGGAGTTAGCGGCCGTGATTTTTGCCTTGAAGCTATGGAGACACTATTTGTACGGTGTGAAGATTGATATCTACACCGATCACAAGAGCCTGAAGTATCTCATTGATCAGAAGGATCTGAATATGAGGCAGCGTAGATGGATGGAGTTCTTGGGGGACAATACATTCAAGATCCACTACGTGCCTGGTAAGGGTAATTCGGTTGCGGACGCGTTGAGTCGCTGAGCCCCAGCTCAAGCCAATTGGCTATCGGTGCATGATGAGCGGTTGGTGCGGGAGTTGGAGGCGTTGGAGATTGTTTGTGTGGACAGGCAATCAAGTGCTGAAGCAGTTCTGAATTGGACTGAAGTCCAATATGACCTGGCTGATCGTATTCGGCAGGCTTTGGATATGGATGCTCATATGAAGCAGTTCATGGTAGAGGCTCTGGATGGGTCAAATTCCCAATTCGTCGTGGAGGATGGATTACTTTGGAAGGACGGTCGTCTGTGCGTCCCAAGTGTGGGCAAATTACGGGTGGAGTTGTTGTACGAGGCACACCATACCAAGTACTCGATTCACCCGGGGAGCATGAAGATGTACTGTGATGTGAAGAAACTGTTTTGGTGGCCGGGTTTGAAGAAAGATGTGGCGCTCTATGAAGCGAAGTGCCAAACTTGTGCCTTGGTGAAGGCGGAGTGCCAAAAGCCGGGAGGATTTCTTAAGTTCTTGCCTATTCCGGAGTGGAAATTTGACGACATCTCTATGGACTTTGTGCACGGTTTGCCAAGGTCGCAAAAGGGGAACGACGCCATTTGGGTGATCGTGGATCGGTTAATGAAGGTGTCGCATTTTATTCCGCATAGGAAGGATGATCCGGTGGAGAAGTTGGCAAAGCTTTATGTAGATAACATAGTACGGCTTCATGGTGTGCCCCGCAGCATCGTGAGTGACTGAGATGGGCGGTTCACATCCAATGATTGGAGGCTTGTGCAACAAATGTTGGGAACAAAGCTAAAATTCAGCACATCCTTCCATCCGCAAACGGATGGGCAGACCGAGAGGGTTAATAGAACCATGGAAGACATGCTCCGCATGTGTGTCTTGGATTTCGGAAAGCAATGGGAAGACCACCTTTATTTGGTGGAGTTCGCATACAACAATAGCTACCAAGCGAGTATTCAGATGGCGCCTTTCGAGGCCCTATATGGTAGAAAATGTCGCAGGCCGTTGTCTTGGTTAGAAACGGGTGAGTCAAAGTTGTATAAGCGATCGGAAGTGGAGGATGCTACTTCTTTGGTGAGAACCATTCGGGAGAGGTTGCTTATCGCTCAGGACCGACAAGCAAAGTACTATAATGCCAAGCACAGGAACGTGGAGTTCGCTGTGGGCGATTATGTATACTTAAAGATCAAGCCGTTCAAGGGTGTCTCGCGAGTGCGGCGATTGAAAAAGCTAAGCCCGAGGTACCTTGGACCGTTTGAGGTTCTGGAGCGAGTTGGTGAAGCGGCCTATCGGTTGAAGCTTTCAGTGGAGCTTAGTGGTTTACACGATGTATTCCATATTTCGGTGCTTCGGAAGGCGGTGCAAGAGCCTACGCAAGTGATCGCGGTTGATCAAGTGCCGGTGGATAGTGGGCTGATGACAAAGGTCAAGCCCGTGCGGATTGAGGACTCGGAGGTCAAGCGGCTACGCAATAAAGAGATCAGGATGGTCAAGGTCCGGTGGGACAATTGCGGTCGTGAGGAGCTCTCTTGGGAGCGAGAGCAGACTATGCTTGACGAGTATCCGGAGTTGTTCCGCTCAGGTACAAATTTTGGTTTTGTATATGTCTTTCCTTTATATAATTTCGTGGACGAAATTCTTTTAAGAGGGGTAGAGTTGTAATGCCCCGAAACTCAAAGGAGCGAAGGGGGACGTTTTGGGCCAGTTTGGGTTCTGGCTGCAGGCACACGGGCGTGTCCCAGGGCGTGTCAAGCTTGTGTCGACATTGAGACGGGAAGTCGACACTTTGGTCTCGACATTATGTCGAGACTGGGCACACGGCCTGCGACACGGGCGTGTCGCAGGGCGTGTCGACCCGTGTCGACACTTAGCCGCGAAGTCGACACTCTGCGTTCGACGAAGTGTCGAGACATGGCACACGGCCTACGACACGGGCGTGTCACAGGGCGTGTCAACCCGTGTCGACACTCGTCCCGGGAAGTCAACACTTTGGTCTCGCCATTATATCGAGATAAGGCACGCGGCCTAGGACACGGGCGTGTCCAAGGCCGTGTCAGTAGGTGGACGATCTTCGCTCGACGAAGTGTCGAGTGTCGAGACCGTGTACACATCCTGGAGCCCAGGCATGTTGAGGTGACACGGGCAAGGACACGGGTGTGTCCTAGAACCCGTGCAGTGCTCGGGTTGTTTTCGGGGAAAAATGATGGGGGTACACGGCCGGCCACACGGCCGTGTCAGGTGGAACACGGGCGTGTCAGGTAGAACACGGGAGTGTTCGATACCCGTGTGTGGTTCCAGGCGATTCGATTTTGACGGCGAATGAGGCACACGGCCCTGGACACGGGCGTGTGCAAGGCCGTGTTTGATCCAGATTGGGCATTTCAGTCCCGAATCAAAGCCATTCGTTTCTTTATTTTGGGATCCAACGGCTGGGGGTTGTTCCTGATGAGAAATACCCGGGATTGGACTTAAAAACCCTCACTTTTCTTAAGTTGTTATCTTTCTAAAACCTTAGAGAGAGAGGAGAGCCAAGGAAGTAAGAAGGAGCTAGATCCGGCCATTGGAGGAGCTTCGAAGCTCCGAATCGCGAGCCGACTCCGGATCCACGGAGGCAAAGCTAGTGTCGTGCTTTTCATCCGTTTACTTTTCCATGGCGCCAAAGAGGAATGCTAGGGTAACGATTCTCTTCTTGAGCATGAGTAGCTCTCCTTCTTTGCATAGGAAGCCCACTCTCGCGAGTTTGCGGTGAGTTGTAGGCATTCCTTCGGGTAGATATGTGAAGTCCCCGTTGTTTAGAGTCCGTAAGCGAGAACGGACATAGGCATGATGTGTGAAGCCTATCCGGACGTGTTGGTCTGGATCGGTGATGTTGCATTGCATAATGCCGGAGAAGACTCCGTGCTATTGGTTGTTTTTCGGGTTTTCTACGCGGTAGATTGCAGCAGGGAGCCTTGGGGATTAACCCAAAAGTGCACCCGGAAAACTGGGTGGATGCGAGATCTTGCCAACTTGGTGGCCTGAGAGCCAGCTTGAACATAATCAGGTTATGTGAAATGTGATGGAAATGGGACTCGGGAGAAGTTTAACCTGCGCATATGGTTTAAATTACCGTTGTGGGCGCATATGGTTTAAATTACCGTTGCGTTGTGAGCACGGGTTAGATGGAACCGTACCCGTTCTATGTCGTTCGGATTAGAGCCGTTGGCATAGATGAGAGTCTTCGGCGGTCTATGGTTTTAATTACCGTGACCCATGCCAGGAAGACAAACTGCTCATTGTTTGGCCGTCCAAAGGGGATGGCGGTGAGTCGACAGACTTAGACTGTGTTCCCCAAGAATGTGCCCTGAGTGCACGGGGTGTGTGGCCGTATGAGCCTACGCCTATGATGAAATGATTATTGCTATATTGCTCGCTTATGCTAATGAAACTGCAGGGAAGGAGCATCGCCGCCCCGAGTTGTGGGCGGGATCGTTATAATTTGGTCAGCATTGCTGACCGTTGCCTTGTTTTGCCACCGTGCGGTGGTTTGTTGTTTGCAGGTGCGGCTGGACCAAGCGGTCAATAGCGGGCTAAAGCCCAAGTGCGAAGTCGGCCCTCGAAGGCCTATTTGGAAGTGTTTACTGTTTTATTCATGCATGACCGGCCTGCGTACCGTGGTTTGTAAATCATGTAATATCAAGTGAAACATTTTGTAAGGCCTTAAGACTAACGGTTGTATTTGTAATACATTCCTATTTTGGTTTAGTGGACATTCATGCTTTAGTGCTGGGTTCTTAAATGCAACTTTTATAAACTTCTTCCGCTAGAATGCTCTGTGTAGGACGTTGATTGGTTGGATGGTTTCCATGAGTAACCACCCGGTCTGTCTGTGGTATATGGCGTCGGGCCTCGGCCGGACCTACTGCTATATACTATGCGACGGATAGGGGGTGTTATAGAAAGTATGCCTGATCCCTTCACTCTGACAGAACTCTTGCATAAGAAGAGAATCAAACTCTGTCCCATGATCACTTCTGATCAGGGCAATGTAAGTATTGAACTCAATCTGTATACATTTGAGAAGCTCTGTCAAACACTTAAAGTTATCAGACTTCTTCCTCAGAAAGAACACCCATGTGAATCTAGAGAAGTCATCTACAACTACTAAGGTGTAAGATTTCCCTCCTAAGCTTTGTACTGTAATGGGTCCAAAAAGATCCATGTGTAACAGATACAAGATCCTTGGTGAATCACTCTTATTAAGTGACTTGAAATTATTTTTAGTTTGCTTGCCTAATTGACAAGCCCTGCAGAGTCCTTCCTTCTTGTAGGTGCCAGAAGGTAGTCCTCTAACAAGGTTGTCCTTGGATAGCCTCGCAATGGTTCTAAGGTTTAAATGTCCTAGTCTCTTATGCCATAAAACATTAGGTCTACAAACATAATTAAACAGGCAAATGTCTACATCTGTTGAAAGAAAATCTACTAAATAGATGTTACCTTTCCTTTTACCTGTCAACACAGTTGTGTTGTCCTCTGACTTGATCTTGCATAAGGCTTTGCTGAAAGTCACCTGGTAGCCTTCATCACATAGCTGACTGATACTTATCAAATTGTGCTTCAGTCCTTCCACATAGGCTACCTTCTTGAATGTTACTGTCCCAATCTGGACTGCACCATATCCTTTAGTTTGTCCAAAGTTTGAATCACCAAATATGACTTTGGGTCCAAGCTTGGCTTTA
Organism: Platanthera guangdongensis; assembly: GCA_039583875.1. Classification (NCBI taxonomy): domain Eukaryota; kingdom Viridiplantae; phylum Streptophyta; class Magnoliopsida; order Asparagales; family Orchidaceae; genus Platanthera; species Platanthera guangdongensis. The sequence goes on along the minus strand of CM077158.1, from coordinate 169,107,532 downwards.
AAGGATGTGAGGTTGTCCTTATTTCCTGTCATGTGCTTAGAGCACCCACTATCCAGGTACCATTATTGGTTTGATGTTGGATAGGTCTTCACCTGCACATAAAACAATTCACTTATTTTTGACCCAGTTTACCTTGGGCCTAGGTTGATAACCTTTAAATTCAGAAATAAAAGACATCCCAGGTTGACTCTTATAACCTTCAGGATGATATCTCCTTGGAGGTATTATCCATTCAGTATAAGGGCTAAAGCTTTGGGATGAAGGACCCCTAGGATTGGATTTTTATTTGCCCTTGAAAGAATTTCCAAATCTCTGATCTCTGTTCGACGATCGTGGAGCTGCGTTCGACGATCTTGGGTCAGATCGTCGAGCTCTGTTCGACGGTCGACTGTGGCAGAGTTCAGGAATTAGAGATCGTCGACCAGAGTTCGACGATTTTGCCTGAGATCGTCGATCTGCGTTCGGCGATCATCGAGCTCCGTTCGACGATTTCTGTTGGAACTTGGTTTTCTTAGGCAGATCAGAGTTCTTCCTAGCTACCTCTACAACTCCCTTCCCTTTATCAGAAATGAACTTAATTGGGGTTGTTAGAACTATAGGTTGGTTGGATGAAGCACTCAAGCCTAGTGTACTATTGAGTCTGGAGTTCACTGTGCTTGTGATGTCCATCAGCTTGATACTTCTCCCATTAAGGGATTCTTCAAGCTTCTTGGCCTCTGATAGCTCACCTTTCAGTGAATCTATCTGCTCCCTACAGCACTCCAACTCCTCAGAGAGTTTGAGGTTTTCTGACTTTAAGATACTATGTTCAGATAGTCGATTTCTGAGAGAAATAATTTCCTTCTCAGATTTTAGTAAGTCTAAACATAATGCTTTAAACTCAGACTTAAAGTCCTCTGAATTGAAATCAAAAGAACTAATTACCTGGTCCTCTTCAAGTTGAGTCTCTGAGTCTGACTCTGAGTCTTCTGCATCTGAATTGTGTTGAGAGGCATTGATTGCCATCATGCAGAACTACTTCTCTTCAGCATCATCTTCATCATCACTGGAGCTGGATGAAGCTTCTGATTCTTCTTCTGTGTCACTCCAAGATTCAGCAACAAATCCCTTCCTTGTATGTTTGTTCTTGCTTGAGGAGGGTTTGTCATTGCCATTCTTCTTGAAGCCTTTATCCTTTCTTCATTCTTTCTTGTCCCTTCTGTCCTTGTTTTTAATTTCTGGACAGTCAGGTACAATGTGCCCTGGTTTCCTGCAACCAAAGCAAATAATTTCTTTATTAATTGTCTTATCATACCTTAGCTTATCATGCTCTTTGTATGATCTCCTTCTGAAGTCCTTCCTGGCCATCTTGTAGAATCTTTTAGCCAGTAGACTAAGTAGCTCATCATTTCCTGTGACTTTGTGTTCAGGCTGATCTTTAGTTACTTTGAAAGATATTGTCTTTTATTTTCTTGTGACTGGTGAGGCAGCCTTCTGCTCTTCTTCTCTATTCTTAATGAGGAGCTCATAAGACTTGAGCTTGCCCAAAAGAGCTTCTGTGGTGATCTCATTCAGACTTTTGGCATCCTTGATTGGCCAGATCCTTGAGTCCCAAGTGCTTGGGAAGCACATTAGGATTTTGTCATTAAGTTCAGTCAGTGAGATCTCCTTATCCAGAGTCTTCAGTTCATTGACTATCAAACTGAGTCTGTTGTACATTTCAGCTACTGACTCAGCTTCTCCTTTCTTGAAATTCTCATATTGGGATATGAGGTGGGATCTCCTGTCCTTTCTTTCATCAGCTGATCCTGAGACTATTTCAGACAGCTTATCCCAGATTTCCTTTGCTGAATTACATTCAGCCACCTTTTGGAAGATGTCATCAGACATAGTCTGGGCTAAGATATTCATAGCCTTTGCATCTGCTACCTTCCACTTCTTGATATCAGCATCTGTTCCTGATGGAGGTGGAACAGCATTTGTACTTGTGTTCTCTGGAGTTCTTGGACAAACTGTCAAAACAGAATTAAAAATGTCCTCGTCAATAGAATTCATGTATAGTCTAATCCTTGCTTTCCAAAGTGCAAACTTAGACAGATTGCACACTGGAGGTCTGGTGCTAGCATAATCTTTGTTTTTGGCTATGATTTGTGAGGAAATAATCTAATAATAAAATCAAAAGAAAACAGATCTAACTAGGAATCTTTGGGTTCAGGTGTTAGCCTGTGCAACCACCAAGGTGTGGTATGTTTAACCAACCTCGAAGATGTGGTATTTTTAACCAACCTGGCTTTGATACCAATTGAAAGTGCAAGCTAGATCTGATATACTCTAGAGGGGGGTGAATAGAGTATATGGTGCTTAAAAACTTTTTACAACAGTTGTTGTAATCTGAGTGAACAGGGAAGCAAATAGTAAATCTAAACACAGCGGCTATCTAATCACAATCTACAAAAGAAGCTAATCACAGATCACAGCCAGAAACAAAAATAAAGACAAGCAAGCCAGAAGACACAAGGAGCTATAGTGGTTCCCCTAAACTTGGGTACATCCACTCTTCTACCACCCTAGGTAGGAATCCACTGCAGGATGAGTTGATCAGGTGTCCTGGGCACCAATGAGCTTTTGATAAGGTGCTCAAAAACCAAACCAGATTTTTTGATCAGGTGTATTGCCACCAATGAGCTTTTGATAAGGTGCTCAAAAACCACACACAAACTTTTGAAGGGAGTTTGAGAAACCCTTTACAGAGATGGGGATGAGAGAGTGATGGAAGTCTTCTCTTTCTCAAAGTAGCTGAGAAGACTATGTGGATCCAGTGATGTTGTCAAAGCTTCCCCTGATATTTGTAGTTGATCAGGAAATGAAGCTTTGATGTAGGGTAATAGGCCTTCAGAAAGTTGATATCCAGCAATTGATGATTTCAGCAACAGCTGAAATATGAGGTGTCTGGAGTCTTGAATGATGATGGCCTTGAACACTTGAATCAAAAGAGATCTGAAGATTTCAGTTGGTTGATCTCCTTGGTTGTGTGTTCTTGTATGAATTCTTTTTGAGACAGAGAATGTCTGCAGCTCTTTTTCTTTCTCTTGAGCAATTATTGTTGAGAAAGATGTTGTTCCAGAGAAAAGTTGTAGCAGAGAATATGTTTTTCTTTTTATTCTTGTGCACTCTCTTGTTCTTCTTTTTCTTGTTATGGGAGATTTTTAAAAATCTTATGTTTTATTCCTCTTGTACTGAATAGAAATGATCCTTTGTCAAGAATAGTCGTTAGCCTGTCATTAATTGACTTCCTTAATTGCAATTGTCTTCTGGGGGAAAGTCCAAAGAAACATTCCTTGATAATCCCTTGAAACTTGGTCCAGAATAAATGAAAACGGCTACAAGATCTTCTGAATTAATTGCTGACAATAACTCCTTAACTGTTCTGAATTTGAATCTTGAAAGTCATTGAACTCTTCAGAAAAACGTCGAACTGAGCTCTACTATCATCGAACTGAGCTTAGCGATTTGGACTTATTCAGCAACAAAGATCGTCGATCTGAGCTCAACTATCGTCGAACTGAGCTCAGAGATAGAGAATCAATACTGGAGTCAAGATCGTCGAACTGAGCTCGAAGATCGTCGAATGGAGTTCGACGATTTGTTGAAGTTCAGCTCAGCGATCGTCGAATGGAGTTCGACGATCCGTCGAAGTTGAGCTAAACGATCGTCGATTGGAGTTCGACGATTCGTCGTACTGAGCTCGACGAAATGACTTAGTCTCCAAACTGAAAAACCTTGGTCTTGAGGGCAGCTTCCAAACCTAACTACTAACCCTTAAACTTAATTCTAATTGACTTTTAGATCTATACAATGAGGTCAAAAACAGGTTTCCTAAAGACATAGTGATCCTGACCCAAATTAGTAATAGGGTGTTCCAACAACTTCACTCACAGAGAATTCGTCGATCTCCATTTGACGAAGTTCTCTAGAACTTTTCTCTATTCGTAGATCTCCGTTCGACGAACTTTGAAAAATTCATCGACCATAGACAGAAATCTAATTAAAGCTTCTCCATTTATCATACCAAACTGATTTTTGAAGAATAGATGGTTCCTCTCATTCAAAGGTTTCGTGAAGATATCTGCTCTTTGTAAATCAGTGTAGATATAGACAAGATTAATTTTATTTTTGTCTACACACTCGCTAAAAAAATGGTGCCTAATGTCTATATGCTTAGTCCAACTGTGATGGACTAGATTTTGTGTTATGGATATAGCACTTGTGTTATCACATAGTAGAGTTGAATTATTTAAGTTGAACCCATAGTCTAGAAGTTGGTTATGAATCCATAACATCTGGGAACAGCAACTGCCAGCTGCTATATATTCTGCTTCAGCAGTTCATGTAGACACAAATGACTGCTTCTTGCTAAACCAAGAGACTAATCTCATACCAAGGAACTGGAATGTTCCTGAGGTACTTTTTCTGTCTACTCTGCATTCAGCAAAGTCAGCATCTGAGTATCCAGTTAACTCAAACTATGACTCAGTGCGATACCAAAGTAATAGACTAAGACAACTGTTTATATATCTCAAAATCCTTTTTAAGAAAATTAGGTGAGATTCTTTAGGGTTCACTTGGAACCTAGCACAAAGACATGTAGCAAACATTATGTCAGGTCTGCTTGTTGTAAGGTATAGTAGTGACCCAACAATGCCCCTATATAATTTCTGATCAACAGGTTTCCCATGTTCATCAGAGTCTATTACAACATTAGTGGCCATGGGTGTTTTCTTTTCTGAGGCATCAGCCATCCCAAACTTTTTGAGAAGCTCCTTAGCATACTTAGCCTGGGATATGAAGATATCATCAGGTAGCTGCTTCACTTGGAGACCAAGGAAGTAGGAGAGTTCACACATGCTACTCATTTCAAACTTTGAATGCATGAGGTCAGAGAACCTCTTGCATAGTTTGGAATCTGTAGACCCAAATATAATATCATCTACATAAATTTGTACTAATAAAATTTGATCCTTATGATGCCTAGTGAATAATGTCTATCTAAAATGCCTCTAGAAAATTTATGCTCTATCAAGAAACTAGCTAGGGTCTCATACCAAGCTCTTGGAGCTTGCTTTAAACCATAGAGAGTTTTATGCAATCTAAAGACATATGAGGGATAAGTTGGAGAGATGAAACCTGGAGGTTGTTCAACATAAACCTCTTCTTTAAGTTCTCCATTTAGAAAGGCACTCTTGACATCCATTTGATAGACTTTGAATTTCTTAAAATCAGTATAAGCAAGAAAAATATTGATTGCTTCTAGCCTTGCAACAGGAGCAAAGGTTTGATTATAGTCAATGCCTTCCTCTTGCCTATAGCCTTGAGCAACAAGCCTAGCCTTGTTTCTCACAATTACACCTTGGGCATCAAGTTTGTTTCTGAATACCCACTTGGTTCTAATTACTGGATAGCCTTTGGGCCTAAGAACCAAGTCTCAAACTCTTCATCTCTCAAATTGATTGAGCTCCTCTTGCATTGCAATAATCTAGTGGGGATCTTGCTCTGCATCATTTATGGATTGAGGCTCAACTTGAGAGAGGAAACTGGCATGCATCACATCTTGGTTGAGTTGATGTCATGTATGTACACCTACTGACATGTCCCCAATCACTTAAGATCTAAGGTGATCCTTTGGTATGATAAGGTCAGTGGGTGGAGTTGGTTCAGTAACAGCATTTTGAGTTAATTCCTCTTGTGGAGTAATGTCTGTTGTTGAAGGAGGTTCAACCACTTCCAAAAATTCTTCTTCACTGTCTTCATCAGCTTGTAGAGGAGGATGTGATGTGACCTTTTGTATAAGGTTTAACTCACCCAATTTCTCACACAAGTGAGGTACCAGCAATAGATCTGAGGTAGAAGAATCTTTCTCCTTATAATACATGTTACCTTCATCAAATAAAATATGTACAGATTCTTCCATTTTCAAGGATGATTTATTGAAAACCCTATAAGCTCTGCTAACTTGGGAATATCCAAGAAAAATTCCTTCTGTAGCTTTAGCTTCAAATTTTCTAATGTGTTTCTTATTATTATCATGAATGAAACATCTACACCCAAAAATTCTAAAGTAATCAATTTTAGGTTTCTTCCCTTTGAGTAATTCATAGGGGATCTTACCCTTAAGTTTGTGTATCAAACTTCTATTCAGCACATAGTTTGTTGTGCTCACAGCCTCTGCCCAAAAGGATAGGGGCATGTGTGCATCTGCAAGCAATATTCCTGCAGATTCAATGAGGGTTCTATTTTTCCTTTCTGCTACCCCATTTTGTTAAGAAGTTCTAGGAGCAGAGAAACAATACCCGATACCTTCCTCCTCACACAATCTTTGCATGGGAAGAGATTCAAACTCAGTACCATGATCACTTCTGATCAATGCAACTGGAGTAGAATACTCAATCCTTATGCTCTTAAGAAAGTCTGTAAGGACTTTAAAGTTATCTGACTTGTTTCTCAAGAAGAACGCCCAAGAGAATCTAGAGAAGTCATATATAATAACTAGAGTGTAAGACTTCCCTCTTAAGCTTTGTATAGCAATGGGTCCAAAAAGATCCATATGTAGCAAGTACAGAATCTTAGGTGAGGCACTCGTATTAATTGACTTAAAGCTGTTTTTAGTTTGTTTGCCTTCTTAACAAGCCTTGCATAGGCTTTCCTTCTTGTAGGGCCAGAAGGCAATCCTCTGACAAGAGTGTCTCTAGATAGCTTAGAGATGTTCTTAGGGTTAACATGACCTAGTCTTTTATGTCAAAGAACATTGTTATTACTAACTTGATTGAATAAATATAGTTCTGTGTACAACCCCGTATACGGCGAGCGGGGTGAACCAGGAACCAGGCCGGCCGGCTCAGATTACCCAGGCCCCAGGCGAGCTCAGTAGAGAAACCCGAGCCCGAGCTCGGCATTCATCGATCACGAGCTCGGCATTTGTCGAGCTAAGCCAAGATTCATCGAGCTCAGGTCGACTAATGGAGGCCGACCGATAGGTGAGCTCACCATCCAAACTCGCGCTCGTGCAAAGGAGCTCAGCAACAGCAGGCGAGCCGGATCTGCCGAGGTGGCCAGGCTCCCCAGCTCGCTCAGATCTATGAGGTACTTTTTATTGTTTTGCCCCCGCTGGTCTGCCCATATCCCTTCAAAATAGCGGAGTTTGGTTGTTGGCAGACCCCAACCAAGGGTATTTTGGTAACTTTAGATCAGTTCATTTTGGTTATTGGCAGTTCAAATTCTAAAACCTATAAATAGGACCCAAGGGGTACCCTAGAGGGCAGGCATCCTGTGCTCTCTTGCTCCAGCTTTCAAGTGCTTTCTAAGGGTACCTTAGCCCGTCCTTTGTCTAAGGAGGGGAACCGCTCTCAGATCTTCCGGGTGTGTGGTGGGTCCTCCACGTCGAGCCCTTGGGTCAGTTCTTTCCTGGTTTCCTTTATTATTTTGCTTGCAGGAGCGAGGTAGGTGCGCGATCACCCCTTCCCCAAGGGTGAACTCCACAGGAGACCGATTTTCAGTTTTAACATTTTGGTACGGTGAGCGTGGAACGTGGTCAGTACAGAAAAGCTTCAGCGAGCTCGATGACAGGAGGACAGGGACCTGACAGGTCGAGCTCACCCCCCCCCCCAACCTTTGGCCACGGTGGGGATGTTTGAAGATTTTAGGAAAGAGGTGCTGGGCCTTGTCAAGTTCGCACTCATCACGCGGGCCGAGTGCTCGACTCCAACAGTCCAGATCGTAGCCTCCCCCTCTCTGGGCGAGGACGCCCCCGGCAGGCGAGCTGGGAAGGAAGTGGCCGAGGAGGGTCGGGGGTGCGAGCTCCCTGGGCGCGAGCTCTTCCCCGGCTCGGCAGGTAAAGGCCGGATCGGCGAGCTGAGCCCGCGAGATGCGCCAGCTCGCCCATTAGGGGGAGGCAGCCCCTTCAGCAAGTTGGTATCTTCGGCTCCGGTTCCAGAGGGGTTCAGGGAACCCGAGATGTCCTACTACACCGGGAAGGGAGACCCGGTCCAACACGTCCAGTGGTTTGAGGATGTAGTCTCAATCTAACAAATGTCGGACGGCTTCAAATATCGACTCTTCGCCATCACCCTCAAGGAGAAGGCAAGGGAGTGGTTCCACCAGCTACCGGCCAGCTCCATCTACTGCTTCGAGGACCTACGTCGGGGGTTCATGCTGAGGTTCACTACCTCAAAGAGGACGAATAAGGAGTCAGAGTCCCTGTTACACATCAAGCAGGGAGTGAATGAGACGTTGGGGAGCTACGTGGACCCGTTCCAGGAGGAGGTCACCCAGGTCCAGGAGATGCCGGGCCATAGTCTGATGATGGATTTCACCCGGGGCCTACAGTAGGGTTTCTTTAGGATGGAGTTGAAGAGAATACCCCCCCCCCCCCTCCCTCTCCTACGAGGATCTATTGGGGAGGGATGCGAGAGAAGTTGACGGGGAGGCGTCAAATCCGGAGTTCGCCTGGAAGCTGGCCAGGTGGGCCACGGAGGAAGAGAAGGAGCCAAGAGAAGGAAGAGGACAGGAGGAGAGGAGAGGAGAGCCCTGCAGAGGAAGCTGAGGTAGCTCTAGGGGCAGCAGCAGCCCAGGTGGGGGTGTCAGGAGCCTGACCGTCGGCTGGGCTGGAAGCCCGAGTGGCAAGGGCAGGGGCCGCAGAGAGGGTACTAAGGAAGGGACCACCACCGGGGGGAAAGATCAATTCCACCCCCCGGGCTGGAGGCAGGCCCAAAGGCCTCGGCTCCTCGATCAAGAAGAGGGGCACGCCACAGCCACATGCCCAGAGTTCCTCGAAATAAGGGGGAATAGGGAGCAGCAGCAGCAGGGGCGTCAGGAAGTGAGGATCGAGGAGGTCCTGCCTCGGGTAGAGGAGGACCATTGCGAAGACCGGGTAGACGTCGGGACCCAAGGAGGGATCAGAGTGATCCATGGAGGGGTGGGGGTAGAGGCCTCTCTGAGGGCGAGCCTCCATACCATGTATCGCCGGAGCATTGGCTCCAAATCCCAAACGCCACCCACAGAAGAGAGGATCACCTTCTCCAGGAGCGATATGCCGGATCATGAGGATCCATTTTGCGATCTGCTGGTCATCCAGACAGCCATCGAAAATTTTACGGTCTCGAAGATCCTCGTTGATAACGGAAGCTCCGTCAACGTCATCTTCAAGAAGGCATTTGACGCAATGAAGGTAGTGGCGAAGAGGGTGTTGGCCTCGGATGGGCCCTTGTTTGGATTTTCGGGGGAGATGAAGGAAGTGGAGGGAGGAGTAGGCCTCCATGTCACCCTGGGGGGCAGTCCAGGAACTGCAGGTTCGTCATTGTGGATGCCCCTAGCAGCACAGCGCCATCTTTGGGAGGCCCCTTATCAGTGCCTTCCACTGCGTCTCCTCATCGTTCCATCAATGCTTGAAGTTCAATGTAGAGGGGATTCAGGTCAGGATCAGGTAGGACCCCAAAATGGTGCGGGAATGCTACGTCACTGCCGTGAACTCCATCTCTTGGAAGGAGGGAGCTGAGGAGATGGAGCGAAGGATGGAGGAGGCGGAGCAGGAAGCTAACGTGGAGGAGCTGGAGGTGGAGAGTTGCGCAGAGGTAGAGGCGGAAGGAGGAGATCGGGAGGAGTCGGCTGAGGCGATGGTCGTGGAAGAAGAGGTGGAGGTGGAGGTCCTCATCCCAGAGGAGAGGGATGTTAAAGAATGGGGAGAGCAGTCCAGGTTGGAGGCTGCTGAAGAGGTGGTGGAGCTGGATGTCCTCACCCGTAAAGGCATGGTGGAGAAGGTCCGCGTCAGTGGAGGTCTGACCCCGGAGGATCAAGGTAGGATGCTGGAGTGCATCCAGAAGAATGTGGACATCTTCGCATGGAGCGCCATGGAGATGCCGGGGGTTGATGAGGATGTGGCCTTCCACCGCCTCAACTTGGACCCGATAGCATGCCCCGTCCAACAAAAGAAGAGGTCCACTACGGACAAGCTGGAAGATCCCATCAGGGAGGAGGTAGCCAAACTCCTCAAAGACGGCTTCATATCCGAGATCCAATACCCCGGCTGGGTCTCAAATGTAGTCATGGTAAAAAAATGGGACGGCCAGTGGCATTATCATCAAATCAGGATGCACCACCCGGACGTTAAGGATGTCTCGTTCATCATGGGGGATGGATGTTACTGTTACAAGATGATGCCCTTCGGGCTAAAGAATGTAGGGGCGACCTACCAAAAGACGATGGATATGGTCTTCAAAGAACAGAGGGGGAGTAACCTGTAGATGTATGTGGATGATCTCATGATCAAGAGTCAGGATGTGGACTCTCACCTCCAGGACCTGGAGGAGACCTTTGCTACCCTGCGCAAGTATAATATGCAGTTAAACCCCCTGAAGTGTGTCTTCGGGGCTAGCAAGGGAACGTTCTTGGGGCACCTCCTCACCCCTGCGGGGGTCGAGCCGAATCCCGATAAGGTCAAGGCTATCATGGAGCTGGGGGCACTGCAGAACACTAAGGAAGCGCAGCGGCTGACGGGGAAGCTGGCAGGGCTAAGTAGGTTTCTCTCCCGGGCAGGGGAGAAGTGTTCCCCCTTCTTCAAAACATTTAGGGGGGGCCAAAAATTCGAGTGGAAAAAGGAGTGAGAGGAGGCATTCCAGGCCCTCAAGATGCAGTTGACTCGGGCTCCGCTGCTCCAAGGGCCAAAGGAGGGGGAGGACCTATTTATGTATCTCAGTGTCAGGACGGAGGCCTTAATCTCTGTCCTAGTTCGCGAAGTGGGGAAGAAACAGCTCCCTATATACTACGTGAGTCGGGTCCTCAGGAAGGCCGAGCTTCGGTATCCAATTTTGGAGAAGCTGGCCTTCGCCCTAGTCATCTCAACTCGAAGGTTGCGGCCCTATTTCCAGGCACACTCAATCCGAGTGGTGACTGACCATCCCCTCCGCAACATCTTTGAGGGGGTGTAACATTCTGGCAGGCTGGCCAAGTGGTCGGTGGAGTTGAGTGAATTCGATGTCTCCTTCGTCCCCCACCTCTCGATCAAAGCTCAAGCAATGGCCGACTTCTTGGCCGATTATATGATTGATGTGGCGGAGGAAGAGCTCACTCATCTGACTCCTTGGAAGGTAAAGGTAGATGGCGCCTCGGGAAGTCATTCCCTGGGGGCGGGGGTGATCTTGGAAAATCCCCAGGGAACTAGAATTGAGCAGACAGTGGTGGTGCAGTTCCCCATTACCAACAATCAGGCCGAGTATGAGGTTGTGATAGCAGGGCTGCGCCTGGCCAGGGAGTTGGGGGTGTTGGACGTGGAGGTCCTTACCGACTCCATGGTAGTAGCTTCCCAGATCAACGGGGAGTTTGAGGCAAGAGAGCCCACCCTGCGGTTATACTTAGCCAAAGTAAAGGGGGTCATTGGCATATTCCAAACTTTTTCCATCCAGCGCGTGCCCCGGGAGGAGAATGAGCAGTTCGACCAACTAGCGAAGCATGGTCCCTGAATGGGGGGGACTATCATCGATCTATTCCGCCCTTCCATCGAAGAAGGCGAGCTCATGGAGATAGATCAGCGGCCATCATAGTGTAACTTCCTGAATCACACTAGGCCCCTAGTGTGTGTTTTTGAGTCAGGAGAGCTGACTAGGGTTCATGGGGAGTGCTGATAATAGGGCAGCACATGTGAAAAGGAGGAGAAATCAGTCAAGCAAAGGACACGGGTAGAGATACGGGCGTGTCCCTACCCGTATGGGAGTGGCCAGCTCTCGAGTCGATGACTTAAGTATGTCCAGAGAAGGACACGGGTAGTGACACGGGTGTGTCACTACCCCTGTGAAGTGATACGGGTAGAGACACGGGTGTATCCCTACCCGTGTGCGTGTGTGTCGAGTTGAACTCGACACAGCATCTCGAGATCGACGAACTGTGTGTCGAGATCGATTAATTGTATGACACGGGTAGAGAAACGGGTGTGTCCCTACCCGTGTGCCGTGTGTGTCGAGTTACACTCGACAGGGCGTGTCGAGATCGACGAGGTGTATCGACATCGTATGACACGGGTAGCGACACGAGCATGTCCCTGCCCGTGTGTGTCGAGTTACACTCGACGGGGCGTGTCGAGATCGACGAGGTGTGTCGACATCGTATGGTACGGGTAGCGACACGGGCGTGTCCCTACCCGTATATGTCGATTTACACTCGACAGAGCGTGTCGAGATCGACGAACTACATGTCGAGATCGACGAACTACGTGTCGAGATCGACGAATTGTATGACACGGGTAGCGACATGGGCATTTCCCTACCTGTGTGTCATTGTGTCGAGTTGAGTTCGTCAAAATGCATCCAGAGAAGTACACGACCAGGGAACACGGCCGTGTCATGTGGACACGGGTCGAGACACGGGCGTTTCCCTACCCGTGTCGAGTATTGAACTGACACGAAAACCGTCGTTGCTATTTTGCCCAAGCAGGACACGGGTAAGGACACGGGCACGTCCCTACCAGTGTCACTTTTCATATATAAAGGGAAGAGAAAACCCTAGTCATTTCCATGCTCATTCCATCCCCTATTTCCTGAGAGAAACTTCTGTAGAGAGGGAAACTGCTGGAGAAGTTTTGGATGAGAAGATCTGTCGTCGCCGTGAGGGAGAAGATGTCGCCAAGAAGAGTTACACGATCCATGGCCGGAAATAGTGGAAATGCCAGAAATGAGGTGAGCTTCCTACCCTCTCCCTTGGTGCTAGATCTTTAGTTATTTTCTTAGAGAGATATCGACTCAAGAGAGTCTTGATGGAGAGAAGGAGTTTTCTAGGGATGGTCATGCTAGGACATGTGTTTTAGGTTTTAGATCTCTTCAACCTCCCCTTTCTTCTATGTAATGATGGGTGGATGGTTTCGTGAAGAATCATGGCCCCTTTGAGGGTGAATAAGGAAGGAGGAATTTTTGGAGTGATTTTGGAAGATCGACTTGAGGAGGAAGATGAACCGATGTCGTTCATTCCTCTGCAGAATCTGTATTCTGCCCGCAGCGATCTTCTTGGCCATTTTCAAGTAGGATATGGCCAAATCTGGGCTTCCGACTAAACATGAAAGTTGTAGCCCCTTGAAAATACATTTCCAACGAGTGGTTGCACGTCTTCATGTGAAGTCTGTAGCCACGGTAAAGTCTGAACGAAAATGACATCCGATAAATCCTGCATGCAGAAATGTTGTTCTGTGCGCAGCGGACTTTGAAGCCGATTTCAAATAGGATACATCCAAATCTGGGTTGTGGGCTGAATATGAAAGTTGTAAACCATGGAAAGACCTTTCCTTCGAGGGGTTATACGTCTTCGCCAAATTCCTGTAGCTTCGGGAATCTCCGGTCGAAGTTGCATTTTAGATTTATTCTGCACTTAAATTCTGGGGTTATATAATATGAATTTGAATTCAGTGAAATCGATGTTGCAAATTAACTCGAGATTTTGATGAACTATTTTATGCTAACCACCGTAGTGCGATGAATGATGAATCTTGTTAATTAGATTTCATAAAACTGAATTGTGAAGCAAGCTTTATGGCATGATATGGCTTGCTAAAAATTGATAGATCAGTATATATGTGCATCATGATTATAATATGATGAATGAAATGACTAGATACAAATTGGTAGATTATTATTTATGCACATCATGTTTGTAATATGTTGAAATCTTTTGGAATGACAAATGGAAGGATAAACCATGGCCATGAGTAATCATGCTAGTTAGAATGAAATTTAGTAGTCCAATACTTAGAGTGTAGTCTCCCTATGGGTAGTATTGTGGAAGGATGTAAGTGCGGCGTTGGCTGTCATTAGTTGAGTTAATGTTAAAATGAGGTATAGATGGATGTTTGGGATGTGTCCTCGTGCTTAATTCTGAGGCCCCTTCCATACTACGGTGATGTGGAATTTGCATGCGGTGTGAGTCGACACGCGATGTCGTAATCTTGGGTTAATGATAGTGTGGCAGGTCTACGGGCTCGCCAATCGTCACACTAACGGGAGTTGATAGTTAGACTTTGGGTGGTTGGGCTATGTCCTCAGTGTTCACGTCCCGAGGCCCCTTCCGTGCCAAGTGAACGGTTGGGATGTGTCCTCGTGCTTTCTTCCGAGGCCTCTTTCGGGTCACACCAGGCCAGTTCGGGTTGTGTTCTCGGTGCACATCTACCTGAGACCCTGCTAGTCCATAGTACGCATGGGCTTCGCTATTGTGTTCTTAGCGTTGAGGCATACGGAGGCCTAGGTGAAGTAGTGTGGATACCCGCCTAGTAGTAGAGATGCCCGATCTACTGTCACCGTCTGGCCACAGCGGCTGCCTGAGAGGTTAGCTACCTGCACGAATTGTGGGAACTATAGTCTGTGTCGACATGGCAATTGCATGTGAGTGATCATGGGTGAGTCATTGCATAGCATACATACCATTACATAGTATTGCACAAACAAGACCCTCATCGTATAAGTTTGTATGGGCACTCTTATACGATGAGTTACTTTTATGTAACCCGGTCCTTAACTTATAAGATTGTATGGGCATCCTTATAAGTTAAGTTACTTTCTTGCTGTAGTTACTTGTACTTATTGATTTACTAATTGATCAAGTAGAACTGCTAGTTTATAATATTGTTATTCAAGTAGAACTGCTAGTTTGTAATATAGTTATTCGTGTACTATTACTACCTGCTTGTACCTGCTTTACTACTTGTATTATACTTATACCCTTGTTCCTTTCTCCGCACGGTGTCGAGGAGTCATCGGGGGAGCGGATGTGAAGCCACTTAGTCTTTTCAACTAACGGTTGCTACGTCTTCTTTTTTAGGAGGTCACCCCGCAGGTAGAGCAACAGCAGACTTTGCAGCAGGACAGTCAGGCCAGGACGATATGGCCTGATATGATGGTGTCGTCGCTACCGTCGGTTACGGATGTGAGTGTTGTGAGATTTTGATGTAGCCCGTTTGGGCAATTTTATAGCTGTACTCTGATATTGTAGAAGCATGTTTTAGCTTCTCTTATTTGATGCATTTGGACATATATACTTAGTGTGGATTTGACCTCTTCTTGCTTATATTATGGTTAGGTTGGCATATTTATATTGATATTGGTTGTAGCCGGCGGAATAGGCGTCTTGTGGTACAGGTTAGCCCATATGCTAATGTTACCGCAAGGTGGCTGTTCTTGGCATAAGACCCCCTTCGTGCCGTGTTTTGGGATCTGGGAGGGGGGTCTTACAAATGGTATCAGTTTGCCATGATCCTCAACTAAAGAAGTCATTCAACAATGGTGCCATCCTTGCTCGATTAGTCTGTTTGGGGACAAACTGACTTAGCGGAAACAGTGGTGTGCCCATATGTAATTCACACTAGGTTGTCCAACTTTGACATTAAGATTAGCCAACCTGACCTTAGGTACGTATCTTTATACGTTGATCTCCTAAAGTTTGGACGACCCTAGGTATGTAAATCTATTGTATAAAGTCTTGCGAGATCCCCTAGGGCAAGCACTTTTGTTTATAGCGGATTTTGAATCTAACGGAGAAAATAAACATGGCAGATTTCCTAGGGCAACCATTTTTGTTTATAGCAGACTCGAGCTTGGTGGAGATAATGGATTTGATAAAGTGGTTGGAAGCGGGCCTTTTGGGTGTTCAGACAAGCGTTAAGAGACTCGCTGAAGGAGTGATTGAAGCATGACTCGACTCAAGGATGAGGACCGCGAGGAAGAAATTAAGCATTCGTCCTTAGTCTGCCTAAGTTGTTCTAGGAATCTGGCTTGAGCCTTCACAATCCTGATACTAAGGTGTAATGGTCAGTGAGAAACCGGCCTATATTCTATTTGATACCTGTGCCACACTCGTTTGTGTGGCGGACTTCGTTAAAAACCTAGAAGGAGTGCAATACTTTACTGGTATTGCTCGAAGAGTATGCCTCCCAGATGGCTCGGAGATGATTGCAACTGCTAAGGGCGAGTTCGAGATATTTATTGAAGGAAGGGCCTTTGATACGCCCGCCACGGTCTTGAGAATGCCGGAGTTTGACATCATTTTGGGCATGGCGTGGTTGGACTGGTACTTTGCATGGATTGATTGTGCAGAGAAACGAATCTACCTGAGACATGGAGACTCCGACGTCATCTTCCAAGCTATTAGCTTTGCACCTCGCATGTCGTTATCTTCCGTTCAGGTTGTAAAAGCCCATATGAAGGGGGATGAAGTCTTCATGATCTGGTTCGAATTGAAGGAGTTAGCATTGGATATAAAAGATGTATGGGTAGTGCGGGACTTTCCCGAGGTATTTCCTGAGAAACTGCCAGGATTAGCCCCTTATAGAGAGGTTGACTTCCAGATTAATCTAGTACCGGGTGCCAAGCCGGTATCCAAGGCCCCTTACCGAATGGCCCCGAAGGAACTCGCGTAGTTTAGAGTTCAACTGCAAGAACTGGTAGAGTCAGGGTTCGTTCGCCCCAGTTCGTCACCCTGGGGAGCCCCTGTATTGTTCGTGAAGAAGAAGGATGGAACCCTGCGTTTGTGCATAGGCTATCGGGAACTCAATCGATTGACGGTGCGGAACACTTATCCGCTACCTCGGATTGACGAGTTGTTCGATCAACTAGTGGGAGCGCATTGGTTTTCTAAGCTGTACTTGCGCTCAGGGTATTATCAGTTGAGAATACAAGAAGATGACATCCAGAAAACGGCCTTTAGTTCAAGATATTGACTGTACGAGTTCACGGTAATGTCGTTTGGGCTCACAAATGCCCCTTCGGCCTTCATGAGCCTGATGAACAAGGTGTTTGAACCTTATTTGGATGTCTTTGTCATTGTTTTCATCGACGACATTTTGGTCTACTCAAAGACGGAGGAGGAGCATGTTGAGCACTTGACCATGGTATTGAAGAAATTAAAAGAGCACGCCTTGTTCGCCAAGTTCAGCAAGTGCAAATTCTGGCTTAAAGAGGTGCGTGTCGTAAAGGAGTGGTCACCCTTGAAGTCGACGGCCGATGTGAGGAGTTTCCTTGGACTTGTCGGGTACTACCGCAAGTTCGTAAAAGGATTTTCAAAGATTGCTCTTCCTCTTACTTCATTGACGAAGAAAGGTGTGCCATTTGAGTGGACACCCCAATGTGAAGCGGCATTCCAGGAGTTGAAGGATAGACTTACCTCCGCCCCCATCCTTGCACTTCCGTCTTGGAAGGAAGGATTTCAAGTTTACACTGACGCATCCTATCAAAGGATGGGAGCGGTGTTGATACAACACGGACACGTGATTGCCTATGCTTCAAGACAGTTGAAGAAACATGAAATTAATTACCCGGTTCACGATTTGGAGCTTGGAGCAGTGGTGTTCACCTTTAAGGTTTGGAGGCATTATCTATACGGCGTCCAGTGCGAGATCTTTTCAGATCACAAAAACTTGAAGTACGTTCATACTCAGGAGGAGTTGAACTTGAGACAACGGTGGTGGTTAAAATTTCTATGCGACTATGAGTTCACCATGAACTACCACCCCGTAAAGGCAAACTCGGTGGTCGATGCATTGAGTAGGAAGGTACCAGGCTCTTGCCCAGAGGCTCGATTGATGAGTATGGAGTTGGCTCGGATGATTGAGGAGATGGATATTACTTTGGTGTTCAAGGCTCCTTCAGAAGAGTATATGGAGTACTTGGCAAGCATGAGCATAGTTTGTGATATCCGGGACCGAATTAGAGTGGAGCAAGGAGTGGATGCGGCCCTGGCCCCGGCAATCAAGTCAATCGAAGATGGGACTACGGATGAGTATACGCTAAAAGTCGGCCTCATTTATTTTCTTGGCCGGCTTTACATTCCCAATGACGGTAAAATTCGGGAGGATATCTTGCGAGAGGCTCATTGCTCTCAATATTCAGTGCACCTGGGCATTGCTAAGATGTACGTCGGCTTACGGAAGACCATGTGTTGGCCGGGAATGAAAAAGGATGCCCGATATTTTGTTACACATTACGAAGCTTGTCAAAGGGTGAAAGCGGAATGCAAGAGTCCCGGTGGTTTTCTACAATCGTTGCCCATCTCCGAGTGGAAGTTTGAGGATATCTCTATGGACTTTGTCCATGGGTTACCTCGCTCACGCATAGGAAATGATTCGGCGTGGGTGATAGTTGATCACCTGACGAAAGTATCCCAGTTTATCCCAATGAAGAGAGAAGCTTATGCAGATGTCTTAGTACGCCTTTTTGTGGAGAAATTCGTACGGTATCATGGCGTGCCTAAGACGATCGTGTCTGATCATGATGGTCAGTTTACCTGAAAGGAGTGGAAAGCAGTACAAGCGTATTTGGGCTCGCGCCATACCTTCAGCACCGCGTTTCATCCTCAGACGGACGGGCAATCTGAAAGGACCATCCGGACATTGGAAGATTTGATGAGATTATGTGTGTTGGATAGAGGAGAGCCGTGGGAAAGACTCTTACCGTTGGTAGAATTCTCCTACAACAACAGCCACCAGGCTAGTATCGGCATGGCTTCTCATGAAGATCTTTATGTAAGGAGGTGTAGAACCCACTTGTCTTGGGTGCAAGATGAAGACACGAAGGCTTTGGGTGTTGAATATATTGAGGATACCGATGCGGCGGTTAGACTGATTCGGGATCGCATTTTGGAAGCTCAAAGTCGGCAGGCGAAGTATTATAATGCAAGGCACCGGATGGTGGAGTTTCAAGTGGGTGATAAGGTGTTCCTGAAAATCCGACCGATGCATGGAGTGTCACGTGTGCGTGGTGTGAAAAAGCTCAGCCCAAGGTATGTTGGGCCTTATACTATATTGGAAAGGATTGGCTCGTTGGCCTATCAGTTGGAGTTACCGCCCAAGCTAGAGAACCTCCACGACATGTTCCATGTGTCGTTGCTTCGGAAGGCACTGTTGCAGCCCGATCAATACATCCCCACAACTGATTGTGTTGTGGCGTCTGATAGGTCTATGCGACTAGAGCCGGTGCGGATCGCAGATAGCGAGACAAGAAATTTACGCCGCAAAAGTGTTCCCTTGGTGAAGGTGCTATGGTCTAATCATGGGAAGGAGGAATATACATGGGAGCCAATGGATTTGATGCAAAAACGCTATCAAGAGTTGTTTGCTCAAGGTAATTTTTATTTAAAAGCATATTGTATTTTCTATTATGCTTTTATCCCCATAGCCTAATCCTGATTTCAGGGACGAAATCTTTTATTTTGTTTATAGGATTTGTAACGTCCCGAATCGCACTAGGCCCATCGTGCATGTTTTTGAGTCAGGAGAGTTGACTAGGGTTCATGGGGAGTGTTGACAACAGGGCAGCACATGTGAAAAGGACGACAAATCAGTCAAACATAGGACACAGGAAGAGACACGGGCGTGTCCCTACCCGTGTGGGAGTTGCCAGCTCTCGAGTCGATGACTCGAGTATGTCAAGAGAAGGACACGGGTAGTGACATGGGCGTGTCACTACCCGTGTGAAGTGACACGGGTAGAGACACGGGCGTGTCCCTACCCGTGTGCATGTGTGTCCAGTTGAACTCGACACAGCGTGTCGAGATCGACAAACTGCGTGTCGAGATCGACGAATTGTATGACACGGGTAGAGACATGGGCGTGTCCCTACCCGTGTGTCGTGTGTGTCGAGTTACACTCGACAGGGCATGTCGAGATCGATGAGGTGTGTCGACATCGTATGACACGGGTAGCGATACGGGCGTGTCCCTACCCGTGTGTGTCGAGTTACACTCGACAGGGCGTGTCGAGATCGACGAGGTATGTTAACATCGTATGATACGGGTAGCAATACGGGCGTGTCCCTACCCGTGTGTGTCGAGTTACACTCGATAAAGCGTGTCAAGATCGACGAACTACGTGTCGAGATCGACGAACTACGTGTCAAGATCGATGAATTGTATGACACGGGTAGCGACACGGGCATGTCCCTACCCGTGTGTCGTTGTGTCGAGTTGAGTTTGTCGAAATGCATCCAGAGAAGGACACGACCAGGGAACACGGTCATGTCATGTGGACACGGGTAGAGACACGGACGTTTCCCTACCCTTGTTGAGTATTGAACCGATACGGAAACTGTCGTTGTCGTTTCGCCTAAGAAGGACAGGGGTAAGGACACGAGCATGTCCCTACCCGTGTCACTTTTCATATATAAAGGGAAGAGAAATCCCTAGCTGTTTCCATGCTCATTTCATCCCCTATTTCCAGAGAGAAACTTCTGTAGAGAGGGAAACTGCTGGAGACATTTTGGAGGATAAGATCCGCCGTCGTCGTGAGGGAGAAGATGCCGCCAAGAAGAGTTACATGATCCATGGCCGGAAATAGTGGAAACGCCGGAAATGAGGTGAGCTTCCTACCCTCTCCCTTGGTGCTAGATCTTTAGTTATTTTCTTATGAGATATATTGACTTAAGAGAGTCTTGATGGAGAGAAAGAGTTTTCTAGGGATGGTCATGTTAGGACATGTGTTATAGGTTTTAGATCTCTTCAACCTCCCCTTTCTTCTATGTGATGATGGGTGGATGGTTTCGTGAAGAATCATGGCCCCATTGAGGGTGAATAAGGGAGGAGGAATTTCTGGAGTGATTTTGGAAGATCGGCTTGAGGAGGAAGATGAACCGATGTCATTCATTCCTCTTTAAGATGCGTGCAGAATCTGTATTCTGCGCGCAGCGAACTTCTTGGCCATTTTCAAGTAGGATATGTCCTGATCTGGGCTTCTGACTAAACACGAAAGTTGTAGCCCCTTGAAAATACCTTTCCAACGAGTGGTTGCACGTCTTCATGCGAAGTCTGTAGCCACGGGAAAGTCTGAACGAAAATGACATCTGATAAATCCTGCATGCAGAAATGTTGTTCTGTGCGCAGTGGACTTTGAAGCCGATTTCAAATAGGATACAACCAAATCTGGGTTATGGGCTGAATATGAAAGTTGTAACCCATGGAAAGACCTTTCCATCGAGGGGTTACATGTCTTCGCCAGATTCCTGTAGCTTCAGGAATCTTCGGTCGAAGTTGCTGTCCAGATTTATTCTGCACTTAAATTCTGGGGTTTATATAATATTAATTTGAATTCGGTGAAATCGATGTTGCAAATTAACTCGAGATTTTGATGAACTATTTTATTCTAACCAGCGTAGTGCTATGAATGATGAATCTTGTTAATTATATTTCATAAAACTGAATTGTGAAGCAAGCTTTATGACATGATATGACTTGCTAAAAATTGATAGATTATTATATATGTGCATCATGATTATAATATGATGAATGAAATGACTAGATACAAATAGGTAGATTATTATATATGTGCATCATGTTTGTAATATGTTAAAATCTTTTGGAATGACAAAAGGAAGGATAAACCATGGCCATGAGTATGCATGCTGGTTAGAATGAAATTTAGTAGTCCAATACTTAGAGCGTACGTAGTCTCCCTACGGGTAGTATTGTGGAAGGATGTAAGTGCGGCGTTGGCTGTCACTAGTTGAGTTAATGTTGAAATGAAGTATAGATGGATGGTTGGGCTGTGTCCTCGTGCTTACTTCCGAGGCCCCTTCCATACCACGGTGATGTGGAATTTGCATGCGATGTGAGTCGACACGCGGTGTCGTAATCCTGGGTTAAGGATAGTGTGGCAGGTCTATGGGCTCGCCGATCGTCACACCGACGGGAGTTGACAGTTAGACTTTGGGCAGTTGGGTTGTGTCCTCGGTGTTCACATCCCGAGGCGCCTTCCGTGCCAAGTGAACAGTTGGTCTGTGTCCTCGTGCTTTCTTTTGAGGCCCCTTCCGGGTCACACCAGGCCAGTTCGGGTTGTGTTTTCGGTGCACATCTACCCGAGACCCCGCTGGGCCATAGTACGCATGGGCTCCGCTGTTGTGTTCTTAGCGTTGAGGCGTACGGAGGCTTAGGTGAAGTAGTGTGGATACCCGCCTTGTAGTAGAGATACCCACTCTACTTTCACCGCCTAGCCACGGCGGCTGATGCCTGAGAGGTTAGATACCTGCTCGAATAGTGGGAACTATAGTCTGTGTCGACATGGCAATTGCATGTGAGTGATCATGGGTGAGTCATTACATAGCATACATACCATTACATAGCATTGAACAAATAAGACCCTCATCCTATAAGTTTGTATGGGCACTCTTATACGATGAGTTACTTTTATGTAACCCGATCCTTAACTTATAAGCTTGTATGGGCATCCTTATAAGTTAAGTTACTTTCCTGCTGTAGTTACTTGTACTTGTTGATTTACAAATTGCTCAAGTAGAACTGCTAGTTTATAATATTGTTATTCAAGTAGAACTGCTAGTTTGTAATATAGTTATTTGTGTACTATTACCACCTGCTTGTACCTGCTTTACTACTTGTATTATACTTGTACCCTTGTTCCTTTCTCCGCCCGGTGCCAAGGAGTCACCGGGGGAGCGGATGTGAAGCCACTTAGTCTTTTCGACTAACGGTTGCTACACCTTCCTTTTTAGGAGGTCACCACACAGGTAGAGCAGTCGCGGACTTTGCAGCAGGATAGTCAGGCCAGGACGACAGGGCCTGATGTGACGGTGACGTCGCTACCGTCGGTTACGGATGTGAGTGTTGTGAGATTTTGATGTAGCCTGTTTGGGCAATTTTATAGTTGTACTTTGATATTGTACAAGCATGTTTTAGCTTCTCTTATTTGATGCATTTGGACATATATACTTAGTGTGGATTTGACTTATTCTTGCTTATATTATGGTTGGGTTAGCATATTTATATTGATATTGGTTGTAGCCAGCGGAATAGGCATCTTGTGGTGTAGGTTAGCCCGTGTGCTACCGCAAGGAGGCTGTTCTAGGCATAAGACCCCCTTCGTGCCGTATTTTGGGATCCGGGAGGGGGTTCTTACACGTGGATGGACCCAGTCACATCCTTCCTTTCCACGGGAGAATATCCGGAGGGGCGGATAAGAAGAAGCTCAGGTACAAATCGGCGTACTACCTCCTCCGGGACGGGCAGCTGTACAGGAAGACTCTCTCAGGGATGTTGGCTCATTGCGTGGCTGAGGGGGAAGTACAAAGAATCTTGGAGGAAGTCCACTCCGGGGAGTGCGGGAGTCACTCCGGGAGTCGGACCCTGGAAGGAAGGATCGTCACGCAAGGGTATTTCTGGCCCACCCTGGGCCGCAATGCGACGGAGTTCGCAAGAAGATGCCACAAATGCCAGTTGTTTGCCCCCCTCCAGCTACAGCCGGCTCAGCGACTCAAAAGTATCATAGCCCCCTGGCCCTTTGTAATCTGGGGGATGGATTTGGTTGGACCGTTCCCCCGGGCCAGTGTGCAGAGAAGGTTCCTACTGGTAATGATCGATTATTTCTCCAAGTGGTTGGAGGTGAAGGCACTGGCCAAGGTGACTTCCCAGGTCATCAGGAACTTCATTTGGGGGGATATCATCTGCCGCCACAGACTGCCCTAGGTCATTGTCACGGACAATAGGACCCAGTTCGCCAGCGCGGAGTTTACCAGTTTCTGCGAGCAGCTTGGGATCGACCTCAGGTTCGCCTCAGTCCATCACCCCAGGAGCAACGGGCAGGTGGAGGCCGCGAACAAGATCATTGTCAACCTCCTAAATAAGAAGGTGGAAAACCTGGAGGGGAGCTGGGTGGAGCAGCTTCTCGCGGTTCTCTGGGCCCTGAGGACCACCCCCAACACAGCTACAGGAGAGACCCCCTTCAATCTCTCTCATGGGTACGAGGCAGTGCTCCCCATAGAATTTGAAGTTCAAACACCTCGAGTTGTTGCGTCCGGGAAAGGCAGGGAAGAATGGCAGACTAAGAACGAGGAAGAGCTGTGGCTCTCCCTTGACATGGTGGAAGAGCTGCGGGAACTTTCCACCATCCGACAAGAAGAGATGAAGAGGAGGATGGCCAAGTAATTTGACAAGCACGTCAGAGTCAAGCAATTTATGGAGGGGGACTTGGTGCTGAAGAAAGTAGATGCAGCGGGGAGGTCGGCAACCATGGGGAAGCTCAACCCTAGCTGGTAAGGTCCATTTATTGTAAAAGAGGCTTTAAGCTCAGGGGGGGTATCGACTCCAAAATGTGGAGGGCGAGACCCTAACTCTCACCTGGAGTGGTGATGACTTAAAATGCTTTTTCCCTTGAAACATGTAAGTGGTGCTTTGATTTTTAATAAAGTTCTTTAACACATCAATGTTATCGCAACAAGTTTGCATGAAGAAATGAAGTGTATTTGGACCCCAAGCAGATCGCGCTGTCAGGCTCTCACCTAGCTGGCAGGGCTGGAAGTCACTCGGTGTCATCCTTAGACCCCGAGCAGATCCCGTTGTCAGGCTCTCACCTAGCTGACAGGGCTGGAAGTCACTCGATTGTATCAGCCTTAGACCCCGAGCAGATCCCGCTGTCAGGCTCTCACCAAGCTGGCAGGGCTGGAGGTCACTTGATGGTGTCAGCCTTAGACCCCGAGCAGATCCAACTATCAGGCTCTCACCTAGCTGGCAGGGCTGGAAGTCACTTGATGGTGTCAGCCTTGGACCCCGAGAAGATCCCGCTATCAGACTCTCACCTAGCTAGCAGGGCTAGAGGTCACTCGATGGTGTCAGCCTTGGACCCCGAGCAGATCCCGCTGTCAGGCTCTCACCTAGCTGACAGGGCTAGAAGTCACTCGGTGTCATCCTTAGACCCCAAGCAGATCCCACCGTCAGGCTCTTACCAATTTGGCAGGGGTGGAAGTCACTCGATGGTGTCAGCCTTGGACCCCGAGCAGATCCCGCTGTCAGGCTCTCACCTAGCTGGCAGGGCTGGAGGTCACTCGATGGTGTCAGCCTTGGACCCCGAGTATATCCCGTTGTTAGGCTCTCACCTAGCTGATGGGGCTGGAATTCACTCGGTGTCATCCTTAGACCCCGAGGAGATCCTGCTGTCAGGCTCTCACCTAGCTGGCAAGGCTGGAAGTCACTTGGTGTCATCCTTAGACCCCGAGCAGATCCCGCTGTCAGGCTCTCACCTAGCTGGCAGGGCTGTAAGTCACTCGGTGTCATCCTTAGATCCCGAGCAGATCCCGTTGTCAGGCTCTCACCTAGCTGACATGGCTGGATGTCACTCGGTGTCATCCTTAGACCCCGTGCAGGTCCCACTGTCAGGCTCTCACCTAGCTGGTAGGGCTGGAAGTCACTAGATGGTGTCAGACTTAGACCCCGAGTAGATCCCACTATCATTCTCTCACCTAGCTAGCAGGGCTGGATATCACTCGATGGTGTCAGCCTTGGACCCTGAGTAGGTCCCGCTGTTAGGCTCTCACCTAGCTGATAGGGCTGGAAGTCACTCGGTGTCATCCTTAGACCCCAAGAAGATCCCTATGTCAGGCTCTCACCTAGCTGGTAGGGTTGGAAGTCACTTGATGGTGTCAGCCTTGGACCCCGAGCAGATCTCGCTGTCAGGCTCTCACCTAGTTGGCAGAGCTGTAAATCACTCAGTGTTATCCTTAGACCCCGAGCAGATCCCGATGTTAGGCTCTCACCTAGCTGGCAGGGCTGGAAGTCACTCGGTGTCATCCTTATACCCCAAGTAGATCCCGTTGTCAGGATCTCACCTAGCTGGCAGGGCTGGAAGTCACTCGATGTGTCAGCCTTGGACCCCGACCAGATCCCGCGGTCAGGCTCTCATCTAGCTGATATGGCTGGAGGTCACTCATGGAAGTCCTGCACCCCCCAGGTAGTGCTTAACAAACTTGGCCCTTCTAAGATTAAGAGAGGAGAGCTCGGCAGGGGCGAGTTCGGGCTCGACAATTCAGCTCGGCCTCGAGAGAAGGGTGGCGAGCCAGGCCCTTGGACCTCGCTAAGGGGAGGCGGATCCCGCCAGGATGCCTCGTCCCCCCACTATGTTTTACTTGGGAAAATTTAGAGAATTTGGTCTTATATTGATAAGGTTATGGGCTGCTCGCGAGCGAGCTAGGGCGAGTCCTGAGAATTAGCGAGCTCTCAAAATGTACTCTCAGGGGAGAGTCCTAATGACTGTCCTACTCGCAACGCCTATCTATGCGAGGTCGCTGGGGAAAGTGCTCGCAGCCAAGTAGGGCATGGCAGAGAAATCCAGCAAATGATAATATATATATATATAGTGATATAGTTATAGTGGACACAGAAGGTATCAAAAATGTTCTTTCATTAAGTAATGATATTTACAGGTCGAGCTCGCCTCGGCGAGATTACAAAAAAAGGAGGAAGAAAGAAATTTGCAGGATTAGCCATCGCCCCCCTCGCCGGATTGACGATCCTCCTCCCCTCCGTCGGACGGGTCCTGGAAGCTTTTCCTAAAGAGCGTATCCAGGCTGTCCTCCTTCTCGCTGGGCGGTGTCGCCGGGAACAAGCTCGGTATCAGGTCCCTGGCTGAGATCTCCTCGCACCCCTCCACCAGCACCCCAGTGTCCTTCATCATCTGGAGGGTGCACTCAGCGGCATGGATGGAGTTGATCTGCAACCTCACGGTGAGGTCGGCCTCGCCAAAGATCCTTGGCCTCTTATAGGGTAGGGTAGGATCGGCGTCGCTGGCCGGGAAGAAGATCTCCGCCTAGCGGCGGACCTCGCGGCTGAGGTTCTGATTCTCCTCCTTCAGCCTCACATTTGCCCCCTCCAGTTCGGCAAGTCGGGCGTGCAACTGGCCGATCTCCTCCTCCTGCTCGACATTGCGAGCCCGCAACTCCCCGGCAGCCTTGGCATCCTGATGAAAAAGGAAAATTCGTTAACGACAGCACAAAATATTTTAAGTAAAAGAGGGAAGAGGAAGCCTGATACTCACCGACCCGCCGGCGGCCTAATCGAGAAGACCCTCAGCAATGTCGAGCTGCCTCGCCTGATCAGCGACCTTGTCTTTGGTGACTTCGCGGGCTTGCTCGGCTTTTTGAAGTTGGTTGCTGAGGCCGAAGCTGCGACGGACCAACATATGATGGAGCTCCATGGCTCGCAGGTGGGCCTGTAGGCCCTCATGGTCGAGCTGCCGCAGGTTCATGCCCTTGTAGGCCTCGGCGTCCTCCCGACCATAGAGGCCGAATCTAAGGGCGTAAGCATGACCGGTGGAGGGCTCGCGATCATGCCAGGAGGGGTGAAGGGTGGAGATGGAAACCCGGTGGGACAGCTCGTCCCACTACACCATGGGCTCGACCGCCGAGTCTTTCCTTCGCCCCCCAAAGCTGAAGAGGGGATGTTCTTTCGACGCGCTGAGCTCGCGAGCCGTCCTCTTTGCCGAAGGAGGTGTAGAGATCGCCGCAGGGGGAGAAGAGCTCTCGCCACCCTTCCGCTGCTTGCTGGTGATTTCCTTCAACGGGCTCTCCGGCGACGCGTCGGGGAGGCCTTCAGGCGAGCTCATGTATTTGGGGCTGGATTGATATTGTTATTGTTATTTGGCCTGCAAAGCCAGCAGGGCTCTCCGCATCTTTTTGGGTAGTTGTCGGCGAGGGTGCGGGTTCGATCCCGCATCCTCAAATCGCCTCTTGTTGGAGGAGGGTTGGGAGACGGCCGCCTCATCTCAGCAGGCCGCCGCCGCTGCCTTCTCGTGAGCAAGAGGGTCCGGGTATAACCCCGAGTCCGCAAACGGCGGGTTCACGGGGATCAAGCGCTCTCCTGTATAAAATAAATTAGAAAAATTTTGTTGGAAAATATGGCGAGCTGAGCAGCATAGTAGACAGTACCTTCGTCGGGTAGGACGGAGCGGAGCATGTCAAGGCCCCTTCGCAGGAAGGCGACCTTGAAGTCTTTGTGGAGGAAGTACTTGTGGAGGTCGGCATCATTGTCGGACACGGCCGGCGGGCGGTAGACCTCCTCGCCCTTCTGCTGGGGCGAGTAAGGGATGTTGTCGAGATCGCCCTTGATGAAGGCGATCTTGGTCATCCAATTGTGGTGTTTTTTCGCGATCTCGCGAACCTTGATCAGCGAGCCCCTGAAGTAGGCGACCCCATCCGGCGTCGCCTTGTAGGAAAAGAGTTTCCTGAACATAGTCAGGTTGAACTCTAACCTTTCTCGCCGGAGGTAGCTCGCGAACGCCACCATCATGGCGATGGCGTTGGAATTCAGCTGCACGGACACCACGCCATAGTACTTCAAAATCTGACGGATCTCCGGCCAGAGGGGGAGGCGCAGACCCACCTCAAAGTGCGAGATGGGGAAGGTGAGCTCATCATCATAAAAAGTGTTGATGGCCTCCCCTGCCTCTGCCGGCGCGCCTCGAAGCCCGGCGGAACGTGGTCGCCGACAAATTCCGCGAGCTCCTCCTTGGTGGTATTCCCCTCGAAGAAGTAGTAGTCAGTGAAGTGATGGGCGCACTTGGTGCGGCCGTCGACGTCAAGATTGGTCTTTCCCATGCTCGCAGAAGCAGGGGTGGAGCGCAAGTAGGAAAGATAAAAGCACAGGAAGAGAGAGAGAAAAAGAGTAAGCAGTTAAGGCAGTAGTACGGGGGTTGGTGGTGGGGGCTATTTATAGAAAAAGTAATCTGAGGGCCAAGCTGTCCAATCGGCCCAGCTCGCCGTCCAAGCTCGCCAACCCCCAGCTCGCCGACTTCTGGCGCTCTCCAACCAAGGCTAAGACAAATAAGAAGCAATATAATTACTATTATTCAAACACAAAGCACATCTAAGAAGCGGGGCATGCGGGCAGGGGGGAAACTAGGGGGCTAGTATCGGTCAGCTCGGCAAGGGAACCGCCTTCTATCTTCCCCAGCCTCGCGTCCCCCGTCCCCCAGACTGCCGCGCGCGGAGCGGCTCGCGAATCCTCCCTGAATTCCTCTACTCCACTGAGAGGCCCTCGTCGATCTCGCCTAGGAGCCGGGAAGGAGACAGTAACTCGCCAGCATGGCCGCCTCGCTTGTCGTTAGCATGCCGAACATAGTATCGCTGCAGCGCCTCGTTGATTTCCTGCAACTTGCGCAGCCCGCACACCAGTTTCTTGAATAGCTTGACCCCCCCCCCCCCCCCTCCCTGTCAGCTCGCCTTGCTCCACTTCAGGACCTAGGTAAGAGTCCAACGAGCTTGGGGAGGGGAGGGGAGAGTAATGGGCTACCCGCGAAGACTCCTCGGCAGCAGATTGGCTAGGGGGAGCTGCGAAGACAGAAATATTAGCAAAGGGAGGTGTACTGGAAAATTGCATAAGAATCCAAGGCCAAGTTTACCTGACGAGCTCGGCATCCCCGAGGAGGTGCGGGGAGGGATGAACGTCGGGTCCTTCCCACGCCCTGGGCCACGCACTCCCGGTGAGAGATGTTCAAATCCCGGGATGGGGATGGTCTTCATGGCTGCCTCTGCGGTCACAACTGCTCGTTGAGGAGATGGGGGCGCACCGGCGAGTTTGGCCTCTGCGAGCCCAGCCCCAAAGTCCCGAAGGGAGGCGACGGATCCCGGGGGCGATTTTCTGGAGTTCTGAATCACGAGTCGCCGACTATGTCTTCGACTCGTAGGGTGGGGTCTCGAGGCGTGGCACCTCCGCCGCCTTCCAGCAGGCTATCTGGGCCATCGCAAAGGTCAACAAAGTTTTTGCCCTTGTCATGAGCAGGCACGTTTGAGGAGTTAGCACCATGATCCAGGATTATGGTCAGGACAGCGAGAATGGGCTCGGCTGCCGGGGGAAACAGCTTCGCCCTCTTGGTGGAGTCGGGCTCGGCCGAGCCACACTACGGCACAGCGGCTGGGACCGCTGTCAGGGCGGCCACGCGAGCAGCTGAGGTCTGGCGTGCGCGCGCGAGCCGCTCTTGAATCTCCTTTGGGATCGGCATCTTGGCAGGGTTAAAGCAAAGGGAATGGCAAGAGTCAAGCAGGAATGCAGGTGTATATATATAGCCGCAGGTGGACCCCACCCGAAGATTCCCTCCAGTCCACCCCGCGCTCGCCGAACACTTGGAGTTGGATGTTTCTTTCCGAGTTTTTCCAAGCTCAAAAAGAGCGGGGATTGTGTATAACCCCGTATCCGGCGAGCGGGGTGAACCAGGAACCAGGTCGGCCGGCTCAGATCACCCAGGCCCCAGGCGAGCTCGGCAGAGAAACCCGAGCCCGAGCTCAGCGTTCGTCGACCGCAAGCTCGGCATTCGCCGAGTTAAGCCAAGATTCGTCGAGCTGAGGTCGACTAATGGAGGCCGACCGATAAGCGAGCTCGTCGTCCCAATTCGCGCTCGCGCAAAGGAGCTCGGCAACAGCAGGCGAGCTGGATCTGCCGAGGTAGCCAGGCTCCCCAGCTCGCCCAGATCTATGAGGTACTTTTTACTATTTTGCCCCCGCTGGTCTGCCCATAGCCCTTCAAAATAGCGGAGTTTGGTTGTTGGCAGACCCAACCAAGGGTATTTTGGTAACTTCAGATCAGTTCAATTTGGTTATTGGCAGTTCAAATTCTAAAACCTATAAATATGACTCAAGGGGTACCCCAGAGGGCAGGCTTCCTGTGCTCTCTTGCTCCCGCTTTCAAGTGCTTTCTGAGGGTGCCTTAGCCCGGCCTTTTGCTAAGGAGGGGAAGCGCTATGAGATCTTCCGGGTGTGTGGTGGGTCCTCCACGCCGAGCCCTTGGGTCAGTTCTTTCCTGTTTTCCTTTGTTATTTTGCTTGCAGGAGCGAAGTAGGTGTGCGATCACCCCTTCCCCAAGGGTGAACTCCACAGGAGACCGATTTTTGGTTTCAACATTCTGAACTAGCAGAGTTAAAGTTTACTAGATATATATTCCCTTGTCTACAACCTGTTAAAATAGTTTGGTTATTTGAAGAAATAATACCTTTGGAATTAGTAAAGCAAACCTGATAACCTGCATCACATAACTGACTTATGGAAATTAGGTAATGTTTGAGACCATTTACATATGCCACTTTTCTGAAAGTGACAGCTCCACTGTTGAAGTCTCCATAGCATTCAGTTTGTCCAAAGCTGGAATTTCCAAATATCACTCTTGGACCCAGCTTTGCCTTGAAATTGATTAGGCTGTCCTTGCATCCAGTCATGTGTTTTGAGCACCCACTATCCAGATACCACTTATATTGAGTGATAGGATAGTTCTTCACCTGCAAGGAAACAAGTTAGATGTTCTTGACCGAGGTCACCTTGGGTCCTTATTTCTTTTCATAAGAAAAACTAGAAATGTAAGAACATTCAGGTTGGCTTTTATACCCTAAGGGGTGAAATCTTCTGGGAGGAATTATCCATTGGGTGAATGGGTTGATATTCTCCCTAGGTTGATTAAGGTGATTATTATAGTTTTTGTTGGAGTTGAAGTTCCTGTAAGATTGATCTGGGATCGACGAACTCTGGTATGTTCGTCGACCTGAGGTTGACGAATTGGGATAAGATCTTCGATCTCTGCTTGAAGAATGAAAGTATTCATTCTCAGGGCACCAATATCGTCGATCTTTGGTTGACGAACCAGACTGGTTTCGATAACATTGGTTTCTTGACCCAGGGCACCAATATTTCGTCGATCTGAGTTCGACGAAATCTGTTGAACATTATTATAGTTATTTTTCTTCTTGTTCTTAAATTTTTGTTTGAGTTCCATTTGTTTTAAGACTTCATTTACTTTGTCTACTTGTTCAGTATTCTTCTTACCCTTATCTGAAATGAAATTTACAGGTTTAGATAAATGATTCTTCTGGATTATTGGTGGTTCACTAGATGATGCACATAGTGTTGGAACACCCTATTACTAATTTGGGTCAGGATCACTATGTCTTTAGGAAACCTGTTTTTGACCTCATTGTATAGATCTAAAGGTCAATTAGAATTGAGTCTAAGGGTTAGTAGTTAGGTTTGGAAGCTGCCCTCAAGACCAAGGTTTTTCAGTTTGGAGACTAAGTCATTTCGTCGAGCTCAGTGCGACGAATCGTCGAACTCCAATCGACGATCGTTTAGCTCAACTTCGACGGATCGTCGAACTCCATTCGACGATCGCTGAGCTCAACTTTAACAAATCGTCGAACTCCATTCGACGATCTTCGAGCTCAGTTCGACGATCTTGACTCCAGTATTGATTCTCTATCTCTGAGCTCAGTTCGACGATAGTTGAGCTCAGATCGACGATCTTTGTTGCTGTCTAGGTCCAAATCGCTGAGCTCAGTTCGGCGATAGTAGAGCTCAGTTCGACGTTTTTCTGAAGAGTTAAATGATTTTAAAGATTCAAATTCAGAACAGTTAAGGAGTTATTGTCAGCAATTAATTCAGAAGATCTTGTAGCCGTTTTCATTTATTCTGGAGCAAGTTTCAAGGGATTATCAAGGAATGTTTCATTGGACTTTCCCCCAGAAGACAATTGCAATTAAGGATGTAATTAATGATAGGCTAACGGCTAATCTGGACAGAGGATCATTTCTATTCAGAACAAAGGAATAAAAGATAAGATTTTTGAATTCCTGACAAGAAGAGAGTGCACAAGAAGAAGAAGAACAAAATATTCTCTGCAACAACTCTTCTCTGGAACAACATCTTTCTCAACAACAATCACTCAAGAGAAAAAGAAAGAGTGTTGTAGACATTCTCTGTCTAAAAGAATTCACACAAGAACACCATCACCAAAAGGAGATCAATAAATCTGAAATCTTCAGATCTCTTTTGATTCAAGTGTTCAAGGCCATCAACATTCAAGACTCCAGACACCTCACATTTCAGCTGTTGCTGAAATCATCAATTGTTGGAGATCAATTTTCTGAAGGCCTATCACCCTACTGCAAAGCTTCATTTCCTGAACATCTCAAGAACTCAGGGGGAGCTTTGACAACTTCAATATCCACATAGTCTTCTCAGCTGCTTTGAGAAAGAGAAGACTTCCATCACTCTCTTGTCCCCACCTCTGTAAATGGTTTTTCAAACTCCCTTCAAAAGTTTGTGTTTGGTTTTTGAGCGCCTTATCAAAAGCTCATTGGTGGCAAGACACCTGATCAAAAAATCTGGTTTGGTTTTTGAGCAACTTATCAAAAGCTCATTGGTGCCGAGGACACCTGATCAACTCATCCTGTAGTGGATTCCTACCGAAGGTGGTAGAAGAGTGGATGTACCCAAGTTTAGGGGAACCACTATAGCTCCTTGTGTCTTCTGGTTTCTTGTGCTTCTTTTGTTTCTGGTTGTGGCTTGTGATTAGTTTCTAGTATAGACTGTGATTATTCTGTGATTAGATTTTTCTATTTGCTTCCCTGTTCACTCAGATTACAACAACTGTTGTAAAAACTTTTTAAGCACCATACTCTATTCACCCCCCTCTAGAGTATATCAGATCTAGCTTGCACTTTCAATTGGTATCAAAGCGAGGTTGGTTAAAAATACCACATCTCAGTGGTTGCACAGGCTAACACCTGAACCCAAAGATCCCTCTAGTTAGATCTGTTTTTTTTTTATTTTGTAATTAGATTAATTCTTCACAAATCATGGCCCAAAACAAAGATTATGCTAGCACCAGACCTCCAGTGTGCAATCTATCCAAGTTTGCACTTTGGAAAGCAAGGATTAGATTATACATGAATTCTATTGATGAGGACATTTTTAATTCTGTTCTGACAGTTGTCCAAGACCTCCAGAGAACACAAGAACAAATGCTGTTCCACCTCCATCAGGAACAGATGCTGATATCAAGAAGTGGAAAGTAGCATATGCAAAGGCTATGAATATCTTAGCCCAGACTATGTCTGATGACATTTTCCAAAAGGTGGCTGAATGTAATTCAGCAAAAGAAATCTGGGATAATCTCTCTGAAATAGTCTCAAGATCAGCTGATGAAAGAAAGGACAGGAGATCCCACCTCATATCCCAATATGAGAATTTCAAGAAAGGAGAAGCTGAGTTAGTAGCTGAAATGTATAATAGACTCAGTCTGATAGTCAATGAACTCAAGACTTTGGATAAAGAGATCTCACTGACTGAACTTAATGACAAAATCCTAATGTGCTTCCCAAGCACTTGGGACTCAAGGATCTGGCCAATCAAGGATGCCAGAAGTCTGAATGAGATTACAACAGAAGCTCTTTTTGGCAAGCTCAAGTCTTATGAGCTGCTCATTAAGAACAGAGAAGAAGAGCAGAAGGCTGCCTCACCAGCCACAAGAAAAGAAAAGACAATAGCTTTCAAAGCAACTGAAGATCGGCCTGAAGACAAAGTCACAGGCAATGATGAGCTGCTTAGTCTACTGGCTAAAAGATTTTACAAGATGGCCAGAAAGGACTTCAGAAAGAGATCATACAAAGAGCATGATAAGCCAAGGTATGATAAGTCAAATAATAAAGAAATTGTTTGCTTTGGTTGCAGGAAACCAGGCCATATTGTGCCTGACTGTCCAGAAAACAAAAACAAGGACAGAAGGGACAAGAAAGAAAGAAGAAAGGACAAAGACTTCAAGAATAATGGCAATGGCAAACCCTCCTCAAGTAAGAACAAACACACAAGGAAGGGATTTGTTGCTGAATCCTGGAGTGAAACTGAAGAAGAATCAGAAGCTTCATCCAGCTCCAGTGATGATGAAGATGATGCTGAAGAGAAGGAGTTCTGCATGATGGCAATCAATGCCTCTCAACACACTTCAGATGCAGAAGATTCAGAGTCAGACTCAGAGACTCAACTTCAAGAGGACCAGGTAATTAGTTCTTTTGATTTCAATTCTGAGGACTTTAAGTCTGAGTTTAAAGCATTATTGTTTAGACTTACTAAAATCTGAGAAGGAAATTATTTCTCTCAGAAATCAATTATCTGAACATAGTTCCTTAAAATCAGAAAACCTCAAACTCTCTGAGGAGTTGGACTGATGTAGGGAGCAAATAGTTTCATTGAAAAGTGAACTATCAGAGGCCAAAAAGCTTGAAGAATCCCTTAATGGGAGAAGCATCAAGCTAATGGACATCACAAGCACAGTGAACTCTAGATTTAATAGTACACTGGGTTTGGGTGCTTCATCCAGCCAACCTATATATCTAACAACCCCAATTAAGTTTATTTCTGATAAAGGGAAGGGAGTTGTATAGGTAGCTAGGAAAAATTATGATCTACCTAAGAAAACCAAGTTCCAGCAGAAATCGTCGAACGGAGCTCGACGATCGCCGAACGCAGATCGAAGATCTCAGGCAAAATCGTCGAACTCAGGTCGACGATCTCTAATTCCTGAACTCTGCCACAGTCAACCGTCGAACGGAGCTCGACGATCTGACCCAAGATCGTCGAACGCAGCTCAACGATCGCCGAACAGAGATCAGAGCTTTGGAAATTCTTTCAAGGATAAATCAAAATCCAATCCTAGGAGTCCTTCATCCCAAAGCTTTAACCCTTATACTGAATGGAAAATACCTCTATGGAGATATCATCCTGAAGGTTATAAGAGTCAACCTGGGATGTCTGTTATTTCTGAATTTAAAGGTTATCAACCTAGGCCCAAGGTAAACTGGGTCAAAAACAAGTGAATTATTTTATGTGCAGGTGAAGACCTATCCAACATCAAACCAACAATGGTATTTGGATAGTGGGTGCTCTAAGCACATGACAGGAAATAGGGACAACCTCACATCCTTCAAAGCCAAGCTTGGACCCAGAGTCATATTTGGTGATTCAAACTTTGGACAAACTAAAGGATATGGTGCAGTCCAGATTGGGACAGTGACATTCAAGAAGGTAGCTTATGTGGAAGGACTGAAGCACAATTTGATAAGTATCAATCAGCTATGTGATGAAGGCTACCAGGTGACTTTCAGCAAAGTCTTATGCAAGATCAAATCAGAGGACAACACAACTGTGTTGATAGGTAAAAGGAAAGGTAACATCTATTTAGTAGATTTTCTTTCAACAGAAGTAGATATTTGCTTGTTTAATTCTGTTAGTAGACCTAATTTTTTATGGCATAAGAGACTAGGACATTTAAACCTTAGAACCATTGCTAGGCTATCCAAGGACAACCTTGTTAGAGGACTACCTTCTGGCCCCTACAAGAAGGAAGGACTCTGCAGGGCTTGTCAATTAGGCAAGCAAACTAAAAATAGTTTCAAGTCACTTAATAAGAGTGATTCACCTAGGATTTTGTATATGTTACACATGGATCTTTTTGGACCCATTACAGTACAAAGCTTAGGAGGGAAATCTTACACCTTAGTAGTTGTAGATGACTTCTCAAGATTCACATGGGTGTTCTTTTTGAGGAAGAAGTCTGATAACTTTAAGTGTTTGACAGAGTTTCTCAAATGTATACAGATTGAGTTCAATACTCACATAGCCCTGATCAGAAGTGATCATGGGACAGAGTTTGATTCTGTTCTTATGCAAGAGTTCTGTCAGAGTGAAGGGATCAGGAACACTTTCTCAGCTCCTAGAACTCCTCAACAAAATGGGGTAGCTGAAAGGAAAAATAGAACCCTTATTAAATCTGCCACTACATTATTGTCAGATGCTCACCTTCCTCTATCCTTTTGGGCAGAGGCAGTGAACACCTCCAACTATGTGCTGAACAGAAGTTTAATACATAAACTAAAGGGCAAGACTCCCTATGAATTACTCAAAGGGAAGAAACCTAGAGTTGATTATTTTAGAATGTTTGGTTGCATTTGTTATATTCAGAATAATGACAGGAGATATTTAGCAAAATTTCAAGCTAAAGCTGATGAAGGAGTGTTTCTGGGATACTCCATGATCAGTAAGGCTTATAGGGTTTATAATAAATCATCTCTTAAAATTGAAGAATCTGTTCACATATCATTTGATGAATCTAACATGTCTTTCAAGGAGAAGAACACTTCTACCATAGAACATTTGCAGGTACATTCTCTTGATGAAGATTTGAACAGGTTACAGATTACTCAAAAAGAGGAAAGCAGTGAAGATGAAGAAAGCATTCAACATATTGAAGAGAAACAACTTGAAGAGCCAGTTATTGTACCACAAGAGGAAACAACAACACAGGTTGGTGAACAATCAACACCCCCTGTTGATTTAGTAACATCAAGAGATCATCCAATTTCCCAAGTAATTGGAGACATCTCAGCTGGTGTGCAAACTAGAAATCAGGTCAACCAAAACTTGTTGCACACTTGCTTCCTATCTCAAATTGAACCTCAATCCATTCAAGATGCAGAGCAAGATCCACATTGGATCATTGCAATGCAAGAAGAGTTGCATCAATTTGAAAGGAACAAAGTTTGGGAACTAGTGCCAAGGCCTAAGGATCACTCCATTGTTGGAACAAAGTGGGTGTTCAGAAACAAATTGGATGATCAAGGAGTAATTGTAAGGAACAAGGCAAGGCTAGTTGCTCAAGGATACTCTCAAGAAGAAGGCATAGATTATGACCAGACTTTTGCACCAGTTGCAAGATTGGAAGCCATTAGAATCTTCTTAGCTTATGCAGCACACAAAGGCTTCAAGGTATATCAGATGGATGTAAAGAGTGCATTTCTCAATGGAGACATCAAAGAAGAAGTCTATGTCAGACAACCTCCAGGTTTTATCTCTCTAACCCATCCTGATTATGTTTTTAAATTGAACAAAGCATTATATGGTCTCAAGCAAGCTCCTAGAGCATGGTATGAGACCCTAGCATGCTTCCTTCTAGAAAATGAATTTATAAGGGGTAGAGTAGACCAAACTCTTTTCATTATAACACATAAGTCTCATACCCTACTAGTACAGATTTATGTGGATGATATCATTTTTGGTTCTACTGATTCAAATTTGTGTAGAAGGTTCTCCAACCTAATGCATTCTAAATTTGAAATGAGTAGCATGGGTGAGCTATCCTTCTTTCTAGGATTGCAAGTCAAACAACATGCTGAAGGCATATTTATTTCTCAAACCAAGTATGCAAAAGAATTGGTTAAGAAATTTGGTATGTCTGAAGCATCTTGTATGAAAACACCCATGCCTACTAATGCTGTATTGGATGCTGATGAACATGGGAAACCTGTTGATCAGATAACATATAGAGCAATGATTGGCTCTTTACTGTACCTTACAGCTAGTAGACCTGACATAATGTTTACTACATGCATATATACTAGATTCCAAGTAAGCCCTAGAGAGTCACACCTAACATTAGTAAAAAGGATTCTCAGGTATGTAAAAAGTTGTCCAAATCTAGGTCTCTGGTATCCAAAAGATTCAGCATTTGAATTAACTGGATTTTCTAATGCTGATTATGCTTGATGCAGAATTGACAGGAAAAGCACCAGTGGAACTTTTCAGTTTCTTGGTAACAGACTTGTCTCTTGGTTTTGCAAGAAACAAACTTCTGTGTCAACTTCAACTGCTGAAGCTGAATATATGGCTGCAGGCAGTTGTTGTTCACAAATATTGTGGATTCAAAACCAACTCCTAGACTATGGCTACAACTTAGAGAAGTCAAAAATATTTTTTGATAATACCAGTTCTATTTCTATAGCTCAAAATCCAGTCCTCCATAGTAGGACAAAACACATAGAAATTAGGCATCACCTTTTAAGGGATAATGTTGAGAAGAACAAAATTGAACTTCAATATATCCCAACTAATTTGCAAAGGGGAGATATTTTCACCAAACCCTTGGATGAAAAGAAATACACCTTCTTCCTAAATCAGTTAAGAATGTTAGATGGAGGAAGTCTAAAATAATATCCAAGATTTAAAAACTTTAAAAATTGACCAAGACTAGGCAAACATCTTGATTTTTCTAGCGTCTAGAGTGTTTCTGGTCTCTGAACTGTGCTCGACGATTTTCCCCCAGATCGTCGAACGGAGATCGACGCTTTCCGAAATCGTCGACCGGAGTTCAGAGCTTCTCAGTTCGTCTGAACTATCTCTCAGGTCAGCGATCGTCGAACGGCGCTCGACGATTTAGTTATCTGAACTATCGTCGAACGGAGCTCTACGCTCTCCAATATCGTCGAACGGAGATCGACGATGTTGATGACCTTTCAGGTTCCTTTAGAAGCCCCGATCGTCGAACTGAGTTCAACGATCTTTCCTTTTCTGCGTCGAACCCTAATATAAAATTCATTTTTCGGCCTCGTTCTCTCTTTGCGCCTTCGTTCTCTCTGTAAAAGTTCTCTTTCCCTCCAAACTTCTCTACACTTGGTCATTTGTTTGTTGATTTTTGCAGGTAACAATGGCCGTCTCAGTTGCCGTTCTAGCCGCAATGAAGTTTGATGTAGGATTTGATATAGACATGGAGTCTTTCAGCACCAGCGATCAAATCTTCCAAGACATTCTGGAACTGTTCAAGGAACAAAAGCTTGTTACTATCATGTCCACAAGAATCAAATTGGCTGTTGATGAGATCAAGGAGTGGGTCTATACTACCCACAACCAGGACCAAGATACAGTGGTTGGTTCAATTTCTGGAACCCAGGTCCCTCTGACTTCTACTATTCTGACAGATATTTTTGGATTGAATTCTGGAGAGGATTTTGCTGAGTTGTCAGGAGAAGCATTTTCTTATTTACTTGCTAGAATGGGTCATTCTGATGCAAACCCTAGCAAGCTGCTGAAAAAGAACTTAGCTGTGGAATACAGGTTTTTAGCTGATGTAGTGGGAAAGGTTCTGTTGGCCAAGCATTCAGCCCATGATACCATCTCCAGGTATCAGCTGTGCTTGATGGGAGCCATTGTGGATAAGAAATAATTAAACTGGGGAGAGGTCTTCTTTGATCTGATTAAGAAGAAGATCAATAAGAACTTTGTGAATTATGGAAGGATACTAGGTTGTTTCTCCAAAACAGATGTCCTGCCCTGCTTGTATCAAATGGGATGCATATCAATGCCTCTAAGAGTGTAACACCCCCTATCCGTCGCATAGTATATAGCAGTAGGTCCGGCCGGGGCCCGACGCCATATACCATAGACAGACCGGGTGGTTACTCATGGAAATCATCCAACCAATCACAACGTCCTACACAGAGCATTCTAGCGGAAGCAGTTTAATAAGAGTTGCAAATAAGAACCCAGCACTAAAGCATGAATGTCCACTAATACCAAATAGGAATGTTACAAAATACACCAGTACAAGCCTTAAGGCCTTACAAAAATTGTTCACTTCATATTACATGTTTTACAAACCACGGCACGCAGGCCGGTCACACATGAATAAAGCAGTAAACACTTCCAATTGGGCCTTCGAGGGCCGGCTTCGCAAAAAGGGCTTTAGCCCGCTATTGACCGCTTGGTCCCGCAGCACCTGCAAGCAACAAACCAGCGCACGGTGGCAAAACAAGGCAACGGTGAGCAATGCTGACCAATTTATAATGATCCCGCACCCAACTCGGGGAGGCGATGCTCCTTCCCTGCATTTCATTAGCATAAGCGAGCAATATATAACAATATTCATTTCATCATAGACGTTGTGATGAATTGTAAATATACGTATTTTTGTGCACATTAATTTATTCATTTTCTTTTATTTTCGTCGTTTTTACTTATTTTTGTTCAATAAAATGTTCTTATTCTTGTAAATTTTCTCCTAACTTGTTTTATTTTATTTTGCAGAAAAATTCCAAAATCTGCCAAAAATTGGGAAGTACACGCCCGTGACACATTGGTCACGCCCGTGACCGGGCCGTGACTGTGCATTTCCCGTGAAATCGGAAAATTTCTGAAGAAAAAGCTTGACACGCCTGGGGTCACGCCCGTGTCACCCGA
Organism: Platanthera guangdongensis; assembly: GCA_039583875.1. Lineage (NCBI taxonomy): Eukaryota > Viridiplantae > Streptophyta > Magnoliopsida > Asparagales > Orchidaceae > Platanthera > Platanthera guangdongensis. Next base: position 169,066,952 of record CM077158.1, on the reverse strand, counting down.
CACGGGGCGTGACTCAAGCCCGTGTCCTCTCCTCTCGACGAATTCCTCTCGACGATCGTTGAGTGTCGACACCAACTGTCACGCCCAGTGTCACGCCCGTGACCTGGGGCGTGACTCAATTTCCGCTCGACGATTTCGACTCGACACTTTCCGCTCGACATTCGTCGAGTGTCGACACCAACTGTCACGCCCAGTGTCACGCCCGTGACCTGGGGCGTGACCTTTCCAGCTAGCCCGACAAGATGCTGCCGAAGACTTTCGGCGCAACCCGCGCCCGGTTCTACCTCCCCGACACGCCCAGAGTCACGCCCGTGACCTGGGGCGTGACTGCTGCGAACTCAGCCCGAAGTCAACTTTCCCGTCCAATCGACAGCCGCCTTCATGAATAGTACTGTCACGCCCCCCCTACACGCCCGTGACCGAGGGCGTGTACTTAGAAATTTTTTCCTATAAATAGCCCATTTCTGTAAGGTCCAAGGGTTCAGATTTTTGGGCCAATTTAGTGTCTTTTTGTGGGCTGCATCCGTGATTTCTAAGGCTATGTAAGGAGATTTCTCCCTTTTTTATTTCAATTCTTGTTTTGCTTTAGCTTTAGCCCTTTGTAATAGCTTGTAATAGTTTCATTTTAATCAATAAAATGTTAAATTTCCTCTTCATATATGGTTTTGGAATGAACACTTGTGCCCACTTTCCTTCTCTTTTTTATTCTTAGTTTCATCTTTGTTCTTCATTTATGAAAAGTGTGTGTGTGTGTATGAGTGTAACATGCTTACTTTACATGTTTTTTTTACTTGTTTTCATGCTTAGGGATGATAGGTTTTCCTCTTTACATGCCTTTAATTTTTCTCAAGTTAGGTTTTGTTTGAAATTCATGAAATGATGAATTAGGTTTTTCTTTTTTTTCTTGTCTTCTTTTAATTTCTTCAACATCTTCACTCTTATGAATGTGAAAGAGTTACTAAAGTTTCTTTTGTTTTTTTTTACTTAGCTTTATTTTAGGATGAAAACCTTTTTTCTTCTTTCTCTTTTATTTCAACTTTTTTTGCTCTTTTATGAAATCCTAGGAATGAAAATGTTGAAATTTTAATTTTCCAAAAACTTTGGTTTTTAATTTGTTTTGAAAAACTTTTGTCTTCTAAAAATTGTAATTTCTTCTTTTTATTTGTTTTTGGCAAAACCTAAGCATGAAAAAGTTAAAATTTTAATTTTTAGGTAACTTTCATTTTGCTTTTTATTTGTGTGTGTGAGTGTATGAGCCTAAATTTCCTTTTGTTCTTCTTAATCTTCATGAAGTGTGTGTGAGTGTAGGTGTATAACTTTTATGCTTTGATTCAAATTGTGTAGAGTGTGTGAGTGTAGGTGTTAAATTTTAATGCTTTCTTTTAATTGCTTTCTTTTAATTATGTAGAGTGTGTGAGTGTAGGTGTATAGCTTTTATGTTTTGTTCAATTTTGTAGAGTGTGTGAGTGTAAGTGTTAGCTTTATTGCTTTCTTGAATTTCTTATGGAGTGTGTGTGTCTGTGTGTATTTATTTCCGCCTACTCGTTAAGAGTTAAATGGCGCACCGTTTTCATTTTCAGTCCTACTCGTTTGAGTAGGACTTGTAATTTTTCTTTCTTTATTTTTCCGCCTACTCACTTGAGTTAAATGGCCGGACTTTATAGCCCTGTAATCGCATTTATTTTCTCCTACTCATTTGAGTAGGACTCGCTTTCATTTCAGTCCTACTCGTTTGAGTAGGACTTGCAATTTTCAGCTTTTATTTACAGCCCCCACTCGTTTGAGTTGGACTCGCAAATTTGAAATATGCAATTTTATTTTATTTGTAACTTAGTTTCTGTTTAATTTATAATTTGGAGTGTGCGTGAGTTCTCGTTTTAGTTAACTTTTTAGCTTTCTAAATGTTGTTATATTTCTTGTGTCCCTTTCTTATAAACGTTTAGTGTTTAATTTCGAACTCGCGCCTCACTAAATTATAAGCCGTCCCCATACCGATGTGTGGCTAGTCGCTATTAGCCTCGGCATCGAAGAGCATTGGGACATTTGAAATGATTTATAATAATTAAAGCTCTTTATTTTCATTTTAATTTAAGCACTTAGGGTTTACCCCGGGATTACGACGCGTAGGATCACATAATCGATGTGTGGGCCCTATTTCCGTAGTCCATATGCTAGCTAGCCGAGAGGCCGTGCATATGGACCGATCACCCCTGGGTAAATAGAGTTGCGTGCATACCCTCGAGAGAGGACTAGCGTAATTCTACCGGATTGGGTTCCCCACCCAATAGCGGGGTTCTTAGCGTAAAGCGGGCGTTAAGAGGAATCCTTCGTCGGACTAACGTTCGGTCGAATAGTCTTAACGTTCAGGTGAGCAATATTCCTAGAGATAAGTGCGCTCACATTTGTGGAACCTCCACGGCCAAGTTGCCTTATTATTAATTTGAAAATTAAGTCTTTTTATTATTAAAAATTGTTTTAGTCTTAATCTGATTCGATGCCGAGCGTTAACCCTTCATCGAATATTTTCTAAATCGTTTTTCGCTCCTTTGCTTTTCCGTCTTTTATTAAGTAAAAAAAAATCCACCTTACTTTCAGTAAAATAATAGTCCTCCCGGAGGAGTAAGAATAGTCAACGCGACCCCGAGAACAATACGACCTCGGTATTCCCCCGAATATCGAGTACTACTTGCGATAGGTGCACTTGCCTCTATTAGCACGCCCGCGGCGGTCGACTCACTGAACCAACCACAGTAAGAGTCTGTTCGCGGGCGCATCAAGTTTTTGGCGCCGTTGCCGGGGAGTCTCTTTTCGAGTTGCTATTTCGAATTCCGGAGTCTATTAATTTTACTTATTTTCTATAAAAAAAAACTAAAAACTTTATTTTAAAACAAAAAAAAGAGTTTATTTTTTTTTATTTTTGTTTGGGTGTATGACCCGAGGACAACTCTCAGAGTCTGAAGATTTGGACTTCGACCCTGAGATCGAACGCTCTCTTGCGCGTATCCGATCTCAACGCCGAAATCCTTCTTTAGATCCCGAGGAATCTATCGGAGAACCTACTGTTGTACTTATGGTCGCGCCTAACCTTCCCCCGGCGGCCGAGCGTACTATGTCCTATTACGCCCGGCCTAACCTGGATGATTCTGGGTCGAGTATTGTTCGCCCTGCGGTGGAGAATAATAATTTTGAAATAAAGTCGAGTGTCATTCAAATGGTCCAAAACGCCGTGCAGTTCGATGGAATGCCGGATGAGGACCCGAATGTCCACTTGTCTAATTTCTTGGAGATATGCGACACCTTCAAGATTAATGGCGTCACTGATGACGTCATTCGTTTGCGCTTATTTCCTTTTTCCCTTAAGTCCAAAGCCAAGGCGTGGTTGAATGCCCTCCCGCGAGGATGTATCACCACGTGGACTGAGTTGACGGAACGGTTCCTAACGAAGTACTTTCCGCCCGCAAAAACTGCAAAGTTGCGGGCAGACATTTCTTCGTTTGTGCAGAACGATCCTGAGTCTCTATACGAGACTTGGGAACGGTTTAAGGAATTCCTCCGCCGTTGCCCGCACCACGCGCTGCCAACGTGGTTGCAAGTTCAAATTTTTTATAATGGGCTGAATTTTCAGACGCGTCAAATGATTGACGCGGCTGCCGGGGGTACGCTTAACAACAAAACCCCTGAGGCCGCCCAGGCTTTATTCGAAGAGATGGCTATGAACGCCTATCAATGGAACGTCCCGCGGGGACGGCCAAAGCCGGCGGCTGGTCTTTTTGAAGTGGATGTCACTGCTCTCTTGACCCTTCAAGTTGAAAGGTTAACAAAGCAGGTGGCGGAGATGTCTGCTGCCTCCTCCACTCCGCCTTGTTTTTTTCCCCCTAACGTCTGCGTGGCTGAAGAGTTCGTGGACTTCATGGGAAATTCGGGTCGTCCTCCCTTCAACCCCAACAACAACCCTTATAGTAATAACTATAACCCGGGTTGGAGGAATCACCCCAACTTCTCGTGGAGCAACCCGAATAATGCTCAGCGTCCCCCTATTTCTTTTGCGCCCGGATTTCTTCCTCCTCCTCCTCTTCCGAAACCCTCCCCGATGGAGGAAAATTTTTCGAAGTATATTGCGTCCAACGAGTCAAATATCCGGAACATCACCGGATCGCTAAAAACACTCGAACAACAGGTTGGATAGCTGACGAGGATGATGTCCGAGCGCTCGCTCGGGGCACTGCCGGGAAACACGGAGCCTAATCCGCGGGAGAACGCCAACGCTATAACCCTCCGTAGCGGAAAGGAGGTGGTCGATCCAAAACGGACCGACCCTCAGGTACATATTTCACCTCCGACCCCTCTTCCCCTTTCTTCGCTTACGCCGCCTTTACCTATTATAAAAGAAAATTTTATTTTAAACAAGGCTCTTCCGTATCCGCATAAGTTAGAAAACGAGCGTAAGGACGCGCAATATGAAAAATTTATTTTATTATTAAAACAAATTCACATTAATGTTCCTTTTTGCGAGGCTATCTCGCAAATGCCCAAATATGCGAAATTTTTAAAAGAACTACTTTCTAATAAACGCAAATTAGAGGATATTTCGCATGTATCTCTCAACGCTGTCTGCTCGGCGGCCCTTACTAATAAATTGCCCGCAAAACAAAACGACCCGGGACGGTTTTCCATCCCGTGCCTTTTTGGCGATATATTAGTAAAGTACGCCTTAGCTGATTTAGGGGCTAGCATTAATCTGATGCCGTTCTCGCTCTTTTCGCGTTTAGGTTTGGGTACTCCTAGTCCTACGAATATGCGCATCCAATTAGCGGATCGCTCGGTTAAGTTCCCTATCGGGGTAGTGGAGGACGTCCTTGTCCGAGTCGACAAGTTTACCTTTCCGGTAGACTTCGTCATCTTAGATATCGAGGAGGACGCCGAGGTACCAATAATACTCGGTCGCCCTTTTCTCGCCACCTCCCGCGCACTAATAGATGTTAGTAATGGTAGCCTTCTCCTCCGAGTAGGCGATGACCAAGTTACTTTCTCTATTAATCCCTCGATGGACAATTTGTCATCGAGCGACGATTTCTGCTATTCTTTAGATACCTTTTTCGGAGATCGTTCTTCTCCCATTTTCGAGTCCGTATTTTTAAACGACGATATTTATGCGCTCGAAAATTTTAACTGCGATGAGGATACGTCTATAGACTTGCCTTTCGAACCAATTGGTAAGAAAGACATAGGCATTAAAACCTCCCTAGAAGAACCGCCCATCCTAGACCTCAAACCTTTACCCGCCTCGCTCAAGTACGCTTTTTTGGGAAAAGGTGATACGCTCCCCGTTATCATTTCTTCGGACTTGAGTGATTCGGAGACTTCCGATCTATTGGAAGTTTTATTTAAACATCGCCACGCAATTGCGTGGCAAATCTCTGACCTAAAGGGGATTAGCCCCTCCTTTTGCACCCATAAGATTTTCCTTAACGATAATTGCCGCAAAACGATTCAGCCGCAGCGTCGTCTTAACCCAAACATGAAAGACGTCGTTAAAGCCGAAATCATTAAGTTATTAGATGCGGGGATTATCTACCCTATTTCGGACAGTGCATGGGTTAGTCCCGTGCATGTCGTGCCCAAGAAGGGCTGTCTTACCGTAGTGGCGAATGAGCATAACGAGCTTGTCCCAACTCGTACTGTTACGGGTTGGCGAGTGTGCATCGACTATAGGAAACTTAATGACGCCACCCGCAAGGACCATTTCCCTCTGCCATTTCTAGACCAGATTTTAGAGCGTTTATCCGGTCATCCGTATTATTGTTTTCTTGATGGTTTATCGGGGTTTTTCCAAATCCCCATTTCCCCCGATGATCAAGAGAAAACAACTTTTACTTGCCCGTTCGGCACCTTCGCATATCGAAGAATGCCATTTGGACTCTACAACGCGCCAGCTACATTCCAAAGATGTATGCTAGCGATCTTTGGCGAGCTAGTAGAAGACATTATGGAAGTCTTTATGGATGACTTCTCTGTTTTCGGACGCTCTTTTCCCGATTGCCTTCACAATTTAGATCGTGTCCTTCAACGGTGCGAGGACACAAGCCTTGTTTTAAATTGGGAAAAATGCAACTTTATGGTTCGAGGAGGTTTGGTCCTCGGCCATATGATTTCGTCTAAGGGGATAGAGGTGGATAAGGCCAAGATAGAAATTATAGAAAAACTTCCGCATCCAACAAACGTAAAATCTATTAGGAGTTTCTTAGGCCATGCGGGCTTTTATCGACGCTTCATTCAAGATTTTTCAAAAATAACAAAGCCGCTAACTCACCTCTTGGAAAAGGAATCACGTTTCATCTTTAGTAGCGAATGCGAGTCCGCCTTTAATTTGATAAAACAAAAACTTATCACTTCACCAATTTTAGTGGCCCCTAATTGGTCCCTTCCGTTCGAAATAATGTGCGACGCTAGTGATATTGCCCTAGGTGCCGTTCTTGGCCAACGCGTAGAAAAACATTTTCATCATATTTATTACGCTAGCAAGACGCTCACTTCCGCACAAGTAAATTACACGACAACGGAAAAGGAACTCTTAGCCGTCGTTTTCGCTTTCGATAAGTTTCGCTCGTATATAACGTTATCTAAAGTTATCGTTTTTACCGATCACTCCGCGCTTAAATATTTATTAGCTAAAAATGATGCGAAGCCCCGCCTTCTTCGATGGATTCTCCTCCTACAAGAGTTTGATTTGGAGATCCGAGATAAGCGGGGAGCGAAAAATCTAGCGGCAGACCACCTCTCCCGCTTTAGAAAATCCGGGTGCGGAAGCGCTCGTCGAATCTGAAATAAATGACAGATTCCCCGAGGAACGCCTTCTTGTCCATTAATAAATCTTCGTCATCTTCGCCTTGGTTCGCAGATTTTGCAAATTTCTTAGTAGCGCGGGTCCTTCCAAAAGAATTTTCCAGTCATCAAAAGAAGAAATTCTTTTCTGACTTGAAAAATTTCTTTTGGGAGGACCCATTTCTTTTTCGTATCTGCGCGGACCAAGCGGTCCGAAGATGCGTTGCGGGTGTGGAGTGCTTACAAATTCTTAAGCACTGCCACGAGGGTCCAGCCGGTGGGCATTATCAAGCCAACCGGACCGCTCGGAAGGCGCTAGAGGCGGGCTACTTTTGGCCCACTCTCTTCAAAGACGCGCATAATTTTGTGCGCGCATGCGATAGCTGTCAGCGGTCGGGTAACATCTCTCGTCGCGACGAGATGCCCCAAAACATGTTTTTAGAGTGCGAAGTCTTCGATTTGTGGGGCATAGATTTTGTTGGCCCCCTACCTCCGTCTTTCAAAAATATGTATATTTTAGTGGCGGTCGACTACGTATCGAGGTGGGCGGAAGCGCAAGCTCTCCCCACCAACGATGCGCGAGTCGTCGTTACATTTCTTAAAAAATTATTTTCTCGCTTCGGCACGCCTCGCGCAATTGTTAGTGATAGGGGAACGCATTTCTGTAACGCTCTTATGGCTAAGACGTTAGCTAAATACGGAGTCACGCACAAGCTTGCCACCCCCTACCACCCGCAAACAAGTGGCCAAGTCGAGGTAGTAAATCGAGAGATTAAGCGAATTTTAGAAAAAACCGTTTCGCTAAATAGGAAAGATTGGTCCGTTAAACTCGACGATGCGTTGTGGGCGTATCGGACGGCATACAAAACCGCAATTGGTTGTACGCCGTTCCGGTTAGTCTACGGCAAAGCGTGCCATTTACCCGTAGAATTAGAACATCGCGCACTTTGGGCTTTAAAACTCTTAAACCTCGACTCCAACTTAGCCGCTCAGAATAGAAAACTGCAACTAAACGAGCTCGATGAATGGCGTGCGAACGCTTACGAGAGCAATAAATTCTATAAGGAGCGCTCTAAGTTATATCACGATCGACATTTAAAGTCCCCAAAAATATTTTCTCCGGGCGATCTTGTCCTTCTTTATAATTCACGCCTTAAGCTTTTTCCAGGTAAACTAAAATCTAGATGGTCCGGTCCCTTCTTAGTTGAAGAAGTCTTTCCATATGGGACCGTACTCGTCTCCTACCCGGAAAGAGGTTCGTTTAAAGTAAACGGTCATCGGCTTAAGTTATACATCGCGGGCGACCCAGTGATCGAGCATTACGAAACCATAACCCTCCTAGATTTATAAATCCGCCAAAATAAGACAAGCTACACGACTATAAACAAAGCGCTCCTGGGAGGCACCCCTCGCTTATCTTTTTCGCCCTTTCCTCATTACCTTTGCTGCTTTTTCTAATAAACGCAGGGTTTCTGATCGGCCTCCACCTACGCGTTTCAGGGAAGCTTCTACCCCCTTCCCTTTCTTTTCTTTGTACATATTGTCTTTCCTTTCTGTTCTGCATACTTACGATACAACATTGGGGACAATGTTGGACTTAAGTATGGGGGTGATTTCGTACTTTACTTTCTGCACTCCAATTTTTCTGCATTTCAAAAAATACAAAAAAAATACATATAACAACAAAACAAAAACAAAAAAAACATTTTAAAAACATCTTAAAATGAAACAAAAAAAATTTTAAATGAAAAAAAAATTCCAAAAAAAAATGATGCGAAATTTTGTTCTCTTTCTTTTTTCCAAAAAACTCAAAAACAACAAAAAACTTTTATTTAGTTTCACTTTGTACATATTTTTTCGTACATACTCTTTTCTCTCTCCTTCTTGTACAAACCTTTTTTTTCCCATATTTTTGTACATAAATGAAAATTCTCTTAAAAACTATATAAAAAAAAGATAATAGTTCAAAAAAAACCCTTAAAAAAAATTGAGAAAATCAAAAATACAAAAAAAGATAATAAATGAAAAACAAACAAAAAAAAATGATAACAAAATCTATAAAAAACAAAAATAAAAAAAAATGTTTTGAAATAAATAAATTAAATATTCCATACTTAACTTTTCTGCTATCCAAAAATTCTGTTCTGAGTTTATTTATATGTGAATACTATTAATTCTCTGTTTGCTACCCGTTTGTTAATTATTGATTGAAACATTTAAATAGCCGGGGTTAAGTTTTAAAGAATTCTTTATGCTTTGTTAAAACTAGCGAACTCGTTTTAGGCACTACTTCTAATTTTTCATTAATAGGAGCACGTATATTATGTTAGGAAATAACGACTATAGAATTCAATTATACTTACTTTTAGCTTTCTGAAAAAAATTGGAACGTACAAATTATTAAGGTTGCTCTCAAAAATTTTTAGGATTACAATCTAGTTTTCCTTTCTCCCCTAATTTTTCATGACCTACTTGGCATGAAAAATTTTATCCTTAAAATATCCTATGTCAATGGGAATAAGATTTCGTTCCGTAAACATAGGCACCCAATAATTTAAAAAGATTATATATGGAGTAAGAGGATAAAATTCATTACTCCTACAAATATACATTGGGTTAATTTTATTATTATGAAGTTGAAAAACAAAAATCATATTAGGAAAATAAGATTTCGTTTTCCTAATAATCCAAAAGAAAAAAAAATGGAGGTTCGAGAAAAAATTACCTCACCTCAAATTTCAAAACCCTCTTCATAAACCCACTACCCCCTTAGCCAATTACACGATTATAGAATTAATTCAAAAATCTTTTTGAGAGCATAATTAGTAAATTGTATTATTTCTAGTAGCACTCGTATAAGCTAGAGTTCTTATAATTCCAAACTATTTTCGTTAATCTAACCATTACAAATGTTGCCTTCTATTTGATTACATCAAGAAGTCTTTTGGCCAAAACTTTTGCGCTATTTAAATCATCTACATAATTTTAGGACTTAACTCTTACACCCCGTATATTTATTTTGATCTCTCTTATAATTGATTAAGCGATAGCTAAAACTTAGAGTTTTTTTTATTCCTTATAGATTCACCTCAAACTTTTGCTCTGGAATAGCAAAAGCCTAAGTATGGGGGTATTTGATGAATTGTAAATATACGTATTTTTGTGCACATTAATTAAGTCATTTTCTTTTTTTTCGTCGTTTTTACTTATTTTTGTTCAATAAAATGTTCCTATTCTTGTAAATTTTCTCCTAACTTGTTTTATTTTATTTTGCAGAAAAATTCCAAAATCTGCCAAAATTTGGGAAGTACACGCCCGTGACACATTGGTCACGCCCGTGACCGGGCCGTGACTGTGCATTTCCCGTGAAATCGGAAAATTTCTGAAGAAAAAGCTTGACACGCCTGGGGTCACGCCCGTGTCACCCGACACGGGGCGTGACTCAAGCCTGTGTCCTCTCCTCTCGACGAATTCCTCTCGACGATCGTCGAGTGTCGACACCAACTGTCACGCCCAGTGTCACGCCCGTGACCTGGGGCGTGACTCAATTTCCGCTCGACGATTTCGACTCGACACTTTCCGCTCGACATTCGTCGAGTGTCGACACCAACTGTCACGCCCAGTGTCACGCCCGTGACCTGGGGCGTGACCTTTCCAGCTAGCCCGACAAGATGCTGTCGATGACTTTCGGCGCAACCCGCGCCCGGTTCTACCTCCCCGATACGCCCAGAGTCACGCCCGTGACCTGGGGCGTGACTGCTGCGAACTCAGCCCGAAGTCAACTTTCCCGTCCAATCGCCAGCCGCCTTCATGAATAGTACTGTCACGCCCCCCCTACACGCCCGTGACCGAGGGCGTGTACTTAGAAATTTTTTCCTATAAATAGCCCAGTTCTGTAAGGTCTAAGGGTTCAGATTTTTGGGCCAATTTAGTGTCTTTTTGTGGGCTGCATCCGTGATTTCTAAGGCTATGTAAGGAGATTTCTCCCTTTTTTATTTCAATTCTTGTTTTGCTTTAGCTTTAGCCCTTTGTAATAGCTTGTAATAGTTTCATTTTAATCAATAAAATGTTAAATTTCCTCTTCATATATGGTTTTGGAATGAACACTTGTGCCCACTTTCCTTCTCTTTTTTATTCTTAGTTTCATCTTTGTTCTTCATTTATGAAAAGTGTGTGTGTGTGTATGAGTGTAACATGCTTACTTTACATGTTTTTTTTTTACTTGTTTTCATGCTTAGGGATGATAGGTTTTCCTCTTTACATGCCTTTAATTTTTCTCAAGTTAGGTTTTGTTTGAAATTCATGAAATGATGAATTAGGTTTTCCTTTTTTTTCTTGTCTTCTTTTAATTTCTTCAACATCTTCACTCTTATGAATGTGTAAAAGAGTTACTAAAGTTTCTTTTGTTTTTTTTTTACTTAGCTTTATTTTAGGATGAAAACCTTTTTTCTTCTTTCTCTTATATTTCAACTTTTTTTGCTCTTTTATGAAATCCTAGGAATGAAAATGTTGAAATTTTAATTTTCCAAAAACTTTGGTTTTTAATTTGTTTTGAAAAACGTTTGTCTTCTAAAAATTGTAATTTCTTCTTTTTATTTGTTTTTGGCAAAACCTAAGCATGAAAAAGTTAAAATTTAAATTTTTAGGTAACTTTCATTTTGCTTTTTATTTGTGTGTGTGAGTGTATGAGCCTAAATTTCCTTTTGTTCTTCTTAATCTTCATGAAGTGTGTGTGAGTGTAGGTGTATAACTTTTATGCTTTGATTCAAATTGTGTAGAGTGTGTGAGTGTAGGTGTTAAATTTTAATGCTTTCTTTTAATTGCTTTCTTTTAATTATGTAGAGTGTGTGAGTGTAGGTGTATAGCTTTTATGTTTTGTTCAATTTTGTAGAGTGTGTGAGTGTAAGTGTTAGCTTTATTGCTTTCTTGAATTTCTTATGGAGTGTGTGTGTCTGTGTATATTTATTTCCGCCTACTCGTTAAGAGTTAAATGGCGCACCGTTTTCATTTTCAGTCCTACTCGTTTGAGTAGGACTTGTAATTTTTCTTTCTTTATTTTTCCGCCTACTCACTTGAGTTAAATGGCCGGACTTTATAGCCATGTAATCGCATTTATTTTCTCCTACTCATTTGAGTAGGACTCGCTTTCATTTCAGTCCTACTCGTTTGAGTAGGACTTGCAATTTTCAGCTTTTATTTACCGCCCCCACTCGTTTGAGTGGGACTCGCAAATTTGAAATATGCAATTTTCTTTTATTTGTAACTTAGTTTCTGTTTAATTTATAATTTGGAGTGTGCGTGAATTCTCGTTTTAGTTAACTTTTTAGCTTTCTAAATGTTGTTATTTTTCTTGTGTCCCTTTCTTATAAACGTTTAGTGTTTAATTTCGAACTCGCGCCTCACTAAATTATAAGCCGTCCCCATACCGATGTGTGGCTAATCGCTATTAGCCTCGGCATCGAAGAGCATTGGGACATTTGAAATGATTTATAATAATTAAAGCTCTTTATTTTCATTTTAATTTAAGCACTTAGGGTTTACCCCGGGATTACGACGCGTAGGATCACATAATCGATGTGTGGGCCCTATTTCCGTAGTCCATATGCTAGCTAGCCGAGAGGCCGTGCATATGGACCGATCACCCCTGGGTAAATAGAGTTGCGTGCATACCCTCGAGAGAGGACTAGCGTAATTCTACCGGATTGGGTTCCCCACCCAATAGCGGGGTTCTTAGCGTAAAGCGGGCGTTAAGAGGAATCCTTCGTCGGACTAACGTTCGGTCGAATAGTCTTAACGTTCAGGTGAGCAATATTCCTAGAGATAAGTGCGCTCACATTTGTGGAACCTCCACGGCCAAGTTGCCTTATTATTAATTTGAAAATTAAGTCTTTTTATTATTAAAAATTGTTTTAGTATTAATCTGATTCGATGCCGAGCGTTAACCCTTCATCGAATATTTTCTAAATCGTTTTTCGCTCCTTTGCTTTTCCGTCTTTTATTAAGTAAAAAAAAATCCACCTTACTTTCAGTAAAATAATAGTCCTCCCGGAGGAGTAAGAATAGTCAACGCGACCCCGAGAACAATACGACCTCGGTATTCCCCCGAATATCGAGTACTACTTGCGATAGGTGCACTTGCCTCTATTAGCACGCCCGCGGCGGTCGACTCACCGAACCAACCACAGTAAGAGTCTGTTCGCGGGCGCATCACGTTGGCTCGCACGGCCACACGCCCCGTGCTCTCAGGGCACATTCTCGGTGAACCGGTCGATGTCACGTCAATTAAAGCCATAGACATTCCGGACTCACCACCGCCACTTTGACGGCCAAACCTATGAGCATTTTGTCTTCCCGGCGTGGGTCACGACAGTTTAAGCCATAGACCGCCGAAGACTCTCATCTATGCCAACGGCAAGTGCCACGTAACTTTAGGTCTCTTTAGCCCGAACGACATAGAAGTGGGTACGGTTCCATCTAACCCGTGCTCACGTCGCAACGACAATTTAAGCCATTTGCGCGGGTCAAACTTCTCCCGAGTCCCATTTCCATCACAATTCACATAACCCGGTTATGTTCAAGTTGGCTCTCAGGCCACCAAGTTGTCAAGATCACGTATCCGCCCAGTTTTCCGGGTGCACCTTTGGGTTAATCCCCAAGGCTCCCTATTGCAATCTACCGTGTAGAAAACCCGAAAAACAACCAATAGCACGGAGGCTTCTCCGTCATTTATGCAATGCAACATCACCGATCCAGACCAACATGTCCGGATAGGCTTCACACATCATGCCTATGTCCGTTCTCGCTTACGGACTCTAAACAACGGGGACTTCACATATCTACCTGAAGGAACGCCTCCAACTCTCCGCAAACTCGCGAGAGCGGGCTTCCTATGCAAAGAAGGAGAGCTACTCATGCTCAAGAAGAGAATCGTTACCCTAGCGTTCCTATTTGGCGCCATGGAAAAGTAAGCGGATGAAAAGCACCGCACTAGCTTTGCCTCCGTAGATCCGGAGTCGGCTCGCGATTTGGAGCTTCGAAGCTCCTCTAATGGCCGGATCTAGCTCCTTCTTCCTTCCTTGGCTCTCCTCTCTCTCTAAGCTTTTAGAAAGATAATAACTTATGAAAAGTGAGGGTTTCTGATAAAACGTTTGCAGTCAATTTTATTAGGATATTTTCGGGGTTTTTAAGCCAATCATGTCTTGTAAAGTACTTGTTTTGATTCCCCTTTGTATATATTTTTGTCGCTAATGCATTTTTTCTGCTTTTTGCAGGTTTTCACGGCTTTCAGCCGAAGTTTGCTGTGACACGCCCCAAGGTCACGCCCTACCAGGGCGTGTACCTAGGGCGTGTACCCAGAGGAATGAAGCAATTGGTCCGAAACTGCATTCCATGGAAACTTAGTGTACACGCCCTCGGTCACGCCCGTGTCACACCCGACACGGGCGTGTACTAGAGGCGTGTCCCCAGGTTCCGAGGAATCGCCGCAGCGCGCTCGTTTTTCCCGCTCCACCGTCGCACCGAAAGTGTCACGCCCCAGGGTCACGCCTGACCCGGGCGTGACATATGGGCGTGTACTTCAGCAATTCCGCCCGTCACCTCCAGCATTCAATTTCAGCCCGAAGAAGTCACGCCGCAAAGAACACGCCCCAGGGTCACGCCCTACCAGGGCGTGACCAGTGGGCGTGTACCGCAACAAGTCCGTCAGAATTCAATTCCTGCCCGAAAAAGTCGCGCCGAATGTGTCACGCCCCAGGGTCACGCCCGACCAGGGCGTGACAGGGGGGCGTGACCCGACCCGAAAAAATTCTATAAATAGAGCCCAACTCCAGGGGTTTTAGGACAACTTTTACTTTGAGAGGGGAGGTTCTGTCCTTTGTTTTTCTGAACTTTTAAGCATGTATTTTCATTTCTAGTTCGTAGCTCTAGTTTTATGCTTTCCCTGTATTAGCTCCTAGCTTCTTTCTGTAGTATGATGCTAATGATAGTGTAGTTTACTTTTCATGTTCTTGTAATCTCTGGTTTTCAAGCTGTAAGGTCGCTGTTTCTCTAAATAAAAAGTGTTGTTTTCTTTTTTCGTTCCTGCTCTGTTTTCAGTATTTTTCTTCTACTCATCCCCTTCTTCCACCTCACCATGATTAACTAATCCTCCATGTACTCGATCTAATTGATCCGAGGTTCGAGTGATTAGGTTATGATGCTTTGAATCTTACCTTTTCTTTTTAGGGTTTAGCTTTGAATTACTCTTGATTTATCACGGGTTGGAGGTATATTATCGATATATACTCTCCACCTTTGCTTTCATTCTGGGTTAGCCGAGAGGCCAAAAGTTTGAAATGAGCACTCAAGAGTAAAGGGAGTTGTTCGCACCCCTCGAGAGAGGCAGACGATCAAATCTCCCGGATTGGAGTAAAATCCATTAGAGGGGTTCACCGCGTAAAGCGAGTTTTAGGCCTCCGATTTAGGCGAAAGTCGGTCGGACCTTCCTAAACTCAGTTAGGCACGGCCTTCGAGAGAAGCGTGTCAATATTCATGGAACCTCCACGGTCAAAGACCTTTACCCTAATTAGCTTAGGTTTAGTTATCGTATTTTTCTAATCACTCTTGCCGAGGTGATTTCTGATCGAGTGCATTTTCCCTTCATCGTTACTAAGCTTAAGTTAATCGCTCTCTTTATCTTTTCATACAAGTAGTTCTCTTCTTTTAGTACATTTAGCCAAGCCTTATTTTGCCGTCGATAAAATAATAGATTTCGTGTGAGTAAGCTTACTCAACTGTTCCCGGATTTCAATACGACACTTGTGTCCCCTAGCTGCATTTCGATAGGTATACTTGCCTTGATGAATTGTTAGTTTGGTATTTTCTCTTTGCAGATATCTCAGAGACAATCAAGTTTTTGGCGCCGTTGCCGGGGAAGCAACGCTTGTTGATAAATTGAAAACGCGAATATATTAATTTTATCACTTCTCTTTCTCAGCCTCCTTCTTAATTTTTTTCCGCCTACTCACTTGAGTCAAATGGCTGGATTTTGTTAAGTGTGCGTATTTTTAATTTTTCCGCCTACTCACTTGAGTTAATTGGCTGGTTTTATTTCAAGCAAGTGTGCGTATTTTATTTTTCCGCCTACTCACTTGAGTTAATTGGCTGGTTTATTTCAAGCAAGTGTGCGTATGTTATTTTTCCGCCTACTCACTTGAGTTAATTGGCAGGCTTTATTTCAGTAGAGTGTGTTTACTTTCTGTCGAGTGGGTGTGTTTTAATTTTCTGACGAGTGCGTGAGTATAGCTTTTCATTTCCGCCTACTCGCACAGAGATAAGTGGCTGGATTTTAATTACCGCATTCGTAATAGAAACCCACATCACAAAATTTTCTACACCACCTAACTCTCTCGAAAAGGGCAAAGTGGCTCTAAATGCCACTATCTTGTCTAGTACCTTGCGAACCCTTCACCGGGTAGCCCTTGGGAAGTTCGGGAGTTAAAATATAAAAAAATCTATTTCAAAAAAATTTTTCCAACTTCATTAGCTTTTTTTTACTTTTTAGTCTTGCTTCTCCTCTTTTCTTCTAGTGTATGACCCGCGGTAGTCCGTCGGTTACTTTGGACCTGGACCACGAAATTGAGCGTACTCTTCGGAGAAGATCGCGATTTCAAGGCCCTACTACCCAAGTGCCGGTTGAGGATTCCGAGTCATTTTCTACCTTAAGAATGGCAGAACCCAACGTGGAGGAAGTCGTGCAAAGGCCTATGTCCTATTATGCACGACCAAATCTCGAGGGTACAGAAACGAGTATAGTTCGCCCTGCAATAAATAATAATAATTTTGAACTGAAGCCTAGCATAATTCAAATGGTGCAGCAGTATGTGCAATTTGACGGGCTTCAAGATGAAGACCCGAACGCACACATAGCCAGCTTTCTTGAGATTTGTGACACCTTCAAGATAAATGGTGTCACAAATGATGCTATTAGGCTAAGATTATTTCCTTTCTCTCTTAGAATTAAGGCTAAGCAGTGGCTGAACACCCTTCCTAAAAATAGCATAACTACTTGGACGCAATTAACTGAAAAATTTTTGGCCAAGTATTTTCCGCCTGCTAAAACAGCTAAACTTAGGAATGACATTTCTGCCTTTGGACAGATAGACTCTGAGACCCTTTACGAAACCTGGGAAAGATTTAAAGAATTATTAAGACGATGCCCACATCACGCTCTGCCTGTATGGTTGCAGGTGCAGACGTTTTATAATGGGCTAAATCAAAGCACGAAGCAAATGATAGACGCAGCTTCTGGCGGTACTTTAAACCATAAGACCCCGGAAGCAGCTCTTGAGCTGTTTGAAGACATGGCCATGAACACTTACCAGTGGAATGTGCCTAGGTCCCGCCCAAACAAACCTGCAGGTCTCTTTGAAGTGGACAACGTCTCACAACTCGCACTGCAAGTTGAAATATTAAGCAAAAAAATTACGGAGATGACTGCTGCCTCCGCCCCTCAGGTATGGGAATCTGCAACTCCTCCCGCCGAACATTTGGATTATGTAAATAATATGCCTAGAACTTCTTTTAATAATTTTTCTGCTGCGAATTATCATCCTCCTGGTTTTAATTTTCCGAATAGTTATAATCCTGCGTTAAGAAATCATCCGAATTTTTCGTGGAGCAATCCATCGAATGCTGTGCGCCCGCCACCGCAAAGTGATTTTTCTGCTCCACCACCACCTCCTCAAAGTTTTCCAAAACCTCCAAATTTGGAGGAAGTGTTTTCAAAATACATGAATGTTAATGACGCTACGATTAGGACCTTAACCGGAAGTGTTAAAAACTTAGAAAATCAGGTAGGACAGCTCGCTAAAATGATTTCTGAGCGACCCGTAGGGTCTCTTCCTTCCAATACCGAGCCCAACCCGAGAGAGCAAGCGAAAGCTATAACTCTTCGGAGTGGGAAGAAAGTTCCTGGTATGGTAAGTGAAGAACCCGAGGCAAGCTCCGCTCCCGTTTTTAAAAATCAAAGCTCCGCTCCCGTTTTTGAAAATCAAAGCTCCGTTCCCCTTTTAAAAATTCCATCCTCTGCCGAAGAAATTATCACCCCTATCGTAGAAAAAGAATTCACTCCACCACCCACCTTTAAAAATAATCCATCCCCGCCATACCCTTCCGAACTTAATAAACAACGACAGGACGATCAATACACCCGTTTTTTGGAAATGTTTAAGCAAATCCACATAAATCTGCCTTTCCACGAAGCCATATCCCAGATGCCGAAGTACGCAAAATACCTTAAGGACCTCCTAACTAACAAGAAGAAGTTAGAGAACCTTTCTCATGTCACGTTAAATGCCGCGTGCTCGGCGGTTTTGACAAACGGATTACCGAAAAAAATCAGTGACCCAGGTAGTTTCTCTATCCCGTGTGTCTTTGGTGATCTCTTTGTCAAACACGCTTTAGCCGACTTAGGTGCGAGTATTAATCTTATGCCCCTCTCGTTGTTTAAAAAGTTAGGAATTGGTAGTCTCAACCCCACACGAATGAGTATCCAGCTAGCCGACAGGTCAGTCAAATACCCGTTAGGAATAGTGGAGGACGTCCTAGTCAAAGTTGACAAGTTCATCTTCCCGGTGGACTTTGTCATTTTAGACATTGAAGAAGACGTCGAGGTTCCCTTGATCCTTGGCCGACCCTTCCTTGCCACCTCCCGAGCTATCATTGACGTAAGCAATGGTAAGCTCTTCCTTCGAGTGGGCGATGATGAGGTAACTTTCTCCATCACCCCCTCGATGAAGAACACACTAGCTAATGATGACTCCTGTTTTTTCATGGATACCGTAAGTGAAGAATCCTTCTCTCAAACCTCTGCTTTTGAAGAAGAATTTTCCAATTTTTGTTCCTCTCCTCCTCCTCCAACTGAATCTCTACACCTACGTGAAGAATCCTCCACCCGCCTTTCTGATTTTGAAAAAGAATTCTTTGATTTCTGTTCCTCTTCTACTTTTCCAAATGAATCGCTGCACGAAGCCGCCATGGCCGCTAGCAACACCCCTTTTACTTTTACATATAAAAAAGTGTACGAGGACATAGTTTTTGAAAAAGAACAAATTTCCAAGACCTCGTATGATGACCCCCCTACCTTGGAACTGAAAGAACTACCAGAGCACCTTCAATACGCTTTCTTAGAAAAGGACTCTAAGCTGCCTGTCATAATTTCGGCCTACCTCACAGATGCACAAAAAAATAAACTTCTTTCAATTTTACAAAAGCATCGCCAAGCTATTGCTTGGCAGATATCTGATATCAAGGGCATAAGCCCATCTTTCTGCACTCATAAAATCTTAATGGAAGATAATTCTCGTAACTCTATACAACCTCAGCGCCGTATAAACCCAAACATGAAAGACGTAGTTAAGGGCGAGGTTATGAAATTGTTAGACGCAGGAATTATCTATCCTATATCCGACAGTAAGTGGGTTAGCCCAGTACAGGTAGTACCAAAGAAGGGAGGGATAACGGTCGTAAGTAATGAAAATAATGAATTAATCCCGACTCGGACGGTGACCGGATGGCGAATGTGTATAGATTACCGTAAGTTGAATGACGCCACCCGCAAGGATCACTTCCCCTTGCCGTTCATTGATCAAATTTTAGAACGACTTTCCGGACATAGCTTTTATTGTTTTCTCGATGGCCTCTCGGGGTATCTTCAAATCCCCATCTCCCCCGAGGACCAGGAGAAAACTACGTTTACTTGTCCCTTCGGCACCTTCGCCTACCGAAGAATGCCGTTTGGATTGTGCAATGCGCCGGCTACATTCCAACGATGTATGCTCGCCATCTTTGACAAGTACGTAGAAAGCATTATGGAAGTCTTCATGGATGATTTCTCCGTCTTCGGGAATTCCTTCGATAGTTGCTTAGAGAACCTCGAAAAGGTCTTAGAGCGATGCGAAGAAACTAACCTCGCCTTAAATTGGGAAAAATGTCATTTTATGGTAAGGGAAGGGTTAGTTTTGGGACATAAAATTTCTGAAAGGGGTATTGAAGTAGACGTTGCGAAAATAGAAGTTATCGAGAAACTGCCGCCACCTACGAACATAAAAGCCATAAGAAGTTTCCTGGGTCATGCGGGTTTCTACCGCCGCTTCATAAAGGACTTTTCCAAAATCACCAAGCCTCTTACCCATCTCTTAGAAAAAGACGCCCCATTCATCTTTGATGACCTCTGTCTAGCTGCCTTCAATTTAATAAAAGAAAAATTAGTTAATGCGCCAATCATGATAGCTCCAGTGTGGGATCTTCCATTTGAAATAATGTGTGATGCGAGTAGTTATGCGGTGGGAGCCGTACTAGGTCAACGTATTTCCAAAAACTTCCACCCCATTTATTACGCTAGTAAAACACTCACATCTGCACAGGAAAATTACACCACAACCGAGAAGGAGCTCTTAGCGGTAGTATTCGCATTTGACAAATTTCGCCCTTATATTACTCTTTCGAAAATCATTGTTTTTACGGACCACTCGGCCCTCAAATATCTTCTCTCTAAAACGGATGCCAAGCCTCGCTTGATTCGCTGGGTCTTACTCCTCCAGGAGTTTGACTTAGAGATCCGTGATAAGCGAGGTGCCGAGAACTTGGCCGCCGACCACCTTTCGCGCCTAGACAACCCGTTTATCGAGCAATTAGACGAAAATTCTTTTCATTACTATTTTCCTGATGAGAAGCTGTTCATAATTAACACATCTACTTCTCCTTGGTTTGCCCACATCGCCAACTATCTAGTGGCCCGTGTGCTCCCAAAAGAGTTTTCATCTCAGCAAAAGAAGAAATTCTTTTCTGAGCTGAAGAACTACTTTTGGGAGGACCCGCATCTTTTTAAAGTCTGTGCAGACCAAGTGATCAGGAGGTGTGTTTCCTTTAATGAAGGATTAGATATTATTAAACATTTGCATGAAGGACCGACAGGTGGGCACTATCAAGCTGCTCGCACCGCTCACAAAGTGTTAAGCGCGGGTTTTTACTGGCCCAGCCTGTTTAAAGACGCGCATGCCTTTGTGAGTAGGTGTGATAGTTGCCAACGGTCGGGGAATATTTCGAATAAAAATGAAATGCCACAAAATTATTTCCTAGAGTGCGAAGTTTTCGACCTCTGGGGGATTGATTTTGTCGGCCCTTTTCCTTCTAGCTTCGGGAATAAGTATATTTTAGTTGCCGTTGATTATGTTTCACGTTGGGCCGAAGCCCAAGCTCTTCCTACGAATGACGCCCGAGTCGTAGTTAATTTCCTCAAAAAATTATTTTCTCGATTCGGTACGCCGCGCGCTATCGTTAGTGATAGGGGTTCCCATTTCTGTAACGCACAATTTTCAAAAATCCTAACTAAATATGGCGTTACTCATAAGCTTTCCACTGCCTACCACCCCCAAACTAACGGACAAGTCGAAGTAGTGAATAGAGAAATAAAAAGAATTTTAGAAAAGACTGTTTCCACATCTAGAAAAGACTGGTCCGCCAAATTAGACGATGCTCTATGGGCCTACCGCACAGCGTACAAAACCGCCCTCGGCTGTACGCCATATCGGTTGGTTTATGGAAAATCGTGTCATTTACCCGTAGAGTTAGAGCACCGCGCCTTTTGGGCCTTACGATTTTTAAACTTCGATCCCCACTCTGTCGGCGATTTTCGAAAATTTCAACTTAACGAACTCGACGAGTGGCGCTCTTCCGCGTATGAAAATAACAGACTTTATAAAGAGCGGACGAAGCGTTTACACGACCGACATCTTAGGCACCCAAAAATCTTTAAGCCAGGCGACCAAGTGCTTCTTTATAACTCTCGTTTACGTTTATTCCCGGGTAAATTAAAATCACGTTGGTCTGGGCCTTTTACTGTTTTAGAAGTCTTTTCTTATGGTACTGTTTTAATTTCTCACCCCGATAAGGGTACTTTCAAAGTGAATGGTCAGCGTCTTAAACTGTATTTCTGTGATGATGTCAGTCTAAACCCTGTTAACTCTATCTTTCCGGTCCTGACATTTGATTAATCTGAACATTATTTTACTCACAAACTTTGACATTTATTCGAACTTATTTTGAAAACAATATTTGGGACAATCTTATTTTGATGCGTCGAGCTCAAACGACGCTTTAAACAAAGGGCGCTCTTGGGAGGCAACCCAAGTTATCTTTTTCTGTTTTCTTTCTTTTACACTTTTTGCCCCGCCTGGCTCCGGCAAGCTGAAACTTCTGCGATCGCCTGCTCCAACGGTTCTGCTTCCATGCCAACGTCCGCCCGACGACGTTTCATGAAGATCCACAGCACAAGCATGGAGGAGCGGCATCACTCCACTTGCCCTGCAAAATAAAACCGGGGAAGCACCTGCTTTTCAATTCTGTCTTTTATTTCTGTACTTTACTTTTCTCTCGTTCTCCGACCTCCTTCTCCATTGCGGACAATGTAGATTTTAAGCTTGGGGGAGGACTTCCTCCTTCTTTTTGTTTTCTTTTTGTTTTGTAAATATCCCCAAAAAAAAAAAAATCCAAAATTTCATAAAACTCTTATATATATATATAGCTGCATTTTGGTATTTCAATAAGTACCCCATGTTTATGTTTTGTTTTTCTCAAACTTCTTTATAAACAACGTAGTTAATTATAATTTTTCTAATCATTCTTTTTAATCATATTTCACAAGTAAAATGTTGGCCATGCTGTGTTTCTAATTCACGGTAGCATGTTAAGGTAAAATATTTCTCTAAACCGTGCATTTCTATTATGGTTTTTCGTTCTTTATTTTCTTTACTTTCTCTAAAAATTTATCATCCACTATTTTCCTTTTCGTCTTTAGATGATTTTTGTAAGAACATATTTTGAATAACGTAGTAGATATGAACGATCCAAGTGACATATTATTTTTATTTTCAAGATAATTTCATCAATCTTCTTTTATTATCTCGAACTTGCTTTTTGAAATTTATCGACTCTATGTTTTAAATAAATTTAAAAAAAAAATGCGTGAAAATGATTTAGGCCATTTTTGTTTACGTTTGAGCTTTCTTGCCAACCTAAACTCTTTTACCACTAGTTAGCCGCTTTTGAGCCATTTTTCCAAATTCATTTGATAAACTCCACACACATTTTCATTTTCACCAAAGCCCAAATTCCTACCTATCTAATCGCGCTAATTTTCTTTGATAGGAAATTTTGTCTTATCTGTGGAGATATTGTTGAAAAAGGTGTACTCAAAAGCAATAAATTGAAAAAAAAAAAAAGAAGAAGAAAACAAAAATGAATGAAAATAAAAAAAAAAAAGAGATAAAAAAAATCATAAAGAGAAAAAAATAAATTTATTTATACATATTTTGTTTAAAATAAATTTATTTTTTTTTTTTGAAACTCGTTGTTTTGGTTTAGTGTGATTTTTAAGCCTCCATGTTTATATTTGAATTCCACTCCTATTCATATTCCTAAACCAAACGTTTCGGTCCTATTAAGTCCTTTTGATTCACGCCCCTTTTTTTTAATTTTATTTAACAACTAAGAAAAGAAGAAAAGTAAATCAGTTTTAGTTTTGGATTTAAACTTAGATTTTTGTTATTTAATTGATATAATTATAATGCATTGCTTGGATCTAGTAATAACTCAATACGTTTTTTCATTTTCATTGCCTTGCTCAAATCTATTTAAAGAATTTCGTCAAAATTCTGGATGATTTATTTTTATTAAGTAAAGTTTATAAAAGTTAAAATCATACCTAAATAATTGTTTTAGATTTACGTTTTACATTCTCCCTGCCAAGAATTTCGCATAGTACTTGTGTGAGTATGATTAAAACTTTTTGAATTAGTCACTTTTTATGATTAGCTTGTCTTTATATCTTTGCTTGGGGACAAGCAAAACTTAAGCTTGGGGGAATTTGATAAAACGTTTGCAGTCAATTTTATTAGGATATTTTCGGGGTTTTTAAGCCAATCATGTCTTGTAAAGTACTTGTTTTGATTCCCCTTTGTATATATTTTTGTCGCTAATGCATTTTTTCTGCTTTTTGCAGGTTTTCACGGCTTTCAGCCGAAGTTTGCTGTGACACGCCCCAAGGTCACGCCCTACCAGGGCGTGTACCTAGGGCGTGTACCCAGAGGAATGAAGCAATTGGTCTGAAACTGCATTCCATGGAAACTTAGTGTACACGCCCTCGGTCACGCCCGTGTCACACCCGACACGGGCGTGTACTAGAGGCGTGTCCCCAGGTTCCGAGGAATCGCCGCAGCGCGCTCGTTTTTCCCGCTCCACCGTCGCACCGAAAGTGTCACGCCCCAGGGTCACGCCTGACCCGGGCGTGACATATGGGCGTGTACTTCAGCAATTCCGCCCGTCACCTCCAGCATTCAATTTCAGCCTGAAGAAGTCACGCCGCAAAGAACACGCCCCAGGGTCACGCCCTACCAGGGCGTGACCAGTGGGCGTGTACCGCAACAAGTCCGTCAGAATTCAATTCCTGCCCGAAAAAGTCGCGCCGAATGTGTCACGCCCCAGGGTCACGCCCGACCAGGGCGTGACAGGGGGGCGTGACCTGACCCGAAAAAATTCTATAAATAGAGCCCAACTCCAGGGGTTTTAGGACAACTTTTACTTTGAGAGGGGAGGTTCTGTCCTTTGTTTTTCTGAACTTTTAAGCATGTATTTTCATTTCTAGTTCGTAGCTCTAGTTTTATGCTTTCCCTGTATTAGCTCCTAGCTTCTTTCTGTAGTATGATGCTAATGATAGTGTAGTTTACTTTTCATGTTCTTGTAATCTCTGGTTTTCAAGCTGTAAGGTCGCTGTTTCTCTAAATAAAAAGTGTTGTTTTCTTTTTTCGTTCCTGCTCTGTTTTCAGTATTTTTCTTCTACTCATCCCCTTCTTCCACCTCACCATGATTAACTAATCCTCCATGTACTCGATCTAATTGATCCGAGGTTCGAGTGATTAGGTTATGATGCTTTGAATCTTACCTTTTCTTTTTAGGGTTTAGCTTTGAATTACTCTTGATTTATCACGGGTTGGAGGTATATTATCGATATATACTCTCCACCTTTGCTTTCATTCTGGGTTAGCCGAGAGGCCAAAAGTTTGAAATGAGCACTCAAGAGTAAAGGGAGTTGTTCGCACCCCTCGAGAGAGGCAGACGATCAAATCTCCCGGATTGGAGTAAAATCCATTAGAGGGGTTCACCGCGTAAAGCGAGTTTTAGGCCTCCGATTTAGGCGAAAGTCGGTCGGACCTTCCTAAACTCAGTTAGGCACGGCCTTCGAGAGAAGCGTGTCAATATTCATGGAACCTCCACGGTCAAAGACCTTTACCCTAATTAGCTTAGGTTTAGTTATCGTATTTTTCTAATCACTCTTGCCGAGGTGATTTCTGATCGAGTGCATTTTCCCTTCATCGTTACTAAGCTTAAGTTAATCGCTCTCTTTATCTTTTCATACAAGTAGTTCTCTTCTTTTAGTACATTTAGCCAAGCCTTATTTTGCCGTCGATAAAATAATAGATTTCGTGTGAGTAAGCTTACTCAACTGTTCCCGGATTTCAATACGACACTTGTGTCCCCTAGCTGCATTTCGATAGGTATACTTGCCTTGATGAATTGTTAGTTTGGTATTTTCTCTTTGCAGATATCTCAGAGACAATCAGTTTCTAAGTCCAATCCCGGGTATATCCCTTCAGGAACAACCCCCAGCCGTTGGATCATCAATTAAAGAAATGAACGGCTTCGATTCGGGACTGAAATGCCCAATCTGGACCGAACACGGCCTGGCACACGCCCGTGTCCAGGGCCGTATGCCTCATTCGCCGTCAAAATCGACACGCCTGGAACAACACACGGGCATCGAACACGCCCGTGTTCGATCTGACAGGCCCGTGTTCCACCTGACACGGCCGTGTGGCCGGCCGTGTACACCCATCATTTTTCCCCAAAAACAACCCGAACACTACACGGGATCTAGGACACGCCCGTGTCCTTGCCCGTGTCACCGTAACACGCCTGGGCTCCAGGCCATGTACACGGTCTTGACACTCGACACTTCGTCGAGCGAAGATCTTCGACCTGATGACACGGCCTTGGACATGCCCGTGTCCTAGGCCGTGTACCTTGTCTCGACACATCGTCGAGCAAAGTGTCGACTTCCCGGGACGAGTGTTGACACGGGTCGATATGCCCTGCGACACACCCGTGTTGCAGGCCGTGTGCCATGTCTCGACACCTCGTCAAACACAGAGTGTCGACTTCGCGGGCTAAGTGTCGACACGGGTCGACACGCCCTGCGACACGCCCGTGTCGTAGGCCGTGTGCCCAGTCTCGACACAATATTGAGCTCAAAATGTCGACTTCCCGGCTGAGTGTCGACACAAGCTTGACACGCCCTGGGACACGCCCGTGTCCCAGGCCGTGTGCCTGCAGCCAGAACGCAAGACTGGCCCAAAACGTCCCCCGTCGCTCCTTTGAGTTTCGGGGCGTTACAAAGAGGTTGTCATGTGCCCTCTTTGGCAAGTGGGATAGACAAATAGTGAAGCCCAGCAGGCCCTCTGCAAGCACCACTTCAGGCACAAGGACTCTTGCAGTCTCTTCCCCTCAAGTCTCTGCCCCTGCAGAAGACTTGCCTGCTGCTTCTTCTCCTCCTCCACCTCTTATCTCCTCTCCACCAGTCACATCCACCATTCAAATTTCCCCCACAATCATTATCTCAACCCCATCTCCAACTTCAATTTCATCTCCAACTGCTATTCCCTCTCCAAATCTTCCAGTAACAGAAGAAATCTTCCACACATTACATCACTACCCTCACCCAGACATTGACACATCATCCAACATTCCATCATTCAATCTTCTAGATGATTCCTTCATGGATGATTCACCTTCATCCCCTCCTGATCCACCCTCTTCATCCACATCATACCAACAACTTCTGCAAGATATCATTGATCAACCCTCCTTCACACCTTTTATCTCCATACCACTGTCTTCCATTTCCACAATCCCCACACCTCAACCTTCCTTTCCCCCATACACCAGCTATCCACCAACATCTCCAGCTACTCCACCTTCCTTCTCTACCTCTGCTCCAGTCCCTACTGAGCATGTAGACATTCCAGCCTTAGCTGACAGACTATATGAGCTGATAGCTCCCAGGCTCTCACTTCTATTGGAGACCTCCTTGGCTCCACTCTTCAAGTCAGTTGTAGACTTATCTGCCAGGCTCTCCTCCATCTTTCCTCCTCAGGCAATCCCTTCCTTTGGGTGCCTTTATCCAGTTATCTCTGAATCTAGGCAGGGGGAGATGCCTCATGAAGATGTTAGATTACCTGCTGTTGCTGCTGCTGTTACTTCAACTCAAGCTCAACCTTCTTCACCACCACAGGTTGCAGTTTTTTCAGTGGACCTCAGGTTCCTTTTATCTGAGTTTGATTACATATACTTCAGTTATCTTCCAGTAAGCACTGCAGTCCAGCCATTAGAGGATCTTTCCAAGTCCATTGTGTCGTTTTCAAGTTGTGACACCAGTGTTATAAATTCTTTTGTACTTTTAGTTTATGCTGCTAGTTCTCTTACTGCTGCTACTCCTGCTGACAAAAACGTTGTTGTTTCTGTTTGTTCTGATGTTGCTGATGTTTCAGTTTCTGAGGATATGCAGACAGAGGCATTTGATTTTGAGCCTACTGTTATTGCTGATGCTGAACCTGTTGCATCTGAAAGTAGTGTTTCTGAAACTGTTATCTCTGTATCTGTTGTTGCCCCAGTTACTGCTATTACTACTGCTGCTATATCTTCTGAAAGTGTTGCTCATGAAAGTTCTGTATCTGCTGTATCTACTGCTGCTGCTACAACTTCTGCCAGTACTATTTCTGCTTCTACTGCTGCTGCTACAACTGCAGTCACCACTGCCTCATCTGCTCCAACCCAACAATAGAAAGACTATCTGAAAAGGATTGATGTTTTATATGATGAGCAAAGCTCTGAAAGTGATGAATATAGGACTGATTCTGATGATTCCTCAGCTACTATAGCCAGGAAAAGAAAAGCAAGAAGCAAGGCAATGAAAAGAGTTCCACCAGCTAAAGTCAAAGATACCAATGATATTCCCTATTATATTCTTCATGACTGCCCTATAACTGAACATTGGATGCAATATTCCAAGAATCAACTAAAGGCTATGAAGAAGAAGAGGAAATATGAGAAAGGTTCCTCTCAGTTCCATCATCCTCCTCCACCTCCTCCTCCTGATGTGGGTGCAGGTGGTAGCTCTGCTGTTCATCCTTCTGCTAGAAGTCAAACCCCCTATCAGCCTCATGGAAGATCTCAATATAGGGGAAGCCAATCTAGAGGTTCTCAATCAAGGAGAGGAGATTATAGAGGAAACCAAAGGGAACTCCAAGTTTACTCCAAAGGCTATTCTAGACAGC
This sequence comes from Platanthera guangdongensis, assembly GCA_039583875.1. NCBI lineage: Eukaryota > Viridiplantae > Streptophyta > Magnoliopsida > Asparagales > Orchidaceae > Platanthera > Platanthera guangdongensis. Next base: position 169,038,705 of record CM077158.1, on the reverse strand, counting down.
ATCCATACTCAAGGGAAGGACAAGCTTCATCTGATACAACTTCAGGCCCTTTTCCCTACAAGCTGAAAGAATTAGTCTCATCCAGAGCTCCTCCAGATAATCCTTCCAATAGATATGAACCTCCAGTGCCTTTTGAGGATCCAGAGAATAATCCTACTGCATGGACTGCTAGAATGAAGGAATTAGCTGCCTTGGATCAAATTAAGAAAGCCAGAGAGTAAGGAAAGGACACCTCCAGCATTACTACATTGTCAGAACAAAGAAAGAAGGAACTTGATAGATATGCCTCCAACAAGTTTTTTGATTCTGAAAGATACATGGAGCTGCACCCTGAAGCTGTGGTACCAAGGCCAAAACAACAAACATCTCTAGGTGCAGCTGATGACAGAAGATCAAAGGAGGAAGCTCTTAATCCAAATAGAGAAATTAAACTTATAAAGAGCAAGGAGAAAGAGTAATTCTGTAAGGTGATAATTATTCTGATTTATGATCTGTCTGAGATTTATCTGTGCTTCTGCAATGTCTTGTTTATTGCATTCTTGCTTTGTATATTGTTGCTTTTATTTCAATTTCTGTAAATAGTAATCCTAACTCAAATAGGGGGAGATTGTTGGAACACCCTATTACTAATTTGGGTCAGGATCACTATGTCTTTAGGAAACCTGTTTTTGATCTCATTGTATAGATCTAAAGGTCAATTAGAATTGAGTCTAAGGGTTAGTAGTTAGGTTTGGAAGCTGCCCTCAAGACCAAGGTTTTTCAGTTTGGAGACTAAGTCATTTCGTCGAGCTCAGTACGACGAATCGTCGAACTCCAATCGACGATCGTTTAGCTCAACTTCGACGGATCGTCGAACTCCATTCGACGATCACTAAGCTCAACTTTAAGAAATCGTCGAACTCCATTCGACGATCTTCGAGCTCAGTTCGACGATCTTGACTCCAGTATTGATTCTCTATCTCTGAGCTCAGTTCGACGATAGTTGAGCTCAGATCGACGATCTTTGTTGCTGTCTAGGTCCAAATCGCTGAGCTCAGTTCGGCGATAGTAGAGCTCAGTTCGACGTTTTTCTGAAGAGTTAAATGATTTTAAAGATTCAAATTCAAAACAGTTAAGGAGTTATTGTCAGCAATTAATTCAGAAGATCTTGTAGCCGTTTTCATTTATTCTGGAGCAAGTTTCAAGGGATTATCAAGGAATGTTTCATTGGACTTTCCCCCAGAAGACAATTGCAATTAAGGATGTAATTAATGATAGGCTAACGGCTAATCTGGACAGAGGATCATTTCTATTCAGAACAAAGGAATAAAAGATAAGATTTTTGAATTCCTGACAAGAAGAGAGTGCACAAGAAGAAGAAGAACAAAATATTCTCTGCAACAACTCTTCTCTGGAACAACATCTTTCTCAACAACAATCACTCAAGAGAAAAAGAAAGAGTGTTGTAGACATTCTCTGTCTAAAAGAATTCACACAAGAACACCATCACCAAAAGGAGATCAATAAATCTGAAATCTTCAGATCTCTTTTGATTTAAGTGTTCAAGGCCATCAACATTCAAGACTCCAGACACCTCACATTTCAGCTGTTGCTGAAATCATCAATTGTTGGAGATCAATTTTCTGAAGGCCTATCACCCTACTGCAAAGCTTCATTTCCTGAACATCTCAAGAACTCAGGGGGAGCTTTGACAACTTCAATATCCACATAGTCTTCTCAGCTGCTTTGAGAAAGAGAAGACTTCCATCACTCTCTCGTCCCCACCTCTGTAAATGGTTTTTCAAACTCCCTTCAAAAGTTTGTGTTTGGTTTTTGAGCGCCTTATCAAAAGCTCATTGGTGGCAAGACACCTGATCAAAAAATCTGGTTTGGTTTTTGAGCAACTTATCAAAAGCTCATTGGTGCCCAGGACACCTGATCAACTCATCCTGCAGTGGATTCCTACCGAAGGTGGTAGAAGAGTGGATGTACCCAAGTTTAGGGGAACCACTATAGCTCCTTGTGTCTTCTGGTTTCTTGTGCTTCTTTTGTTTCTGGTTGTGGCTTGTGATTAGTTTCTAGTATAGACTGTGATTATTCTGTGATTAGATTTTTCTATTTGCTTCCCTGTTCACTCAGATTACAACAACTGTTGTAAAAACTTTTTAAGCACCATACTCTATTCACCCCCCTCTAGAGTATATCAGATCTAGCTTGCACTTTCAATTGGTATCAAAGCGAGGTTGGTTAAAAATACCACATCTCAGTGGTTGCACAGGCTAACACCTGAACCCAAAGATCCCTCTAGTTAGATCTGTTTTTTTTTATTTTGTAATTAGATTAATTCTTCACAAATCATGGCCCAAAACAAAGATTATGCTAGCACCAGACCTCCAGTGTGCAATCTATCCAAGTTTGCACTTTGGAAAGCAAGGATTAGATTATACATGAATTCTATTGATGAGGACATTTTTAATTCTGTTCTGACAGTTGTCCAAGACCTCCAGAGAACACAAGAACAAATGCTGTTCCACCTCCATCAGGAACAGATGCTGATATCAAGAAGTGGAAAGTAGCATATGCAAAGGCTATGAATATCTTAGCCCAGACTATGTCTGATGACATTTTCCAAAAGGTGGCTGAATGTAATTCAGCAAAAGAAATCTGGGATAATCTCTCTGAAATAGTCTCAAGATCAGCTGATGAAAGAAAGGACAGGAGATCCCACCTCATATCCCAATATGAGAATTTCAAGAAAGGAGAAGCTGAGTCAGTAGCTGAAATGTATAATAGACTCAGTCTGATAGTCAATGAACTCAAGACTTTGGATAAAGAGATCTCACTGACTGAACTTAATGACAAAATCCTAATATGCTTCCCAAGCACTTGGGACTCAAGGATCTGGCCAATCAAGGATGCCAGAAGTCTGAATGAGATTACAACAGAAGCTCTTTTGGGCAAGCTCAAGTCTTATGAGCTGCTCATTAAGAACAGAGAAGAAGAGCAGAAGGCTGCCTCACCAGCCACAAGAAAAGAAAATATAATAGCTTTCAAAGCAACTGAAGATCGGCCTGAAGACAAAGTCACAGGCAATGATGAGCTGCTTAGTCTACTGGCTAAAAGATTTTACAAGATGGCCAGAAAGGACTTCAGAAAGAGATCATACAAAGAGCATGATAAGCCAAGGTATGATAAGTCAAATAATAAAGAAATTGTTTGCTTTGGTTGCAGGAAACCAGGCCATATTGTGCCTGACTGTCCAGAAAACAAAAACAAGGACAGAAGGGACAAGAAAGAAAGAAGAAAGGACAAAGACTTCAAGAATAATGGCAATGGCAAACCCTCCTCAAGCAAGAACAAACACACAAGGAAGGGATTTGTTGCTGAATCCTGGAGTGAAACTGAAGAAGAATCAGAAGCTTCATCCAGCTCCAGTGATGATGAAGATGATGCTGAAGAGAAGGAGTTCTGCATGATGGCAATCAATGCCTCTCAACACACTTCAGATGCAGAAGATTCAGAGTCAGACTCAGAGACTCAACTTCAAGAGGACCAGGTAATTAGTTCTTTTGATTTCAATTCTGAGGACTTTAAGTCTGAGTTTAAAGCATTATTGTTTAGACTTACTAAAATCTGAGAAGGAAATTATTTCTCTCAGAAATCAATTATCTGAACATAGTTCCTTAAAATCAGAAAACCTCAAACTCTCTGAGGAGTTGGACTGATGTAGGGAGCAAATAGTTTCACTGAAAAGTGAACTATCAGAGGCCAAAAAGCTTGAAGAATCCCTTAATGGGAGAAGCATCAAGCTAATGGACATCACAAGCACAGTGAACTCTAGATTTAATAGTACACTGGGTTTGGGTGCTTCATCCAGCCAACCTATAGTTCTAACAACCCCAATTAAGTTTATTTCTGATAAAGGGAAGGGAGTTGTATAGGTAGCTAGGAAAAATTATGATCTACCTAAGAAAACCAAGTTCCAGCAGAAATCGTCGAACGGAGCTCGACGATCGCCGAACGCAGATCGAAGATCTCAGGCAAAATCGTCGAACTCAGGTCGACGATCTCTAATTCCTGAACTCTGCCACAGTCAACCGTCGAACGGAGCTCGACGATCTGACCCAAGATCGTCGAACGCAGCTCAACGATCGCCGAACAGAGATCAGAGCTTTGGAAATTCTTTCAAGGATAAATCAAAATCCAATCCTAGGAGTCCTTCATCCCAAAGCTTTAACCCTTATACTGAATGGAAAATACCTCTATGGAGATATCATCCTGAAGGTTATAAGAGTCAACCTGGGACGTCTGTTATTTCTGAATTTAAAGGTTATCAACCTAGGCCCAAGGTAAACTGGGTCAAAAACAAGTGAATTATTTTATGTGCAGGTGAAGACCTATCCAACATCAAACCAACAATGGTATTTGGATAGTGGGTGCTCTAAGCACATGACAGGAAATAGGGACAACCTCACATCCTTCAAAGTCAAGCTTGGACCCAGAGTCATATTTGGTGATTCAAATTTTGGACAAACTAAAGGATATGGTGCAGTCCAGATTGGGACAGTGACATTCAAGAAGGTAGCTTATGTGGAAGGACTGAAGCACAATTTGATAAGTATCAGTCAGCTATGTGATGAAGGCTACCAGGTGACTTTCAGCAAAGTCTTATGCAAGATCAAATCAGAGGACAACACAACTGTGTTGATAGGTAAAAGGAAAGGTAACATCTATTTAGTAGATTTTCTTTCAACAGAAGTAGATATTTGCTTGTTTAATTCTGTTAGTAGACCTAATTTTTTATGGCATAAGAGACTAGGACATTTAAACCTTAGAACCATTGCTAGGCTATCCAAGGACAACCTTGTTAGAGGACTACCTTCTGGCCCCTACAAGAAGGAAGGACTCTGTAGGGCTTGTCCTATCACCCTACTAAAAGAATTCACACAAGAACACCATCACCAAAAGGAGATCAATAAATCTGAAATCTTCAGATCTCTTTTGATTCAAGTGTTCAAGGCCATCAACATTCAAGACTCCAGATACCTCACATTTCAGCTGTTGCTGAAATCATCAATTGTTGGAGATCAATTTTCTGAAGGCCTATCACCCTACTGCAAAGCTTCATTTCCTGAACATCTCAAGAACTCAGGGGGAGCTTTGACAACTTCAATATCCACATAGTCTTCTCAGCTGCTTTGAGAAAGAGAAGACTTCCATCACTCTCTCGTCCCCACCTCTGTAAATGGTTTTTCAAACTCCCTTCAAAAGTTTGTGTTTGGTTTTTGAGCGCCTTATCAAAAGCTCATTGGTGGCAAGACACCTGATCAAAAAATCTGGTTTGGTTTTGAGCAACTTATCAAAAGCTCATTGGTGCCCAGGACACCTGATCAACTAATCCTGCAGTGGATTCCTACCTAGGGTGGTAGAAGAGTGGATGTACCCAAGTTTAGGGTAACCACTATAGCTCCTTGTGTCTTCTGGTTGCTTGTGTTTCTTTTGTTTCTGGCTATGGCTTGTGATTAGTTTCTAGTGTAGACTGTGATTATTCTGTGATTAGATTTTCTATTTGCTTCCCTGTTCACTCAGATTACAATAACTGTTGTAAAAATTTTTTAAGCACCATACTCTATTCACCCCCCTCTAGAGTATATCAGATCTAGCTTGCAATTTCACATAGTCCTAGTTTACTGTTATTTGCCCTAGCATTTAGAGTACTAGTTATGTCTAATAGTTTTAATCTTCTACCATTAAGTGATTCTTCTAATTTCTTATATTTGCTTAATTCAGTTTTTAGGAAAGCAATTTGTTCATTTGCTGACGTAAGTTCATCTGTTAGTTTAGCATTTTAAGTGATGTACTTATCTTGTTCAGTTAATCTTTCTCTGAGAAGTTTGATTTCCTTCTCAGAGCCTATTAGATCTAAGCACAATTTTTTTAATTCAGTTTTAAATTCTTCTGAATTAAAATCATAGGATGTTATTACCTGATCCTCTGCAGATAGAGATCTTTCATCTTCTAAAGCTTCAGCCTCTGACTGACTGCAGGAATTATCTATTGTCATTAGGTAAACTTCCTTTGCCATCTCTTCTTCTTCATCATCACTGGAGCTGGAGGATGATGACTCTTCCTCAGTATCATTCCAAGTTTCTGCAACAAACCCTTTCTCCTTCCTCTTGTGTTTGCTGGAGGAGGGCTTGCTATGATGTGTTCTTCTGGAATCCTTTTCGCTTCTTCTGTCCTTCTTCTGAGTTTCTGGACATTCTGAGATGAAGTGTCATGGCTTCCTGCATTCAAAACAGACAATTTCCTTAGATGGAGTCTTGTCATACCTTGGCTTATCATCTTGCCTTAATGACTTTCTTATGAAGTCCTTCTTTGTCATCTTGAAGAATCTTTTGGCAAAGAGGCTCATCAGCTCTTCATTGACTGGAGTCCCACCAGACTCTTCAGCAGCCTTGAATTCAATGTTGTGCTCCTTCCTGATATGTGTTAGAGTCTTCTATTCAGCTGCTGCTTCTCTGGTCTTTATTAATTGCTCATAGGATTTTAGCTTTCCAAGAAGTGATTCAGTAGAGATTTATGTCATGCTTCTGGCTTCTCTGATTGTCCATATCCTTGAATCCTATGTGCTAGGGAAGCACATAAGAATTTTATCATTAACTTCTATCAGAGTGATGTCCTTGTCCAAGGTGTTTATGTAATACCCCCTATCCGACGTATAGCATATAGCAGTAGGTCCAGCTGGGGCCCGACGCCATATACTACAGACAGACCGGGTGGTTACTCATGGAAACCATCCAACCAATCATAACGTCCTACACAGAGCATTCTAGCGGAAGCAGTTTATAAAAGTTGCAATTAAGAACCCAGCACTAAAGCATGAATGTCCACTAATACCAAAATAGGAATGTTATACATACACCAACGCAAGCCTTAAGGCCTTACAAAATGTTTCACTTGATATTACATGATTTACAAACCACGGCACGCAGGCCGGTCATACATGAATAAAAACAGTAAACACTTCCAATTAGGCCTTTGAGGGCTGGCTTCGCACTTGGGCTTTAGCCCGCTATTGACCGCTTGGTCCAGCAGCACCTGCAAGCAACAAACCACCGCACGGTGGCAAAACAAGGCAACGGTCAGCAATGCTGACCCAATTATAATGATCCCGCCCCCAACTCGGGGGGGCCATGCTCCTTCCCTGTATTTCATTAGCATAAGCGAGCAATATATATCAATATTCATTTCATCACAGACATTAGCTCGCACGGCCACACGCCCCGTGCTCTCAGGGCACATTCTCGGTGAATCGGTCGATGTCACGTCAATTAAAGCCATGGACATTCCGGACTCACCACCGTCACTTTGACGGCCAAACCTATGAGCATTTTTTCTTCTTGGCCTAGGTCACGACAATTTAAGCCATTAACCGCCGAAGACCCTAATCTATGCCAACGGCAAGTGCCACGTACCCTTAGGTCTCTTTAACTGAACGACATAGAACGGGTACGGTTCCGTCTAACCCGAGCTCACATCGCAACGACAATTTAAGCCATTTGTGCGGGTCAAACTTCTACCGAGTCCCATTTCCATCACAATTCACATAACCCGGTTATGTTCAATTTGGCTCTCAGGCCACCAAGTTGGCAAGATCACGCATCCGCCCAGTTTTCCGGGTGCACCTTTGGGTTAATCCACAAGGCTCCCTGCTGCAATCTACCGTGTAGAAAACCCGAAAAACAACCAATAGCACGGAGTCTTCTCCGGCATTTATGCAATGCAACATCACCGATCCAGACCAACATGTCCAGGTAGGCTTCACACATCATGCCTATGTTCGTTCTCGCTTACGGACTCTATACAACGGGGACTTCACATATCTACCCGAAGGAACGCCTCCAACTCTCCGCAAACTCGCGAGAGCGGGCTTCCTATGCAAAGAAGGAGAGCTATTCATGCTCAAGAAGAGAATCATTACCATTGCGTTCTTCTTTGGCGCCAGGGAAAAACTAAGCGGATGAAAAGCACCGCACTAGCTTTGCCTTCGTGGATCCGGAGTCGGCTCGCGATTTGGAGCTTCGAAGCTCCTCCAATGGCCGGATCTAGCTCCTTCTTCCTTCCTTGGCTCTCCTCTCTCTCTAAGATTTAGAAAGACAACCACTCATGAAAAGTGAGGGTTTCTAAGGCCCAATCCCGGGTATATCCCTTCAGGAACAACCCCCAGCCGTTGGATCATCAATTAAAGAAATGAACGGCTTTGATTCGGGACTGAAATGCCCAATCTGGTTCCCACACGGCCTGGCACACGCCCATGTCCAGGGCTGTGTGCCTCATTCGCCGTCAAAACTGGCTCTCCTGGAAAACACAAGGGTATCGAACACGCCCGTGTTCGACCTGACACGCCCGTGTTCCACCTGAAACGGCCGTGTGGCCGGCCGTGTACCCCCATCGTTTTTCCCCGAAAACAACCCGAGCATTGCACGGGTTCTAGGACACGCCTGTATCCTTGCCCGTGTCACCTCAACACGCCTGGGCTCCAGGCCGTGTACACGGTCTAGACACTTGACACTTCGTCGAGCGAAGATCGTCGACCTGACGACACGGCCTTGGACACGCCCGTGTCCTAGGCCGTGTGCCTTGTCTCGACACTTCGTCGAGCAAAGTTCGTCGACTTTCGGACGAGTGTCGACACGGGTCGACATGCCCTGCGACACGCCCGTATTGCAGGCCGTGTGCCATGTCTCGACACATCGTCGAGCGAAATTCGTCGACCCCCTGGGCCGATCGTCGACACGGCCTTGACACGCCCTGCGACACGCCCGTGTCGCAGGCCGTGTTCTCTGCTCGACGATCGTGGACTCCAAAATCGTCGGCCTCTCGACCAAAACGTCGAACCCAGCCTGACACGCCCTGGGACATGCCCGTGTCCCAGGCCGTGTGCCTACTGCCAGAACCCAAAACTGGCCCAAAACGTCCCCCGTCGCTCTTTTGAGTTTCGGGGCGTTACAACTCTCCCCGTCTTAAAATAATTTCGTCCACGAAATTATATAAAGGAAAGACATGTACAAAACCAAAATTTGTACCTGAGCAGAACAACTCCGGATATTCGTCAAGCATAGTCTGCTCTCGCTCCCAAGAGAGCTCCTCACGACCGCAATTGTCCCACCGGACCTTGACCATCCTGATCTCTTTATTGTGTAGCCGCTTGACCTCTGAGTCCTCAATCCGCACGGGCTTGACCTTTGTCGTCAACCCACTATCCACCGACACTTGATCAACCGCGATCACTTGCGAAGGCTCTTGCACCGCCTTCCGGAGCACCGAAATATGGAATACATCATGTAAACCACTAAGCTCCACTGAGAGCTTCAACCTATAGGCTGCTTCACCCACTCGCTCCAGAACCTCAAACGGCCCAAGGTACCTCGGACTTAGCTTTTTCAATCGCCGTACCCGCGAGACTCTCTTGAACGGCTTGATCTTTAAGTAAATATAGTCGCCCACAGCGAACTCCACGTTCATGTGCTTGGCATTATAGTACTTCGCTTGCCGGTCCTGAGCGATAAGCAACCTCTCCCGAATGGTTCTCACCAAAGAAGTAGCATCCTCGACTTCCAACCGCTTATACAACTTTGACTCACCCGTTTCTAGCCAAGACAACGACGTGCGACATTTTCTACCATATAGGGCCTCGAAGGGCGCCATTTGAATACTCGCTTGGTAGTTATTGTTGTATGCGAACTCCACTAAATAAAGATGGTCTTCCCACTGCTTTCCAAAATCCAAGACACACATGCGGAGCATGTCTTCCATGGTTCTATTGACCCTCTCGGTCTGCCCATCCGTTTGCGGATGGAAGGCTGTGCTGAATTTCAGCTTTGTTCCCAACATTTGCTGCACAAGCCTCCAATCATTGGACGTGAACCGCCCATCTCGGTCACTCACGATGCTGCGGGGCACATCATGAAGCCGTACTATATTATCCACATAAAGTTTTGCCAACTTTTTCATCGGATCATCCTTCCTATGCGGAATGAAATGCGACACCTTCGTTAACCGATCCACGACCACCCACATGGCGTCGTTCCCCTTTTGCGAACTTATCAAACCATGCACAAAGTCCATAGATATGTCGTCGAATTTCCACTCCGAAATAGGCAAGGACTTAAGAAATCCTCCCGTCTTTTGGCATTCCGCCTTCACCAAGGCGCAAGTTTGGCACTTCGCTACGTAGAGTGGGACATCTTTCTTCAAACCCAGCCACCAAAACAGTTTCTTCACATCGCGATACATCTTCGTGCTCCCCGGGTGAATCGAGTACTTGGTATGGTGTGCCTCGTACAGTAACTCCACCCGCAAATTACCCACATATGGGACGCACAGAAGACCTTCTTTCCACAGTAATCCGTCCTCCACAACGAATTGGGAATTTGACCCATCCAGAGCCTCTACCATGAACTGCTTCATATGAACATCAATATCCAAAGTCTGCCGAATCCGATCAGCCAGGTCATATTGGACTTCAGTCCAATTCAGAACTGCTTCAGCACTTGATTGCCTATCCACACAAACAATCTCCAACGCCTCCAACTCCCGCACCAACCGCTCATCATGCGCCGATAGCCAATTGGCTTGAGCTGGGGCTCGGCGGCTCAATGCATCCTCAACCGCATTCCCTTTACCAGGCACGTAGTGGATCTTGAATGTATAGTCCCCCAGGAACTCCATCCATCGACGCTGCCGCATATTCAGATCCTTCTGATCAATCAGATACTTCAGGCTCTTGTGATCGGTGTAGATATCAATCTTCATACCGTACAAATAGTGTCTCCACAGCTTTAAGGCAAAAATCACGGCCGCTAACTCCAAGTCATGGACCGGATAGTTCCTTTCATGCACTTTTAGCTGTCTCGAGCCATAAGCTATTACACTTCCGTGTTGTAGTAGCACGCAACCCAAACCGCTGCTCGAAGCATCACTATAAATATCATAGCCTTCGGTCCCACATGGCGAACTCAGCACAGGCGTCGTGGTCAACCGACACTTCAACTCCTCAAAAGCTCGCGCGCACTCCGGCGTCCAAATGAACTTATGCTCCTTCCTCGTCAAAGTAGTGAGAGGTAACGCTATCAGCGAGAAGTTCTCTACGAAGCGCCTATAATAGCCGGCAAGCCCCAAAAAGCTCCGGACTTCCGCTACCGTAGCAAGCTCAGGCCACTCCCGTATCGCAACAATCTTTGCCGGATCCACAGCAATACCCTCTCCACTCACTATATGGCCGAGGAACGCCACTGAGGATAACCAAAACTCGCACTTCGAGAACTTGGCATACAGTTGATTCCTCCTTAGAGTCTCTGAAACCAAATGAAGATGCTTGAAGTGATCTTCCTCACTTTGCGAGTACACCAAAATATCGTCGATGAAGACGATCACGAAATGGTCCAAGTACTCCCTGAAAGTCCTGTTCATCAAATCCATGAACACTGACGGCGCATTAGTCAGCCCAAACGGCATGACCGTAAACTCATAATGCCTGTATCTCGTACTAAACGCTGTCTTCGGGATATCACTCTCCCTTATTCGCAGTTGATAGTACCCAGCCTTGAGATCCAACTTCGAGTACACCGTCGACCCTACCAACTGATCAAACAGATCATCGATCCGGGGAATCGGGTACTTGTTCTTCTCAGTCAACTTGTTGAGCTCCCAATAATCAATACACAGCCTCAAGCTTTTGTCCTTCTTCTTAACAAAGAGGACCGGCGTGCTCCAAGGCGAAGAACTCGGGCGCACATACCCTTGCTCCAACAACTCTTGCAGTTGAACCTTCAGCTCCGCCATTTCCTTAGGAGCTAGCCGATAAGGAGATCGTGACACAGGCTTTGCACCTGGCACTAGCTCAATCGTAAAATCTATCTCCCGCTGAGGCGGGGCTCCAGGAAGGTCTGCGGGGAACACATCAGGGTATTCTGATACCACTGAAATACAATCCAACGCGGGCTTCGGCTTTGCAACCTCCACTAGTGTAAAGAACAGTTCTGCACCGGCACAAACCGCCTTCACCACCTGAAGAGCAGACATCAATGTCTTGCTCGACCCTTTTAAGCCCGTAAAAGTCGTTTCACGACTTGCACCCAACTTGACTTCCTTGCTACCGCAATATATATGGGTCTGTTGCTCCGAGAGCCAGTCCATGCCAAATATGACGTCGAACTCCGCCAACGGAAGTAAATACGCCTACAGATCGAACTCCTGATTCCCAATACGAATCTTAACATCGCAGATCCTATCCGCTCGCATCAAACACCCATTAGGCAACAACACATCCAACTTATCCTTCGTCGTCGAAGAAGGGACTCCAATGCGTGATATAAATCCCTCGGACAAGGAGTGTGAAGCTCCCATATCGAAGAGTGCTCTTGCTGGATTTTCACAAATCAAAACAAATCCTAAACAAGCAATGGTAAGGTAACATGTGCATAACAAGCATTTAAAGAAATTGACTTGCTATAAATTAAACCGTACCTGTCACCACATCAGCCTGTTTGATGGCCTCCTGTTGGCCAAGATTATAGACCCTTGGTTGGGCCGGAGCATAGTGGGATGCGGTCGACTCCACCACCTTGCCCTTCTCTTCATAGGTAGCTCCCGGCTTTCTTTCGGACTTGGGACGTCCGCTCCAACAGTCACGGGCAAAGTGCCCCGTCTTTCCACAAGTAAAACATGCACCCGGGGTCCGACCCGTAGTCGCCCCAGAAGCACCAGAAGGAGCTGGACCCGAAGTCCTATGCTTCTTGAAGGACCTCCGATAGCCGGACTTCGAAGTAGTCGGCACTTTGAATTCAGATTTCCTATCACCCAAGCTTTTCTTTGCTTGTACATTCTTCATGTCCTTCTCCAAGTACCGGGCAGTGTTGACCAAGGATAAGAAACCCTGCGTCATCGACCCCGAGAGTAGTAACCTCAACTCATCTCTCAACCCTTCATAGAAGCGATTAGTCTTGCGCTCCTCATCCACAATAGTGGAGCTAGCATAACGACTCAGACGAGTAAACTCGTGGAGATATTCATCCACGCTCCTCTCACCCTGAACCAACTTCAGAAACTCATTCTCCAACGATATCCTCTGCGCCGAAGGGAGGTATCTAGCCAAGAACAATCTCGAGAACTCCTCCATCGAGACATCACCAAGTTGCCTACCTCTCAGTAAGTGCAGCTCCAATCCTTCCCACCACATTCTCGCTTCACCGTCCAGAAGGAACGTAGCGATGGTGGTCATTTGCCACTCCTCCGTCTCCATTGCTGTCATGACTCTCTTCACCCTGGAGAGCCAGTCTTTAGCCTGAGATGGGGTTCCCAACCCCGAGAATACCGGAGGGTTAAAGCTCATAACATGCTTAAGCTGTCTCTCGGTTGCCCTCATTGGCACCACCGGTTCCACAACCACTTGCTCCACTCTCCTCGGCTCAGCCTCTTGAAGAGGTTCCTGCTCCATCGCAAGAGCGGGCTGCTGCGTTTGCCTTGCAGGCTGCGCATTAATCACGGCCAACACTGCTTCGGCCACCAATCGTATGTTCTCAGCCGATAGAGGTGTTGCAGGAGCAACATCTGGTGCGTTGCTAGCCTCAGAAACACGACGTTCTGACGGCCCAACACAACTTCTGGTCACCTATAGTGGTACAAAACACTGTTAAGCGACCAAATAAAATTGCAAACAGCAATTATAGGAACACGCAGGTTCCTCAAACACGTGTATTTTCATTCCTAAGTGGAGATTCAAGGGTTCTTTTACTGTTATAACGATGACGCACACAATGTGCTCACCACCCCTTAAAAAGAATTCGCCCACGAATTCATCTTAAGCCCGACCAAAACCAGTAGTCTAATACCAAATTATAACACCCCCTATCCGTCGTATAACATATAGCAGTAGGTCCGGCCGGGGCCCGACGCCATATACTACAGACAGACCGGGTGGTTACTCATGGAAACCATCCAACCAATCATAACGTCCTACACAGAGCATTCTAGCGGAAGCAGTTTATAAAAGTTGCAATTAAGAACCCAGCACTAAAGCATGAATGTCCACTAATACCAAAATAGGAATGTTATACATACACCAACGCAAGCCTTAAGGCCTTACAAAATGTTTCACTTGATATTACATGATTTACAAACCACGGCACACAGGCCGGTCATACATGAATAAAAATAGTAAACACTTCCAATTAGGCCTTCGAGGGCTGGCTTCGCACTTGGGCTTTAGCCCGCTATTGACCGCTTGGTCCAGCAGCACCTACAAGCAACAAACCACCGCACGGTGGCAAAACAAGGCAACGGTCAGCAATGCTAACCCAATTATAACGATCCCGCCCCCAACTCGGGGCGGCGATGCTCCTTCCCTGCATTTCATTAGCATAAGCGAGCAATATATATCAATATTAATTTCATCACAGACATTGGCTCGCACGGCCACATGCCCCGTGCTCTCAGGGCACATTCTCGGTGAACCGGTCGATGTCACGTCAATTAAAGCCATGGACATTCCGGACTCACCACCGTCACTTTGACGGCCAAACCTATGAGCATTTTGTCTTCTTGGCCTGGGTCACGACAATTTAAGTCATTGACCGCCGAAGACCCTAATCTATGCCAACGGCAAGTGCCACGTACCCTTAGGTCTCTTTAACTGAACGACATAGAACGGGTACGGTTCCATCTAACCCGAGCTCACATCGCAACGACAATTTAAGCCATTTGCGCGGGTCAAACTTCTACCGAGTCCCATTTCCATCACAATTCACATAACCCGGTTATGTTCAATTTGGCTCTCAGGCCACCAAGTTGGCAAGATCACGCATCCGCCCAGTTTTTCGGGTGCACCTTTGGGCTAATCCACAAGGCTCCCTGCTGCAATCTACCGTGTAGAAAACCCGAAAAACAACCAATAGCACGGAGTCTTCTCCGGCATTTATGCAATGCAACATCACCGATCCAGACCAACATGTCCAGGTAGGCCTCACACATCATGCCTATGTTCGTTCTCGCTTACGGACTCTATACAACGGGGACTTCACATATCTACCCGAAGGAACGCCACCAACTCTCCGCAAACTCGCGAGAGCGGGCTTCCTATGCAAAGAAGGAGAGTTATTCATGCTCAAGAAGAGAATCGTTCCCATTGCGTTCTTCTTTAGCGCCAGGGAAAAACTAAGCGGATGAAAAGCACCGCACTAGCTTTGCCTCCGTGGATCCGGAGTCGGCTCGCGATTTGGAGCTTCGAAGCTCCTCCAATGGCCGGATCTAGCTCCTTCTTCCTTCCTTGGCTCTCCTCTCTCTCTAAGATTTAGAAAGACAAACACTCATGAAAATTGAGGGTTTCTAAGGCCCAATCCCGGGTATATCCCTTCAGGAACAACCCCCAGCCGTTGGATCATCAATTAAAGAAATGAACGGCTTTGATTCGGGACTGAAATGCCCAATCTCTACCGTACACGGCCTGGCACATGCCCGTGTCCAGGGCTGTGTGCCTCATTCGCCGTCAAAACCGGCTCTCCTGGAACAACACACGGGTATCGAACACGCCCGTGTTCGACCTGACACGCTCGTGTTCCACCTGACATGGTCGTGTGGCCGGCTGTGTACCCCCATCGTTTTTCCCCGAAAACAACCCGAGCATTGCACGGGTTCTAGGACACGCCTGTGTCCTTGCCCGTGTCACCTCAACACGCCTGGGCTCCAGGCCGTGTACACGGTCTCGACACTCGACACTTCGTCGAGCGAAGATCGTCGACCTGACGACACGGCCTTGGACACGCCCGTGTCCTAGGTCGTGTGCCTTGTCTCGACACTTCGTAGAGCAAAGTTCGTCGACTTTCGGACGAGTGTCGACACGGGTCGACATGCCCTGCGACACGCCCGTATCGCAGGCCGTGTGCCATGTCTCGACACATCGTCGAGCGAAATTCGTCGACCCCCTGGGCCGATCGTCGACACGGCCTTGACACACCCTGCGACACGCCCGTGTCGCAGGCCGTGTTCTCTGCTCGACGATCGTGGACTCCAAAATCGTCGGCCTCTCGACCAAAACGTCGAACCCAGCCTGACACGCCCTGGGACATGCCCGTGTCCCAGGCCGTGTGCCTACTGCCAGAACCCAAAACTGGCCCAAAACGTCCCCCGTCGCTCTTTTGAGTTTCGGGGCGTTACAACTCTCCCCCTCTTAAAATAATTTCGTCCATGAAATTATATAAAGGAAAGACATGTACAAAACCAAAATTTGTACCTGAGCGGAACAACTCCGGATATTCGTCAAGCATAGTCTGCTCTCGCTCCCAAGAGAGCTCCTCACGACCGCAATTGTCCCACCGGACCTTGACCATCCTGATCTCTTTATTGTGTAGCCGCTTGACCTCCGAGTCCTCAATCCGCACGGGCTTGACCTTTGTCGTCAACCCACTATCCACCGGCACTTGATCAACCGCGATCACTTGCGAAGGCTCTTGCACCGCCTTCTGGAGCACCGAAATATGGAATACATCATGTAAACCACTAAGCTCCACTGAGAGCTTCAACCTATAGGCTGCTTCACCCACTCGCTCCAGAACCTCAAATGGCCCAAGGTACCTCGGACTTAGCTTTTTCAATCGCCGTACCCGCGAGACTCCCTTGAACGGCTTGATCTTTAAGTACACATAGTCGCCCACAGCGAACTCCACGTTCCTGTGCTTGGCATTATAGTACTTCGCTTGCCGGTCCTGAGCGATAAGCAACCTCTCCCGAATGGTTCTCACCAAAGAAGTAGCATCCTCGACTTCCAACCGCTTATACAACTTTGACTCACCCGTTTCTAGCCAAGACAACGACGTGCGACATTTTCTACCATATAGGGCCTCGAAGGGCGCCATTTGAATACTCGCTTGGTAGTTATTGTTGTATGCGAACTCCACCAAATAAAGGTGGTCTTCCCACTACTTTCCAAAATCCAAGACACACATGCGGAGCATGTCTTCCATGGTTCTATTGACCCTCTCGGTCTGCCCATCCGTTTGCGGATGGAAGGCAGTGCTGAATTTCAGCTTTGTTCCCAACATTTGCTGCACAAGCCTCCAATCATTGGACGTGAACCGCCCATCTCGGTCACTCACGATGCTGCGGGGCACACCGTGAAGCCGTACTATATTATCCACATAAAGTTTTGCCAACTTTTTCATCGGATCATCCTTCTTATGCGGAATGAAATGTGACACCTTCGTTAACTGATCCACCACCACCCAAATGGCGTCGTTCCCCTTTTGCGACCTTGTCAAACCATGCACAAAGTCCATAGAGATGTCGTCGAATTTCCACTCCGAAATAGGCAAGGACTTAAGAAATCCTCCCGTCTTTTGGCATTCCGCCTTCACCAAGGCGCAAGTTTGGCACTTCGCTACGTAGAGCGGGACATCTTTCTTCAAACCCGGCCACCAAAACAGTTTCTTCACATCGGGATACATCTTCGTGCTCCCCGGGTGAATCGAGTACTTGGTATGGTGTGCCTCGTACAGCAACTCCACCCGCAAATTACCCACACATGGGACGCACAGACGACCGTCTTTCCACAGCAATCCGTCCTCCACAACGAATTCGGAATTTGACCCATCCAGAGCCTCTACCATGAACTGCTTCATATGAACATCAATATCCAAAGCCTGCCGAATCCGATCAGCCAGGTCATATTGGACTTCAGTCTAATTCAGAACTGCTTCAGCACTTGATTGCCTATCCACACAAATAATCTCCAATGCCTCCAACTCCCGCACCAACCGCTCATCATGCACCGATAGCCAATTGGCTTGAGTTGGGGCTCGGCGACTCAATGCGTCCTCAATCGCATTCCCTTTACCAGGCACGTAGTGGATCTTGAATGTATAGTCCCCCAGGAACTCCATCCATCTACGCTGCCGCATATTCAGATCCTTCTGATCAATCAGATACTTCAGGCTCTTGTGATCGGTGTAGATATCAATCTTCATACCATACAAATAGTGTCTCCACAGCTTTAAGGCAAAAATCACGACCGCTAACTCCAAGTCATGGACCGGATAGTTCCTTTCATGCACTTTTAGCTGTCTCGAGCCATAAGCTATTACACTTCCGTGTTGCAGTAGCACGCAACCCAAACCGCTGCCCGAAGCATCACTATAAATATCATAGCCTTCGGTCCCACATGGCGAACTCAGCACAGGCGTCGTGGTCAACCGACACTTCAACTCCTCAAAAGCTCGCGCGCACTCCGGCGTCCAAATGAACTTATGCTCCTTCCTCATCAAAGTAGTGAGAGGTAATGCTATCCGCAAGAAGTTCTCTACGAAGCGCCTATAATAGCCGGCAAGCCCCAAAAAGCTCCGGACTTCCGCTACCGTAGCAAGCTCAGGCCACTCCCGTATCGCAACAATCTTCGCCGGATCCACGGCAATACCCTCTCCACTCACTATATGGCCGAGGAACACCACTGAGGATAACCAAAACTCGCACTTCGAGAACTTGGCATACAGTTGATTCCTCCTTAGAGTCTCCGAAACCAAATGAAGATGCTTGAAGTGATCTTCCTCACTTTGCGAGTACACCAAAATATCGTCGATGAAGACGATCACGAAATGGTACAAGTACTCCCTGAAAGTCCTGTTCATCAAATCCATGAACACTGACGGCGCATTAGTCAGCCCAAACGGCATGACCGTAAACTCATAATGCATGTATCTCGTACTAAATGCTGTCTTCGGGATATCACTCTCCCTTATTCGCAGCTGATAGTACCCAGCCTTGAGATCCAACTTCGATTACACCGTCGACCCTACCAACTGATCAAACAGATCATCGATCCGGGGAATCGGGTACTTGTTCTTCTCAGTCAACTTGTTGAGCTCCCGATAATCAATACACAGCCTCAAGCTTCCATCCTTCTTCTTAACAAAGAGGACCAGCGCGCTCCAAGGCGAAGAACTCGGGTGCACATACCCTTGCTCCAACAACTCTTGCAGTTGAACCTTCAGCTCCGCCATTTCCTTAGGAGCTAGCCGATAAGGAGATCATGACACAGGCTTTGCACCTGGCACTAGCTCAATCGTAAAATCTATCTCCCGCTGAGGCGGGGCTCCAGGAAGGTCTGTGGGGAACACATCAGGGTATTCTGATACCACTGAAATACAATCCAACGCGGGCTTCGGCTTTGCAACCTCCACTAGTGTAAAGAACAGTTCTGCACCGGCACGAACCGCCTTCACCACCTGAAGAGCAGACATCAATGTCTTGCTCAACCCTTTTAAGCCCGTAAAAGTCGTTTCACGACTTGCACCCAACTTGACTTCCTTGCTACCGCAATATATATGGGCATGTTACTCCGAGAGCCAGTCCATGCCAAATATGACGTCAAACTCCGCCAACGGAAGTAAAGATGCCTGCAGATCGAACTCCTGATTCCCAATACGAATCTTAACATCGCAGATCTTATCCGCTCGCATCGAACACCCATTAGGCAACAACACATCCAACTTATCCTTCGCCGTCGAAGAAGGGACTCCAATGCGTGATATAAAGCCCTCGGACAAGGAGTGTGAAGCTCTCGTATCGAAGAGTGATCTTGCCGGATTTTCACAAATCAAAACAAATCCTAAACAAGCAATGGTAAGGTAACATGTGCATAACAAGCATTTAAAGAAATTGACTTGCTATAAATTAAACCGTACATGTCACCACATCAGCCTGTTTGATGGCCTCCTGTTGGCCAAGATTATAGACCCTTGGTTGGGCCGGAGCATAGTGGGACGCGGTCGACTCCACCGCCTTGCCCTTCTCTTCATAGGTAGCTCCCGGCTTTCTTTCGGACTTGGGACGTCCGCTCCAACAGTCACGGGCAAAGTGCCCCGTCTTTCCACAAGTAAAACATGTACCCGGGGTCCGACCCGTAGTCGCCCCAGAAGCACCAGAAGGAGCTGGACCCGAAGTCCTATGCTTCTTGAAGGACCTCCGATAGCCGGATTTCGAAGTAGTTGGCACTTTGAATTCAGATTTCCTATCACCCAAGCTTTTCTTTGCTTGTACATTCTTCATGTCCTTCTCCAAGAACCGGGCAGTATTGACCAAGGTTAAGAAACTCTGCGTCATCGGCCCCGAGAGTAGTAACCTCAACTCATCTCTCAACCCTTCATAGAAGCGATTAGTCTTGCGCTCCTCATCCACAATAGTGGAGCTAGCATAACGACTCAGACGAGTAAACTCGTGGAGATATTCATCCACGCTCCTCTCACCCTGAACCAACTTCAGAAACTCATTCTCCAACGCTATCCTCTGCGCCGAAGGGAGGTATCTAGCCAAGAACAATCTCGAGAACTCCTCCATTGAGACATCACCAAGTTGCCTACCTCTCAGTAAGTGCAGCTCCAATCCTTCCCACCACATTCTCGCTTCACCGTCCAGAAGGAACGTAGCGATGGTGGTCATTTGCCACTCCTCCGTCTCCGTTGCTGTCATGACTCTCTTCACCCTGGAGAGCCAGTCTTCAGCCTGAGATGGGGTTCCCAACCCCGAGAATACCGGAGGGTTAAAGCTCATAACATGCTTAAGCTGTCTCTCGGTTGCCCTCCTTGGCACCACCGGTTCCACAACCACTTGCTCCACTCTCCTCGGCTCAGCCTCTTGAAGAGGTTCCTGCTCCATCGCAGGAGCGGGCTGCTGCGTTTACCTTGCAGGCTGCGCATTAATCACGGCCAACACTGCTTCGGCCACCAATCGTATGTTCTCAGCCGATAGAGGTGTTGCAGGAGCAACATTTGGTGCGTTGCTAGCCTCAGAAACTCGACGTTCTGACGGCCCAACACAACTTCTGGTCACCTATAGTGCTACAAAACACCATTAAGCAACCAAATAAAAATGCAAACAACAATTATAGGAACACGCAGGTTCCTCAAACACGTGTATTTTCATTCCTAAGTGGACATTCATGGGTTCTTTTACTGTTATAACGATGACGCACACAATGTGCTCACCACCCCTTAAAAAGAATTCGCCCACGAATTCATCTTAAGCCCGACCAAAACCAGTAGTATGATACCAAATTATAACACCCCCTATCCGTCGCATAGCATATAGCAGTAGGTCCGGCCGGGGCCCGACGCCATATACTACGGACAGACCGGGTGGTTACTCATGGAAACCATCCAACCAATCATAACGTCCTACATAGAGCATTCTAGCGGAAGCAGTTTATAAAAGTTGCAATTAAGAACCCAACACTAAAGCATGAATGTCCACTAATACTAAAATAGGAATGTTATACATACACCAACGCAAGCCTTAAGGCCTTACAAAATGTTTCACTTGATATTACATGATTTACAAACCACGGCACGCAGGCCGATCATACATGAATAAAAACAGTAAACACTTCCAATTAGGCCTTCGAGGGCCGGCTTCGCACTTGGGCTTTAGCCCGCTATTGACCACTTGGTCCAGCAGCACCTGCAAGCAACAAACCACTGCACGGTGGCAAAACAAGGCAACGGTCAGCAATGCTGACCCAATTATAACGATCTCGCCCCCAACTCGGGGCGGCGATGCTCCTTCCCTGCATTTCATTAGCATAAGCGAGCAATATATATCAATATTCATTTCATCACAGACGTTGGCTCGCACGGCCACACGCCCCGTGCTCTCAGGGCACATTCTCGGTGAACCGATCGATGTCAAGTCAATTAAAGCCATAGACATTCCGGACTCACCACCTCCACTTTGACGGCTAAACCTATGAGCATTTTGTCTTCTTGGCCTGGGTCACGACAATTTAAGCCATTGACCGCCGAAGACCCTAATCTATGCCAACGGCAAGTGCCACGTACCCTTAGGTCTCTTTAACCGAACGACATAGAACGGGTACGGTTCCATCTAACCCGTGCTCACATCGCAACGACAATTTAAGTCATTTACGCGGGTCAAACTTCTACCGATTCCCATTTCCATCACAATTCACATAACCCGGTTATGCTCAAGTTGGCTCTCAGGCCACCAAGTTGGCAAGATCACGCATCCGCTCAGTTTTTCGGGTGCACCTTTGGGTTAATCCCCAAGGCTCCCTGCTGCAATCTACCGTGTAGAAAACCCGAAAAACAACTAATAGCACGGAGTCTTCTCCGGCATTTATGCAATGCAACATCACCGATCCAGACCAACATGTCCGGGTAGGCTTCACACATCATGCCTATGTCCGTTCTCGCATACAGACTCTATACAACGGGGACTTCACATATCTACCCGAAGGAACGCCTCCAACTCTCCGCAAACTCGCGAGAGCGGGCTTCCTATGCAAAGAAGGAGAGTTATTCATGCTCAAGAAGAGAATCGTTACCCTTGAGTTCTTATTTGGCGCCATGGAAAAACTAAGCGGACGAAAAGCACCGCACTAGCTTTGCCTCCGTGGATCCTTAGTTGGCTCGCGATTTGGAGCTTCGAAGCTCCTCCAATGGCCGGATCTAGCTCCTTCTTCCTTCCTTGGCTCTCCTCTCTCTCTCTAAGATTTAGAAAGACAACCACTCATGAAAAGTGAGGGTTTCTAAGGCCCAATCCCGGGTATATCCCTTCAGGAACAACCCCCAGCCGTTGGATCATCAATTAAAGAAATGAACGGCTTTGATTCGGGACTGAAATGCCCAATCTGGACCGCATACGGCCTGGCACACGCCCGTGTCCAGGGTCGTGTGCCTCATTCTCCGTCAAAACCGGCTCGCCTGGAACAACACACGGGTATCGAACACTCCCGTGTTCGACCTGACACGCCCGTGTTCCACCTGACACGGCCGTGTGGCCGGCCGTGTACCCCCATCATTTTTCCCCGAAAACAACCCGAGCACTGCACGGGTTCTAGGACACGCCCGTGTCCTTGCCTGTGTCACCTCAACACGCCTGGGCTCCAGGCCGTGTACACGGTCTCGACACTCGACATATCGTCGAGCGAAGATCGTCGACCTGACGACACGCCCTTGGACACGCCCGTGTCCTAGGCCGTGTGCCTTGTCTCGACACTTCGTCGAGCAAAGTTCGTCGACTTTCGGACGAGTGTCGACACGGGTCGACACGCCCTGCGACACGCCCGTGTCGCAGGCCGTGTGCCATGTCTCGACACATCGTCGAGCGAAATTCGTCGACCCCCTGGGTCGATCGTCAACACGGCCTTGACACGCCCTACGACACGCATGTGTCGCAGGCCGTGTTCTCTGCTCGACGATCGTGGACTCCAAAATTGTCGGCCTCTCGACCAAAACGTCGAACCAATCACTGATATGTGCAGACATTCCATGCAATCACAAAAAGGAGTACAAACTATAAAAATAACAAAATACACAACCACGGGCATAAATGTGCACTTCCTATGGAAATAAAGATAAGATGAAATATGAACGATATAGAACTAAAAGTGAAGTGCAAACGCATGAAAACTAGCCCAGATGAGTCCGAAATTAGGTATATAAAGTGGACTCATCACACCCCCAGACTTAACTTTTTTTGCGTCCCGAGCAAACAAAATCGAAGCAGATAGGGAAAAATACTAGCTAACAAATAAATTACGATACGGAGTATCATGCGAAGTCGCATGCTCGCACGCGTAAAAATATAATAGAAGAAATTTCTAAGTATGCAAAATAGTTTATACTTTTCACAATGCGTATCAACATTTTATTATTACTCAAAAATGGAATCACGGTGAATCATCCAGTCATGCGTAGGGAGAAAGTAGACTAATCGCTAGGCGAGCATTGCCAAAGATCAGGGCTCAGGATAACCTCCAAAGGAATCCACCAATGTCGGTGACCATATGTTTGCCCTTTCACATTCTCTACAGGACACTGGTTTGGGTTCACACACGAATCAGTAGGATTTTAGGTGAAGATACGGGGCTTGGGTTTCGGTGAGGTAAACAAAGATAAACAAGAAGGCTATGCACCTAACCCAAATGAGCTAGTATAAAATGAATCCATCAGCTAAGCAAAATGCATGCAGGTACACCACACCCCCAAACTTAACTTTTAACATATGGGTGTGTGCACCGCCTACTCCAAAAATACTCACATCTCAAATAGGATTTTCAATTTTACTTTTACTTTTCACTTTTTCACAATTAACATCATTTTTTTAACTTTTCTTTTTCTTTTTCAAATTATTTTTCTTTTAACAATTTCAGCAAATATAAGCTTTGGAGCACATCCACATATTCACATGTAAAAGCACCACATCAACCCCCCAACATGAGAAATGTAAAACTCTAAAGCTCGACTTGGGAGTGCGACTAGGATTGGCTTTGAGGCTTTGGTGAAATAAAGGTGGAGCTGAATCAAATGAATGGGTAGGCACAACGGGGCTAGCGAGGACAAGACGTTAGGAATGGTACAAAGCTCAACCGGGCCAAAATGATGGCCTACATCACGCTCATGTGAGTGAACTAACCTATACCCATACTTCAAGAATAGCTTGGGGCAAGTTCTTAGTCAACGAGAAAGACTATCCATCCTCCCGACTCGAGCAATACAAAACTAATGGCCGTCTACACACATCCCTAAGCTACCATCGGATTCACACCGGATTCACCAATATTTTTGAGTAGAATAAAAGGAATTTACGCAATTAGAAAAATATAAAACTAAAAGCATATAGAAAAATTAAATCAACTCAAATTTCTACACGAGACGAGAGCACTTGACTAGGAGCACAGTAAGGTCAACATTTTACTCCGTCTCACAATCTTATGCCAGCACCATAATTCTCCCAAATCATACAAAAGAAATGAGTTTAACTCGCAGCACACAAAAAGCTAAGCACGCGCTCATGTGGGTGTAGTGGTGTGTGATGCAATGAACTAATCAAAATATAACAATAAAAGCTTCTAGTATGCACAAGAAGTATGTGCGTGCAAAAGGTAACAAAACTGGCTCTCCCCCAGACTTAAACTAAACTACACAGCATATGATAGGGAAATTAAAATCATAAAGAGCTAAGGGAAGAGGTTACCCAATGCTCAGCTAGTGAGCATACCAGAAGACGCGTGGAAACGTGAAGCAGGCCCGCCATATGAAGAATCACAACCCCGCCAATGCGATTTGCTATGAATACCTGCAGGGGTGAGCTCCGCAAAAACAAAAGAAAAATATACAAAAAGAAATGCTAAAACTAAAATAGACATGAAAATAAAAATGCAGGAAATGAAAGATAAGTACTGGGGTTATTGTCATCCCAGCACGACTTATTAAATTCTAGACAGTTCTAGCGAATGGGCCTATGAAATAAAAAGTGCACAGGTAACTGGCCTAATATCCGTTGTGGTAACGGGTACTGATACGGTGATAAAACAGTTATCCCTCTGCCTAAATAATCATACCTGCTCCTCGCAGGCAGAGGAAATAGGAAGTAGGATGAGGAGGAGGCCTGGTCCTCACTCATCTCACCACAAAACAAATCCTTGCCTAGCAAGGTATCGTCTATCACAGGCCCGTAGGAGGCGATGGTAATGGCATGAGCACAAAGCTCATCGTCATCCCAACGTACCTGTGGAGACTCATCCTGCACATGCTCAGATAAGGAAGGGGGATCAAGTAATAAAAGAGAAGAAGAACTAAAAGAATCAGAAAATGGGAGAGTGATCCCGGTCTCACTCTCAGCAGGATCCAAGCAGAGATCATCGTCGGTATCATACGAGTCGTACTGAGGGGAATCCGAGAACTCAAGGTCCGCGGTGGTAAGAGGAACAACCTCATCCAATAAGGAGGTGCAAACCTCCGTATCGGAAAGGGGATATTCCTCATACCACCGGGGTGCGTAAAAGTGTTCCGAAGATCAACCTTCTCCGTCGGAGATAGAGGAATCATCATCCCACTTCGGTGCAACCTCGGGCACCGAATCATCAACAAGTACGGCATCATCAGCCGACTCACAAGAAAGAGGAATAGCACAATCCGGCAAAAATTGCGGAGGGGCAAGGCTGCTCTCAAAATCAAGCACTGAATGAGCAGGCCCCATCGCAAAATCAATCGCTGACGCCACCCCGTCGACGACCGAAACAATCTCATCGTCCCATACAGGAGCGTCCATGAGTTCCTGCTCCTCTTTTTGTTGGCTAACACCAGAGTGATCATCACTCAAGGAAAGCTCGTAAAAAGGGATCGAGGGACCCATGAAAGAGCTGTATGCAGCTAGAGATTCTTCGGTAATCTCAACGGGTAAAGAATGAGCAAGGTGTGTTATGTCAGTGTATGGGCCAGACAACACCCTGGTAGGCCTATCCACAACAGTCTTCCGTGAATGGGAGGTTGTTGTGCACACGCCCTCAGAGGGAGAAGGCTTGCACAAACGAGGGCAATCCTTCAACATGTGGCCCACACCTTGACATAACAAACACCGAATGCAATGCTCGGCATTCATAACAGCAATGGCATCGATGGATCGGTGCAAAGTGTCAATTAGACGGCACTCAGCATCAGGATCCATCACGAATAAAAATAATTGCTGAAAAAGTGCTACACAGCTAAAATAAAAATAGCACGGATCTGCTATCTAAATCAAAAATCAGAAAAGGAAAAAAACGGAATAAGCAAAATAAAAATTCTAATAACCAAAGCAAATAAAAAAATGATATGCACAAATGGAAAAGGGCCTCAATCTATTATCTCCCTCTCCAAAAACTCACACGACTGTGTTCCCCAGCAACGGCGTCAAATACTTGATGCTAAAGATCACGGCAGTGAACCGGTCGCACAAGTAATATAAAATGGGGGTTTTCCCAAGTATCGATCTCTCAAGGAATACAGTAAGGTGGAGTTAATTTCGAGGAGGACTTGAGATTGAAGTCCTCAGGTCGAAGATAACTAAGGCGGGGTTTTGATGTTTGTGGAAACAGAAAATAAAAGGTTATCAACTACTCCTATGCAACGCCGCTATGCGATGCTTCGCCGGGCGGGATGGAAGACTAGTCGGGCCGCTATGCACCGAATCACTATGCGGATGGACGAGAAGGCTAGCGGATGAGGTGGTTAGAACAGCGGAATGAGGGTCATGAGCACCTCTTCGCTACGCACGCCCCTAGCAATTGCTAGTGCGGCAAGGGTGGATGGTGGTGGATGGAATATGGCGCAACTCAAGCAACTTAGGCAGTAAAATGAAATAGGAATCACATAGACATGAAACACATAACATATACAACCAAAGTGCACTTCATCAATAAAAATAGATTTAAACACCAATATTCAACAAGAAAGCAAGAACAAGTCAAGAGATCGACCGAATCCGAAGTCTTGCTGAGGATTCACGGTTGGAATCGTCGGGTTGTCATTCCGCGTCCAAGCTCGGTCCTCAGCTGCGTCCGGGGTAGAGAAGGGCTGTCACCACCTTCCAATGGCCCTTCTTCTTCGTCTCACGATAGCGGACGAAGTTTGCTAGCTTTCCTTTGCTTGATGGCTATGGCGTCAAACCCTACTTGAAGCTCACGGATGAAGGAGAAGGCCGAGAGGAAGCTCCGGCTTGGATTTGGCGGTGAAAGCTTGCCCGGAGCACCTCCCTAGGGTGGAAGATGAAGAAAAATGGCGGAGAAGGCGGAAAACGGCAGATAAATGTCGAGCTCCGGATCCTCTCTCGAATTAGGGCGAGACCTGCACTATTTATACAAAGCAGAAATGAACAATGTGCACGATCACAGGCGCACGACCAGTGGTCGTGCGCCCTATGTCCAGTGATCGTGTGCACTGGCATGGAGGATTAGGAAGAAGAAATGGGATAACGCGCACGAGCAGTGGCGCACGACCAGTGGTCGTGCGCACTAAGTCCAATGGTCGTGTGATTACCCCAGACAGGACTCCAGAAAAGAGGAATCAATGTACACGATCAGTGGCACACGACCGGTGGTCGTGCGCATTATGTCCAGTGGTTGTGCGCTTACCCCAGGCTGATTCTGGAAAATGTAGAGTAGTGCGCACGATCAGGGGCGCATGACCAGTGATCGTGCTCATTAGATCACATGATCGTGCGCAGTATTCCTGTTTCACAACCATCCCGGAACACGCACACGACCCCTGTACCGAAAGGAAAAACCAATCACTGATATGTGCAGACATTCCAGGCAATCACAAAAAGGAGTACAAACTATAAAAATAACAAAATACACAACCACGGGCATAAATGTGCACTTCCTATGGAAATAAAGATAAGATGAAATATGAATGATATAGAACTAAAAGTGAAGTGCAAACATGTAAAAACTAGCCCAGATGAGTCCGAAAATAGGTATATAAAGTGGACTCATCATTAATTTCGTCGACCTGAGATCAGCTAACTGCTTTCTGTGAAGAACTTCCCATTTCTGTGCTTTAAGTTCGTCAAGCTGATAATGTAACTTCGTCGACCTGAATTCAGAGAAAGGATTTTGGACTTATGTGTTGAAGGTTATCACCCAGAATTCGTCGACCTGAGCTCGAATATCATTGAGCTCAACTCAGAGAATTTGCTCTGAGTTCATCGAGCGGAGCACGACTTTCGTCGAGCTGATTTCGACAAACGTTGAACTCACTTTCTTGAACTTGATTTTCTTCTAAGTTTGAGTCTTCTACAGTCTTCTGTCAGCTGGTACATGTGTGGTTGTTTCAAAGGACTTAGCCTAAACTCTAGGGCATAGATATGACCATGGCTATACATGTTGGGTCAATTATCCTAGATAGTAAACCTAGCCCAAATCAAACTAGGGATCCAACATCCTGCTCGGGATTATTCTCAGCACTGGACTGACACTTAAGATTTCCCTTAGTTTGAACCAAAATATGATGTTACTGCTGCCCATCCAGAAGTTCAGATAGTTGAAGACATACCTCAACCAGCTCAGAAAGGGAGAAAGTATGGTGAAGGCTCGTCTGCTGTCAGGTCTGATCCTAACAGAGAAATGGTTGAGGTATGGAGTCCAATTTCCAAGAGTATCATTCTGGACACCTTCAAGATAGTGTACTTAGAGAATGAAAACATATGGGATCATTATAATACTGATGAATGGCACAAGTATGAGGTAGCATACGCCAAACGAAGACTTCATTTCAGGAAATATAACTTTGATGATCCAAATGCTCCTCCAGCTCTGCCAAGATATTATCTGAAGCCAAAAACATATTTTAAGAGACAGCATCAAAAGAGCAAGGGCAAAGAGGCTTGATATGTTATTTTGATGATGCTTGTAGACACTGGTTGCCCCAAATAAGAACTTTCACTTATATGTATATATAATTTAAATGCTTTGACTGAGAATGTTGTTAATTCTAAGTTCAAATGTTCTTTCCTTTTCATGTTTTATGATTATTGTGTGTGCAATTCACCTTAGTTAATAAGGTTCCAACTTCTTCAAATATGGAGAGATTATTGGATATTGTATCTACAATAATCCTGATTTGAAGAAGTGTCCCTTGAACTAAGATGAATTGAATTGCATTTGATGCTCTCTATTTAGTTATGTGCTTGCAGGACGATATTGTCAAGTACAACCCAATATTAGGTTGCATTGGGTCTTATAACACAGGACTACACAATGTAATCCCTAATTGTGTAGGACAATGTGTTGACTCACGTACAATCTCTCTATTGGGGTGTACTTATATCTCAAGTGCATTAGAAGGATGAAGGAAGGATCAAGGAAGGATAAGGAGCTGAAATCAGAAGAACAGAATTTTATCCAAGTAAAATTCGTCGAGTAGAGTAAGGGATACTTGTCAAATTGGCCGTGTATACCTACTGGCACTCGTCGAAATCATTGTATTTATTTAGGGTAAAATCTCTGAGATTTGGAAAATTAGTTAAGTAAAAATTGTCGAGTATCATCAAGTATACTCGTCAAAATTCGTCAAATGTATCTTCTGATAACCGCCGAATTCGTCGAATATACATGTCGATACTCGCCGAATTCGTCGAGATTCATTGGGTATACCTATGAGATTCCAAATTTACCTCTCTAGAATTTTTTAAGTCAAATTCACCGAATATCGCTTAGCACATGTGTCGAATTCGTCGAGTTTGTCCTCTGCAAAGCTTTGAGCTATAGGTTCGATTGGGCTGAAATTCTCTAAGTAAATTTCGTCGACTTTATATGCAGTTTGACAAGTATATTCAGCTATACTCAACCATACTCGACGAATTATACTTAGGGTTATGTTTTTCTTGATTTCAAATTTCCGGCTCGTTCTTCCCGATCGTCATGCACTGTGACTTACGCACGTCTCTGGATGGAAATACTTTTCTAGCTGTTGTAGAAGGAAGATTCATATATATATTTATGGTTGATTTTTCATTAACCTTAATCGTGCTAAAATCAAATCGAGAAAACTTCTGATCAAAAAGTTCATGTCGGCTCCCATCCGTGTTTCGCAAATCTGCTCGGTCGACGACTGTGCTGCATGATTCGATCTTCTTCAACCTAATCAACTGGATAGTTGTTCTCTAAAGATTCTGATTCTCTCAGATCTAGCTGATCCGTGATCAAAGTCTTCAAAGCATTCAGATTTTTTGTGTTCTCCAAGACATTCAAGATCAACCTTTTCGAAGAATGACCGATTGAAGATTGTAGATTTAAATAAGATTATTTGTAATCTTTATTATGTAAATCTTTCTTTACTTTTGTAGGAGGTTTTTCCCTCTGAGTTGTAGATCTGTGTTTGGATCGAGATATAGATACTTGTTTGGATCGAGTTGTAGAAGAGTTTATTCTCTGAGTGATATGAACGTTGTCTCCGAGTTGTAGGAGTTGAGGCTCCAAGGCGTAAGATTCGTTGCAATTTGAGTTAGAGGTGAAGTAGTTGAATCTATCCCTTCGTGGTAGATAGGCGAGGCGGGACAGTGGGCGTACCCAACTCGGGGAACCACCATAAATCTCTGTGTTCTGTGTGCTTAATTTTTTAGTTATTTTTATTCCGCAAAAAGACTTAGAACTCACATATTCACCCCCCCCCCCCCCTCTAGGTGATTTAGGTAGACACTAGATACTTTCATATATCTAGAATACTAACATTGCTCAACATGAATACATTTTACCCTTACTTGGAATGTAAAATCTAAACTGAAATCAAAACCCTAGAAATAAGTGTATACCTGCCATATCTCTGGAAGATAAACTTAGAACTGAGCAATCAAGAAGTACTTTGTATATGACCTTAAAAATAAAAAAATTCAAGCAACTAAGATCCGGAACTACGAGTGCAAGCCGGAACCAACCGAACCGCCTAACCGAACAAAACCAAACCAAAAAACACGGTTTGGTTCGGTTTTAGTTGCCCACGGTTTGGTCACGGTTCCAATTTTTGAAAAACCGTGTAGTTCGGTTCGGTTCACAGTTCGGAGTGTCAAACTGAATCTAAACATATTAGCTTTAATTATATTTATTTTATTAGGAATATTTTATTTCATTAGCAGTAGGTGTAACATCCCACTTTCAATTAGACCCCTCTACTTAGGTTGGGTTAGGACATGTGTTGGGGGCATAGGTTTAGGCTGGGTTTGAACCATGGGGTTAAGGTTTAGTCACATGGGGCCCACAATAGGGCCCAAGGTAATCTAAGTCAAACTAGCCCAAATTGGGGGTCCTAGCCACACATTGACTCTACCACTACACCTATAACCCTAACACCAACCTAAGGGAACCATAAGTCATATCACTAAGTCACTTATTGACCCAAGTTGACCCAAGTCAACCCTTAACTTTAAATTGGTCAAACCCACACCTAAAGGCCCAATTAGTCCAAGTGGGGCACCACCATGGCGCAACCTAATTTGGGTGGTATCATGGGGTTCATGACCTTCAAATGGGGTCAGCTCACTCACCATGTTGACCAAGTCAACCCCAAAAGTCAACAAAAAGGCTTAAAGGAAGAAAGAAGAAACCAAACCCACTTCCCATGGGCTAAGCCCACAAGCCAATGCCCAAGACCAGCCTAAAGGGTCAATGACAGCCCCTACCCTCCTGAAAATGGAGAGAGAATGCATGCATCGGGGCAATTTGGACTTTTTGGAGGAAAAGAGGAGAGAGAAAGGGGGAAGAGAAGAAATAGTGGCCATGTGGCCCTCCTTCTCTCTTCCCAAGTAGCTGGCTGAGCTCCTCTGGATTATTCCTGTAAGGTGGAGGGATTTGGGGACACCTGGTGGCCAGGAGGAAATTCCAAAGCTTGGCCGGCCACCCCCCTTAACTACAACTCCTCCCACAGCCACCCCCAGCTAAAAGCAAGCCCACCAAAACCTTCAGTGAGCTCAGGCGAGTGGAGATCGACATTTGGAGCACTGTTTTGCTGGAGAATCAAAGAATCGGGCTAGTTTGCCGGAGCAAGCGTCGGCCATGGAGCACCGCCACTGCACGCGCTGCCAAGCCCGACTCCAGGTCCGTTTCGCCTCACCTCACCACGTGCTAGCTTTCTAGCTCATTTAGGTGAGACATCGGGCTCAATCGAGCCTGATACCATGGGAGAATGTGTGAAAAATATCGAGCTTTTCTTCTTGCTCGGGATCGCCGAAGGAGCCGCCTCCGGCAGCCTCATCGCCGGGAAACGCTAGCCACCACCTCAACGAAGGTGGTGGCAATAATCGTCGGCGGTGGCGCCGGCCCAGGTTCCCAAAATTTGCCAGCAAAAATGTCCCAGGAAAATCAATCGCAGCCGTTGGCCACCTGGGAACGATTAACGGATGTCGTCCATATGATTTGATCTGATTAATGAATTAATTTGATATGAACAGTAAAATATATGTCACACTTTTACACAGTTCTTTCATGCTAAAAATAGGCATGTTAAATGCAAATTCAGAACCAGACATCAACATTAAAATTGTAGGCCTAGGTCTTACATTTATTTTGATACCCTAAACTTGAGATTTGGAGCAGTAGGGCTCCTTGTAGGGCCATTCTACCCAGGCTGGTCCTAGGCTAGGTCAGATTTTCAAATGTATGCCTAGGCCAAACTATAATTCCACATGACCTGAGATTTTGTTCATGCATGTGACAAAGTCATACCTTGACACTGACCAAAAATTGGAATTTTTGGAAAAATATTTTTCTATAGTATTTGGTAAAATACACTTATTTAAATAAATTGAATAATTGGAGAAATACAACTCCAAATGGCCCCAAATTTTGGTGGCATGTCCACTGGGTCAATGTTAGACCTTGGTAGAAATTTCAGTCTCTGTTAATCAATGCATGTTGGGTAATCTCACTTGCAT
Source organism: Platanthera guangdongensis (assembly GCA_039583875.1). NCBI lineage: Eukaryota > Viridiplantae > Streptophyta > Magnoliopsida > Asparagales > Orchidaceae > Platanthera > Platanthera guangdongensis. The sequence continues at coordinate 169,005,474 of CM077158.1, read as the reverse complement.
GAGAAAGGTAGGTTTAGGTTTGGGGTGCATATAGTAAAATTTAGCAAAATGAGAAATTCAGCCCATTTAGAACATTGCAAGATCATGAAACTCTAGATAGAAGTTTTTAGGGGTGAAATATACCTCCCACGGGAAGAATGGGATTTTTGGGATCAAAAATCCCATTAAATGGAATTTTTGAAAATTAGGCTATTTAGAAATAAAAATTTGAAACCAAGGCTAATGATGATATTAAATTCTAAAATTTGCCACAATATTAAATGGCACATAGTTTATCTCTGGAAAAATTTATGGGGCTGTTGGTTAATTTTATCTTGAAATTTAAGTAGAATTATAATTTTGCACATTAAGTTAATTAATTTAAAATAAAGGAAATTATGGTTGGAATAATATGGAAAACTTTTCAGTGGCTTATACATATGATTAACTCCTTCTGTAATTTTCTGAGAATTTTTGGGAGTTCCAGTATGCTGAAAACTCTAAAAATGGCGTTTTAGTAATAATGGTATTTTGAATATTTGTTAGGTCAAATGATTGTTTAGGACTTTAAAATTTTGTACTTAGTTTGATTTTATAATTATGAATCTCCAGTAATTTTCCCAAAAGTTTTGGTGGTAGATATATTATGCTTCATTTGGAAAGTAGGCAAATTGTGATTTTGTTGTTAAATGAACATTAAATTGAACTTTCATGAGAAAATTGAGAAATCTGGTGGGCAGCCATATTTTACTTCTTAGAACACCTAATAAATTTCTTAAGTAGAATGAATCAATATAAGTAGTACATCATGTGCAATGCGACATAGGTCACACAATTAAAGGAATTAAATTAGGCCCTTAATTACTTAGAAAAATGGTGAAATCCCAAATGATCAATATCATACACCATACAAGTCCGTGATAATTAATTAGGGGCATTTGACCCAAGGGATCAGAAGTTCTACTATACGGGTCATCATTAGGTTATGGGTGCGCTTAGCAAAATATAGCTCGTTTCACTGGGACCCACAGGGGATGCGATGGTAGGTTAAGTTGGGAACTATATTGGGAAGACAAACCCTGGTTGGTGTCCAATAGGTCACTTCCTGATTACGAGTGGTAGAGAGCAAATCCCAAGGATAGTGGCTAGAACGGAGATCGACGAAAGACCGCCGCTCTCCTGATAACATCCTAAATTATTAGGTTTGTCCAGAGTAACAATGAGAGTTTGTATGGTTAAGGGGTAGACATTAATAAAAGTAAATATCCTTGAGAAAGGGAGCTTTGGGATTCAGCCCATCGTAGCTCCTAGTGCCCCCAAGAGCCCTTCACCGGGCATGCCCTGGGCAGTCCAGAGATTAACCCTAAATTGCTAGGTATAACAACATTAGGCAAGAATAGTCTAATAGGATAAGGCATTGTGGTTCATTCTCACCCGTGATGGGTTTGAGGGATTATGAATAAAGGCAATAATGTGCAATCTCACCCGTGACGGGTTTTAGGGATTATGAATAAAGACACTAATGTGCAATCTCACTTGCGATGGGTTGGAGGGATTCGGGACGGGTTGGTCCTGCGAGCTGGAGGCTCGGGTTGGAATATATTGCATGTGCACAAACTTATGGTGGGTCTTGCGGTACTAGGCCAATCATCACACCGATGGCAGTATGGTGGCTCTAGCGAGGTGTGATGGTTTGAGGAGCCAGTGGGTTGTTTTACGCTGCGGTCTGGAAGACGATCCCCGAAAACGCACGCTTGACCAAAAAAAACTGTTGGGTCGCCAGTAAATAGTACGTAGAGACTCTAGAGTGCACCTAGGACGTATACATAGGCATATGGGAGGTCTAGGCATAGTAGTGTTATACCCGCCTAGGAGTGGAGATGCCCGCTCCACTGCTGCCGTAGCCATAATGGTGGTACCAGGGTGTAACATCACATGTTACTTCTAGACCCCTTAACTTATATTGGGTTGGGCATGGGGTCGGTGATATGGAAATTAGCTAAGTTTGACCCTAGGTAGTGGGTTGTAGCCATGTGGGGCCCACTAAGGGGCCAAAGTCAAACTAGGTCAAACTAGCCTAAATAGGAACTCTAGCCACACCATGACCCCACCACATTTCCCTAACCCTAAAATAGTCTAAGTGGACCCTAGGGCATGTCATTAGGTCAACCCTTTGACCCTAGTTGACCAAAGTCAACCAATTTGGTTAAACCTATACCTATAGGCCCAATTAACCCAAGTAGGGCACCACATTGACCCAACCCAAGTTGGGTGGTGCCATTAGACCCATGACCACCAAGTGGGGTCAGCCCACTCATAATGGTTGACCAAGTCAACTCAAGTCAACCTAGTCAACATAATTGACCTAAGGAAGAAAATGAGGGCTAAGCTCACTCCCCTTGGGCCAATCCCACCAAACTTGGCCCATTATCAGCCAAGTGGTCAAAGACCACCCCTACCCTCTGGTTTTGAATAGAGGGTCGCATGCAAGGGGCATTTTGGAGAATTTACCCAAAAGAGGAGAGAGAGGGTGAGTTTAAGGAGAGGAGGCCACTTGGCTTTGGCTCCATCAGCCCAAAAGCTTGCTGGCCGGCCACCCAAGGAATTCTAGAGAATTTGGCAGCATGGTGGCCACTTAGAACCAAGGGTGAAGCCTCCAAAGCCCCAAACCGAGCTCGCCTTGGTTGTATCTCCCTATACAGCCACTTCTAGCTCAAACAGACCACACCATCAGCTTCGGTGAGTGGAATTGAGTGGAGAACGAATCCTGGAGCAAAGCTTTTGGTGAAGAAATGGGATTTTGAGCAGGAGATCGTCGGAGCAGCTCAACCATGGCCAACCGCCGACAACCTCGTCGTCGTGCCGCCATTCGGGTATGTTTTGCCTCCCCTCTACTTGTACTAGCTTTCTAGATCTTTTAGGAGAGACATCGGGCTCAATTGAGCCTGATACCATGTGAGGAAATGGAGATTTTTCCGAGTTTTGCTTCTTGCTCGGTTTCGCCGGAGGAGCCAATTCCGGCAGCCTCATCGCCGGAAATCGCTAGCCACCACCTCAGTGAAGGTGGTGGCGACATCCGCCGGCGTTGGTGGTGGCTCAGCCTGCCGGAAACAGCCAGCAAAGGTGGCCCAGCCAGAATCGATCCCAGCCATTGGCTAATTGGGGACGATGACCAGATCCCGTCTATTATGCTTTAAGATTCGTGCTCAATCAATTAAATTAAATCAAATTAAAAACTATAGAATTTATACATTCTATCACACTTATACAGTAATATTGTATGGCTATTTTAGGCCTCTTAGAGGCATTTCCAGGACATGAAACTTCAATCAAATTTGTAGCTTAACCTCTTAACTTTAATTTACCACCTTAATCTTGTAATTTGGAGCAGTATACTGCCCTGTAGGGCTGTTTTTCTAGGACTGGTCGTAGGCTAGGGCAGAAACTAAAACCAATGCCCATGCCAATCCAGATGTCCATATGACCCAAACTTTGGGGCATGTCCTTAACTATGGTATATCTAGCCCCTGCCAAAAATTTAGAATTTTTGGGAAAACTTTTTCTATAGTTTTATTCATAATACACAAAAATTAATAAATGAAATATTTGGAGTGTTATGGCTCCAAATAGCCCCATATTTTGGTGGCATGTCCTTGGGGACTATACATGTGCATGGTAAACCTTTCAGCATATTTGTACTACTGCATGTTGGGTAAACTCACTTTCATGTGTTGATTATATATAGGTTTGGGGTGCAAATAGCCAAATTTGAAATATTGTGTATTAGACCTATTTGGAACATCCAAAAATCATGGTATAGATTTCAGAGGCACATTATGGTGAATTATACCCCACATTGTAATAATGGGATTTTTGGAAACAAAAATCCCATTATTTCGAATTTTTGGAATAATAGAACTTTTGAAAAATAAATGTAAAAATAGGTTCATCATTGAGATAAAATCACCAATTTTTGTCAAGGTCAATATAATGTTAGATTTAACTCCTGAAAATTTTTATTTCTCTGTTTGAAGAATTTTGATAGGAGTTATGTGGAAATTACCTTTTTACCCTCATTTTACTTAATTAGCAAATTGGTGCAAATACTTAGTAGAAACTTTTGGAAAAATTCTTGATGATCTATCTGAGTATTAATAACCTTGTATTATACATATGATTAACTCCTTCTGTAATTTTCTGAGAATTTTTGGGAGTTCCAGTATGCTGAAAACTCTAAAAATGGCGTTTTAGTAATAATGGTATTTTGAATATTTGTTAGGTCAAATGACTGTTTAGGACTTTAAAATTTTGTACTTAGTTTGATTTTATAATTATGAATCTCCAGTAATTTTCCCAAAAGTTTTGGTGGTAGATATATTATGCTTCATTTGGAAAGTAGGCAAATTGTGATTTTGTTGTTAAATGAACATTAAATTGAACTTTCATGAGAAAATTGAGAAATCTGGTGGGCAGCCATATTTTACTTCTTAGAACACCTAATAAATTTCTTAAGTAGAATGAATCAATATAAGTAGTACATCATGTGCAATGCGACATAGGTCACACAATTAAAGGAATTAAATTAGGCCCTTAATTACTTAGAAAAATGGTGAAATCCCAAATGATCAATATCATACACCATACAAGTCCGTGATAATTAATTAGGGGCATTTGACCCAAGGGATCAGAAGTTCTACTATACGGGTCATCATTAGGTTATGGGTGCGCTTAGCAAAATATAGCTCGTTTCACTGGGACCCACAGGGGATGCGATGGTAGGTTAAGTTGGGAACTATATTGGGAAGACAAACCCTGGTTGGTGTCCAATAGGTCACTTCCTGATTACGAGTGGTAGAGAGCAAATCCCAAGGATAGTGGCTAGAACGGAGATCGACGAAAGACCGCCGCTCTCCTGATAACATCCTAAATTATTAGGTTTGTCCAGAGTAACAATGAGAGTTTGTATGGTTAAGGGGTAGACATTAATAAAAGTAAATATCCTTGAGAAAGGGAGCTTTGGGATTCAGCCCATCGTAGCTCCTAGTGCCCCCAAGAGCCCTTCACCGGGCATGCCCTGGGCAGTCCAGAGATTAACCCTAAATTGCTAGGTATAACAACATTAGGCAAGAATAGTCTAATAGGATAAGGCATTGTGGTTCATTCTCACCCGTGATGGGTTTGAGGGATTATGAATAAAGGCAATAATGTGCAATCTCACCCGTGACGGGTTTTAGGGATTATGAATAAAGACACTAATGTGCAATCTCACTTGCGATGGGTTGGAGGGATTCGGGACGGGTTGGTCCTGCGAGCTGGAGGCTCGGGTTGGAATATATTGCATGTGCACAAACTTATGGTGGGTCTTGCGGTACTAGGCCAATCATCACACCGATGGCAGTACGGTGGCTCTAGCGAGGTGTGATGGTTTGAGGAGCCAGTGGGTTGTTTTACGCAGCGGTCTGGAAGACGATCCCCGAAAATGCACGCTTGACCAAAAAAAGACTGTTGGGTCGCCAGTAAATAGTACGTAGAGACTCTAGAGTGCACCTAGGACGTATACAGAGGCATATGGGAGGTCTAGGCCTAGTAGTGTTATACCCGCCTAGGAGTGGAGACGCCCGCTCCACTGCTGTCGTAGCCACAATGGTGGTACCAGGGTGTAACATCACATGTTACTTCTAGACCCCTTAACTTATATTGGGTTGGGCATGGGGTGGGTGATATGGAAATTAGCTAAGTTTGACCCCAGGTAGTGGGTTGTAGCCATGTGGGGCCCACTAAGGGGCCAAAGTCAAACTAGGTCAAACTAGCCTAAATAGGAACTCTAGCCACACCATGACCCCACCACATTTCCCTAACCCTAAAATAGTCTAAGTGGACCCTAGGGCATGTCATTAGGTCAACCCTTTGACCCTAGTTGACCAAAGTCAACCATGGCCCTAATTTGGTCAAACCTATACCTATAGGCCCAATTAACCCAAGTAGGGCACCACATTGACCCAACCCAAGTTGGGTGGTGCCATTAGACCCATGACCACCAAGTGGGGTCAGCCCACTCATAATGGTTGACCAAGTCAACTCAAGTCAACCTAGTCAACATAATTGACCTAAGGAAGAAAATGATGGCTAATCTCACTCCCCTTGGGCCAATCCCACCAAACTTGGCCCATTATCAGCCAAGTGGTCAAAGACCACCCCTACCCTCTGGTTTTGAATAGAGGGTCGCATGCAAGGGGCATTTTGGAGAATTTACCCAAAAGAGGAGAGAGAGGCTGAGTTTAAGGAGAGGAGGCCACTTGACCTTGGCTCCATCAGCCCAAAAGCTTGCTGGCCGGCCACCCAAGGAATTCTAGAGAATTTGGTAGCATGGTGGCCACTTAGAACCAAGGGTGAAGCCTCCAAAGCCCCAAACCGAGCTCGCCTTGGTTGTATCTCCCTATACAGCCACTTCTAGCTCAAACCGACCACACCATCAGCTTCGGTGAGTGGAATTGAGTGGAGAACGAATCCTGGAGCAAAGATTTTGGTGAAGAAATGGGATTTTGAGCAGGAGATCGTCGGAGCAGCTCAACCATGGCCAACCGCAGACAACCTCGTCGTCGTGCCGCCATTCGGGTATGTTTCGCCTCCCCTCTACTCGTACTAGCTTTCTAGATCTTTTAGGAGAGACATCGGGCTCAATTGAGCCTGATACCATGTGAGGAAATGGAGATTTTTCCGAGTTTTGCTTCTTGCTCGGTTTCGCCGGAGGAGCCAATTCCGGCAGCCTCATCGCCGGAAATCGCTAGCCACCACCTCAGTGAAGGTGGTGGCGACATCCGCCGGCGTTGGTGGTGGCTCAGCCTGCCAGAAACAGCCAGCAAAGGTGGCCCAGCCAGAATCGATCCCAGACATTGGCTAATTGGGGACGATGACCAGATCCCATCTATTATGCTTTAAGATTCGTGCTCAATCAATTAAATTAAATCAAATTAAAAACTATAGAATTTATACATTCTATCACACTTATACAGTAATATTATATGGCTATTTTAGTCCTCTTAGAGGCATTTCCAGGACATGAAACTTCAATCAAATTTGTTGCTTAACCTCTTAACTTTAATTTACCACCTTAATCTTGTAATTTGGAGCAGTATACTGCCCTGTAGGGCTGTTTTTCTAGGACTGGTCGTAGGCTAGGGCAGAAACTAAAACCAATGCCCATGCCAATCCAGATGTCCATATGACCCAAAATTTGGGGCATGTCCTTAACTATGGTATATCTAGCCCCTGCCAAAAATTTAGAATTTTTGGGAAAACTTTTTCTATAGTTTTATTCATAATACACAAAAATTAATAAATGAAATATTTGGAGTGTTATGGCTCCAAATAGCCCCATATTTTGGTGGCATGTCCTTGGGGACTATACATGTGCATGGTAAAACTTTCAGCATATTTGTACTACTGCATGTTGGGTAAACTCACTTTCATGTGTTGATTATATATAGGTTTGGGGTGCAAATAGCCAAATTTGAAATATTGTGTATTAGACCTATTTGGAACATCCAAAAATCATGGTATAGATTTCAGAGGCACATTATGGTGAATTATACCCCACATTGTAATAATGGGATTTTTGGAAACAAAAATCCCATTATTTCGAATTTTTGGAATAATAGAACTTTTGAAAAATAAATGTAAAAATAGGTTCATCATTGAGATAAAATCACCAATTTTTGTCAAGGTCAATATAATGTTAGATTTAACTCCTGAAAATTTTTATTTCTCTGTTTGAAGAATTTTGATAGGAGTTATGTGGAAATTACCTTTTTACCCTCATTTTACTTAATTAGCAAATTGGTGCAAATACTTAGTAGAAACTTTTGGAAAAATTCTTGATGATCTATCTGAGTATTAATAACCTTATATAATTTTCTCAGCATTTTTGGATGAATCAGTAATTTTTAAAACCTTACAAAGGCATTTTGATAAATTATTAAGAATTGAAATTGGTAGCCCATTACATTATATAGGTTGATGAAACTCTGCCATTAGCCTTAAATTCATGATATATATGCTCTGTAAGTTTTCTAGAATTTTTAGTAATGTATTCCGTATACTTCATTTGGAAAATGACAATTGTGTGAATTTTGTATTAATTAAGGAATAAATAGAAATATTCAAAGGAAAATTATAAATTTTGGTAGACAGCTATGTGTTACCAAGATGAAACTCAGGCAATATTCCTTAGGTTAGTGGATTATAATTTGTGATACTTCATGTATTAAATGACCTAGGAGATTAATTAAATGATTTAATTAGAGGCCTTAATTACTTAAGAAAATTATGAAAATCAATAGGCTCACTTCATTAGTCCATACCATCCTAGGATAAATAATTAGGGGCAGGTGGCCCAAGTAATTGGAAGTTCCATTTCGGGGTGGTATTAGGTCATGGGTTGCGCATAGTGTAAGTAGGTTATACTATAAGGACCACCGGGGGATTGATCGACGGATGAGCTAGAGGTTACAATTGGAGAATAACCTTGGTGGGTAGTGTTGTCTTAGTGACGAGAGTAAAAGTGCAAGCCCTTGGATAGCAACTGGAGTGGAGGCCGGCGGAAGACCGTCGCCCTTTTGAGAACACCTTAAGTCATTAGGATCACTCAAGAGTAATAACGAGAGCTGGGGGTGAATTATGTGTAGTCATCAACTAAAGTAAATATCCTTGAGAAAGGGAGCTTTAGGCGTAAACCCATCGTAGTTCCTAGTGCCCCCGAGAGACCTTCACCGGGTATATCCTGGGCAGTCCTGGGATTAACCTTAAATCACTAAGTATAATAACCCGTAGACAAGAGTAGTCTAATACGTTAAGCATCGTATCATTATGCTCACCCGTATAGGGTTGGAGGGTTTGTGATAAATGCTCACCCGTGTAGGGTTGGAGGGATTGTGATAAATGCTCACCCGTGAAGGGTTTGAGGGATTCAGGACAGGTTGGTCCTATGAGCTGAAGGCTCGGGGCTATTGTATTTGCACTAAAGATATGGCGGCATTATCTGTATGGGATTCATTGTGACATTTTCTCAGATCACAAGAATATCAAGTACATCGATATGTAGAAGGACCTAAACCTGCGACAAAGGAGATGGCTAGAATTTCTCTGTGACTATGATTACCAGATTCACTACCACCCGGGGAAGGCAAACACAGTAGCAGATGCACTGAGCAGGAGGGTCGGCACCTCTTGTCCAGAGCCCCAGGTGATGGCTATGGAGCTGATACAGATGATGGACGACATGCATATTACTATGGTTTCTGAGGTCGAACCAGTAGGTTATCGAGAGTACCTGAGCTCGTTGATCAGAGATGATGACATTCGGGAGCGCATTATGGCGCATCAGAGGCTGGATGATGCATTGGAGCCGATTTTCAGTGCCCTGGAAAGGGGCAAGGTTGAGGATTACATGCTGCAGGATGATCTCCTTCGATTCCGTGGACGCATTTATATACCAGTAGGGGGCGGTATATGGGATGATATACTTAGCGAGGCACATTGCTCCAGATATTCAGTACATCCCGGCATCACCAAGATGTGGGCAGATTTAAGGAAGACTATGTATTGGCCTGGGATGAAGAGAGAGATCACCCACTTTGTTACCCATTGCGAGACGTGCCAGTGCGTTAAGGCGGAATGCAAGAGCCCGGGAGGTTTATTACAGCCATTGCCAGTCCCAGAGTGGAAGTTCGAGGACATTGCTATGGATTTTGTGCATGGACTGCCTCGCTCCCACTCTGGGCATGATTCCATCTGGGTCATAGTAGACAGACTGACCAAGGTGGCGCGCTTTATTCCAGTCAGGAAGGATGCTCCAGTTGCAGTTTTGGTGAGATTATTCGTGGAGCAGTTTGTCAGATACCATGGCATCCCCAGGACGATTATTTCGGACCATGATGGTCGATTCACTTCGAGGGAGTGGAGGGTTGCACATGCTTACTTGGGCTCTCGGCTTACTTTTAGTACTGCCTTCCACCCGCAGACAGACGGACAGACCGAGCGGACCATCCGGACCATGGAGGATCTACTCCGCCTATGCATATTGGATACAGGGAAGCCTTGGGAGAGGCTGCTACCATTGATCGAGTTCTCCTACAATAACAGCCACTAGGCTAGCATCAGGATGGATCCATATGAGGCACTTTACGGGAGGAAGTGTCGGACACCGCTGTCATGGGCTCAGGATGTGGATACCAAGGCTTTTGGCTCAGATTATGTGAAGGATACGGAGGCTCAGGTTCGTTTGATCAGGGATCGGCTGCTAGAGGCCCAGAGTAGGAAGGCGAAGTATTATGATGCTCGGCACCGGAAGGTGGAGTTCCAGGTTGGAGACAGAGTTTTCTTGAAGATACGTCCGATACATGGTGTCTCTCGGGTGCGGAGGCACAAGAAGCTCAGTCCTCGATACATGGGGCCATACTTGATCCTGGAGCGGATCGGCCCCTTAGCTTACTGAAAGTCCACCTAGTGTCAACTATGTGCACCTATGGGGGGGAATAGGTGACGTGTGGTTCTTTTGCGGAATTTACGGATGTACCTGCACAATAAAAACAAAAAGCACAGCACACAGAATACACAACAAATTTATAGTGGTTCCCCAACTTGGGTACATCCACTTTCCCCCTTCGACCTATCTCCCCAACAAGGGACGACTCGGTCACTTCTCCAACGGGATTGAAATCCAATCCCTGCACTAACGGAAGGAGCCCTTCCACACGTGAGAGTCAATACTCCCACAAAACGGGTTGCACCCAACCCTTACAACACGGAACAAAAGTTCCTTTACAACGAAATTAAATGTAGAGTGTACACGTGATACAAACTTCTTTTGGAGACTACGGTGTTCCTCTTTGTCCGACGACATGTTCTTGAAGTCGATGAAGAGTCTACAACCTTGGTCTCTCTTGGAGAGGATCTCCCGGAACCGGCGGCGGCAATCCGAGCGGCGGCTTGGTTCGGAGTCGGCGGCAACGAAGGTGCGCTGCTGCAGTGCTTTGAGATCCAAACTTCTTTGCGAAGCAAACTAGGTCTACCAACGGTCACTCTAGGATCGGTCGTCTCGATCGATTCGGACGGGGGGGTTTTTCCCGGTCAACAAATCGAGAGACAAGAGATCTCTAGATAGACACGTGAGACGCAAGCTTTGCTAAGCTTCTGTCGCCGGAGATCGGGAAGAGGAACGATCAGCAGCGGCGATGTATTTGCCCGAGCGCGACGGCGGCGGCGGAAAGAGTTCGCGATTTTAGGGTTTTCCTTGCTCGGCTTCTTTCTTCGTTTTTCCGTCCCTTTACTGTTCAAAAATACTGGAATATATATACTGTTGAATTCTCAAATATGACCGTTTGCGGGACCCACAAAAGAAATCCCTAAGTCCGGTTCAAACTAGTCCAAAGGCAGAATCCGGTCCAGCAGCATCCTGAGAAAACGCCAAGTGAAAATCGGCGAGAATCGCAGGCGATTCTCGACGAATCGGCGAGAATCACTAAGTGATTCTCGACGATTCGTCGAGAATCGTTAGTGATTCTCGCCGAATCACTTATTGATTCTCAACGAATTTTACTTTGTATGCATGAGCTGCTTGGCCACTGGTTCGGCGAGAATCACTAGTGATTCTCGCCGAATCTTACTTGGCACCATTTAGAGGTGGCCAGAAGGAGTCGGCGAGAATCACTAATGATTCTCGTCGATTCGGCGAGAATCACTTGGTGATTCTCGTCGAATTTGCCTTGGACGAATTTTCGTCTTCCACCCAGGAGCTGCTCCTTGATCCTCCATGCTCCTTGTCTTCTCTTGCATATGAACGGCCCTGTACTTGAAAGTAAGTGCACTCCAATAGAGAGAGTGCACATAGGCCAACACACTGATCTGCTCAATGAGGGATTACGTCGTGCAGACCCGTGTATATTGACCTACTGCACCCTGACATTGGTGTGCACTTAGCGTGGAGGAACTGCAAGCACAACTTGAGATGTTTCATCAAATACATTGTGAATTCATCTTAGCTTGACAGGTGGCTTCCTCAAATCTAGGTACTCGTGGATACAATACCCAACACTTACCGACTGCAGCTGCCACCGGAGTTGGGTACCCTACACGACGTCTTCCATGTCTCTTCCTTGCAAAGAGCTCTCCTACGGCCGGAGCATCATGTTACTACTACAGCCGGTCCGATAGCGCCAGACAGATCTGTCAGATTGGAGTCGATCCGGATTGATGATACAGATGTCTGTGTGTTGCGGAAGAAGAAGGTCCCTCTCGTGAAGGTGTTGTGGTCCAACCATGGATGGGAGGAGCACACCTGGGAACCGAGGGATGTAATGATGGAGCAACACCCGGAGCTGTTCACTTCAGGTATACTTTAGATTATGCGTTTAAATTTCTTATAACTCTTGCAAGTAGAACCTCGTAGACCCGAACTTAAATTTTGGGGACGAAATTATTTTTTTTGTTTATAGGATTTGTAACATCCCATGTTAGTTCTAAACCCCTTAACTTAGATTGGGTTGGGCATGGGGTGGGTGATAGGGAAATTAGCTAAGTTTAACCCTCGGTAGTGGGTTGTAGCCATGTGGGGCCCACTAAGGGGCCAAAGTCAAACTAGGTCAAACTAGCCTAAATAAGAACCCTAGCCACACAATGACCCCACCACATTGCCCTAACCCTAAAATAATCTAAGTGGACCCTAGGGTGTTGGGTATTGTATCCACAATTACCTGGATTTGACGAAGCCACCTGTCAAGCTAAGATGAATTCACGATGTATTTGATAAAACCTTTTAAGTTGTGCTTGCAGTTATTCCATGCTAAGTGCACTCCAATGTCAGGGTGCAGTAGGTCAATATACACGGGTCTGCACAACGTAATTCCTCGTTGAGCAGATCAGTGTGTTGGCCTACGTGCACTCTCTCTATTGGAGTGTACTTATTTTCAAGTACAGGACCGTGATCATGCAAGAGCAGACAAGGAGCAAGGATGGGTCAAAGAGCAGCTCATGGGTGGAAAGACGAAAAATCGTCTAAGTGTAAATCGACGAGAATCACCAAGTGATTCTCGCCGATTCGGCAAGAATCATTAGTGATTCTCGCCGAATCGTCGAGAATCGCCGGCTGATTTTCGCCGTCTCTATCCGGCTACTTCAAAGCATGCGACTCTGGCGCTAAGTCATAATCGACGAGAATCACTAGTGATTCTCGCCGAATCGTCGAGAATCACTGGCTGATTCTCGCCGTCTCTATCAGGCTAAATCAGAGCGTGCAAACAAGCCAACATCGATGAGAATCACCTTTGACTCTCGCCGAATCGACGAGAATCACCTTTGATTCTCGCCGATTCGACGAGAATCACCTTCGATTCGCGCCGATTTTCACTTGGGCAATTTTCTGGATCCCACTGGACTGGATCAAATGTTAAGGCTCTATTTTGAACCGCTTTTAGGGTTTCTTCAGGTGGGACCCATAACGGTCATAAAAGAGTATGTTATTGTATAAATACATGCGTATTTTTGAACAGTAAAGGAGCGAAGAAGAATTGAAAAAGCCGAGCCGCCGACGTGACCTAGATCGCGATACCTCCGCCGCCGCCGTCGCCGCTCGTGCTGGTAGATCGCCGGCTGCTAGATCGTGGTTTCTTCCAGATCTCCCAGCGACAGAAGCTTAGCCAAGCTTAGAGTCTCACGCGTCTAACCAGAGATCTCTTGTCTCTTGATTTGTTGATCGGGAAAATCTTCCCCATCCGAATCGATCGAGACGATCGATCCTAGTGTGACTGTTGGAAGACCTTGCTAGCTTTGCTACGAAGTCTGAATCTCCAAAGTACAGCAGCCGCACACCGTTGTCGCCGCCGATCCCGAGGACCAAGCCGCCGCCCTTCTTGCCGCCGCCGGTTTCGAGGAGATTCTCTCCAAGTGAGATCTAGGGTTGTGGACTCTTCGTGACTACTAGAACTCGTCATCAAACGAAGAGGGACACCTTAGTCTCCAAAAGTAGTTTGTATTTCTTGTACATTCTAGTTTTATTTTTGTTGTAAAGGAACGTTGGTTCCTAGCTGTAAGGGTTGGGTGCAACCCGTGTTGTGGGAGTGTTGACTCCTACGTGTGGAAGGGTTCCTTCCGATAGTGCAAGGATTTGATTTCAATCCTGTTGGTGAAGAGACCGAGTCGTCCCTTGTTGGGAGATAGGTCGAAGGGGGAAAGTGGATGTACTCAAATCGGGGAACCACTATAAATAGCTTGTGTACTCTGTTTGCTGTGTTGTTTTATTTTTGTGTGCAGGTACAATCTTAATTCCGCAAAAAACGCTGCACGTCACCTATTCCCCCCCCCCCATAGGTGAAGGTAGTTGACACTAGGTGGACTTTCAAGTGGTATCAGAGGCAGGTTACTCATCAAAAAGGTTTACACCTTGAGTAGAATCCTGCCACCAGTGTCAAAAGCATGGAGCTGGATCATGAAATCTCTCCACTAAGACTTCCCACATGCACAAAGGAGTATTATCCCGTCTGGGAGATGAGAGTGTCGTATCACTTGGAGGCTATCGATCCTCGAGCATCTTTTATCCTGGAAGAGGGTCCTTTTATTCCTATGAAGACCTCCGGCTCTGGAAAGAATATCCAAGTGCCCAAGTGTATTGCTGAGATGTCGGAGACAGAACTCTCATTATTCAATCTGGACAAGATGATTCGTCAGATTATCATGGATGTCTGGTCTGGACCTTCTCGCTCTAGATTGGAAAAATGTGGGACGGCCAAATCTATGTGGGTAATGATCTCAGAGCTGATAGGGGGATCAAAGAAAGCTGGGATCTGTTGTCAACTAGAGGATAAAGCCTATGTGGGGGTCCTCGCCTCTGAAGATGAAGGCAAGGATCAATCGGACAGCATCAGAGCTCCAGTGTCCTTGTCAGAGACTGAAGAAGAAATTGAGGAAAGCAGTTCTGATGAGGATGACACAACGGTCTCTGGTGCTAGTGACAATAACACTGAAGAGCAGGTAACTTCTTCATCTTGCCCCGTCTCTCTTGAAGTTCCTGAAGACAGGAACTGTTTCCCTTCAGAAAATCCTGATTCCCTGAAGAGAGCCCTTCAGAAAAGCAACCTACTTGTTGAGGAGCAAGCTCAGGAGATTGCTCGGCTGAAGACCTTGTTGGTTCTCCAATTGGCATCCAACAAGGTCAAGGACTCTAAAATCTCAGATCTAGAGAGTAGTCTAGAGAATGAGAAAAGGATAGTATCTAACTTTTCCAAGGTTGATGCTATGAAGAGAAAGGAAGAAAATGGGTGGATCTCCCGAATTATCAATTCATGGAGAAATGGGGAAACGGTATTCCGACCCCCCACTCCAAGCAGGAAGGGTACTCATCATGCCTTCAGGTATGACCACAGGAACAATCGTGGTCACTGCAAGGGTGATCTGTCCTCATGTGGAGACACCCATAGTGCAAGCCGTCATGGCCACCCATGAGAGAATACCTAAGGCTCATTCTGAGCCCTTTGTATTCTCGGCCACTGCCCCTACTCGGCATGAATCTGCTGGTATCAGCTCTCAGAACTCTTCTCTCCACCCAAGGACACAGGAAAGGGAGGTTAGAAGTCATGCTGTAAGTTCTCATGGGGCCTCAGGAAGGGGGCTGACTGAAAGGAAGGCACCACCTCCCAGGCCTCGTGACGCTCGCTACATGCATTCCTTCCACCCTTCCACGTGTCATGGTGGAAGAGGCAATTTTGGGAGCGGATCCAGATCTATCCCGGTTGGACCTAGGCTCATGACTACCTCAGTCACTAGATCAGGTCAGAAACGGAGATACAACATTCACACGTGTTGGTGTTGTGGCAAAGTGGGACACTTTGCCATAGACTGTTGGCACAACCCCTCTGTGTCAAGGGCAAGGGCCTATCCACATCTTCTGGGCAGAGGTAGTCTTCCTGACAGGATTTCTGAGGGAAGGCATTCGAGTGTTTATGCTAACAAGAACCTAGGACCCAATATGTATTGGGTTCCTAAGGTAAGGTAACTCTCTTTTGCAGGGTAGTCTAGGTTCCCGTAAATATGATGGGAACTAGACAGAAGATGTTTCAAGACTAAATTGGAACAAATATATGGAATATCAGAAGTACTATTTACAATGGGATACTCACATTGAACACCTGGTATGCCTCAACCTGAGGGGGTAAATTATGAACCTCATAATCCCAGGTATTTTTGATCAGCTCATATACTTGAGTCATATTGTATCGACATATACATATATATATATATTTATATATATACACATATATGTGTGTACACCTAAGGATAGGTTATCACTGTAAACATAAACCTTAGATACATTAATAAAGATTTACCTATAATTCCACTGGTAGATTCGAGAACTAACATCTACAGGCTTAAATCAGTTCACTGAAAACTAACGAAGATGCGTCATTGGAAATCACTACAACTTACAATTGACATCAAGAGATGTATGGAAAAACCCCGTTCAAACCCTAAATAGACTGGTATTAAGAAATATATATACATATTTAGAAGATTTTTTAAATTGTCTTGATATCAGAAGACTTCGAGAATCCGGCATGCCTCTTAACCCGTAGATTCCTATTAAAGAATCCCTTCGATTTCGAATTAGACAAACTGGAAACCCGCTAAAACCCGCGTAACCCGAAGACTTCCGCCGAACCTTAGCGTTTCGCTCTTCACACGAAAACCCGTTAAAACCCTTTTAAACCCGTCGATATCGCACAGTATCCCGCCGACCCTTCATATTCCGCAGGAAGCTCACCGAAGGAAACTCGCCGATTCTTCCCCTTCCGTCGACAACCGCAGGAATCCCGCCTTTTCCTCCGTTGATATCGAGCAGACAACTCGCCGATTCTTCCCTCAGTAGATCACTCCTCTCGCGTCCAGGGCACTCGTCCAAGTCTCGGCGGGTTCGATCGACCAAAGTCGCGATCTTCTTCCGGTTTCCCGTCGTTTCCGTCGATTCTCACCTTCTACGCTCTTGGGTAACCACTTTCTCACCCTTACAGTGACTTACTGTTAGTGTAGCTTCCCTCTTGATTCCTGATTAGGCGTAGTCTTGGGATTTCAGTCTTGCTATGGCTCCAAGGACAACCGTCGGCCTGGTCACTGGTTGTGAGTTGGTTCGAACTGGATTCTCACATGCTTCTGATGAATTCAGAAACATCATTATCATGCTTGAAGAGGCTGGACTCTCATTCATACTGGAGCACCCCTGTAAAATCTTGGACAAGGAAGTGATGGAGTTCTTCGCAACCGCCAAACTCCGGAATGAAGACTCTCTCATCAAGAGCAAGGTTGCAGGGGCAAAGATCAAGATGTTTTCAAGCAAGCTGACCCAATACTTGCAGCTCACTAGCTCTGCGCACGAGGATTATCTGGTGGAACAGGATAAAAACAGGATGTTATTATTCTGTGGACTCGCTCGAGGAACTAGATCGATAAAGCGAAAGGATATGAATGAGGAGGGGAAACTTCTGTCAGACATCATTGGGAAAGTACTCATATGCAAACCGGGCTCTCATGACCACAACTCTGGGGACATGTTCAAGATCCTTGTGGCAATTGTCTGCAGAAAAAGATTCAACTGGGGGGCATTGCTTTTTGAGAAGATAAAGGACACTCTCAGGTCTCCTAGCTTTGGCTGAATCATCAGTCTATATCTCAATCAGTTAAACGGAGATAGGTATGACATGAGTAAAGGAGTTTCACTGCATTACTTGAAGAAAATGGACTCGAGCGTCTTTGACAGATGGGAGAGACGCATTGGGCAGGCTGCCGTGGTAGAACAACAAGAAGTATCTCCAGTCGAGGACGGAACTATGGCTGATTCCTTAGTAATCCCCAGTGAAATTCCTGATGCATTGACTGCAGGAATTGAGGGGGAGCCTCTACCCACTTATGCTAATATTATATCTGACATCTCTCAGATAGCCAGAGATGCAGTGGCGGATATACAAGAAGAAAGTGAAGCTGTGATGGAGAATGAGGCGGCCCTGAACGTGCATGATCAAGGAGCCGAAGTCAATGTAGAGGAAAATGATGAGGGAAGTTTGAAAGATGATGCAGCTGAGAATGATCTCATGGATGATGAAGATGAGGAAGAAGGACATGTGGGACAAGAAGCATTAGAGCCTCAGGACATCACTGAAGTTCCATCTGACCAGCACGCTCCTGAGATCATTCCTGAGAACATTGGTGCAACAGTGGAGGGGGAGTCCTCTCAGCAGAGACTGCTTAGTACTTCCGAGAAATCTACAGAGGCTGCAAGTACTCCGCCCTTAGAGACTGTGCTAGTGTCCAGCTCTACAAGTGCATCTCCTGAAGAGCAAGGCCAAGGCATGCCTCAGGATCATCCACTACGAGCTGATCTAGCTAATCACACCGTAAATGTTATTCAAGGTATTGTGGATGAGCTCAAAGTATCTTTTGAGAAAGCTCAAAATAAAATATTAAAAAGAATTAAGAAATCTGAGAATCTCATGCTCAAGAACGTGGTGGAGATCAATCACAAACTGGATGTGATGGAAAAGAAGTTTGAAGACAAGTATACAGCGGCCGGCCAAGCTGTTACTCTTCTTATGGACGGATTAAAAAAGAACACCGATACTCTCACCGTAGTAAATCAGAATGCTCATGTCGTATCAAATAATATTCAAAAGTTTGATGGCAATATGGTGACTCTTAACAGCAATCAACAAGCCTTGGTTACCGAGTTCTCCAAGACTACAAAGCACATTGATGAGTCACTGCATTCTTATGCAAACTCTATTGCAGTCGAAGCCAAAAAGGGGGAGAAAGAATATACAGCTAAGATGGCCGAGCTTCAAGAAATCATAATCAAAAATTTTGAGCAGTCAAACTTATATGTTTATGACAGTTGCTGGTGGATGCTCAAACAAGCGCTAGGAGCTAACATCTCTGAAAATCCTGAGGGTACTCCTGCTCCTGAAATTAATACTGCGGCTGATGAGGGACCAAGTGTTGAATAAGTTCCATTAAGTGAAGCTGATGCTCATAGGGCTGCTAGGGCCACCTCCAAGGCAAAACTGATGGCAATGTTTGACCAAGGAGCCCTAGCAAAAGCTAAGGACAAGAGAAAATCTCAAGAAGGGACTTCTAAGGAAACGCAAGCTGAAAAGAGAATCAGATTGAAGGAGGATGAAGTAAGGAACGAAAGGTGGAGTCCGGTATCAAAGAGTATCATCTTGGACACATTCTGGCTACAAGAAAAAGGGGAAATCAATCGGAACGAAGTATACAGCCAGCATGAGTGGGAGCTGCACAAGACATATGAAGCTAAACGGAACATCTTCTTCAGGACCAACACGGCGACAGATAAAGCTCCTCCTCCAAGATACTATCCAAAGCCCAAGGAGTACGTTGAGAGGCAAAGAAAGAAGTTTTTGGCTCAAAAACATAAGGATGACCTATCCAAAGAGCAATAGACAGAAATTTATAGCTTGTCATTGTCTCATGAACATTTTTATCTTTTATTATTGTTATATGAACGATCTTGGGAATATCTATATATATATATATATGTATATGACTTTATGATTGTCTCAATCTTTGACCTGTTTGCTTCTATTTCCTTGTGCCGTATCTTTAAATTATATATGATGTATATTTTATCTGGATGGTGGTATTCATCTTAGCTAGTGGGATTTTGGCTCCGTCAAATAGGGGGAGATTGTTGGGTATTGTATCCACAATTACCTGGATTTGACGAAGCCACCTGTCAAGCTAAGATGAATTCATGATGTATTTGATAAAACCTTTTAAGTTGTGCTTGCAGTTATTCCACGCTAAGTGCACTCCAATGTCAGGGTGCAGTAGGTCAATATACACTGGTCTGCACGACGTAATTCCTCGTTGAGCAGATCAGTGTGTTGGCCTACGTGCACTCTCTCTATTGGAGTTTACTTATTTTCAAGTACAGGGCCGTGATCATGCAAGAGCAGACAAGGAGCAAGGATGGGTCAAAGAGCAGCTCATGGGTGGAAAGACGAAAAATCGTCTAAGTGTAAATCGACGAGAATCACCAAGTGATTCTCGCCGATTCGGCGAGAATCACTAGTGATTCTCGCCGAATCGTCGAGAATCACCGGCTGATTCTTGCTGTCTCTATCCGGCTACTTCAAAGCATGCGACTCTAGCGCTAAGTCATAATCGACGAGAATCACCAAGTGATTCTCGCCGATTCGGCGAGAATCACTAGTGATTCTCGCCGAATCGTCGAGAATCACTGGCTGATTCTCGCCGTCTCTATCAGGCTAAATCAGAGCGTGCAAACAAGCCAACATCGATGAGAATCACCTTTGACTCTCGCCGAATCGATGAGAATCACCTTTGATTCTCGCCAATTCGACGAGAATCACCTTCGATTCTCGCCGATTTTGACTTGGGCAATTTTCTGGATCCCACTGGACCGGATCAAATGTTAAGGCTCTATTTTGAACCGCTTTTAGGGTTTCTTCAGGTGGGACCCATAACGGTCATAAAAGAGTATGTTACTGTATAAATACACGCGTATTTTTGAACAGTAAAGGAGCAATGAAGAATTGAAAAAGCCGAGCCGCCGACGTGACCTAGATCTCGATACCTCCGCCGCCGCCGTCGCCGCTCATGCTGGTAGATCGCCGGCTGCTAGATCGTGGTTTCTTCCAGATCTCCCGGCGACAGAAGCTTAGCCAAGCTTAGAGTCTCACGCGTCTAACCAGAGATCTCTTGTCTCTTGATTTGTTGATCGGGAAAATCTTCCCCGTCCGAATCGATCGAGACGATCGATCCTAGTGTGACCGTTGGAAGACCTTGCTAGCTTTGCTACGAAGTCTGAATCTCCAAAGTACAGTAGCTGCACACCGTTGTCGCCGCCGATCCCGAGGACCAAGCCGCCGCTCTTCTTGCCGCCGCCAGTTTCGGGGAGATTCTCTCCAAGTGAGATCTAGGGTTGTGGACTCTTCATGACTACTAGAACTCGTCATCAAACGAAGAGGGACACCTTAGTCTCCAAAAGTAGTTTGTATTTCTTGTACATTCTATTTTTATTTTTATTGTAAAGGAACGTTGGTTCCTAGCTGTAAGGGTTGGGTGCAACCCGTGTTGTGGGAGTGTTGACTCCTACGTGTGGAAGGGTTCCTTCCGATAGTGCAAGGATTGGATTTCAATCCTATTGGTGAAGAGACCGAGTCGTCCCTTGTTGGGAGATAGGTCGAAGGGGGAAAGTGGATGTACCTAAATCGGGGAACCACTATAAATAGCTTGTGTACTCTGTTTGTTGTGCTGTTTTATTTTCGTGTGCAGGTACAATTTTAATTCCGCAAAAAACGCTGCACGTCACTTATCCCCCCCCCCCCCATAGGTGAAGGTAGTTGACACTAGGTGGACTTTCATAGGGCATGTCATTAGGTCAACCCTTTGACCCTAGTTGACCAAAGTCAATCATGGCCTTAATTTGGTCAAACCTATACTTATAGGCCCAATTAGCCCAAGTAGGGCACCACATTGACCCAACCCAAGTTGGGTGGTGCCATTAGACTCATGACCACCAAGTGGGGTCAGCCCATTCATCATGGTTGACCAAATCAGCTCAAGTCAACATAGTCAACATAATTGACCTAAGGAAGAAAATGAGGGCTAAGCCCATTCCCCTTGGTCCAAGCCCACCAAACTTGGCCCATTATCAGCCAAGTGGTCAAAGATCACCCCTACCCTCTGGTTTTGAATAGAGGGTCACATGCAAGGGGCATTTTGGAGAATTTACCCAAAAGAGGAGAGAGAGGGTGAGTTTAAGGAGAGGAGGCCACTTGGCCTTGGCTCCATCAGCCCAAAAGCTTGCTGGTCGGCCACCCAAGGAATTCTAGAGAATTTGGCAGCATGGTGGCCACTTTGCACCAAGGGTGAAGCCTCCAAAGCCCCAAACCGAGTTCATCTTGGTTGTATCTCCCTATACAGCCACTTCTAGCTCAAACCGACCACACCATCAGCTTCGGTGAGTGGAATCGAGTGGAGAACGAGTCCTGGAGCAAAGCTTTTGGTGAAGAAACGGGATTTTGAGCAGGAGATCGTCGGAGCAGCTCAACCATGGCCAACCACCGCCAACCTCTCCGTCGTGCTACCATTCGGTTCTGTTTCACCTCCCCTCTACTCGTACTAGCTTTCTAGATCTTTTAGGAGAGACATCGGGCTCAATTGAGCCCGATACCATGTGAGTAAATGGAGATTTTTTCGAGTTTTGCTTCTTGCTCGAGTTCGTCGGAGGAGCCAATTCTGGCGGCCTCATCGCCGGAAATCGCTAGCCACCACCTCAGTGAAGGTGGTGGCGACATCCGCCGGCGGTGGTGGTGGCTCATCTGGCCGGAAATAGCCAGAAAAGGTGGCCCAGCCAGAATCGATCCCAGTTGTTGGCTGATTGGGGACGATGACCAGATCCCTTCTATTATGCTTTAAGATTCGTGCTCAATCAATTAAATTAAATCAAATTAAAAACTATAGAATTTATACATTCTGTCACACTTATACAGTAATATTGTATGGCTATTTTAGGACTCTTAGAGGCATTTCCAGGACATGAACCTTAAATGCAATTTATAGCTTAACCTCTTAACTTTAATTTTCCACCTTAATTTTGTAATTTGGAGCAGTATACTGCCCTGTAGGGCTGTTTTTCTAAGACTAGTCCTAGGCTAGGGCAGAAACTAAAACCAATGCCCATGCCAATCCAGATGTTGATATGACCCAACATTTTGGGCATGTGCTTAACTATGGTATATCTAGCCCCTGCCAAAAATTGAGAATTTCTGGGAAAACATTTTCTATAGTTTTATTCATAATACACAAAATTAAATAAATGAAATATTTGGAGTGTAATGATTCCAAATGGCCCCAAATTTTGGTGGCATGTCCTTGGGGACTATACATGTGCATGTTAAAAATTTCAGCACATTTGGACCACTGCATGTTGGGTAAACTCACTTGCATGTGTTGATTATATATAGGCTTGGGGTGCAAATAGCCAAATTTGAAATGTCGTGTATTAGACCTATTTGGAACAACCAAAAATCATGGTATTGATTTCAGAGGCACATTATGGTGAATAATACCCCACATTGTAATAATGGGATTTTTGGAAGCAAAAATCTCATTATTTGGAATTTTTGGAATAATAGAACTTTTGAAAAATAAATGTAAAAATAGGTTCATCAATGAGATAAAATCCCCAATTTTTGTCAAGGTCAATATAATGTTAGATTTAACTCCTGAAAATTTTTATGTCTCTGTTTGAAGAATTTTGATATGAGTTATGTGGAAATAACCTTTTTACTCTCATTTTACTTAATTAGCAAATTGGTGAAACTACTTAGTAGAAAATTTTGGAAAATTTCTTGGTGATATATCTGAGTATGAATAACCTTGTATAATTTTATCGGCATTTTTGGATGACTCGGTAAGTTTTAAAACCTTATAATGGCATTTTGGTAAATTATTAAGAATTGAAATTGGTAGACCATTACATTATAGAGGTTGATGAACCTCAGCCATTAGCCTTAAATTCATGATATATATGCTCGGTAATTTTCCTAGAATTTTTAGTGATGTATTCCTTGTACTTCATTTGGAAAATGACAATTGTGTGAATTTTGTATTAATTAAGGAATAAATATAAATATTCAAAGAAAAATTATAAATTTTGGTAGACAGCTATATTTTACCAAGATGCAACTCAGGAAAAATTCCTTAGGTCAGTGGATTATAATTTGAGATACTTCATGTATTAAATGACCTAGGGGATTAATTAAATGATTTAATTAGAGGCCTTAATGACTTAAGAAAATTATGAAAATCAATAGGCTCACTTCATTAGTCCATACCATCCTAGGATAAATAATTAGGGGCAGGTGGCCCAAGTAATTGGAAGTTCCTTTTCGGGGTGGTATTAGGTCATGGGTTGCGCATAGTGTAAGTAGGTTATACTATAAGGACCACCGGGGTATAGATCGACGGATGAGCTAGAAGTTACAATTGGAGAATAACCTTGGTGGGTAGTGTTGTCTTAGTGACGATAGTAAAAGTGCAAGCCCTTGGATAGCAACTAGAGTGGAGGCCGGCGGAAGATCGTCGCCCTTCTGAGAACACCTTAAGTCATTAGGATCACTCAAGAGTAATAACGAGAGTTGGGGGTGAATTATGGGTAGTCATCAACTAAAGTAAATATCCTTGAGAAATGGAGCTTTAGGCGTAATCCCATCGTAGTTCCTAGTGCCCCCGAGAGCCCTTCACCGGGTATACCCTGGGTAGTCCTGGGATTAACCTTAAATCACTAAGTATAATAACCCGTAGACAAGAGTAGTCTAATCGGTTAAGCATTGTATCATTATGCTCACCCATGTATGGTTGGAGGGATTGTGATAAATGTTCACCCGTGTAGGGTTGGAGGGATTGTGATAAATGCTCACCCGTGAAGGGTTTGAGGGATTCAGGATAGGTTGGTCCTGCGAGCTGAAGGCTCGGGATGAAATACTTGCATGTTCATAATATAGTGGCGGGTCATGCGGTACTGGCCGTTTGTCACACCGGTGGCAGTACGGTGAACCAGGCGGGTGTGAGGGTTTGAGGGGACAGTGGGTTATTTTACAATGCGGTCTGGAGGACGACTCCCGATAACGCACACCCGACCCAACAAGACTGACGGGTTGTCAGCAAAGTACGTACGCATGGACTATAGAGTGCACCTAAGACATGTACGGAGACGTATGAGAGGGGTCTAAGGTTTGGTAGTGTGCATACCGGCCTAGAAGTGGAGATGCCTGCTCCACTGCTGCCGTAGCCACAACGGTGGTACCCGAGATTGAAGCTAGCTCTCAAAAAGTGGGAACTAAAGGTCTGTGATCGCAGAGTCGTTGTGTGTGAGTTGCACTTGTCTGTTGCATAAATTGTATCATAAACACTCATTCATATTAGGTCATACGCTTCATAGATCCTTATCATATAAATTAGTATGGGCTCTTTTATATGTTAAGTTAAATTTCCTGAAAACCGTAACTTATAAATTTGTATGGGCATTTTTATACGTTAAGGTACGATTTGTGATGGTAGAGTAGTGGTAGCATAGTTTTACTTTCCTGCTCTTACTTTCAGTTCTTTACTTACTTACCGTACTGCGTTTTACTTCACTTGTTCTACTTACTTCAGTTTTATACTTTACTTACTGCACTTGTACTTCTTACATAGAACTACTATTACTCCTCATATACTTATTAGTATAGTGCCACTACCACCTGTTTACACTTGTTACCCCTTGTTATCCTCCGCTTCATCCTCCCGCACGATGCTTAGGAGTTGCGGGGCGAGGTGTGGAGGAAACGACTTAGTCTTTTTGACTAATGGTCGGTGACCAAACTATTTTTAGGAGCTCGAAGAGATGGAGCACCAGCACGACCGGCAAGACGAGATGACAGGACATGAGGAGCTGATACCACCACCTACTACTACTATTACTGCAGAGTTGCCTCAGGTGGGATGACTTGGTGATGATAGTTATCTTCCGTTGCTTAGAGTTGAGAGAGAGATTTTGATATGATGTACTAGGCATAAGCCCTTTTTACTTCTGTACTCATATGGACTGATGTATTTCCTTTTCATATATTTATATATATATACTGTGACTGTGGACTAGTTGTGGTTTACTTTTACCGCTATACTTCTGTTTCTCATATTGGCCTACATGTTATATGATCGTACTAGCCGGCAGAATCGGCGTGTTACGGTGTCGACTAACCCGTGCGTTAGTGCCACCGTAAGATGGCGGTTCTGGGCATAAGACCGGGAGCCTCCTTGGTAAGGGGGAGGGGTCTTACAAACTGGTATCACTTGACCAAACGATCATATGAGAAAGAAGTCCACAAAACTGGGCCACCCCGCACGAGCATTAGTTTGCGGACAAACTATGCAGCGGAAGCAGTGGTGTGCCCATGTGTAAAAAGTCACATAAAACAGTCCATTAAATACAATGAGTTAGGCCAGTTCTGTTTTAACCTTACCTTTATGCAACCTCCATAAGTCGCTGCGTCGGAAAATGTGGTTCCTCCCCCTCCAGCTGCCACTCCATTTCTACAAACAGAGATGGGGCAGACTTTGACGGCGATCCTGGAAGCCTTCAAAGCCCAGCAAGTCCCGGCTCTGCAGTGAAATCTGGGGTCAAGCTGGCTGAGTGCCTTCAATAGCTTGTCCCCACCGATGTACCGTGTGACATAGGATGTTGTGAAGACGGAGGAATGGATGGAGGCCATACATGAGATATTGGCAGGCATCAGCTGCCCGGTTGGCCAGGCAGTTCCTCTAGCCACCTCTGTACTAGAAGCTCATGCGAAGAGATGGTGGAAGTCTGTACGATAGTCTACATATGATGACTGGGAGCTGTCGGACATATATTGGGAGGAGTTCGGCGAGGTATTTTTGGATCACTTCGTATCCAGCACAGACAGAGATGCATTGGAGGAGGGGTTTCTGAACCTCAGGTAGGGGAGCAGATCGGTGATTGAATACCAGAGGGAGTTTTCCCACCTTGCCAGGTTCGCAGGGATACAGGATACAGATGACAGGAGATATGCCAAGAGATTCTACCGGGGCCTCAGAGACGACTTGAGGCAGGCCCTATTGTTCATTTCACACGGCACATCATCCCAGATCATCGAGATGGCAAAGAAGCTGGAGGCCGACCAGCTGATGGTGCAAGGCAGAGGGAAGAGACCATACGATGGGTCGACACCAGAAGAGAGCAGCAAGGGCTCTCAGAGAGGCAGGACCATTGGATATAAGAGGGGTGGGGGACGTCGTCGTCCCAACTTCAGGCAGGAGCAGGGGCCTCCTCCAGCATTAGCTCCCCCACCTCTACAGGTGCATGTTCCGAGGATGCAGGATGACCATGGCCACCGGCCGGTAGTTTGTTACAGATGTCGGCAGCCCGGGCACATTAGATCGGAGTGTCTGCATCAGTTCCATCCACCTCCTCCTCCTCCACCTCCAGTGGCCCTCTAGTACAGCAGGGCCGAGGTTGAGGTCAAAGCTGAGGACGAGGCCGAGGCCGGGGATATCACGGCCGAGGACGTAACCAGGAGCAGATGTACGCTTTGGACCTCACGGAGCAAAGGAACCCCAAAAAAGTGATTACAGGTACTTAAATTGTTTTAAATTAGAAATTTCAACCCTAGTAGTGCCTTGAAAACCATAGAAATAACATCTGTTTTAACTCAAATAAATCTCAGGCATAGTTATGATCAGCGGCAAGCCCGCTCATACCCTCTTCGACACGGGTGCTTTGCACTCATTCGTGTCGGACACTTTTATTGAAGGACTAGAGGGTGTGGAGACATTCCCTGACATAGAGATAAGGGTGCGTCTTCCTGATGGCTTGGAGCTACGGACCACGGATAGCTGCAATATGGAGGCCGAGATAGGAGGGAAGACATTCGAAGCTCCGGCGGCGGTCTTGAGATAGTCGGACTCTGATTTGATTTTGGGCATGATCTGGATTCATTGGAACTATGCCCAGATCGACTGCCCCTCTAAGAGGATCACACTCAGGCATGAAGACTCCTACGTTACTATTGAAGGTATCCGACCTATCCCCCATCTATCATTATCTTCTGTACAGGCTGTCAAGGCCTATGAGCAGGGAGAAGAGGTATACCTTATCTGCTTCGAGATGGTGGCAGCAGAGAGTTCTATAGTTAATATCCCGGTGGTTCGGGATTTCTCTGATGTATTCCCAGAGAAATTGCCCGGACTACCAGAAGCTCGGGACTTGGATTTAAGGATTCAGTTGGTGTCGGGGGCGAGGCCAGTGTCCCAAGCACCTTACAGGATGGATCCCAGAGAGTTGGCAGAATTCAGGACTCAGCTTCAGGAGCTTGTGGAATCGGGATTTGTGCGGCCGAGCTCATCACCGTGTGGAGCACCAGTTCTCTTTGTGAAGAAGAAAGACGGATCATTGCGGGTGTGCATAGATTACAGGGAGCTGAACCAGTTGACGGTCCGGAATACCTATCCACTGCCTCAGATAGACGAGTTATTTGATCAGCTTTAAGGGGCCTTCTGGTTCTCTAAGCTGGATTTGAAATCCGGTTACTATCAGTTGCGTATCCGAGAGGAAGACATCCTAAAGACGACTTTCAGCTCATGATACGGGTTATACAAGTTCACGGTGATGCCTTTTGGGCTCACGAATGCCCCGGTCGTAGTCATGAGTCTAATGAACCGTGTATTTGAACCCTTCTTGTACCGCTTCATCATTGTATTCATCGACGATATTCTGATCCATTCCCGGATTCAGGAGGAGCACACCGAGCATTTGACACAGGTTTTGAATAGGTTGAGGGAGTCTCAGATGTATGCGAAGTTTTCTAAGTGACAGTTCTGGCTACAGGAGGTGGTCTTCTTGGGGCATACGATCAGTGGAGATGGATTGGCGGTGGATCCAGCCAAGATAGAGACAGTGAGAGATTGGCCACGGCCGAAGACAGCGTCCGACATTCGCAGTTTCTTGGGATTAGCAGGTTACTGTCGTAAGTTCGTGGAGGGGTTCTCGAGGATAGCACTTCTCCTCACGACCTTGACGAGGAAGGATGTAGAGTTTGCTTGGACAGAGCAGTGCGAGACAGCGTTTCAGGAGTTGTAGGACCGACTCACCTCATCCCCTATCCTTGTACTCCCATCTAGGAGTGAGGGATTTCAGATTTACATGGATGTCTCATACGAAGGGATGGGTACTGTACTGATGCAGCACGGAAATATTATCGCTTATGCTTCGAGACAGTTGAAGAAGCACGAGCATAACTATCTAGTACACGATTTGGAGCTCGGGGCTGTTGTATTTGCACTAAAAATATGGCGGCATTATTTGTATGGGATTCATTATGACATTTTCTCAGATCACAAGAATCTCAAGTACATCGATACGCAGAAGGACCTAAACCTGCGACATAGGAGATGGCTAGAATTTCTCTGTGACTATGATTACCAGATTCACTACCACCCAGGGAAGGCAAACACAGTAGCAGATGCACTGAGCAGGAGGGTCGGCACCTCTAGGCCGGAGCCCCGGGTGATGGCTATGGAGCTGATACAGATGATGGATGACATGCATATTACTATGGATTCTGAGGCCGAACCAGTAGGGTATCGAGAGTACCTGAGCTCATTGATCAGAGATGATGACATTCGAGAGAGAATTATGGCGCATCAGAGGCTGGATGCTGCATTGGAGTCGATTTTCAGTGCCCTGGAAAGGGGCAAGGTTGAGGATTACACGCTGTAGGATGATCTCCTTCGATTCTATGGACGCATTTATATACCAGCAGGGGGCGGTATCCGGGATGATATACTTAGAGAGGTACATTGCTCTAGATATTTAGTGCATCTCGGCATCACCAAGATGTGGGCAGATTTACGGAAGACTATGTATTATCCTGGGATGAAGAGAGAGATCACCCACTTTGTGACACATTGCGAGACGTACCAGCGTGTTAAGGCGGAATGCAAGAGCCCGGGAGGTTTATTACAGCCATTGCCAGTCCTAGAGTGGACGTTTGAGGACATTGCTATGGATTTTGTGCATGGACTGCCTCGCTCCCACTCTGGGCATGATTCCATCTGGGTCATAGTAGACAGACTGACCAAGGTGGCGCGCTTTATTCCAGTCAGGAAGGATGCTCCATTTGCAGTTTTGGTGAGATTATTCGTGGAGCAGTTTGTCAAATACCATGGCATCCCCAGGACGATTGTTTCGGACCGTGATGGTCGATTCACTTCGAGGGAGTGGAGGGCTGCACATGCTTACTTGGGCTCTCGGCTTAGTTTTAGTACTGCCTTCCACCCGCAGACCGACGGACAGACCGAGCGGACCATCCGAACCATGGAGGATCTACTCCGCCTATGCATATTGGATACAGGGAAACCTTGGGAGAGGCTGCTACCATTGATCGAGTTCTCCTAGAATAACAGCCACTATGCTAGCATCAGGATGGATCCATATGAGGCACTTTATGGGAGGAAGTGTCGGACCGTTGTCATGGGCTCAGGATGTGGATACCAAGGCTCTTGGCTCAGATTATGTGAAGGATACGGAGGCTCAGGTTCGTTTGATCAGGGATCGGCTGCTAGAGGCCCAGAGTAGGCAGGTGAAGTATTATGAAAGTGAGAGTTAGATCAGAAATACTCTAGAGGGGGGTGAATAGAGTATGCTTGTGAAAATTATTAAGAGTTATTACAGCTTTGGCTGTAAATTAAAAGTGCAGAATTAATAAACTACCATGCAATAAACCTAAAGCACAAGCACAACAAGAACACAAGAAAATGAGGCAACTAGACGACACAAGAATTTTATAGTGGTTCCCCAACTTGGGTACATCCACTCTTCTACCACCCTTGGTAGGAATCCACTCAGGTTTTTGATCAGGTGTCTGACACCAATGAGCATTTGATCAGGTGCTCAAAAATAAACCTAAGTCTTTTGATCAAGAGACTTGCAACCAAGGAATCACTTTTGAAGGGAGATGATAACCCTTTATAGAGGTGGGGGTGAGAGATGATTTTGTCTTCTCTTTCTCAATATACAACTGAGAATATTGTGGATTGATTATAGCTTAAGGCTCCTCCTGAGATGTAGAATAGATCAGGGAAGACTAAGAGCCAAGCTTCAGGGTGATAGGTCTTCAAACTGAATCCTTGACCAACAAAAGTCTTCAGGAACTTCTTTGACAGATTGAACTGAAGTTGTTCTTTTGAAGTGTCCTGGAGTACTTGAAGAAAGAAGACTCTTGATATAGGTATTGTTGTTCTTCTTCTTCAAGTGTTGATGAGCTTCTGGTCAAGAACTTCAGTGTATCAGAGAATGCTTCTTCTTTGACAGAGCAGATTATCCAAGATTGAATGTTTGTCTGTAATCTCTATGTGCTTCTCAGTCAGTTGTGCTCTGTGTGAAGCTTTCTCAATAATGCTTGATTCTATCTGTAAGTCTGTGTATCTGTCTGTCCGTTATTCTCTTCTTCTCTATTCTTCAAAAATTTGAAAGCATCTGCAATTAATGCTGACAGCCTTGAGAATATAGTCGGCATTGATTTATTTCCCCAACTGTCCCATGGAAAAACGTCAAGCAATAATCCTGGAGAAGACCATAATTAATGCTCCTTCTAACGGATATATTCAGAGAATGTTAGAGCATTAATTACTCAGGAATTATTGCACTAGAGTGGGGACAGAAGGCCAGAAATGACTAAGTCTAGAATCGTCGAACAGTTGGTAGAATTCGCCGAACTGAGTCCACAGTTCGTCGAGCTGAGATGCTATATTCGTAGACCAGACGGCTTCTGTTCGTCAAGCTGAGTTCCATGATCGTTGAGCTGGAAACTGAACTGCTGTCTCTTTTGATCTTTGCCTATTCGTCGAGCTGGTAAATATGTTCGTCGACTGGAGTTCAGCAACTATTCTGGAGTTGTCAAATATTCTGTGTGTTGACTGATATCCTGTGTGTCAACACAAGTCTTTTGTGTGGTATCGACATAGCCTTTCCTCAATGTCGACTGATGATCTGGATGTTGACACAAGTGCTTCTAGTGTCGACTTAGTTGGTGTCGACATATGCTCTAAGTGTCGACACAAGTCTTCTGGTTCTAGAATTCATCGGGCAGAGAACTGAGTTCGTCGACCTGAGACTAGAGAGCATAGTCTCGATAGAATGATATTGTAGTCCAAAGATTCATCGACCAAAGAATGGTGTTCATCGAGCTAAGTCTGGAGAACCTTGAATTTGTCGAGCTGAAATTGATTCTGGACTTAGAGAATAATTGATGAACCTCTGGCAATAGAGTTGAAGTGGAAGTCTAGAAATCGTAAAGCAAAGAATGAAGTTCGTCGACCTGAGAACTAGGTTCGTCGACCTGAGTCTAGAGAACAGTCTGGACTTAGAATGCTGAAGGTGGAGTCCAAGGATCGTCGACCTGTGACTGAAGTTCGTCGAGCTCAGCTCAGAGAAAATATCTCTAAGATCGTCGAGCTGAGAACGACTATCGTCGACCTGAGTTCGACAAACGTCAAACTCATTTTACTTGGTATCTTGAGAAATCTCTGAATCTTTAGGAAAACTCTATGTCTTGAGTCTCTGGCAGTCTGATGATGGCTTGTCCATGTGATGTTGTTACTGAGGACTTGGTCTAGACTCTAGGACACAACTTTGACCCTGGTTATACATGTTGGGTCACATCATCCTAAGTTAGTGAACCTAGCTCAAATCAAACTAGGGGTCCAACAATCTCCCCCTATTAGGGTGAGGTCACTAATAGACTCAAAATAAAAACATAAAGTAAACAAAGCAGGAAAAAGATATATCTGACAGAGATAACTAACACATGCAGCAGATATATTTACACAGAAGCTTTGTTCAGACAATATGAAACAGTTTAAGATGGAAAAAAACAGAAATAAAATAGTTCATATTTCACTTCTTTTGCTTCTTCTCCTGATGCTTTGCATCATTGCCCTTGTCTCCTGGCTTGGTAAAGAATATTTCCCTATTTGGATTTAAAGCTTGTTCCATAGTCATTGTCATGTCTGCAGCCCCTATAATCTTCAGAGATGTAGCTCTAGGGACCACTGCTTCAGGATGTAATTTCATATAATCATCAACATTAAAAATTTTGTTAGCCTTTTCAAACCTTTTCAGTTCTTCTCTCCTGTACTTTGACATTGTAGTGTATTCAGAAGTATCCTTCCCTTCAGCCTTTGCCTTGTTGATCATAGAGAGGCCTACGAATTCCTAGAACCTGGCCATTTTGGCTGTGTTGGCTGTTTCTGGATCTTCATAAGTAACAGGAGGAGAGAGTGGTCTTTTAGGACTTTCAGCTTGTTGATGTTGTTGCTGCTTATGTTGTTGTTGCTGTTGATGTTGTTGTTGCTGCTAATGTTGTTTCCCTGAGGGTTGTTGCATATGCTAGCTGCTTTCATGATGGGATCTCCTTTGATGTCTTTGATATGTTTGAATAGGGGCAGATCTCTGAGAACTAGAACCAGAAGCACCAGCTGTAGGAGGAGGAGGAGGTGGTGGATCCTTTTTGTACCTTTGAACTGGTGGAGGAGAGTATCTTCTACTCTACTTCCTTTCCTTTTGCTGATTCTTAGATAGCCACATCCATGCTGGCATTCCTTTGTATGGAGTTATCTTTTGAAGAATATAGTAAGGGGTGTCATTGTTTGTATTAGGCTTAGGAGCAGGAGGAGGAGGAGCTTCTCTTTTCTTTGATACTTGCTTCTTCTTCTTTGTATCCTCCTCATCTGAATCCTCATCCTCATCTTCATCATCATCATTGTCAGAACCCTGAGGGTTATCATATAGATCATCCAAGGCTTTCAAAGCTTTAGCAGAAATAGCAGCCTTTTCTGGAGCAGGAGCAGGAATTTCAACAGGAGTTGGAGTTTCAGCAGGAGTTGGAGGAGAAGCTACACAAAAATCAGAACTAATTTGGACAGAGCTTTCAGTTGCTGCCTTATTTTCATCTGCAATATCAGCCAAGATCAGTTCATCTAGATCTGGCATGGGAGAGTCATCCATTACCCAAGTTGGTGCTAAAGACATTATTGAAGAAAAGGGAATAGCCACTACTTCTGGAAGTGGAGTGACTACTGGCTGTGTAATAGCAAAACTGTCCATAAGTTGCTTAACAACTTCTAACGAGATGGGGGAAGTGTATGGTATAATAGCCAAGGATGGCTTAGTAATCTCAGCTAGAAGGTAATGCATATGTACAATATCAAAAAGTCTCAACAAATGTTCTAAATTAACTGTGGGATTAAGCATAAAATCACCAACAGTATTAGGCTCTTCAGAGTCTGAATCATCAAAGTCCATATTAGTTTCAATAAAATCAATCAAATCTTTATCTATGTATTCTGTACACTCTATTGCTGCTGTTGTAGCTGGAGCATCTGCTGCTGGAGCTAGAGCTGAAGCCTCTGGAGCTGTAGCTGCTGCTTCATCATCAGGCATCTCCCCCTGCCTGGTTTCAGTGGTACCTGAGGCCAGGCCCCTGGCTAAGGATGGGGCAGCAGAAAGAGTAGAGATTTTGTCAGAGAGAGAGGATATGGTGATAGAAAGAGGTGTAATGGCCTCTGTTATAAGGGACTTGAGGAGGGGAGTGATTATGGAAATGATGGAAGATATGGTGGAGTGGTCCAATGATGGAGTGGTAGATGGTGTTTCAGAAGGTGCAGAAGTGGGAACTATAGGAGGGATAGAGAGTGGAGCATCAGGTATGTGAACATCTGGAGGGATGGTAGATGTTGATGGGGATGGATGGGTGGCATCTTGCATGATGGTGTCTGTTGGTAGATGGTAAGATGGTATTGAAGAGAGATGTGGGGGAAGAGGAGATTGTGGTGGTGTAGGAATGTAGGTGTTATGGGGGAATCAGGAAGTGTTGGTGGTTGATTGGCTTGAAGAGGGGAAGATGGAATGTCAGTGATGTCAATTGGTGGAGATGGAGCTGGGGAAGCACGTTGAGATGGAGGTGATATAGGAACATGAGTAAGTTGTTGTGATTGTGGTGTTGAAGAGATAGTGGGAGAGGAAGGGATTTGTGTTGCTGGAAGGGAGCTGGAAGAGATGGTGGTGTTGGATGAATCTCTTCAGCAGGTGGGGGAGTGGATTTAACAGCCCTGGTGCCTTCAAAAGCTGGGGTGGAAGAGGTAGAAGCCTTGGTTGGCTTGGTTATTGTCCTCTCCCACCTGCCAAATAAGGCACATGTGAGCCTTTTACTGGCATTGATGAATATGGTCTGGGAGACCAGTGATTCAGTAGCTTTTTCTTGTAAAAAGATCCATAGGATCCTTCCAAAGCAAACTTCCTTTTTATTGTTCTTCTTCTTTATCAAATCAAAAAAAATTTGTGCCCAATCCACCTATTTCTTATTGATTAATGCACACATGACTAGAAACTGATGTCTAGTGATGTAGGGCAGTATGTTTCCCAAGCAGAACCTTTCCAACCAAATCTACCACAAACTTATAAGGGGCAGAGAGGTGTTTCTTCAAGAGTTTGTTAGGGTTTTCTCCAGTATAACCCATGAGGCTCAGCATCATGTCAGATTCCTCTATTTCAATCTCCAGTTCCTCTTCTCCATTCCTTAATCCAAAAATTTCAGTTAATACTGCGGGAGTTAAGGAGACGGAGTTACCCACAATAGTGTCTGTCATTGTATTCTCCTCTGTTGGCGATAGGGTATAGACCCATTCCCTGATTTTAGTGCTGTGTAATTTGATTCTTCTAGTCATCATGGTCTTGAGTTCTTGTTCTTCCAGGAGTTCCAGAATGTAGAGGAAGATGGGATCAGAGTGTTGAAATGAATCAAAGTCCACATCAAAACCGGTATCGAACTTCATACCTGTGAGAATGCTTGCCTGAATCGCCATGGAATCACCTGCAAGAGAGACACAAAAACGGCGATCAAGTGCAAAGGAACAGAAAGCACGGGACGGAGGTCGAAGAAAACCTAAATATAGGGTTTTCAAGATTATGAATCGACAGACTCCGTTCCACAAAAATGAAAATAATTCATCGAACTGAGGTCGACGAAGTAATTTTGAATGAAATAATTCGTCGATCTTATCTAGAAGAATTGAAGGCAGTTCGTCGAACTTCGTTCGACGAATATCTTCTAAAGCAAGTTCGTCGAACTCCGGTCGACGAAACTTGTTTCACTCACAGAGAGTTCGTCGATCTCCGTTCGACGAATATCTCTCAAACTTTCCACGGTTCGTCGATCTCCGTTCGACAAACTTTGGAAAATTCGTCGAGTGCAGACAGAAATTAAATAAAGTCTTCATCATTGATCATTCCAAGTTAATTTACAAAGAACATATGATTTCTCTCATCCAGAGGTTTGGAGAATATATCAGCCCTTTGTAAATCAGTGTAGATATAGACAAGCTTGATTTTATTTTTGTCTACACACTCCCTAATGAAATGATGTCTTATATCAATATGTTTTGTCCTACTATGGTGAACTGGATTCTTGGCTATGGCTATAGCACTTGTATTATCACAGAGTAGGGTTGAATTATTTAAGTTGAACCTATAATCTAGAAGCTGATTTTGTATCCAAAGCATCTGTGAACAATAGCTGCCTGCTGTAATATATTCTGCTTCTGTAGTTGAGGTTGACACTGATGTTTGTTTTTTACAAAACTAAGATACTAATCTCATACCCAGGAACTGGCAGGTTCCTGAAGTACTTTTTCTATCTACCCTACATCCAGCAAAATCAGCATCAGAGTATCCAATTAACTCAAATTCTGATTCAGTAGGATACCATAGGCCTAGATTAGGACAACTCTTTATATATCTCAAAATATTTTTTAGTAAAATTAGATGTGATTCTTTAGGGTTCACCTGGAACCTAGAACAAAGACATGTGACAAACATAATATCTGGTCTACTTGCTGTGAGGTATAATAGGGACCCAATAATGCCCCTATAAAGTTTCTGATCCACAGGTTTCCCTGGTACATCAGAGTCCACAACAGCATTGGTAACCATGGGAGTTTTCTTTGCTGAAACATAAGCCATCCCAAACTTCTTTAGAAGTTTTTTAGCATATTTTGCTTGAGAGATGAAGATGTCATCAGGGAACTGCTTCACTTGGAGGCCAAGGAAGTAAGAAAGCTCACTCATACTACTCATTTCAAATTTGGAATGCATGAGGTCAGAGAACCTCTTGCATAATTTGGAATCTGTAGAGCTAAATATAATATCATCCACATAGATTTGTACTAATAAGATTTGGTCCTTATGTTGTCTAGTGAAAAGAGTTTTATCTACAGTTCCTCTTGTAAATTTATGCGCTAATAGAAAACTAGCTAATGTCTCATACCAAGCTCTTGGAGCTTGCTTTAGACCATAAAGAGCCTTATGCAATTTAAAAATATGAGAGGGGTAAGTTGGAGAAACAAAACCTGGAGGTTGTTCTACATAAACCTCTTCTTGTAGCACTTCATTTAGAAAAGCACTCTTCATATCCATTTGGAAGACCTTGAACCTCTTGTATGCTGCATAGGGAAGGAATATCCTTATTGTTTCTAACCTTGCAACAGGTGCAAAGGTTTGATCATAATCAATTCCTTCTTCTTTCCTATATCCTTGAGCAATAAGCTTGGCCTTGTTTCTCACAATGACTCCTTGGGCATCCAGCTTATTTCTGTAAACCCATTTGATTCCAATAACTGGGTAGTTTTTGGGTCTTGGAACCAAATCCCAAACTCTGCATCTCTCAAATTGATTTAGTTCCTCCTGCATTACAAGGATCTAGTGGGGATCCTACTCAGCATCATGAATGGATAGAGGTTCAACCTGAGAGAGAAAACATGCATGCATCAAATCTTGGGTGAGTTGATGCCTTGTATGTATACCTGCTGATATGTCTCCAATTACTTGAGATCTGGGGTGATCCCTAAGTGTGACAAAATCAGTGGGTGGAGTTGGTTGTGCAATAGTATTTGGAATTAATTCCTCCTGTGGAATTGTATTTGTTGTTGGTAGAGATTCATTTTCTTCAACTTCTTCTTCTTCACTTTCTTCAATGGCTTGTGGAGAGGGATGAGTTGGCATCTCTTGGGTGAGGTTTAGTCCATCCAAGGTCTCACACAAATGGGGTACCTGTAAGTTGCTAATGATAGAAACTTCTTTCTCCTTGCAATACATGTTAGTCTCATCAAATGAAACATGTATAGACTCCTCAATTTTTAATGTTGATTTATTAAAAACCCTATAGGCCTTGCTTACTTGGGAGTATCCTAGAAAAACTCCCTCTTCAGCCTTAGGCTCAAACTTTCTAATGTATTTCTTGTTGTTATTGTGTATATAACAGGTATAACCAAATAATTTAAAATAATTTATTTTAGGTTTCTTCCCTTTGAGCAATTCATAGGGAGTCATGTTCTTTAGTTTGTGAATTAAGCTCTTGTTCAGAACATAATTTGCTGTGCTTACAGCCTCTGCCCAAAATGTTAGGGGCATGTAAGCATCTGCAAGCAATGTACCTGCAGCTTCAATGAGTGTCCTATTTTTCCTTTCAGCTATCCCATTTTGTTGGAGAGTTCTAGGAGTTGAGAAGCAATGCCTGATATCTTCCTTCTCACAAAACTCATGCATAAGAAGAGACTCAAACTCTGTGTCATGATCACTTCTGATCAATGCAATGTGAGTAGAGAACTCAATCTGTATGGTCCTGAGAAAATCTGTAAGAACCTTGAATGTATCTGACTTTGATCTCAGAAAGAATACCCAACTGAACCTGGAGAAGTCATCCACTATAACCAAATTATAGGATTTCCCTCCTAGGATTTGTACAGCAATGGGTCCAAAGAGATCCAAATGTAGTGAGTACAAAATCCTAGGTGAATCACTCTTATTAACAGATTTAAAACTAGTTTAAGTTTGCTTGCCTAATTGACAAGTCATGCAGAGACCTTCCTTCTTGTAGGAACCAGAAGGTAGACCTATAACAAGGTTGTGCTTAGATAGCCTAGCAATGTTTTTCAGATTTACATGGCCTAGTATTTTGTGTCATAAGTCATTCTGATTACTATTTAAGTTAAGTAAGTAGATATCAGTTTTGACAGAAAGAAAATTTACTAAGTATATGTTGTCTTGTCTACTTCCAGTTAAAACTATTTGGTTGTTTTTATCAATAATAGAACAAGTGGATGGGTTAAAGTATACCTGATAACCATCATCACATAACTGACTTATGGAGATGAGGTTATGTTTGAGTCCACTTACATATGTCACCTTTTTGAATGTGACAACTCCTATTCTTACTTCTCCAAATCCTTATGACTGACCATATTTGGAGTCACCAAAGATAACCTTTGGCCCCAGCTTGGACTTATAGTTGGTTAAAGTGTCCTTGCTGCCAGTCATGTGTTTGGAGCAGCCACTATTCAGGTACCAAGTTTGATTTACCCCTGGACAACTCTTCACCTGCAATAGAAAACAGTTAATGGTTTTTGACCCAGGTTACCTTGGGTCCTTTGTATGGCTGATAAGAAAAGTTGGAAATAACAGAGAATTCAAGTTGGGACTTATATCCTAGAGGGTGATATCTTCTAGGTGGTATGATCCAGTCAGCTAGTGGATTAAATGGTTTCTTAGAAGTATTTAAGTTGATGTTAGAATTGTAGTTTTGATTAAGTCTTCTTGGGTTCGATGAATTGCTGTAAGTTCGTCGACCAGAGTTCGACGAATTAGGTTGAGATCGTCGATCTCTGCCCAGAGAATGAAAATATTCATTCTCTGTGCCCCACGTTCGTTGACTTCTGCTCGACGAACCATACAGAGTTCGTCGATCGCAGTTAGATGAATAAATATAACTATAGTTTGCGTTCAGAGTTTGTCGATCTGGGTTCGACGAACTGGCCCCATTTCGTCGATCTGAGTTCGACGAAAATTGTTGAACCTTGTTTTTATTAGGTGTTTTCTGGTTTTTGGTGTCTGTCCTATTGTCTTAGAGATCTTTTCTACTATTTGTTTGTCATTTACTTTTTCTTTGCCTTTAGCATATACCAATTTTATTGGAGTTGATAAAATGTTCTTCCTGATAATGGGGGGCAAACCTGATGGAGCACCTAAGCCTTACTTGCCACTAAGTCTGGCATTAACAGTACTTGTGATATCCATCAGCTTGATGCTTCTCCCATTGAGAGTTTCCTCAAGTTGTTTGGTCTCACAAAGCTCAGTTTTTAATGAGATTATCTTTTCATTTGCTAAGGTTAGTTCATATTTTAACCTAATGTTTTCAGATTGAACATCCTCTAAGTTTCCTAATTTTTCTCTAAGAATTTTAATTTCCTTTTCAGAGTTAATCAAATCTATGCACATTAATTTGAAATCAGATTTGAATGTTTCAGAGCTGTAGTCAAAAGAGGACATTACCTGATCTGCCTCTGATTCAAACACTCCTTCATCTTCAGATTTTTCTTCTTCTGAGTGACTTCTGGAGGCATAAATTGCCATGAGGCAAACCTCCTTTGCTCTTTCTTCTTCCTCATCTTCATTGGAGCTTGAAGATGTTGACTCATCTTCTGTCTCACTCCAGGCCTCAGCCACAAAGCCCTTTTCCTTCTTCTTGTGCTTGCTGGATGAGGGTTTGATGGTATGCTATCTTCTGGTTTCCCTCTCTCTTCTCTTCTCTTTCTTCTGGTTTTCTGGACACTTAGAGAGGAAATGCCCAGGCTTCCTGCATCTATAGCACACAACTTCTTTGGTTGGTGTCTTGTCATATTTTGGCTTGTCATCTTTTCTTGCTAACTTTCTCCTAAAATCCTTTCTGGCCATCTTGAAGAATCTCTTAGCAAAGAGACTCATAAGCTCTCTATTTGATGTTGCAGTCTCTGTCTCTTCAGTGGCTTTGAAAGCAATACTTTGTTCTCTTCTGGCTGCTAGA
The DNA here is from genome assembly GCA_039583875.1 of Platanthera guangdongensis. Lineage (NCBI taxonomy): Eukaryota > Viridiplantae > Streptophyta > Magnoliopsida > Asparagales > Orchidaceae > Platanthera > Platanthera guangdongensis. Next base: position 168,964,960 of record CM077158.1, on the reverse strand, counting down.
GGTGTTCTTTATTCACCTGCCTCCCTAGTCTTCATCAGCTGTTCATATGACTTTAGTTTACCTAATAGAGATTCAGTTGAAATCTCATTCAGGCATCTGGCCTCCTTGATGGGCCAGATTTTTGTATCCAATGAGCTTGAGAAGCACATCAGAATCTTATCATTCACTTCAGTAAGAATGATGTTCTTATCCAAGGTTTTTAGCTCATTGATAATTGAGCTTAACCTATTGTACATATCAGACACTGTCTCAGCTTCCTCCTTCTTAAAGTTCTCATATAGGGATATGAGATTTGATCTCCTATCCTTTCTCTCATCTGCTGATCCATCCACCATTTGGTTTAGGGAATCCCAAATGGCCCTTGCTGATGTGCACTCAGCAACCTTCTGGAAAATATAATCTGGCATAGTTTATGCCAGGATATTCATAGCTTTGGCATCTGCAACTTTTGCTTTATTCTGGGCTTCAGTCCACTCAGGTGGTGGGACTGCGTTGTTGCTGGAAGATGTTGTAGATGTAGATGCCTATGGGGGACCTGTCAAAATTGAATTGTAGATGTCTTCATCAATGGAGTTCATGTATAACCTAATTCTTGCCTTCTAGATGGCAAACCTATTAAGGTTGCAGACTGGAGGTCTGGTGCTTGCATAATCTTTGTTCTGTGTCATGCTATTTTTATAATTTAAATATGAATAAAGTGATGTATAGATCTAACAAAAGATCTTTTGGTTCAAGATTTAACTTGTACAACCAAAGGAACCTCCTCTGATACCAATTGAAAATGAGAGTTAGATAAGAAATACTCTAGAGGGGGGGTGAATAGAGTATGCTTGTGAAAATTATTAAGAGTTATTACAGCTTTGGCTGTAAATTAAAAGTGCAGAATTAATAAATTACCAAGCAATAAACCTAAAGCACAAGCACAGCAAGAACACAAGAAAATGAAGCAACCAGACGACACAAGAATTTTATAGTGGTTCCCCAACTTGGGTACATCCACTCTTCTACCACCTTTGGTAGGAATCCACTCAGGTTTTTGATCAGGTGCCTGACACCAATGAGCTTTTGATCAGGTGCTCAAAAACCAACCCAAGTCTTTTGATCTGGAGACTTGCAACCAAAGAATCACTTTTGAAGGGAGATGACAATCCTTTATAGAGGTGGGGGTGAGAGATGATTTTGTCTTCTCTTTCTCAATATACAACTGAGAAGACTGTGGATTGATTATAGCTTAAGGCTCCCCCTGAGATGTAGAATGGATCAGGGAAGACTAAGAGCCAAGCTTCAGGGTGATAGGTCTTCAAACTGAATCCTTGACCAGCAAAAGTCTTCAGGAATTTCTTTGACAGATTGAACTGAAGTTGTTCTTTTGAAGTATCCTTGAGTACTTGAAGAAAGAAGACTCTTGATATAGGTATTGTTGTTCTTCTTCTTCAAGTGTTGATGAGCTTTTGGTCAAGAACTTCTGTGTATCATAGAATGCTTCTTCTTTGACAGAGCAGATTATCCAAGATTGAATGTTTATCTGTAATCTTTATGTCCTTCTCAGTCAATTGTGCTCTGTGTGAAGCTTTCTCAATAATGCTTGATTCTATCTATAAGTCTGTGTATCTGTTTGTCCATTATTCTCTTCTTCTCTATTCTTCAAAAATTTGAAAGCATCTGCAATTAATGCTGACATCCTTGAGAATAATCGGCATTGATTTATTTCTCCAACTGTCTCATGAAAAAACGGCAAGCAATAATCCTGGAGAAGGCCATAATTAATGCTCCTTCTAACGGATATATTCAGAGAATGTTAGAGCATTAATTACTCAGGAATTATCGCACTAGAGTGGGTACAGAAGGCCGGAAATGACTAAGTCTGGAATCGTCGAATAGTTGGCAGAATTCGTCGAACTGAGTCCACAGTTCGTCGAGCTGAGATGTTGTATTCGTCGACCAGACGGCTTCTGTTCGTCGAGCTGAGTTCCATGATCGTCGAGTTGGAAATTGAACTGCTGTCTCTTTTGATCTTTGCCTATTCGTCGAGCTGGTAAATATGTTCGTCGACTGGAGTTCATCAACTATTCTGGAGTTTTCAAATATTTTGTGTGTTGACTGATATCCTGTGTGTCGACACAAGTCTTCTGTGTGGTGTCGACATAGCCTTTCCTCAATATCGACTGATGATCTGGATGTCGACACAAGTGCTTCCAGTGTCGACTTAGTTGGTGTCGACATATGCTCTAAGTGTCGACACAAGTCTTCTGGTTCCAGAATTCGTCGGGCAGAGAACTGAATTCGTCGACCTGAGACTAGAGAGTATAGTATCGACAGAATGCTGTTGTAGTCCAAAGATTCGTCGACCAAAGAATGGTGTTCGTCGAGCTAAGTCTGTAGAACATTGAATTCGTCAAGCTGAAAATGATTCTGGACTTAGAGAATAATTGATGAACCTCTGGCAATAGAGTTGAAGTGGAAATCAAGAAATCATAGAGCAAAGAATGAAGTTCGTCGACCTGAGAACTAGGTTTGTCGACCTGAGTCTAGAGAACAGTCTGGACTTAGAATGCTGAAGGTGGAGTCCAAGGATCGTCGACCTGTGACTGAAGTTCATCGAGCTCAGCTCAGAGAAAATATCTCTAAGATCGTCGAGCTGAGAACGACTATCGTCGACCTGAGTTCGACGAACGTCGAACTCATTTTACTTGGTCTCTTGAGAAATCTCTGAATCTTTAGGAAAACTCTATGTCTTGAGTATCTGGCAGTCTGATGATGGCTTGTCCATGTGATGTTGTTACTGAGGACTTGACCTAAACTCTAGGACATAACTTTGACCCTGGCTATACATGTTGGGTCACATCATCCTAAGTTAGTGAACTTATCCCTAATCAAACTAAGGATCCAACATATTATGATGCTCGACACTGGAAGGTGGAGTTATAGGTTGGATACAGAGTTTTCTTGAAAATACGTCCGGTACACGGTGTCTCTCGGGTGCGGAGGTACAAGAATCTCAGTCCTCGATACATGGGGCCATACTTGATCCTGGAGCGGATCGGCCCCTTAGCTTACCGACTGCAGCTGCCACCGGAGTTAGGTACCCTACACGATGTCTTCCATGTCTCTTCCTTGTGAAAAGCTCTCCTACGGCCGGAGCAGCACGTTACTACTACAGCCGGTCTGATAGCGGCAGACAGATCCGTCAGATTGGAGCCGATCCGGATTGATGATACAGATGTCCGTGTGTTGCGGAAGAAGAAGGTCCCTCTCGTGAAGGTGTTGTGGTCCAACCATGGATGGGAGGAGCACACCTGGGAACCGGGGGATCTGATGATGGAGCAACACCCGGAGCTGTTCACGTCAGGTAAAGTTTAGATTATGCGTTTAAATTTCTTATAACTCTTGCAAGTAGAACCCCGTAGACCCGAACTTAAATTTCGGGGACGAAATTATTTTTTTGTTTATAGGATTTGTAACATCCCACGTTACTTCTAGACCACTTAACTTAAATTGGGTTGGATATGGGGTGGGTGATAGGGAAATTAGCTAAGTTTGACCCTAGGTAGTGGGTTGTAGCCATGTGGGGCCCACTAAGGGGTCAAAGTCAAATTAGGTCAAACTAGCCTAAATAGGAACCCTAGCCACACCATGACCCCAAAACATTTCCCTAACCCTAAAATAATCTAAGTGGACCCTAGGGCATGTCATTAGGTCAACCCTTTGACCCTAGTTAACCAAAGTCAACCATGGCCCTAATTTGGTTAAACCTATACCTATAGGCCCAATTAGCCCAAGTAGGGCACCACATTGACCCAACCCAAGTTAGGTGGTGTCATTAGACCCACGACCACCAAGTGGGGTCAGCCCACTCATCATGGTTGACCAAGTCAACTCAAGTCAACCTAGTCAACATAATTGACCTAGGGAAGAAAATGAGGGCTCAGTCCACTCCCCTTGGGCCAAGCCCACCAAACTTGGCCCATTATCAGCCAAGTGGTCAAAGACCACCCCTACCCTCTGGTTTTGAATAGAGGGTCACATGCAAGGGGCATTTTGGAGAATTTACCCAAAAAAGGAGAGAGAGAGGGTGAGTTTAAGGAGAGGAGGCCACTTGGCCTTGGCTCCATCAGTCCAAAAGCTTGTTGGCCGGCCACCCAAGGAATTCCAGAGAATTTGGCAGCATGGTGGCCACTTGGCACCAAGGGTGAAGCCTCCAAAGCCCCAAACCGAGCTCACCTTGGTTGTATCTCCTTATACAGCCACTTCTAGCTCAAACCGACCACACCATCAGCTTTAGTGAGTGGAATCGAGTGGAGAACGAGTCCTGGAGCAAAGCTTTTGGTGAAGAAACGGGATTTTGAGCAGGAGATCGCCGAAGCAGCTCAACCATGGCCAACCGCCGCCAACCTCGCCGTCGTGCCGCCATTCGGGTCCGTTTCGCCTCCCCTCTACTCGTACTAGCTTTCTAGATCCTTTAGTAGAGACATCGGGCTCAATTGAGCCCAATACCATGTGAGGAAATGGAGATTTTTCCGAGTTTTGCTTCTTGCTCGGGTTCGCCGGAGGAGCCAATTCCGGCGGGCTCATCGCCGGAAATCGCTAGCCACCACCTCAGTGAAGGTGGTGGCAACATCCGCCGGCGGTGGTGGTGGCTCAGCTGGCCGGAAATAGCCAGCAAAGGTGGCCCAGCCAGAATCGATCCCAGTCGTTGGCTTATTGGGGACGATGACCAGATCCTGTCTATTATGCTTTAAGATTCGTGCTCAATCAATTAAATTAAATCAAATTAAAAACTATAGAATTTATACATTCTGTCACACTTATATAGTAATATTGCATGGCTATTTTAGGCCTCTTAGAGGCATTTCCAGGAATGAACCTTAAATAAAATTTGTAGCTTAACCTCCTAGCTTTAATTTGCCACCTTAATCTTGTAATTTGGAGCAGTATACTGCCCTGTAGGGCTGTTTTTCTAGGACTGGTCCTAGGCTAGGGCAGAAACTCAAACCAATTCCCATGCCAATCCAGATGTCCATATGACCCAAAATTTTGGGCATGTGCTTAACTATGGTATATCTAGCCCCTGCCAAAAATTGAGAATTTTTGGGAAAACTTTTTCTATAGTTTTATTCATAATACACAAAATTAAATAAATAAAATATTTGGAGTGTTATGGCTCCAAATGGCCCCAAATTTTGGTAGCATGTCCTTGGGGACTATACATGTGCATGGTAAATATTTCAGCACATTTGGACCACTGCATGTTGGGTAAACTCACTTGCATGTGTTGATTATATATAGGCTTGGGGTGCAAATAGCCAAATTTGAAATGTTGTGTATTAGACCTATTTGGAACATCTAAAAATCATGGTATAGATTTTAGAGGCCCATTATGGTGAATTATACCCCACATTATAATAATGGGATTTTTGGAAGCAAAAATCCCATTATTTGGAATTTTTGGAATAATAGAACTTTTGAAAAATAAATATAAAAATAGGTTCATCATTGAGATAAAATCCCCAATTTTTGTCAATGTCAATATAATGTTAGATGTAACTCCTGAAAATTGTATGTCTCTGTTTGAAGAATTTTGATATGAGTTATGTGGAAATTATCTTTTTACCCTCATTTTACTTAATTAGCAAATTAGTGAAAATACTTAGTAGAAAATTTTGGAAAATTTATTGGTGATATATCTGAGTATGAATAGCCTTGTATAATTTTATCGGCATTTTTGGATGACTCGGTAATTTTTAATACCTTATAATGGCATTTTTGTAAATTATTAAGAATTGAAATTGGTAGACCATTACATTATAGAGGTTGATGAACCTCTGCCATTAGCCTTAAATTCATGATATATATGCTTTGTAAGTTTCCTAGAATTGTTAGTAATGTATTCCTTATACTTCATTTGGAAAATGACAATTGTGTGAATTTTGTATTAATTAAGGAATAAATAGAAATATTCAAAGGAATATTATAAATTTTGGTAGACAGATATATTTTACCAAGATGCAACTCAGGAAAAATTTCTTAGGTCACTGGATTATAATTTGTTGTACAACCCCGTATTCGCCTCTATATAGTTTTAAGCTTTTGGGAGATTTTGCACTCTCGGTGGCCAATTTTGGCTCTGGCTTGGAAACATACTAGTAAGGGGAGGAAAAATCCACCTCCCTCCAGTGGCCCTCTTTTGGGGGGCGGGTGCGGTAAATTGGCTGGCACCCGCCCCGTCCCGATAGGTGCCTGGCGGCCTGGCGGGGCGAGACCGGCCGGGGGCCGGGGTCTCGCCCCTGCCCCTTCTAGCTTGGCGGCCTGGCGGCCTGGCGGGGCGAGACCGGCCGGGGGCCGGGGTCTCGCCCCTGCCCCTTCTAGCCTGGCGGCCTGGTGGGGCAAGACCGGTCGGGGGTCGGGGTCTCGCCCCTGCCCCTTCTAGCCTGGCGGCCTGGCGGGGCGAGACCGGCCGGGCGCCGGGGTCTCGCCCCTGCCCCTTCTAGCCTGGCGGCCTGGCGGGGCGAGACCGGCCGGGCGCCGGGGTCTCGCCCCTGCCCCTTCTAGCCTGGCGGCCTGGCGGGGCGTGACCGGCCGGGGGCCGGGGTCTCGCCCCTGCCCATTCCAGCTTGGCGGTCGGGTGGGGCGAGACCGGTCAGAGGCCGCGGTCTCGCCCTTGCCCCCCTGCAGTTTTACCTTCTTGCCCTTGGGGGGAATTCCCCCTTTACCCCCCGGCGTGGCTGTTTTCTATTGGTCCGAGGCCTTTTGGCCGTAGGGGTATTTTGGTCATTTTACCCCCAGGACTTGGAAAAACTATAATTAGACCCCCTTGAGTGCCTTGGAGAGAGGCCTTTTCTTAGCTTCCTCCTCCCTTAGCTTCTTCTTGGTAGAGTAGAGAGAGCTCTCCAAGGCGCCCAGCCTAGCCCTTTGGTAAGGGAGGGGAAGAGCTCAGGTAGCCTTCCGGGTGTGAGGTGGGACCTCCGTGCTAGAGCCGAGGGTCTGTTCATAGTCTCCTAAGTCTCCGGTCCATGACGTTCTTTCGAGTGTAGTAGGTGTGAGGTCACCCCTTTCAGGGACCCCGAACTCCACAGAGGTCAATTTTGGCTTCAACACTTTGGTGCGGTGAGCGTGGAGAGTGACCAACACAGAAGATCTCAGGAGAGTGTCATGACGGGAGGTCAGGGAGGTAGGGATGATCTCGGCGAGCTCCCTAGCTCAGGACCCTTTGTGGGGAGGCAAGAGTCCATGGCCTCCATCCAGGGTATCATGGAGATGCTGCGAAGCATTGCCCCTCAGGGTGGCAGCTCCACCCCGACCCCCCAGGAGCGAGCTCCCCCCCTCGACGAGTCGACTCCCAGGGATCTAGGCGAGATGACCCCAGCAGGGGGAGAGGGAAGCGCACCAGGAAGAAGGCCAGGAAAGGAGAGGGTGGGAGATGGGGTCGAGCGAGACCTCACTGGCCGGGAGTTGTTCTCCAGCCCGGCGAGTGCCAACCTCCCAGGCGAGCAGGTTGCGCGAGTGGAGGTGGTGAAACCACCCCTTATGAGGTCACCCTTCAGCGAGTTGATCATCTCAGCTCCCGTTCCCGAGGGGTTCAGAGAGCCAGACATGGCTTACTATACGGGGAAGGATGACCCCGTCCAGCATCTGCAGTGGTTCGAGGATGCCGTCTCCATCAGGCCGATGACGGATGCCTTCAAGTGTCGCCTCTTTGCGATCACGTTGAAGGAGAAGGCAAGGGACTGGTTCCATCAACTCCCTCCGAGGTCGATCTATGGTTTTGAGAACTTGAGCCGGAGCTTTCAGCTTCGCTTCTCCACCTCCAAGAAGCGGAAGAGGAGCCCCGAGTCCATCTTCTTGATAAGGCAGGGGGCCGAGGAGTCGCTGGCCCGTTACGTAGACAGGTTCCAGGGGGAGATCCTGGAGGTCCAGGAGATGCCAGGGTATGCTCTCCAGATGGCCTTCACCGTCGGGCTGAAAGAGGGCTTCTTCAAGATGAGCTTGACCCGAAAGGCCCCCCTTTCCTTTGAGGAGCTGATGGAAAGGGCGGCTGAGGAGATAGCCATGGAGGCGGCCAACCCGGCATTTGTCAAGAAGTTGGCAGAGCTAACGGAGACGGAGTCAAAGGAGCAAGGTGGCTCAAGGCATCAGGAAGGAAGAAGTAGGGAGGAGCGGAGAGCTCAGGAGGGTCCAGAGCCAGGTTGGAGACAGCAGAGAGGACCCGTTCAGGGTCCGGGAAGAGGTTACGCCCAAGATGGGGGAAACTTCCATGAGGGCCAAGGGAGGTTCAACTTCCAGAGGCAAGCCCCAAGACAGCTCCTCCCCCCGCCGCAGCAAGCCTTAGCGATAGGTGGAGGGGGAAGAGGAAATAGGAGAGAACACCCAGCCCGCTGAAGGAGGGGAGGAGCGCTACCGTACTGTGACTTCCACCAGGTGGAGGGGCACGCCACGGCTACCTGCCCCGAGTTTCTGTAAGTGAGGGGGGCGAGAGGCCCTGCCCAGCCACAGCCGCCAGTGCGGGTTGAAGAGGTTCTACCCAGAGTAGGGGGTGATGATGTGTGTGAGGACCGGGTCGATGTCGGACCCCGAGGCCATCCATCCACTCGGAAGGCAAGTCTCCATGTCATGTATCGAAGGAGCGTCGCCTCAACCTCCCAGACACCGCCCCAGGAGGAGAAGATCACCTTCTCGGTGAAGGACCTGCCGGATCATGAGGATCCGTTCTGCGATGCGCTGGTCATCCAGACGGCCATCGAGGGCTACACCGTCTCTCGGATCTTGGTTGACAACGGGAGCTCCGTCAACGTTGTTTTCAGGAAGGCGTTTGACGAGATGAAGGTAGAATCATGGAGGGTGTTGGCCTCGGACGGACCCATGTTCGGATTTTCCGGGGAAAGGAAGGAGGTGGAAGGTGGAGTGGGAATCCAAGTTAAATTGGGGGGAGTCTCAATGAACTGTCGGTTCGTCATTGTTGACGCTCCAAGCAGCTACAACGCCATCTTCGGAAGGCCCCTCATCAACGCCTTCTGTTGTGTGTCGTCTTCCTTCCACCAATGCCTCAAGTTCAACTCAGGAGGGATCCAGGTCAGAGTCAAGGGAGACTCCAGGATGGCAAGGCAGTGTTATGTCACGGCCGTCAACACCATCTCTTGGTTGGCCAAGGCAGAGGAGATGGAGAAGATCATGGAGAGCCTAAGCAGGATGGAAGTGTCCGGCGAGCAGGAAGCGGATGGCGACCACCAGGCCCAGACCCCCTGAGGAAGCCTCGCCCCGTCAGAGTCCTGTATTTTTCTTATGTTGTATTGAGTCCAGCCCCCGACCGGCTGAGTCGGGGGGGTCATGTAACCCATCTTTTTCCCCGTTTGAGGATGTTGGATTTGGTAAAATTCAAGTGAAACGCTTGGTTCCCAACCCCGAGAGGATCTCCTCAGCCAGGCTCCCACTAGCTGGTTGGGTCGAATGTTCCTCGGGGAGATCAAGTCTCAACCCCGAGAGGATCTCCTCAGCCAGGCTCCCACTAGCTGGTTGGGTCGAATGTGCCTTGGGGAGATCAAGTCCCACCCCCGAGAGGATCTCCTCAGCCAGGCTCCCACTAGCTGGTTGGGTCGAATGTTCCTCGGGGAGATCAAGTCCCACCCCCGAGAGGATCTCCTCAGCCAGGCTCCCTGTAACACCCCCTATCCGTCGCATAGCATATAGCAGTAGGTCCGGCCGGGGCCCGACGCCATATACCACAGACAGACCGGGTGGTTACTTATGGAAACCATCCAACCAATCTCAACGTCCTACACAGAGCATTCTAGCGGAAGCAGTTTATAAAAGTTGCAAACAAGAACCCAGCATCAAAGCACGAATGTCCACTAATACAAAAGAGGAATGTTATACAAAATACTCAAAACAAGCCTTAAGGCCTTACAAAATGTTTCACTTGAATATTACATGTTTTACAAACCACGGCACGCAGGCCGGTCACACATGAATAAAGCAGTAAACACTTCCACTTGGGCCTTCGAGGGCCGGATTCGCAAAAAGGGCTTTAGCCCGCTATTGACCGCTTGGTCCAGCTGCACCTGCAAGCAACAAACCACCGCACGGTGGCAAAACAAGGCAACGGTTAGCAATGCTAACCAAATTATAACGATCCCGCCCCCAACTCGGGGCGGCGATGCTCCTTCCCTGCATTTCATTAGCATAAGCGAGCAATTTATAACAATAGCCATTTCATACCAGACGTTGGCTCGCACGGCCACACGCCCCGTGCACTCAGGGCACATTCTCGGTGAACCGGTCGATGTCACGTCAATTAAAGCCATTAACATTCCGGACTCACCACCGCCACTTGGGAGGAATTGAAGTGTCGGTTGACCACGGCGCCTGTGCTGAGTTCGCCATATAGAATCGAAGGCTATGAGTTATATAGCGATGCTTCGGGCAGCGGTTTGGGTTGCGTGCTACTGCATCACGGAAGCGTGATAGCTTATGGCTCGAGACAGCTAAAAGTGCACGAGAGGAATTATCCGGTCCATGACTTGGAGTTAGCGGCCGTGATTTTTGCCTTGAAGCTGTGGAGACACTATTTGTACGGTGTGAAGATTGATATCTACACCGATCACAAGAGCCTAAAGTATCTAATTGATCAGAAGGATCTGAATATGCGGCAGCGTAGATGGATGGAGTTCCTGGGGGACTATACATTCAAGATCCACTACGTGCCTGGCAAAGGGAATGCGGTTGCGGACGCGTTGAGTCGCCGAGCCCCAGCTCAAGCCAATTGGCTATCGGTGCATGATGAGCGGTTGGTGCGGGAGTTGGAGGCGTTGGGGATTGTTTGTGTGGATAGACAATCAAGTGCTGAAGCAGTTCTGAATTGGACTGAAGTCCAATATGACCTGGCTGATCGTATTCGGCAGTCTTTGGATATGGATGCTCATATGAAACAGTTCATGGTAGAGGCTCTGGATGGGTCAAATTCCCAATTCGTCGTGGAGGACGGATTGCTTTGGAGAGACGGTCGTTTGTGCGTCCCTAGTGTGGGCAATTTACGGGTGGAGTTGTTGTACGAGGCGCACCATACCAAGTACTCGATTCACTCGAGGAGCACGAAGATGTACCGTGATGTGAAGAAACTGCTTTGGTGGCCGGGTTTGAAAAAGGATGTGGCACTATACGTAGCCAAGTGCCAAACTTGTGCCTTGGTAAAGGCGGAGTGCCAAAAGCCGGGAGGATTTCTTAAGTCCTTGCCTATTCCGGAGTGGAAATTCGACGACATCTCTATGGACTTTGTGCACGGTTTGCCAAGGTCGCAAAAGGGAAACGACGCCATTTGGGTGGTTGTTGATCGATTAACGAAGGTGTCGCATTTTATTCCGCATAGGAAGGATGATCCGGTGGAGAAGCTGGCAAAGCTTTATGTGGATAACATAGTACGGCTTCATGGTGTGCCCCGCAGCATCGTGAGTGATCGAGATGGGCGGTTCACGTCCAACGATTGGAGGCTGGTGCAGCAAATGTTGGGAACAAAGCTGAAATTCAGCACAGCCTTCCATCCACAAACGGATGGGTAGACCGAGAGGGTCAATAGAACCATGGAAGACATGCTTCGCATGTGTGTCTTGGATTTTGGAAAGCAATGGGAAGACCACCTTTATTTGGTGGAGTTCGCATACAACAACAGCTACCAAGCGAGTATTCAGATGGCGCCTTTCGAGGCCCTATATGGTAGGAAATGTCGCACGCCGTTGTCTTGGTTAGAAACGGGTGAGTCAAAGTTATATAAGCGATCGGAAGTGGACGATGCTACTTCTTTGGTGAGAACCATTCGGGAGAGGTTGCTTATCGCTCAGGACCGGCAAGCAAAGTACTATAATGCCAAGCACAGGAACGTGGAGTTCGCTGTGGGCGATTATGTATACTTAAAGATCAAGTCGTTCAAGGGTGTCTCGCGGGTGCGACGATTGAAAAAGCTAAGCCCGAGGTACCTTGGACCGTTTGAGGTTCTGGAGCGAGTTGGTGAAGCGGCCTATAGGTTGAAGCTTTCAGTGGAGCTAAGTGGTTTACATGATGTATTCCATATCTCGGTACTTCGGAAGGCGGTGCAAGAGCCTACGCAAGTGATCGCGGTCGATCAAGTGCCGGTGGATAGTGGGTTGACGACAAAGGTCAAGCCCGTGCGGATTGAAGACTCGGCGGTCAAGCGGCTACGCAATAAAGAGATCAGGATGGTCAAGGTCCGGTGGGACAATTGCGGTCGTGAGGAGCTCTCTTGGGAGCGAGAGCAGACTATGCTTGACGAGTATCCGGAGTTGTTCCGCTCAGGTACAAATTTTGGTTTTGTACATGTCTTTCCTTTATGTAATTTCGTGGACGAAATTCTTTTAAGAGGGGGATCGAAACCTCCCTCTGATACCAAATTGTAACACCCCCTATCCGTCGCATAGCATATAGCAGTAGGTCCGGCCGGGGCCCGACGCCATATACCACAGACAGACCGGGTGGTTACTTATGGAAACCATCCAACCAATCTCAACGTCCTACACAGAGCATTCTAGCGGAAGCAGTTTATAAAAGTTGCAAACAAGAACCCAGCATCAAAGCACGAATGTCCACTAATACAAAAGAGGAATGTTATACAAAATACTCAAAACAAGCCTTAAGGCCTTACAAAATGTTTCACTTGAATATTACATGTTTTACAAACCACGACACGCAGGCCAGTCATACATGAATAAAGCAGTAAACACTTCCACTTGGGCCTTCGAGGGCCGGCTTCGCAAAAAGGGCTTTAGCCCGCTATTGACCGCTTGGTCCAGCTGCACCTGCAAGCAACAAACCACCGCACGGTGGCAAAACAAGGCAACGATCAGCAATGCTGACCAAATTATAACGATCCCGCCCCCAACTCGGGGCGGCGATGCTCCTTCCCTGCATTTCATTAGCATAAGCGAGCAATTTATAACAATAGCCATTTCATCACAGACGTTGGCTCGCACGGCCACACGCCCCGTGCACTCAGGGCACATTCTCGGTGAACCGGTCGATGTCACGTCAATTAAAGCCATTAACATTCCGGACTCACCACCGCCACTTGGACGGCCAAACCTATGAGCAATTTGTCTTCCTTGCCTGGGTCACGACAATTTAAGCCATTGACCGCCGAAGACCCTACTCTATGCCAACGGTAAGTGTCGCGTGCCTTTAGGTCTCTTTAACCGAACGACATAGAACGGGTACGGTTCCATCTAACCCGTGCTCACATCGCAACGGCAATTTAAGCCATTTGCGCGGGTCAAACTTCCACTGAGTCTCATTTCCATCACAAGTCACATAACCCGGTTATGTTCAAGTTGGCTCTCAAGCCACCAAGTTGGCAAGATCTCGTATCCGCCCAGTTTTCTGGGTGCACCTTTGGGTTAGTCCCCAAGGCTCCCTGCTGCAATCTACCGCGTAGAAAACCCGAAAAACAACCAATAGCACGGAGTCTTCTCCGGCATTATGCAATGCAACATCACCGATCCAGACCAACATGTCCGGGTAGGCTTCACACATCATGCCTATGTCCGTTCTCGCATACGGACTCTAAACAACGGGGACTTCATATATCTACCCGAAGGAACACCTCCAACTCTCCGCAAACTCGCGAGAGCGGGCTTCCTATGCAAAGAAAGAGAGCTATTCATGCTCAAGATGAGGATCGTTACCCTTGCGTTCCTCTTTGGCTCCATTGAAAAGTAATTGGATGAAAACCACCGCACTAGCGTTGCCTCCGTGGATCCGGAGTCGGCTCGCGATTCGGAGCTCCGAAGCTCCTCCAATGGCGGATCTAGCTCCTTCTTCTTCCCTTAGCTCTCCTCTCTTTCCAAGGATTTAGAAAGATGATAAGGTATGAAAAGTAAGGGTTTTCCAAGTCCATTCATGGGTATATCCCTTCAGGAACATCCCCCAGCCGTTGGATCTCAAAACAAGGAAATGAACGGCTTTGATTCGGGGCTGAAATGCCCAATCTGGACCGAACACGGCCTGGCACACGCCCGTGTCCAGGGCCGTGTGCCGCATTCGCCGTCAAAATCGAATCACCTGGAACCTCACACGGGTATCGAACACGCCCGTGTTCGAGCTGACACGCCCGTGTTCCACCGGACACGGCCGTGTGACCGGCCGTGTACCCCATGATTTTTCCCCCAAAATCAACCCGAGCACTACACGGGTTCGAGGACACGCCCGTGTCCTTGCCCGTGTCACCTTGACACGCCTGGGCTTCAAGCCGTGTACACGGTCTCGACACTCGACATTTCGCCAAGTGAAGATCGTCGACCTGATGACACGGCCTTGGACACGCCCGTGTCCTAGGCCGTGTGCCTTGTCTCGACGATCGTCGAGCGAATCTCGACGACTCCCCGGGACGATCGTAGACACGAGTCGACACGCCCTGCGACATGCCCGTGTCGCAGGCCGTGTGCCCATACTCGACGAATCGTCGAGTAAATCTCGACGACTTCGCGGCTAAGTGTCGACACGGGTCGACACGCCCTGCGACACGCCCGTGTCGCAGGCCATGTGCCCAGTCTCAGCGAATCGTCGAGAGAATCTCGACGACTTCACGGCTAAGTGTCGACACACGCTTGACACGCCCTGGGACACGCCCGTGTCCCAGGCCGTGTGCCTGCTGCCAGAACCCAAACTGGCCCAAAACGTCCCCCCTTTTCTCCTTTGAGTTTCGAGGCGTAACACTCCCACTAGCTGGTTGGGTCGAATGTGCCTCGGGGAGATCAAGTCCCACCCCCGAGAGGATCTCCTCAGCCAGGCTCCCACTAGCTGGTTGGGTCGAATGTGCCTCGGGGAGATCAAGCCCCACCCCCAAGAGGATCTCCTCAGCCAGGCTCCCACTAGCTGGTTGGGTCGAATGTGCCTCGGGGAGATCAAGTCCCACCCCCGAGAGGATCTCCTCAGCCAGGCTCCCACTAGCTGGTTGGGTCGAATGTGCCTCGGGGAGATCAAGTCCCACCCCCGAGAGGATCTCCTCAGCCAGGCTCCCACTAGCTGGTTGGGTCGAATGTGCCTCGGGGAGATCAAGTCTCACCCCCGAGAGGATCTCCTTAGCCAGGCTCCCACTAGCTGGTTGGGTCGAATGTGCCTCGGGGAGATCAAGTCCCACCCCCGAGAGGATCTCCTCAGCCAGGCTCCCACTAGCTGGTTGGGTCAAATGTGCCTCGGGGAGATCAAGTCCCACCCCCGAGAGGATCTCCTCAGGCAGGCTCCCACTAGCTGGTTGGGTCGAATGTGCCTCGAGGAGATTAAGTCCCACCCCCGAGAGGATCTCCTCATCCAGGCTCCCACTAGCCGGTTGGGTCGAATGTGCCTCGAGGAAAGTAAGCCCCACCCCTGAGAGGATCTCCTCAGCCAGGCTCCCACTAGCTGGTTGGGTCGAATGTCCCTCGGGGAGAGTAAGTCTCACCCCCGAGAGGATCTCCTCAGCCAGGCTCCCACTAGCTGGTTGGGTCGAATGTGCCACGGGGGGAGTAAAAGTCCCTTTGCTCCAATGAGGATCCCGCTTCCAGGCTCTCACTAGCTGGCAGGGTCGGTGGTACCTCTCGTGGAGGCTAAGTATTTTTTACCTGGAGGGGGTCTCACCACCCAGGCTCCCATAGCTGGCATGGCAGGTTGACTCCCCGGAGAGGCGCGCAAGGAAATTGCACTCAGCGAATACGTTGGGTTGGACATTTCTTTCCGAGTTTGTGCCAACCTCAAAAAGAGCGGGGATTGTGTACAACCCCGTATTCGCCCCTGTATAGTTTTAAGCTTTTGGGAGATTTTGCACTCTCGGTGGCCAATTTTGGCTCTGGCTTGGAAACATACTAGTAGGGGAGGAAAAATACACCTCCCTCCAGTGGCCCTCTTTTGGGGGGCAGGTGCGGCAAGTTGGCTGGCACCCGCCCCGTCCCGATAGGTGCCTGGCGGCCTGGCGGGGCGAGACCGGCCGGGGGCCGGGGTCTCGCCCCTGCCCCTTCTAGCCTGGAGGCCTGGCGGGGCGAGACCGGCCGGGGGCCGGGGTCTCGCCCCTGCCCCTTCTAGCCTGGCGGCCTGGTGGGGCGAGACCGGTCGGGGGCCGGGGTCTCTCCCCTGCCCCTTCTAGCCTGGCGGCCTGGCGAGGCGAGACCGGCCGGGCGCCGGGGTCTCGCCCCTGCCCCTTCTAGCCTGTTGGCCTGGCGGGGCGAGACCGGCCGGGGGCCAGGGTCTCGCCCCTGCCCCTTCCAGCTTGGCGGCCGGGTGGGGCGAGACCGGTCAGAGGCCGCGGTCTCGCCCTTGCCCCCCTGCAGTTTTACCTTCTTGCCCTCGGGGGGAATTCCCCCTTTACCCCCCGGCGTGGTTGTTTTCTATTGGCCCGAGGCCTTTTGGCCGTAGGGGTATTTTGGTCATTTTACCCCCAGGACTTGGAAAAACTATAAATAGACCCCCTTGGGTGCCTTGGAGAGAGGCCTTTTCTTAGCTTCCTCCTCCCTTAGCTTCTTCTTGGTAGAGTAGAGAGAGCTCTCCAAGGCGCCCAGCCTATCCCTTTGGTAAGGGAGGGGAATAGCTCAGGTAGCCTTCCGGGTGTGAGGTGGGACCTCCGTGCTAGAGCCGAGGGTCTGTTCATAGTCTCCTAAGTCTCCGGTCTGTGACGTTATCTCGAGTGTAGTAGGTGTGAGGTCACCCCTTTCAGGGACCCCGAACTCCACAGAGGTCAATTTTGGCTTCAACATTTGTGATACTTCATGTATTAAATGACCTAGGGGATTAATTAAATGATTTAATTAGAGGTCTTAATGACTTAAGAAAATTATGAAAATCAATAGGCTCACTTCATTAGTCCATACCATCCTAGGATAAATAATTAGGGGCAGGTGGTCCAAGGAATTGGAAGTTCCATTTCGGGGTGGTATTAGGTCATGGGTTGCGCATAGTGTAAGTAGGTTATACTATAAGGACCACCGGAGGATAGATCGACAGATGAGCTAGATGTTACAATTGGAGAATAACCTTGGTGGGTAGTGTTGTCTTAGTGACGAGAGTAAAAGTGCAAGCACTTGGATAACAACTGGAGTGGAGGCCGACGGAAGACCGTCGCCCTTCTGAGAACACCTTAAGTCATTAGGATCACTCAAGAGTAATAACGAGAGCTGAGGGTGAATTATGGGTAGTAATCAACTAAAGTAAATATCCTTGAGAAAGGGAGCTTTGGGTGTAATCCCATCGTAGTTCCTAGTGCCCCTGAGAGCCCTTCACCGGGTATACCCTGGGCAGTCCTGGGATTAACCTTAAATCACTAAGTATAATAACCTGTAGACAATAATAGTCTAATATATTACGCATCGTATCATTATGCTCACCAGTGTAGGGTTGGAGGGATTGTGATAAATACTCACCCGTGTAGGGTTGGAGGGATTGTGATAAATGCTCACCCGTGAAGGGTTTGAGGGATTCAGGACAGGTTGGTCCTACGAGCTGAAGGCTCGGGATGAAATACTTACACAGGTAGTGATGCTAGCTCCAAAAAGTGGGAACTAAAGTTCTGTGATCACAGAGTCGTGTGCGTGAGTTGCACTTGCATGAATCATAAAACACATGCATATCATACATTCATACGCATCATAAATCCTTATCATATAAATTAGTATGAGCTCTTTTATATGATAAGTTATATTTCTAGAAACCTTAACTTATTAGTTTGTATGGACATTCACATAAGTTAAGGTACTTCTGTGATGATAGTAGTAGCTTATTATACTTGCTGTCTTTACTTAGCTTTCCTACAGTACTTGTTTACTTACTGCACTTTACTTGTTTCTGTTCAGCTCTTCTTACTTTTCTTGCACTATATATATAGAACTGCTAGAATAGGAATATTTGCTATATACGTACTCTTAGTATAACTCCACAGTCACATGTTTCCTTTGTTATACCCCTTGTTGTCCTCTGCTTCGTCCTTCCGCTCGGTGCCTAGGAGTTGCGGGGGCGAGGTGTGGAGGAAACGACTTAGTCTTTTTGACTAACGATCGGTGTGACCAAACATTTTAGGTGCTCGAGGAGATGGAGCACCAGCAGGATAAGGTGACAGGACGTGAGGAGTTGATACCACCACCACTTACTACTACTACTACAGCCAGACATCAGGTGGGACGCGTCTTCTGATGATAGTGTAGCTTCCGCTTGTTGTCATTTATGAGAAAAATATTTGTCATTATGTACTGGGCATAAGCCCTTTTCTCTATTTTTGAAGAACTCATTATGGACTGGTGCACTCTTATTTATCATGTGATAGTGTTGTGACTTGTGGACTAGTGGTTGCTTTCTACTGCTTTTACTTCTTTATCTCTTTTGGCCGAACAGGTTATATGATCGTACTAGCCGACAGGATTGGCGTGTTGCGGTGACGGCTAACCCGTGCGTTAGTGCCACCGTAAGACGACGGTTCTGGGCATAAGACCGGGGAAACTCATAGGTAAAGGGAGGGGTCTTACAAACTTGTATCACTTGAACAAACGATCATAAGAGAAGAAGTCCATAACACTGGGCCACCCCGCACGAGCATTAGTTTGCGGACAAACTATGCAGCGGAAGCAATGGTGTGCCCATGTGTAAAAAGTCACATAAAGCAGTCCATATAAGCAATGAGTTAGGCCAATTCTAATATAAACCTTACCTTTGTGCAGTATCCCAGGGTCGTCGTACTGCAGAATGTGGCTCCTCCCCCTCCGAATCTCACTCCTTTTTTACAAACAGAGATGGGTCAGACCTTGACGGCCATCCTTGAGGCCTTTAGGGCCCAGCAGATTCTGGCACCGCTGCCAAATCCGGAATCAAACTAGCTGAGTGCATTCAAGAGTTTATCTCCGCCCATGTAACATGGGACGGAGAATGCGGTAAAAATGAGGAATGGCTCGAGGCTATACACGAGATGCTGGCAGGCATCAGCTGCCCTGTCAACGAGGCATTTCATTTGGAGACTACCGCACTGGATGCCCATGCAAAGAGGTGGTGGAAGTCCATGATGGACTCCACCTATGCATATAGGGATCTGTTAGAAATATCTTGGGAGGAGTTCAACGAGGTATTCTTGGACCATTTTTTGTCCACCACGGATCGGGATGAGTTAGAAGAGAGGTTCTTGAATCTCAAGTAGGGGACCCGGTCGTTGATTGAGTACCAAAGGGAGTTTTCCCACCTTGTCAGGTTTGCGGGGGTACATGATTCAGACGACAGGAGGTACGCCAAGAGATTTTACCGGGGCCTTAGAGACGATTTGAGGCAGGCCCTACTGTTCATCTCTCATGGCACCTCAGCTCAGATCATCGAGATGGCCAAGAAGCTGGAGGCAGACCAGCTGATGGTGCAGAATAGAGGAAAGATACCGATGGATGGGTCGTTCTTTGGGGAGAATAGTCGGGGCTCACAGAGGGGTAGAGTCATGAGGCACAAGAGAGGTGGGGGACGTTATCGTCCCAACTACAGGCAGGAGCAGAGACCCCCTACAGCACCAGCTCCTCCACCACCACAGATACATGGCCAGATGAGACAGGATGATCGTGGCCAGCGACCGATAGTTTGTTTCGAGTGCCATCAGCCGGGCCACATTAGATCTGAGTGCCCGCATCAGTTTCGTCTACTTCCTCCTTCACCTCCTCCACCTCTGGTGGCCCCTCCAGTATAGTAGGGCCGAGGTCGGGGATGAGGTCGAGGTCAAGGCCAAGGCTGAGGACCTTTTGGTCGAGGCAGAGAACAGGAGCAGATGTATGCATTGGAGCTTGCCGAGCCGAGGAACCCTGAAGACGTCATCACAGGTACACAAATAATGTTACTAAATTAAGACATTTTTTTTATGTATAGTACTTAACCATGAAGAATAACTATCCATTTGAAATACAATCAACCTCAGGCATAGTCTTTATCAGTGGCAAGCCCGCTCATATACTATTCGATACGGGTGCTTCACACTCATTCGTATCAGAAGCCTTTGTTAAAGGATTGGATGGCGTGGAACGATTCACAGGCTCGATGATGAGAGTGAGGCTACCTGATGGATCGATACTACTATCATCTGCCAAGTGCAATATGGAGGCGGAAAGACATTTGAAGCGCCCGCAACGATTCTGAAGATGCCAGATTTCGACTTGATCTTGGGCATGACTTGGTTACATTGGAACCATGCCCAGATCGATTGCCCATCAAGGAGGATCACATTAAGGCACGAGGACTCCCACGTCATCGTTGAAGGTATTAGACTTGTCTCCCATCTATTATTATCATCTGTACAGGCTGTCAAAGCCCACAAGCAAGGAGAGGAAGTATATATTATCTGCTTCAAGATGGCGGGAGCGGAGGCTTCCATTGTGGACATCCCGGTGGTTCGGGATTTCTCTGACATGTTTCCGGAGAAATTGCTCGGATTGCCACCGGCCAGGGACACGGACTTCCACATTCAGTTGGTGCCAGGAGCGAGGCCCGTATCTCTGGCACCGTACAGGATGGCCCCAAAGGAGCTAGCAGAGTTCAGGACACAGCTACAGGAGCTGGTAGAATCATGATTTGTCCGACCGAGCTCATCACCATGGGGAGCACCAGTGTTATTTGTCAAGAAAAAGGATGAATCCCTGTGTCTCTGCATTGACTATCGGGAGCTGAACCAGTTGACGGTCCAGAATACATACCCGCTACCCCGGATCGACGAGCTTTTTGATCAGCTTCAGGGAGCCTTCTAGTTCTCCAAGTTAGATTTGAGATCGAGATACTATCAGCTGCGGATCCAGGAGGAGGACATTCCAAAGACGGCTTTTAGTTCCCGCTATGGATTGTATGAGTTCACGGTGATGTCATTCGGGCTCATGAACGCGCCTTCTGCATTCATGAGCTTGATGAACCGCATCTTCGAGCCCTACCTAGATAGATTCGTTATAGTTTTCATCGATGATATATTGATCTACTCCTAGACACAGGAAAACCATACTCTGCATTTGGCCTTGGTTTTGGGGAAGCTGAGAGAGCACTAATTATATGCTAAGTTCTCCAAGTGCCAGTTCTGGCTGCAAGAAGTGGCATTTCTGGGGCATACTATCAGTGGGGCAGGGTTGGTCGTGGACCCAGCCAAGGTGCAGACAGTTAGAGATTGGTCGCGACCAAAGTCAGCATCAAACATACGCAGTTTTCTGGGACTCGCAGGATATTATCGCAAGTTCGTGGAGGGGTTCTCAAGAATAGCACTCCCCCTCACGTCCTTGACGAAGAAGGAAGCAGCTTTTGCATGGACGGAGAAGTGCGAGGCGGCGCTTCAGGAGTTAAAGGACAGGCTCACCTCTTCCCCCATCCTTGCACTTCCATCTAGGAAGGAAGAATTTCACATATATACTGATGCCTCATATCAGGGGATGGGTGCGGTCTTGATGCAGCACAGGCACGTCATCGCTTATGCTTCAAGGCAGTTGAAGAAGCATGAACAGAATTACCCCGTACATGATTTAGAGCTCGGGGCAGTGGTATTTGCATTAAAGATATGGAGACCTTACTTATATGGGGTTCATTGTGATATCTTCTCGGATCATAAGATCCTCAAATATGTTGACACGCAGAAAAAACTGAACCTGCGCCAGAGAAGGTGGCTTGAATTCTTATGCGATTATGATTTCACCATGCATTATCATCCGGGGAAGGCGAACACCGTGGCAGATGCCCTAAGTAGGAGAGCCAGCACCTCAGTACCGGAGCCTCGAGTGATGTCTATGGAGTTGTTTCAGATGTTAGAGGATATGCACATTTCGGTCATTTCAGAGTCCCAGCCAGAGATCTACCGGGAGTATTTGAACTCCCTGATCGTGGAATGTGATATATGAGAGTGCATCAGGGTACAGCAGAGGTTAGATGCAACTTTGGTGCCGGTGTTCAGGGCCCTGGAAGGGGGCAGGTCAGGTGATTATACTTTGCTTGATGACCTCGTTCATTTCCGTGGTCGTGTTTACAAACCCGTAGGAGGTGGTATCCGGGAGGATATACTAAGGGAGGCTCACTATACTCTGTACTCAGTACACACCGGTATCATCAAGATGACAGCGGATCTACAGAGGAGCATGTATTGGTCGGGAATAAAGAGGGAGATCATCTTCTATGTGACACACTGTGAGACATGCCCGCGAGTAAAGGCAGGATGCAAGAACCCCGGAGGGTTGCTACAGTCACTGTCGGTCCCTGAGTGGACGTTTGAGGATATTGCTATGGATTTTGTGCACAGATTGCCTCGATCCCACTCGAGGCACGATTTTGTTTGGGTTATTATCGACAGGCTGACCAAGGTGGCCCGGTTTATACCTATCAGGAAGGACGGCCTAGTTACTGTCTTGGTGAGATTATTTGTGGAACAGTTCGTCAGGTACTACGGGGTCCCTAGGACGATTGTCTTGGATCGTGATGGTCGATTCACTTCTAGGGAGTGGAGAGCGGTGTAGGCGTACTTGGGTTCTCAGCTTGCTTTTAGCACCGCTTTCCATCCATAGACCGACGGTCAGACAGAGCAGACCATCAGGACCATGAAGGATCTGTTACGATTGTGTATACTGGATACGGGGAGGCCCTGGGAGAGACTGTTGCCACTAGTCGAGTTCTCCTACAGCAACGGTCACTAGATGAGCATTGGGATGGCACCTTATGAGGCTCTTTACGGGACGAAATACCGGACACCGCTATCTTGGGTCCAGGATGAGGACCCCAGGGCACTTGGATCGGAATATATTGGGGATACAGACGCTCAAATACGATTGATCAGGGACCGGATGATGGAGGCTCAGAGTAGGTAAGCTAAATACTATGATGTGCGTCATCGGAAGGTGGAGTTCCAGGTGGGGGCAGAGTGTTCTTGAAGATACGTCTGGTGCATGGTGTGTCTCGGGTGTGGAGGCACAAGAAGCTCACCCCTCGATATATGGGGCCCTATTTGATTCTGGAGCGGATCGGCCCCTTGGCCTACAGGCTGGAGCTGCCGCCAGAGCTGGGGACCTTGCACGACGACTTCCACGTCTCCTCACTACAGAGAGCTCTCCTTCGGCCGTAGCAGCATATCACCACTACAGCAGGCCCGTTAGCATCCGACAGATCAGTTAGTCTAGAGCCACTCCGGATCGATGATACCGCGGTCCAAGTGCTGCGGAAGAAGAAGGTCCCCCTGGTAAAGGTGTTGTGGTCCAACCATGGACGTGAGGAGCACTCCTAGGAGCCGAGAGATCTGATACTAGAGCGGCACCCAGAGCTTTTCACATCAGGTAACACTTTAATTATTCGCTAAAGTACTTAAAATTGTTTATGCTTAGAAACCCCGTAGACCCGAACTTGAATTTTGGGGACGAAATTATTTTTTTTGTTTATTGGGGTTTGTAACATCCCACTTTCAATTAGACCCCTCTACTTAGGTTGGGTTAGGACATGTGGTGGGGGCATGGGTTTAGGCTGGGTTTGAACCATGGGGTTAGGGTTTAGTCTCATGGGGCCCACAATAGGGCCCAAGGTAATCTAAGTCAAACCAGCCCAAATTGGGGGTCCTAGCCACACATTGACTATACCACTACACCTATAACCCTAACACCAACCTAAGGGAATCATTAGTCATATCACTAAGTCACTTATTGACCCAAGTTGACCCAATTAAACTCTTAACTTTAAATTGGTCAAACCCACACATAAAGGCCCAATTAGTCCAAGTGGGGCACCACCATGACCCAACCCAAGTTGGGTGGTGCCATGGGGTCCATGACCTTCAAATGGGGTCAGACCACTCACCATGTTGACCAAGTCAACCCCAAAAGTCAACAAGTCAACAAAAAGGCTTAAAAGAAGAAAGAAGAAACCAAACCCACTTCCCATGGGCTAGGCCCACAAGCCAAGGCCCAAGACCAGCCTAAAGGGTCAATGACAGCCCCTACTCTCCTGAAAATGGAGAGAGAATGCATGCATGAGGGCAATTTGGACTTTTTGGAGGAAAAGAGGAGAGAGAAAGGGGGAAGAGAAGAAATAGTGGCCATGTGGCCCTCCTTCTCTCTGCCCAAACAGCTGGCTGAGCTCCTCAGGATTATTCCTGTAAGTTGGAGGGATTTGGGGACACCTGGTGGCCAGGAGGAAATTCCAAAGCTTGGGCGACCACCGCCCTTAACTCCAACTCCTCCCACAGCCACCCCCAGCTAAAAGCAAGCCCACCATTACCTTTAGTGAGCTCAGGCGAGTGGATATCGACATTTGGAGCACTGTTTTTGTTGGAGAATCAAGGAATCAGGCTAGTTCGTCAGAGCAAGCGTCGACCATGGAGCAGCGCTACTGCACGCGCTGCCAAGCCCGACTCCATGTCTGTTTCACCTCACCTCACCCTGTGCTAGCTTTCTAGCTCATTTAGGCGAGACATCGGGCTCAATCGAGCCTGATACCATGGGAGAATGTGTGAAAAATATCGAGCTTTTCTTCTTGCTCGGGATCGCCGGAGGAGCCGCCTCCGACAGCCTCATCGTCGGGAAATGCTAGCCACCACCTCAACGAAGGTGGTGGCAATAATCGCCGGCGGTGGCGCCGGCCCAGGTTGCCAGAATTTGCCAGCAAAAATGTCCCAGGAAAATCAATCGCAGCCGTTGGCCACCTGGGGACGATGAACGGATGCCGTCCATCTGATTTGATCTGATTAATGAATTAATTTGATATGAACAGTAAAATATATGTCACACTTTTACATAGTTATAGACATCAACATGAAAATTGTAGGCCTAGGTCTTACATTTATTTTGATACCCTAAACTAGAGATTTGGAGCAGTAGAGCTCCCTGTAGGGCCATTCTACCAAGACTGATCCTAGGCTAGGGCAGATTTTCAAATGTGTGCTCAGGCCAAACTATAAGTCCTCATGACCTGAGATTTTGGTCATGCATGTGACAAAGTCATACCTTGGCACTGACCAAAAAATGGAATTTTTGGAAAAATATTTTCTATAGTATTTGGTAAAATACACTTATTTAAATTAATTGAATAATTGGAGAAATACAACTCCAAATGTCCCCAAATTTTGATGGCATGTCCACTGGGTCAATGTTGGACCATGGTAGAAATTTCAGTCTCTGTTGATCCCTGCATGTTGGGTAATCCCTTGCATGAGAAAGGTAGGTTTAGGTTTGGGGTACATATAGTAAAATTTAGCAAAATGAGAAATTCAGCCCATTTAGAATATTGCAAGATCATGAAACTCTGGATAGAAGTTTTTAGGGGCGAAATATACCTCCCACAGGAAGAATGGGATTTTTGGGATCAAAAATCCCATTAAATGGAATTTTTGAAAATTAGGCTATTTAGAAATAAAAATTTGAAACCAAGGCTAATGATGATATTAAATTCTCAAATTTTGCCACAAGATTAAATGACTCATAGTTTATCTCTGGAAAAATTTATGGGGCTGTTGGTTATATTTATCTTGAAATTTAAGTAGAATTATAATTTTTCACATTAAGTAAATTAATTTAAAATAAAGGAAATTTTGGCTGGAATAATATGAAAATTTTTTCAGTGGCTTATACATATGATTTACTACTATAATTTTCTGAGAATTTTTGGGAGTTCCAGTATGCTGAAAACCCTAAAAATGGCATTTTAGTAATAATGGTATTTTGAATATTTGTTAGGTCAAATGACTATTTAGGACTTTAAAATTTTGTACTTAGTTTGATTTTATAATTATGAATCTCCAGTAATTTTCCCAAAAGTTTTGGTGGTAGATATATTATACTTCATTTGGAAAGTAAGCAAATTGTGATTTTGTTGTTAAATGAAAATTAAATTGAACTTTCATGGGAAAATTGGGAAATCTGGTGGGCAGCCATATTTTACTTCTTAGAACACCTGATAAATTTCTTAAGTAGAATGAATCAATATAAGTAGTACATCATGTGCAATGCGACATAGGTCACACAATTAAAGGAATTAAATTAGGCCCTTAATTACTTAGAAAAATGGTGAAATCCCAAATGATCAATATCATACACCATACAAGTCAATGATAATTAATTAGGGGCATTTGACCCAAGGGATCAGATGTTCTACTATACGGGTCATCATTAGGTTATGGGTGCACTTAGCAAAATATAGCTCGTTTCACTGGGACCCATAGAGGATGCGATGGTAGGTTGAGTTGGGAACTATATTGGGAAGACAAACCTTGGTTGGTGTCCAATAGGTCACTTTCTGATTACGAGTGGTAGAGAGCAAATCCCAAGGATAGTGGCTAGAACGGAGATCGACGGAAGACCGTCGCTCTCCTGATAACATCCTAAATTATTATGTTTGTCCAGAGTAACAGTGAGAGTTGGTATGGTTAAGGGGTAGACATTAATAAAAGTAAATATCCTTGAGAAAGAGAGCTTTGGGATTCAGCCCATCGTAGCTCTTAGTGCCCCCGAGAGCCCTTCACCGGGCATGCCCTGTGCAGTCCTGAGATTAACCCTAAATTGCCAGGTATAACAACATTAAGAAAGAATAGTCTAATAGGATAAGGCATTGTGGTTCATTCTCACCCGTGATGGGTTTGAGGGATTATGAATAAAGACACTAATGTGCAATCTCAACCGTGACGGGTTTGAGGGATTATGAATAAAGACAATAATATGCAATCTCACCCGCGATGGGTTGGAGGGATTAGGGACGGGTTGGTCCTGCGAGCTGGAGGCTCGGGTTGGAATATATTGCATGTGCATAAACTTGTGGCGGGTCATGCGGTACTGGGCCAATCGTCACACCGATGACAGTACGGTGGCTCTAGCGAGGTGTGATGGTTTGAGGGGCCAGTGGGTTGTTTTACGCTGCGGTCTGGAGGACGATCCCCAAAAACGCACACTCGACCAAAAAAAGACTGGTAGGTAGCCAACAAATAGTACGCAGAGACTCTAGAGTGCACCTAGGACATGTACAGAGGCGTATGGGAGGTCTAGGCCTGGTAGTGTGATACCCGCCTAGGAGTGGAGACGCTCGCTCCACTGCTGCCGTAGCCACAACGTTGGTACCAGAGAGTGATGCTAGCTCCAAAAAGAGGGAACTAAAGGTCTGTGATCACAGAGTCGTGTGCGTGAGTTGCACTTGCATGAATCATAAAATGCATGCATATCATATATTCATACGCACCATAGATCCTTATCATATAAATTAGCATGAGCTCTTTTATATGATAAGTTATATTTCTGGAAATCTTAACTTATAAGTTTATATGAGCATTCATATAAGTTAAGTTACTTCTGTGATGGTAGTAGTAGCTTATTATACTTGCTGTCTTTACTTAGCTTTCCTACAGTACTTGTTTACTTACTGAAGTTTACTTGTTTCTGTTCAGCTCTTCTTACTTTTCTTGCACTATATATATATAGAGCTACTAGAATAAGAATATTTGCTATATACGTACTCTTAGTATAACTCCACAGTCACATGTTTTCTTTGCTATACCCCTTGTTGTCCTCCGCTTCGTCCTTCCGCCTGGTGCCTAGGAGTTGCGGGGGCGAAGTGTGCAGGAAACGACTTAGTATTTTTGACTAACGGTCGGTGTGACCAAACATTTTAGGAGCTCGAGGAGATGGAGCACCAGCAGGATGAGGTGGCAGGACGTGAGGAGCTGATACCAGCACCACTTACTACTACTACTGTAGCCCGACGTCAGGTGGGACGCGTCTTCTGATGATAGTGTAGCTTCCGCTTGTTGTCATGTATGAGAGAGATATTTGTCATTATGTACTGGGCATAAGTCATTTTCTCTATTTTTGAAGAACTCATTATGGACTGGTGCACTCTTATTTATCATGTGATAGTGCTGTGACTTGTGGACTAGTGATTGCTTTCTACTGCTTTTACTTCTTTCTCTCTTTTGGCCGAACAAGTTATATGATCGTACTAGCCGACAAGATCAACGTGTTGCGGTGACGGCTAACCCATGCGTTAGTGCCACCGTAAGACGGCGGTTCTGGGCATAAGACTGGGGAAACTCCTAGGTAAGGGGAGGGGTCTTACACTAGGCCTAATTTATTAAAATAAACAATATAATTATTAGCTTTTACTGCTTTATGCTAAGTATAATATATTAATTAACTCATGGCAACACACCTATTTTTAACATTAATTTTTTTCATTTATTTTTAACATTAACATTTTTCATTGTATGATATCTTCATGATTTAATGTCACTTTTTTTCTATAGTAGGATTAAATGGAGGAACTATTCTTGATTAGCCACACAAGGTCTATACATATGTCGGGATAGAAAATCAAGTGCTGATTTTTTTCATTATGACGATAGCTTCGACAATGTCTTGGTCTGACACTAATACCCTCATAAATGCTGGTATTGCTCTTGTTAGTTTTTAGTAGCAAAATTCTTTTCTTTTAAATATTGAACCACTCAAACTGACCGGTTCAGTTCGGTTCCAATGGTGTTCGCGGTTCAGTTCGATTTCAGATTTTTGGAACTACACGTGAGTCGTTCGATTAGCGGTTTTGATCAAAAACCGAAGCAAACCAAACCGTTACAGCCCTATCTGGAACATAACAAAAAATCCAAAATCTAAAAAAAAAAACAAAAGCACTTGAAGGAATGCAATGCCTCTGAAAAATACCAAGATCTGAAAAGAGGTACTGCTTGGCGAGATCTGGACCCAAAAAAGTTCCAAGATCCAAAAATGAAAATCCCTAAAAAATTAGTGAGGAATCCAAAAAAAGGTAGTTCGGGATTGAGAGATCTCCCTAAGGGTCGTCGACAAAGTTAGAGTAGAAAAACATTAAGGAATGTTATACCTCTGGACGCGGTGAGATCTAGAAATAGAATCGATATTCGGGGTCTTCCTAAGAGTTGCCAGCAAAATAGGTATAAAAAATTGGATCGATGGGGAAAATGGAGGAGATCCTCCAGGTCGCCGACAAGGAGGGAGAGGGCTGTGCATCAGGATCGGTATTGTAAAACGGTGAAAGTAAGTTTTTTTGGTGGGTTGAATACCTAATGGAATGGGTAATTAGAATATGACGAAAATACTGCCAGTTTTAAAATGATACTAATGGTGCAAAGTGTAATATTTATATATTCGAGATATACTCCGCTAAAACTACTATATTGAGTAATTGAGGTGGACTCCACAAAAACAGTCCTTTTTAGGTGATTGTTATTAGCACTACAGTTTTGACTAGTCGCACAACATTTTCTCCGAATTTTTCACGCCTTTTGGAAATACGTCTTGTACATGCATTTTAAGGAAAATTATTCAACACAAAAGTTGTAGATCTATAACTTTAGTGGTGAACACTTTTCCTAAAAAAACATGTACAAGACGTACTTTGAAAATACAATCTGATTTTGCGCCTTTTAGAAATACGCATTGTACATGCATTTTTAAGAAAAGTGTTACACACGAAAGTTGTAGATCTCGTCGAAATCTATAACTTTCGTGTTGAAAACATTTACTAAAAATATATATACAAAACATATTTCCAAAAAAATACGAGAAATTAAAACAACATTGTGTGACTAGTCAAAATGTACAACAATCATTTTTTAAGGCGATTGATATCCGCACTACACTTTTGGATATTCGCACTACGATTACTTCTAATTTTCCACGCCTTTTGAAAATACTCCTTGTACATGCATTTTTAGGGAAAGTGTTCAACACGAAAGTTGTAGATCTCGACGAGATCTACAACTTTTGTGTTGAACACTTTTCCTAAAAATGTATGTACAAGAAGTATTTTTAAAAGACGTGAAAAATTAGAAATAATCGTAGTGCGAATATCGAAAAGTACAGTGCGTATATGAATCACTTTTTTTTTAAAGTCCGACCTAATTCAGATGTACCCGGGCGAATCGAGAAATTGAGGGAGTTGAGATGGAGAGAGGAAGGGAGCCGGATGCGGACGTAGAAAGCCAGACCGTTGGCAGCTCAAACCGCTTGATCCGCAGTGCCGACACTTCCGGTGGCGGTGGAACCGCGGGCAGCGGCCATTCGGCTGTCTGGCCGACTGTGGATGGGGCGCTGGGGTTGTCGGAAGAGCGATCCCTAGAATATGCTCGCAGTTTCTTCTTGCGGGGCTTCTGTCTCCTTCCCTTCTTGTGGGCGGTCAACTGCTTTTATTTCTGGCCTGTCCTCCGCAACCGCTCCTGTACATCCTTCGACCTAATTCGCCCTTGTAAGTCTCCCTTCATTATGCATCATTCGCTTATCCTTATTTAAATTTTGCCATGTGAATGGAGTATTGGTATTGCTATTATTTCTTGTAAAGTAATTAGTTCCCAAGTGTCCCATACTCTTGCCAAGGGCTTTGCTCGTCAGTGAGTTGAGAACAGGCTTTGCTGGTCTGTGGGTTGCGAATGGGCTCAACCAAATGTATGAAGAATCGAATGTTTAACCCGCTCTCAACTACTTGTGCAAATGAATTCTGCCCATTCAGGGGTTACTTTGTGTGCACTCGAAGTGGTGAGGCACGGGCCTCGCCCTTGCCATACTTCGTAGAGAGCACACGGACTACGCCATAACTACACATTTTGTAGGCTAACATCCTCTACACTTTTCTTCTTTTTCTGAATGTATAATAAGTCAATTAAATGACATCACAGATAATAGCTGAAACTAATGTTTGAAATGTTAGAAAAGATGGGTTGTGACAAAAAATTTCATTAATAAATCACATAAATGCTAGAAGTCGAATGCACATTATATATACTACTTCTATAATTCTAAGAATTTTAGTTTGCGGCATGTACCTATGAGAATATTTCCTTGAAGACAACTTTCCTAGCATATGCTCGTCTGTGTCTCTTTAACGTACCATTTTCACGATTATTCTTGTGCTATTTGCAGAAAATCCTCTTGATTATGCCACATAGAACTCAACATGACTGATGACGTCATTCGACATATATTCTAACATTTGAAATTGTTTTCCCCTTGTTGTTGGTTAGAGCGTAACTCATGTGGATTGAGAATTGTTTATAGGTTAGCTCAAACACCATTTTAGCATCCTCGTCACTCTTCAATGATATGCGTGGTAAGAATGCACTATGTTCTTTAAATTGGATACTCAATATTTCAATTTCGATAACATTTCTTGAAAATCTAAGTTATGTAAGTCTTGTTTCGTTGTACAATCCAATTTTTTTGATATATATTCATAAGAAGCATTATCACTGAACATTTCTTTGAAGCGAGCTTGTGAGGCGAAAGATTCCTGGATTGATTGAAGTTAAGAACTTTGAAAAATGTAAATTACACGTCATCCCTGACATCATCAAAGGAATAGTAAGTGTTACATCACCCATAAATATTTTAAGGCATTTTTAATTTAGTTTATTGACATGCTCTTCAAAGGTGTTGTTGCTGCTCTGTTGTCCATATATCCGACATTATGTGTTGAACTTAGATTTGGAAATATTGCATCAGTTAGTCTTCCCAAGTTATGACCATGGTGTAAGCAATTTGAATCATATCATTTTATAGTATTGGATCATTACCATTTCCAACTTGCAGCAGAAAGTCCGAGAATTGTGGATCGTCATGAGCTCTTATGTTCATATTTAAACTGAGCATTTGTACATTTGTCCATATATATGATTAAACGATGCTTGCACTAGTAATTTGAGATTTTGTTCTATTTAAAACGATGGGCACAACCTGGTGAATGTCACCACTGATGATCATAACTTTCTATTGAAGGGACGATTCACATCAAGCGTATCCTTGAAACTACGATCAACAACTTTGAATGCCTTCTTATTAGTATTTGGTGCCTCATCTAAAATAATTGCATATGCACATTATATTTGTATCTGCAAATCTGGTTGTTTACTGAATCTGCATGTTGATATTGTTTCAAAATTGATCGGCATTCTAATCTTAGAACGTGCAATTCTCCCACCGGGGAGTAGGTTAGTTGCTATGCCCGACAAAGCTGTTGCTAATATAATGAGGCATTCTTTTCTAGAAGTGAAAAGTAATGATCGACATTCTTTTCTAGAAGTGAAAAGTAATGATCGATGAAGGTACTTTTTTGTTGGTTCCACCTGACCCATCTAACAAGAACATAACATTTTCTCTTTCTTGTATACCCGTACTTATGATGTTGAATGCGACTAATTGATTCAAATTAAGCTAGTTAACTAAATTTAAATCATCATATGATATTGAATACAATAAATAATGAAGCAACTCATCTTTTACGTATATACTATTTACAATTCTCACTGTTCTGCAATCTTCAATCACACTCCCAATATTTTCATCCTATAAGGCTCTAACAGAGCTTGGATCACAAACAACAACACTCAAGCCTTTATCCCATTATAGTGAGGTCGGCCATATGATTCCTTTGCCTCTATTGCGCCATAGTTTTAGTCATAATCTCATTAATGTCTTAGTACATTATGTTTTTTCTTATTGTTTTCTTCCAAGTCTTTTTTGGTCTACCCCTACCTCATTTAACATGCTTAGTGTCTAAAATCTCACAACTCCTAACATGTGCCTCTAATGGTCTCATTTGTACCTGTCCGAACCATCTTAATCGAGCTTCTGCCATTTACTCAATAATTGGTGCTAACTCCCGTCTTATTC
This sequence comes from Platanthera guangdongensis, assembly GCA_039583875.1. Taxonomy (NCBI): domain Eukaryota; kingdom Viridiplantae; phylum Streptophyta; class Magnoliopsida; order Asparagales; family Orchidaceae; genus Platanthera; species Platanthera guangdongensis. The sequence goes on along the minus strand of CM077158.1, from coordinate 168,932,369 downwards.
CTAATACATTCATTCCTAATTTTATGCAGTCTCGTGTGTCTATACATCCACCTAAGCATTCTCATCTCCGCAACTCCCATATTTTGTTCATGTACATAATGCACCGCCCAACACTCAGAACCCTAGAGCATCGCTGGTCTAATTACAGTACGATTAAAATTGCCTTTAAGTTTTAATGGTACTTTATGATCATATAAGATCCCAGACGCACCTCACCACTTCAACAAACCTGCTTGGATTTTTTTGTATCGCATCTTTACCTACACCTCTATTTTTTAGAACTATTGATCCTAGATATTTAAAGCACTTATTGCGGGAAATATCTTGGTCACCCAACTTAACGACAGAGTTATCTGCCCTTCTTGTAATACTAAATTTAAGCTTCATATATTCCATTTTTGTCCTGCTCAACCTGAAATCCTTTTTTTCCAAAATGCCTCGCCAAAATTCAAGTATCGTGTTTACACCCTCACGCATTTCATTGATCAAAATAATATCATCTGCAAACAATAAACACCAAATTATTACTTGTTGGATATGTCCAGTGAGCTCATTTAAGACAAGGGTAAAGAGATATGGCTTATAGCTGACCCTTAATGTAAGCCAACTGTGATTGAATTTCTGTGGTAATCCTCCAATGTCCTCCCCATCATCACTGAATTTGTATACATGTCTTTTATTACGTCGATTTATGGTACATTTATAACTCTCTTTTCTATGACTCTTCATAAGACCTCTTGGAATCCTATCATAAGTTTTTTCAAGATCAATAAATAACATATGCAAATCTTATTTTTTCCCATAGTTGTTAATGACTCTCCTCAAGAGATGTATAATTTCCATGGTTGACTGCGCTGGCATGAATCCAAATTGGTTCTCCGTGACGCAAGTCTCTCGCCTTACTCTTCTCTCTATTACTAGTTCTCATAGTTTTATGGTATGACTTATTAATTTAATTCTTCTGTAATTGACACAATTTTGTATATTTTCTTTGTTCTTATACAAAAATATCAAAATACTTATTCTCAATTGGTCTGACATTCTTTTTGTATTCAGTATCTTATTAAAGAAACGTGTAAGTCACAATTTTTTAGGCATTTACATACTTTGATTGGTATATCATCCTGTCTTTCCATTTTTTATCTTCTTCAGAGCATTATTTACCTCCGATGCTTGAATTTTACGATAAAAAATTATGTTGCTATACTTTTTCGATTTACTTAACTCTTTCAAACTTCATTCGTTATCTTTTTATTTATTTTAGAGTTGTCAAAAATATCTTTTTCATCGCTTATTAATAGCTACATCATCCGTCAATGTCGTATCTGTTTCATCCTTCATGCATTTAATGTGCTTTAAATCTCTTGTCTTTCTCTTTATAGCTCGAGCAATGTTATAGATATCATGATCTTCATCTTTGATATCTGTTCGCTTGTAAAACTTTTTGTAAGCTTGATTTCTTGCTTTATTTACTGCATTTTATTTTCTTTCTTGACGACTTTATACCTTGCCAAGTTTTCATTATTCCTACAAGCGTGAATTGCTTCATTGTTAGCCCTCTTTGCCCTTATTTGTCTTGCACTTGCTCTTTCCACCACCATTATTCTTTATGTGGGGGCGCATGACTTTTTGACTTTCCAAGTATGTTCTTTCCTTTTATTCTTAAATGTTGCTAATGCCTAAAATGTCCCCAATTTCACGTCGCTTGAGCTGAAGGATAGAGGGTAACTGTTGAACGGACGATACGAATGAATAAGCGAGAGAGGGGGTGAGGAAAAGATTACCGCAAGCAAGCGGCCGACAACAGATTTCCTACAGCTGCGAACTGCATTAATTTTTGGTGATTTTATTACTTCACAAAGATGTTATTAAATTAGATTACATCAAGTTCAGATCACATCCAGTTACATGTAGAAAACAGTAAAAAGTGGTCTGCTGAAGGAGATTTCACGGTCACTAAAGAGAGGTCGCCCAAGTCCTGTTCGCCACTTTTAAAAGGGGTGTTCTCCGTCACACTTGAGTGCTCACCCATACTTGAGTAGAGTTCGCAACAGTTTGACCTATCTTCTTTGCCTCCCTCTAGTCTGGATCTGACCACTATTTATAGAAATCAGGGGCTGCCCAGACGAGCAGGCTCAAGAATCTCGGGCTGCCTAATGAGCAGAGGTTGAGCGATCACTAAAAGGCGTTTGCGCGAACTCCCAGTTGGGAGGTCACGCAGACACGAAGGACACCAGACCGTGTCCACGGACACTCTAGGAGGGGATGTGCTCACAGACATGACGGGAACAAAAGGTGACCTCGACCACTCCCGGAGGGGAGGTGCTCGCGGCCACTAAATAGGTGTCCGCGACCAGTCTCAAAGGGGAGGTGCTTGCGACCGCTAAAATGGTGTTCCCGACCATTCCCGGTTAGGTGGTGCTCGCGACTACTAAATCGTTGTCTTCCACTCGCGGAGTGGAAGTGCTCGTAGGCACTAAAAAGGGTGTCCGCGACCACTCCCAGAGGGGAGGTGTTTGTGACCACTAAAATGTGTCCCCGACCACTTCAGGAGGGGAGGTGCTCGCAACCACTAAAAGGGTGTTCGCGATCACTCCTAGAGGGGAGGTGTTCGCGGCCACTAAAAGGGTGTCCGTGACCACTCCTAGAGGGGAGGTGTTCGCGACCACTAAAAGGGTGTCCGTGATCACTCCTGGAGGGGAGGTGCTCGTGACCACTAAAAGGGTGTCAGCGACCACTTCCGGAGGGGAGGTGCTCGCGGCCTTTCTAACCACATAGGTAGAGGAGGGCACCTGGAGCTGTCGCATTGGAGGAGGTGATTGCCGAATTTGGGGTAAACACATCCTTTCATTTTTTTCAAGTTTCTAAAAAACTTTGAAAAAAATAAAAATAAGCGTGTTAGTGAAAGATGCTATGAATGATTAGAGCACGCTCATGGAAGCCGCCGCAAATATTTGGAGCACGCACATGGAAGCCACAATGATTATTCCTTCTGTAATTAAGTGTGTTAATTATTTAATTAATATTAATTAAATGTCATTTAATTAATATTAAATATATATTATTATTAATATTAAATGTAATGTCTTATTTTGTGTGCCCTCCCCCTTCTATATAAGGGGGAGGGGTAGGAGTTTTGGTTGGGATTATGCTTGGATGAATGAATTTTTAGGGTTGCTCTCTAAGTATTTCTTCTCAACCTTTGTCTCCTCATCTCTCCCTCACCTCCACCTCCTCTCTTGTCGGATTCCTCAATGGATAATTATAACAATTGGTTCGACCTGCCGTGTCGCCCGCTGACGTCACCGACATCATCTCCAGTTTACATCCTTAACACAATGGTCGCCATCCATTCGGCCGCTGATGCGCTGAACGACAAGTGTACTGGTCGCACAAGTAATAAAAAATGGGCAAATTTCCCCAAGTATTGATTTCACGTGGAACACAGTAAGGTAGAGTTAATTTTCGAGAAAAGACTTGAGATTGAAGTTCTGCGGTCGGATGAGTTGCGGAAGGCTTTATTTTTTTTGCGAAAAACAAAATAAAAGAAACTTAATTTACCAATACGGGTCGCCGACATCGCTTCACATCAAATGAGATTATGTAGGTTGTTATGCACTACTTCGCTCGGCGGATGAACGAGTAGGCAACCAAAATGAAAAATTAGTCAAACGGGATGGACAAGCAGGCTTGCGTACTGGAAGAGTTGGCTCACGAAATGGAGTGAAGGGTGATGGTGGAATGACAGAGCACCACAAGCAACTCATGCATAACAAATTTCATATACATGAATTAGAAAGTTCAAAATAATAAGTTGAGTGCACACATCATTCTGAAATGAGGAAACTAACACCAATCATCTAAACAAAAGAGGAGAGGAGCGCGTGATACAACCACATCCGAAGACTCGTTGAGATTCATGGTAGGAATAGCTAGGTTGTCAATCCACGTTCTAGCTCGGTCCACAACGACGTCCGGTGTAGAAGAGGACTGTCACTTCCTCCCAGTTGACCCGTCTTCTTCGTCTCATGATATGATCTTCTCCGTTTTGAAGCTCTCCTTGCTTGATGACGAAGGTAAGGCTAAAATCCTTTCTTTGGCTCCGGATGATGCGAGGTGGCCTAGGGCAAAGCCTAGAGGATGGAGGAAGAAGAAGTCAGAGCTCCTCCTTAGGGTTTTTATGGCGGAACTGGGTGGCGAAAAAAAATTGATTCGGAATCGGGAGAAAATCTGCGCTAGAAAATTGGTCACGCACGGTCGAGCGCACGGTCGTGCGATTGAACCGTGCGATATTTACGAGAAAACTTTTACTAGAGGCCATGGGTGCGCCCATGCGATTTCTCTTCACGCACTGTCGCAACGACCATGCACGAACAAAAACACACAGGTCGAGACAAAATTTTGATTTTCAGGCCAAATACCAGCTCGTGCGATTTTCTTCTCACATGGTTGAATCCAACCGTGCATGAAGGAAACGCACGACCAATAAAAATATAAAAATTTTAGACAAAGCAGGTCGCTTGTGAAATTTGCTCTCGCACGGTTGGATTCAACCATGCGTGACCAAAACACACGAGCGGCGGTAAAACACAAAATTTCAGCACAATGTTCACGCGCATTGGCAGAACACCCGTGCGCGAAGGCAAAAGCGCACGACCGCGCGAATGCACAAAATTCCCAAAAATGGATTGGGCTTTGCTCCAGCGTGTCCAAAACTGCAATAAGAACTATAAAACACAACGGGGAGCAACATGTGCTTACCCCCAGCAAAATAGAGCGCAATTGCGCACCACAATGAGCAAAAAGTGTACTTCATGAGAAAATGTGAAATAGTGAAATATAAGTAATAACAAACTAAAAGTGAAGTGCAAGTGAGTGGAATCGAGCCCAGATAAGTCCAAAAAACCCTACAAATATCGGACTCATCATACTCCCAAAGTTAACCATTTGCTCATCCCGAGCAAACTCTCTCTCTTGCAGATGAGAAAAACACATAGCTGGCTTAGAAATTGCAAAGGCGGAGTATCACGCGAAGTCGCATGCTCGCATGTGTAAAAATTCAATAGAAGGAATTTTTAATTATGCAAAATAGTTTACAATTTTCTAAGAGCATATCTTATTACAACAACAACATTCAAGACTTTATCCCACTATAGTGTGGTCGACTATATAAATCCTTTGTTGCCATTGTACCCTATCTTTTGTCATAATCTCACTAATGCCTAAGTACATCATGTCTTTCCTTACAGTTTCATTACAAGTCTTTATTGGTATACCCCTCACTCGTTTAACATGCTTAGTGACTAGACTCTCACAACGCCTAACAAGTGCCTCTAATGGTCTCCTTTGTTCGTATCCAAACCAACTTAGGCGACCTTCTCGCATCTTCTTTGCAATTGGTGCTACTCCTGTCTTATCCCTGATACTTTCATTCCTAATTTTATCCAATCTCGTCCGTCCACACATCCACCTAAGCATTCTCATCTCCGCAACTCCCATTTTTTGCTCATGTATACAATTCACTGCCCAACACTCAGAACCATAGAGCATTGCAGACTTTTTGAACTATCGATCAAAGATATTTGAAACACTCACTACGAGAAATATCTTGATCACCCAACTTAATAACGAAGTCATCTGTCCTTCTTGTACTGCTAAATTTAAGCTCCATATACTCCGTTTTTGCCATGCTCAACCTAAAACCCTTCTTTTGTAAAGTATCTCACCAAGATTCAAGTTTTGTGTTTACTCCCTCACGTGTCTCATCAACCAAAATGATCTCATCTGCAAACAATAAACACCAAGGTATTGCTTGTTGGATATGTCTGGTGAGCTCATATAAGATAAAGGTAAAGAGATAAGGGCATAAAGCTGAACCTTGATGTAAGCCAGCAGTGATAGATAATTCATATGTTAATCCTCCAGATGTCCTCACCCTTGTCACTGAATTTGTATACATATCTTTGATTGTGTTAATATATGATATATTTACAGCTTTCTTTTCTAAAACTCTCCATAAGATCTCTCTTGAAACTCTATCATAAGCCTTCTCAAGATCAATAAACAACACATGCAAATTTTGTTTTCTTTCTCGATAGTTGTCAATGAGTCTCCTCAAGAAATGTATAGCTTCCATGGTCGACCTCCCTGACATGAATCCAATTTGATTCTTCGAGATGTTAGTCTCTCGTCTTAATCTTCTTTCTATTACTCGCTTCCATAGTTTCATGGTATGACTCATCAATTTAATTCATCTGTAATTAACATAATTTTGTATATCACCTTTATTCTTATACAAAGGTATCAAAATACTTTCTCTCCATTGATTTGACATCTTCTTTGACTTTAGTATCTTATTAAAAAACATGTAAGACACAAAATTCTTTCATTTTCTAAACATTTCCATACTTCGAAGGGTATATCGTCTGATCCAACCGCTTTTCCATTTTTCATTTTATTTAGAACATCTTTTACCTCTGATACTTGAATTTTACGATAAAACGTTATGTTCTTATACTTCTCTGATTTACTTAATTTTTCCAAGTTCAATTCATTGTCTTTTGCTTCATTATAGAGTTGATAAAAGTATCTTTTCCATCGCTCTTTAATATCCACATCAACCGTCAAAACTGTATCTGTTTTATCTTTTATGCATTTTACTTGACTTAAATCTCCTTTCTTTCTTTCTCTAGCTCGAACAATTTTATATATGTAACACTCTCAATTTTTGGTATCTAGTCGCTTATAAAATTCTTCATAATCTTGATTTCTTGCTTTACTTATTGTCTGTTTTGATTTTTTTTTGGCCTCACTTTATCTTGCACTTCCTCTTTCCACCACCAAGATTCTTTATTTGGGGGCGCATGACCTTTTGATACTTCAAGTACGTACTTTCCAGTTTCCACTTATCCTTAAATGTAAAGACATTACTTCCCATGAGACATTAAGATCAACATAAGAGTTATCAACTAGTCGTTCCATAACTACCTTCTTGAAAGCAACCTGTTTTTCCATCTTCAAGTTCCACCACCGATTTTTTTGAAACATTTTTGTTCTTGTCTTAAATTTATTATATTTAATTTGTTCATCTAATACCACCAACATATGTTGTGTTGTCAAACTTTCTCCTGATATGACTTTGCAATCCGTACATATCATTTTATCTATTTTGCGAGTCATAAAATAATCAATTTGTGATTTATTTGGTTCGCTTTTAAACGTAATTAAATATTCTTCCCGTTTTATGAAAAGCGTATTTGATACAATTAGCTCATGTGCTACGACAAAGTCTAAAATGATTCGTTTTTCTTCATTCTTTTCTCCATATTCATATCCTCCATGAACGACTTTATAATCTACATTTTTCTTCCCTATATCTCCATTTAAGTCTCCTATAAAAATCTTATCTCTTTGTGAGTTTTCTCTTACTAAATCATCTAAGTCTTCCCAAAATTGCACTTTAATAGTTTCACTTAATCCTACTTGTGCCGCATAAATACTGATCACATTAATAGTTTACTTTCCTATGACCAATTTAAGAGCTAAGATTCTATCACATTTTCTACTTACCCTAACAACTTCATCCTTCCAAATAGTATCCACAATAATACCTACTCCACTGTTTGTTTTATTTTTTCATGTGTAGCATAATTTAAAAATTGAATTATCTAAAAATTTAGCATTCTCATCACCCATCTAGTCTCTTGCAAGCATAAAATATTTATCCGTCTTCTAATCATTGTATCCACTACTTCCATCGTTTTCCCCGTTAGCGTACCTATATTCCAACTTCCAAACCTAAGCCGTTCACAATTTTTACGACATATTTCCCTAGGATGACTGATGCGTCAGCAAGTGCACCGGTTGCTGTCAAGTAATAGTTTTGGGAATAGCTTTCTCGAATGTCGATCTCGAGGGAATGCATGTAGGGTATCGTGATATCGTCGCAGAAAGATCGTTACTAAGAGTTAAATGAAACAACAAGGAGGTTGGTTTTTGATTCCTAATGCTAACAAAACAAAAAGAGAACTAATGCGGGTCGTAAGCACCGCTTTGCTTGGTGGATGGAACTAGTGCAGGCCGCTACGCCGTGCTTCGTGAGGCGAATGGGTGGAGAGCAAGCGGATGGAATGGGCACACGTGCGGAGAGTGAGGGTCGCAATCACCTCTTCAACAACCAACACTAGCTTTTGCTAGAGTGGTTCTAGTGCGCGAGTGGAGTGGATGTGAATGGAGGCGAGTGCATCACAGCTAACAAAGAATATATAACTAACCCAAACAAACTTCATTTATAAACAAATAAAAGTAAGTTCAGGTTCATTACAATCTTAAGAGTACACTTCATTATGAGAAGAGGTAGAATAAACCAATAGGGGGAAAGCTTAGCCGTGGTTCTTGGTCGGAGTGGTGGGTTGTCAGTCCACTTCTCGACTCTGACCGTGGTTGCTTCCGGAGGCAAATGAGTTATCAATCCACTTGTCTTCCTCTGTCTTCTTCCCTTTCCTTCAAGTTTTTCTCCCTTTTGCCCAAATGAGTTGTACCGAAAGATCTTTGTTGCACACTGCTGCTTGCCGGAAACTCTCCGAAGGGTTGAAGATGGCTTCGGATCGCCGAAGAAAGCTTCCCGGAGGGTGGAGATGAGTGGAGGACTTGCAGGGGTGAGAAACAGCGCTTCGCGCGCAGCAGCGCGGCGGAAAAATGAAAGGTCTTCGCCCTAATTCGCGAGCACGGGTATAAATACTGCAGCAGAAAATCAGAGCGCATGATCAGGGGCGTACGACCAGCGGTCGTGCGCACTGGATCCTATGATCGTGCGATTAGCAATGACAGAACTTCAGAAAAAAAGGATTAAACGCGCACGAGCAGTGGCGCACGACCGGGGGTCGCTCCGGTCGTGCGCATGTGCAATGATCATGCGATTGCCCCAGACAGAACTTGGAAAAATGGAGAATAGAGCGCACAATCAGTGGTTCACAACCAGTGGTCGTGCGCTATAGATCTATTGATCGTGCGCAATATTTCTGTACCGTTTGAGGTTCAATAAACAGACCGCGCACGACCAACGGTCGTGCGCTAAGGAGTTCACTGACCGCGCGCATGTAAAAACGCACAATCAGTGGACCTTAGACAAAAAACATTCCCAAACAATCCCGGAACACACACATGACTTTTGTACCTGCAACAAAAACAGAAAAGCCACCGAAATGGGCATTCCACATTCTCCAGACATAGAAAAACACCAAGTAAGACAAAAGTATAAAAACTACGGAATCACACTGAAAACGAGCCAAAAAGTGCACTTAACATGGAATTGAAATAATAACAGATATAAACAATTGTGGCTCTAAAGTGTAGTGCATCAACGAGAAAACTAGCTCATATGCGTACAAAAATATGTATATAACTTGAACTCATCACACCCCCAGACTTAAACATTTGCTCGTCCCGAGCAAATCATCACTCCGTGGATTAGAAAATAGTTAGTTGGCTTAGTAATTTCCAAATACAGTATTGAGAGAAATCAAATATATCATGAGCATAAAATAATAGAATAGATAAACTTTTAATTATACTACAAAATTTATACTTTTCGACAGGCGTAAATAAATATTGTATCTACTCAAAATTGGAATTCTATAGAATCGTTCGGTCATATGTTGGAAGAAAGTAGGCAGGCCACTCAGGTGAGTATTGCCAAAGACTGGGGCTTAGGATCACCTCCAAAGAAATCCATCAATGTCGGAGACCATACGCTTGTCCGTTCACAATCTCTCCACGTTACTAGCTCGTCTCAAGCGTGAATCCGTAGGAATTTAGGATAATCATGGGGCTTAGGCTGAGGTTTGGTAGTCAATGATAAACATGGAGGCTACACGCAACCCAAGTGAGCAAACAACAAGCTAAACCAATGCAGCCCCTCAGAATTGCACGTGTGACACACCCCCAGACTTAGCTTGAAAACCGGGTGTGTACACGACCTAACCCGACCAATATCATGTTAAACTAGATGAGGATTCCTTTTCTCATTGTAATTTTTTTTTAGATTTTCTCTTTCAATTCTCCCATTTTTTTTTTGCAATCTCCAATTTTTTTAGCAAGTAACTTTCTTGTATTCATCTACCACATCACTAGAATTTCACACATCACACCTCGTCAAAATATTAAATTCATTGGAGCTCATGGATTTGGTTGCGATAAGAGGATTGACTTTAGGCTTTGGTGAATGAAGGTGGAGCTTAATCAAAGGAGGGGTAGACACAAACTTGACTTGCAACGGTTAGCAGCTAGGACACGGTAAACAAGGATCAAACTAGCCAAATTGATGGACTACTTCACGCTCACGCTTGACTAACCATGCACCAATGCTTCAAGAGTAGCTTGGGGCAAGTTCTTAGCCACCGAGAAAGATGATCCTTTCTCCCGACTCGAGGAAAACGAGTTTAGTGACGGCTACACACATCCCTACACTACCGTTCGATTTCACAAGATTCAACATTTTTGAGTAATACAAGCAATATTTACATATGCAGAAAAAGTATAAATCTACGAGCATAAAAAAAATTAAATTTATACTATTTCTACATAGACCATGAGTACTCGATTAGGAGCACTGCACGAGTTTCACACTACTCTATCCTAAGATCCTAAGCCAACACCACTATTTTAAAGTTTACACACAAGCAATGCATTTGACTCGAGCCGCGCGCGTGGATAAGATCGCGCTCAAGTGGGTGATTCAGTGTGTGCTACAATGATTTTGAAATAAATAAAAAACAACTGGTATGCTATAAAATGTGTGCTCGTGTAGTGACCACAGACATGCTCTCCCCCCAGACTTGAATGCGACACTAATAAAACTAAACATTCCAAATAATATAAAGAGTTAGGGGTAAGAAGTACCTATGCTCAAAACTAAGCATACCAGTCGTGCTGCGTGGTTGTCCGATAGCGGCAGGTCTGCCTCGCTTCAAAATTTCCAGCACCTGCGAATTAGAGATCCTACGCAAAACAAGAAAATAAAAATACACATATAAAAAGAAACACATCACACAAAACAGGACCAAGTGGTCCTACTTGGGTTGTTTCCCAGAAGCCCTTTTCTTTACCGTACTTAAGGTGCACCAAATACCCGTATTAAACATGATATAGAATTTTATGTCCACAACAAACTAAATAAAAAAAACTACGCAAGTCCACCGAGCAGTTACTAGCATAAACTATCCAACAACTATCAACTAAACGCTGATTTATGATATAGCTCCCCACAAGAGTGAGAAAGGGCAGAGTTTGATGCTTTAGGATTCAAGTTGGTTTTACCCAACCGGCCCCAAGCCCCTTGCTTCTCTCCCCGGAGAGCAACAAAACGAGCGGATCGCAAAAACGTTCATTTTTCTATTTCTCCACAGTGGGAGAACACCTAGCGTAATCAACTGACTCTCCATCCAAGGTTTTAGATTTCATCGTCTCCGACGCCATAGTGACAACCGGATCCGCCCACGAAACCTTACGATTAAACTGTTTATCCTTAAATTCAGCATGAGGAGGTGGAGAATCATGCTCCCACACAGATCTAAACTCAGGAATTTCATCAGCATCCTCTTCACAAACCAACAATTCCTTCTCTTCCTTATCACTACGCTCTTCTTCAGAGGTACTTCTTCTCTCCTTCTGCTTCCACGTCTCCTATTTATCTCTGGGATCCACATTACTGAACAATTTCGTCAGTGATAACAACAGGAGAGGGGTACAGAGGTTCAGTCACGGTGCTAGGAAAGCACGACGTTTTCACCACATTTGGTACAACCACCTCCCCTTGGAAAAGTCCAAGGTGGCGCTGCTCTCGCTCAATAACGGGACTCCTAAGATTGGGATCAAAGTATTTTCGAAAGGCCCCAATACTTGGAAATCCGCTACAACCTTGGTTCCGTCCACCGTAACTTCTACCTCTTTCACCTCTCCTTCAGTCTCCACCAGAACTCTGTTAGCTAAAACAAGAGAAGTACGATCATCCAGATTTAATTTTAAATTAAACTTCTCGACGTCTTGCAACACGAGAACATTTCTAGAAGATCCGGAATCACAAAGGGAGGGTGTCTCGATGTTGTTGATCGTACAAACAATCACTAGATCTCTACACACCCCCTCTTCCTTCTCAGCAAGACTCCTCCCCTGATCTACGGGGTTCTTTTCTGTGTTGCTTGGAAGAGTCCCTTGGGGACGCTCAGCTAGCACCTGGGCCAATTGTCCCAGTTGCACTTCCAGATTCCGCATAGATGCGGTCTGATTAGCCATATTCGATTTAGCGACCTCAACAAACTTTTCCATCATTTCTTCCAAATTACTCTTCTTAGGTGCCGAAGGGATCTGATTATAACCCGGGTTTGGTGGTCTCGGTTGGCTCCCAGAGGCTGAAGCATCGAATTGATGCTGCCCTGGCTGCCATCGTTGGCCACCGACATTTTGGTTCCACAAAAAGTTGGGGTGATCTCTCACCCCTGGGTTATACGCATTCCCATACAACACACCCCTATTTTGGTTAGCAATGGAATTCACAGATTCGTTCATATTCAGATTATACAGCTCACCAGACAGTTCGTCTCCCGGGTATTCATATGTGTGATGGCCGTCCCCACCGCATCCTTTGCAAGAGATTGCCATGACAGGTGTTGCAGTTGGTACAATCGATCCAAAAGCGAAAATTCCATGGGTGTTCCTTTGGGTATTTCTCACAGCAGTCTAATATATGCTGTGTGAGGCTGTATCTTGCAGAAGCCTCAGGGCATCCTCAGGTGTAAGGTTCATCAATGAGCCTCCAGCAGCGGCGTCAATCATAGCCCTATAATTGGGATCGATGACAAAGTAGAACTGGCCCACCAAGTTCCAAGGCTGAAACTCATGGTTTGGGCATTTCCGCAGCAAGTCATTGAAGCGTTCCCACGCCTCCGCCAGGCTCTCCTGATCGAACTGTCGGAGGTTACCTATCTCCCGGCGCAGGTTCACAATCTTGTCTTCCGGATTGAACTTCTCCAGGAATTGCGCGGTTAAGGCATCCCACGTTGTGGCAGTCCCCAGAGGTAAGCTATGCAGCCACGCCTTGGCTTTATTACGCAGTGAAAACAAAAATAGCTTCATCTTCACCGTTTCATCGGGTATTCCGCCGTAACAGAAGCTCCCACATATCTCAGAAAATTCCGAGAGATGCATGTGTGGGTCCTCGCTCGGCAACCCGGAGAACTAAGCGTTGCTGCGTATCATGTTCAAAATGGCCGGTTTGATTTCAAACTGCAGATTAGGGATGGCCGACCCAAAAGCTGGATACACACTCCCAACAGTGGGGGTAGTATAGTCTCTCATCGTGCGAGGCCTCGACCTATTTACCTCATTCTCATCAACATGCTGCCCTCCAGCAGCAGCTCCATTCCCTCTCGGACCAGCCCTATGCATTGGCTGTCCCTGCCGGTTTCCAATGTTCTCATCAGCGTTTGGCCCACAGTTGGGCTTTCCCCTCTTCCATTGCCTCCAGCCTGAATTAGATTGTGATCCATCCCTAGCCGAGCGTTTGCGGTACGCCTCCGTGCTCGAGCGGTTCTCTCTATTTCAGGATCGTAGGCAAGCAACTCTCCCGATCCTTGCCTCTGCATATACCAGAGATGACAACAAAACAAAAAATCAAAAATGATTCTTGAGTAACCACCTTTGACAACCCAGATCACTTACGCATGCACTCCCCGACAACGGCGCCAAAAACTTGATGCTTCGGCAAGTGCACCGGTCGCTGTCAAGTAATAATTTTGGGAATTGCTTCCCCGAATGTCGATCTCGAGGGAATGCAGGTAGGGTATCGTGATAGCGTCGCATGAAGATCGTTACTTAGAGTTAAATGAAACAACAAGGAGGTTGGTTTTTGATTCCTAATGCTAACAAAACAAAAAGAGAACTAATGCGGGTCGTAGGCACCGCTTCGCTTGGTGGATGGAACTAGTGCATGCCGCTATGCCGTGCTTCGTGAGGCGAATGGACAGAGAGCAAGCGGATGGAATGAACTCGTGCGAAGAGTGAGGGTCGCAATCACCTCTTCAACAACTAACACTAGCCTTTGCTAGAGTGGTTCTAGTGCGCGAGTGGAGTGGATGTGAATGGAGGCGAGTGCATCACAACTAACAAAGAATATGTAACTAACCCAAACAAACTTCATTCATAGACAAATAAAAGTTCAGGTTCATTACAAGCTTAAGAGTACACTTCACTATGAGAAGAGGTAGAATAAACCGATAGGGGAAAGCCTAGCCGTGGTTCTTGGCCGGAGTGGTGGGTTGTCAGTCCACTTCTCGACTCTGACCGTGGTTGCTTCCGGAGGTAAATGAGTTGTCAATCCACTTGTCTTTCTCCGTCTTCTTCCCTTTCTTTCAAGCTATTCTCCCTTTTTCCCAAATGAGTTGTACCAAAAGATATCTTTGGCACACTGCTGGTGACCGGAAACTCTCCGAATGGTTGAAGATGGCTTCGGATCGCCGGAGAAAGCTTCCCGGAGGGTGGAGATGAGTGGAGGACCTGCGGGGGTGAGAAACGGCGCTTCGTGCGCAGCAGCGGGGCTGAAAAATGAAAGGTCTTTGCCCTAATTTGCTAGCACGGGTATAAATACTGCAGCAGAAAATCAGAGCGCATGATATCGTGCGCACTGGATCCCATGATCGTGCGATTAACAATGACAAAACTTCAGAAAAAAGGATTAAAACGCGCACGAGCAGTGACGCACGACCGGAGGTCGTGCGCACTATGTCCAATGATCATGCGATTGCCCAGACAGAACTTGAAAAAATGGAGAATAGTGCGCACGATCAGTGGCTCACAACCAGTGGTCGTGCGTTATAAATCTAATGATCGTGCACAGTATTATTGTACCGTTTGGGGTTCAATGAACAGACTGCGCACGACCAGCGATCGTGCGCTAAGTAGTCCACTGACCGTGCGCGTGTAAAAACGCACGATCAGTGGCTCTTAGGCGAAAAACTTTCCCAAACAATCCCGGAACACACACGACCTTTGTACCTGCAGCAAAAACAGAAGAGCCGCCAAAATGGGAATTCCACATTCTCCAGACACAAAAAAACAACAAGTAGGGCAAAAGTATAAAAACTACGAAATCATACTGAAAACGGGCTAAAAGTGCACTTAACATGGAATGAACATAATAACAGATATAAACAATTATGGCTCTAAAGTGTAGTGCATCAACGAGAAAACTAGCTCAGATGAGTCCAAAAATGTATATAACTTGAACTCATCAATGACCAATATGTGAGGACTTTTGCCTATTTAACACTACACCCAAGTCCTCTTGTAGGTGCAGCGGTACTTGCCAAGACGCCGCATTCGGACCATACGACGATGACTCTTGCAAATTTAACACTACACCCAAGTCCTGGAGATGCAACGGTCTTTGCCAAGACGCCACATTCAGAACATGCGACACGTTCCTTAAGGGGCACAACGTAGCTTTTGCACAATTTCTCAAATGATTCATATTCATAAGGGTGACTAAATTTTGCGCTGACCGTCTACCTAACACAACCTTCACCATTTTTCATCCGGGCTTAGGACCGACATAGGCTGATTTCACATCTAAATATTATTATTACTAAAAAATAAAATCACGGTGAATCTTCCGGTCACCCGTAAGGAGAACGTAAACTGATCGTTGAGGTGAACATTGCCAAAGACCGGGGCTCGGGACAACCTCCAAAGAAATCCATCAATGTCAGTGAGCATAAGATCACCCGTTCGCACTCTCTCCACGACACTGATTTGGTTCAATGAACGAATCAGTAGGACTTTAGGTTTAAGATCAGGGCTTGGGTTTAGGTAGGGTAAACAATGATAAATACGATTGCTCAACGCATCTAACCCAAATGAGCTAACACAAAAAGAGTTATCCACGCACGAAAAATACACGCGAGTGCACCACATCCCCAGACTTGAACTTGACAACATGGTTGTTTGCACCGCCTACTCCCAATACAAACTTTCACAAAATGATTTTCATTTCAACTTTTTCTCAATCAATTTTTTCTCAACATTTTCATTCTCTTTTTTTCTTATAATTTTTAATAATTTTTCAGCATATTTATTCGCTAAAGCACATTCATATATCCACATAGAAATCACCACCTCAACACCCCAAACTGAAAATAATAATACAACTAAAGCTCGAATTTGGGTGTGCGACTAATATCAACTTTTTGGCTTTAGTGAGATATCGGTGGAGCCGAATCAAATGACATGATAAGCACAACAGGTTAACGAGGATAAGACGATAAGAATATGTATACATGCTCAACCAGACCAAAATGATGACCTACATCACACTCGCGCACTTAACTAACCTATACCCATGCTTCGAGAATAACTTGAGGCAAATTTTTATCCACTGAGTAAGATCATCATTCTTCTCGACTCGAGTAATACGAGGCTAACGACCGTCTACACACATCCCTACGCTACCGTCGGATTCACGCCGGATTTACCAATTTTTGTGTAGAACAAACAATATTTACGCCAATAGAAAAGTATAAAACTAAAAGCATAAAAAAAAACTAATTCTACTCAAAATTTCTATGCGAGATGCGAGTACTCGACTAGGAGTACTATAAGAGTCAATATTTTACTCCGTCTCACAATTCTAAGGCCAACACCGTGTTTTTCCCAAATCACACAAAAAAAAAAATCCAACTCGCAACGTGCTAACGACTAAGCACACGCTCAAGTGCGTGCTGCGTTGTGCGATGAATATGAAACTATAATTATACAACTGAATTAAAATATACTTCTAGCATGCAAATGAGTTGTGCACGTGTAGTGGGTAACAACACACAAAAGTTCTCCCACAGACTTAAACTAAACATGCTACACATGATATAACATTTAAAATTTAAAAAGAGACTATGGAAGAGATTACCCACTGCTCAAGAATGAGCATACCAGAAGATTTGCGTTAATACGAAGAATCACAACCTCCTCCCACAACAATAGGTACCTGCAGTGGTGAGCTCCAACAAAAACAAAATAGAAAAATAAAATGAAATTAAAGAAAGTGCTTAAATAAAAATAAGATAACTATTGAGGTTATTGTCCTCCCAACACGACTTATTCAGATTTTAAAAAGTTCTAGCTGATGTGAGTATGAAAGAAGAAGTGGACAAAAAACTGTTCTAATATCCGTGTCGGTAACGGGTACCGATACGACGATCAGACAGTTATCCATCTACCTGAATAATAATATATGCTCCTTACAGGTAGATGAAAGATGAAGTAAGAAGAGGAGGAATCCTCACTCATCTCACCAAAAATATTCTTGCCGAGCAAGGTGCCGTCAACAGGAAGGAAGCATGAGGAAAAGTCATTGATGGAGCTTCCTCTACGGATGAGGAATAAACCTCCTCGCATAAGAGGATGCTCATGTCATTGACTTGAACATAATACTCCAAGTCTTCCTGGAGTATCTGTGAAAACTCAATCTACACAGGCTCAGACAAAGAAGAGGGTTATGAAATAAAAGAGAAAAATAACTTAAAAAATTTGACATTGCAGGAGTGATCCCGATACACTCCCGAGAGGTTGGAGCAGCAAAGTATTGTCGACATCGTCGACAATGCCGCAAGGTTCGGCAAGAACTTCAGTGACCTACACGATTTGTATTTCCTCCTCTTGTGCTGAGGTAGTCTGCTCCTCACCTTGGACAATATCCTCCTCCATAGGGATAGACACAACACACAAATCACCTGCCTTATCCTGTGAAGCATCCTCAACAATGTCGTCAAAACGAATGTAATATCATGCACAAGAGGGAGGGGAACAATGCTAGGAGTAGAATCAGAAAAAAATCTAAAACTGATCCCTCACAAAAATTTGAATCCACCGGAAGAATCAACTTGGGAATGGGCTCTCCGCCTTGTCGGAGCATAAATCTGCAACGAATCTGATAGGCGTATCTGCATCATTCTATTTAAAACATTAAAGTGATACATGTACGTAACCAGAAGCAGAAGGTGTGCTGTCAGAAATAAGAGTCAGGAAGATCCAGATATCTGGCTCGTCATCCTCATCCAATTGGCGAAGATACTCAACACAATCCTTCAGTGTGTGGTATGTGCTTCGACAAAACAAGCATCGTTTTACATTACTATTCGGTCCTTGCAAGGCCGGAGAGGAATACAAAAATGGTAAATGCGGCGAGGACGAGTGACCGTAAGACTTGGGCACAGAGTATGAAGGACCGTAAGAGAACGATGCTTCATACACTGGGCCACGAGAATTATGCTGACCATCACCAGTAGGACATTTATCGCTATAATGGTTATAATCACCACACAATCTGCAACGACTATTAAGGCCGACAAACATGGTGGAGAACAATGAATTCAACAAGAACACTCTTACAAAATACTACACCCAATAACAAATTACTAACACAACCTATAATGTAAACAAGAAAAATGGAATACAAAGGAATAAAACAAAAAGGATGCTATTTATAACGGGAAGAACTTCTACCTCTCGACTCCCTCTCCAAAAGAAACTCACACGACCGTGTTCCCCGACAACGGCGCAAAAAACTTGATGCGCTGGATGACAAGTATACCAGCCACACAAGTAATATAAAATGAGCGAATTTCCCCAAGTATCGATCTCATGTGGAACACAGTAAGGTGAAGTTAATTTTCGAGAAAAGACTTAAGATTAAGTCCCGCGGTCGGATGGGTTGCGGAAAGCTTGATTTGGTTTGCGGAAAACAAAATAAAAGAGACCTAATTTACCAATGCGGGTCGCCGACACCTAATCCCATCGAATGGGATTATGCAGGCCGCTATGCATTGCTTCGCTCGACAGTTGGACGAGTAAGCAAACAAAATGGAAAAGTAGTCAAGCGGGATGGACGAGTAGGCTTGCGTAGTGGAAGAGTCGGCTTGCGTAGTGGAAGAGTAGGCTTGTGTAGTGGAAGAGTAGACTCACAAAATGGAGTGGAGGGTGACAGTGGAATGATGACGCACCAAGAGCAACTCAAGCATAACAAATTTTATATACATGAATTAGAAAGTTCAAAACAATAAGTTAAGTGCACACATCACGGGATACAACCACATCCGAAGACTCGTTGAAATTCACTGTAGGAATCGCCGGGTTGTCGATCTGCGTCCTAGATCGGTCCGCAACTACGTTCGCGGTAGAAAAGGGCTGTCACTTTCTCCCAGTTGACCCGTCTTCTTCGTCTCGCGATCCGATCTTCTTTGGTACGAAGCTCTCCTTGCCTGATGACGAAGGTAGGGCTAGAATCCTCTCTTTGATGGCTCCAGATGATGCGAGGCGACCTAGGGCAAAACCCTCATGGAGGATGGAGGAAGAATCCGGAGCTCCCCCTCTAAGGTTTTTGCGGCGGAACTGTGCGTAGGAAAAAATTGATCCGGAATCGGGAGAAAATCCGCGCTTAAATGCAAAATTGTCAGAATATTGGTCACGCACGGTCTAGCACACGATCGTGCGATCGAACCGTGCGATATTTATGAGAATACTTTTACTACAGGCTAAGGGTCTGCCCGTGCGATTTCTCCTCGTGCATGGTCGCAACAACCGTGCGCGAACAAAAGCGCACGAGTAGAGGCAGAACTCTGATTTTCTGGCCAAACACCAGATTGTGCGATTTTCTTCTCGCACGGTTGAATCCAACCGTGCATGAAGGAAACACACGATCAATAAAAACTTAAAAATTTTAGACAAAGCAGGTGGCTCGTGCGATTTGCTCTCGCACGGTTGGAATCAACCGTGCGTGACCAAAACGCACGAGCGGAGGCTGAACACAAAATTTCAGCACAATGGTCACGCACGGGCAGAACGCCCGCGCGCGAAGGCAAAACCGCACGACCGTGCGAATGCACAAAAGTCCAAAAATGGATTGGGCTCTGCCCCAACGTGTCCAAAACTGCAATAAGAACTGTAAAACACAACGGGGACCAACATGTGCTTACCCCCAACAAAATAGAGCGTAATTGCGCACCACAGTGGACAAAAAGTGCACTTCGTGAGAAAATGTGAACTCGTGAAATATAAGCAATAACAAACTAAAAGTGAAGTGCAAGTGAGTGGAATCGAGCCCAGATGAGTCCAAAAAACCCTACAAATATCAGGCTCATCAGCCGCTTCCGAGCCCTCGAAAATTCTTGCCGTCGCCGGACACCAGCCCCTGACTAGATTTCTGTGCCCTAGTTGCACAAATCCAGGACACATGCGCCTCTCTCCACGCCAAAGTCGATTGTCTCCTCACGTTCGACGGACGAGCTTCTGCACCCCCATGTGGTTCCATGCTCTAAACCGTCTCCACCACGGCTTCCTCCGGCACCATGCAAGAGTTTCCCTGCCATGCCGCCCCCAACAGTCCTCTACGACACCAACCCACCTCTTCGCCTCACAGTCGATCCTCCCGTCGAACTCGCACCGACCCCGCCGATCCTCTGACGTTCTCTCATTGACCAGGCCCTTACGGGGACGAAAAGGATGACACCCCAACGCTCACCCATGCCAGACTCGTCAAAACTCCCTCGTCGTCAAGCCTGCAACCATCCCTATCCCCGACCGTGTTTTCGTATCCCGCCAATGCCGTTGTTCACTCACTTGGAGCCTCACGCCTTTTTTTCTTCCCCTTGGGTCCCACAACACCTCTCCCATCTCTCCCTACAACTGTATTTTTCTTTTTCCTCTTGCTTTTTCTTGCAACCCCATCACCTCCTCCATGAGCTATTCTGTCTTTTCCTTGAATCACACACTAGCTGCCACTATTTTCCCACCATATACCCTCACCTTATTCTGTCCACACCCCACTTCACCCCCTTCACCCCAAGGAAGATCACAAATTTAATAATACATAGACCTGCACCTGGTACAACCATTTTTTCCCCACCCAACACATCACCAGCCATCATACTGGACCCACCTTTTTCCCAAGTTTTCTGGATTTTTGGCACTAAGCACCCTCCACTTAAGGGGGTTTGTCACTTTGCACCATAATGATTTATTTTTGGCACTTTGCACCCTCCACTTAAGTTTGCATGTTGTACCCTTAACCTATTTACATGATTTTTTTCATATATATTGAAAAAAATAGGGGGGCAATTTTGTCCACCAACTTTAGGGATTAGGGCTTTTTTACGTTCGACGCCTAGTTTTTTTTACATTCACGTTCACTCCGTCTGCGCATCCCGTGCAAGTTGGTCCACCGACTTTAGGAATGATCAATCTGGGAACTGTGTTTTCATCATGAACTGGGTCCCTCCCTTCCTCCCTCCTGAGTGGTTGAAAAGATGTTGACGAGATAATCACATTGGGGTTCCTTTCCAAGATTGTAGTTCTGGAAGAGTTCATCTGATTAATATATTCAAGAGAGAAGTACTTTGCGATCAGGCCCTTCCCAAGGGAAAGAAGTTATATATGATCATATAATAGCTTACATATCTATTTTTTAGAAATTTGGAAAACATTTGATTACTTATAAAATGGAGCCACTAAATCAAAAAAGAAGTTATTTTTGTGGATTTTAAAAAAGAGAGCCTTTTGCAGAAATTGTAAGGCGATTGAAAGGAAGCTGATTAAAGTAAGAAATCATTATTTGACAAAGCAAAAAAGGAAATTAAATATTGCATTCAATTCAAGCATCCAGAACTAGGGCCATGATTCTGGCACTACTACAGCAGTAGTTGCAGAACCCAAAATCACAAGAAACAACCCTAGCGTCATCAATTTGATTGGGTATCATTTTCCCGGAGACAAATTAAAATCTCAACAATAACCCAGGAGAATCAAATTGGATGGTCTCAAAGACAAAGAAGATTGCAGAAATGGAGAGAGATGCCAAAAAATCACTGAACTGCTCAATTAAAGCAGGCTCTCCATCACATGAATCAATTAACTGACCAAAATACCCCTCTAAATTCAAAATAGTAAAAAAATAAATTATTTCAGCAAGCTCAGGGTGGAACATGCCAAACTTATATTTTGAGGGTGGAACATGCCAAACTTATATTTTGAGGGTGGAACATGCCAAACTTATATTTTGAGGGTGCAAAGTGCCAAAACGAAATCTTTATGGTGCAAAGTGCCAAATCCCGCTAATTGGGGGGTGCTTAGTGCCTAAAATCCATTTTTTCTCCATAACTAGATGACCACTTCTCTCATCCTCCTCGCATTACACTCTTACTCGCCGCCGCCATTATTCTCGTTCCCAAGCACCATTGGTGGCTCGATCTTGAGGGAATGGTGGTCGAGACTCCGTTTTCTCCAATACTGCACATCATCAGAATTCTTAAAGATCCCAACAAAGGTTGGGGCTTCGACCTTGGGGGCAAGGTTGATTTTCAAGGGCAATATAGTATTACGTATACGCATTCACCCAAGTGGACCCCCGCATTGGGATCACCGACACATGCTTATGGAAGCTGTCACAAATAATTAGAGCACTCTCATGGAATCCACCACGAATAATTAGAGCACGCTCATGGAAGCCGCCACGAATATTTGGAGCACGCGCATGAATGCCGCCATGATTATTCCTTTTGTAATTAAGTGTATTAATTATTTAATTAATATTATTAAATGATATTTAATTAATATTAATTAGATATTATTATTATTAAATGTGTTGAAAGAAAGATCGGTAAAGACCCAAAGGAAAGCCCGTCTTGGGCCCTCTTCATCTATATGTATTAGCCCTACATCATAGATTGAGATTCCTTTCTCTTTACCTATATTATTGTGCAAAGGCTTGTATTTAATACATGTAAGAGAAATTAATGAAGATTTTATTTTCGTTTCTCTTTTTGATGTTATTCTCACTTGTTTGTCATTTCAAGAAATCTATTTATGGTTCAAAAAGTTTTCTCGCATGGTTTGACAAGTTCATTAAGGTTGTCTGTGATGTTGGATTTACTCGAAGCTCGACGGACTTTTTTCTCTTAACTCGTCATCAAACAACAAACACAGTGCTGCTCTTAGTTTATGTCGATGATATTCTAATCACGGGAGATGATTCTAAAAGAATACAAATGATCAAGCAACACTTGAATTCCGTTTTTTCAGATTAAAGATTTGGGGAATCATCTGTACTTCCTTGGCGTAGAAGTTGCAAGACGTTTGGATGACCTTGTTCTATCCCAACAAAAATACTCTCTTGATCTTATTCATGATGCTGGCTATTCTTGATGCAAGCCTATTCTGGATGTAAATCTCAAGCTCTGTGCTCAGGCCTCCGACACCGATCTACTTCTTCTAAATCTAGAATATTATCGACGGCTTGTAGGAAAATTGATTTATCTTACAGTTACAAGACCATACATTTCATTTACTGTTGGAGTTGTCAGCTGGTTCATGCAGGGGAGTGTTGAAAGAAAGATCCGTAAAGGCCTAAGGGAAAGCCCATCTTGAGCCCTCTTCATCCATATATATTAGTCCCACATCATAGATTGTGATTCCTTTCTCTTTTTCTTTACCTATATTATTTTACAAAGGCTTTGTATTCAAGACATGTAGGAGAAATTAATAAAGATTTTATTTTCGTTTCTCTTTTTCATACTATTCTCAACAAAATATAATGCCTTATTTTTTGTGCCCTCCCCCGTATATATATGGGGGAGGGGTAGGAGTTTTGGGATTATGCTTGATTGAATTTTTAGGGCTGCTCCTTAAGTATTTCTTCTCAACCTTTGTCTCCTCATCTCTCCCTCGCCTCCACCGGCCCTGATACGAGAGCGGAAGACCCCATCCTTGGCAAGCGATACGCAAGGGTTTACACGAGCCCCGCACGGGGACCGGGCGCGGTTTGAGGATGCCCCAGATTGGATCTGAGATTCTATTTCTGTTACCTTGCATTTCCTTTTTATCTTATGTTTCATTTATCTTGTATTTCCTTTTATCTTATATTTCCTTTTATCTTATATTTCCTTTTTAGCATTATTACTATGTAAATGCCTTCTTATATATTTGAGGGCGGAGAACGATTGTAGTAGACAATTTCTATCGTGAGAATTGAGTAATTGGAGGAGGGATATGAACCAGCGTAACCCTACCTTGCGTTTTTCTTCGTAACAATTTGGTCTGACCTGCCGTTCTCACGTGCCACAACACTTTCCGCCGCGCGTACCTCCGCGACTCCGTCTCCCAACCCCGCCCGATTTCCCAATCGCGCTCTTCATGCTCTAGTCGCAACGATCCTTCCGCATCGGCTGCTACGCCGACGTCTGTCCGCAACGATCCAGTCGCGACGATCCTTCTGCAATGCCTCTTCGGCAACTTCTACGATCGTTCCGCAATGCCTCTTCCGCAGCAATCCAGTGTCGACTGCTATAATCGTTCTGCCGGTGTCCGTCCGCAACGCCTCTTTCGTGTCGATCCTTCCACGACGCTCCTTCCGCGGACGCTCTTCCGCGACATTTTTTTCTTCCCGTTTCGTCTCCCTCGCCTGCTACTGCGCTCCTACGTCGTCAGTTCCGCCTATTCCGCCTCTCCCTCAACTCTGCGCATTCCCGTGATGCGCAAAATGTCTGCTCGTGATAGAAACAATCCGCCCTCGATGGAAGTCCTTTTCGATCGCATGGATCAAGTTGACACAACTCTCTCCGACCTCCAAGTCGCAGTTCGGGAGATTTAATCGCTTCTTTCTGCTCGACCAGCCACACCCCCACCGCCACAGGCCCCGACAACCCCTTTATCCATTCTTCCGGCAGCGCCGTCGACCCGGTCGGGGTTCTTGCGCCCTTCAGCGACCTGTCGGCTTCCCACCTCCGCCGATTCAGCATTTCGGCGTTCGATGGGACTGATCCCAAGGGTTGGGTTGCCCACACAGAGCAATACTTTGATCTCCAGGCATGCCGGAAGCCCAAAAAGTGCCCCTGGCGACTATCTACATGGAGGGATAAGCTCTCTATTGAGTTTGTTGGCTTCGCCAGTCCACACCTACTCTCTCTTGGGCGACCCTCAAGGAAGAGCTGCTTCGTCGTTACGGCACGCCATTCCGGAAACCCCTTCGAGCGCTCAAGCAACGTTTGTTAGACGGACATCGTTGATGCCTACATCGATGTCTTCATTGAGGTCGCCACATATTCTAGGTTTGTTGACAGATCACTACTTGGGCACCTTCCTGGTCGGCCTACGACCGCACATTCGAGCCCGTCTATGGGTGCATGATCCGGCTACACTTACTCGTGCTATGGAGCAGGATCACTATGTCGAAGAGGATTTTTCTACCTTGCCCTCCAGCCCATCACTTCACACCGCCGACGCCTTCTCTTCTACCCGCACTGGCTCATTCAGGCCATCAGAACCTCTGCTTCGCCTTCTAGCCGAGCCTTCCCCTGCCTCGGGACAACCTCCACCGTGACCTCATGCAACACCTCCTTGAGCCATGATACCGGTCCATAGGATCTCTCAGGCCGAGTATTTGTACCTCCACGACAAGGGTCTTTGCTTTTGCTGCAAAGGTCCTTACTCCACTACTCATATATACCCGAACAAAGACTTCAAAATGCTACTTGGGGTGAAGATGACGACATCGGCATGACCGACTTTGAGGCCTTAGAGCTGAATGAGGACGACCTCGATCCGACCCCACCAACTCTTCTCCCCTGCCTCCTCGAGGTTTCCTGTTACTCAGTTCGAGGCATGACTGGTCCATGCATCATGAAGCTGGAGTCCTTCCTTTTAGAACACAGAAGCAAAAACCAGGAGGAAACATGATGATTTTACTATTGATGATTTTACAAAATTTCACTAACTTTGGCTTAACATAACCGACCACTTATATAAGCCTAATAGAGAGTTAATGATAATTAAAGATGCAGGTAGATGCTGACAGGTGGAAGATAAAACAGTACATGGGAAATGCAACAACATTAAAAGAGGGCAACACAGATTTATTCTTTCACCCCTCCTAAATCTGAGCACCCGCATAAGCCGATCTTCGTCTTCAGTTCCAGAAATCGATCGCGAGGGAGCGGCTTTGTCATCAAGTCCACAAGTTGTTCTTTGGTTGCCATGAAATTTAGGACGATCTTCTTCTTCTCGAGGAGTTCTCTGAGGTAGTGGTAGCGAATGTCGATATGTTTGCTTCTTTTGTAGTAGATGGGATTTTTAGAGAGCTCTATCACAGATATGTTGTCGCAGTAGATCTTCATGCCATCATTCCTCTCAGGATCTTCCTCTTCTCCTTCATAAATTTCTTTTATTATGCGTTGAAGCCATACGACCTCACAAGCAGCAGAATTTAGTGCTATGTATTATGCTTCAGTAGTAGAAAGCGCCACCATCTATTGTTTTCGGGATGACCAGGAGATGGGCTTTGAACCGAGGAATATGATAAACCCTCCCGTGCTTTCCTATCTTCAATGTTCCCGGCCCAATCTGAGTCTGTGTACCAGATCAGGGTGTTGTCTTCTTCCCTCTGGTATAGGATGCCCTAATCCTTGGTTCCTTGAATATAGTGTAGAATGCGCTTTCCCACAGCTAGATGGGCCCTGCTAGGATTGCTGACAAAGCGGGCGATGATATTCACTGCGTTTTCTATATCTGGCCGAGTGTTGGTCTGGTACATGAGAGATCCTACCAAACTGCGATACTCTTCTTTTGTTGCCCTTTCTTCTCCTTCGGTCTTGGCACACAACTTTTCTGTAGTAGACATTGGGGGTTAAGCAGGGATTGCAACGTTCCATGTTGGATTTCTGGAGAAGGTTGCAGATGTATCGTTCTTGTGAGATCATAATCTTGCCGGGTATGTGTTTGATCTGCAACCCCAAAAAAAAATTAAGATTCCCGAGATCAGACATAGCATAAGTCATCCTTATTTTGCTTTTCAGTGAGTTTATCATTGATTGATCCGGCCCCATGATGATCAAATCATCACGTAAAGACAAATTATTGCCACTTTTCCTTTGTTCTTCTTCAGGTAGAGGGCTGGTTCATTTTTGCTGCACAAAAAATCTTCATTAGTAAAAAATGCATCTATATTATCATACCACGCCCTTGGGGCTTGTTTAAGCCCGTATAGAGCTTTATGTAGCCTGCATACTCTCTTCTCGTCACACTTCTTCTCGTACCCTGGAGGCTGAGATACATACACTTCTTCCTCTATTACTCCATTAAGGAATGTCGATTTCACATCTAATTGGTAGATTGGGTATTCATTGCAGCAATGGCAAGGAGTAAGTGAATTGTAGTCATTGTCGCGACGGGAGCAAATATTTCATTATAGTCTTCTCCCGCCCGTTGTGAATACCCCTTTGCTACTTCCTTGCCTTGTATCTTACTATCTTCCCTTCTTCATTTTGTTTTGCTTTAAATACCCATTTCAATCCAATTACTTCTTTATTTGATGGTCTGGGTACCAACGACCATTTATTGCTTTCTTCAATGGACTGCATTTCTTCCTCCATTGCTTGACGCCAATTTTTGGATTGAAGGACTTCTTCAAATGTTGGTTTGCTGGATACCATGAGGGCAAGATTTTCTTGCCTGTATATATCTTCCAGGGAGCAAGTTTTACAGGGTGGTGATGAATCAGATTCAATTTCCTCTGTAGGAGGGGAGTTGTCATGGATGGTGCTGGGGATTGTCTCCTGTTCAACCGACAACACAGAGTGATCCTTCCCTTGGAGAGATTCTGAACCCCAGTTCCAAACTCCTTCATCAAATGTGAAATCTCTAGAAATGATGATTTTGTATGAGGTGGGATCCAATAGTTGAAAAGCCTTTCTTTGATTTGAATACCCGAGGATGATGCACTTTTGACTTGTTGCTTCTAATTTATCTCTTTTCTCTTTACTTGTGCAAACATAAGCAATCGAAGCAAATACCTTCAAATTCTCCACCGTTGGTTTTTGTTGAAACAGCTCTTGATATGGTGTTGATGATGTGAGACCCTTTGTAGGTATTCAATTTAAGATGTAGACAGCTGTGGTCGTAGCTTCAACCCACAAGCTCTCGGGGCATGACTTGTGAATCATCATAGTCCTTGCCATTTCGACTATTACTCGATTGCGCCGCTCCACAACTCCGTTTTGCTGAGGAGTACCTGGAGCAGTTAGCTGGTGCTTTCTTACATTTTCTCTGCCGAAATTCTGGAATGCATTTGAGAGGAATTCCCCTCCCCTATCAGTTCTGAAGGCTTTTATTTGTGTTAAGTTTGTTTTCGATCAACAACATGAATGCTTTGAATCTTTGGTATGCTTCAGACTTTTCCTCCAGATGGTAGATCCACACGTATCGGCTGAAGTCATCCACCAATAACATGTAGTAACGACTTCCTCCCAATGATGGCACACAGACAGACCCCCATAAGTCAATGTGTTGTAACTGGAGAGGTGTGGTTGATCGTGTATGTGCAGAATGAGGGAATGGAAGCCAATGTGATTTCCCTCTTGAATAGGAATCACAATGATGCAGGGAATGTTGAAATTTTGGAAGTCCATCAACTAATGCCTTGTGTTGCAGTGTCTTGATGCACGGGTTATTCAAGTGTCCAAGTTTGTGGTGCCAGAGTTATGAGGGAGTCGTGACCTCATGACTTAGACATGCTTTTGTATGGGATGGTTTTAAGGTAAGTGCAAAGATATTGTCACTCTTCTTCTTCGCTGAGGCAATTTGTGTAGCAGATTTTGTGTCAATGATGTTGCAGGCATGGTCTTCGAAGATCACCTTATATCCCTTGTTGAGCAATTGCCCAATGCTGAGGAAGTTCTGAGTAAGGGTGGGAACAAACTGAACTTCCTCAATTAGTTTTGTTTCTCCTATTTCCGTCATGAAGGAAATAGTTCTCTTTCCTTCTATCGACTCCATTCTTCCATTCCCCAACATAACTCCAGATTTGAAGGTGTCGTCAAAGATGACAAAGTATTCCTTGTTATTCACCTTATGACGGGAGCAACTAGAATCGATGAACCAACTGGAGTCATCGTCGATGGTTGTTCCAGCATTACAGGTAAACAAAAAATTATCGTTTTCGATTTGTCTTTGTAACTTTGGCTTCCTCTTTACTCCGGTACCAACATTTCTGCTCTGAGTGGTTTTGGACCTTGCATTTTTTACACCTAAAGAAACAATATTTGGTGGCGTGATTATGTTTTTTATAGATAGTGCAGTAATTTTGTGGAAGATTCTCATTCTCTCCTTTCCCTTTCCCCTTGATCCCCTTCTCTTTTGTCCAAAAGGGCTTCTGCGATTTTTCTTTCTATTGCTTCCATCGATGTTTTTGGAGATGTTCATTTTAGTATGGAAGACATGATCACGAGAGGTTTTATCACGGGTGAGAAGCTCTTCATGGGATTGAAGTGAACCCATAAGCCCGACAATAGACATCTCCTCTATGTCTTGAGCTTCTAGTATTACATGAACGATTTGTTTGAAGGATTTGGGTAGTGATGGCAGAATTTTCTCTACAACCTGCTGATCATCTAGCTTCCCTCCAAGGTTGCGGATTTGATTTACAGTGCTGGTGACTTTAGCAAAGAAATCTTGGATCATCTCTCCTTCCTTCATTAGAAGAGAGTCCAAATCCCTATTAAGAGCAAATAATTTTTTATTTTGATTACCTTTTTAGATCCTTTATATTCTCTCTCAAGTCTTCCTCTAGCTTCTTTTGCAAAATTTGATCCCATGATGCGTCGATAGATTGCAGTGGTCAGTGCATTTTGAATGTGATGCAGTGCTTGTGAGTCTATCATCGTGTGCTCCTTAGAGATGGGTGGCACCTTGCCGTCTGCTGAGATCTTGCCGGGGGGAATGTCGTCTCTGACCACATCCCAGAGATCTTGGGATCATAGCAACGTTTGCATCTTATCACACTAGAACTCATATAGTTCACCAGTGAATATTGGAATGGATGAGTGGGCACGAACGTGGGCATTGTTAGTAGATGATGAAGCCATGAATATGTGCAAACCACAATGAGTTTTGCCTCCCCTGAGCTCTGATACCACTGTCAGAACACATAGGCAAAAACTAGGAGAAAACGGGAGGATTTTACTATTGGTGATTTTACAAAATTTCACTTACTTTGGCTCAACATAACTGACCACTTATATAGGCCTAATAGAGAGTTAATGATAATTAAAGATGCATGTAGATGCTGAGAGGTGGAAGATAAAACTGTAACGTCCCGATTCGTGTTAGGCCCCTCGTGCGCGCTTTTGAGTCAGGAGAGCTGACTTGGGGCCTCTACGGTACTTCTGGGGTCTTGAGGTTGCCAAACGGCCAGATGGGCTTGTCCTCTCTCAACGGAAGTATTGCCTCGACCTCCTTCATGATGCAGGCTATTCAGGCTGTAAGCCGAGTGACACCCCAATGGATGTAAACCACAAGTTGTGCGACCAGACATCTGACTCGGATCTCCTACTCCAGAATCCAGAATATTATCATCACATCGTTGGAAAATTGATCTATCTCACGGTAACCAGAACAGATATTTTCTTCGTTGTTGGTATTATCAGCCGGTATATGCACTCCCCTCGAAGATCTCATTTTCAGGCTGTTGAACGCATTCTCAGATACTTTAAAACAGCTCCTGGACAAGGACTTATCTACAGAACCTCCTCTTCAGCTCCAACATTGGTGGTATACTCGGATGCTGATTATGCTGGTTCCCTTGATGACCGGCGATCTACCAGTGATTTTTGCACTTATTTTGGAGGACATTTGATTACCTCGCGAAGCAAGAAATAAGCGGTCGTTGCTCGATCATCAGCTGAAGCAGAATACTCCTCTGGATCTGTTGCGTCAATTTCCAATGAAGGTATATCCCGTCTCTCCCAGAGCTCACTGGATTGTGGATTCAGGAACCACACACCATATTACTTCACAACGACCTCCGCAATATTTGCTGACTGCCCATCCCAAGTTCATCACTATGGCTAATGGTGATACCACCCCAGTGTCCGACGCTAATGATATACCTCTCACTCTCTCTCTTTGTCTTTGCTCTTCATGTTCCAGGATCACCATTCAATTTGCTTTCTGTTAGTCGCCTTACTCAATATCTTAATTGCTATTTTACATTCTCACCCTCTACCTTTGTTGTGCAAGATCAACAAACACAGACTATTATTGGTAGCGGTCGGCTGTCGAACGGGCTCTACCTCCTAGATGTTCCTCCCTCTGCTCTCTTTGTCGTCTCCACTATCAATTGATATCGTCATCTTGAGCACGCTCCCCTCCAAATTCTCAAGAAAGCTCTTCCGGATGTCTCCCTACAATAGTTTACTTTTGAATCCTGTATCTTCGACAAACAACACTGTATTTCTTTTCATCCTACTTGTACTCAGAGTGATACTCCTCTATCTTCAGTTCACTCTGATATTTGAGGATCATATAAAACCCTTAGTATGTTTGGCTATTGTTACTTGACAACTTTTATTGATGATTACTCTCGTTTGACGTGGTTATTATTACTTCAGGATCGTACTAAACTGACCTCTACATTTCTTGCATTTATTACGGAAACTCGTATTCAATTCTCCTCATCCTTAAAAGTCATTCACACTGATAATGCTTGAGAATACACTAGCCGGACGTTCTCGAATATATGCACCGAGTTTGGCATTATACATCAAACATTTTGTGCGTATGTGATAACTCTAATTTTATCTTTATTTTTATATAATTTTTATTTAATAATTAATTATTTTATAGTTATATTTTATTAATTAAGTTTCTAATTTATTTCTTTTTATATTTCAGGTTAATCTGGGTTGCAAATAACATTTTGAAGTTGACAGGAATGATCAGGAGAAGAATCTGAGAAAGCTGGAAAAATCACAAGTACACGCCCAAGTCACGTTCGTGACCTATATGTCACGGCTAGGAAGCACCGGTACGAGTACCAGATACGATGCGTACCCGGTACGACGGTACGACAAAAATTAGAAAATAAGGATACAGGTACGTCATGATACATTATAACAAATATAATATATATTTATATATCACAAGTGCAATAAATATTTCTCAAAACATCGAAACATCAAACATAAAGCATAACTTGAAGTGTAAGTTCACAAATCAATGCAATATAATATGAAGTTTTCAAACATTAAGCATTCGTAAATATTACAAAATTTAACATCTTATATGTTTAATCAAAAGAGAAAATTAAACTTAAGTTTACTTATCAGTCTTTTTTTCTTCTTCATTGTTGGAGATCAACATCTTCAATCTCCAGTTAATTTAGAGACAAGTTAGCCGTTTGTTAATAACCTGTGTTGAATCAACACATTCAATACATGTACTTGTAACAGAAACGTACTGAAAGAAATTGTACCTAATCACCTAGAGGGGGGGGGGGGTGAATAGGTGACTTAATCTTTTTTAAACTTTTTAGGCAGATTGCAGATTATAACACAGAGTTATAACTATTTCTACACAGCAGTCAATCAGCAATCACAGCAATCAATAAAGCACACAGTGAACACACAGATTTATAGTGGTTCCCCAAGGTTTGGGTACATCCACTTTCCCCCTTCGCCTATCTAGTAGTGTACTAGATTCGGCCAAACTCCTCCACTATCTCAGATCCTCAGATCTTACACTCAGAACCCCAAAACAGGTTCCTACAGCTCAGGCCCAAGGCCCTACAACTCAGTCTTCTTCAAAGACCTACACTCAGCTTTTTCACAAAGCATACACTCAGCCACAAGGCCTACACTCAGCCACAACAGGCCTACACTCAGAGAAACAGATCTCCTACACTCAGGCACACAGGCCCTACCACTCAGCCTTTATAATTGCAGGCTTACAACTCAGATCCCTAAGGATCCTACAAAAAATATAAAATACAAAGTGTATATACCTACAACTCTGAATAGAGAGATGAGTTGATAGGTTCTTGATGAGTTCTTGAAAGAACTCTGCTGAGATCAACCTCACTTGGCTTTTTTTCAAAGCTTCTTGAATGTAGAACACAATAGGGTTGATCTTCTCTGCAGCTGATCTTTGATCTCTGCAACTTAAGATTCAGAACTAGGTCTGAATCCTTCTTCACAGTCTGGTTCCAACGGCTGTCTTCTTGGATGAAGCTCTCTCTCTCCAACTACTTAGATCTTCAGATCACTTCAACTGATTTGTGTTAATCTGTGTTGAATCTCTTGTTTTTGATCATCTCTATCTGTTGATAGCATAGGCCTATATATAGGCCTTCTTCATGGTGACCGGCTGATCCGGTTCCTAACAGCTTTCTGACAACTCTGACAGGTGCAGTAGACCGGCTGGAATGGCAGCTGTCAAGTCATCCAGTCAGTTGTTGAAATATTTGTAACTGTCTGAAAGTGTCGAGACAATCTGTCTTTAAGTGTCGACACTTATAGACCAAGTGTCGACACAAGTAGACTAAGTGTCGACACTAGCCTTCAAGGTGTCGACACAACTGCTTGTGTTGTAGAATTTATATCTCGACACAGCTTCTTCAATATGTGTCGACAATGATATTGAGTGTCGACACAACTCTTTGTTCTTCAGTACTTTGTTGAATTCTTGTAATTGTCGACACAACTCCTTTGTGTCGACACATCTTCATGTGTTGAACTTGTTCAGTGTCGACACATCTTCTTGGTGTCGACACATGCCTTCTGTGTTGATACTTGCTGAGTGTCGACACAGCTCCTTGTGTCGACACATCTTCTTATGTTGAGACTTTTGCTGAGTGTCGACACATCTCCTTTGTGTCGACACTTGTACTTAGAATTTTGTTGAACTTTGCTAAGTGTCGACACAGCTTCTTGTGTCGACACTTTCTTCAAGTGTTGAGTCTTCTGCTGAGTGTCGACACATTCTTTCTTGTGTCGACACTTTTTTCAAGTGTTGAGTCTTCTGCTGAGTGTCGACACATTCATTATTATGTCGACACTTATACTTAGACTCTGATGACTTTTGCTGAGTGTCGACACAACCTCCAAGTGTCGACACTTTCTGATGTAGACACAGTTCCTCTGGGTGTCGACACTGCTTCTAAGTGTCGACACAGATTCACTGGACTTTTCTTCATTGAGTGTCGACACAGCTTCTTGTGTCGACACTTTCTGTCTGGTGTCGACTCTGCATCCCTGGTGTCGACACAAGTACTCCAAGTGTCGACACTGCTTGTCTGGGTGTCGACACAAGTCTTCTTAAGTGTCGACACATTTCTTCTGGGTGTCGACACATGAACTTAGAATATTTTCATCTTTCCCTGCAAATACTTAACCTGCACAAGACAACTCAAAAATACATCAAATACATTTTGATGTATATCATTGAGTAGGGTGAGGCTTCTTCAAATCAGGTACATTTAAACCAATATACCCAACAATCTCCCCCTATTTGGAGAAGTCATAACCCTTAGTCAATGAGATACACCATACAGAATAAAATCATAGCATGATGTAAAGCAGAATTATATAACAGGGCAAACATAAACATGTATTAAACAAACATGTATACATAGATATCATCTCAGAACAATTATGAAATAGATTTATCACACAACACATTGTTCTAACAGCTTTGTCATATTCATTTTACAAAAGTTTACAAAGTGTTTAAAATCAAAAGATTACAATTGTAAACTGAAGAAAATTCTATTCTATTTTTGCTCAGCATCCTTGAACACTATTCTCTTTCCAGACTGTATCTTGGCTTGTACAGGGGCTTCAGCATCTTCTGTATCAGCAGGCTTTTTCCCTTTCAGCTCCTTCTTCTTTAGCTCTTCAGCTTTAATCTTCTGCCTCTCAAAGTAATGATAAAGCTTGGGAAAGTACTTGCTAGGCTCCTGGGCAGTAGGAGGTAGCTTTCCCATCTTTGCCTTTCTTCTATATTGCACTATGACTTCTTGCCTAGATTCATGCTTTCTCCACTCAAGTTCAGAATACCACTTATTTCTATCTTGAACATTATCTTTGGCAGCCTTCCATGCAGTTAGAATGATATTCCTTGAAGTGGGACTCCACTTGTTCAAAATCAGGCCTTTGTTCAGCTTGCTCTCTGAACCTCTTCTTAGACAATCTAGCTTCTTGTTCAGCTTGTTCTTTCAGTATAGCTTCATGTAAAGCCTCAGATACTGGCTGAACCACCTTCTCTATGATGACATTTTGCTGTCCCTCAGGTGGGCTATACATTGATTGTATATCTGCTTGTACCATATCAAAGTCTGGTGGAGGATAGATCACCTGAGCTACTTCAGCTTGCTCACCTCCAAGATAGGCAGTATTAATCCCAGACTCAGCAACATTATCATCATCACATAAAGGAGGATAACCAAGAGTGGCTCTGATGGAATTGGAAATCCATTTTGCATGATCAGAGCCTACTTTGACTAACACCCTCTCCCCCTTTATGGCTTCTCTTTCTATGTGATCTCTTAAATCATCTTTCTGAAATCTGATTTGGGCATTTAGATAATTGACTCCATCCTTGTACAAAGGTTTTAACCTTTGGAGTTTTTCAGTGAGTAGCTTCTGGGAATCTTGAATGGCAGAAGTTACAGCAGTTATACTCTCTTGTAAAGTTTTATCAAACTCTGCCTTAGCAGTAGCAGTAGAAGTAGTCTGTCCAGCAGCTATATTCTTTATCTCTGTGACAATTGCATTGTGTGAAACAGTCAAATTGTCATTCATTCTGAGCTGCTTCTCCAGAACATATCCTTGCTTCAGTGCAATGTCATCCACTTGAGCTTTTATTTTCTCTTGATGAGTAGCTAAGTAGACTACTGCATTCCCTCCCTCGTGTAAGCAGTCAGTCATCTCCTTCTTATTGAGATTCATTTCAAATCTTATAGACTTAATGTCTTGGGCCAGATCAAACTGTAAAGACTTATGCCCCTCATCCATATATGTTTTTATGGCTTTCCTGTGCTCATCAAGCTTAATTTGCATAGCAACCATCAAAGCACTGTAATCTACAGTTGGTGCTGGCTGTAGTGCAGGCTGTGGTGCTATAGTTTGCAGAGCTTTCTTATAAGTCTGGCTCCTTCTCTTGAAGACTTGAAATTTCCTTTTCTTTGCTCTTGTAGCCTCCTCATCTTCAGAAGCTGAGGTGCTTGCTATGTCTAACCTCTCCCTAGGGAGCTCCTCAACTTCCTTTGGCTTCTCAGGCTCTTTCCTTGCTGGTTCTTCTAGAATTACTACTTGCTCCCCCTCAACTTGAGCACTCTCCCCCTCAGCAGCAGTACTTTCCTTCTCAAGGTCTGCTTGGTGCAGATTAAGAAAGAGATCTTCCATTGTAAACTCTTGTTGAGGTAGTGGTGGAGAGACTCTTGGTTCATCAACAAAATGATGAGATACTTCTTGAGCTACAACAGATGTGTCTTCCAAGACAACATCTGGGGGTTGATTATCAATCTGAGGTTGCTGATTAACATTATTTAATGAATCAGACAAAACTGTATCCTCAATAGGGAAAACTAAGTTATTGATTTCAGTGAGTACCTCAAGTATGGTGTTTGTAGCTTGCTCACTTTCTAGTGGAGTTGGTTCTTCCACTACTAGAGGCTCCCCCTGTATAGTATCCTGATGTACTGGGCTAGCTTGAGGTAGCTCCCCCTGCCTGTCTGCATCATCTTGTTGAGCTGGAGACTTTCCAGCATCTCCAGTGTCTTCTTCATCAGGAGTGAAGACAACATGCTCCTCAGAACTGCTAGATGAATCTTGAGCCACTGGGGCTGTTTTCTTCTTCTTCTTTAGGGGTGTTACTTTCTCAGGAGTAGGCATCTCCTTAGTTAAAACTCTGTCCCACCTAGAGAAGATTCTCATGTCCATCTTCCTCATATGGTTGATCTTAGTTCCAGCAGCTTGACTCATTACTTCTGGTATACTACCAGCCAAGTAAAGACTTAGAATTCTACCCAAATTGGGTTTCTTCAGGCTCTCCTTAATCTTCTCAAATAATACTGCAGACCAATCAGTAGTTAGTTGAAAGATAATCCTTGTCATAAGATTGAACATATGGGCTGATACCCTGTCATGCCCTCCAGGCTTACTCAAGATCACCTTTCCAACAATTTCTGAGAGAAATTTGCCTTGACTGTTCATCTCCTTTCTATTGAATACTGATCCAATTTTCAGCTTGGAATCCAATCCACACCATGTTAAAGCTTCTCTGGTCTTAGAAGCAGTAACTTCATATTCTTCCTTTGTCCTTGGCAGGTTTAGTACCTTTCTCACACTCTTAGGTGATACCTTCACCTTTTCTCCATGAACCCTTGACTTTATCTTGAGTCCAGAGTCGTCTAAGGTTGCTCCATTCAGAAATTCCAATACTTCCTTCTTCCAAATTTTGGTTGGCTCTGAAACAAGAAAATCTAACCCTGAGTTTGCGACTAGGGTTACCACTTCCTTGATCTCCGATTCTGCATCGTCAAACGCATGCCACACCAGTTCATAGCCTTCATTTACGTTCTCTTCGAGCTTTGACGTCATTAGGGTTTGAAGAATTTGAATGGAGAGAAGAGAGGTGTCGACACACAAGTTTGGTTTCGAAACTTTGGTGAGCGTGTCGACAGATAATGACAAAATCCTATTTATACCTTTCTAGGTTTGAAGATGAAAGGGTGGGTCAATAAACTCAAATTGTGTCGACACTGTTGATAAGTGTCGACACAGGCTTATAATGTCTCGACACCTATGTGTCGACACAAGTATAGTCGACAGAACATATGTGTCGACACTTGTCTATGTGTCGACACCGCTTAGCTCGACACTTAGTCGAGACTTTACTTCACTAATTCTGCATAAGTTCTAAGTGTCGACACCACCTTGGATGTGTCGACAACTACCCTGTATGTGTCGATACTAATTTTCTGAAGTGTCGACACCAATTCCCTAGATGTGTCGACACCTTTTTCCTGAAGTGTCGACACCACTTTTCTGTGTCGACACAGATAACTCTGTGTGTCGACACTATTTTACTTAGCCATTTCTGTAAACTTATTCTAAGTTTATCATACCTAATTCAATTTTGAACCTATTGAATTTGGTTTCTTCTAGGGGCTTAGTATACATGTCAGCTAGTTGATTATCTGTATTTACATACTCTAGTGATATATCTTCTTTTTTTACATGTTCCCTTAGAAAATGATATTTTATCTCAATATGTTTAGTTCTACTATGGGAAACAGGATTGCTAGCAATAGATATATCACTAGTAGAATCACAAAACAGTGGTGTTCTACTTACTTGAATACCATAATTCTCAAGCTGATGTTGTATTCATAGAAGTTGAGCACAACAACTTCTTGCAGCCACATATTCTGATTCTGCTGTGGAGATAGCCACACTTGTTTGCTTCTTGCTACTCCAAGATATCAGTCTTCCACCTATGAATTGACAGGTTCCAGTTGTACTTTTTCTGTCTTCTTTGCAGCCTGCAAAATCTGCATCTGAATAACCTGTTAGTTCAAAGTCCCCATTCCTAGGGTACCAAAGGCCTAGATAAGGAGTGCCCTTTAGATATCTCAGTATTCTTTTGACTGCTGTCAAATGAGACTCTTTAGGGCATGCTTGGTACCTAGCACAGACACATGTAGCATACATGATATCTGGTCTACTTGCAGTCAAGTATAGAAGGGAGCCAACTATCCCTCTATACAAAGTCTCATCTACAGGTTTCCCTGCATCATCTTTGCTAAGAGACATACTTGACCCCATAGGAGTTTTCATGGTACTGGATGAATCCATACCATACTTCCTTATCAGTTCAAGGGTGAACTTAGACTGGCATATGGATAAACCATTCTCAGTCTGTCTAACTTGGAGACCCAAAAAAAACTTAAGTTCCCCCATACTGCTCATCTCAAATTGTCCTTGCATTAGTTTTGCAAACTTTTTGCAAAGACTAATTTCAGTAGACTCAAATATTATATCATCTACATATTTTTGGACTAGTATGATCTTGCCTCTGGATTCTCTAAGGAATAGAGTCTTGTCTATTTTCCCTCTCGTGAACTTATTCTCAATGAGCAAACTAGTCAGAGTTTCATACCAAGCCCTAAGGGCTTGTTTTAACCAATACAAAGCCTTTCTAAGTATATAGACATAATTAGGTTGAGTTGAATCAACAAAACCTGATGGCTGTTCCACATATACTTCCTCTTTCAGATTGACATTCAAAAAGGCTGACTTCACATCCATTTGGAATACTTTAAATCCTTGATAGGTTGCATAGGCCAGGAACATTCTTATGGCCTCCAGTCTGGCTACTGGAGCAAAAGTTTGATCAAAGTCAATACCTTCTTCCTGCCTATATCCCTTAGCAACCAGTCTTGCTTTGTTCTTGACAATCACTCCATGTTCATCCATCTTGTTCCTAAAGATCCACTTGGTTCCAATTATGTTGTGGTCTTTTGGTTTAGGAACAAACTCCCAGACTTTGCATCTCTTGAAATGATTCAGCTCCTCTTGCATTGCCTCAATCCAATGAGGGTGTAGGATGGCTTCTTCAAACTTCTTTGGCTCTACTTGGGATAGAAAACTGGAGTAGAGTATTGCATTCAGATTTCTGCTCCTTGTTTGTACCCATTGTCTTAGATCACCAATGATTTGATCTGCTGGATGATCTCTTAGATGTCTATTAGCTGGAGGCAGCTTGACTTCAGGTTGAACTCCTTCAGCTTCTTCAACTTGCTGCACTGCTTGATCTTCTTCTGCATTTGGTACATGTAGTACTCCCCCTGGATAATAGCCACTATCTTCTACTTGCTGTCTTGCAGTAGATCCTTCTTCTATAGTGAGCTTGTCCATCTTCTTAGTCACACCTGTGGAGTTGCAAATACTACTAGACAACTCATTGTTAATAAGTCTAGTTTCATCAAATACTACATGTACTGACTCTTCTACAACTTGAGTAGACAAATTGTAGACCCTATAAGCCTTACTATTGTTGCTGTACCCAACAAAGATCCCCTCTTGGGATTTGGCAGCAAACTTGGTCAAGTAAGACTTTCCATTGTTAAGTATAAAACACTTACAACCAAAGATCCTGAAATATGATAGGTTTGGTTTTCTGCCTTTCACAATCTCATAGGGAGTCTTGTTGTGGCTTTTAGTAATGGTAGCCCTATTAATTACATGACATGCAGTATTAACTGCCTCAGCCCAAAAATATTCTGGTAGAGATGTGTCACTTAATAGGGTTCTACCAGCCTCAATCAAGGTTCTATTTTTTCTCTCAGCAATGCCATTTTGCTGAGGTGTTCTTGGTGAAGAAAATTCCTGAAATATCCCAAATTCTTCACATAATTTTGTCATACTATCAGACTGGAATTCAGTACCATGATCACTTCTTATCTTGACCACTGTACTGTCTAAGTTCATTCTGAATTTGTTTGACAAAACTATAGAAGATACTAGATGTTTCAGATTTCTGTCTAAGGAAGAACACCCAGGAAAACCTTGAGTAGTTATCTACAACCACAAAGGTATAGACCTTCCTACCTAGGCTGTGAACTGGCATAGGACCAAAGAGATCCATATGTAAGAGGTATAAACACCTCACAACATCTTTGTTTTCAATGCTACTAAAGGTGGATCTAGTCTGCTTGCCCTTTTGACAAGCTGAGCATATTCCATCTTTAATACTGTTGGAAAAGCTCACTTAAACTAGGCCCATTTGTATAGCATTTATTGTTTTTCTCTCCTCTCTTTAGTCCCACATTGTGTATAGGACTTTTCTCCCTCTTTCTCTCATCTATATATATGTACTCATTCTTTGTATTTGTACCAAGTGGACATATATACAAGGTTGGCTTTCTCCATTTCTACATGGTATCAGAGCCAGGTTACTGACTCCTGCGGACTCCCCTCTCTGTCCGCCCTGCGGCCTGCGACCTCTGCGGCCTGCGAAAGTGTGTCCGCACCTTCTAGCCGCTTCTCTCCTGCGGCCTCCCTTGTCCAGTCCGCAGCCTCTCCTCCCGTGGAACCACCTCTCCTCCCGCCTTCTCCTTCCTCCTCTGGCTCCCTATTTATAGCCATCCTGTGGGGTCCACTGCTTCCCCTTTTCCGCTGCGGCCTCCTCTTGTCCGGCGCGACCTCGGCGACCTCAACCTCTTGGTCTCCTTCGTCCGCCGTAAGCGCAGCGTCCTCCTCTGTCCGCAGTCCGCCTGCTTGCGGCTGCTCTCCGTCCTCTTCCGGCAACCTTTTTTTCTGTCCGCCGCGGGTTAGACCCTCTGCGTTCTTTCAGTCTTGCGGACTGGTCCAGCCCGCCGCGGTCGCTCTCTTGCTTCCCCAGCTTGTCCTCTCTTCTCAGCTCGCTCCTGTCCGCCGCGGTCTGATCCAGACCGCCGCGATCTGATCCAGTCCGCCTCGCCCTCTTCCATCCGCTGCGGCCTCTCTTGGCCCACTCCTTGCTGAGCGTCTGTGCTCACCGCGGTCTCCTACTAGCTCGCCGCGACCTCATCCAGGTCGCCGCGTCCTCATCCAGGTCGCCGCGTCCTCACCCAGTCCGCAACCTCATCCAGCTCGCCGCGACCTCATCCAGGTCGCCGCGTCCTCACCCAGTCCGCTGTCTGTCCGCTTCCTCTAGCTGCTGCCTCCAGCCCGCCGCGGCCTCCACCAGCTCGCTGCGGCCTCCTTCAGCTCGCTGCGACCTCATCTAGGTCGCCCTCATGTCTACGTCTGCAGACTCCGTCGGCACGGCAGTTCCTCCTGAACGCCCGGCCTCTATCCAGGAAGTCCGCGACGAGCTCCGGATCACTACAATTTCACTCACGGGCAAGAAGAACTTTGTGGAATGGGCACACTCGGTTCGCCGTGTCCTTCAGTCAAAGAGATTCCTTCATCACCTGACTCAGACCGTTATTGGTGTCCCTACTGAGGAATGGTTACGCAATGATGGGCGTGTGCAGACTTGGCTTCTCAACTCTCTTGATGGCGAATCTTATCGCCTGGCCATGTATCATGAGACG
Organism: Platanthera guangdongensis; assembly: GCA_039583875.1. NCBI lineage: Eukaryota > Viridiplantae > Streptophyta > Magnoliopsida > Asparagales > Orchidaceae > Platanthera > Platanthera guangdongensis. Next base: position 168,890,425 of record CM077158.1, on the reverse strand, counting down.
GCCAAAGGCATGTGGGACGAGCTCCACACCCTCTACTCTGGCAAAGATAGTCTCCACCATCTATATGATATCATCACCGCTCTCCAGGCCCTTGACAGCAGTGACGCAACCGACCTGACGTCCTTTGTTGCTCAAGCCCGTTCTCTGGTTGAGGCTTGGATCCACCATCAGCCTCCCACTCTAGATCTCGCTGCTCAACGTACCCAAAAGGAAGCTGTGGGTATCGCCATGATGATGGCCCGGGTACCCCCTCATCTTCACAGTGTCCGGGCTCACATCCTCTCCTCTACTGTTACACCGTCCTTTTCCGATGTGTGCTCAATGCTTCTCAAAGTCTCCTCGCCTCCGGATGTTCCCGGACTTCCTTCTCCGACCCTTGTTCAACAGGCACCAGCTCCCTTATTGCCTCTTCCCCCCTCTGCCCGTGGTGGCCGCTCTGACTCTCGCGGCCGGGGTCGCGGTGGCCGGTCTAGGCCTAAATGCTCGTTCTGTGGTAAAGATGGTCATCTTGAGGCCACTTGCTATCGCAAACATGGCCGACCTCCTCGTCCACATGCCTCTGCTGCTACTACCGACTCTGCCTCCTCTCGTACTGAGCTCGACGAGGTTCGTCTTCAGCTCCAGCATCTTCATGGCTTGCTCAGCCGTCCGCCTGCCTCGGTTGCTTCTGCTGTCTCTATCTCCAATGAAGGTATCGCCTGCCTATCCTCTGGCACGCGCTGGATCCTTGATTCTGGTGCCACTCATCATATCACCTCTGTTAGGCCACCACAGTACTTGTCTTCACCTCACCCGAAGTACATTACTGTCGCTAATGGGGCATCGGTTCCCGTCTCTGGATGTGCTGATATTTCTCTCACCTCTTCTCTCCTCCTGCGCTCGGCTCTACATGTTCCGGGCTCTCCTTTCAATTTACTCTCTGTTGGTCGCCTTACTACTGATTCTAATTACTCCGTGACATTTACTTCTTCTTCTTTTCTCATACAGGATCCGCAGACGCAGACTATCATTGGTAGAGGACGGCTGCAGAATGGGCTCTATCTTCTTGACGACTCTCCCACTGTCCTCGCATCTATCTCCTTTTCGGATTGGCATCGCCGTCTGAGACATGCTCCTCTTCCAGTCCTCCGGAAGGCTCTTCCTGATGTTACTCTCCCTGCTTTTCGCTTGGACACATGTATTTTGGGCAAACAGCCACGTTCTTCTTTCCCCCCTCATTGTACTCGGAGCTCCGCTCCTTTTATTTTAGTACACTCCGATATATGAGGTCCGTACAAATTTACTAGTATTTCTGGCTATTACTATTTTCTTACTTTTATTGATGATTACTCTCGCATGACGTGATTATATCTCCTTCGGGATCGCTCTGAACTTCCCCGCGTATTCCGGGCTTTCATACTTGAGACTCGCACTCAGTTCTCTGCGCCTATTCGCACTATTCGTACTGACAATGCGCGGGAGTACACCAGCCATACTTTTGCCACTCTCTGCTCTGAATTCGGCATTCTTCACCAAACATCATGTCCGTACACTCCACAACAGAATGGTGTCGCCGAGCGCAAGAATCGTCACCTTCTTGATGTCGCTCGCTCGCTTATGCTTCAAATGCAGGTCCCCAAACCGTACTGGAACTACGCTCTCTCCACGGCTTGCTTTCTCATCAACCGCCTCCCGTCTTCCGTCCTCCAGTATGCTACTCCCTTCAGCCTCCTCTTTCCCACAACTCCGCCTTTTCCCATTCCGCCACGGGTGTTTGGGTGTACCTGCTACGTTCACCACCTCGGTCCCTCCACGGACAAATTGGACCCTCGTGCCACCAAGCATATCTTTGTCGGGTACTCGCGCACTCAGAAGGGTTATGTATGTTATTCGCCTACTACCCGCAAGGTTACTGTCTCGGCTGACGTAACTTTCCGTGAAGATTTTCCATTCTTCCCTGCTCCGGATGTCGCTCTGAGTCCAGCTCCCGTCGTTCGTCCTGTCATTCCTGCTCCTCACTCCTCATCCTCTCTCCCTTCCATACCTCCGGTCCGTCCACCACCACCGGTTATCCGGGTCTATTCTCGTCGCTCTCCTAATTCCGTGGCTCCTCTGCAGTCGGCTTCGCCCTCTGGTGCTCTGCTCCCTGCTGCTCCGGCTCCCGTCTCTACCGCTCATCCGATGGCGAACTACGTCTCTCTCCATCGCCTCTCCCCCTCTCTTCTTCACTTTGCCACATCATTATCCTCTGTTTCGGTCCCTAACTCTTTGCAGGAGGCGCTTCACCATCCTGGCTGGCGGGCTGCCATGGACGAGGAAATGACGGCCCTCTGGGCCAACCAGACCTGGGACTTGGTTCCCTTACCTCCCGGTCAGCACCCTGTTGGGTGTAAATGGGTGTTCGTCATCAAGCATGCTCCGGATGACACTATTGCCCGACTGAAGGCCCGTCTTGTGGCCCGTGGCTTCACACAACAGGAGGGCCTCGATTATGAGGAAACCTTCTCTCCGGTGGCCAAGCTCAACACTGTCCGCGTTCTTCTCTCCGTCGCGGTGCACCGCCACTGGCCCCTTCATCAGCTCGACATCAAGAACGCCTTTTTAAATGGTGACCTTCAGGAAACCGTCTACATGCGCCAACCGCCCGGGTTTGAGACCACGAGGGAGTCTCGGGTATGTCTTCTCAGAAAGTCAATTTATGGTCTCAAACAGTCCCCTCGGGCGTGGTTTGACAAGTTTAGCAAGGTGGTTCGAGACATGGGATTCACTCGGAGTTCTGCAGATTTCTCCCTTTTTACCCGACACCGGGCCACTGGCACCGTCCTTCTGTTGGTCTATGTTGATGACATCCTTCTCACTGGGGATGACTCAAAGGGGATTCAAGATGTCAAACAACATCTGAGCACTGTTTTTCAAACTAAAGACCTGGGGACACTTCACTACTTCCTGGGTCTCGAGATTGCCCGGCGGCCGGACGGGTTGGTGCTCTCCCAACGAAAGTACTGTCTCGATCTTCTTAAAGATGCTGGTCAGTCTGGTTGCAAGCCAGCTTGTACCCCGATGGAGGCAAATCACAAACTATGCGCTCATGCTTCGGATGACGATTTGCTGCTTCCGAACCCGGAATACTATCGACGCCTTGTGGGAAAATTGATCTATCTAACAGTCACGAGGCCGGATATATCATTTGCAGTTGGGGTTGTCAGTCGGTTCATGCATGCCCCCCGGGCTTCTCATCTTCAAGCGGTTGAACAGATTCTTCGATACCTTAAGGGAGCTCCGGGTCAAGGGCTGGTTTACAAAACCTCTGACTCTGCTCCCGCATTGGTTGCCTATTCTGATGCCGACTATGCGGGTTCTCTGGACGATCGAAGGTCAACTAGTGGGTTCTGTACTTATTTTGGTGGTCACCTTATTACGTGGAAGAGTAAGAAACAGGCTGTGGTAGCCCGTTCCTCTGCAGAAGCTGAATACCGATCGATGGCCTCGGTTGTCTCAGAACTCACATGGCTCGAAAGTCTCCTTACTGACCTGGGAGTAAAACTCCCTTCCTCTGCTGTTCTATTTTGTGATAGTCAAGCCGCCATACACATCGCAAAGAATCCGGTGTTTTATGAGCGCACAAAACATATCGAGGTTGACTGTCACTTTGTTCGTGAGAAGGTTCAATTGAAGAAACTTGAATTGAAGCATGTTCCAGGAACTGATCAAGTTGCCGACATCCTCACAAAGGCCTTATCAAGCACCCTGTTCTACCAGTGTTTGTCCAAGCTGGGTGCATATGACCTATACGCTCCAGCTTGTATAGGAAAAGCCCACTTAAACTAGGCCCATTTGTATAGCATTTATTGTTTTTCTCTCCTCTCTTTAGTCCCACATTGTGTATAAGACTTTTCTCCCTCTTTCTCTCATCTATATATATGTACTCATTCTTTGTATTTGTACCAAGTGGACATATATACAAGGTTGACTTTCTCCATTTCTACAAATACATTTAACTTGAGAACCATTCCTCACTAACTCTTTGCTATAGAGTTGACCAATTGTCTTGTAGTTGAGATGAGCTAACCTCTTGTGCCATTTGACACAATGAGAGACTTTCTCATCAGCTACAAGACACACTGGAGAACCATTGTTCTCAACCATAATGTCTAGGCAATAGACATTCCTCTTTCTATAACCTGTCAAAATGATCTCTTGATCATTTGACCTCCTGATATGACAACCATCTTTAACAAATGAGATGTCATATCATAAATCACTCAGTTGACTTATACTAATTAGGTTATGTTTCAAACCTTTAACATAAGCCACTTGAGTAATAGTTATATGAGAGCTAGAAATGTTACCAAAACCCTTGATGATTTCTTTTTCATAACCACCAAAGGTGACTTTAGGACCATCCTTGATTGGTGTGTAGTCCTTTAGCAAGCCCCTAGTTCCAGTCATGTGTCTGGAACATCCACTGTCCAAGTACCATATTGGGGCATGACCACTTGGACTCACCTGCAAAAAAGATTAGTTGACCTTAGAACCCAAAGAATTCTTGGGTTCTTGGTGCTGGTTAGTTTGCCTCTTAACAAAGTTACCTGCAGATTTTCCAACAGGCAGTTTGCTACTCACTTTGACACTTGAATTGTGCCAACAATCCATGGCAAAGTGGCCTACCTTGCCACAGCACCAGCACTCAAATCTATTGTACCTTTGCTTAGGTACATCCCTAGCTGTTTTATTTACAGCTGGCTTGTTGAGAGCTGGGGCTTTGCCCTTAGACTTGGACTTGACAGTCCTAGCAGGGTTAGTAAACCCCAATCCAGTTTTACCCTTGTGAGGTATAAACTCATCAATCAAAGGTAGAACAAACTTAGGTTTAAAAAACCTTGCAACAATGTCTCTTTCCTTCTGAAGACTAATCTCCAGACTTTTGATTTGATCATTCTTAAATGTTATACTCCCCATCTGAATAACAATTATGTTTTTCAGTCTGGCTATTTCATTTAATTTTTGATCAAACATCTTCTCAAAATCAGTTGCAGCCACTTCTAGACTTGCAATCTCCTTAGCCTGACTCTTGACTAAAGATTTGCTTTTCTTAAATGCTTGCAACAGAACTCTATATTCATCCATCAATTGATGAATATCCCCTTCAAACTCAGATGCACTCTCATCACTTGTTGATGATGAATCTGATTCTGAACTAGCACAAGAAATTGAACTTAAAGAACAATTTTGTACCTTACTAGGTTCAGGCTGCTCCTGGATTTTGTCACCTTCTGTTAAGGCCATCAGTCCTTGACACTGAGTGTCCTCTTGCTCATATATAAAGTTCATTATCTGGATGAACTCTTATTCTTCTTTTTCAGCAAACAGTCCTATGTATGCTTCAGCTTCTGACTCAGTTTCTGAAGATGATATATCTGACAGGCTCTTGTCCTTCTTAGCAACAAAGGACCTCTCCTTCTTGCCCTTGAATTGAGTCTTCTTCTTATCATTAGACTCTTTCCTTTTCTCTGAACAGTCAGCAATAACATGTCCTTGTCTGTTACAGCAATTGCAAACAATTTTTGATAAAGTTGCTTTGCTTGACTTGGGCTTTCTCCTGTCTTTCTTTGATGACTTCTTATTCTGATAATAGTCATCTTTTTCCTGTGATGTGGATGACTTTGTCCTCCACTGTTTTTTCTTTAGAAACTTCTGAAAGTGTCTTGTGAATGCTGCAAAGTCCTTATCACTTTCACTGCTTTCAGACTTTCTGCTTTCTGAATCATCTGACTCAGTCTCAGCAACCTTTGGTGGTGGAGATGGAGACTTACTTCTGTATTTTCTGGTGGCTTCTGTATTGAAAGCCACTGTTCTTTCTTTATTCTCAATTCTGGTAGACTTCTCCTCTTCTTTCCTTACCATCAACTGCATTTCATAAGATAGCAGTTTCCCAAACAATGTTGGAGGAGGGATATCTGCTAACTTGGCCATTTCCCTAATGACACAGATCTTGGTGTCCCAATCCTTTGTAAGGGACCTCAAGAATTTATCATTCAGCTCATAATTACTGAAATCTCTTTCATAGGACATTAGCTCATTCACAATCCTATAGAACTTCTTATAACATTCTGTTATGCTATCAGACTTACCTTGCCTGAAACTTTCATATTCCTAGTTTAACAATGACTTTCTGTCCTGTCTCACCTCTTCTGAACCCTCCATATACACTATCAAGGTATCCCACATCTCCTTAGATGTCTTACACTGTATCAAATTCTGAAAGATAGCATCATCTATGACACTCACAATGATATTCTGAGCCCTTTTGTCCATTGTGGTTAGAATTATCTCATCTTTTGTCATTTCAGAGAAGTCCTTAGGTGTTCTCTGATTTGCATCCAGGACTGAAACCTTCATAGGCACATATGACCCTTCTTTAACTGTGATATATATTCTAGGGTCTGATGCTTCCATAAATAGTCTCACCCTTTCCTTACAGATGCCAAAAATTTCTTTTCTGCAAATGGACAACTTCATGGATCCAAGTTCCTTATTATTCTCAGTTGAACCCATGGTTCTTGATTTTCTTGATTCTGCACTTTACTTAGTTTGAATCTGCCAACAGGATCTACTCAGACAGTTAAGTCCCTTTTTGAGTAACCTCCCTTTGATAGCACTTGAAAGAAATTGTACCTAATCACCTAGAGGGGTGGGGGAGGGTGAATAGGTAACTTAATCTTTTTTAAACTTTTTAGGCAGATTGCATATTATAACACAGAGTTATAACTATTTCTACACAGCAGTCAATCAGCAATCACAGCAATCAATAAAGCACACAGTGAACACACAGATTTATAGTGGTTCCCCAAGTTTTGGGTACATCCACTTTCCCCCTTCGCCTATCTAGTAGTGTACTAGATTCGGCCAAACTCCTCTACTATCTCAGATGCTCAGATCTTACACTCAGAACCCCAAAACAGGTTCCTACAGCTCAGGCCCAAGGCCCTACAACTCAGTCTTTTTCAAAGACCTACACTCAGTTTCTTCACAAAGCCTACACTCAGCCACAAGGCCTACACTCAGCCACAACAGGCCTACACTCAGAGAAACAGATCTCCTACACTCAGGCACACAGGCCCCAACACTCAGCCTTTATAATTGCAGGCTTACAACTCAGATCCCTAAGGATCCTACAAGAAATATAAAATACAAAGTGTATATACCTACAACTCTGAATAGAGAGATGAGTTGATAGGTTCTTGATGAGTTCTTGAAAGAACTCTGCTGAGATCAATCTCACTTGGCTTTTCTTCAAAGCTTCTTGAATGTAGAACACAATAGGGTTGGTCTTCTCTGCAGCTGATCTTTGATCTCTGCAACTTAAGATTCAGAACTAAGTCTGAATCCTTATTCACAGCCTGGTTCCAACGGCTGTCTTCTTGGATGAAGCTCTCTCTCTAACTACTTAGATCTTCAGATCACTTCAACTGATTTGTGTTAATCTGTGTTGAATCTCTAGTTTTTGATCATCTCTATCTGTTGATAGCATAGGCCTATATATAGGCCTTCTTCATGGTGACCGGCTGATCCGGTTCCTAACAGCTTTCTGACAACTCTGACAGGTGCAGTAGACCGGCTGGAATGACAGCTGTCAAGTCATCCAGTCAGTTCTTGAAATATTTGTAACTGTCTGAAAGTGTCGAGACAATCTGTCTTTAAGTGTCGACACTTTTAGACCAAGTGTCGACACAAGTAGACTAAGTGTCGACACTAGCCTTCAAGGTGTCGACACAACTGCTTGTGTTGTAGAATTTATATCTCGACACAACTTCTTCAATATGTGTCGACACTGATATTGAGTGTCGACACAACTCTTTGTTTTTCAGTACTTTGTTGAATTCTTGTAAGTGTCGACACAACTCGTTTGTGTTGACACATCTTCATGTGTTGAACTTGTTTAGTGTCGACACATCTTCTTGGTGTCAACACATGCCTTCTGTGTTGATACTTGCTGAGTGTCGACACAGCTCCTTGTGTCGACACATCTTCTTATGTTGAGACTTTTGCTGAGTGTCGACACATCTCCTTTGTGTCGACACTTGTACTTAGAATTTTGTTGAACTTTGCTAAGTGTCGACACAGCTTCTTGTGTCGACACTTTCTTCAAATGTTGAGTCTTCTGCTGAGTGTCGACACATTCTTTCTTGTGTCGACACTTTCTTCAAGTGTTGAGTCTTCTGCTGAGTGTCGACACATTCATTATTATGTCGACACTTATACTTAGACTCTGATGACTTTTGCTGAGTGTCGACACAGCCTCCAAGTGTCGACACTTTCTGATGTAGACACAGTTACTCTGGGTGTCGACACTGCTTCTAAGTGTCGATACAGCTTCACTGGACTTTTCTTCATTGAGTGTCGACACAGCTTCTTGTGTCGACACTTTCTGTCTGGTGTCGACTCTGCATCCCTGGTGTCGACACAAGTACTCCAAGTGTCGATACTGCTTGCCTGGGTGTCGACACAAGTTTTCTTAAGTGTCGACACATTTCTTCTGGGTGTCGACACATGCACTTAGAATCTTTTCATCTTTTCCTACAAATACTTAAGCTGCACAAAACAACTCAAAAATACATCAAATACATTTTGATGTATATCATTGAGTAGGGTGAGGCTTCTTCAAATCAGGTACATTTAAACTAATGTACCCAACAATCTCCCCCTATTTGGAGAAGTCATAACCCTTAGTCAATGAGATACACCATACAGAATAAAATCATAGCATGATGTAAAGCAGGATTATATAACAGGGCAAACATAAACATGTATTAAACAAACATGTATACATAGATATCATCTCAGAACAATTATGAAATAGATTTATCACACAGCACATTGTTCTAACAGCTTTGTCATATTCATTTTACAAAAGTTTACAAAGTGTTTAAAATCAAAAGATTACAATTGTAAACTGAAGAAAATTCTATTCTATTTTTGCTCAGCATTCTTGATCACTATTCTCTTTCCAGACTGTATCTTGGCTTGTACAGGGGCTTCAGCATCTTCAGTATCAGCAGGCTTTTTCCCTTTCAGCTCCTTCTTCTTTAGCTCTTCAGCTTTAATCTTCTGCCTCTCAAAGTAATGATAAGACTTGGGAAAGTACTTGCTAGGCTCCTGGGCAGTAGGAGGTAGCTTTCCCATCTTTGCCTTTCTTCTATATTGCAATATGGCTTCTTGCCTAGATTCATGCTTTCTCCACTCAAGTTCAGAATACCACTTATTTCTATCTTGAACATTATCTTTGGCAGCCTTCCATGCAGTTAGAATGATATTCCTTGAAGTGGGACTTCACTTGTTCAAAATCAGGCCTTTGTTCAGCTTGCTCTCTGAACCTCTTCTTAGACAATCTAGCTTCTTGTTCAACTTGTTCTTTCAGTATAGCTTCATGTAAAGCCTCAGATACTGGCTGAACCACCTTCTCTATGATGACATTTTGCTGTCCCTCAGGTGGGCTATACATTGATTGTATATCTGCTTGTACCATATCAAAGTCTGGTGGAGGATAGATCACCTGAGCTACTTCAGCTTGCTCACCTCCAAGATAGGCAGTATTAATCCCAGACTCAGCAACATTATCATCATCACATAAAGGAGGATAACCAAGAGTGGCTCTGATGGAATTGGAAATCCATTTTGCATGATCAGAGCCTGCTTTGACTAACACCCTCTCCCCCTTTATGACTTCTCTTTCTATGTGATCTCTTAAATCATCTTTCTGAAATCTAATTTGGGCATTTAGATAATTGACTCCATCCTTGTAGAAAGGTTTTAACCTTTGGAGTTTTTCAGTGAGGAGCTTCTAGGAATCTTGAATGGCAGAAGTTACAGCAGTTATACTCTCTTGTAAAACTTTATCAAACTCTGCCTTAGCAGTAGCAGTAGAAGTAGTCTGTCCAGCAGCTATATTCTTTATCTCTGTGACAATTGCATTGTGTGAAGCAGTCAAATTGTCATTCATTCTGAGCTGGTTCTCCAGAACATATCCTTGCTTCTGTGCAATGTCATTCACTTGAGCTTTTATTTTCTCTTGATGAGTAGCTAAGTAGACTACTGCATTCCCTCCCTTGTGGAAGCAGTCAGTCATCTCCTTCTTATTGAGATTCATTTCAAATCTTATAGACTTAATGTCTTGGGCCAGATCAAACTGTAAAGACTTATGCCCATCATCCATATATGTTTCTATGGCTTTCCTGTGATCATCAAGCTTAATTTGCATAACAACCATCAAAGCACTGTAATCTACAGTTGGTGCTGGCTGTAGTGCAGGCTGTGGTGCTATAGTTTGCAGAGCTTTCTTATAAGTCTGGCTCCTCCTCTTGAAGACTTGAAATTTCCTTTTCTTTGCTCTTGTAGCCTCCTCATCTTCAGAAGCTGAGGTGCTTGCTATGTCTACCCTCTCCCTAGGGAGCTCGTCAACTTCCTTTGGCTTCTCAGGCTCTTTCCTTGCTGGTTCTTCTAGAATTACTACTTGCTCCCCCTCAACTTGAGCACTCTCCCCCTCAGCAGCAGTACTTTCCTTCTCAAGGTCTGTTTGGTCCAGATTAAGGAAGAGATCTTCCATTGTAAACTCTTGTTGAGGTAGTGGTGGAGAGACTCTTGGCTCATCAACAAAATGATCAGATACTTCTTGAGCTGCAACAGATGTGTCTTCCAAGACAACATCTGGGGGTTGATTATCAATCTGAGGTTGCTGATTAACATTATTTAATGAATCAGACAAAACTGTATCCTCAATAGGGAAAACTAAGTTATTGATTTCAGTGAGTACCTCAAGTATGGTGTTTGTAGCTTGCTCACTTTCTAGTGGAGTTGGTTCTTCCACTACTAGAGGCTCCCCCTGTATAGTATCCTGATGTACTGGGCTAGCTTGAGGTAGCTCCCCTGCCTGTCTGCATCATCTTGTTGAGCTGGAGACTTTCCAGCATCTCCAGTGTCTTCTTCATCAGGAGTGAAGACAACATGCTCCTCAGAACTGCTAGATGAATCTTGAGCCACTGGGGCTGTTTTCTTCTTCTTCTTTAGGGGTGTTACTTTCTCAGGAGTAGACATCTCCTTAGTTAAAACTCTGTCCCACCTAGAGAAGATTCTCATGTCCATCTTCCTCATATGGTTGATCTTAGTTCCAGCAGCTTGACTCATTACTTCTGGTATACTACCAGCCAAGTAAAGACTTAGAATTCTACCCAAATTGAGTTTCTTCAGGCTCTACTTAATCTTCTCAAATAATACTGCAGACCAATCAGTAGTTAGTTGAAAGATAATCCTTGTCATAAGATTGAACATATGGGCTGATACCCTGTCATGCCCTCCAGGCTTACTCAAGATCACCTTTCCAACAATTTCTGAGAGAAATTTGCCTTGGCTGTTCATCCCCTTTCTATTGAATACTGATCCAATTTTCAGCTTGGAATCCAATCCACACCATGTTAAAGCTTCTCTGGTCTTAGAAGCAGTAACTTCATCTTCTTCCTTTGTCCTTGACAGATTTAATACCTTTCTCACACTCTTAGGTGATACCTTCACCTTTTCTCCATGAACCCTTGACTTTATCTTGAGTCCAGAGTCGTCTAAGGTTGCTCCATTCAGAAATTCCAATACTTCCTTCTTCCAAATTTTGGTTGGCTCTGAAACAAGAAAATCTAACCCTGAGTTTGCGACTAGGGTTACCACTTCCTTGATCTCCGATTCTGCATCGTCAAACGCATGCCGCACCAGTTCATAGCCTTCATTTACGTTCTCTTCGAGCTTTGGCGCCATTAGGGTTTGAAGAATTTGAATGGAGAGAAGAGAGGTGTCGACACACAAGTTTGGTCTCGAAACTTTGGTGAGCGTGTCGACAGATAATGACAAAATCCTATTTATACCTTTCTAGATTTGAAGATAAAAGGGCGGGTCAATAAACTCAAATTGTGTCGACACTGTTGATAAGTGTCGACACAGACTTATAATGTCTCGACACCTATGTGTCGACACAAGTATAGTCGACAGAACATATGTGTCGACACTTGTCTATGTGTCGACACTGCTTAGCTCAACACTTAGTCGAGACTTTACTTCACTAATTCTGTATAAGGTCTAAATGTCGACACCACCTTGGATGTGTCGACAACTACCCTGTATGTGTCGATACTAATTTTCTGAAGTGTCGACACCAATTTCCTAGATGTGTCGACACCTTTTCCCTGAAGTGTCGACACCACTTTTTCTATGTCGACACAGATAACTCTGTGTGTCGACACTATTTTACTTAGCCATTTCTGTAAACTTATTCTAAGTTTATCATACCTAATTCAATTTTGAACCTATTGAATTTGGTTTCTTCTAGTGGCTTAGTATACATGTCAGCTAGTTGATTATCTGTATTTTACATACTCTAGTGATATATTTTCTTTTTCTACATGTTCCCTTAGAAAAAGATATTTTATCTCAATATGTTTAGTTCTACTATGAGAAACAAGATTGTTAGCAATAGATATAACACTAGTAGAATCACAAAACAGTGGTGTTTTACTTACTTGAATACCATAATCCTCAAGCTGATGTTGTATCCATAGAAGTTGAGCACAACAACTTCTTGCAGCCACATATTCTGATTCTGCTGTGGAGATAGCCACACTTGTTTGCTTCTTGCTACTCCAAGATATCAGTCTTCCACCTAGGAATTGACAGGTTCCAGTTGTACTTTTTCTGTCTTCTTTGCAGCCTGCAAAATCTGTATCTGAATAACCTGTTAGTTCAAAGTCCCCATTCCTAGAGTATCAAAGGCCTAGATAAGAAGTGCCCTTTAGATATCTCAGTATTCTTTTGACTGCTGTCAAATGAGACTCTTTAGAGCATGCTTGGTATCTAGCACAGACACATGTAACATACATGATATCTGATATACTTGCAGTCAAGTATAGAAGGGAACCAACTATCCCTCTATACAAAGTCTCATCTACAGGTTTCCCTGCATCATCTTTGCTAAGAGACATACTTGACCCCATAGAAGTCTTCATGGTACTGGATGAATCCATACCATACTTCCTTATCAGTTCAAGGGTGAACTTAGACTGGCATATGGATAAACCATTCTCAGTCTGTCTAACTTGGAGACCCAAGAAGAACTTAAGTTCCCCCATACTGCTCATCTCAAATTGTCCTTGCATTAGTTTTGCAAACTTTTTGCAAAAACTACTTTCAGTAGACCCAAATATTATGTCATGTACATATTTTTGGACTAGTATGATCTTGCCTCTGGATTCCCTAAGGAATAGAGTCTTGTCTATTTTCCCCCTTGTGAACTTATTCTCAATGAGGAAACTAGTCAAGGTTTCATACCAAGCCCTAAGGGCTTGTTTTAACCAATACAAAGCCTTCCTAAGTCTATAGACATAATTAGGTTGAGTTAAATCAACAAAACCTGATGACTGTTCCACATAGACTTTCTCTTTCAGATTGACATTCAAAAAGGCTGACTTCACATCCATTTGGAATACTTTAAATCCTTGATAGGTTGCATAAGCCAGGAACATTCTTATGGCCTCCAGTCTGACTACTGGAGCAAAGGTTTGATCAAAGTCAATACCTTCTTCCTGCCTATATCCATTAGCAACCAGTCTTGCTTTGTTCTTGACAATCACTCCATGTTCATCCATCTTGTTCCTAAAGATACACTTGGTTCCAATTATGTTGTGGTCTTTTGGTTTAGGAACAAGCTCCCAGACATTGCATCTCTTGAACTGATTCAGCTCCTCTTGCATTGCCTCAATCCAATGAGGGTGTAGGATGACTTCTTCAAACTTATTTGGCTCTACTTGGGATAGAAAACTGGAGTAGAGTATTGCATTCAGATTTCTGCTCCTTGTTTGTACCCCTTGTCTTAGATCACCAATTATTTGATCTGCTGGATGATCTCTTAGATGTCTATTAGCTGGAGGCAGCCTGACTTCAGGTTGAACTCGTTCAGCTTCTTCAACTTGCTGCACTCCTTGATCTTCTTCTGCATTAGGTACATGTAGTACTCCCCCTGGATAATAGCCACTATCTTCTACTTGCTGTCTTGCAGTAGATCCTTCTTCTATAGTGAGCTTGTCCATCTTCTTAGTCACACCTGTGGAGCTGCAAATATTACTACACAACTCATTGTTAATAAGTCTAGTTTCATCAAATAGTACATGTACTGACTCTTCTACAACTTGAGTAGACAAGTTGTAGACCCTATAAGCCTTACTATTGTTGCTGTACCCAACAAAGATCCCCTCTTGGAATTTGACAGCAAACTTGGTCAAGTAAGACTTTCCATTGTTAAGTATAAAACACTTACAACCAAAGATCCTGAAATATGATATGTTTGGTTTTCTGCCTTTCACAATCTCATAGGGAGTTTTGTTGTGGCTTTTAGTAATGGTAGCCCTATTAATTACATGACATGCAGTATTAACTGCCTCAGCACAGAAATATTCTGGTAGAGATGTGTCACTTAATAGGGTTCTACCAGCCTCAATCAATGTTCTATTTTTCCTCTCAGCAATGTCATTTTGCTGAGGTGTTCTTGGTGAAGAAAATTCCTGAAATATCCCAAATTCTTCACATAGTTTTGTCATACTATCAGACTAGAATTTAGTACCATGGTCACTTCTTATCTTGACCACTGTACTGTCTAGTTCATTCTGAATTTGTTTGACAAAGCTATAGAAGATACTAGATGTTTCAGATTTCTGTCTAAGGAAGAACACCCAGGAAAACCTTGAGTAGTCATCTACAACCACAAAGATATAGACCTTCCTACCTAGGCTGTGAACTGGCATAGGACCAAAGAGATCCATATGCAAGAGGTATAAACACCTCACAACATCTTTGTTTTCAATGCTACTAAAGGTGGATCTAGTCTGCTTGCCATTTTGACAAGCTGAACATATTCCATCTTTAATACACTTAACTTGAGGATCATTCCTCACTAACTATTTGCTATAGAGTTGACCAATTGTGTTGTAGTTGAGATGAGCTAGCCTCTTGTGCCATTTGACACAATGAGAGACTTTCTCATCAGCTACAAGACACACTGAAGAACCATTGTTCTCAACCATAATGTCTAGGCAATAGACATTCCTCTTTCTATAACCTGTCAAAATGATCTTTTTATCATTTGACCTCCTGATATGACAACCATCTTTAACAAATGAGATGTCATATCCTAAATCACTCAGTTGACTTATACTAATAAGGTTATGTTTCAAACCTTTAACATAAGCTACTTGAGTAATAGTTATATGGGAGCTAGAAATGTTACCAAAACCCTTGATGATTTCTTTTTCAGAACAACCAAAGGTGACTTTAGGACCATCCTTGATTGGTGTGTAGTCCTTTAGCAATCCCCTAGTTCCAGTCATGTGTCTGGAACATCCACTGTCCAAGTACCATATTGGGGCATGACCACTTGGACTCACCTGCAAAACAGATTAGTTGACCTTAGAACCCAAAGAATTCTTGGGTTCTTGGTGCTGGTTAGTTTGCCTCTTAACAAAGTTACCTGCAGATTTTCCAACAGGCAGTTTGCTACTCACTTTGGCACTTGAATTGTGCCAACAATCCATGACAAAGTGGCCTACCTTGCCACAACACCAGCACTCAAATCTATTATACCTTTGCTTAGGTACATCCCTAGCTGTTTTATTTACAGCTGACTTGTTTAGAGCTGGGGCTTTGCCCTTACACTTGGACTTGACAGTCCTAGCAGGGTTAGTAAACCCCAATCCAGTTTTACCCTTGTGAGATATAAACTCATCAATCAAAGGTAGAACAGACTTAGGTTTAGAAAACCTTGCAACAATGTCTCTTTCCTTCTGAAGACTAATCTCCAGACTTTTGATTTGATCATTCTTAAATGTTATAGTCCCCATCTGAATAACAATTATGTTTTTCAGTCTGGCTATTTCATTTAATTTTTGATCAAACATCTTCTCAAAATCAGTTGCAGCCACTTTGAGACTTGCAATCTCCTTAGCCTGACTCTTGGCCAAGGATTTGCTTTTCTTAAATGCTTGCAACAGAACTCTATATTCATCCATCAATTGATGAATATCCCCTTCAGACTCAGATGCACTCTCATCACTTGATGATGATGAATCTGATTCTGAACTAGCACAAGAAATTGAACTTAAAGAACAATTTTGTACCTTACTAGGTTCAGGCTGCTCCTGAATTTTGTCACCTTCTGTTAAGGCCATCAGTCCTTGGCACTGAGTGTCCTCTTGCTCATATATAGAGTTCATTATCTGGATGAACTCTTATTCTTCTTCAGCAAACAGTCCTATGTATGCTTCAGCTTCTGACTCAGTTTCTGAAGATGATATATCTGACAGGCTCTTGTTCTTCTTGGCAACAAAGGACCTCTCCTTCTTACCCTTGAATTGAGTCTTCTTCTTATCATTAGACTTTTTCCTTTTCTCTGGACAGTCAGCAATAACATGTCCTTGTCTGTTACAGCAATAACAAACAATTTTTGATAAAGTTGCTTTGCTTGACTTGGGCTTTCTCCTGTATTTCTTTGATGACTTCTTATTCTGATAATAATCATCTTTTCCCTGTGATGTGGATGGCTTTGTCCTCCACTGTTTCTTCTTTAGAAACTTCTGAAAGTGTCTTGTGAATGCTGCAAAGTCCTCATCACTTTCACTGCTTTCAGACTTTCTGCTTTCTGAATCATCTGACTCAGTCTCAGCAACCTTTGGTGGTGGAGATAGAGACTTACTTCTGTATTTTCTGGTGGCTTCTGTCTTGAAAGCCACAGTTCTTTCTTTATTCTCAATTCTGGTAGACTTCTCCTCTTCTTTCCTTACCATCAACTGCATTTCATAAGATAACAGTTTCCCAAACAATGTTGGAGGAGGGATATCTGCTAACTTGGCCATTTCCCTAATGACACAGATCTTGGTGTCCCAATCCTTTGTAAGAGACCTCAAGAATTTATCATTCAGCTCATAATTACTGAAATCTCTTCCATAGGACATTAGCTCATTCACAATCCTATATAATTTCTTATATCATTCTGTTATGCTATCAGACTTACCTTGCCTGAAACTTTCATATTCCTGGTTTAACAATGACTTTCTGTCCTGTCTCACCTCTTCTGAATCCTCCATATACACTATCAAGGTATCCCACATCTCCTTAGATGTCTTACAGTGTATCAAATTCTGAAAGGTAGCATCATCTATGACACTCACAATGATATTCTGAGCCCTTTTGTCCATTGTGGCTAGAATTATCTCATCTTTTGTCATTTCAGAGAAGTCCTTAGGTGTTCTCTGATTTGCATCCAGGACTGAAACCTTCATAGGCACATATGACTCTTCTTTAACTGTGATATATATTCTAGGGTCTGAGGCTTCCATAAATAGTCTCACCATTTCCTTCCAGATGCCAAAAATTTCTTTTCTGCAAATGGGCAACTTCATGTATCCAAGTTTCTTATGATTCTCAGTTGAACCCATGGTTCTTGATTTTCTTGATTCTCCACTTTACTTAGTTTGAATCTGCCAACATGATCTACTCAGACAGTTAAGTCCCTTTTTGAGTAACCTCCCTCTGATAGCACTTGAAAGAAATTGTACCTAATCACCTAGAGGGGGGGGGGTGAATAGGTGACTTAATCTTTTTTAAACTTTTTAGGCAGATTACAGATTATAACACAGAGTTATAACTATTTCTACACAACAGTCAATCAGCAATCACAACAATCAATAAAGTACACAGTGAACACACAGATTTATAGTGGTTCCGCAAGGTTTGGGTACATCCACTTTCCCCCTTCGCCTATCTAGTAGTGTACTAGATTCGACCAAACTTCTCCACTATCTCAGATCCTCAGATCTTACACTCAGAACCCCAAAACAGGTTCCTACAGCTCAGGCCCAAGGCCCTACAACTCAGTCTTCTTCAAAGACCTACACTCAGCTTCTTCACAAAGCCTACACTCAGCCACAAGGACTACACTCAGCCACAACAATCCTACACTCAGAGAAACAGATCTCCTACACTCAGGCACACAGGCCCTACCACTCAGCCTTTATAATTGCAGACTTACAACTCATATCCCTAAGCATCCTACAAGAAATATAAAATACAAAGTGTATATACCTATAACTCTGAATAGAGAGATGAGTTGATAGGTTCTTGATGAGTTTTTGAAAGAACTCTGCTGAGATCAACCTCACTTAGTTTTTCTTCAAAGCTTCTTGAATGCAGAACACAATATGGTTGATCTTCTCTGCAGCTGATCTTTGATCTCTGCAACTTAAGATTCAGAACTAGGTCTGAATCTTTCTTCACAGCCTGGTTCCAACGGCTGTCTTCTTGGATGAAGCTCTCTCTCTCCAACTATTTAGATCTTCAGATCACTTCAACTGATTTGTGTTAATCTGTGTTGAATCTCTTGTTTTTGATCATCTCTATCTGTTGATAGCATAGACCTATATATAAGCCTTCTTCATGGTGACCGGCTGATCCAGTTCCTAACAGCTTTCTGACAACTCTGACAGGTGCAGTAGACCGGCTGGAATGACAGCTATCAAGTCATTCAGTCAGTTCTTGAAATATTTGTAACTGTCTGAAAGTGTCGAGACAATCTGTTTTTAAGTGTCGACACTTATAGACCAAGTGTCGACACAAGCAGACTAAGTGTCGACACTAGACTTCAAGGTGTCGACACAACTCCTTGTGTTGTAGAATTTATATCTCGACACAGCTTCTTCAATATGTGTCGACACTGATATTGAGTGTCGACACAACTCTTTGTTCTTCAGTAATTTGTTGAATTCTTGTAAGTGTCGACACAACTCATTTGTGTCGACACATCTTCATGTGTTGAACTTGTTCAGTGTCGACACATCTTCTTGGTGTCGACACATGCCTTCTGTGTTGATACTTGCTGAGTGTCGACACAGCTCCTTGTGTCGACACATCTTCTTATGTTGAGACTTTTGCTGAGTGTCGACACATCTCCTTTGTGTCGACACTTGTACTTAGAATTTTGTTGAACTTTGCTAAGTGTCAACACAGCTCCTTGTGTCGACACTTTCTTCAAGTGTTGAGTCTTCTGCTGAGTGTCGACACATTCTTTCTTGTGTCGACACTTTCTTCAAGTGTTGAGTCTTCTGCTAAGTGTCGACACATTCATTATTATGTCGACACTTATACTTAGACTCTGATGACTTTTGCTGAGTGTCGACACAGCCTCCAAGTGTCGACACTTTCTGATGTAGACACAGTTACTCTGGGTGTCGACACTGCTTCTAAGTGTCGACACAGCTTCACTGGACTTTTCTTCATTGAGTGTCGACACAGCTCCTTGTGTCGACACTTTCTGTCTGGTGTCGACTCTGCATCCCTGGTGTCGACACAAGTACTCCAAGTGTCGACACTGCTTGCCTGGGTGTCGACACAAGTCTTCTTAAGTGTCGACACATTTCTTCTGGGTGTCGACACATGGACTTAGAATCTTTTCATCTTTCCCTGCAAATACTTAACTTGCACAAGACAACTCAAAAATACATCAAATACATTTTGATGTATATCATTGAGTATGGTGAGACTTTTTCAAATCAGGTACATTTAAACCAATGTACCCAACACGTACCGATACCAGAAACATATTCGGTACAAATACACAATTTAATTGGACGTACCCACGCTTCTTAGCATAGAACCAATCTTTGTTTATTCTAGAAAAACATACTCCTATCACAACATGCAAAATAATGTGTTAAGTCCAAGTGTGTCCACACAGGTGTATCCGTCGAGTATCGGGTACGTACCGGTACCGGATACGTATCCGGTACGGGTACGGTGCTTTCGAGGAAGTATCCGTGCTTCATAGGGTCACGAGCATGACAGGGGGCGTGACCTATGTCACGGGCCGTGCCTTCTTCCAGAGCAATTTCCACGTCAATTCAGCTTGCACACCCCCATGTCACGGGCGTGACATGAGGCGTGACTCACTAACAAAGTTCACTATAAATTTTAGGCAATGACAGAAGTTGAGGAGGAAGATTTTGATAATTTCGTTTTTTAGTATTTTCGCATTTCTTTCTGTATTTTCCATTTCATAGAGTAGTTTTAACTTTGCTTATTTTAATTCAAGTACTATTTTATTTATGCAATCATGTCCTTTCTTCCTTTTGTAATTTTTTTTATCATGTTGAGTAGCTAAATTTCATTTAGCACTTGATCATGATGAACTTTGGAAGAAAATAAACTCTATCTATTTTTCTCAAAATTATTAAGCTATCTTCTTTGCTCACTTTGATTTATGTTTTAATTTTGTTGCGTCGAATTCATATGACATGAATATGTTTTCGATCCTAGATTTTACCGAGAGGTTGTGGATACGAGTAGTTCACTCAAAGATAAAAGGAGTTGCATGCACTCCTCGAGAGAGGACGACATAAATCTTCCGGATTGGAGTCAAATCCAATAATGAGGTTCACCGCCTAAAACAAGTTTAGGGGTTTCTACTGGCCGAGGGGTCTTAATCGATCAACAAAAGTTTAGTTGAGAGCGTATTCTCGAGAGAGACGCTTTCGTATTTTGGGAACCTCCACGGTCGAAGTAAGTAATTAGAAGCTTCCATTTTATTTCATGAAAGTTTATTTTAATTCTTAGTGATTGTAGATCAAGTGCTATTCTTTATTTCATAAAATTTCTTTTAATAGTATAGTTAACTACTCTTTTTATATTCGATAAAATAATTTTAATTTGTGTGTAGAAGCAATCAACAGGCCCGAAAAAATACGACACTTAATACTTTATTTTAAAATAGTCTATACTATGAACGATAGATGCTCTTGCCTATAGTTCGTAAAATTTGAAGATATTATTAATCGCAAATTTTACCTATCAGTATGCGGCTCAACAGAATGGTTTGACCGAGCAAAAGAATCGTCATTTTCTTGATGTCGCTCGGTCACTCATGATTCAAATGCAAGTACCCACACTATATTGGAACTTTGCTGTGTCTGCCGCATGCTACCTCATCAATCACATGTCCTCTATGCTCGACTTTGCCACTCCGTTCAGTCTCCTGTTTCCTTCCAAGTCTTCGTTTAGCCTCACACCTCGTGTGTTCAGATGTACTTATTACGTCCACAATCTTGGTCCACCCACAGATATGTTTGCTCCCCGTTCCAGTAAATGTATGTTTCTGGGGTACTCTCGGACTCAAAAAGGCTATGTGTGTTATTCTCCCACTACTGACAAAGTGATCGTCTCCGGCGATGTCACCTTTCTTGAAGATCAACCATTCATGCCTCACTTTCTACTCCTCCTTTCTCTTCTCCCATACCTTGTCCAACCGTTCCTGCCACGTCCTCTGTACCGTCTCTTCTTCCCACTCCACTTCTGACACCCGTTCCATCTATACCACCCAAACCGCCTCATCTTCGTGTCTATACTCATCGTATCCCGCCCTTTGGAGCCCTACAATAGCCGTCTTCCACCTGTGCTATCACGCAGACTGACGATCCAACATCAACATCTACCGCTGACCCCCTGGCGAATTATGTATCTCTGCATCGTCTGTCTCCACCTCTACGCAAGTTTGCACTCTCTCTTGCTTCCATCTCTATTCCTAACTCTGTGCAGGAGGCCCTTCGATGGAACGCCAATTTCTAATCGAAGCATACGTCGATATAATGTCTGGTGGCTCTTATTCAGAGCTACGTCAATTTATATTCGACGTAACAACGACTTCTCCAGTGTGCACAAAATTCTTTCCCTACATTAATTTTAGCGTAATACGTTTATTTCTTTCCTAAACTACATCAACAACCCTAATTTTAGAAGTATTGTCTTTTATTACAGACATTATTCATTATTTATCAAATGTTCAAACTTTTCATCTTTCCCGCTCTCTTTTACTTCTATCTTGTTTTCGTCTCCTATCTTGTTTGGTGAGTATTTTTGCAGGTACCTTCATGGCACCAAAAAATGAACTCGGGATTCAGCATTGATCTGGATTCCTTCAGCACAACGGCCAATGTCTTTAAAGGCATTCTAGAACTCTTCACCAGTCTTGGAATGAACAAATTAATTTCCACCAGATACATCTTATATGAAACTGAGATAATCCAGTTTCTAGAACAAGTCAAAGTTGATAAGGATGTAACAATGATTTAAATCATTGGTGAGACAGAGGTTTAGATAACAACTGAGATCATTCAAGCAACATTTGACCTTCCATCTGGAGAAGTAGATTTAGAGCTCTTTGGCAAGAAAGTAAAAGAGGTGTTGATGTTTTTAAATTTCTTCAAGGAGAAGCCAATCCATCTGAAAAAGAAGGATCTTTCTGAAGAGTATCAATTTCTGGCATATATTGTTGGGAAAGTGTTATTATGCAAAATCTCTGCCCATGATGCCATACCCAGAGCACAATTGCATCTGATGGGAGTATTGGTTCTTTGTAAGAAGATAAATTGGGGAAGATGTGATGGGGAGCCATCGGATGCACTTGGTGGAGCTCGCCGCAAGGCGGGGCCCACATACATGTACTCGCGTAGGAAGACTTGATCGGATCGCCGATCGGACTCCGCGGTTGCGTCCGGGACGTCGCCGCGAGTCAAAACGCTATATTACTTTATATATTTTGAGTTTATTTTGGTGTATTTGATGGGTTAACCCACCGGCCAATCATAGCCGTTGATTGGGGTTGCCCTAAGTCATGTTTTCTTATAAATAGGATGCTAGGGGGCTGATTTGGGGTATTGCAGAATTTGGAGAGATCTATTCCCGGATTCCAGCGATCCCTCCCCGGTGCCGACGCCGTGGAACCCTAGGTGACGACTCCTAGGCCGCCAAGCTTCCCCCCAAGGGATCCCCTTTCCCCCACCTTCATTTTCCACCCCTCGAAAGCTTGTTTCAGCCTCCGGAACCCATCCAGGAACCGGTATAGCAGCCGACTGCTGCTACAGTCCTTGAAGGCTTTTTCCGCCCCCTGCTACAGTGAAAAGTCGGGATTTCCGACTTCCCCTGTCCGCCGACTTGGCTGCAGGTCCAGCACCCCCTCAGCCCCCTCCTTTCCCAAATCCGATCTCCTCTAGGGCCTCTTTAGCCCTACCCGCCCCCTCCTTTCCTTCCCCTCGTGGATCCACCCCCCCCCCCCCCAACACTCAGAAAATTCTAGATCTAATTGATCTAGCACTACCTTCCCCCGATCTACCCTCCACTTACATATTCTCACTCCCGTAGCCCGGATCCGTCCTAAAATTAGCGGATCTATCCACCGACACTCCGATCCGTTATCCCCTCCACCCAAACTTTCTATTTTTGCTCGGATCCGCTCCAAATCATCGGATCTATTTTCCCCCGGCCCGGATCTACTCATTTGTGGCCGGATCCGCCGTTTTACCGTCCGTTACCGCCACTCTTCGCCGAAGGCAGCCACCACCATCGCCGCGTCACCTCCGATTCCATTTCCGATCGCTCGTTTGCATCCGGTTTGTCAAATCCTCCATCGCCTCGGATCAGCCCACTGCATCGTGAGTATTTCATGGTATTATGTTTGTACTTGACATTGGCACTTGGTCGTTTATCTATATTTGTGCTGTGATTCTAGTTTGGTAGTTGTTGTTTTTTATACGCTAATAATTATTGTGGAATTAGTCGCCGCCGCTTGCTCAGGCCCTCCGTGCGGAGGAAGCCGTTGCCAAATTGTCAAAGTTATTTAACTGCTTTTATTTCGATTAACTGCGTGGTGCTGCCGACTTTCATTGCTTACATTATTAGTCATTGCTTTCCGACTGCTCATTGCATGTAGCATCGCATTCGCATATTCCCTCACACGTGCATGTTGAGTCCTAGCTTCCGAGCACCACTAGCCTACCCCTACATCATTTGGTATCAGAGCCCAGGTAAGGCCACTTGCATGCTCCGTAGTGGTAGGACTTTTAGAGTAAGCTTGGTAGAACCACAGAACACTGAGGACCGAGCGACGAGTTCAAATTCGGACGCCGCTTTCGCTGAGTTCCAACGCCTTATCCTAGGTCGCCTTGACACCATAGGAGCCCAGTTCGACGATGTGCGTCATGACCTTGCCGAGGTGAACCTTCGTTTAGGCCACTTAGAGGATGCCAGGGATACTCCGACACAGCGTGACGATTCTCTTGAGGACGACCCTGACGCTCCTCCACGTCGAGGGCAACGCCCGAGGGATGGCCCACCTCCCGCAGACCGTCACCATCGTGATAGTCCTCATCGAGCCCCGATTCCGCCAGTAAGGCGACATCCTGATTTTGCGAGAGATTATAGGCAAGTCCCGGCGAGGGATAGGCTGCCACCCCAGCGTGATGAGTACCGTATGCCACGTCAGCCTCAGCCGGACCCCAGAGATCGTGTGCCCCCACACGGTCGCCGCGACCATCACCAGGATGATTATTATCCCCCGGGTCGGAGAGAGCGTGGTCCCCCACCCGCTCGATACGACTACGCTCATGATGACTACCCCGAGGACTACCCCGATCCTAGGAGAGGGGGCCACTATCATGACATCACTCGTCGCATCCGACTCGATGCCCCTTCGTTCGATGGTCGCCTAGATCCGAAAGCCTTCAGCGATTGGCTCTTGGACATGGACCACTACTTCGAGTGGTACGACATGAGTGACGAGCGTTGTGTCCGCTTTGCAAAGATGAAACTGATCGGGCAAGCTAAGGTGTTCTGGATTAGTGTCGAGAGAGCTCTAGAGCGGGATGGTTACTACCCCATCGCCAGATGGGACGAGATGAAGGAGAGACTGAAGGAGAAGTACCTCCCCACGTCATATCGAGATCAACTATTTGAGCAGCTACAGAACCTACGGCAGGGGACACTTACCGTCGCCGAGTACATGGCTCGCTTCGATGAGCTGGTCGTCAGAAGTGATATTTCAGAGGAGCCTATCGCCACTGCCGCCCGCTTCAAGGCGGGCCTTCGTTCCGATATTCGGAGAGAGCTGATTCCCCACCGCTTGGAGACTGTTGATCAGATATTCCAGCTCTCCCTCGAGTATGAGCAGTACCTTCGTTCGTCTAGTACGAGGCAGTTCACCTCTCGGGCTGATTCCTCGACCTTTAGGAAACCCGCTCCGCCCCAGACCACCACGGCCGCATCCTCGCGCATCCCCGCGGATGCGAAGGGTAAAGCCGTAGCCACCGATGGCCAGCGATCTGGGGGCATTGTATGTTTTTGATGCTCTGGCAGGGGCCACGTGGCGGCGCAGTGCCCCACGCGGAACCTGTTACTTGAGGAAGAGGAGGAACGGGGTTTAGAGGGTGAAGAGGAGGCCCCAGAGGAGGTTAGGGCTGCAGTCGAGGAAGGTTGGGAGAGTGACGCCGAGCGATCATTAGAGGTGGGAGTGATTCGGCGCCTCCTACACACCCCACGTGTGGACGAGGACTGGCGACGCACGACCATCTTTTACACGTACTTCCCTAGTGCAGGCGGTCCCTGTAAGCTAGCCATTGATGGTGGGAGTTGCGTGAATATTGTAGCCCAGAAGGCGCTTGACCGTATGCAGGTGAAGGCAGAGCCTCACCCCCATCCGTACCGTGTCGTCTGGGTTGACAAGACAGCGATTCAGGTCACCCAGCGTTGTTTAGTCCCGATCACCATTGCGTCCTTTCAGGACAAGGTCTGGTGCG
The DNA here is from genome assembly GCA_039583875.1 of Platanthera guangdongensis. Classification (NCBI taxonomy): domain Eukaryota; kingdom Viridiplantae; phylum Streptophyta; class Magnoliopsida; order Asparagales; family Orchidaceae; genus Platanthera; species Platanthera guangdongensis. The sequence continues at coordinate 168,864,752 of CM077158.1, read as the reverse complement.
ATGTTATTCCCATCTGACGTCGCTCACGTGTTGCTTGGCCGCCCCTGGCTTTTTGATCGTGATGTCACGTGCTTCGGTCGCTCGAACACGTGTGTCTTTTATGATAATGGGCGGAAGATCACGTTGACGCCCACCCAGCCCCGAGATCGACCTAAGGGTGTGGTAGAGTCATCTCCGAGCACGAGCGCCTCGCGACCACTGCATATTCTGAGGCGAGGTGAGTTTCTGCGAGATAGTGCTGAGTCCGACGTTATTTATGTAGTCGCCACTACCCAGGTTACTGAGGACGCCCCAGTCGATTTCCCACTCGCGGTGCGTCCCCTGTTAGGCGAGTTTGCGGACATTATGCCAGACGAGCTCCCCGATGAGCTGCCTCCCCCTCGGGACATTCAACATGCCATTGATTTAGTCCCGGGAGCTTCCCTCCCGAACCTGCCTCACTACCGTATGCACCCGGATGAGCACGCTGAGCTCAAACGGCAGGTTGACGAGCTTCTTCGGAAGCAGTTCATTCGCGAAAGCATGTGTCCTTGTGCAGTCCCCGCCCTTCTTACCCCTAAGAAGGACGGTAGTTGGCGTATGTGCATCGACAGCCGCGCCATCAATAAGATCACGGTCAAGTACCGCTTCCCTATCCCACGACTCGATGACTTACTGGATACTATGTCTGGTGCCCAGATCTTCTCCAAGATCGACCTCCGCAGTGGGTACCATCAGATACGAGTTCGTGAGGGGGACGAGTGGAAGACCGCATTTAAGAACAAGGACGGTCTGTATGAGTGACTAGTCATGCCATTCGGGCTATCCAATGCCCCGAGCACGTTCATGCGCGTTATGACGCAGGTGTTGCGACCCTACATGAGCAAGTTTCTGGTGGTGTACTTTGATGACATATTAGTCTACAGCCAGACTCAGGCCGCTCACCTCGATCATTTGAGACTTCTCTTTGGCACCCTCCGCCAAGAGAAACTGTATGTGAACCTGAAGAAGTGCGCATTCCTCTCCGAGTCCGTCCATTTCCTAGGCTTTATTATTTCCTCCGCTGGAGTTTCCGTGGACCCTGAGAAGGTCAAATCTATTTGAGATTGGCCTGTACCCAGGAATATCCACGAGGCTCGTAGTTTTCACGGGCTTGCCACCTTCTATAGGAGGTTTGTCCAGGGGTTCAGCACGATCATGGCCCCCTTCACGAGCTGTCTCAAGATGGGAGAGTTTCAGTGGACCCCCGCAGCCACTAGAGCCTTCGAGGAGATCAAGGAGAGATTGACGACAGCTCCCGTCCTGAGGTTGCCAGATTTCAGTCGCGCCTTTGAGGTCGCCTGCGACGCGTCTGGTATCGGTATAGGTGGCGTATTGAGCCAAGAGGGACACCCAGTTTCCTACTTTAGTGAGAAGCTGAATGACGCAAAGCAAAAGTACTCGAACTACGATCGAGAATTTTATGCTATTGTCCAGTCTCTGCGCTACTGGCGACACTATCTCCTTCCCCAGGAGTTCGTGTTGTATTCCGACCACCAGGCCCTCCGTTACCTCGATTCGCAGCGCAAGCTGGGCCACCGACATGCGAAGTGGGTTGAGTATCTGCAGGATTTTCATTATGTTCTCAAGCACCGCGCGGGTGTTGAGAACAAGCCGGCCGATGCGTTGAGTCGCCGCGTGTCCCTATTGCAGACGATGACAGCGAGTGTGCAAGGACTTGAGCGACTGATGCTCGATTACCCTACGTGCCCTGACTTTGGTGAGATTTATACCGCCCTATCCCGAGACCCACCCGACCCTGTTGAGGGATACCAGATTTACGAGGGATATCTATACCGGGCTTCCCGCCTATGCGTTCCTCAGGCGTCTTACCGAGATTACCTGATTTGGGAACTGTATGCGGGCGGAGCCGCGGGTCACTTCGGGCGAGATAAGTCCATAGCCCTTGTTGAGGACCGTCTCTACTGGCCTATCCTCAAGAAGGACGTAGCTCGGGTTGTGCGCCACTGTCGTATCTGTCAGACGGCCAAGGGAAATAAGCAGAACACCGGCCTTTATACCCCCTACCTGTTCCACATCGCCCTTGGGAGGACATCAGCATGGACTTTGTTCTCGGACTTCCCCGCACATTACGGAAACACGACTCCATCTTCGTGGTGGTTGATCGGTTTTCGAAGATGGCACACTTTATTGCTTGCCGCAAGATGGCAGATGCGACCCACGTTGCATCTATATTCATGAGGGATGTCTTTCGGTTGCATGGCCTGCCCAAGTCGATCGTGTCTGACCGCGATGTGAGGTTCATGAGCTACTTTTGGAAAACCCTGTGGCACAAGACTGGTACTATCCTTTGGTTTTCCTCGGCATATCACCCACAGACGGACGGTCAGACTGAGGTAGTGAATAGGAGCTTAGGGAATCTGTTGCGGTGTCTAGCTGGTGAGCATGTAGGTAGTTGGGACTTAGATTTGCCGATCGCCGAGTTTGCCTACAATAGCTCAGTCAATAGGTCCACCAGGTTGAGTCCATTTCACGTAGTTTCAGGATACGACCCTAGGAAATCTATAGACCTTGTCCCGAGCCCTCTAGAGTCCCGCCCTAGTGAGTCTGCTGAGTCATTTGCACGACATTTGCATGATTTGCATGAGTCGGTCCGCCGACAAATAATAATAAGCAATGATAATTATAAAGCCCATGCAGATAAGCGAAGGCGAGAGCAGATATTTAATGTAGGCGAGAAGGTAATGGTGCGAGTCCGCCCCGAGAGGCTCCCTTCGGGGCCTGCCAAGAAGTTAAGCGCGAGGCGAATAGATCCATATTCCATTATTAGTCGTATTGGGACCAACGCCTACCGGCTTGACATCCCGGCCAGTATGGGAATTCACCCCGTGTTTAACGTTGAGGATCTGACTCCATACTATGAGCCTCATGAGTATGTGGACCCGAGCGAGGGGGATGCTCAGCCACCCCCACCACATGCTAGCCATCCTAGCCCATCCACTATTACCACCCATCCACCTGGGATTTCGTCCCCTTTGGTTCCCCCGCAGGCACCACCGATCGCATCGGGACCCACCTTCCGAGAGGCGAGAGATGAGAGCGTCACAGAGATCAGATCCCACCAGTTTGTTCCCACCTCGGCCGGACCGCGTTGCCGCTACCTGGTACATTGGCGGGGCCGACCTGACACAGATGATACTTGGATACTACCGGCAGAGTTAGATCGGCTCGCCCCCGGAGTTCGACTTCAGTACGATCATCTCCATTCATCGGAGATGAAGGCCTTTCAGTCGGGGGGGAGTTGATGGGGAGCCATCAGATGCACTTGGTGGAGCTCGCCGCAAGGCGGGGCCCACATACATGTACTCGCGCAGGAAGACTTGATCGGATCGCCGATCGGACTCCGCGGTTGCGTCCGGGACGTCGCCGCGAGTCAAAACGCTATATTACTTTATCTTTTGAGTTTATTTTGGTGTATTTGATGGGTTAACCCACCGGCCAATCATAGCCGTTGATTGGGGTTGCCCTAAGTCATGTTTTCTTATAAATAGGATGCTAGGGGGCTGATTTGGGGTATTGCAGAATTTGGAGAGATCTATTCCCGGATTCCAGCGATCCCTCCCCGGTGCCGACGCCGTGGAACCCTAGGTGACGACTCCTAGGCCGCCAAGCTTCCCCCCAAGGGATCCCCTTTCCCCCACCTTCATTTTCCACCCCTCGAAAGCTTGTTTCAGCCTCCGGAACCCATCCAGGAACCGGTATAGCAGCCGACTGCTGCTACAGTCCTTGAAGGCTTTTTCCGCCCCCTGCTACAGTGAAAAGTCGGGATTTCCGACTTCCCCTGTCCGCCGACTTGGCTGCAGGTCCAGCACCCCCTCAGCCCCCTCCTTTCCCAAATCCGATCTCCTCTAGGGCCTCTTTAGCCCTACCCGCCCCCTCCTTTCCTTCCCCTCGTGGATCCACCCCCCCCCCCCCCCCCCCCCCAACACTCCGAAAATTCTAGATCTAATTGATCTAGCACTACCTTCCCCCGATCTACCCTCCACTTACATATTCTCACTCCCGTAGCCCGGATCCGTCCTAAAATTAGCGGATCTATCCACCGACACTCCGATCCGTTATCCCCTCCACCCAAACCTTCCATTTTTGTTCGGATCCGCTCCAAATCATCGGATCTATTTTCCCCCGGCCCGGATCTACTCATTTGTGGCCGGATCCGCCGTTTTACCGTCCGTTACCGCCACTCTTCGCCGAAGGCAGCCACCACCATCGCCGCGTCGCCTACGATTCCACTTCCGATCGCTCGTTTTGCATCCGGTTCGTCAAATCCTCCATCGCCTCAGATCAGCCCACTGCATCGTGAGTATTTCATGGTATTATGTTTGTACTTGACATTGACACTTGGTCGTTTATCTATATTTGTGCTGTGATTCTAGTTTGGTAGTTGTTGTTTTTTTATACGCTAATAATTATTGTGGAATTAGTCGCCGCCACTTGCTCAGGCCCTCCGTGCGGAGGAAGCCGTTGCCAAATTGCCAAAGTTATTTAACTGCTTTTATTTCGATTAACTGCGTGGTGCTGCCGACTTTCATTGCTTACATTATTAGTCATTGCTTTCCGACTGCTCATTGCATGTAGCATCGCATTCGCATATTCCCTCACACGTGCACGTTGAGTCCTAGCTTCCGAGCACCACTAGCCTACCCCTACATCAAGATGTCTGTTAAAGATGATGTCTTATAAATATGCATTGAAAGAGAAGGCATACATGACATTTATGAGCCAGATATTGAAGCACAACTATCTTACTAAATGCAAATCAGAAGGAGTACTCATTCCTCCTGGCAAAAGACTCTCAATCTATTCTCAAAATGGAATAGACAAATTATACCTCCTGGTTCCAAGAAAGTGTTGTTTTCACCTCCTTCTCCACAAGTTGGGGATTCTCCATCTCACAATCCAAATCAAATTGATCTACCACCTCAAACAACAACCTTCTTGCCTATTTTACCACATTCATCCTCCTTTCCTCTGAATTCTTCCACACTTCCAGGACCAGAACAAGCTCCTCAACAAACCACACCACTGCCTCCATCGTCTCTCAGAATCAGTTCACCTGTTGTGCCAGTCACCCCCTCCTTCAATCTAAATTCTATCATTCTTCAAGCAATGGCCTCTAGTACCATATCCTCTCTCTTGAGTAAGCATGCCTCTCAAATCAGAACAACCTTTGATCATATGCAATCTCAACTTGATGAAGTCACTACTTCTATGCAGTGCATGAAATCAACAGTGTCTTCCTCCTTGGTAACACTGTCATTCTTAACCTCTCGTGTTATTGAGATTAAGAAGGGGAAGATTCGGGAGCAAGATGAAGAAACAGAGGTCTTTAGTGCTTCACAAGGGACAGATCCTCTCAAGATTGTTGGAAATGAATATTCTCTGGACGAGTTTCATGCTAATCAAACTATAATTATTGAAGCAGGACTGACTACTTCAGAACATTTACTCAATCAGGGAGGAGAAATTGCTGAACAGGATACTGTATTAACTGAGGAGCTTAATACTGCATTATCTCAAGGGTAGTTTAAGGAGGATGATAATGATGAAGAGAAGACAACACTGAAATTTGCAAAAAAGAGCTGTGAAAGTTAGATACTCAAAAAGGGGAAAGCAAACTTAATCTTCAAAGAGGGCTGAACATGGTCGACAGTCTAAAAACAGGGAATTGCCTCCCAGAATAGTCATGCAACATGTTGAAGATGTAATCAAAATGAGGAGAGGAATCTGCAGTATTCCTCTAATACCATTACCAAAAGATCCAATAGATAGAAGGAATTAGAAACAAAAGCTAGTAGTTGCTGTTAAATTTGTGAAGGGCAAAGCTAAGATCAGACCTGAGGATGCCATGATAAAAATAAAAAAAATTTGCTAAACTCAATCAAAGAGTCAAAAATCTAAATTAGGTATATCCAGATGCTCTTAGAGATTGGGAAAGACTAGTTGTTGTAGATTTTCTTCATGAAAGGCTTGAATACTAAAAATTCAAAGATCTATTCAATTATTCTGAAAGGATCAAGGACACATTGCTAATCAATCTCTACAACTATCTGACTGATATATTTGTCTCAGAGCTCAACAATATAAACTGTTAATGTTACAAAAATACAATAATGTGTTGGAATTACTTACTCTTATTATAAATTTTATCTTGAAGATACAAGCTTTCAGTTATTGCTCATGCCTTGTCTTTCTTTATATGTCAATGTTTTAAAATGTTGGTTTTCTGTATTCTATTATTCTGTAAAATCATTTTAAACATCATGTAAAATTTGTTAAGCTAAATAGAGGGAGATTGTTTGAAAAAATTCTATTGATTTTACTTAACAAATTAATTATAAGTGATTTTACATCCTAAGTTAATTACCCATGTAAATGGAGAGATTAATTTGGTTATAGAAGTACCAGGAAATCAGTTAAGTCAAGGGCTTGAGAAAGGCAAACTGAAATAAAGAAGAAAATAAGTCAAAGTAATTATGCGTCAAATGCTGACTGAAAGTCGATGTCACTCCGACTGAATATTAGCGCATCGTCAGAAGATAAGTCGACACTCCTCCAAACCTGAAGACAACGCATGCGTCGATAAGATATTGACGCAACGTCGATTATTTTGTCAAGTCGATTAAGCTTCAATTTCAAGGCAGATCTCGACGCTCCTCCAACCAGAAGTTGGTGTAGCGTCGAATAAAACCTAGGATGGAAATTGCAGAAGATCTATCCAGAATTATTTAGATAAGATTAATATGGAATTCTTTTGAATTTTTAGAGCTATTGGAAGAGAGTCTAACGAAAGATTTATTCATCAAATTTCAGAAGAATATATGGAAGATATTCGAAGGGATTGTTGTAATTCATGAATACAAATATAGAAGAATATTATACTATTCCTTCTGAAAATATTTTTCAAGATGAAGAGGATTTTAAAATCTCTAGGGTTTTGTATACCTAGAATTCAGAAGGGAACATATTCAGAGAATAAAGAATAGATAAAAACAGAATCGAAAAGAAATACATAGCTGACAACCGTTCTTCCTCCTCTCTTCTTCACTGCTACTCCTGCTTCCACAAGAATACAAAGATCATTCAGATAGACTGGATCAAAACATATAATCCTTGCTCATTCTCGTAAGCATGGATTCATCATTTTCGTCCTCTTGATCTTAGCATTATCACGATCAACTTTTTGTATTAATGAAAATTTATTTATGCTTTTCTTTATAACCTGATGTTTAATTTATCTATTTCTGTTGTGCACTTTATATCTCTAATTTATTTTTGACATTATTTTAATGAAAAGAAAATGTTATAAGTTATTGTAGAAAGACACATAATGGAGAGAATAAAACAAATTTTATTAAAAAAACTCAAAGTAATCAGTTACACTCCACAAGAAATTATACACTTATATAGGAAGTGAAAGAGGAGAGAATTCCCAATTCTAAGATGTGAGACTAAACAATATTACACTTGGGATCCTAGATGGCTTTACATAATGGGCTTTTTTCTTTTCTTCTAACACTCCCCTGCAAGCGGAGCATACAAATCGTAGGCGCCAAGGTTGGACAAAAACTGATGTTACAACAGTCGTGGTAAGGACTTGGTGAGAATGTCAACGACTTGTCCATTAGCAGGAACATGCTCTAATTCCAACTTCTTTAATTGGACCTTCTCCCTAATGACATGACAGTCAACTTCAATGTGTTTGGTTCGTTCGTGGAACACAGGATTTTTGGCAATATGTATCGCAGCCTGACTGTCACATAACAAAGTTGTTGGAGAGGAAAGTATGACTCCCAAATCTCCTAGGAGACCCTCCAGCCAGGTGAGTTCAAATACAACAGCCGCCATCACCTGGTACTCAGCTTCAGCAGACGAGCGAGCCATAACCGAATGCTTATTACTATGCCAAGTAATAGAGTTTCCTCCAAAGTACCTACAAAAACCGGTTGTGGAACGTCGATCATCAAGAGAGCCGACATAGTCTGCATCAGAATATACAATAAGAGAGAGAGAGAGAGGGGGGAGGATGGTTTGCACACAATTCCTTGACCTGGGGCTGTCTTCAAATATCTGAAGATGTGCTCAACGACTTGAATATGAGAGGTTCGTGGAGCTTGGATAAATCTACTGACAACTCCAATAACAAATGAAATATCAAGTCTTGTAACCGTAAGGTAGATCAACTTTCCGATAAGATGTTGATAGTATTCTGGATTCGCAAGCAGTGAATCAGAGTCAGATTTATGGGCACAGGGCTTGTGGTTGACATGTCACGACCCGTCTCGACAAAAGCCAGAGTGCGCTTCGGGCGGGTCGTGATGCCACAGACATGGGCAAAAAGAAAAAATATGTCTGCTAAGGCGGATGCAAAGATACTGATTATAGGTTAAAAATAATTACTTTTAAGTAAAAATAATTTGTTTTTTTATGCGGAAGATTTTAGAGTTTAAAACAGTGAGAATTTTAAATGCACATGTACTTTGTAAAAAATCATGTTTTACAGGGCACTGCTATAAATTTCATGCATTTATGATTCAAAAGAGGATGCACATACATTAATATCAAATTCTATTACATAAAGTATTTAAATAGCCTAGCAGTTGTCCATGATTTACTGATCATTATTATTGTATAAAAGAAATATCTAACAGTAAGAAAAATGAAATACAAACATAGAACCTGGAACTTAATGTTGATTAGGCTCGAGGACCTGACGGCGCTGTCACGAACGCTAACGCAATTCCAAAACAAGAAGGAAAAGACTCAGAACATTGAAATAAATAGAGTGAGCAAAGTAAAATACAAAACTGTAAGCGAGGCAGAAATGTATGAGTGTACTAGTTTCTCATGAAACAAAACTATTCGAGACAAATAAATAAATGAGATAAACAGAACAAGTTAGTTTATTAGACTACTGCAGAGTATAATATAGACAGATCAAGAAATGTCATTAGCTATAATCAGTGAAATGTGTAGGTGTTTACAAGTGGGCATATAGTTCACACTCGGGGTCGGACACAAGTCTTATTGGAAGGGTTCCTACTTGTCGTGACCATTCATGCAGAGAGTTGCCCCAACTAACCATTACCTTTTAAAGATTGCTTATGAAATTAGTGGATTGCATGATTCATAGTTTAACGATCGTAACAGGAACAAGTTCACATTAAAGGGAAAACTTCAGATAATGAAACAGATTTACATAATTCTTGCAACCAGACAGACATAAGAAACAAGATTCGATGACATAGAAGAAACTAAATAGTGAGTTTTAAACCTTGCGGGTTCGAGAGGTTAAAGCCATAATAACAAGAAGACTTTTCAAGCACATCGCAGAGGTAAGTTTGACATGAATCGAATTTGAGACATCAAGTACTCATCTAGATTAATCATTCTTTTGACATAAACATCTTTCAAGTAAAATATGTACGTTACGAACATGATATATCAAAACACATATCACATACATGCTAACCAGAATTCGTTACAATTATTATCATGAAATTTGTTGTTTGTGCTCAATATTCTATCATTTTCTCATTATTCATCAAATGAGATCAAACTATCCACATAGTAAATATTCAAATAAAATCATTCATCTAAGTGTATATCAATGTAAGACTCGCTCATATTCACAAATTTATGTAATTCCAAACATATTACACACTAAATTATTAACTTATCATACCGAGTATTCAAGATTTAAAATTATTGACAACTAAACATTCCAGGGTGAAATCATAGAATCGTAAGAACAGACAAAATAATTAGGATACAAATCCATTTAACAGATCAATATATAAAAAAATGCAGTTATGAATCAGAGAACAAAGACATTAATTTAAATTCGATGCTTGCAAGAGAGAGAGAGATCTCTACTTGCCTTAAAGAAGCTGAAATTGGCGACGGCTAAGCGGCATAAGCAAAAAACAGAAACCCTATTTGAACCTGTTTAAGAACAATGAAATTGACAATGACCTAATAAGAAACACAGTACTAGCACGAATAATTATATTACAAGACCAAAAGAACGAGAGAGAGCAATTTACCTCCCTCAAAAGTGAGGGGAGATGAGACATCACACGAAGACGGAGACTTGACGACGCTTAGGCTCGGGGAAACCCTAATTCAAAGAGAGATTTGTGCGGTCACATTAATTGAATTGAGGAGCGACACTGGAAATCACAAACGTAACGCAGTTATATGATTATGAGGGGTAAAATCATGAAACACAAGTTATACAAAATTTGTAGCACGAAATTAACCCAATATTTTCAATACTTCTGAATGGAAGAGACGGAGGAAGAATCTTAAAGGAAGCCATAACCAAACTTACGGAGCCAAATCCAAGACCCTCTTGCAAACCCTAGTTGAAGACGGAGCCCATGGAAAGAGGGCTGCCGGCCTTAGGAGAGGAGGGGTGGGGCTGATTCCGACCATGGAGCCGGAGGGAGAAGCTGCCGGCCATGGAGCGGGTGGGAGAGCACGGCTGTTGCGGCTTAGGGAGTAGAAGAAGGGTTGTCGGCCAGAGAAGGAGGTAAGCCGTTGGCTTGGGGATGAGCAGGAGATTTCGGCCCAAGCAGGAGGACGGCTGGCGCCGACCACAACAGGAGAAGGATGAGGCGGAGACGGGAGGCACAGAAGCGGCGGGAGGCGGGATCGGGAGCGAGGCTTCGTGCGGGAGCAGCGGCGGAATCGGGCTTGCGCTAGAGTTGGGATCGGGAAAACCCTAGACCAAGCGGGTTTAAGAAGAGAGTTGGCTCGGTTTTATAATATAAGTGGGGGAGATTAAATTTGGGGGGGGGGTATTTACCAAATTGCCATTAGGATTCTATTATTAGATTTGTTCTTATTTTATACGGGTTGTTACATGTCGTCTATAGGAGTGTCCGCAGGTTTGTACGCAGAGTAGACAACATCATGAAGAAGGTCAATACAGTACTTCCGTTGTGACAGGACAAGGCCATGAGGTCGTCTTGTTACCTCAAGCACAAGGAAGTACCGAAGGTGCCCCAGATCTTTAGTTTGAAAAGAGGAGTTTAAGTGTTGCTTAATTTGTTGTATCCCCATCGAGTCATTACCAGTAACCAAAATATCATCAACATAAACTAGGAGAATGACTGTGCCGATCGGTTGATGACGAGTAATAGAGAGAAGTCAGCTGAGGTTTGCGTAAAACCAACTTCACGAACAACCTTACTGAACTTGTCAAACCAAGCTTGAGGAGATTGTTTGAGACCATAAATAGATTTTCTGAGATGACACACACAAGACTCCCCCGTTGTCTCAAATCCGGGAGGTTGGTGCATATAGACAGTTTCAAGAAGGTCTCCATTAAGAAATGCATTTTTAATATCCAACCGATGTAAAGGCCATTGACGGTGAACAACCAAGGAGATCAGGACACAAACGGTATTGAGCTTGACAACATGTGAGAAAGTTTCTTCATAATCGAGGACTTGTTGTTGAGTGAACCCTCATGCCTCCAGCCGAGATTTTAGGCGTTCAACAGTCCCGTTCGGAGTATGCTTGATAGCAAAGACCCACTTACAACCGACACACAACTGGCCTGGAGGAAAAGGAACCAGATCCCAAGTCCGATTAGCCCAAAGGGCAGTCGTTTTTTCATCTATGGCTGCACGCCACCTCGAATGTTGGAGAGCCTCCTGCAAAGAGTTAAGAATAGAAACGGAGGAGAGAGAGAGAGAGTGAATTTGAGAAGCGGTGGAGAGAGGCAATGTAGAGATACAGAATTCGCCAAGTGGTGAGCCGTAGATGTTGATGCCGGAGGTCGCTCGTAGAGGGTAGCTACTGTAGGACATCCGGTTTGGGAGGACGACGAGTATAAACACAAAGTGGTGGTTTGACTTTCACTGGTGTCAGGTTTGGCGTGGGAAGAAGTGGTGGTAGAGAGGATGTGACAGGGACGGTGGGGCGAGGGATAAGAGGAGGTAGAGCTGCGACTGATGGAATGAAGTGAAATGGTTGGTCCTCGAGAAAGGTGACATTTGCGGAAACGACCAGTTTGCCATTGGTGGTAGAGTAACACACATAACCCTTTTGTGTGCGAGAGTAACCAACGAACATATATTTGGACGCACGAGAAGCAAACTTGTCAGTAGGAGGCCTAAGATTATAAACATAACAGGTACACCCAAACACACGTGGGGTGAGAGAGAAGACTTGGACGGGAAAAGTAGACTAAACAAAGAGGCAAAGTTGAGTCCGGGGGAGGTCATGCGGTTTATGTGGTGACATACGGTAGACACAGTCACACAACGAAATTCCAGTATAGTGTGGGGACCTGCATTTAAAATATGAGTGACTGGGCAACATCAAGAAGGTGAAGATTTTTTCGCTCGGCCACACCATTCTGTTATGCAGAATTAGCGCACGAGGTTTGATGGATAATCCCAAATTCAGTGCACAGATTGGAGAACGTACTGTCGGTATATTCACACACATTATCTGTGCGAATTACTTTCAACGTAGCAGAGAACTGGGTACGTGTCTCAGTAATAAAGGAACGAAAAACATAGGTAAGTTCCGTACGATCGCGAAGTAAATACAAGCAGGTTAGGCGCGAATAATCATCAATAAAAGTGACAAAGCAACGATAGCCAAAAATATAGGGGTTTTATAAGGGCTCCAAATATCCGAAAATACTAAGGATAAAAGAGTATTACTCCGAGTACATGTAAGAGAGAGAAATACGATGTTGGTTGCCAAAGATACAAGATTCACAAGGAAACTCTTGAAGACGGACATCAGAGAGTGCTTTCTGGAGAATCTTGAAGGGAGCATGCTCAAAACGACGATGCTAATCAACTGAAGAGATTGCAGAGAGAGCAGTAGGAGGAATATCCAAGAGATAAAGGCCATTAAACAACCGTCATTTACCAATGATATTCCGCGTTTGACGATCCTGCACAACAAAGGAGGAAGGGGAGAATGTTATACAACAATCAAGTTCCTGAGTAAGACGGCTAACAGATAACAGATTAAATGGTGATCCCGGTACATGAAGAATCGAGGATAGAGAGAGGGTTGGTGTGAGAAGCATATCAGCAACCCCAGAAACTAGGGTGGTGTCACCATTGGCCACGGTGATGAACTTGAGGTAGGCAGATGACAAGTACTAAAGTGGTTTCTGCGGAGTGATATGATGTGTGACAGTCGAGTTCACAATCCAGTGGGAGCTTTGGGAGAGACATAATATACCTTTATTGGAGACGGAAGCAACTGAACCAGATGATTGACTAATCACCCCTTGGAGATGTTGGAGCTGGGTGCGGAGAGCATCGATGTCACTCTGGGTGGAAGAGTGAGGATCCACAGTAGCAGTAACAGTAGTAGTGTGATGATGATCAGCTGTAGTGGATGCAGTAAGATGAGGAGGCAGACCATACTCGTGATAGTAGTTGACCTCAAGATGACCATCCCGACTGCAAGTACATTTAAAAAAGGAGCGTCCAGTACGTCCTCATCCTCGAGACATTGCGACTGCCACGAGCCGATGAACCATGAGGCGGAGGAGCAGAGAGGCTGCTGGAGAAGAGCCGGAGAGAGTGTCCCATGAACATCCGGTGGTGAGGTAACCTTTTGCAACATAGAACGAACATCTGATAGAGAGGGAATTGTGGTGGAATGAATCTGAGCACGAACGTTGTGGAGATGGGAAGGAACACACCATCATTATAGCAATCCCAACAACTTTTTTTTGTGCCCGTTGCGTAACCAGATCCATCGAGGGAGACTGTGCTGTATCCATGCCTCAACCAAAGTCTTGACCCGTGCAACAAAGGAGGTTAACTCACATTTGGCCCCGGGGTCAAGGGTTTGAAGATCAGTAATGATGTCGAAGAGATGTTGAAGACTGTCCTTGTCAGAATAAACAGAGTGAAGTTCTTCCCACATAGCTTTGGCCGTCTCATGATACATGACCATCCGATAAGGCTCGATGTACATGGAATTGAGGATCTAGGATTGGACCCGTCTTTCGTCACAGAGCCATTCGTCAGTCTCATGGTACATGACCATCCGATAGCTTTGACCGTCTCATGGTACATGACCATCCGATAAGTCTGTCCATGGAATTGAGGATCTAGGATTGGACCCGTCTGTCGTCACGGAGTTATTCGTCAGTCGGTGCAGGAGTGGACCTTGTCAGATGATGGAGAAGACCTTTAGTCTGCAGCACGTGACAAACGAAGTGCACCCACTCCACAAAATTTTGCTTCCTGATGAGAGAGATGGTGGTAATTCGAAGCTCAACACAAACTTCAGGAATGAGAGCAACTGCACGGGCATGAAGAGAGGTGGCCGCAGTCGAGTCCATGAAGGAATGGTAGAGGCAAGAAGATCAGCCTCCGCGGATAGAAGAAGTAGCGGGCAAAAGGAGGGAGAGAAGCTGCAGCACAGCTGCGGCTAGAAAAGTGGGCCGGAACTGCGAGTAGAAGCTGCATTATGAGAGGAGATGATGTGAGTTGGAGGAGGCGACTAGAAGCAACAAGCGGTTCCTAGCAAAGATGGGTCAGGACAGGCCGCAGCGAGCAAGCCAGCTCGCAGCAAAAAGAACATCAAACCGCGCAACATGGAGACAAGGAAGCGGGTAGCAAGGACTGACCGTAGAGGTGTCACGATGGTGGGACCCGACAGAGAAGCCTATATAAGCAGGTGGAGACCCGAGAAAGAGAAGGAGACCAGCTCGCCGAGAGCCCTGTGGGTAAAAAAGGAGGCTAACCGCCAGAGATCAGGAGTGGAAGAGCTCGCAGAGGTTGGTGCGGTTAGACAAACCCTAACCACCCAAAGAGGAGAAAAAAATCAGGAACGAGTGACTCTGATAGCATGTAGAAAGACACCGAATGGAGAATAAAATGATTTTTTTTTTAAAAACTCCAGGTAATCAGTTTCACTCTACAAGAACTTATTCACTTATATAGGAAGTGAGACAGGTGAGAACTCCCAATTCTCAGATGTGGGACGAAACAATATTACACTCGGGCTTTTAGATGGGCTTTACATAATGGGTTTTTTCCTTTTCTTCTATATAGGAGTCAGTCCAAAATGATTTTTGAGAGTAGGTTTAGCAGTTTAAATAGCATACATCAACAAAGAATGGGAACTATGGATTCATAATACCCCTTTTTTTTTTCTTGTCGTAGTCTAAACATCCTTAAAAACATGTTATTTTTTTAAAAGGATTAATCTCTCTGCCTGATTGCATCTTATCAAATTTTATGATATATATAAGGTATTTTACCCAAATATGCCATTTAAGCGTGAATCTCGGGCCTCAATACGAAGTAGCATTGTTCATCTCCGGGCTTTTTTCTTACTTCTGCTGAGGATCTTTTGATTGGTTCTTTTTTAATATAATTCAAAGTTTTGCTATATAATATGAAATCTCCTATAATCATGTATCATAAGAACGAGTAATAATACCTTGGTGCTCTTTATTTTCTACAATTTTTTCTTTTTTGTTTTATTTTCTCTAATGATCCTAGGATTGTTTTATTCTGAACATAACTTTCTTGTTTATTACTGAAGCAGTACAATTTTCATGCAGATGTTGTGCGTTCCGCGATATGCTTTTTAATCTTCATAATTCTGCTTTCTTCATGGGTTCTCACTTTTGCTCTAGGCGGTGAAAGGCTCTTTGGACCAGTGTGGAAGGAACTTGTAATGTACAACGTTGCTAACAAATTGGGACTGCCAGGTTGGATGTGATTTTCTGAGCAAAACTTATCTGGATGTATTTTTATTGGAAGGCGATTCATTTGTGGAATCCTGCTATTGGCTATTTCCTGCATCACTTTATTAATGAAATATAACATCTACAGGTTGTATATATTTTTTGTTTTCTTGTGTTTTGGGAAGCGTGCCCAACTAGTTATCCTCTTTTATTGTGTTTACTGTATCATATCAAGTCTTATCATGAATGTGCTGTTGATAAGAGATTGGTTATTTATGTTAATACCATTGTATGTTCTATTAAGAGATCTTAGCGGTCTTGGAATGGGAGAAATTGAAGTCTATTTCCTATGCCTTGTGAGATTTGTGGTAGCTCTCTTCTAAAATGAGCATGCCCGCTTAGGTAGTCGCGATTCTGGCTCTATAGTATCTCCGTCATAATTCTTGTCTTCGGTCATCCATAAATCAACACTCCGGCGAGCCCAAAACATCTTGTTTTCAGTTAGGTGGATAAAGAGGTATTATCATTGTAAGTAACGGTATAGCAGATATCATTTACTATTTAGGTAAAGACAGCCACAAACGCTTCTTAACAAGGAGTAGATTGATGTGTGATTTCTTTCCTAATTCCAACGTTTTAGTTTTTCCCTTCTAATAATGTATTATTATAGTAATACTCAGACTATTATTACTAAAAAAGCGGTGTTGTGGTAGTGTACAAAAGTCAGGGCCCAAAAAACCCGCCTGGGCCCGGCTCGGAAAAAGCCCAGCTAGGCCCGACTTGGGAAAGGACGGGCTTGGGGGCCTTACCAGGCCCCCATATTAATTGGTTGTCCGGCCCGGTGCTCGGCTCGGGCTGGGCCGGGCAAAGCCCGGGCACCGAGCAAAGCCCGGGCACCGGGCCTAGCCTGGGCTTGGCACCAGGCTCGGCGGAATTTCCCGCATATTAGGTGTGATTTCCTATGGAATCCTGCCTTTTAGGCGGGATTTTAATACCGCCTATTGGGGAATCAGGCCGGCCCGACCCGAAGGGCCTTATCGGGCTCCCTCTTTGAGAGGGAGCCCGGCCTGGCCCGGCTCAAGTTGATCCAAAAACCACGGGCCCGACCGGCCCGGTCCAAGCCCGGCCCGGTCAGATTTTTGGACAATATGAAAGAAGAACAAAAGAGACGAGACGACAACCTTTGATTGGCTCCAAGGATGGATGCATAGAAAAAAAAAGAATTATTTTTAGAAGGGGTTGGCTAAACATAGGATACGAAACTTTCATTTGTGTTAGGATGATTGAGATCTCGTCTCCAAGGCTGTATTGCTCCAAGAAAGCTGCTGTAATCAGGAACATAGAAATTTTAATTGAGTTATATGGCCACACTGCAGCAGTATTGCACCATTCCTAACTATCTATTACGTCTTGGTACCTCATCATATTCAAGTATCATCACTCATGGCCTAGCATTTTTTTGGCCTCCATCATCTTTGATATAGAAGCTTTTCCAGATAAATATTGATGCCCTCTTTGATGGGAATGCCCCACTTTCACAACCGGGCACACAAGATAATAAATGCAGCAACCAAGGAAAATCAATACTCAAATATTTAACGTGAAAAACTCTCTACAAATCAATGAGGGAATAACTACGGGACGGGGCACATAATTTCACTACAGAAACAATCAGGATTACAACAATCAATCTAGGTTTGCTCAACCTAGAAGTCTCATTGGATTCACAAATCGAATTTCCTCTCAACCCACGGTAAATGCTTCTCTTCAACGAAAGCAAACAACCTCGACATTTCCTCAAGCACTCACGACAAACGAAGACAAGGTTTGAAAAACCCTTGCAACGAAAGCGAAGACACCGGACTGAGAAAATTGTTCTTCCTCTTGAAGAACTAGCCTCTGGCAACAATGATCGAGTTCCTTCTTCCCGAAATGGGCGACTTCTCTGTTCTCTCCAGAGATCTCAAAATGACAACTGAAAATGAGATTAATTATTGAGAACATAGCCTCAGCCTATTTAGGGAAAATGGGCGAACTCATTTTGGCCCTTGAAACAAGTTCCAAAGCGATCTGATAGCTCACGATAGCAGATTAACAAAACAATTTTGTCCACTACCGCGCCGCAGTATCCATCAAGCCGATACAACCCACATCAAGGCGATATGCCTTCAGCATCACTGTTTGCTACCACTGGCGGTAACCACCCCCACTGGACGTTAGCACCACCATACAGTTAGCAAACCATCAGCAGTTTCTAGCCCGCAAACAACAAACTTCATATCTGATCAGATTTTCATGTCCTCCGACTCTTTAGGGGTGCACCACAACAAACTCCTCAAAACCATAAAGAGTTCTTTCAGCTAACTTCTTTAGGTGGACTTCATGTCGATTAGCAACCGACACAACTCGTTCTTCTCCTTCTGGACAACCTTCATCATCATAACCTAAGGATTTTCATTTGTGTGGACCTTCTCCACCTTCAACATCTTCTCCTCGATAACATCTTGCATCCATCCAATGATACCTGACATCAATATGCTTCGTCTTGGAGTGGTAGATGAGATTCTTGGCTAGAAATATAGCACTATGACTGTCACTGCAGACAATGAACACATCTTGGTGGAGTCCAAGTTCGAGCATGAACTTCATTATTCATAAGATCTCATTTGATGACTCCATTAGAGCTATATATTCTGTTTTTGTCGTCGGCAGTGTCACACACTTATACAATATTGACTGCCACGACACTGCTCCCCCTACAAATGTAGCAACAAGCCCTAATGTGGACCTCTGGGAATAAATGTCTCTTGTCATATTTGAATCAGAATAGCCAACAAGGGTTGGTGACCCTCCACCAAAATTCAAACATAGATTTTAGGTACCTCTGAGATATCAAAGTATACACTTCATAGCATCCCGATGGACCTTCCCCGAGTATGCCAAGTATCTGCTCACTACCCCCATTATATAGGCTATGTCTGGCCTCGTGCAGACCATATCGTACATCAAACTCCTCACTATAGATGCATACGGGGTTCTATCTCATCTTCTTTACTTCCTTCTCAAATTTTACGAAACTGACATCATGATGTCTTTAAGTATCTACTCAACGGAGTAACCACAGTATTTACCTTCTCTATCATGAAGTTCTTCAGTACTTTCTCCACATACTCAGCCTGAGATAGCCACAACATGCATGCACTTCTATCCCTGATAATATTCATCCCAAAGATCTTCTTCACTGGTCCCAAGTCCTTCATCTCAAAGGACTCAATAAGATCTTTCTTCAGCTCGACAATGCTGGTCTAGTCATCACCAACAATAAGCATATCATCCATGTACCACAGTAGAATGGTAAGGGTCTTCTCAGTCTTCTTCATATAAACACAATGATCAACCCTGGTCCTTTGAAGCTTGCTCTTCAACATAAAGGAGTCAAATTTCTTGTACCATTGCTTGGGTACCTGCTTCAACCCATACAAACTCTTCTTAAGTCATCAGACCAAATGCTCCTTTCCATTGACTTCAAAGCCTTCGGGCTATTCGATGTACAACACCTCCAAATCTCCATGCAAGATTGTTGTCGTGACATCCATCCGATCAACCTTGAGATTCCCGGAGGCAGCCAATCCTAGTATCAGTTTTATTGAAGATATTTTCACCACTAATGAAAATATCTCCTTGAAATCCACACTGTGCTTCTGATTGAACTATATGACTACCAGCCTTGCCTTGTACCTTGGCTGGGAGAGTCTCTCATCTATCTTTAGCTTGAAGACTCACTTATTCTTTAAGACCTTCCTCCCCTTTGACATCCAGACCAGATTATAAGTCTTATTCTTATATAGCAAGTCTAACTACTCTTTCATAGCTACTACCCAAAACTCTATGTCTTCAGCCCTCTGATCCTCCTCATAAGACTCGAGCTCACCACATCTGTAGGTAAAATATATTCTTGAGATGGATACCTTGTACCGGTCTTCGAACTCAATTAGATCTCTTGAGGGGCATCTCCACATTCGGTGGAACATATATAGACAAAACTCTCATCCATCCAAAATCACCTCCTAATCTAGAATCTGCACATCTTCTTCCTCAACACACCCTTCATTAACACTGAAATTATCTGGCTCAAGATCTACGTTAGAATACTCCATAATCGGTGAATTATGGGGCTCGAAAACTTCCCTGTCACAAATAACTTGGTCTTCCACAAATACAACATCCATACTTCTGATGATCTTCTTCCTCTTTGAATCCAAGAGTCTATAACCAAACTCGTCATGCAGGAATCCAAGCAAGATGCACTTTAGGGACTTCTCATCTTGCTTCGATCTCTCATCCTTGGGGATATAGACAGGTGACCTGCAATCGAACACCCACATGTGTTCATATGAAACCTCCTTCCCGAACCAAACCCGCAATGGAATATTGTTGGGAATATTGCCCTCAATGTTCTCTATATTTGATTTGAAGAGGTATCACCATCAACACTAAGAACATAGTTGTATTTGATGTTGTTCAAGCTCATCATGTGCATGGTGTTCCTTGGAAAAAGTTTAGACAGGTTGTCTAAGGGGTTATGATAGGTGGTCACAAGGTAGAAAGATGGAGAGACAAAAATCTGTCTAAGTCCACATGCGTTGAGTGAAATCAGTTCACTCAATGCCAGATGCCAAGGAAGGATGCTGGGAAGACTGAAAATCGTCTAAGTCCACAGACATTGAGTGAAGGCAATTCACTCAACGCCAGATTCCAAAAAGCATCGAGTAAAGGATGGACAGTCAAAGCCCAGCAGTTTGCAAGACAAAAATGCGGCTAAGTCCACAGACATTAAGTGAAGACAGTTCACTCAATGCCATATATCAAAAGGTGTCGAGTATAGCACAGTCTGTCAAAGCCTTAGCATTGGCAAGCTGAAAAATCGACTAAATCCAAAATCGTTGAGTGAGGACAGCACACGCAACGCCTGATAAAAGAAGAGTTGAGTCTAGTTCAAACAGTTGAAGATTCTATCAAGAAATTCTGGCTAAGTACATAATCGTTGAGTGAGGACAGCTCACTCGATGCCAAAGAAGAAGGTGTCACCAGAGAAATGATCAGTCAAAGCCTAAAGAGAGATAGACAGAAAAATCTGTTTAAGTCCAGATGTGTTGAGTGAGGACAACTCACTCAACACAAGCTCATCAAGAAAATTGGCTAAGTACAGAAGCATTGAGTGAAGGAAGTTCACTCAACGCCTCATCAACAAGAAGCCAGGCAAAGGCAGAAGCGTTGAGTGATGAAGGCTCACTCAACGCACTCATAAAGAAATTTATGGCTAAGTACAACAGTGTTGAGTGAAGCCAATTCACTAAATGCCTCAGCATAAAGGCAGGCAGTCAGTGAAACGGCTAAGTGGAGAAGCGTTGAGTGATGAAAGCTCCCTCAACGCACTCAACGCTTAAACAGTAGAAAGATTATCCAAGGTCAAATGCGTTGAGTGAGGGCTATTCACCCAACACAACACATGAAATGAAATAGAGAATTTAGCTAAGTCCACAGATGCTGACGTCAGTAAAATTCGGCAAAAGTCAACAAAATTCTAATTAGTTGCGGGAAAGCTACAGTACACGACAAATGATGTCGCAGACCTACTATATGTATTTTACTGTTAAAGCAAGTTGCAGCCAACAACTACAAGTGGTGTAACAACCCCATCCGTTCATCTGATATATTCTAGAAGGTCCGGCCGGGGCCCCACAGGATATACCACAAAACAGTCGGTGAAGGTACAGGATGATACCAGAGTAGCGCAATCGCACCTATCACAAGCATTCTAGCGGAAGCCTAAACTACTTGAACTCCTCATGAATGTCCAAACATAAAACTCCACATTTTATATACATATAGGCATGTCTTACAATATGAACAAAGCGTTGGCCTTATGGCCTTACATGGCTTTCACATAGTGGCCTAACACAGAGTGGCGCGCAGGCCGACCACAATAAAAGAAAACACTCAAAAGAACACACTTAGCCTTCGAGGGCTAACAGCAGCAGCAGCAACACCAGCAGGAACATCAACCTCGACGCGTCCCGCTCGGCTCTCCAGTACCTGTGCAAGGGACAATCCACCCACCGGTGGCAAACAAAAGCAACGGTCAGCGTTCAGCTGACCAAATTATAACGACCCTACCCCTTCTCTCGGGGCAGCGGTATTTTTCCCTGCAGGCATATCATAGCACAAGTATGGCAAGCTATATCATCAAAAAGTGCTTTCACGCACACAAGCCAGCACAACCGTTCGCCGCCCGGCCCAACGGTCCGTGCACTAAGGGCACATTCTTGGTGTTCTGGCAACCTCTTGCCCACCACCGTATCATGGTTATCACCCAACGGTAACTCTCTTGAGCATTTACTCCATGGCGTGCAGCCGGAGTTAGTCCTCGGACACCGGGATGGCCCGTAGCCCCCCTTTGTGTCATGGCGCGCAGGCCGAAGACTCTTGCTATGCGCTCCAACAGACCGCACTTTTTGGTCTCACGTCGGACGGACATAGCGCAGGTCGGATCCTCCACCCCCCCGTTGCTCAAATCGCCTTGCCCTTTCCGCGTGCAGCGTACTCATGGCTATATCAACGGCGCGGGTCGGTCTCACCAATCCTGTTCCTGGCGTTCAAGCCTGGGTAATTCACTATACCCATTTCCTCACAGCAACAGCGGGTCTTTCCTGGGCGCACCAGTACTTCCTGTAATTCCCGTCACAGGTGGACACCGCAAATTACAAATGTCAGGGGTCTTTCCTGGGCACACCAGTACTTCCTGTGACTCCCTCCACAGGTGGACACCCTATGACATCAAGCATCACAAAAAGGGCCTTTCCTGGTCCCACCAGTACTTCCTGTGCCTCATTCACAGGTTGGACCCAAAACCAACACATGGCTATTTTCCTGGGCTACCACCCCAGTACTTCCTGCTACTCCTTTTCGCAGGTATAACCCGTAGACTTCTTAACACTACACGTTTATCACGGAGTCTTCTCCGGTTCGTATGCAACATCACCAATCCAGACCAACCTGTCCAGATGGGCTTCACACAGCATGCCTATTCCGTACTCCATTTCCGGATCTATATGCACAATAAAAGGGGATTTCAAGAATCACCCAAACGACTCCCAAAAGCAGCCACCTCTTGGTGGGGGAATCAAAAGATATGCCAAAACGGAAGCCTTCACATGACTAGGAAGAAAAGTCGTTACCCTTGACGATCGCTTCGGTGCCATGGCCTCCAAGCTAGCTTGCAAGACTCGCAAGAGCGTTTCCTCCGCAACGCTGGCTTCGGATCTCTCGTCGGGAAACCGCAGCACCACCAACAGCAGCCCCCTTCCCTTCTTCCTCCTCCTTTCTCTCTCTCTTTCTCTCTCTTGAAGAAAGATGAAGGCCAAAGAAAATGAGAAGTAATTCTCTGACTTCGGCCCTTAAGGAAAAAGAAGAAGAGCTTTCAGCCCTTGGATCCAGACTGAAGGAATGGACGGCCACGATTCTGCCAAAAACACAAATTTTGACCAGACACGGCCTCGAACACGGCCGTGTGCCTGGCCGTGTGCCTCAAGCGGTGGTCAACCGACTTATCCAAACCAGTGACACGCCCACGGGACACGCCCGTGTCAGGGGCCGTGTCACCAACACGCCTTCAGACACGCCCGTGTCTGTGGCCGTGTACCTGGGTGAAAAAAATCCCAAATCATCCCGAGACTTCACACGACCTGTGACACGCCCGTGTCCCAGGCCGTGTGCCCAGATACGGCACAAAGACACGCCCTGTCGAAAACTTCGGCGGGATGCGTTCGTCGCCTGATTTGACACGCCCTGTGACACGCCCGTGTCACAGGCCGTGTTCAACACTCGACACCCACTACTCGATACTCGACGATCGTCGAGCGAAAATCGTCGAGAATGCGACACGGCCTCGGACACGCCCGTGTCCTGGGCCGTGTGCCTCCTCTCGACGGATCGTCGAGAGCAAAAATCGTCGAGACAAAGCCCAATCGTCGACACAACCTCGACACGCCCTGCGACACGCCCGTGTCGCAGGCCGTGCCACCCGACACGCCCTGGGACAAGCCCGTGTCCCAGGCCGTGTCACCCAAATTTTCCTGTTTCAGAACTTTGGGCTGTTACAATCCTCCCCTCCTACAAGAAATTTCGTCCTCGAAATTTAGAGACAGGAAAGCAACAGACTTAGCAAGAAAATGTAACAACATATATCTCTATATATATAAACGTTTATGTTACAATATTCTCGCTCTAAATTACAGGAACAATTCAGGGAACTCTTCTCGCATGGTCTGCTCGCGTTCCCATGTCAGCTCTTCACGACCACAGTTGTCCCACCGGACTTTCACCATACCGACCGCCTTGCTCCGCAACTGTTTCTCGGCTCGATCTTCGATCCGAATGGGTCTAACTCTCGTCGTTAGCCCATACTCCACCGGCACCCGATCATCCGCGATCACTTGAGCTGGATCTTTCACGGCCTTCCGAAGCACCGAGATGTGAAAGACATCATGTAACCCACCCAAGTCTGCCGACAGAGCTAGTCGATAAGCCGCTTCGCCAACTCGCTCAACCACTTCAAAAGGACCCAAATATCTTGGACTCAACTTTTTCAATCGTCGAATCCTGGAGACACCTTTGAATGGCTTGATCTTCAAGTAGACCCAATCGCCAACCGCAAATTCGACGTTCCGGTGCTTGGCGTTGTAGTACTTCGCTTGTCGATCTTGAGCAATCAGCAATCTCTCGCGAATAGTCCGAATGGTTGAGTTTGCGTCATCCATCTCATTTGGTTTAACAACCCGGGCTTCACCCGCTTCTACCCAAGCCAAGGGAGTACGACACTTCCTTCCGTATAGGGCTTCATATGGTGCCATCCCAATGCTTGCCTGGTAGCTGTTATTATACGCAAACTCGACCATATAGAGATGATCTTCCCATCTCTTTCCGAAGTCAAGGGCGCATATTTGGAGCATGTCCTCCATTGTTCTGTTGGTACGTTCCGTCTAGCCATCCGTTTGGGGATGAAAGGCCGTACTGAAAGTCAATTTCGTGCCCAACAGTCGGTGAACTAGCCTCCAATCATTTGACGTAAATCGCCCATCTCGATCACTTACGATGCTCCGAGGAACACCGTGAAGACGCACAATCTGGTCAACATATAACTTTGCCAAACTTTCAACCGAATCATCCCGCCTGTTCGGGAGAAAATGTGCTACTTTGGTTAGCCGGTCAACTATCACCCAAATGGAATCATTTCCTCGCTGCGATCTTGGCAATCCATGCACAAAATCCATGGAAATATCATCAAATTTCCACACTGGGATCGGTAGTGACTTCAAATAACCGCCCGGCTTTTGGCATTCCGCCTTCACCATCGCACATGTTTGACATTTGGCGACATACAGGGCAACATCTTTCTTAAGCCCTGGCCACCAGAAAAGCTTCTTCATATCGTTGAACATCTTTGTGCTCCCGGGGTGAATGGAATACTTCGTATAATGCGCTTCATACATCAATTCTTCCCTCAATTTCCCCACATTTGGGACGCACAACCGGCCCTCTTTTCGCAAAAGACCGCCATTCCAGGTGAACTTGCCGTCTGGCCCTTCGTTCACATAGCGCAAGAGATCTTCATCCAACTCCGTTGCTCGTCGAACTCGGTCCGCAAGGTCACATTGCACCTCGGTCCAGTTTAAACATGCAGTGGCAGTGGAATTCTTATCAACACAATAGATCTCCAACGCCTCCAATTCCTGGATAAGACGTTCATCATGCCTTTGTAACCAATTTGCTCTAGCCGGAACTCGCCGACTCAAGGCATCCGCGACAACATTTCCCTTCCCGGGTGTATAATGAATCTCGAAAGTGTAGTCCCCAAGGAACTCTAACCACCTTCGTTGTCGCATATTCAACTCTTTCTGTTCCAATAGATACTTTAGGCTCTTATGATCGGTATAGATCTCCACCTTCACTCCATACAGGTAGTGTTGCCACAGCTTCAGTGCAAAAATTACCGCCGCTAGTTCCAAATCATGGACGGGATAGTTTCGTTCGTGCACCTTCAGCTGGCGTGAGCCATAAGCAATCACCTTTCCGCTCTGCAGAAGAACGCAGCCTAAACCGCTTCCTGAGGCATCACTATAAATCACAAATCCATCGGTTCCACATGGCGAAGACAACACCGGCGCCGTGGTCAACCGAACCTTCAGCTCGTCAAAAGCTCGTACGCACTCTGGCGTCCAAACGAACTTCTGATCCTTTCGCGTCAGTGTGGTTAGCGGCAAAGCGATCCGCGAGAAGTTCTCCACAAATCTTCTATAGTAGCCTGCAAGTCCAAGGAAACTCCTGACTTCGGCCACGGAAGACAACATTGGCCAATCTTGTATGGCTCTTATCTTCGCTGGATCCACTGCAATGCCCGCTCCACTCACCACATGGCCCAAAAATGCCACTGACGATAGCCAAAACTCACACTTTGAGAACTTGGCATATAGCTGATTTTGCCTCAACGTGTTCAACACCAACCGCAAATGAATCTCATGCTCAGCTTTAGACTTCGAGTACACCAGGATGTCATCAATGAACATAATCACAAACAGATCCAGGTACTCCCGAAAAATACGGTGCATCAGATCCATAAACACCGAGGGCGCATTACACAATCCAAAGGGCATGACTGTGAACTCATAGTGCCCATAGCACGTTCCAAATGCGGTTTTGGGAATGTCACCTTCCCGAATTCTTAACTGGTAATAACCAGACTTCAGGTCCAACTTCGAATAGACGGTCGAGCCAACTAGCTGATCAAATAATTCATCAATCCGAGGTATAGGATACTTATTCTTCTCGGTCAGCTTATTCAGTTCACGGTAATCGATACACAACCGCAACCCACCATCTTTCTTCTTTACAAAAAGCACAGGCGCGCTCCAAGGTGACATACTTGGGCGGATATAACCTTGCTCTAGCATTTCTTGTAGTTGAACCTTCAACTCAGCCATCTCTTTAGGCGCAACGCGATATGGCGAGCGGGCCACGGGTTTTGCACCTGGCACCAACGCAATTGTGAAGTCAATCTCCCGCTGGGGTGGTAGCCCAGGGAGATCCGTGGGAAACACATCTGTAAATTCTGCCACAATCGGAACCTCGCACAACGTGGCCTTAGGCTCAACAGCCTGAATTAGTGCAAAGTAACACTCCGCACCCTTCCGAACAGCCTTGACTACCTGGAGTGCAGACATCAACGTCCCGCCTACTCCTTGCATACCCGCGAACTTGGTCTCCTGTTCGGTATTCTGGCCCAACGTGATTTCTTTGGACTGGCAATCAATCATAGCATGCTACTCTGCAAGCCAATCCATCCCAAAAATCACATCGAATTTCGATATTGGCAAAACAAATGCGGTTAAACAAAAATCCCGACTTCCTAACTGAACCGCCACATCGCAAGCTTGATCCGCAAGCATCCAACATCCATT
This sequence comes from Platanthera guangdongensis, assembly GCA_039583875.1. NCBI lineage: Eukaryota > Viridiplantae > Streptophyta > Magnoliopsida > Asparagales > Orchidaceae > Platanthera > Platanthera guangdongensis. The sequence continues at coordinate 168,837,506 of CM077158.1, read as the reverse complement.
CGGCAACACGACTCTGACGCTATCTGTCTTTGCACGACTGGGTATCCCAAGCCGCGTAAGAAACTCACTTGACAGAAAAGAATGCGATGCACCTGTATCAAACAGTGCTCGCGCCAGCGTGTCCCGAATCATTACAAAACCTATGACAAACATGTCACACACACAAACCACAAACATAGGGGTACTAAGCTAAGCATACAAACAATAGCATATGCAAAACTAAACTCATACCTGTGACCACGTCACTCTGCTTGATGGCCTCCTGCAGGCCAAGATTGTAGACCCGGGGTTGCGCTTGCGAGGCAGAGGAATCCACCACCGCCTTTCCTTTCTCCGCATAAGATGCTCCCGCCTTCTTTTCACTCTTCGGCGGCATCCGACAATCTCGCGCAATATGCCCCATCCTACCACAATTGAAGCAGGTACGAGTTTCTGGCTTGGAGGTTGCCCCTGATGTTGCTCCCGTTGCAACTGATGAAGGAGCTTGTCCACTCGGCTTGGACTTCTTACCCCATCTCTTCTTATAAAATGACTTTCCCGATCGGGGCGCCTTCCACTCTGGTTGCGACACAGCCAAAGCTCTCTTCCCTTGCACCCTCTTCATGTCCTTTTCCAATGCGGTCGCGGTGTCAACCAACGCTTGAAAACCTTGGTTCACAGAACTGGACACAAGGAACCTCAACTCGTCCCTCAGTCCTTCATAGAACCGATTAGTCTTCCTCTGCTCATCCGCAAAGATCGAACCCGCATACCGCCCCAAGCGAGTAAATTCATGCAGGTACGCGTCAACACTGCCATCACCTTGAGTCAACCGTTGGAATTCATTTTCCATGGCTATCCGTTGAGCCACAGGAAGGTGCTTCGCTAGGAAGAGCCGGGAGAATTCTTCCATCGACACTTGGGTTAACGGACGACCCGCCAAATGATGCAACTCCATCTCATCCCACCATAACCGCGCTTCTCCTTCAAGCAAGAAGGTGGCTAAGGTAACCTTCTGGTGCTCCGCCGTTCCTATCGCCGTCAGCACTCGCTTGACGCGCGCTAACCAATCCTCAGCCTGCGTCGGGGTTCCCGCTCCCGAGAACGTAGGCGGATGGAAACTCATAAACCGTGTTAGCTGCTTCTCAGCCGCTCGAGGAACCACTTCCACGACAGGTTCAGGCCTTGCCACCACCTGTTCTGGCCTCACAGCCTCTTGCTCCTGCCTAAGTGGCTGACCTTGGATCATGGTAAATAAGGCCTCCGCAACTAACCGGACATGTTCTGCAGACGGTGGAGGTGTAGGCACCGCGGCTGGTGCCGTACTTTCATCAGAACGCTGGGGCTCAGACGGCCCAGCTCCACTCCGTGTCACCTAAAGGTGGACAAGACACATACATTAGCGGTCGTACCCAAGCAAACAACACAAAATAGGAACACGCAGGTTCCTCAAACATAGCAAGTTGCATTCCTATCATGGACATTCAGGAGTTCAATCGTCGACTTTGGTGTGCACAAACACGTGCTCGCCACCCCACAAAAGAAGTCGGCCACGACTTCGAGAGGGAAAGACCAAGACAACCGATACCAAAAATGTAACAACCCCATCCGTTCATCTGATATATTCTAGAAGGTCCGGCCGGGGCCCCACAGGATATACCACAAAACAGTCGGTGAAGGTACAGGATGATACCAGAGTAGCGCAATCGCACCTATCACAAGCATTCTAGCGGAAGCCTAAACTACTTGAACTCCTCATGAATGTCCAAACATAAAACTCCACATTTTATATACATATAGGAATGTCTTACAATATGAACAAAGCGTTGGCCTTATGGCCTTACATGGCTTTCACACAGTGGCCTAAAACAGAGTGGCGCGCAGGCCGGCCACAATAAAAGAAAACACTCAAAAGAACACACTTAGCCTTCGAGGGCTAACAGCAGCAGCAGCAACACCAGCAAGAACATCAACCTCGACGCGTCCCGCTCGGCTCTCCAGTACCTGTGCAAGGGACAATCCACCCACCGGTGGCAAACAAAAGCAACGGTCAGCGTTCAGCTGACCAAATTATAACGACCCTACCCCTTTGAAAGGGGAAACTAGATCTGATATACTCTAGAGGGGGGGGGGTGAATAGAGTATATGGTGCTTTTTAAAACACAAAGAAAAACTCTTACAAAGCTTTACAACAATTGTTGTAATGAGTGTAAGCAGGGAAGCAGAAATAAAACTAATCACAAAACTAAGCTATGCAGAAATTAAGCACAAGAAAATCTAGGCCAGAAACAAAAAGAAAACATGCAGAACCAGATGACACAAGGAAATATAGTGGTTCCCCAACTTGGGTACATCCACTCTTCTACCACCCTAGGTAGGAATCCACTGCAGGATGAGTTGATCAGGTGTCCTGGGCACCAATGAGCTTTTGATAAGGTGCTCAAAAACCAAAACAGATTTTTTGATCAGGTGTCTTGCCACCAATGAGCTTTTGACAAGGTGCTCAAAAACCAGATTCAAACTTTTGAAGGGAGTTTGAAAAACCCTTTACAGAATGGGGGTGAGAGAGTGATGACAGTCTTCTCTTTCTCAAGCAACTGAGAAGACTATGTGGATTCAGTGATGTTGCCAAAGCTCCCCCTGAGTCCTTGAAATCTTCAGGAAGATGAGCTTTGCTGAGGGTGATAGGCCTTCAAAGATAGATCTCCAGCAGAAGATGATTTCAGCAAGCTGAAATGTTGAGTGTCTGGAGTCTTGAAATGATGTTGGCCTTGAACACTTGAGAGCTGAAGAGATCTGAAGAATGTTTGAAGGTTTGATCTCTTGATGAGTGTTCTTCTGAATTCTTGTTGACAGAATATTTTTCAGAGTATCTGTATATTGAGAGGTGTCCTGTACTTGTCAATATCTATTCTCTTTTTTTCTTGTCTATGCTCTGTCTGATTCAAAAACATTCTATCTTTTATTCTCTGAGTCTGAATAGAAAATTGCTCTGTCAAAGATAGCCGTTGGTCTGAATTAATTACAGCCTTAATTGCATAATATGTTCTGAAGGAAAGTCCACTGAATTGTTCCTAGAAAAATCCCTTGAAACTTGCTCCAGAAGTAAATGAAAACGGCTGGCAGATCTTCTGAATTAAATGCAGAATAACTTCTATCTGATTTGAATTTGAATTCAGAAAGATAACTGAAATCGTCGAACTGAGCTCTGCTATCGTCGAGCTGAGCTCAGCGAATTGGAAAATGCAAGCAGCAAAGAAATCGTCGATCTGAGCTCAAAGATCATCGAACTGAGCTCAGAGATAAGGATCCAGTGCAGAGTCAAAATCGTCGACCTGAGCTCAGCGATCGTCGAACTGAGTTCGACGATATTATGAGGCTGAGCTCAGCGATCATCGAATGGAGCTCGACGATCTGCCAAAGTTGAGCTAGACGATCGTCGACCGGAGTTCGACGAAACGTCGTGCTGAGCTCGACGATTTGGACTTAGTCTCCAGAAAAACTTGGGTCTTCAGAGCAGCTTCCAATCCTAGACTACTGACCCTTAGACTCAATTCTAATTGACCTATTAAGCTATACAGAAGGTCAAAACACAGATTCCTAGAGACATAGTGATCCTGACCCAAATTAGTAATAGGGTGTTCCAACAATCTCCCCCTATTTGGGTTAGGAAAACTATTTACAGACTTTGAAAAACAAACAACATCATACAGTCAGAAAAACATAAAAACAACAATAACAAGACATCACAGAACCATCACAGAGATATATAAAAGCATGATATCCAGAAGGCAGTCAGAGAAACCAAGAATTATCACCTTACAGAGTTATTCCTTTTCTTTGCCTTTTACCATTTTAATTTCTCTGTTAGGATCTAAAGCTTGTTGTTTGGATCTGGTATCATCAGCTGCACCCAAATAAATTTGCTTTGATGTCCTGGGAACCACTGCAGCTGGATGCAACTCCATGTATCTGTCTGCATCAAAGAACTTACTGGAGGCATATCTTTCTAACTCTTTTTGCCTTTGCTCTGACATGGTAGAGATATTGGAAGTGTCTAGCCCTTGTTCTTTTGCTTTCTTTATCTGATCCAAAGCAGCCAACTCTTTCATTCTAGCAGTCCAAGCCATAGGGTTCTTCTCAGGGTCCTCAAATGGAACATGTGGCTCATACCTGTTGGAAGAAGTATCTTGAGGAGTCCTGGCAGTCACAGAGTCTTTGAGCTTGTAGGGGAATGGACCAGAAGATGTGTCAGAAGGAACATGTCCTCCCCTAGAGTAAGGATGCTGCCTGGAATGCCCTTTAGAGTAAACCTGAGTCTCTCTTTGGTTTTCCCTATATCCTCCCCTTCTAGAGTAAGAGCCCCTAGACTGGCTTTCCTTTGATATGTTCTTGCATGAGGTTGGTAGGGAGCCTGGCTTCTAGCAGGGCCTGAACTTGCAGAGCTGCCACCTGCACCTGCATCAGGTGGAGGTGGTGGAGGAGGATGAGGGTGCTTGAACTGAGAGGAACCTTTCTCATATTTCCTCTTCTTCTTCATAGCCTTTAACTGGTTCTTGGAGAATTGCATCCAATGCTCAGAGATTGGGCAGTTGTGCAGAATATAGTAGGGAACATCATTATCATCTCTAACCTTGGCAGGAGGAACCCTCTTCAAAGCCTTACTTCTTGCCTTTCTTTTCTTTGCAATTGTGGCAGATGAGTCATCAGAAGCAGTGTTATAATCCTCAGATTCAGAACTTTGTGCATCATACAAGGCATCAATCTTCTTCATCAGATCTTCTTTCAGTTTAACAACAGCTGATGGGGCAACAGATACAGAAGCAGGAGGAGCAACAGAAGCAGCAGATGTAACAGCAGATACTGGAGCAGCAGTAGAGGCAAAGTGATGATTTCAGGAATATTGGCAGCAGCAGGTTCAGAATCAACAACATCTACAGCAAGCTCAAAAACAACAGCCTCTGTCATCAAAAGATCCTGTGAAATGGGCTCAACAACAGCAGTTGGAACATTGTCTTCAGCAGCAACAGTAGTAACATCATCAGAAGCAGCAGTCACTGACAGAATAAAATCAGAAATGATTCTGGGGTCACAGCAAGAGAAGGGCACTAGAGCCTTGGACAGATCTTCAGAGAGCTGGCCAGCATTGGGCTCTGGGAGGCAGCAGAAGTAAGCAGTATCAAAAGTAGATAGCAAAGACCTTAGGTCTATTACTAGTACTGGTGTAGCAGCAGCAGCAGAAGCAGACACATAACCAACAGCAGTAGCAGAAGCAGAAACAACAGGAGGAGCAGCAGCAGCAACAGCAGCATGAAGGCTGGCTTCATAGGGCATCTCCCCCTGCCTGGATGCAGATACCTGTGCATCAAGGCACACTGCTGGGGGTGCTGCTAGAGGAGTAAGGAAAGAGGAAAGCCTGGCAGAGAGAGCTGCCACTGATTGTTGTAGATGAGCTAAAGAGGCCTCCATGAGAAGAGAGAGCCCAGGTGCAAGGAGCTCATACAACTGATCAGCAAGGGCTGGGAGATCTACATGCTCAATGAGAGGAGCAGAGGTAGAGGGTACAGGGATGGCTGAAGGAGCTGGAGGAGGAGGGCTGAAGGGTGGAATGAATGGTTCAGGAGAGGGGATGGTAGAGATGGAGGATAGAGGGATGGATATGGAGGGAGAGAATGTGGGTTGGGCAATAATGTGGTGGAGAAGGTCTTGGAAAGAGGTGGAAGAGGATGGTAAATCTGGAGGAGAGGAGGGGGAATCATCCAGGTAGGATTCATCCAGAAGTGTGAAGGAGGGAAGGGATGGGGATGAGGTGACATCTGGTGGGGATAGGAGAAAAGGGGGTGGAAGTGGTCTGCTGGTGGAGAGGAAATTGTTGGAGATGGAATAGAGGTTGGAGATGGGCTTGAGATTGTAATGGTGGAGGTAGCTGGAGTGGTGGATGAAAGTGGTAGGGTTGGGCTTGGAGGAGGAGAAGCAACAGCACTAGCAGCAGGCAGGTCTTCTGCAGGGGCAGAGACCTGGGGGGGAGTGACTCTTAGAGTCCTGGTGCCTGAAGGGGCAGATGGAGAGGGCCTGCTGGGGTTGATGATTTGCCTGTCCCATTTCCCAAAAAGGGCACAGGTGAGTCTCTTGGAGGCATTGATGTGCACTCCAGAGGAGACTAGCAGAGAAGGGCACTTGGCCTGGAGGAAGACTCCCAGTATTCTTCCAAAGTTCACAAATGTTTTGTTTATCTTTTTCTTCAGCAGATCAAAAAATACTTCTCCCCAGTTCAAGCTTTTTCTGTCCACCAGAGCTCCCATGAGGCAGAGCTGATATCTGGAGATGGTGTCATGAGCAGAATGTTTGGCCAAGAGAACCTTGCCTACTACATCAGCCAGAAACCTGTATTCCACAGACAGGTTCCTCTTAAACAACTTGCTAGGGTTCCCCTCAGGATGACCCATCCTGGCAAGTACATCTGAGAATTCTTCTCCAGAAAGGTCAGCAGAGTCTTCACCATTCCTTAAACCAAAAACCTCTGTCAATACTGTTGGGGTCAGAGGTACCTGGGTGCCACCAATAGAACCAACTATGGTATTGTTGTCAAGGTTGTGGGCAGTGTATACCCATTCTTTGATTTCATCAGATGCAAGTTTGATTCTGGTTGTCATAAGGGCAGATAAGTGCTGATCTTTGAATAAACTGAGGATATCCTGGAAGACTTGATCAGTTGTGTTGAAGGAGTCTAGATCAATGTCAAAACCCGCATCAAATTTCATGGCAGCTAGCACAGCAACTGAAACGGCCATTGTACCTGCAAAAATCAACAGACAAAACGACCAAGTGTAGAACTGTTTGGAGGGAAGAAAATTCTTGCAGAGAAATTGAAAGCGCAAGAGAGAACGACGGCGAAAAAAGAGTTTTATATTAGGGTTCGACGCAGAAAAGGAAAGATCGTTGAACTCAGTTCGACGATCGAGGCTTCTAAAGGAATCTGAAGAGACTCCAAAATCGTCGATCTCCGTTCGACGATCTGGAAAGGCGTCGAGCTCCGTTCGACGATCGTTCAGTGAACAGAATCGTCGAGCGCCGTTCGACGATCGTTGACCAGAAGAGATAGTTCATACTATCTGAGGAGCGCTGAACTCAGTTCGACGATCCTGGAAATCGTCGACCTCCGTTCGACGATCTTTGGGGAAATCGTCGAGCGCAGTTCAGAGATCAGAGAAATTTTAGATACTAAGGAAAATCAGAAATTTTGCCTAGTCTTGGTCAATTTTTAGCTTTCAAAATCTTGAGTATTATTTGAGACTTCCTCCATCTAACATTCCTAACTGATTTAGGAAGAAGGTGTGTTTCTTTTCATCCAAGGGCTTGGTGAAAATATCTCCCCTTTGTAAATCAGTTGGGATATATTGCAGTTCAATTTTATTCTTTCAACATTGTCCCTTAAGAAGTGATGCCTAATCTCTATGTGTTTTGTCCTACTATGGAGGACTGGATTTTGAGCTATGGAGATAGCACTTGTATTGTCACAAAAGATTTTTGACTTCACTAAGTTGTAACCATAGTCTAGGAGTTGATTTTGAATCCACAGTATTTGTGAACAACAACTGCCTGCAGCCATATATTCAGCTTCAGCAGTTGAAGTTGACACAGATGTTTGTTTCTTGCAAAACCAAGAGACAAGTCTATCACCAAGGAACTGACAAGTTCCACTGGTGCTTTTCCTATCAATTCTGCATCCAGCATAATCAGCATCAGAGAATCCAGTTAACTCAAATGCTGAATCTTTTGGATACCAGAGACCTAGATTTGGACAACTTTTAACATACCTGAGAATCCTCTTTACTAATGTGAGGTGTGACTCTCTAGGGCTAACTTGGAATCTAGCACATATACATGTAGCAAACATTATATCTGGTCTACTAGCTGTAAGATACAGTAAAGAGCCAATCATTGCTCTATATGTTGTCTGATCAACAGGTTTCCCATGTTCATCAGCATCCAATACAGCATTGGTAGGCATGGGTGTTTTCATACAAGATGCCTCAGACATGCCAAATTTCTTAACCAGCTCATTAGCATATTTGGTTTGAGAAATAAAGATGCCTTCAGCATGTTGTTTGACTTGCAATCCTAGGAAGAAGGATAACTCACCCATGCTACTCATCTCAAATTTAGAATGCATTAGGTTGGAAAACCTTCTGCACAGTTTTGAGTCAGTAGAGCCAAAAATGATATCGTCTACATAAATTTGTACTAGTAGGGTATGGGACTTATGGGTTCTAATGAAAAGAGTTTGGTCTACTCTACCCCTTATAAAACCATTTTCCAAGAGAAAGCATGCTAGGGTCTCATACCATGCTCTAGGAGCTTGCTTGAGACCATATAATGCTTTATTTAATCTAAAAACAAAATCAGGATGAGTTGGAGAGATAAAACCTGGAGGTTGTCTGACATAGACTTCCTCTTTGATGTCTCCATTCAAGAAGGCACTCTTGACATCCATCTGATAAACCTTGAAGCCTTTGTGAGCTGCATAAGCTAGAAAGATTCTGATGGCTTCCAATCTTGCAACAGGTGCAAAAGTCTGGTCGTAGTCAATTCCTTCTTCTTGAGAATATCCTTGGGCAACTAGCCTTGCCTTGTTCCTTATTATTACTCCTTGATCATCCAGTTTGTTTCTGAATACCCATTTTGTTCCAACAATGGAATGATCCTTAGGCTTGGGCACTAGTTCCCATACTTTGTTCCTCTCAAATTGATGCAACTCCTCTTGCATGGCAATGATCCAGTGTGGATCTTGCTCTGCATCTTGAATGGACTGAGGTTCAATTTGAGAAAGGAAGCAGGTGTGCAACAGGTTTTGGTTGACCTGATTTCTGGTTTGCACACCAGCTGAGATTTCTCCAATTATCTGGGAAATTGGATGGTCTCTTGATGTTACTAAATCAACAGGGGGTGTTGATTGTTCACCAACCTGTGTTGTTGTTTCCTCTTGTGGTACAACAACTGGCTCTTCAAGCTGAGCTTCAATGTGTTGAGTATTCCCTTCATCTTCACTGCTCTCATCCTCTTGAGCAACCTGTAGCTTGTTCATATCTTCAACTAGAGAGTGTTCCTGCAAAGGTTCTATGGTAGAAGAAATCTTCTCCTTGAAAGACATGTTAGTTTCATCAAAAGAAACATGAACAGATTCCTCAATTTTCAATGATGATTTATTATAGACCCTATAGGCCTTGGTGATCATGGAGTATCCCAGAAACACTCCTTCATCAGCTTTGGCTTGAAATTTTGCTAGATGTTTCTTATCATTATTGTGAATATAACAAATGCAACCAAAAATTTTGAAATAGTCAACTTTAGGTTTCTTCCCTTTGAGTAATTCATAGGGAGTCTTTCCCTTCAGTTTATGTATCAGGCTTCTGTTCAGCACATAGTTGGAGGTGTTCACTGCCTCTGCCCAGAAGGATAGAGGTAGATGAGCATCTGACAACAATGTAGTGGCAGATTCAATAAGGGTTCTATTTTTCCTTTCAGCTACCCCATTTTGTTGAGGAGTTCTAGGAGCTGAGAAAGTATGCCTGATCCCTTCACTCTGACAAAACTCTTGCATAAGAAGAGAATCAAACTCTGTCCCATGATCACTTCTGATCAGGGCAATGTGAGTATTGAACTCAATCTTTATACATTTGAGAAACTCTGTCAGACACTTAAAGTTATCAGACTTCTTCCTTAGAAAGAACACCCAAGTGAATCTAGAGAAGTCATCTACAATCACTAAAGTGTAGGATTTCCCTCCTAGGCTTTGTACTGTGATGGGTCCAAATAGATCCATGTGTAACAAATACAATATCCTAGGTGAATCACTCTTATTAAGTGACTTAAAGCTGTTCTTAGTTTGCTTGCCTAATTGACAAGCCTTGCAGAGTCCTTCCTTCTTGTAGGGGCCAGAAGGTAGTCCTCTAACAAGGTTGTCCTTGGAGAGCCTAGCAATAGTTCTAAGGTTTAGGTGTCCTAATCTCTTATGCCATAAAACATTTGGTCTACAAACTGAGTTGAATAAACAGATATCTAAAGTAGTTGAAAGAAAATCTACTAGGTAGATGTTACCTTTCCTTTTACCTGTCAACACAGTTGTGTTGTCCTCTGACTTGATTTTGCATAAGGTTTTGCTGAAGGTCACCTGGTAGCCTTCATCACATAGCTGACTGATGCTGATAAGGTTGTGCTTCAGTCCTTCCACATATGCTACCTTCTTGAAGGTTACAGAACCAATCTGGACTTCTCCATATCCTTTAGTCTGTCCAAAGTTGGAATCACCAAAGATAACTTTGGGACCAAGCTTGGCTCTAAAGGAATTGAGGTTGTCCTTGTTCCCTGTCATGTGCTTGGAGCACCCACTATCCAAATACCATTGCTGGTTAGATGTTGGATAGGTCTTCACCTGCACAAAAAACAATTCACTTGTTTTTGACCCAGTTTATCTTGGGCCTAGGTTGATAACCTTTAAATTCAGAAATGAAAGATGTCCCTGGCTGACTCTTATATCCTTCAGGATGATATCTCCTTGGAGGTAAAATCCATTCAGTATAAGGGTTGAAGGTTTGGGATGAAGAACCCTCAGGATTCAATTTTGACTTGCCATTGAAAGAATTTCCAGAGCTCTGACCTCTGTTCGACGATCGTTGGAGCCGAGTTCGACGATCTTGGGTCAGATCGTCGAGCTCCGTTCGACGGTCGACTATGGCTGAGGTCAGGTATATGGGATCGTCGAGCAGCGTTCGACGATCTTGGCTGAGATCGTCGATCTGCGTTCGACGATTTTTCCTGAGATCGTCGAGCTGCGTTCGGCGATCGTCGATCTCCATTCGGCGATCGTCGATCTCCGTTCGACGATTTGTGCTGGACTTTTGTTTTCTGAGGCAGATCAGAATTTTTCCTGGCAACCTCTACAACTCCCTTTCCCTTGTCAGAAATGAACTTGATAGGGGTTGTTAGAACAATAGGTTGGCTGGATGAGGCACCCAAGCCCAGTGTACTGTTGAATCTTGAGTTCACTGTGCTTGTGATGTCCATCAGCTTGATGCTTCTCCCATTGAGAGATTCTTCAAGCTTCTTGGCCTCAGAGAGCTCACTCTTCAGTGAAGCTATCTGTTCCCTATAGTTCTCCAACTCCTGAGAGAGTTTGAGGTTTTTTGATTTTAAACCACTTTGTTCAGATAGTTGATTTCTGAGAGAGATGATCTCGTTCTCAGACTTTAGCAGGTCTAAACATAGTGCTTTAAATTCAAGTTTAAAATCTTCTGAAGTGAAATCAAAAGAGCTGATTACCTGATCTTCTTCAGGTTGAGTCTCTGAGTCTGACTCTGACTCCTCTTCCTCTGAGTTGTGTTGTGAGGCATTGATTGCCATCATGCAGAATTCTTTTTCCTCTGCATCATCCTCATCATCACTTGAGCTGGAAGAGGCTTCTGACTCCTCTTCAGTCTCACTCCAGGATTCAGCAACAAATCCTTTCCTTGTGTGCTTATTTTTGCTGGTGGAAGGTTTGCTATTTCTATTCCTTTTGGAGTCCTTCTCCTTTCTTCTTTCTTTTCTGTCCCTTCTGTCCTTGTTCTTGTTTTCTGGACAGTCAGGAACCATATGCCCTGGTTTCCTGCAACCAAAGCAAATAATGTCTTTGCTATTGCCAATGGACTTGTCATACCTTGGCTTGTCCTGCTCCTTGTATGATCTTCTTCTGAAGTCCTTTTGGCCATCTTATAGAATCTTTTGGCCAACATGCTGAAAAGTTCATCATTGCCTGTACCTTTTTCTTCAGGCAGATCCTCAGCTGCCTTAAATGCTATAGTCTTCTCTTTCCTTGTGGCTGGTGAAGCAGCCTTCTGTTCTTCCTCTCTGTTCTTGATGAGTAGCTCATAAGATTTGAGCTTACCCAACAAAGCTTCAGTTGTGATCTCATTCAGACTTCTGGCATCTTTAATTGGCCAGATTCTTGAATCCCAAGTGCTGGGGAAGCACATTAGGATCTTGTCATTAAGTTCTGTTAGTGAGATCTCTTTGTCTAATGTCCTCAGTTCACTGACAATTAGACTCAGTCTGTTGTACATGTCTCCCACTGACTCAGTTTCTCCCTTCTTGAAGTTCTCATATTGGGAGATGAGATGAGATCTTCTGTCTTTTCTCTCATCAGCTGATCCTGAAACTATTTCTGAGAGCTTGTCCCAAATCTCCTTGGCTGAATTGCATTCAGCTACCTTTTGAAAAATGTCATCTGACATTGTCTGAGCTAGAATGTTCATTGCCTTGGCATCAGCTACCTTCCACCTTTTGATGTCAGCATCTGTTCCTGATGGAGGTGGAACAGCATTTGTGCTTGTACTTTCTGGAGGTCTGGGACACACTGTCAAAACAGAATTAAAAATGTCCTCGTCAATAGAATTCATGTAGAGTTTAATCCTTGCTTTCCAAAGTGCAAACTCTGACAGATTGCACACGGGAGGTCTGGTGCTAGCATAATCTTTGTTCTGGGCCATGATTTGTGCAAGCTAAATCTAATAATAAAATATAAAAGAAGGATCTAGTATGGGATCTTGGGGTTCAGGTGTTAGCCTGTACAACCAAACAGATATGGTATGTTTAACCAACCTGGCTCTGATACCAATTGAAAGGGGAAACTAGATCTGATATACTCTAGAGGGGGGGGGGTGAATAGAGTATATGGTGCTTTTTAAAACACAAAGAAAAACTCTTGCAAAGCTTTACAACAATTGTTGTAATGAGTGTAAGCAGAGAAGCAGAAATAAAACTAATCACAAAACTAAGCTATGCAGAAATTAAGCACAAGAAAATCTAGGCCAGAAACAAAAAGAAAACATGCAGAACCAGATGACACAAGGAAATATAGTGGTTCCCCAACTTGGGTACATCCACTCTTCTACCACCCTAGGTAGGAATCCACTGCAGGATGAGTTGATCAGGTGTCCTGGGCACCAATGAGCTTTTGATAAGGTGCTCAAAAACCAAAATAGATTTTTTGATCAGGTGTCTTGCCACCAATGAGCTTTTGACAAGGTGCTCAAAAACCAGATTCAAACTTTTGAAGGGAGTTTGAAAAACCCTTTACAGAATGGGGGTGAGAGAGTGATGACAGTCTTCTCTTTCTCAAGCAACTGAGAAGACTATGTGGATTCAGTGATGTTGCCAAAGCTCCCCCTGAGTCCTTGAAATCTTCAGGAAGATGAGCTTTGCTGAGGGTGATAGGCCTTCAAAGATAGATCTCCAGCAGAAGATGATTTCAGCAAGCTGAAATGTTGAGTGTCTGGAGTCTTGAAATGATGTTGGCCTTGAACACTTGAGAGCTGAAGAGATCTGAAGAATGTTTGAAGGTTTGATCTCTTGATGAGTGTTCTTCTGAATTCTTGTTGACAGAATATTTTTCAGAGTATCTGTATATTGAGAGGTGTCCTGTACTTGTCAATCTCTATTCTCTTTTTTTCTTGTCTATGCTCTGTCTGATTCAAAAACATTCTATCTTTTATTCTCTGAGTCTGAATAGAAAATTGCTCTGTCAAAGATAGCCGTTGGTCTGAATTAATTACAGCCTTAATTGCATAATATGTTCTGAAGGAAAGTCCACTGAATTGTTCCTAGAAAAATCCCTTGAAACTTGCTCCAGAAGTAAATGAAAACGGCTGGCAGATCTTCTGAATTAAATGCAGAATAACTTCTATCTGATTTGAATTTGAATTCAGAAAGATAACTGAAATCGTCGAACTGAGCTCTGCTATCGTCGAGCTGAGCTCAGCGAATTGGAAAATGCAAGCAGCAAAAAAATCGTCGATCTGAGCTCAAAGATCGTCGAACTGAGCTCAGAGATAAGGATCCAGTGCAGAGTCAAAATCGTCGACCTGAGCTCAGCGATCGTCGAACTGAGTTCGACGATATTATGAGGCTGAGCTCAGCGATCGTCGAATGGAGCTCGACGATCTGCCAAAGTTGAGCTAGACGATCGTCGACCGGAGTTCGACGAAACGTCGTGCTGAGCTCGACGATTTGGACTTAGTCTCCAGAAAAACTTGGGTCTTCAGAGCAGCTTCCAATCCTAGACTACTGACCCTTAGACTCAATTCTAATTGACCTATTAAGCTATACAGAAGGTCAAAACACAGATTCCTAGAGACATAGTGATCCTGACCCAAATTAGTAATAGGGTGTTCCAACACCCTTCTCTCGGGGCAGCGGTATTTTTCCCTGCAGGCATATCATAGCACAAGTATGGCAAGCTATATCATCAAAAAGTGCTTTCACGCACACAAGCCAGCACAACCGTTCGCCGCCCGGCCCAACGGTCCGTGCACTCAGGGCACATTCTTGGTGTTCTGGCAACCTCTTGCCCACCACCGTATCAGGGTTATCACCCAACGGTAACTCTCTTGAGCATTTACTCCATGGCGTGCAGCCGGAGTTAGTCCTCGGACACCGGGATGGCCCGTAGCCCCCCTTTGTGTCATGGCGCGCAGGCCGAAGACTCTTGCTATGCGCTCCAACAGACCGTACTTTTTGGTCTCACGTCGGACGGACATAGCGCAGGTCGGATCCTCCACCCCCCGTTGCTCAAATCGCCTTGCCCTTTCCGCGTGCAGCGTACTCATGGCTATATCAACGGCGCGGGTCGGTCTCACCAATCCTGTTCCTGGCGTTCAAGCCTGGGTAATTCACTATACCCATTTCCTCACAGCAACAGCGGGTCTTTCCTGGGCGCACCAGTACTTCCTGTAATTCCCGTCACAGGTGGACACCGCAAATTACAAATGTCAGGGGTCTTTCCTGGGCACACTAGTACTTCCTGTGACTCCCTCCACAGGTGGACACCCTATGACATCAAGCATCACAAAAAGGGCCTTTCCTGGTCCCACCAGTACTTCCTGTGCCTCATTCACAGGTTGGACCCAAAACCAACACATGGCTATTTTCCTGGGCTACCACCCCAGTACTTCCTGCTACTCCTTTTCGCAGGTATAACCCGTAGACTTCTTAACACTACACGTTTATCACGGAGTCTTCTCTGGTTCGTATGCAACATCACCAATCCAGACCAACCTGTCCAGATGGGCTTCACACAGCATGCCTATTCCGTACTCCATTTCCGGATCTATATGCACAATAAAAGGGGATTTCAAGAATCACCCAAACGACTCCCAAAAGCAGCCACCTCTTGGTGGGGGAATCAAAAGATATGCCAAAACGGAAGCCTTTACATGGCTAGGAAGAAAAGTCGTTACCCTTGACGATCGCTTCGGTGCCATGGCCTCCAAGCTAGCTTGCAAGACTCGCAAGAGCGTTTCCTCCGCAACGCTGGCTTCGGATCTCTCGTCGGGAAACCGCAGCACCACCAACAGCAGCCCCCTTCCCTTCTTCCTCCTCCTTTCTCTCTCTCTTTCTCTCTCTTGAAGAAAGATGAAGGCCAAAGAAAATGAGAAGTAATTCTCTGACTTCGGCCCTTAAGGAAAAAGAAGAAGAGCTTTCAGCCCTTGGATCCAGACTGAAGGAATGGACGGCCACGATTCTGCCAAAAACACAAATTTTGACCAAACACGGCCTCGAACACGGCCGTGTTCCTGGCCGTGTGCCTCAAGCGGTGGTCAACCGACTTATCCAAACCAGTGACACGCCCACGGGACACGCCCGTGTCAGGGGCCGTGTCACCAACACGCCTTCAGACACGCCCGTGTCTGTGGCCGTGTACCTGGGTGAAAAAAATCCCAAATCATCCCGAGACTTCACACGGCCTGTGACACGCCCGTGTCCCAGGCCGTGTGCCCAGACACGGCACAAAGACACGCCCTGTCGAAAACTTCGGCGGGATGCGTTCGTCGCCTGATTTGACACGCCCTGTGACACGCCCGTGTCACAGGCCGTGTTCAACACTCGACACCCACTACTCGATACTCGACGATCGTCGAGCGAAAATCGTCGAGAATGCGACACGGCCTCGGACACGCCCGTGTCCTGGGCCGTGTGCCTCCTCTCGACGGATCGTCGAGAGCAAAAATCGTCGAGACAAAGCCCAATCGTCGACACAACCTCGACACGCCCTGCGACACGCCCGTGTCGCAGGCCGTGTCACCCGACACGCCCTGGGACACGCCCGTGTCCCAGGCCGTGTCACCCAAATTTTCCTGTTTCAGAACTTTGGGCTGTTACAGGTGGGCCCACAGCTCAAATAGTCTTTGAATGGCGGAAGGTAAAAGGGACAAGATTGGGAGACAGAACTTAACTTTTAGGGTTTACTCATTTCGAAAAGTAGCGGCTGGACTTTGTCTTCCTCCTTGCCATTATTGCCGAGCTTGAAGTAGGAAGTTAAACCAGCTGAACTAAAAGTTCCAGTGAGTTAGCTGTAAATATTTTCACCAGCTACAACAAGATCAAAAAAGCTTTCTATGAAAGAAGACTAAGCAGTGCCTTCAACTTTCTGCAGTCAAAGTTAACTGATTGAAGAGCATATCAATAGCATGTTCAGAGACCTTATTTTTGAGTTACTTCCAACACAATCAATAGCTTATTGAAGATCAGTTATCTTGTTGCTGAGAAGAAGGTAGGGCTGAGCATATCTCAGCTCAGGAAGCAGACACAGAGAAATTTCTTTGGTGTCAAATACACACCAACAAAACCCATTCTTTTTCTGTAGGATCCTTTTGGATCTGAGTTGTAAGCATGATTTATAAAGGCTAAGTGTAGGGCATGTGTGCCTGAGGTAGGATCTAGGTGTAGATCTGAGTGTAGGGCCTGTGTTCCTAAGGGAGGGCTGATTACCTGAGGTAGGAGAGTTTTACTCTCTGAGTTGTAGGGCTAACCTCCATAGCCTGAGCTGTAGGACTTGTGTTCAAGTCTGAGGTAGGTGATCTTTTGATCACTGAGTTGTAGGAGCAAGCTTGCTCTGAGGTAGAGCTTTGTGCCAGAGTTGTAGGTCTTAGAGGAGACTGAGAGATCCTACGAGATCTATGTTGTAAGCTCTCTTAGGAGTCGAGATTGGAGAAGTGCCTTATCTAACAAGCTATTAGAAAGGTGGGAGGGACAGTGGACGTACTCATAATCTGGGAAACCACTATAAATATTGTGTGTGCTTTTGTGGATTGTCTTGAAAGCAAGCTAACCTAGCTAACTCACAACACACCAAACTTAAAGAAAGTCTAAAAGAATAGAAAACCTATTCACCCCCTTTAGGTGTTTAACTGCCCTTGAAACTAAAGACTTTCAAGTGGTTTCAGAGGGAGATTGCTCAAGAAGGACTTAACAGTCTGAGTGATCTCCAAAGGTAACTACAAGTACATACTTATGGGTTCAGGAGAGAACCATAAGGAGCTAGGTTCCATGAAACTTCCTATCTGTAGAAAGGAGAGTTTTAGAATCTAGAAGGAGAGAGTCAGATTGTTCATGGAAGCATCTGACCCAAGGATCTTTATCACTGTCAAAGAGGAACCTTTCATCCCTATGAAAGTATCAGTTCTGGATGCAATAATCCAGACACCAAAGACATATTCTAAAATGACTAAGGATGAGGTCATACTGGCTACATTAGACAAGAGGGCACATAACATTATTGTTAGTGCCATAGATAATTCTACCTTTCAGAATCTAGTCCATTGCAAGACCTTCAAAGAGATGTTGGACACTCTAGTGGTCTACATGAATGATATTGAAGAGGTCAGAGATGATAGGAAGTCCATGATCAACCAGGAGTATGAGGCTTTCATGCAGTCCCAGGGAGAGAACATAGCAGGATGCTATGAAAGATTTTTCAGAATTATGAATGAGCCGAAGACCTATGGGAGGGTATTTAGTCATTATGAGCTTAATGACAAGTTCTCGAGGACTCTCACTAGAGACTGGGACACCAAGATCTGTGCCATCAGAGAGGTGGCAAATCTAGCTAATACTCCACCTCATACACTGTTTGGAAAGCTGCTCTCTTATGAGATACAGCTGGCTGCCAGGAAAGAGGAGGAGACCATCAGCAAATCCCGGGCCAAGGAAAAGTCTTTGGCCTTCAGAGCAAAAAGCACCAAGAATATCAATGAGAGGATTGCCTCTCCTCCAAGGAGGCCTGCTGATTCAGACAGCACAAGGCCAAGCTCATTAGACAGTAACATGTCTGATGAAGACTTTGCTGCCTTCTCCAGGCAGCTCCAGAAGTTGATGAAGAAGAAGTAGTGGAGGAGCAATCCTTCCTCCTCTTCTCATCACATGAAGAATCACTCTAAGGCAGACATGTATGATTCTAAAACTAACAAACAAAGTTCCTCTAAAGTTGTTTGCTACTGTTGCAACAAACCCGTGCTTGTTATTACTGACTGCCCAGTGAATAGAAAAGAGGCTGGTGAGAAAAAGGTCCACCAGCATAAGGGCAAGAAGGAAAAGTCCTTTATTACAAAGAATAAGAAGAGATGGAGTAAGTCTGACTCATCTTCCTCAGAGTCTGATGAAGAAGAAGTAGCCCTCATTGGGTTGCTGGCTGTAATTGTAGCAGAAGCTGAAGACTATCCTGATGCCAAGATAGGGATCAAGGTCCCTCTATCACATTCAGACAGTGACTCAGAGAAGGATGATGAGGATGATGATGCTTACAGCTTCTATGGGCTGATGGCAATGTCAGATGAAGAACCCAGCCAGGATTAGCCTAGTCCAGTGAATGTACATTCACTATCTAGTTCCTCATCTGAGTCTGGCTATGAGGACTAGTCCCAGTTCAAAAGCTTCTTCATCCAGTGGTGAAGATGACTCTGAATCCGAAGAAGATGTGAATCAACTGATTGACAAGTATGGTGAACTTCTGGCTATCTTTAAGAAAAGCAAGAAGTTTACTAAGAAGAAGGATGAGAAGATTACCTCCCTTCAGCTAGCTGCTTCCCAGCAGGCTGAAACAACATCCTTGCTGGATCAGAAGGCTGGGGAATTCAGCCAACTTAGAAACATTACTCTCATCCAGATTGGCACCATCAAGTACAAGGATAGTCTCATTAGAGATCTTGAAGAGAAGCTCAGAGGGAGAAGAGAATTGTGGCTAGTTACCCTAAGCCCAATACTACATTGCCCTTGATAGACTCCTTCTCTCAGAAGGGTAAGAAGGGGTTGGGGTTTAAGGGAAACACTAGAGTTGCCCTTCCAAAGGGAAAGGGAAAGATCCAGTCCAGCCACTGGCTTCTAATCCTCCCATCCCTTTTAAGAAGTTGATGTTGCCTTCAAACAGGTATGACCAAGAAAACATCTATGGTCACTGGATGAATGGTAGATCCATTAGTGTGAACAAAGATGTTCACAGCTATGGTGGAAGGTATAGTAGTGGAATGAGTGCCTTTAAGGATCCCCGTAAGGAAATTCAAATGTCCTATCCTGGAGCATTTATTTTTGGTACCCCAGCCCCCACTCTCAAGAACAAGGCAATAGACTTCACTCAAGCCCATCAAGCAAAGGTTCAGACCAAGGGTAAGTCTGTTAGCAAGCCAAATCTAGTTATATATGATTTTATAAATAGCATGTCATATGCAAAGAAGACTACTGTAAATGGCAGTCAGAGCAAGCTAAGAAATAATGCTGAAAGGTTCAACGTCAGTCAGATCCTTGCTGAAATGAACTTGAAGAAGGATGCTCCTCCTCTTCCTTCTACTCAGTCAGCAGTTAACCAAACTGCAGGACCTACTCAGAAAAGAAGATACAACATTCATGAGTGCTGGTGCTGTGGGAAAGTGGGGCATTTTTCCTTAGATTGCTGCCACAATCCCATTGTGCCAAGAGCTAGTGTTAGTCCTCCTGTCATAAAATCTGCAGGAAGGCATTTATTTTCAGGCTAATCAGAACCTAGGACCCAATAATTATTAGGGTCCTAAGGTAAGATAAATCATTTGCTGTAGGTTTGTCCAAGTGCCCATACCCCTATATGGTACTTGGACAGTGGTTGTTCTAGGCACATGACTGGAACAAGGAGCAATTTAAAGGAGTACACTCCAGTGAAGGATGAACCCGAAGTTATCTTTGGTGGTTCAAATAGGGGAGTGACAAGAGACTATGATAAGATTACCAATGACATAATCACAATCTCAAAAGTTGCTTATGTTGAGGGGTTACAACATAACCTCATAAGCATAAACCAACTATATGATCTTGACTATGTCATTTCCTTCCACAAGGATGAGTGCCAGATTAAGAGGTCAAGTGACCAAAAGGTCATCATGACAGACACTAGGAGTGGAAATGTTTATTGCTTAAATTTTCTTTGTCTTATTAAAGACTCTCCTATTTGTCTAGTTGCAAATGAGAAAGTCTCATATTGTGTACAATGACACAAGAGACTAGCTCATTTAAATTATAAGACTATTGACAAGCTCTTTAATGAAGAGCTAGTTAGGAATGGTCCCAAAATGAAATGCACCAAGGAAGGCATTTGTTCTGCTTGACAAAAGGGCAAGCAGACCAAAGTGAAAGAGGATAGATCTTAACAAAATACTAGAGTTGAGTCACAGCACAAAATAACAAACAAAATAAACAAAGAGGCAGATCAAGCAACAAAGAAGACACAAGGAAATTTATAGTGGTTCCCCAAATCTGGGTAGTCCACTCTTCTACCACCATGGTAGGAATCCACTCAGGTTTTTGATCAGGTGCCTGACACCAATGTGTTTTTGATCAGGTCCCCAAAAACCAACTCAAGTCTTTTGATACGGAGACTTGCAACCAAGAATCACTTTTGAAGGGAGATGACAACCCTTTATACAGGAGGTGGTGAGAGAGTGATGAAAATCTTCTCTTTCTCAAAGCAACTGAGAAGACTATGTGGATATTGATGTTAGTAGATTTGCTTCCCCTGAGATGTAGAAAGGTTCAGGGAAAACTAGAGCTCTGCTACAGGGTGATAGGCCTTCAATCTTCAGGCCTGGACCAGAGAAATCTTCAGGAACTTCTGACTGATAAGAGGTTTGTTGTCGTTGAAGTTGTCCTGTAGTAATGAGGAAGAAGAAGACTCTTGATAGTGATTGGATGTTCTTCTTCTTCTTATGATCTCTGTCTCCTCTGATCTAGGGTTGCTAATTGCTGTAGTGATATTGCCCTTTGTGTTTATTACTGTTCTTCTTTTTCTCTGTATCTTGTGTCTCTGTTTTTTTTCTTGTTCTCTTTCTCTGTATATATTCAGACATTCAAAATCCTTGGCCTTGATGGCGGAAGAGAAACATTCCCGAGAGTGGAGATGCATTGGGAATTGATTTATAATTAATCCAACTGTAACTGTCCGTTTGAACGGCTATTTTCACTGAGAATATCGACTGTAATTATTCCTTAATTACTTCTGCCAACTGTTACTGATTGCTCAGAAATCGTTGACCTGAACTTTGGTCGAGTGCATCAATCGTCGACCTGAGTTCGACATTCATCGAACTCAGCTAAATTCGTCGAGCTGAATATCTTGTCTGCATTCGTCGACCGGAGCTTGTAGTTCGTCGAGCTCAGTTTCTGTGTTCGTCGAGCTGAGAGAACTGTTGAGTGTCAACACAGTTGCTGTGATGGTGTCGACACAGCCTTGCTTGAGTCTAGAGATCGTCGACCTGAGTTCAGAGAAGCAACTCAGAATTCGTCGATCGGAGATCACCGTTCGTCGAACTGCGTTCGACGATCGTCGATCTGATTTTCTGCCTTTGTCTTAACTGCATTTCTTGGACTTCTTTTCTGCAATGCTGGAGAGTCCTTCTGAATGACCTGTCCTGGAAAGAGGTCCTATGACCCATGACTATACATGGTGGGTTAATCTAATATTCCTAATAGTGTTCCTTACCCAAATCAGAACTAGGGTTCCAACAATCTCCCCCTATTTGGGTGAGGACACTATTTACATTCAAAACAAAATAAAATACAAAGCAATTAAATACAATCTCCCTAAATCTGGATCAAGAAAATCTGCTGTTGCTGCTGCTTCTAGAATTTCTGCAGCTTCATTTATAGGCATCTCCCCCTATTTGCATAGCCTTTATTCCTCTGTGGTAAAACAAAAAATCTCCCCCTATTTGCATTTCCTTGCCCAAATCCAACAGCCACTGATATCCTGTAAATTTGCTGCACTGAAATCTTTTCCTGCAAGGAGATGTTAGTAGCTCTGGACCTAGATCAACTTGGGTCCAGGTTCTTTTTGATCATAATTTAGAAAGGAAAGAGCATTTTAGGTTGATCCTTGTATCTAGGTGGATGATATTTCCTAGGAGGTATTATCCACTCAATGAAGGGATTATTAAAATGCTGACTTTGCTTATACTTCTGAAGAGAACAAAAATTTTTGTTCTGAAATCCTGAGTTTGACGAATTAAAGTACTTTCGTCGATCGGAGTTCGACGAATGATATTGACTTCGTCGAGCTCTGTTCACAGAATGACTTTCTGTGTTCCATTTTCGTCGATCTCTGTTCAACAAATAATATTGATTTCGTCGATCATAGATTCCTGAACAGTTGAAATCAAAATCTTTGTTCAGAGATCGTCGATCTAAGTTTGACGAATAGGATTGATTTCGTCGATCTCTGTTCGACGAATACTTTGAACTAAGATTTTCTGAAGATTTATACCTGATGAAAGATCAAGGGTAGAGATCACCTGATCATCTTCTTCTGATTCACACTCTGATTCTTCAGATTCTTCAGCATAGCTGCTGCGAGAAGCATCTATTGCAATTAGGCAAAATTCTCTTGCTCTTGCTTCTTCTTCATCACTCCAGGATTCAGCTTCAATTATTCTTTCTTTAGCTGATCCAACAGCCAAAGCTGTGAGGGAGTCCCACATCTCTTTTGCAGAAGAACATTCAGCAAGTTCTTTAAAAATGTCATCAGACATTGATTGGGCCAGAATGTTCATTGCTTGTGCATCAACAATCTTCATCTTTTTTCTGGGCATCTGAGGCTGCAGGTAGTGAAATGGGTCCTGACAAAATAGATTGAAAGATGTTTTCATCAAAAGAGTCCATATAAAATCTAATCCTTGTCTTCCATAGTGTAGGCATATCTAGATTGCACATGGGCAGTCTGGTGCTTGAAAAATCTGCAATTTGTGGCATGATAAAACTCAAAAGTTATTTAAGATCTATCAAAGGATCTTTTGGTTCAAGTGTTAGCCTGTGCAACCACTAAGGTGTGGTATTTTAACCAACCTCGCTCTGATACCAATTGAAAGAGGATAGATCTTAACAAAATACTAGAGTTGAGTCACATCACAAAATAACAAACAAAATAAACAAAGAGGCAGATCAAGCAACACAAAAGACACAAGGAAATTTATAGTGGTTCCCCAAATCTCGGTAGTCCAATCTTCTACCACCCTGGTATGAATCCACTCAGGTTTTTGATCAGGTGCCTAACACCAATGGGTTTTTGATCAGGTCCCCAAAAACCAACTCAAGTCTTTTGATAAGGAGACTTGCAACCAGGAATCACTTTTGAAGGGAGATGACAACCCTTTATACAGGAGGTGGTGAGAGAGTGATGGAAATCTTCTCTTTCTCAAAGCAACTGAGAAGACTATGTTGATATTGATGTTAGCAGATTTTCTCCCCCTGAGATGTAGAAAGGTTCAGGGAAAACTGGAGCTCTGCTACAGGGTGATAGGACTTCAATCTTCAGGCCTGGACCAGAGAAATCTTCATGAACTTCTGACTGATAAGAGGTTTGTTGTCGTTGAAGTTGTCCTGTAGTAATGAGGAAGAAGAAGACTCTTGATAGTGATTGGATGTTCTTCTTCTTCTTATGATCTCTGTCTCCTCTGTTCTAGGGCTGCTAATTGCTGTAGTGATATTGCCCTTTGTGTTTATTACTGTTCTTCTTTTTCTCTGTATCTTGTGTCTCTGTTTTTTTTTCTTGTTCTCTTTCTCTGTATATATTCAGACATTCAAAATCCTTGGCCTTGATGGCGGAAGAGAAACATTCCCGAGAGTGGAGATGCATTGGGAATTGATTTATAATTAATCCAACTGTAACTGTCCGTTTGAACGGCTATTTTCACTGAGAATATTGACTGTAATTATTCCTCAATTACTTCTGCCTACTGTTACTGATTGCTCAGAAATCGTCGACCTGAAATTTTGTCGAGTGCATCAATCGTCGACCTGAGTTCGACATTCGTCGAACTCAACTAAATTCGTCGAGCTGAATATCTTGTCTGCATTCGTCGACCGGAGCTTGTAGTTCGTCGAGCTCAGTTTCTGTGTTCGTTAAGCTGAGAGAACTGTTGAGTATCGACACAGTTACTGTGATGGTGTCGACACAACCTTGCTTGAGTCTAGAGATCATCGACCTGAGTTCAGAGAAGCAACTCAGAATTCGTTGACCGGAGATCGCCGTTCGTCAAACTGCGTTCGACGATCGTCGATCTGATTTTCTGCCTTTGTCTTAACTGCATTTCTTGGACTTCTTTTCTACAATGCTGGAGAGTCCTTCTGAATGACCTGTCCTGGAAAGAGGTCCTATGACCCATGACTATACATGGTGGGTCAATCTAAGATTCCTAATAGTGTTCCTTACCCAAATCAGAACTAGGGTTCCAACACAAAGTTTCCTTCAAGGGCATTGGGACCAAAGACTCTGTGAGGTGCTTATACCTCTTGAATGTGGACTTGTTTGGTCCTATGCCAGTTCATAGTCTAGGTAGAAAAGTCTACACCCTTGTGGTGGTTGATGACTATTCTAGGTTTGCTTGGGTTTTCTTTCTTAAGAAAAAGTCTGAAACCCCTGATATCTCCAAGACCTTTGTCAAGCAGATTCAGAATGAGTTAAACAATGTTATCAAAATCAGAAGTGACCATGAGACTGAATTCCAGTATGAAAGCATGACAAGGTTCTGTGAAGAGCAAGCGATTCATCAAGAATTTCTTTCTCCAAAAACATCCCAGCAAAATGGGATTGTTGAGAGGAAAAATAGAACTCTTATAGAGGCTGGAAGGATCTTACTGAATGACACATCTCTTCTAGAATATTTCTAGGTTGAGGCAGTTAATACTGCATGTCATGTTCTTAATAGGGCCTAACCTCTATCACTAAGAGATACAAGAAGACTCCCTATGAGATTATGAAGGATAAAAACCAAACATGGCCTATCTCAGGATCTTTGGTTGCAAGTGCTATGTGCTGAATAATGAGAAGTCCTATGTGACTAAGTTTGCTGCCAAGTCCTTTGATGAGATTTTTATTGTGTACAATAGTCATAGTAAAGCCTATAGGATCTACAACTTGGAAAGTCAAGTTGTAGAAGAGTTTGTTATTATAGTTTTTTGATGAATCAACTATGATTAACAGTGAGCTGCCAAACTCCTCTTATAGTACTGCAGGTATAGAGCTGATGATGGACAAGCAAACCATCAAAGATGCTGCTCCATTAGTCCAAGATGGAGTGGATGTTTCAGAATAAGGGAAAGACACACTTGAAGTGGATGAAGATCAACAAGAAGCTGATGCCTAAAGAAGATTGCGTCCAGCTATCAGGCATCTAAGAGATCATCCAAGAAACCAGATCATTGATAATGCAAACCAAGGAGTGTTTACAAGAAGCAAGAGACTTAATATAGCAATGTATGTAAGCTTCCTGTCACAGGTTGAGCCCAAAAGATTTGAAGAGGCCAACATAGATCAGTTCTGGATTGTAACAATGCAAGAGGAATTGAACCAGTTTAAATGGTGTAAGGTCTGGAAGCTGGTTCCCAGACCACAAGGACATAATGTCATTGGAGTTAAGTGGATTTACAAGAATAAACTTGATGAAAATTACATTATAATCAAGAACAAGGCTAGGCTATTTGCTAAGGGGTACATACAAGAATAAGTTATTGACTTTCATCAAACCTTTGCCCTTGTGGCAACGTTGGAAGCCATCCGACTCTTCCTTGCATATGCTGCATACAAAGGATTTAAATTCTTCCAGATGGATGTGAAGTCAGCCTTCCTAAATGGTGACTTAAAGGAAGAAGTCTATGTTGAACAACCTCCAGGTTTTGTTGATTCTAACTCACCTAAATTTGTTTATAAACTTAGAAAAAGCTCTATATGGGTTAAAGAAAGCCCCTATAGCATGGTATGCGATATTGTATAGCTTCCTCATTGAGAATAAATTCTCAAGGGGGAAGATAGACAAGACCCTATTCCTAAGAGAATCTAAGGGCAAGATCATCCTAGTCCAAATTTATGTAGATGACATTATATCTTGGTCTACTGATGACAATCTTTGTTGGAAGTTTGCCAAACTTATGCAAGGGAAGTTTGAGATGAGTAGTATAGGTGAGCTTAAGTACTTATTGAGCCTCTAAGTAAGGCAGACCAAAGATGGATTGTCCATATCACAGTCTAAGTTCACCAGGGAGTTGATCAAAAAGTTTGGTATGGAGAATGCCTCCACCATGAAAAATCCCATTGGGTCAAGTATGCCTATAGAAAAAGATGAGACAGGGAAACCTATAGATGGAACTTTGTATAGAGGGATAATTGACTCCCTTCTATATCTTACTATTAGTAGGCTAGACATCATGTATGCTACATGTGTTTTTGCTAGGTATCAAACATGCCCTAAAGAATTTCACTACTTTGCTGCAAAGGGGATTTTGAGGTATCTTAAGGGCACACAAGATCTTGGCTTATGGTACCCTAGAAATAGGGATTTTGAACTAACAGGCTATTCAAATTCATATTTTATAGGCTGTAAAGAGGATATGAAGAGTAGATCAGACACCTATCAGTTCTTGAGAGGAAGACTAGTGTCTTAAAGTAGCAAGAAGCAGACCAGTGTTGCTATCTCAATAGCTGAGTCTGAATATATATTAGTAGGTAGATGTTGTGCACAGTTTCTATGGATCCATCATTAGCTCCAGGACTATAACCTTCAGATAATTAGAACACCCATGTTATGTGATTCTACTAGTACATTCTCAATTACTAGGAATCTTGTCTCTCATAGCAGGAATAAACATATTAAGATTAGGTATCAGTTTATTAGGGAGCATGTGGAAAAGGAAGGCATTAGCCTTGAGTTTGTCCCCACAGACAAACAAGTGACTGATATCTTTACTAAGCCACTAGATGAAGTCAAGTTCAACACCTTCAAATTTGAATTGGGTATGTTGAACTTGGTATAGCTTCAGTTGCTCCACGTAATATCTCTAGTGCAGAACTCACCCTTATTGTAGGTAGATAAATCTTTCAAGTGATATCAAGTGGTATCAAGACTAAGATGGGATCAAGTGTCCAGAAAAGAGAATGATAGAAGATGCTCCTGTTGAGGTGGATCAAACCCAAAAATTGCAGGAACAAGTTCAGCTTCCTGTTAAGTGGCAGCCAGCAGCTGCAGTGGATCAAAGATCATCATAGCTAATCAGCAGGTTCTTATGACTATGCACAATCTGAGGGGGAGATCAACCCTCATGGATGGATGCTGTGATGTGTTGTATCAGTGTGTCAACACAAAAAGGTATGGCTCCTAGTCAAGTAGTTTGATCACTAGGATAATTTCTCTAGTGGTATCAACATAGGACATTGGCTAGGATATAGAGATAAATTCTCTGGTGCATGATCCCCTCACCTCCCTCATTAAGAAATTTTTTTACTTTATGAAGAAGCCAGAAAGGGTGAGAGGTAGGCAATACCTAAACCCTAAAGTGGGAGGAGGTTAAGATCCTACAGAGAGGTGGTGGACAATATATTTCTAGGGGGAGATGTAGAATATTGAGGAGTGCATATTACTTGGAAACATTCAAGTAATATGAAGAGGGCAATGCTGAGCCATTGCATATTATTTTTCTTTTCAAGTAGTACGAGAAGCCTTACAACTACTTTTATATTTATACTGTTTATGAGAAAATGCTTCTTAGTATTGCTGGGTGTTCTGCCTTCTTCAAATAGGGGCGAGATTGTTGAGAATATTGCCCTCAATTTTCCCTAGATTTGATTTGAAGAGACATCGCCATCAACACTAAGAGTATAGTTGTATTTGATGTTATTCAAGCTCATCATGTGCTGGATGTTCCTTTGAACAAGTTTAGACATGTTGTCTAAGGGGTTTTGACAGGTGGTAACAAGGTAGAAAGGTGGAGAGACATAAATCTGTCTAAGTCCACAACCATTAAGTGAAGCCAATTCCCTCAACGCCGGATGCCACGGAAGGATGCTGAAAAGACTAAAAATCATCTAAGTCCACAGACATTGAGTGAAGGCAATTCACTCAACGCCAGATTACAAAAAGCATCGAGTAAAGGATGGACAGTCAAAGCCCAGCAGTTTGCAAGAGAAAAATGCGGCTAAGTCCACAGACATTGAGTGAAGATAGTTCACTCAATGTCATATATCAAAAGGTGTCGAGTATAGCACAGTCTGTCAAAGCCTTAACATTGACAAGCTGAAAAATCGACTAAATCCAAAATCGTTGAGTGAGGACAGCGCACGCAACGCCTGATAAAATAAGAGTTGAGTCTAGTTCAAACAGTTGAAGATTCTATCAAGAAATTCTGGCTAAGTACAGAATCGTTGAGTGAGGACAGCTCACTCGATGCCAAAGAAGAAGGCGTCACCAAAGAAATGATCAGTCAAAGCCTAAAGAGAGATAGACAGAAAAATCTGTTTAAGTCCAGATGTGTTGAGTGAGGACAACTCACTCAACACAAGCTCATCAAGAAAATTGGCTAAGTACAAAAGCATTGAGTGAAGGAAGTTCACTCAACGCCTCATCAACAAGAAGCCAGGCAAAGACAGAAGCGTTGAGTGATGAAGGCTCACTCAACGCATTCATAAAGAAAGTTATGGCTAAGTACAACAGTGTTGAGTGAAGCCAATTCACTAAATGCCTCAGCATAAAGGCAGGCAGTCAGTGAAACGGCTAAGTGGAGAAGCGTTGAGTGATGAAAGCTCCCTCAACGCACTCAACGCTTAAACAGTAGAAAGATTATCCAAGGTCAAATGCGTTGAGTGAGGGCTATTCACCCAACGCAACACATGTAATGAAATAGAGAATTTAGCTAAGTCCACAGATGCTGACGTCAGCAAAATTCGGCAAAAGTCAACAAAATTCTAATTAGTTGCGGGAAAGCTACAGTACACGACAAATGACGTCACAGACCTACTATATGTATTTTACTGTTAAAGCAAGTTGCAGCCAACAACTACAGGTGGGCCCACAGCTCAAATAGTATTTGAATGGCGGAAGGTAAAAGGGACAAGATTGGGAGACAGAACTTAACTTTTAGGGTTTACTCATTTCGAAAAGTAGAGGCTGGACTTTATCTTCCTCCTTGCCATTGTTGCCGAGCTTGAAGTAGGAAGTTAAACCAGCTGAACTAAAAGTTCCAGTGAGTTAGCTGTAAACATTTTCACCAGCTACAACAAGATCAAAAAAGCTTTCTATGAAAGAAGACTAAGCAGTGCCTTCAACTTTCTGTAGTCAAAGTTAACTGATTGAAGAGCATATCAATAGCATGTTCAGAGACCTTGTTTCTGAGTTACTTCCAACACAATCAGCAGCTTATTGAAGATCAGTTATCTTGTTGCTGAGAAGAAGGTAGGGCTGAGCATATCACAGCTCAGGAAGCAGACACAGAGAAATTTCTTTGGTGTCAAATCAACACCAACAAAACCCATTCTTTTTCTATAGGATCCTTTTGGATCTGAGTTGTAAGCATGATTTATAAAGGCTAAGTGTAGGGCATGTGTGCCTGAGGTAGGATCTAGGTGTAGATCTGAGTGTAGGGCCTGTGTTCCTAAGGGAGGGCTGATTACCTGAGGTAGGAGAGTTTTACTCTCTGAGTTGTAGGGCTAACCTCCATAGCCTGAGCTGTAGGACTTGTGTTCAAGTCTGAGGTAGGTGATCTTTTGATCACTGTGTTTTAGGAGCAAGCTTGCTCTGAGGTAGAGCTTTGTTCCAGAGTTGTAGGTCTTAGAGGATACTGAGAGATCCTACGAGATCTATGTTGTAAGCTTTCTTAGGAGTCGAGATTGGAGAAGTGCCTTGTCTAACAAGCTATTAGAAAGGTGAGAGGGACAGTGGACGTACTCATAATCTGGGAAACCACTATAAATATTGTGTGTGCTTTTGTGGATTGTCTTGAAAGCAAGCTAACCTAGCTAACTCACAACACACCAAACTTAAATAAAGTCTAAAAGAATAGAAAACCTATTCACCCCCCTTTAGGTGTTTAACTTCCCTTGAAACTAAAGACTTTCAAGTGGTTTCAGAGGGAGATTGCTCAAGAAGGACTTAACAGTCTGAGTGATCTCCAAAGGTAACTACAAGTACATACTTATGGGTTCAGGAGAGAACCATAAGGAGCTAGGTTCCATGAAACTTCCTATCTATAGAAAGGAGAGTTTTGGAATCTAGAAGGAGAGAGTCAGATTGTTCATGGAAGCATCTGACCCAAGGATCTTTATCACTGTCATAGAGGAAACTTTCATCCCTATGAAAGTATCAGTTCTGGATGCAATAATCCAGACACCAAAGACATATTCTAAAATGACTAAGTATGAGGTCATACTGGCTACATTGGACAAGAGGGCACATAACATTATTGTTAGTGTCATAGATGATTCTACCTTTCAGAATCTAGTCCATTACAAGACCTTCAAAGAGATGTTGGACACTCTAGTGGTCTACATGAATGATATTGAAGAGGTCAGAGATGATATTAAGTCCATGCTCAACCAGGAGTATGAGGCTTTCATGCAGTCCCAGGGAGAGAACATAGCAGGATGCTATGAAAGATTTTTCAGAATTATGAATATGCCGAAGACCTATGGGAGGGTATTTAGTCATTATGAGCTTAATGACAAGTTCTCGAGGACTCTCACTAGAGACTGGGACACCAAGATCTGTGCCATCAGAGAGGTGGCAAATCTAGCTAATACTCCACCTCATACACTATTTGGAAAGCTGCTCTCTTATGAGATACAGCTGGCTGCCAGGAAAGAGGAGGAGACCATCAGCAAATCCCGGGCCAAGGAAAAGTCTTTGGCCTTCAGAGCAAAAAGCACCAAGAATATCAATGAGAGGATTGCCTCTCCTCCAAGGAGGCCTGCTGATTCAGACAGCACAGGGCCAAGCTCATTAGACAGTAACATGTCTGATGGAGACTTTGCTGCCTTCTCCAAGCAGCTCCAGAAGTTGATGAAGAAGAAGTAGTGAAGGAGCAGTCCTTCCTCCTCTTCTCATCACATGAAGAATCACTCTAAGGCAGACATGTATGATTCTAAAACTAGCAAACAAAGTTCCTCTAAAGTTGTTTGCTACTGTTGCAACAAACCCGTGCTTGTTATTACTTACTGCCCAGTGAATAGAAAAGAGGCTGGTGAGAAAAAGGTCCACCAGCATAAGGGCAAGAAGGAAAAGTCCTTTATTACAAAGAATAAGAAGAGATGGAGTGAGTCTGACTCATCTTCCTCAGAGTCTGATGAAGAAGAAGTAGCCCTCATTGGGTTGCTGGCTGTAATTGAAGCAGAAGCTGAAGACTATCCTGATGCCAAGATATGGATCAAGGTCCCTCTATCACATTCATACAGTGACTCAGAGAAGGATGATGAGGATGATGATGCTTACAGCTTCTATGGGCTGATGGCAATGTCAGATGAAGAACCCAGCCAGGATTAGCCTAGTCTAGTGAAGGTACATTCACTATCTAGTTCCTCATCTGAGTCTGGCTATGAGGACTAGTCCCAATTCAAAAGCTTCTTCATCCAGTGGTGAAGATGACTCTGAATCCGAAGAAGATGTCAATCAACTGATTGACAAGTATGGTGAACTTCTGGCTACCTTTAAGAAAAGCAAGAAGTTTACTAAGAAGCAGGCTGAGAAGATTACCTCCCTTCAGCTAGCTGCTTCCCAGCAAGCTGAAACAACATCCTTGCTGGATCAGAAGGCTAGGGAATTCAGCCAACTTAGGAACATTACTCTCATCCAGATTGGCACCATCAAGTACAAGGATAGTCTCATTAGAGATCTTGAAGAGAAGCTCCAGAGGGAGAAGAGAATTGTGGCTAGTTACCCTAAGCCCAATACTACATTGCCCTTGATAGACTCCTTCTCTCAGAAGGGTAAGAAGGGGTTGGGGTTTAAGGGAAACACTAGAGTTGCCCTTCCAAAGGGAAAGGGAAAGATCCAGTCCAGCCACTGGCTTATAATCCTCCCATCCCTTTTAAGAAGGTGATGTTGCCTTCAAACAGGTATGACCAAGAAAACATCTATAGTCACTCGATGAATGGTAGATCCATTAGTGTGAACAAAGATGTTCACAGCTATGGTGGAAGGTATAGTAGTGGAATGAGTGCCTTTAAGGATCCCCGTAAGGAAATTCAAATGTCCTATCCTGGACCATTTATTTTTGGTACCCCAGCCCCCACTCTCAAGAACAAGGCAATAGACTTCACTCAAGCCCATCAAGCAAAGGTTCAGACCAAGGGTAAGTCTGTTAGCAAGCCAAATCTAGTTATATATGATTCTATAAATAGCATGTCATATGCAAAGAAGACTACTGTAAATGGCAGTCAGAGCAAGCTAAGAAATAATGCTGAAAGGTTCAACGTCAGTCAGATCCTTGCTGAAATGAACTTGAAGAAGGATGCTCCTCCTCTTCCTTCTACTCAGTCAGCAGTTAACCAAACTGCAGGACCTACTCAGAAAAGAAGATACAACATTCATGAGTGCTGGTGCTGTGGGAAAGTGGGGCATTTTGCCTTAGATTGCTGCCACAATCCCATTGTGCCGAGAGCTAGTGTTAGTCCTCCTGTCATAAAATCTGCAGGAAGATATTTATTTTCAGGCTAATCAGAACCTAGGACCCAATAATTATTAGGGTCCTAAGGTAAGATAAATCATTTGCTGTAGGTTTGTCCAAGTGCCGATACCCCTATATGGTACTTGGACAGTGGTTGTTCTAGGCACATGACTGGAACAAGGAGCAATTTAAAGGAGTACACTCCAGTGAAGGATGAACCCAAAGTTATCTTTGGTGGTTCAAATAGGGGAGTGACAAGAGACTATGATAAGATTACCAATGACATAATCACAATCTCAAAAGTTGCTTATGTTGAGGGGTTACAACACAACCTCATAAGCATAAGCCAACTATATGATCTTGGCTATGTCATTTCCTTCCACAAGGATGAGTGCCAGATTAAGAGGTCAAGTGACCAAAAGGTCATCATGACAAACACTAGGAGTGGAAATGTTTATTGCTTAAATTTCCTTTGTCTTATTAAAGACTCTCCTATTTGTCTAGTTGCAAATGAGAAAGTCTCATATTGTGTACAATGACACAATAGACTAGCTCATTTAAATTATAAGACTATTGACAAGCTCTTTAATGAAGAGCTAGTTAGGAATGGTCCCAAAATGAAATGCACCAAGGAAGACATTTGTTCTGCTTGACAAAAGGGCAAGCAGACCAAAGTGAAAGAGGATAGATCTTAACAAAATACTAGAGTTGAGTCACAGCACAAAATAACAAACAAAATAAACAAAGAGGCAGATCAAGCAACAAAGAAGACACAAGGAAATTTATAGTGGTTCCCCAAATCTGGGTAGTCCACTCTTCTACCACCATGGTAGGAATCCACTCAGGTTTTTGATCAGGTGCTTGACACAAATGTGTTTTTGATCAGGTCCCCAAAAACCAACTCAAGTCTTTTGATAAGGAGAATTGCAACCAGGAATCACTTTTGAAGGGAGATGACAACCCTTTATACAGGAGGTGGTGAGAGAGTGATGGAAATCTTCTCTTTCTCAAAGCAACTGAGAAGACTATGTGGATATTGATGTTAGCAGATTTGCTCCCCCTGAGATGTAGTAAGGTTCAGGGAAAACTGGAGCTCTGCTACAGGGTGATAGGCCTTCAATCTTCAGGCCTGGACCAGAGAAATCTTCAGGAACTTCTGACTGATAAGAGGTTTGTTGTCGTTGAAGTTGTCCTGTAGTAATGAGGAAGAAGAAGACTCTTGATAGTGATTGGATGTTCTTCTTCTTATGATCTCTGTCTCCTCTGATCTAGGGCTGCTAATTGCTGTAGTGATATTGCCCTTTGTGTTTATTACTGTTCTTCTTTTTCTCTGTATCTTGTGTCTCTGTTTTTTTCTTGTTCTCTTTCTCTGTATATATTCAGACATTCAAAATCCTTGGCCTTGATGGCGGAAGAGAAACATTCCCGAGAGTGGAGATGCATTGGGAATTGATTTATAATTAATCCAACTGTAACTGTCCGTTTGAACGGCTATTTTCACTGAGAATATCAACTGTAATTATTCCTCAATTACTTCTGCCAACTGTTACTGATTGCTCAGAAATCGTCGACCTGAACTTTCGTCGAGTGCATCAATCGTCGACCTGAGTTCGACATTCGTCGAACTCAGCTAAATTCGTTGAGCTGAATATCTTGTCTGCATTCGTCGACCGGAGCTTGTAGTTCGTCGAGCTCAGTTTCTGTGTTCGTCGAGCTGAGAGAACTGTTGAGTGTCGACGCAGTTGCTGTGATGGTGTCGACACAGCCTTGCTTGAGTCTAGAGATCGTCGACCTGAATTCAGAGAAGCAACTCAGAATTCGTCGACCGGAGATCACCGTTCGTCGAACTGCGTTCGACGATCGTCGATCTGATTTTCTGCCTTTGCCTTAACTGCATTTCTTGGACTTCTTTTCTGCAATGCTGGAGAGTCCTTCTGAATGACCTATCCTGGAAAGAGGTCCTATGACCCATGACTATACATGGTGGGTCAATCTAAGATTCCTAATAGTGTTCCTTACCCAAATCAGAACTAGGGTTCCAACAATCTCCCCCTATTTGGGTGAGGACACTATTTACATTCAAAACAAAATAAAATACAAAGCAATTAAATACAATCTCCCTAAATCTGGATCAAGAAAATCTGCTGTTGCTGCTGCTGCTAGAATTTCTGCAACTTCATTTATAGGCATCTCCCCCTATTTGCATAGCCTTTATTCCTCTGTGGTAAAACAAACAATCTCCCCCTATTTGCATTTCCTTGCCCAAATCCAACAGCCACTGATATCCTGTAAATTTGCTGGACTGAAATCTTTTCCTGCAAGGAGATGTTAGGAGCTCTGGACCTAGATCAACTTGGGTCCAGGTTCTTTTTGATCATAATTTAGAAAGGAAAGAGCATTTTAGGTTGATCCTTGTATCAAGGCGGATGATATTTCCTAGGAGGTATTATCCACTCAGTGAAGGGATTATTAAAATACTGACTTTGCTTATACTTCTGAAGAGAACAAAAATTTCTGTTCTGAAATCCTGAGTTTGACGAATTAAAGTACTTTCATCGATCGGAGTTCGACGAATGATATTGACTTCGTCGAGCTCTGTTCACAGAATGACTTTCTGTGTTCCATTTTCGTCGATCTCTGTTCGACGAATAATATTGATTTCGTCGATCATAGATTCCTGAACAGTTGAAATCAAAATCTTTGTTCAGAGATCGTCGATCTGAGTTCGACGAATAGGATTAATTTCATCGATCTCCGTTCGACGAATTACTTTGAACTAAGATTTTTTGAAGATTTATACCTGATGAAAGGTCAAGGGTAGAGATCACCTGATCTTCTTCTTCTGATTCACACTCTGATTCTTCAGCATAGCTGCTGCGAGAAGCATCTATTGCAATTAGGCAAAATTCTCTTGCTCTTGCTTCTTCTTCATCACTCCAGGATTCAGCTTCAATTATTCTTTCTTTAGCTGATCTAGCAGCCAAAGCTGTGAGGGAGTCCCACATCTCTTTTGCAGAAGAACATTCAACAAGTTCTTCAAAAATGTCATCAGACATTGATTGGGCAAGAATGTTCATTGCTTGTGCATCAGCAATCTTCATCTTTTTCTGGGCATCTGAGGCTGCAGGTAGTGAAATGGGTCCTGACAAAATAGATTGAAAGATGTTTTCATCAAAAGAGTCCATATAAAATCTAATCCTTGTCTTCCATAGTGCAGGCATATTTAGATTGCACATGGGCAATCTGGTGCTTGAAAAATCTGCAATTTGTGCCATGATAAAACTCAAAAGATATTTAAGATCTATCAAAGGATCTTTTGGTTCAAGTGTTAGCCTGTGCAACCACTAAGGTGTGGTATTGTAACTAACCTCGCTCTGATACCAATTGAAAGAGGATAGATCTTAACAAAATACTAGAGTTGAGTCACAGCACAAAATAACAAACAAAATAAACAAAGAGGCAGATCAAGCAACACAAAAGACACAAGGAAATTTATAGTGGTTCCCCAAATCTGGGTAGTCCACTCTTCTACCACCCTGGTAGGAATCCACTCAGGTTTTTGATCAGGTGCCTGACACCAATGGGTTTTTGATCAGGTCCCCAAAAACCAACTCAAGTCTTTTGATAAGGAGACTTGCAACCAGGAATCACTTTTGAAGGGAGATGATAACCCTTTATACAGGAGGTGGTGAGAGAGTGATGGAAATCTTCTCTTTCTTAAAGCAACTGAGAAGACTATGTGGATATTGATGTTAGCAGATTTTCTCCCCCTGAGATGTAGAAAGGTTCAGGGAAAACTGGAGCTCTGCTACAGGGTGATAGGACTTCAATCTTCAGGCCTGGACCAGAGAAATCTTCATGAACTTCTGACTGATAAGAGGTTTGTTGTCGTTGAAGTTGTCCTGTAGTAATGAGGAAGAAGAAGACTCTTGATAGTGATTGGATGTTCTTCTTCTTCTTCTTATGATCTCTGTCTCCTCTGATCTAGGGCTGCTAATTGCTGTAGTGATATTGCCCTTTGTGTTTATTACTGTTCTTCTTTTTCTCTGTATCTTGTATCTCTGTTTTTTTTCTTGTTCTCTTTCTCTGTATATATTCAGACATTCAAAATCCTTGGCCTTGATGGCAGAAGAGAAACATTCCCGAGAGTGGAGATGCATTGGGAATTGATTTATAATTAATCCAACTGTAACTATCCGTTTGAACGACTATTTTCACTGAGAATATTGACTGTATTTATTCCTCAATTACTTCTGCCAACTGTTACTGATTGCTCAGAAATCGTCGACCTGAACTTTCGTCGAGTGCATCAATCGTCGAACTAGTTCGACATTCGTCGAACTCAGCTAAATTCGTCGAGCTGAATATCTTGTCTGCATTCGTCGACCGGAGCTTGTAGTTCGTCGAGCTCAGTTTCTGTGTTCGTCGAGCTGAGAGAACTGTTGAGTGTCGACACAGTTGCTGTGATGGTGTCGACACAGCCTTGCTTGAGTCTAGAGATCGTCGACCTGAGTTCAGAGAAGCAACTCAGAATTCGTCGACCGGAGATTGCCGTTCGTCAAACTGCGTTCGACGATCGTCGATCTGATTTTCTGCCTTTGTCTTAACTGCATTTCTTGGACTTCTTTTCTGCAATGCTGGAGAGTCCTTCTGAATGACCTGTCCTAGAAAGAGGTCCTATGACCCATGACTATACATGGTGGGTCAATCTAAGATTCCTAATAGTGTTCCTTACCCAAATCAGAACTAGGGTTCCAACACAAAGTTTCCTTCAAGGGCATTGGGACCAAAGACTCTGTGAGGTGCTTATACCTCTTGCATGTGGACTTGTTTGGTCCTATGCCAGTTCATAGTCTAGGTAGAAAAGTCTACACCCTTGTGGTGGTTGATGACTATTCTAGGTTTGCTTGGGTTTTCTTTCTTAAGAAAAAGTCTGAAACCCCTGATATCTCCAAGACCTTTGTCAAGCAGATTCAGAATGAGTTAAACAATGTTGTCAAAATCAGAAGTGACCATGAGACTGAATTCCAGTATGAAAGCATGACAAGGTTCTGTGAAGAGCAAGCGATTCATCAAGAATTTCTTTCTAAAAAAACATCCCAGCAAAATGGGATTGTTGAGAGGAAAAATAGAACTCTTATAGAGGCTGGAAGGATCTTACTGAATGACACATCTCTTCTAGAATATTTTTAGGTTGAGACAGTTAATACTGCATGTCATGTTCTTAATAGGGCCTAACCTCTATCACTAAGAGATACAAGAAGACTCCCTATGAGATTATGAAGGATAAAAAACCAAACATGGCCTTTCTCAGGATCTTTGGTTGCAAGTGCTATGTGCTGAATAATGAGAAGTCCTATGTGACTAAGTTTGCTGCCAAGTCCTTTGATGAGATTTTTATTGTGTACAACAGTCATAGTAAGACCTATAGGATCTACAACTTGGAA
Organism: Platanthera guangdongensis; assembly: GCA_039583875.1. Lineage (NCBI taxonomy): Eukaryota > Viridiplantae > Streptophyta > Magnoliopsida > Asparagales > Orchidaceae > Platanthera > Platanthera guangdongensis. The sequence goes on along the minus strand of CM077158.1, from coordinate 168,799,332 downwards.
AGTCAAGTTGTAGAAGAGTTTGTTATTATAGTTTTTTGATGAATCAACTATGATTAACAGTGAGCTACCAAACTCCTCTTATAGTACTGCAGGCATAGAGCTGATGATGGACAAGCAAACCATCAAAGATGCTGCTCCATTAGTCCAAGATGGAGTGGATGTTTCAGAATAAGGGAAAGACACACTTGAAGTGGATGAAGATCAACAAGAAGCTAATGCTGAAAGAAGATTGCGTCCAGCTATCAGGCATCTAAGAGATCGTCCAAGAAACCAGATCATTGATAATGCAAACCAAGGAGTGTTGACAAGAAGCAAGAGACTTAATATAGCAATGTATGTAAGCTTCCTGTCACAGGTTGAGCCCAAAAGATTTGAAGAGGCCAACATAGATCAGTTCTGGATTGTAACAATGCAAGAGGAATTGAACCAGTTTAAATGGTGTAAGGTCTGGAAGCTAGTTCCCAGACCACAAGGACATAATGTCATTGGAGTTAAGTGGATTTACAAGAATAAACTTGATGAAAATTACATTATAATCAAGAATAAGGCTAGGCTATTAGCTAAGGGGTACAGACAAGAATAAGTTATTGACTTTGATCAAACCTTTGCCCTTGTGGCAACATTGGAATCCATCCGACTCTTCCTTGCATATGCTGCATACAAAGGATTTAAATTCTTCTAGATGGATGTGAAGTCAGCCTTCCTAAATGGTGACTTAAAGGAAGAAGTCTATGTTAAACAACCTCCAGGTTTTGTTGATTCTAACTCACCTAAATTTGTTTATAAACTTAGAAAAAGCTCTATATGGGTTAAAGAAAGCCCCTATAGCATGGTATGTGATATTGTATAGCTTCCTCATTGAGAATAAATTCTCAAGGGGGAAGATAGACAAGACCCTATTCCTAAGAGAATCTAAGGGCAAGATCATCCTAGTCCAAATTTATGTAGATGACATTATATCTTGGTCTACTGATGACAATCTTTGTAGGAAGTTTGCCAAACTTATGCAAGGGAAGTTTGAGATGAGTAGTATAGGTGAGCTTAAGTACTTATTGAGCCTCTAAGTAAGGCAGACCAAAGATGGATTGTCCATATCACAGTCTAAGTTCACCAGGGAGTTGATCAAAAAGTTTGGTATGGAGAATGCCTCCACCATGAAAACTCCCATGGGGTCAAGTATGCCTATAGACAAAGATGAGACAGGGAAACCTATAGATGGAACTTTGTATAGAGGGATAATTGACTCCCTTCTATATCTTACTATAAGTAGGCTAGACATCATGTATGCTACATGTGTTTTTGCTAGGTATCAGGCATGCCCTAAAGAATTTCACTACTTTGCTGCAAAGGGGATTTTGAGGTATCTTAAGGGCACACAAGATCTTGGCTTATGGTACCCTAGAAATAGGGATTTTGAACTAACAAGCTATTCAAATTCATATTTTGTAGGCTGCAAAGAGGATATGAAGAGTAGATCAGACACCTGTCAGTTCTTGAGAGGAAGACTAGTGTCTTGGAGTAGCAAGAAGCAGACCAGTGTTGCTATCTCAATAGCTGAGTCTGAATATATATTAGTAGGTAGATGTTGTGCACAGTTTCTATGGATCCATCATTAGCTCCAGGACTATAACCTTCAGATAATTAGAACACCCATGTTCTGTGATTCTACTAGTACATTCTCAATTACTAGGAATCCTGTCTCTCATAGCAGGAATAAACATATTAAGATTAGGTATCAGTTTATTTGCGAGCATGTGGAAAAGGAAGGCATTAGCCTTGAGTTTGTCCCCACAGACAAACAAGTGACTGATATCTTTACTAAGCCACTAGATGAAGTCAAGTTCAACACCTTCAAGTTTGAATTGGGTATGTTGAACTTGGTATAGCTTCAGTTGCTCCACGTAATATCTCTAGTGCAGAACTCACCCTTATTGTAGGTAGATAAATCTTTCAAGTGATATCAAGTGGTATCAAGACTAAGATGGGATCAAGTGTCCAGAAAAGAGAATGATAGAAGATGCTCCTGTTGAGGTGGATCAAACCCAAAAATTGCAGGAACAAGTTCAGCTTCCTGTTAAGTGGCAGCCAGCAGCTGCAGTGGATCAAAGATCATCACAGCTAATCAGCAGGTTCTTATGACTATGGACAATTTGAGGGGGAGATCAACCCTAGTGGATGGATGCTGTGATGTGTTGTATCAGTGTGTCAACACAAAAAGGTATGGCTCCTACTTAAGTAGTTTGATCACTAGGATAATTTCTCTAGTGGTATCAACATAGGACGTTGGCTAGGATATAGAGATAAATTCTCTGGTGCATGATCCCCTCACCTCCCTCATTAAGAAATTTTTTTACTTTATGAAGAAGCCAGAAAGGGTGAGAGGTAGGCAATACCTAAACACTAAAGTGGGAGGAGGTTAAGATCCTACAGAGAGGTGGTGGACAATACATGTCTAGGGGGAGATGTAGAATATTGAGGAGTGCATATTACTTGGAAACATTCAAGTAATATGAAGAGGGCAATGCTGAGCCATTGCATATTATTTTTCTTTTCAAGTAGTACGAGAAGTCTTACAACTACTTTTATATTTATACTATTTATGAGAAAATGCTTCTTAGTATTGCTGGGTGTTCTGCCTTCTTCAAATAGGGGGGAGATTGTTGGGAATATTGCCCTCAATTTTCCTTAGATTTGATTTGAAGAGACATCGCCATCAACACTAAGAGCATAGTTGTATTTGATGTTATTCAAGCTCATCATGTGCTGGATGTTCCTTTGAACAAGTTTAGACATGTTGTCTAAGGGGTTTTGACAGGTGGTAACAAGGTAGAAAGGTGGAGAGACATAAATCTGTCTAAGTCCACAACCATTAAGTGAAGCCAATTCCCTCAAGCCGGATGCCACAGAAGGATGCTGAAAAGACTAAAAATCATCTAAGTCCACAGACATCGAGTGAAGTCAGTTCAGTTGATGCCAGATTCCAAAAAACATCGAGTAAAGGATGGACAGTCAAAGCCTAATAGTTTGTAAGACAGAAATGAGGCTAAGTTCATACGCGTTGAGTGAAGACAGTTCACCTAACGCCATATATCAAAAGGCGTCGAGTACAACACAGTTTTCCAAAGCCTCAGCATTGACAAGCTGAAAAATCGACTAAGTCCAGAATCATTGAGTGAGGACAGCTCACTCAATGCCTGATGAAAGAAGCCTTGAGTCAAGCTCAAGCAGTTGAAGATTCTGTCAGGAAATTCTGGCGAAGTCCAGAATCGTTGAGTGATGATAGATCACTCAACGCCAAAGAAGAAGGCATCGATAGAGCAATGATCAGTCAAAGCCTAAAGAGGAATAGACATGAAAACTATCTAAGTCCAGATGCGTTGTGTAAGGACAGCTCACTCAACGCAAGTTCATCAAGAAAATTCACTAAGTATAGAAGCATTGAGTGAAAGCAATTCACTCAATAACTCATCAACAAGAAGCCAGACAAAGGCAGAAGTGTTGAGTGATGAAGGCTCACTCAACACATTCATAAAGAAAGTTGCAGCTAAGTATAGAAGCATTGAGTGAAGCCATTTCACTCAATGCCTCAATATAAAGGCAGGCAGTCAGTGAAATGGATAAGTCCAGAAGCATTGAGTGATGAAAGCTCACTCAACACACTCAATGCTTAAACAACAGAAATATTATCCAAGGTCAAATGCGTTGAGTGAGGGCTATTCACTCAACGCACTCAACACATGGAATGAAACTTATAATTTGGCTAAGTCCATAGATGCTGACGTCAGCAAAAGTCAGCAAAAGTCAACAAAATTCAAATTAGTTGCGGTAAAGCTATAATATGCGACAAATGGTGCCGCATACCTACTGTACATCTTTTATTATTAAAGCAAGTTGCAGCCAACAACTACAGGTGGGCCCAGGACTCAAATAGTTGTTGAACGGTAGAAGATAAAAGGGACAAGATCGGATGATGGAACTTAACTTTTAGGGTCTACTCATTTCGAAAATTAGCAGCTGGACTTCGTCTTCCTCCTCACCATTATTACCGAGCTTGAAGCAGGAAGGTAATCCAGCTAAACTAAAAGCTCCAGTGAGTTAGCTGTAGCAATCTTCACCAGCTAAAACAAGATCAGAAAAGCTTTCTGAGAAAGAATACTAAACAATGCCTTCAAATTTCTGTAGTCAAAGTTAGCTGATTGAAGAGCATATCAACAGCAAGTTCAGAGACCTTGCTTCTGAGTTACTTATAGCACAAGCAACAACTTATTGAAGATCAATTATCTTGTTGCTGAGAAGAAGGTAGGATACGTTTATCTCATCTCAGGAAGCAGACATGGAGAAATTTCTCTGGTGCCAAATCAACACCAACAAAACCCATTCCTTTCTATAGGATCCTTTTGGATCTGAGTTGTAAGCCTGATTTATAAAGGATGAGTGTAGGTCCTGTGTGCCTAAGGTAGGATCCAGGTGTGGATCTAAGTGTAGGGCCTATGTGCCTGAGGGAGGGCTGATTGCCTGAGGTAGGAGAGTTTTACTCTCTGAGTTGTTGGGCTAACCTACATAGCCTGAGATGTAGCACTTGTGTTCAAGTCTGAGGTAAGTGATCTTTTGATCACTGAGTTGTAGGAGCAAGCTTGCTCTGAGGTAGGGCTTTGTACCCAAGTTGTAGGTCTTGGAGGAGACTAAGAGATCCTGTGGGATCTGTGTTGTAAGGTCTTAGGAGACGAGATTGGAGAAGTGCCTTGTCTAACAAGCTATTAGAAAATGGGAGGGACAGTGGACATACCCATAATCTGGGGAACCACTATAAATATTATGTGTGTGCTTTTGTGGATTGTCTTGAAAGCAAGCTAACCTAGCTAACTCACAACACACCAAACTTAAAGAAAGTCTAAAAGACTAGAAAACCTATTCACCCCCCTCTAGGTGTTTAGCTGCCCTTGAAACTAAAGACTTTCAAATATCTCCATCCAAAGGTATAGAGGGGCATAAATTGATCAAATACATTGTAGTTTGTATGGACTATGCCCAAGACTGCTAACCAATACCTATAAGTGAGATCATGCATCCAATCTTCTCCACAAGCATCCTGTTCATTCTCTCTGCCAACCCATTCTATTGTGGCATCCTCAGAACTGCCTTCTCATGCACGATGTCATGTCCCCAGTTGTTGAAACCTAGTTAGGGTTGTAAACCTGCAGTAGGTATAAAAAGTAATAATGTACTCTCCCTAGTTATCTGATCTAACTCGCTTGATTACCTTCTTAGTAATCTTCTCCACCTTTGCCCCAAACTCCATAAATTTTGTTAAGACATCACTCTTCTACTTCAAGAAATAAGCTCATACCTTTATTAAGTGATCGTATAATAATGTGAAAAAGTAGTCTACTCCACCCACTGCCTTAGGCTATATAGGTCCATACACATCCATGTATATCAGGTTCAACACTATACCTTTGTCTTTGGTTCAGCCTCCACAAAGGATACTAATCTCTAATTCCCAGCCAAGTAATGAACACAAGTGTCAGAAAGCTCCCCTGACAACTCTGGAAGAATCTTATTCTTCACCAAGATCTTTAAGTTATTCTCACTAATATGGCCAAGTTTATGATGCCACAACTCCAAAGAACTATCTTCGCTGCATTCACACTCGAACTGTAGATCTTGGTCTTTGCTCGGTATAAACTGCAACATTTATTGTCCCGGGCGACCACTAAGGACCCCTTCGCCAGCCTCCAGGAAATTCCGTCTTCAATGCTAATAAATACTCCATCATCAAGCCTGCCAATAAAAATAAGGTTCATCCTCAAGTCAGAAATATGCCAAACTGTTAGGAACATTGCCCATAATGTTTCAGATTTGAAGAAGTTCTCAAGTCAAAGATAAATATATTTTGTATTTAATGTTTATCTGACTTGACATGGGAATGCATATTTTAAATTCATATAAATTATTTTGAATGAGACCTGAATGTTGGAGTTTTCGAGGTGATCTAGAAGTAGTCATACAGTTAGTCTCACTGCCAATGAAATATTCGCATATATGGTCATACATAAGAGCGTTTGGAGAAGTCGTAGGAAGGATTGCGTTGTCCTTACTCATATTGGATATAAGAGAAGGAACAATCCTATTACTCATTTAAGTTGTGTGTGTTGAAAAGTCATGTCGTCATGTGATGTGGATTGACTCGACGATAATGTCATGTTGACTCAATAACATCATCGTGTTGACTTGACATAATTGTCATATTCTACATGACCTCTCTATTGTGGCTTGACACAATGATATCGTCATGTGCATCATGTCATCACAATGATATCATCGTGTGAATCATGTCAACACAATGACACTTATGTTTACTCCAATTCAGGTCACTGGTCTGCTGATAGTGAAGGCGCGCGTCTGTTTTATATCCTTGGGTTTAAATAGACTTGAGATTAGGTTTCATATATGCTTTTGAGGCCTTTTGAAGGATTAGATGGAAAAGTATTTTCCCAATCCCTATGAGATTCCGTCATTGCCTCTTTCACTTGACCCATCCCAACCATCGTTGTTGCTGCCTCTCCCTTAAACAAATCTAGCAATACGTGGAGACGTAGAGGGCACTCCTTCTCCGATCCAGATCTTATTGGACAAGATCGTGGGGTTATCCATTGTTTATGTGGACTGATGTAGAGGAACATGTCTACTTCTGTACTCGAGACTCATAGCTAATGGTTCAAATTATGATCGATAACTGAAGAAAAGAAACTTTTTGGAGCTTCTCAATCAAGTAAGGACTTGATTCCGCACAAGTAATTTTATATTTGTTGTGCATTTTACTTCTTGATTAATGATTCTAGTAAGATCCTACTACTGGTTAGGGTTTTCTAGTTGTTGTTGTATGGTGACCGGGTGGTCTGGCGGTCAGCCCCTGGCGGCTAGGAGACCGGGCGGTCTGGCAGTTTGCCCCTAGCGTCTTGGAGACCATGCGGTCTGGCAGTTTCTTAATGAGTGCGATTATGATAGGCTTTTTACTATCATAATTGTAATCATGTCTACTATTTCTGCCCCCTTTTGTAGTAATTTCGAGAGAAAAGTCAAAGAATTGTCTTATCATGATTAGGAGAGCACAATTAGGATTTTTGTTATTCCTTATATTGAGCTATCTAATTTATTCCTTCACTTTTATATGCAGGTAGCGCTAACCAGTGGAACTAAAGGTCTTGGAGCAAACAGAGGAGTTCACGGAGTCAGCATGGCTGATGACAGGACAAAATTTTGGCGCACACGGGTGGACACACGGCCGTGTGCCTACCCGTGTCCTATGTACCCTGGTGCTGAAGAAATTGGACGTAGGAGACAGAGACTCACACGGGTAGGAACACGCCCGTGTGCCTACCCGTGTCATATTTGAACACGACTGCCGACCAACCCGTGTCTGAAGAGTATGAAGAACAATATGGCCATGTCAGTACCCGTGTCATCTGATACGACCCACTACCAAACACTCCTGTTTGCGGGGAACCGCCTAGGAACCATCCACACGGCCTGACATACGGCCGTGTTGGAACCCGTGTCCGACCGGTTTGCAAAGGGACTATATAATTCCTGTAGAAAAATTAGAGAAGAACTTTTGGATCATTCTGGAATTGGAGAACTTCTGAAGCCCGAAGTAGAGCATCCAAGAGAAGGAGGATTGAAGGGTATTTTGTATGCATTTTATCTATTCATTAATCCCTTTTAATCTTTCCTTTCTCTTGGTGATTCAACTTTGTTTATTGTTTAATTTGCATGAACTTATATTTGAACAATTTAGTAATCATGTATCACTTTGTTTACATCAAATTCGGGGTATTTTATTCGTACTTAGGCTTACAAACAATTGGTTTCATTTTCATTATGGATTGCTTCTTTCCCTTACAAAATTTGCAAATTTATAGATTGAGAAATTTGTTGTTTGTGATGATATTTGTATGTCCATATTGTGGTGTTAACTATATTTGTGAATCAAACTCCATAATCGAGAGATATGTTGTTTGGAAAATTGAAATACGAGTAAATGGATTCATGGTATTTTAGAGATAAGGTTTCATGAATTTATGTAATAATTAAGGTGCTTTACTTAATGCGAACTTGAGTGTTGTAAATTGTTCGAGAGAAAATTTACTAACTTAGGTTTAGGATTGGAATTGCTCGAGAGAGAATTTGATGAACGTTAACCTTTACATTACAATGAATTTGATAGTTTTACTTTCTTCATGATTACTTAGAATTGAGTTAATAAATGAGTTTGTTCATGTAAAAGCTCATAAGCTTCTCGCTTTTTACCATCTTTACTTCTTCAATATTGAATTATCCAAATAGTTATAGTTAGATCAATCTAGTTTAGATATCAATTTTACTTATAGGTACGATAATAGAGTGAGGGTGAGTACGAATACTTGAAATGGCCCTGTGGAATACGACATGAGATGTAGATTTCTCATGTACTATGATTGATAGGTGCACTTGCCTGAATGTTAATTCAATCTAGCTTATGCCCATCTACATAGTTATACTAGAATGTAGAATGAAATCGCATTGAGTTATTACTTGTTAGCAAAGCAATCATCATTTCTCTCCAGCGGTTTGCTAGCTGGTTGTTGTTGATTGGTGACCGAGCGGTCTGACGGCTTGACACAGGCGACTTGAAGACAGTGTTGTGTTGTCTTATTTTCATTGTGGTTGCCGGGCAGTTAGTCTAACTGCGCAACTTGTGCGGCTCGTATAGTTGTTTGTTCCTGTAATTATTCATCCCACATTCCTTATTTATAATCTCTCATCTCTCCTCCATTCTATAAAAGGGAGGCCATACCTTTGTAATAGTTACATTTTTTGGATAATAAAATTTCTATTAGTCCAAATTTTCGGTTTACTCTTTCTTGTTTGCACATGGTATCAGATGACTCGATCTTTTCCACCTGATTCTGTAAGCTTCCTATGTCCGCACGACCTGTCTTCTCGCGACTTGTCTTCATAGCTTGCTCCTTCTTCTCGCGACCTGTCTTCGCGGCTTATTTCTCCCTCCTGTTTGCGCCCTGTTCGCCTAGTTTCTTTCTCATCCTTGTCGCTGCCCTTTGTGTGCGCGACCTCTCCGATTGCCCTTTTCTTCTCGCCGCAACCTGCTCTTAAGTCTCCGCGAATTATTCTTCTCGCCGCGACTTGTTCTTCTCGCCGCGACCTGTTTGTCTAGTCGCGCCCTGCTCTTAGTCGTCGCGCTCAAACCTTCTCGCCGCGACTTGTTCTTCTCTCTGCTTTCTACCCTCTTCTATGGCTCCCTCCGATACCTCTACCACTAATACTCCTGTCGCCACTTGTAACACCCCCGATTTTTCTACGATTATTTAATTCTCGTTTGGCGTTACATTGACGCGTTTCCGGCATGTGTCGTTTGTTTGAGCGTGGTATTAGCTCTTTAGATTCCTTGTATGGTTGTTGGTAGCCTTTTTGGCAAGATTCCCTAGCAAGTCGGGTCTGTTTTGGTGACCGGTGAGGCCTCTCGGGGGATGCTTGTGTTTTGGCTTCGGGTAGTGATAACCCAAGTTTTGTTCGTCGAAAGTTGATTTCGACTTCGCCGTTGCGTTCGTAGCATGGGTATTTAGCTACGGTGCAAATTTTGCCGAATTCCGAGGATGTTCGGGTTTCGCGTCGTTTTGTATTTTATTTATATTAATGCAATATTATATATTATATATAGATATATTGTTTAGATAGTAGCAGTTATGGTGAATAGGTGGCTGGCAGCGTTTGGATTGGCTAAGAATAGAAGATATTTGGGATTTTGCCGCTATCTATATATAGCCTTATTTAGAAAAGCCACTGTTGATGTTCTCTGTCTTTTCAGAATACAACCGCCGTCCCTATGCACGAGAGGAAAACCAACGGGCTGCCCTTGCCTTCCACCGCTGATTTCGGGAGTGTTAGTGGACGGAATTCGATTCCGAAAGCGGATTTGGATTACTCTCGCCTAGACCTTCATTCCTACGGTAAGAGATTCAATTTTCGTGGCGTTTCTAAGGGTCTCAGAATTTTTGGTTTGATCCTTTTCCGCCTTTAAAAATCTAGAATCCTGGTTTAGGTGCTGCTGCGGCTGGAGCCGAGAGAGAGAGAGAGGAAGGGCTGTGCAAGATAAATCGCTGGAAATTGAGGCAAGTGGCGCTCTTCGCCCTTGCCAAGTAGTGGCTTCTTCATTTTGTTCCTTGTTGTCAAGTATTAATTTCAGATCCTTCAATTGTCTAGTTTTTTTCCCTTAATCATGACAAGAAATTGTTAAGCCTACTGAATTTACTTCCTGTCCAGTTATTTGATTTATCATCCAGTTGAGATATTGTCTAAATTTCTACTCTTAGAACCTAGGAATGCTGCTTAACCTTGTCAGATCTCACTATTACTGCAAGTTTTGGCCTACTGTCAGTTTACTGTAGTGTTATAATGCTGAGTTCTTCATGGGTAGGGTGGGTTTTGGCGTAAATTGGCTTGGAAGTTGTGGTAGCAGTAGCAGCAATTTCCTTTTTCCTTTCCATAGTCTTGAGTATTAGAGTGTTTCTGGGCTAGTAGAAGTGGTCTGGTATGACAGGTGGAACATATAAGTGTTTGCTATAGGATTAAAGCGTTGTCCAGCATTTTGTGCACTCAATGCTGATAGGTCGTCGATCTGAGTTCGACGAACATCGTCGAACTGAGATCGACGATCTCCGGTCGCCTGTGAACGACGAAGGTCGTCGATCTGGGTTCAAAGATAATCGTCGAACTGAGCTCGACGATTTTTCCTGTGGCTTGCGTTCGATGAAAAAATCGTCGAACTGAGTTCGACAAGTTCCGGTGACCTGCGTTCGACGAAAAATCATCGAACGGAGTTCGACGATTTCCCATGACCTGTGTTCTACAAAAGAAAATCGTCGAACAGAGTTCGACGATTTCCCGTGACCTGTGTTCGACAAAAGAAAATCGTCGAATGGAGTTCGACGATTTCCCGTGACCTGCGTCGACGAAAATTGTCGAACGGAGTTCGACGATTTCCCGTGACCTGTGTTCGACGAAAATCGTCGAACGGGGTTCGACGATTTCCTGTGGCTAGAGATCGACGATTTCCAATATGCTGTGATCGACGTTTATTTCTTTTGCCTTAACCGAATTTTTCGTGCAATTTCTTTCCTTCCCGAGTGAATACATCCTAGGTGGGGATGTCTTGTCGGCCATTCGTTTCTTTCTTTATTTTGTTTGAAGGCCGAATCGTGGGTTATGGCAGGTAGTGGTGTTTTGAAACTCTAAAGGAGTGAGATGGTTTTGTGTGCGAGCCGTGGCTGCCACCTTTTAATCCCAGGTACGGGCTGGGTATAGCTGTGGCCGCCACCTTTTAATCCTAGGTACGGGCTGGGTATGTGGTGGCCTTGTGCTGATGCAGTGAATTTTTAGTTGGAACTGTTTTGTTTGGGGGACTGTTTTTGGTCACCAACTCAGGTCCATGTTGTTTACTACTGCCATTAACTCACAAATTAGGATTGTTAGGTGTTTCTTCCTTGTAGAATACAGCATATTGTGGCAAGTTCTCTTTTCTTTTGCCTTGCAGCCTCTGCATGATTTGAGCAGGGCTTGTTGTTGTTTCCTTGTGCTTGGTGTACTTTGGCTTACTTTGGACAACACTTACTTTTACTGTCATGTTTTCTTACTCTCCTTGGTTCCATTTTGATATAATTCTCTTATTCAGATTTTCTTATTTTACTTGTTGAGGTATTCTTTTCTTCTCTTAATGCCTCAGGTTCTGATTAGTAGCCGAGTAGGCGGCTAGTTTTGCTGTGCTGTTGCTGGTGATCTCTTGTACTATAGAGATCAGTTTCTTGGTTTTGTGAGGTATTTTTCTGTTTTTCTTACACACGTACATGCTCGCCAGTGGGTTCATGTCAGGTTTTTGACGCCCGCTGGTGGTTTTTGCTTATGATACTAGACATGTTTCTTTTACTGCTACCTTTCTGGAGATAGTCTATTTGCTCTTAGGAAGTTTTATGCTAGGTTACTAGCTACTTTTAAACCTAAAAACACTATAATAAGTATATCTCATGATTAGCATGTTTATAAAACTCATACACTACTTTCCAAGTAACGTAAACAGATCGTTTTCCTACTTATAATATAAAATAAATCTAGAGTCTTGCATGGTATAAGTGGACCTCGGGGGACACTTATGCACTCTCATAGGATGTCAAATATAAATAAAGTATTTTTCCGCTGCGTATAAGTATAGTTTTTAAACTGTGGACTAGGTGATCCACTGAGCCGAGGGATACGACCTTTAAAATGTAACTGATTTTCTAATCATTAAACTTATGAACTTTTATAGTCTAGTTAGATGGTGTTGGCCTGAGCGTCGACAGTTATCCCCTGCTCGATGTGGCATCACGACGCGTGTTTTCTCATACTCTGATACTTCTTAAATTCGGAGAAAATACGGGTTGAATCAGTTGGTATCAGAGGGAGGTTGCTTGACAATTTGTCGGGCAACCTTTCCTTGTAGGTAGTAGATGTTTAGCATCATATCATATACACACCGATATGTCATCAGCACGTCTTGGCTGAAGCACGAACACTACACTCATAGCATAACATTAAGTATACGGGGCATATTATGTAGTATGAGATGCATAATATGTGTCTGTATATGGATCCACCATAGGGGCAACATGTGAGGGTTATGTAGTATGGGATGCATAACCTCACCACATGAATGTGACTAGCACGTTTCTTTTTCGTTGCATGAGAATGTTATGTAGTATGGGATGCATAACATTTTCATGCGTACGCCACTCATGACATGCATTAGGGCCTTTTTATAATGCATAGCACAATCATGCATAGCATAACATTGCATAAGCACAATGTGCCAAGCTAAAGATTTGCAGGATGACATATGTACACACATGGTTTTAAATCAGAAAAAGAATATAAATTCATGCATTCCCGATCTAGGCACAAGAGTTAGTTGATGGTGGTTAACCATCCTAGGTTAAGCATAGCATCACTTTTGTAATAACAAAATAAAATCCCAGAGCAAGTATAACAGTTAAAAGTTCATATTTATGTATGTATTGTCTGTACTGGTAGTTTGTTTTAACTGTTGTACTAAGTTCCGAACTCAGTTTTTATGGTTTTAGGATGGCGAGACGTCCTTCGACTTGGTCGACTCCCCTGTCCGAGGGTGAGTCCTCAGGAGCGCAGAGTGATGCGGTGATCGAGAGCCTGCGGCAGAGCAATGATTCCTTGACCAGGCAGTTGGTGGAGATGCAGGTCCAGATCCAGTCTCTAGTGGCAGTTGTGGCAGGACCGACTCAAGGGGTGCAAGCCCCTACAGGGGGGTCAGCTGCTCCTCCCCCTCCTGCTCCCCTGAGACCTCCAGTGTTGGTGCCAGCAGAGATGACCTTTATTTCTCAGTTTCAGAGACTTAGCCCTCCTCCATACGATGGGAAGGCAGATTTCATGGTCATAGATGATTGGCTGAACTCCATGGAGGAGATGTTCTCGTACTCCGGTATTGCGGATGATCAAAGAGTGATGATAGCCGCCTATCATCTAAAGGGTTTGGCTAAGAGCTGGTGGCTTAGGGAAAAGGATAGCTTAGTGGCTGGTTGCTCTTGGGGACTATTCAAGGAGATGCTGTTGAGGAAGTTCTTGCCTTCGGTCGAGCGTGACCGACTAATGAACGACTTCCTCCACCTGAAGCAGAGGTAACTCACGGTCAGTGAGTACGAGATAGAGTTCAGTAAGTTGAGCCGGTTTGCCCCTGGGTTGGTGAGTGTTGAAGCAGATCGAGTCAAGCGGTTCCTTGGTGGCTTGAGGAGCGAGGTTCAGCTGTTGGCCAGTGCTTATGGATCAGAGACTTATGCAGGGGTAGTGGAGGCTGCTCTGAAAGTGGAGGCAATTGAGACCGCAAGGAACAGAGGCCAGCAAATGAGGAAGGACAAGAGGAAGTCTGCTGAAGAGAAGAACCCCCAGGTACTCGATGCTGCTTCGGGAAAGAAGAGCAAGGTAGTGTACTATAGTTGAAGAAAGGATCCAAGTCCGTGACAGAATATCAAAGGGAGTTTCAGCACCTCGCTAGATTTTCTGACTCCTACAAGTTGGACGACCGAATGTACGCAAAATGGTTTTACAAATGCTTGCAAGATCTCTTTAGGCAAGCACTTTTGTTTATAGCGAACGCGAGCTTTGCATAGATAATTGATATGGCAAAAAGGTTAGAGGCAGGTCACTTGGGAAGTAGTAAGAGACCCGCCGAGGGCTTGATGGAAGAAGGCACTTGCTTCATGAAGTGACATAATAATAGAGGTGGAAGAGGAAATCAAAGAGGTGGTAGATGTTTCCACCATAATTTTAGGATGGAACCACCGGCCCCACAACTAGAACTACCTCCACCTCGACAAATATATCAGCAGCCTAGAGAGCAGCTCGAGCGAGTTTGCTTTCAGTGTAATCAGCTGGGCCATATCCAACATTATTGCCCGCAACTAGGTGGGAATGCTCTCACAATTTTTCCTACGGCAGCCCCCCGTGGATGAGGGCAAGGTCGTGGTCGAGGATGAGGACAACGAGGAAGGAATCATGAAACTGCTAGGGAGCAGATGTTTGCTTTGGACATGACTCAGGAGCGGAATCCTCAAGATGTGATTGCAGGTATGTCATAATGTGATTAATATAATTATAAGCATCTCTCCTTCACTTGTCTAAGTTATGATAGGAATCTAGCTTTGAGTCTTTATAATTGATACTTAGGCACCGTGATGGTTAGTGGGAAACCAACCCATACCCTATTTGATATCGACGCCACCCACTCCTTTGTATCGGCGAAATTCATAAAATATTTAGTTAGCGTGCAACACTTCACCGGTATCACTCAGAGAGTACGCCTCCCAGATTGCTCCTAGATGACTTCATCCGCCAAGTGTGATTTGGAGGTGCATATTGGAGGAAAACGTTTTGAGACCTCAACAACGGTCTTGGCAATGCCATAATTTGACCTCATTTTGGGCATGTCATGGTTGTACTGGCACCATGCCAAGATTCATTGTGTAGCGAAGCAAATCATTTTGATGCATGGAGACTCTGAGGTCATCTTCCAAGGTATTAGATTCGTACCCCGAATGTTGTTATCTTCGATTCAGGCCCATAAGGCCCATATGAAAGGGGACGAAGTATATATGATACGTTTTCAATTAAAAGAGATGGTGACAAATATGAAAGATGTGCGGGCAGTGCGGGATTCCCCTGAGGTGTTTCCTGCAAAGCTGCCAGGAATACCCCCACATAGACAAGTGGACTTTCAAATTAAACTAGTACCGAGTGCCAAGCCCATCTCTCAGACCACTTACCAAATGACTCGAAAGGAACTCGCTGGGTTTAGAGTTTAGTTACAGGAGTTAGTAGAATCAGGGTTTGTTCGCCCCAGTTCGTCACCCTGGGGAGCCCCTGTTTTGTTTGTTAAGAAGAAAGACAGATCACTATGATTGTGCATAGACTACCGGGAACTCAACTGATTAATAGTGAGGAACACCTATCCTTTGCCCCAGATCGATGAGCTATTTGATCAGTTGGTGGGATCGTATTGGTTTTATAAATTGGATTTGCGATCGGGGTACTATCAGTTGAGGATACAAGAGGAGGATATCCCAAAAATAGCATTTAACTCAAGATATGGTCTGTACGAGTTCACGGTGATGCCATTTGGACTCTCAAATTCCCCTTCCGTGTTCATGAGTTTGATGAATAGGGTGTTTGAGCCGTACTTAGACGTCTTCATCATCATCTTCATCGATGAAATTTTGGCCTATTTGAAGACGGAAGAGGAGCATGTTGAGAACTTGGCCTTAGTTTTGAGGAAGCTAAAAGAGCATGCCTTGTTTGCTAAATTCAACAAGTGTGAGTTTTGGCTCCGAGAAGTTGCGTTCTTGGGTCATGTTATTAGGGGTACTGGATTAGAGGGCAGACCCAACCAAGGTACATACCATAAATGAATGGTCGCCCTTGAAATCAGCGGCCGATGTACGAAGCTTCATTGGGATTGCCGGAGATTATCGTAAGTTTGTGAAGTGATTTTCTAAGATAACTCTTCCCCTCACTACCCTAACAAAGAATGGTGTGCCATACGAGTGGACACCTCAGTGTGAAGCTGCGTTTAAAGAGCTGAAGGGTCGACTTACCACCACACCAATGCTAGCTCTTCCATTAGGGAAAGAAGGATTTCAAGTTTACACTGATGTGTCCTATCAAGGTATGGGAGCTTTTGGAACCCTATTACTAATTTAGGTTAGGATCACTATTATTCATTTAGGATGATTAATTTGTATAGTTCCGGGTCATAGGTTATTTTTCCAGGGTTGCTTCCTCAGATGATTTCTAGAGAAATACAGTTCAACGAATGCACGATTATGTTCGACAAAAGCTGAGCTCAGTACGACGAACTCAGAGTTCTAACTTTGAGTTTAGCTCGACGAACTCTGGGCTCCGTTCGACGAACGCTAATCATATCTCTACAGCTCAGCTCGACGAACTCCCGTCTCCGTTCGACGAACTCCAGGCTCAGTTCGACGATCTCCAGGCGTAGTTTGACGAATCTCTTGTAATGTTCTTTGTTCAGGCAAATTTATAATCTGAGGCAGAATGATTTTAAATGGCTTAATTTCAGTCAGTTACACTCTGATATTTAATGCTAAATATTCTTAATGAATATATCCGTTTTCTGGCAGCATTAAATATGGATTTTCACAGAGTTATTGTTCTAGTTAACTCCAGGACAGTTACAAATCTCAAGCATGCTTCAGGCATTTTAGAATGGATTTAATTCAAATATTTTAATTCTCCTCAGGAATTCTATATATACTTTTAGAAGATTGCTGCTAAAGGGTTAATGAATAGATCAATATTAATCAACACATATTCATCAGATTTTCTGCTTCAGTCTCTGCAAGTACAAAGTCTTCATCAGTCAAACACAAGAAGGCCTACAACCTGAAGAAAAGTATCCCCTTCTGATATCAAATCTCTATTCTAATCAGGGGGAGCTTTTTTGCTTCAACATCATTCACTAAAGTCTTCTCAGAGATAGTTGACAGAGAAGACAACATCAACTTCTTATAGTTTATTTCTTAAACTGTGTACATGATTATAACTCTCTTCACAAGTTAACCACTTGGTTCTTAAGTCACCCAATCAAAAGACTTAAGCTTAGTTTTTGGGCACCTGATCAAAAGCTCATATAGTTGCTAGATCTCCCTTAAAAAATAGATCTTCTGGTGACAGGGCACCTGATCAAAAACTTGTATTGGATTCCTTCCAGGGTGGTAGAAGAGTAGACGTACCTAGATTTATTGGGGGAACTACCATAAAAATTCCTTGTGTCGTCTATGTTTGATGCTTTTTCTTTTTATTTGTGTGTTGTGATTTTTAATCTGTCTATCTATATATAAATATCACTTAATTTTCTAAACTATTTAGAAAACAAATCAAAGTTTTTAATATTCACTATTCACCCCCTAGTGTAAAATAGATCTATCCCTCACTTTCAATTGATATCAAAGGGAGATTGGTTTTTTTACAGGCTAACACCTGAACCAACAAAGATCTTGATAGATCTTATTATACCTAGAGTTTTATTTCATCATGGTACAAAATAAAGAGTATGTAAGTACTAGACCTCCTATATGTAATCTTAATAAGTTTGCATTATGGAAAGGAAGGATTAGACTTTATATGAATTCTATTGATGAAGATATCTACAACTCTATTTTGACAGGTCCACCTCTACCACTTGCAACAACAAGCACCAGTGATGTACCACCACCAGAATGGACTGAAGCTCAGAAGAAAGCAAAAATTGCTGATGCCAAGACAATGAGCATTTTGGCCCAAATAATGTCTGATGACATTTTCCAGAAAGTTGCTGAATGCACCTCAGCAAAAGACATCTGGGACTCCCTCATTGTCATTGTTGTTGGATCAGTAGATGAGAGAAAAGGCAGAAGATCCAACTTGATTTCTTAATATGAGAATTTCAAGAAGGGTGAAAGTGAATCAGTTGCAGATATGTACACAAGACTCAGTCTCATAATCAATGAGCTAAAGACCTTAGAAAAGGACATTACATTGACAAAGGTCAATGATAAAATTCCCATGTGTTTCCCTAGCACATGGGATTCAAGAATCTAGCCGATTAGATAAACCAGAAGTGTCAATGAAATCTCAATAGAGACTTTGTTGGTCAAGCTCAAATTTTATGAGCAGCTCATCAAAACTAGAGAAGATAAACAAAAGACTTCACCCTCAGTGAAGAAAGAAAATAACATTGCTTTTCAAGCAAGTGAGGAAGAACAACTTCCTAAGAATGAAGAGCGTATGAGTCTACTGGCTAAGAGATTCTAGAAGATGGCCAGAAAGGACTTTAGAAAAAGATTCTCCAGGAACCAAAAAAAACTAAGGTATGATAAAACTCTAACTAAAGAAATTGTTTGTTATGGTTGCAAGAAACCAGGACATATTCTTCAAGAGTGTCCTGAAAATCAAAAGAAGGATAAGAAGAAGGAGAAAGACTTTAAGAAGCACTTACACAAATCCTCCTCCAGCAAACATAAAAAGAAAGAGAGAGGCATTGTAGCTGAAACTTGGAGTGAATCAGACTCTAAATCTTCATCCAGTTCAAGTGAAGATGAAGAGGAAGCAAAGGCCAAAGAAGTCTTTCTGATGGCAATAAATGCATCATACAGTCATTCTGATAATGAATTTGAGTTTGAAGAGGATCAGATAATCTCTACATTTGATTTTACTTCAGAACAGTTTAAAATATATTTTAAATTGCTATGTAAGGAGTTGATAAAATCTGAGAAGGAGATAAAACTTCTCAGAGAGAAATTAACTGAACTAAATAATCTATCTTCAGAAAACCTAAAACTTAAAGAAGATTTGGAAATTCTTAAAGAATAAGTAGTTTCTTTAGAAAATAAATTATTTGAGGCAAAGCAGTTTGAAGAATCTCTTAATGGGAGAAGCATCAAACTGATGGATATCACAAGCACAGTAAATGCAAGACTAAATGGTAAACTTGGCTTGAGAGCTTCATCCAGTCAACCTCTACTACTTCAAAAAAATATTTTATCTACACCTATAAAATTCACTTCTGCTAAAGGTAAAGAACAATTAGAAGATTTAGATAAGGCTATAGAAGTTTGACAAAAACCAAATCAAAATAAGAATTTTCATAAAAATTATGTTCAAAATAATTCGTCGAACCGAGCTTGACAAAATAAATACTATTCGTCTAACAGAGAACGACGAACTATGAACACAGGATTTGAGTATAACTATTTAACGAATGGTGCTCGACGAAATCAATATGATTCATCGAACTGCGATCGACAAACGTGGAACACAAAAAATGAACATTATTATTCTGTGAATGGAGCTCGACAAACTCACTTCCATTCGTCGAACTCAGATCGTCAAACTCAGATCGTTGAACTCAATATTTTTCGTCGAACCCAAATTGTTTTAACAGAAATTTTAATTCTTTTCAAAAGTATAATCAAAAATAGAAATTGAAAAATCCTTTTACTCAATGGATTATTCCTCCTAGAAGATATCATCCACTTGGTTATAAGGATCAACATGAGTGTTCTTATATTTCTAATTCTTATGAAAGAAACTAGGACCCGAGGTAATCTTGGTCAAAAACACCTAATTTGTTTTAATGCAAGAAAAGAACTATCCTACCACAGAGGAACAATGGTATTTGTATAGTGGATGTTCAAAACATATGACCGAAAGCAAGGCTATCTAAAAGATTTCAAAGCTAAGCTTGGACCTAAAGTCATATTTGGAGACTCCAACTTTGGCCAGATAAAGGGCTATGGGAATGTCAATTTTATGATGAAGGTTATCAGGTATCTTAGAACTATTATATCTCATGATAACAAAATTTTTTTAACTGTAATTAGACAGGGTAATATTTACTTAGTTAATTTCAACTCTGCAAAATCTGAAATTTTCCTATTTAATCAGATTAGTAAAATAAATGAACTATGGCATAAGAGGTTATGACATATAAACCTTAGAAATATAGCTAAATTATATAAGGACAACCTTGTAAGAGGACTGCCTTCAGGTTCTTACAAGAAGGAAGGACTCTGTAGGGCTTGTTAGTTAGCTAAGCAAACCAAAAATAGTTTTAAATCCATTTCTAAAAGTGATTCACCCAGAATTTTGTATTTGCTACATATGGACCTTTTTGGCCCTATTGCAATACAAAGTTTGGGAGGAAAGTCTTAAACTTTAGTTATTATAGATGATTTTTCTAGATTCACTTGGGTGTCCTTTCTTAGAAATAAGTCAGATAACTTTAAAGTTCTTACAGACTTTCTTAGAAACATCAAGATTGAGTACTCTACTCAGAATGCATTGATTAGAAGTGATTGATGAGTTGTAAATATACCTATTTTCATGTTAATTATTTAAGTAGTTTTCGTTTTCTTTTGTTGTTTTAGGTTCAATTTATTTAATAAAATGCTCCTTTTATTGTATATATTTTTCTAACTTAGTTTATTTTATTTTTCAGAAATTTTCGGAATTTTGCCAGAAAAATCATGTGTCACGCCCGTGTACTGTTGGTCACGCCCGTGACAAGGGCGTGATACGTCAAAACCGTGGAAATCAACAATTTTTGGACGAAATTGATGGACACGCCCGACCACACGCCCGTGTCGGATGACACGCCTCATGTCCCGAGCCCGTGTCCATCCCGCTCGACGAAATTCTCTCGACGTTCTTTGACCAACATGACATGCCCGTGTCAGCCAACCCGACACGCCCGTGTCACTTGCTCTCGCCATTTTCCGCTTGATAATTTCAGTCTTGACACAATTCGCTCGACGATCGTCGACCAAGCCAACACGCCCCCAGTCACACCCGTGTCCTAGGGCGTGACTCCTCCACCTGGCCCGACAAACTGCCGCCAATGACTTTCGAAGCAAACGGCGCACAGTTCAACCTCCCCAACACGCCCATTGTCACGCCCGTGACCAGTGGCGTGACCGCCGCATTTTCAGCCGCAATGTCAAATCACCGTAAACCACCGAAATCTGCTAATAAATATTACTGACACGCCCCATGACACGCCCGTGTCAGAGGGCGTGTACTTGGAAAATTTTGCCTATAAAAGGACAGCTGCTGTATGAGTTCGGGGTTCCAAATTTTTGAACCATTTTGTTGACAAGGGCTGCCGTTTGGAGCTTGCTTAGTGCTATGTAAGGACTTTATTTCCCCCTTCTTAAGTTTGTTTGTTTAGGCACTTGTAATCAACTTATTTTGTAATAAAAATCGTTAGTTTTTCCTCCTTACATGCTCTGAATTATCTCTGATGGTCTCCTTTTCACCAATCTTATGTATTTATGTTTTCATTTTCATATGGCGTGTGTGCGTGTATGAGTTAAAATTGCGAAATTTTTGTTTTAAATCGAAAAACTTCTTGTTATACTTTCATTTTTATCAAAACTTCTAGCCGTTACTATAGCCGTTTTTCTTATCAAAATTAGTTAGACTTAGGATTTTTATTTTCATTTTCTGCTACTTTTTAAACTCTTTTACAAATATATAAGAATGAATCAAGCGTTATTTTAATTTTTCAACAACTTTGATTTTAGCAATTACATAAAAAAGTTTTTTGCTCAAACAATTTTTATTTTAACTTTTTATGCATTTCTGTCAAAATCTAATGGTAAAAATGCAAACGTTTTAATTTTTCAAGCACTTGCTTTTCTCACCTTAATTTGAAAACTGTTTGCTCAAACAATTTTTATTTTGCCTTTTTATGCATTTCTATGACATTCTAGCGGTAGAAATGCAGTTGTTTTAATTTTTCGACAACTTTTTTTTCTTAATTTTTTCGCCTGCGTGCGTGCGTGTATGAGATAAGTTTATTGCTTTCTCCAATTATGTAGAGTGTGTGCGTGTGCGTATTTATTTCCGCCTACTCGTTAAGAGTTAAATGACGTGTCTTTAATTTTTCACCTGCTCATTTGAGTAGGATTTGCAAATGTGAGTATTTACTTTCTGCAGTGTGAGTATTTCATTTTTTGTCATGTGTATGTGTGTGTGTGTGTTTTAATTTCAGCAAGTATGTGTATTTTTATTTTCCGCCTACACATTTGAGTTAAATGGCTGGATTTTATTCAAGTAGGACTTGTGTGTTTTTATTTTCCGCCTACTCATTTGAGTTAAATGGCTGGATTTTATTTAAGTAGGACTTGTTGTTTTTACTTCCGCCTACTCTCTAGGAGTTAAATGATCGGACTTCATTTCCCTCCTACTCGTTTGAGTAGGACATGTCATTTTCAGTTTTTATTTACCGCTTACTCATTTGAGTTAAATGACAGGTTTTTATCTTCCGCCTACTCGTTAGGAGTTAAATGGCCGGACTTTATTTCCCTGTAAATATTTGAGATGGACTTGTAATCACATTTATTTCTGCCTACTCGTTTGAGTAGGACTTGCTTTCATTTCAGTCCTACTCGTTTTAGTAGGACTTGTAAATTTTCAGCTTATATTTCCCGCCCACTCGTTAGAGTGTGACTTGCAATTTCAATTATGCAATTTTCTGTTACTTGTAACTTAGTTTTATTTCTGTCTATTTATTATGTGTTTGGATGAGTGCGGATGTGTTTATTTGTAGTAATTTTTCTAATAATAGGTTATCTTGCTTTTTCTTCTTATTTTCTTTATAGTCCTTCAGCGAATAGTTTAGAACGCTCGCCTAACAAAACTCATAAGCTATCCCCATTCCGATGAGTGGCTAATCGCTTTTAGCCCTCGGTATCAAAGAGCATTGGGATATAAAAATGTTTTAAATAACTAAAAGTCTTATTTTTCTATTTAATTAAAAACTTAAGGTTTACCCCGAGTTAACGACGCATAGAACCACATATCGATGTGTGAGCTCTATTTTCGTTATCCATACGCTAGCTAGCCGAGAGGCCGTGCGTATGGATTGATCACCCCTGGGTAAAGAGAGTTCCGCACTAACCCTCAAGAGAGGAGGTGCGCTAACTCTACCAGATTGGGTTCCCCACCCAATAGCGGGATTCTTAGCGTACTGCGACATTAAGAGGAATCCTTCGTCGGACGAGAGCCCGGTCGAATAGTCTTAATGTCCAGGTGAGCGATATTCCTAGAGATAGGTGTGCTCATACTTTTGGAACCTCCACGACCAAGTTTCCGCTTTAATTAAATTGAAACTGTAGACCTCTAGTTATTTAAATCTATTTTTAATCCTAATGTAATTTGATACTGAGTGTTATCTCTTCATCGATCTTTAATATTAATCTATTTTCATCCTATTTTAGTTAAAATCAACAACTTACCATTTCGGTAAAATAATAGTGCTTTCGGAGCAGTAGGGATAATCAACCCGTTCCTGGGAAATTTACGTTCTGGATATTCCCCCAAATATTTTGTATTACTTGTGATAGGTGCACTTGCCTACCTAAGCAAGCCCGCGGCGATCGACTCATCGAACCAACCACCCACATAAGAGTCTGTTCGCGGGCTTCATCAGTGATCATGGCACTGAGTTTGAGTCTCTTCTGATGAAAGAATTTTGTGAGAAAGAAGATATCAGATGTACAACCTCGGGCTCGCGAGAGGACCTCAAAGCGTGAGATAGACGAGACAAGGCGAGTGGAATTGATGGGTGAGTGGGACCATGTGGTCCACTTGCAGATGACGAGATAAGAAGTCCCTGCAGTAGACGAGATGCCCGTCCTGGGGGCGCGAGAAGTCCTTTGGCCGCAAAAAGGACTCATGGCATATAAGGTTGGCGAGACGGGAGGAAGGTTCATCTCGCCGATAGTTTTTCCCCCACTCGCCGTATAGAGAGAGGGCCTTTTTTTACATTTCTATACCCAAGGGGTTTTTTACTCTTCTACCCCGGGTAATTTTACCCTTTTGCCCCTGGTGGCCTGCATATAACTCCTCAGAACAACGGATTTTGGCTGTTGGCAGACCCAACTAGCGGTATTCTGGTATTTTCAGGTCAGCCCAGTATGGTTATTTGCAGATCCAATTCAGAAAACTATAAATAGACCCAGAGGGGTTCTTCAGAAGCAGACATATACACAGATATCTTTCCCGGGACTTGAGAGGCTTTTTTTTGTGCTTTCTAAGGAGCTCCGAGCCCAACTTTTGGCTTTGGAGGGGAAGTTATCAGAGATCTTCCGGGTAAGCGGTCAGACCTCCCTGCTGAGGCCTTGGGTCAGTTTTTAAGTCCTTCACGACCAGTCGGAGGTCAGAGCTTGGGACGAGTAGGTGTTGGCTACGCCCCTATTTTTCGAACTCTTATCGAAGTCAGATTTTGTCTTCAACAGTTCTGGTGCGGTGAGCGTGGAAGGTAGTCGATACAAGAAAAGCTTGAGTTTGGTCCTATGGCAGGAGGTGAAGGTGATGGATCTGGTTCAGGAGGTTCCCCCTCCCGGGGAGAGGAGGCGACGAGGAAGATGCTGGAACACTTCAGGCGAGAGGTCTTGCAGACCATCAGCTTGGCCTTCTCGGCCAAAAGCGAGTGGGCCACACCTAAGGTCCCAATAGAGGAGGTCCTGCTCTTGGGCGAGAACGCCCCTGGACAGCGCCTGGGGAAGGAGGTCCCGACGGAGGCTGGCGAGAGGGACGTGGAGGCGAGAGAGCTCTTCCCAGGCCAGCGTCCTGGGAAGGAGATTCCGACAGAAGTTGGCGAGAAGGGGGCTACTGTACGAGAGCTCTTCCCTGGGCACAGTCTCGCGGATCGGGCCAGTCAGCAGAGGCCGCGAGATGTGCCCTCTCGGCAGGCAAGTGGCAAGAGCCCATTCAGTGAGCTCATCATCTCGGCTCCGGTGCCGAAGGGGTTCCGGGAGCCCGACATGTCCTACTACTTGGGGAAGGATGACCCTGTACAACACGTGCAGTGGTTTGAAGATGTTGTTTCGATAAGGCAGATGACGGATGCCTTCAAGTGTCTGCTATTTGCCATCACGTTGAAGGAGAAGGCTCAGGACTGGTTCAACCAGTTGCCAGCAAGGTCGATCTACTGTTTTGAAGATCTGCATAGAGGTTTCCTGTTGAGATTCTCTACATCGAAGAAGTGTAAGAAGGTGGAGGAATGCCTGTTTCCGGTGAGGCAGAAGCAGGACGAGACATTGGGACATTACGTGGATCAGTTTCAGGAAGAGGTCTTCCTAGTCTAGGAAGTTCCAGGGTATACGCTGATGCTCGCATTTACTCTGGGACTGAGGCCGGGTTTATTCAGCATGGAGTTGAAGAGGGTGCCCCCCTCTCTTTTGAGGAGCTCATGGAGAGGGCGGAAAAGAAGACAGACTTCGAGAGGGCCAATCCGGTGTTTGTGAGGAAGCTGACCAGGTTGGCAGAGGATGATGTGAAGGAGCCAGAAGTAGGAAGGCGAAGGGAACAGAGAGAGGAAAGGAGGAGGGAAGAACCCCGAGGTCAGGGGCAACAGGGACTGCATCAAGGACGGGGGGCCTAGGAGCCGAACAAGCGGATAGGTTGGAGGCCTCAGGAGGGTCGCCCCCAGGAGTTAGGAGGAGGTTTTCAGGGAAGAGATAACTTCTGTGAGCCGGAGAGGTTCGATCAGCTGACATGGAGGCAGGGGACGAGGGATCGCTTCCAGCATCAGCAAGAGGCAATGGAGATTGGTCGAGGTAGAGGAGGAAGGAGAGGAGAGCGGGGAGGAGCCGGAAGGAGAGATGGGGGAGAAGGAATAAGGAGCAGGGTGGCGTTGGCTTTCTGTAACTTCCATCAGGAGGAGGGTCATGCAACCGCCACCTGCCCAGAGTTCTTAGAAGTGAGAGAAGCCAGAGGGGTGAGGAGGCAGGAGCCGCTGGTAAGGATCGTAGAAGTGCAGCAGGGGGAGACAAAGGATAGATGCAAGGACCTGGTGGATGTAGGAACCCGGGGAGGGATCGGGGTGATCCATGGAGGAGATGGGATAGAGGCCGCTCATAAGGGTAGCCTCCAGACCATGTACCGAAGGGGGGTAGCCTCGAATTCCCAGGCTCCGCCCCCGAAAGAAAAAAATTACCTTTTCTTCAGAAGATATGTCGGATTATGAAGACCCGTTCTGTGATGCCTTGGTGATCCAGACGGCGGTAGAGAACTTCACGGTCTCCAAGATCCTAGTGGACAACGAGAGCTCCGTAAAAGTGATCTTCAGAAAGGCCTTCGATGAGATGCAGGTTGAGGGCAAGAGAGTACTAGCTTCGGACGGACCATTGTTTGGTTTCTCAGGAGAGAGGAAGGAAGTGGAAGGGGGAGTAGGGCTGCACTTGAAGTTGGGGGGCGTGTCACGGAACTGCAGGTTCGTGATCGTGGATGCCCCGAGCAGCTATATCGCCATATTTGGGCGCCCCCTCATCAGCGCCGTCCGCTGCGTCCCCTCCTCTTTTCATCAATGCCTCAAGTTCAACAATGGAGGGGTGCAAGTCAGGGTCAGAGGGGACCCGAAGGTGGAAAGGCAGTGCTATGTTACGACAGTCAACACCATATCATGGATGACAGAGGCAGAGGAGTTGGAGAAGGAGATGGAGACACATGAAGAAGTAGTCGGAGAGAAGGAGATGAGCCTAGGGGAGGCGAGAGAGGAAGTCGAAGAGGAAGTCGGAGGGGAGGAGATTGAGGAGGAGAAGCTGGGAGGAGATGTGCAGGAGGTCCAAAGGGACGAAGAGTTGGAGCCGCAGGAGGGTCGGCAAGTGGAGGTGGAAGAAGGAGCTGAGAGGGTAGCCCAAAGAGGCGGGGAGATTGAGCAGTCGTAAAGTGAGAGCCTAGAGGAGGCGATGGAAGTTGAGGGAGCAGGAGGAGAAGAGGAGTTGGGGCAGGAAGAGGAGGCATGGGCTGGCTAGGAGCAGTCGCGGCTGGAGCCGGCGGAGGAAGTGGTGGAGATGGAAGTCTTCACCAGCGCCAGCCAGGTGCAGAAGGTGAGGATCAGCAGGGGTCTGAGCCCCGAGGACCAGGAGAGAGTGCAGGCTTGCATCCAGAGAAACATCGACATCTTCGCTTGGAGCGCGGCTGACATTCCGGGCATCGATGCGGATGTGGCCTGCCACCACCTAAACCTGTATCCCAAGATGATCCCCATACGCCAAAAGATGAGGACCATCGCAACCAAGCTGGAAGAGCCAATCTGCGAGGAGGTCAAGAAGCTTCTGGAGGCCGGCTTCATCTCGGAGATCCAGTATCCAGGCTGGGTCTCCAACGTGGTAATGGTGAAAGGGGGGGGGGGGAATGGCGTATGTGTATCGACTTTTCATTATTAAATAAATCGTGCCCCAAAGATTGTTACCCCCTGCCTCGAATCGACGCGCTGGTTGATTCAGCCGTTGGTTTTTCAATTATGAGTTTTTTGGATGCTTTTTCAGGTTACCATCAGATCCAAATGCACCCTCCTGACGTCAAGGACGTCTCCTTCATCACAAGGGAGGGATGCTTCAGTTATAAAATGATGCCCTTTGGGTTGAAAAACGCAGGGGCTACGTACCAACGCTTGATGGATCGGCTCTTCCAGAGCCAGAGGGGGAGGAACATGGAGGTCTATGTTGATGGCCTTATGGTTAAAAGCAAGGGTGTGGACTCACACCTTCGAGATCTGGAGGAGACGTTCACCACCTTGCGGAAGTTAAAATGAGGCTGAACCCCTTAAAATGTGTTTTTGGGGCAAGCCGTGGGAAGTTCCTCGGGCATCTTCTGACCCCGAAGGGGGTAGAACCCAACCCAGATAAGGTGAAATCCATCCTAGAGCTAGAGTCGCCACGCAATGCTAAGGAGGTCCAACACTTGACAGGCAAGCTGGCCGGCCTGAGTAGATTCCTCTCTAGGTCGGGAGAGAGATGTTCATCATTCTTCAAGGCGCTGCGGGGTAATCAAAGATTCGAGTGGACTGCTGAATGTGAATAAGCTTTCCAAGGGCTAAAGAGGCAGCTCTCCCTGGCTCCTCTACTTCAAAACCCGAAGGAGGGGGAGGATCTGACCTTATATCTCGGAGTGGGAGTAGAGGCAGTGAGATCTGTCCTAGTTAGGGAGGAGAGGAGGAAGCAGCTGCCAATCTATTACGTCAGCAGGATCCTAAAGAAGGCGGAGATTCACTACCCTATCCTAGAAAAGCTGGCATATACCTTGATCATTTTGGCTATGAAGCTCCTGCCATATTTCCAAGCACACTCGATTAGGGTGGTGACAGACCATCCCCTCTGTAAGATTTTTGAAGGAGTGGATTACTCGGGTAGACTAGCCAAGTGGTCTATCGAGTTGAGCGAATTCGATATCTCATTCATCCCAAGGCTCTCCATCAAGGCGCAGGTGGTGGCCGACTTCTTGGCAGACTATATTGTGGAGGTAGGGGATGAGGAGTCAGGGCCATAGGAGGCATGGAAGATGAGGGTGGATGGGGCCTCCGGAAAGCACTCCCTCGGAGCAGGGGTGGTGTTGACAAGTCCTCATGGGGTCACCATAGAGCAGGCGGTGGTCTTGTACTTTCCTGCAACTAACAACCAAGCAGAGTACGAGGCCGTGATATCCAGCCTTCGTTTGGCGAGGGATCTTGAGATCCAGGATGTGGAGGCTTTCACGGACTCGCTGGTGGTGGCATCACAAATTCAAGGAGAGTTCGAAGCTCGGGAACCCACCCTTGTGAAGTACTTGTCCAAGGTGTGGGCGATCATCGGGGGGTTCCGGACTTTCTCCATCCAACACGTTCCAAGAGAAGAGAGTGCAGCAGCTGATCGGCTGGCTAAATTTGGACCTCGGGGAGGAGGAACCTTGACGGATCTGTTCCATCCAGCGATCGAGGAAGGGGAGCTCATGGAAGTGGATCAGAGACCCTCATGGGTGGATCCCTTCGTAACCTTCTTCATCACAGGCAAGCTACCTGAGGGGATCAAGGAGGTAAAGAGTTTTCGGCATAAGGCAGCCCATTATCTCATGCATGAAAGGAGTCTACATCGGAAAATGCTTTCGGGTCTTTTGGCACGATGCGTAACGGAAGGGGAGACCCGACAGATTCTGGAGGAGGTACACTCCGGAGAATGTGGAAGCCATTCCGGAGGTAGGATGTTGGAAGCCAGGGTGGTCAGGAAGGCGGTACTTCTGGCCCACCCTAAGGAAGGATGCTGCTGAGTTTGCAAGGAGGTGCCAGAAGTGTCAGCTCTATGCCCCCTCCAGCTTCAGGCAGCTCAAAGGCTTCGAAGCATCATGACATCGTAGCCGTTCGCTATCTGGGGGATGGATTTGGTTGGGCCTTTCCCTCCAGCTAGTGGGCAAAGGAGATTCCTCCTGATTATGATCGACAACTTCTCAAAGTGGCTTGAGGTTAAGGCGCTGGCGAAATTCACCTCCCAAGTCATCAGGAACTTCATTTGGGGAGAGATCATCTACAGGCACGGGCTGCCTCAGGCCATTGTCACGGACAATGGTCCTCATTTTGCAAGCGAGGAGTTTATAAGTTTTTGCACCCAGCTGGGCATCGGCCTCATGTTTGCCTCTGTCCACCACCCCAAGATCATCGCGAACCTGCTAAAGAAGAAGGCAGAGAACTTGAGGGGGAGTTGGGTGGAACAGCTCCCCTCAGTTTTGTGGGCCTTGCAGACAACCCCGAACACAGCCACCGGCGAGACCCCCTTCAAACTTTCCCATGGGTGTGAGGTGGTCCTGCCTGTGGAATTTGAGGTCCAATCCCAACGAGTTGTAGCTGAAGGTGATGGAGACGAGGCTTGGAGGCTAGAAAATGAAGGAGGCTTACGCCTCTCACTGGACATGGTGGAAGAGCTGCGCGACGTAGCTGCTATCATGCAGGAAGAGGTCAAGCGACGGATGGCAAGATACTTCGACAAGCACATCAGCATCAAACAATATGCAGAAGGAGATCTGGTGGTAAAGAAAGTTGATGCTGCGGGGAGGTCTGCTCCCATGGGCAAGCTCAACACAAATTGGGAAGGACCTTATATTGTAGAGAAGGCCCTGAGAAAAGGAGTCTACCACCTCCAGGATGTGGAGGGTAGGACCATGAGCCACACCTGGAGTGGCAATGACTTGAAGCGCTTGTACCCATGAGAAGTGAGGGCAAAAATTGTATATTCGAATCAAGTTCATTATAATAAATTTCTCAAATTACTTCTTTTCTTTATCCATCATGAAGTTCTAATGACAGGAAGATGATCGCTTCTGCACTACCCCGAGCGTGGCTCGGCCCCAGGTAGACCCGCAGCGCAGACTCTCATTAGCTGGCAGGTCCGAAGGCTCGCCTGTGGGGGAGAGGTCTTGGTACTTGGTTCTGCACTACTCCGAGCGCGGCTCGACCCCAGGTTGACCCGCTGCGCATGCTCTTATTAGATGGCAGGTACGAAGGCTCACCTGTGGGGGAGAGCTCTTGGTCCTTGGTTCTACACTACCCCGAGCGCGGCTCGGCCCCAGGTAGACCCGCTGTACAGGCTGTCATTAGCTGGCAGGTCCGAAGGCTCGCCTGTGTGGGAGAGGTCTTGGTCATTGGTTATATACTACCCCGAGCGCGGCTCGGCCCCAGGTAGACCCGCTGCGCAGGTTCTCATTAGCTGGCAGGTCCGAAGGCTCGCCTGTGGGGGAGAGGTCTTGGTCCTTGGTTCTACACTACCCCGAGCACGGCTCGGCCCCAGGTAGACCTGCTGCGTAGGCTCTTATTAGCTGGCAGGTCCGAAGGCTCGCCTGTGGGGGAGAGGTCTGGTTCTTGGTCCTTGGTTCTGCACTACCCCGAGCGCGGCTCGGCCCCAGGTAGACCCGCTACACAGGCTTTTATTAACTGGCAGGTCCCAAGGCTCGCCCGTGGGGGAGAGGTCTGGTTTTTGGTCCTTGGTTTTGCACTACCCCGAATGCAGCTCGGCCCCAGGTAGACCTGATGCGTGTAAAATGGCAAGCGCACCGGTCGCACAAGTAATAAAGTTTTGGGAATAAATCCCCGAGTGTCGGTCTCTTGATGAATGCAATTAGCGTAAAGCGACAACAGTACAAAAAATATCGTTATAAGAGTTATAAATAGAAAAAAGAGTAAAAAGAGGACTTGGGAGATTGTGGATGTTTGATCTACTGAACTAGTAAAAGCTATGCGGGTCGAAAGCACCGCTTCGCTAGGTGGAGTGGGTGTTTCGGCCGCGATGCCGAACTTCAGTTGGGCGAGTGGACGGGAAGCTAATGGATTGAAGTGCTCTTGTGTGGCGTGCAATCAGGTGAGATACGTGAATGGAGTGGATGTGGGGTGAGTGAGGCGCATTCACATAAACTGCTCACAAGCATAAGAAAAATACTAACATTCCATTAGGTGTAAAATAAACTTGATGTTCATGGATGGAAGTGTTCATTACAATGCTTAAACCATTCCATATGACAGAGGAAGGGGAAGAGCAGTAAACCAAAAGAGAGTGAAGCTCCACCGTGGGTCGTGGACGGAGTAGCGAGTTGTCAATCCGCTTCCGGGCTCAGTCCAAGGAGGATTCCGGTACCAACGAGCTGTCACCTCGAAGGCCTTTAAGTCCGTTCTCTAGGTTATCTTCTTCACCAACTCCGGTGGAAAGCTTGGAGTTGTAGTCGTCAATGGCCGAGGGCTTCGCCGGAGAGTTTGAAAAGCTTTGGAGGAGTTGGCTATGGCCTCCCGACGAAGGTGGAGGTGATGGAGCAGCTGGAGAAGTGAAATGGCGATTCCCGCGCACTCCCGATCGCAGCAAATGACAGGCGTTGACCTAAATCGCGTAGCAGTGCCTTAAATACGGAGGCAGCAGAAGCAATGCGCACGATCAGTGGCGCACGACCAGTGGTCCTGCGCACTGTCGGTCGATGATCTTGCGGCTTTTCTAAATAGACCTGCAACCTGGATAAGAAGCATCAGCAAATATGTGCACGAGCAGTGGCACACGACCAGTGGTCGTGCGTACTACGGCCAGTGCTCGTGCGATTACCTAGATAGGATTAGGAAAATGTGGGTGTAATGCGCACGATCAGTGGCGCACGACCAGTGGTCGTGCGCAATAAGTACAGTGGTCGTGCGCAGTATTCCTGCATCGTCGGGGTCTCCTGAGCGGTTCCGGAGCATGCACACAACCCCTGCACCAGCAGAAGAGGCAGATAGGCCACCAAAACATGCACACCACATCCCCGAGACAGGGCTAAAGAATAACAAAAATATACAAACACAGAAAGCACACAGAAACGGGCCTACAGTGCACTTAATCGTGGAATAGACACGTAAGCAAATATAAGCAATAATGGCTCTCAAGTGTAGTGCTGAGACGATAAAACTGGCCCAGATGAGTCCAAAAATAAGTGTAAAATGTGGACTCATCACACCCCCAGACTTAACCATTTGCACGTCCCGAGCAAATCATCACTCCGTGGACTAGAAAATAGCTAGTTGGCTGAGAAATTTAAAAAAGAAGTAAGACGAGAAATCAAATACATCATGGGCATAGAAGATACAATAGAAAAACTTTTTAATTATACGATGTAGTTTAAACTATTCGACAGACGTAATTAAATATTGTAATTACTCAAAATTAGAATTCTGGAGAATCTTGCGATCATGTGTAGGAAGAAAGTAGGCAGGCCACTAAGGTGAGCATTGCCAAAGTTTGGGACTTAGGATCACCTCCAAAGGAATCCACCAATGTCGGGGACCATACGCTTGCACGTTCACACTCTCTCCACGGCGCGGGTTAGACTCAAGCGTGAATCAGTAGGCTTGTAGGAGAAAATGGGGCTTAGGCGACGACTTGGTAGTCAAAGATAAACATGAAGGCTCTATGCAACCAAAGCGAGCGAATAAAACCCAAACCAATACAGCCACTTAGAAATGAATGGGGAACACACCCCCAGACTGAGCTTGAAAACCGGGTGTGAACACGGCCGAACCCGACCAAAATTAATAAAGAGGATGGGGATAGAATTCTCAAAGCAATTTTTTTTTCAGATTTTTCTCTCTTTTGCGCTTATCGGCTTTTTATGTTTTTTGTTTTATTTTTTTCTTTCTGCGCTTGCAATACCCAAACATAGCAATCAAAAAGTGAATGAATTCAGCAACCCCAAAAATAATGTCCACCTATCACAACCTCGGCAAAACAGAAAATACAAAGCAGCTCAAGCATTTGATTGCGATAGTGGGTTGAACTACAGGCCTTGGTGAATGTGAGTGGAGCTGAATCAAAGGAAGGGTAGGCATAAATTTGGCATGCAACGGTTAAGGAGTAGGAAAGGCTAAACAAGGCTCAAACTAGCCAAAATGGGGGCCTACGTCATGCTCACGTTTGACTAACCGTGCATCAATGCTTCGAGAGTAGCTTAGGGCAAGTTCTTAGCCACCTAGAAAGATGATCCTTCCTCCCGACTCGAGCAATACGAGTCTAGTGGCGGCTACACACATTCCTACATTATCGTTCGATTACTCCAGATTCAGATTTTGAGTAGTACAAACAATATTTACGTTTGCAGAAAAATATAAACTACGAGCATAAAGAAAAATTAATTCTATCCTAGTTCTACACAAACCATGAGTACTCGATTAGGAGCACTGCATGAGTTTCGAACTACTCAATCCTGAAATCCTATGCCAGCACCACTACTTTAAAGTTTACACAAAAACAATACATTTGACGCGGGTTGTGCGCGTGGGTAAGAGCGCACTCGTGTGGGTGATTTAGTGTGTGCAACAGAAATCAAGAAATAAGTAAACAAGAAACTGGTATGCAACAGAAAGTGAGGTGTAGTGACCACAGGCATGCTCTCCCCCCCAGACTTAAAGTCGATAACTAGTAAAAATAAACATGCCAAAGATGATAAAAAGCTAGGGTAGGAAGTACCTATGCTCAAAATTGAGCATACCAGTCGTGCAATGAGATGTCCAAGTGCGGCCAAGTTGTCGCGCCTCAAATATTCCTGCACCTGCGATTGAAGTATGCACGCCAAACAAAATATTGACACATATATAAATGAATAAATAGACAGAACTCAAAACACAGCATAGGACCAAATGGTCCAACTTGGGTTGTCTCCCGAAAGCCCTTTTGTTTACCGTCCTTAAGGTGGACCAAATACCTGTATTAGCAGTTCAAATAGAGAGTTCTTGGCAGTATAAAAAGGAAACAAACTTAAAAGTAGAGCAACCAACATTCAAAAAGTAGCGAGAAAGAAGATGGAAAGAGGAATGAGGGTGGAGCAATCAGCTATAAGCAGATTTATGATAAGTCTCTCCGGTGGAATGCGAGAGGACAATAGATTGTCTTTTTGCACTGGGGGTAGGCATTGTCCCTTTGCTTCGAGTGCACTCTTTCTCGCGCCGAAAGGCAGCATAGCGATCTTCGCGTAAATGCTTTGCCTCTTTCAGTTTCTCCACCATGGGAGACTTCCAATGGAGGTAGGCTGTGGGGTTTCCTGGTGTCGTGGTTTGTGGCGTCCTATCCGGCACCGTGACGACAACCAGATATGCCCAAGCTACAGATCGTTTAACAGAGTTATACAAATTAGTGTCTAGGGATTTCTCCCGAATAAAACATGGTTCGCCATGCTCAGCAACATAGTTGGCTGGAAGTAGAAAGGCAGCCGTGGTTTTGGTACAATTGATCTTATTGTGGACCAGCAGCACTTGATTCTCATCGACTTCCTGAGAGGGGCCTTTCTTTGGCGTCTCCTCCAGATGTGCATCCAAAGTTGGGAGACCTGAATCCAGCTTGGTATCTATGACACTCAGAGAATTGTTATTTTGGATGGGATAGGAAGGTATGGATATGTTATCGAGGGTGGACTCTTCGTTTGGCCAAGTGACACGGCCTTTGGAAAAGTCAAGGGATGCGCCACTGGCTGTCAGGAATGGGACTCGTAATATAGGAATAGAGTTATTGTCCTTTGGTCCCAAAACCTGGAAGTCAGTGGTGATACTTTTGCCGTTAACCTCAATTTCAACTTCCCGAACACCTCCCTCAGTGTCCACCAAATTGCCATTCGCTAAGATAAGCGATTTCCAATTTTCAATGTCGACTTGCAGGTGAATCTTCGCAACATCTTGCAAAGTGAGGATGTTGCTGGATGCCCCGAAATCGCATAATGCTGGAGTTTCGATGTTATTGTTTTTACAATTGATGACAAGTTCATTGCGGTTTCCCAATTTGTCCTCCCCAAGGCGCTTACCTTGTTCATGGGGGTTCTTTTCGGTGTTACTCGGTAAGGTGCCTTTGGTGCGCTTGGAAACCACTTGGGCCAATTGGCCCAATTGTGCCTCCAGTTTGCGCATCGAGGTGGCCTGATTTGTCATGTTGGTTTGGGAAATCTCAGCGAACTTCTCGAACATCTCTTCCAAAGAACTTTTCTTAACGACGGGGGGCCCTTGGGAATAATTCGGTTGAGGTGGCCTCGGTTGGCTTCCGGAGGCATACACATCGTTTTGATGCTGCCCCGGTTGCCATCTTTGGCTAGATGCGTTAGGATTCCAAGAAAAGTTGGGGTGATTTCTCACCCCCGGGTTGTATGTATTCCCGTAAGACACTCCCCTGTTTTGATTGGCTACAAAATTAACTGACTCATTCATAAACAAAGATTCGTCTGGTACCTCAACTCCTAAGCATTCGAAGCTGTGGTGGTCGGTGCTTCCACACCCTTGGCATGAGATTGCCATCACTGGGGTGGCAGGAGCAGGCTTGGGGATATCCACGACAAACACTCCACTTGTGCTTCGTGGGATGTTTCTTCCAGCGGTCCAGTAGGCTCTGTGGGTGGCGGTGTCTTGTAAGACTCTCAGAGCATCATCTGGAGCAAGATTCATGATGGTTCCTCCGGAGGCGGCATCGATCATAGCTCGGTGGTGGGGATCAATAGCGAAGTAGAAGCTTTCGACGAGGTTCCACGTTTGGAATCCATGATTAGGGCACTTCCTCAACAGCTCGTTGAAATGCTCCAAAACTTCAGCTAAACTTTCTTGATCGGCTTGCCGGAAGTTGGCTATTGCGCACCTCATGCTCACGATCCGATCCACCAGATGGAACTTAGCTAGGAATTTTGTGGTCAAAGCCTCCCAGGTGGTGGCTGTTCCAGGTGGGAGGGAGTGAAGCCATGTCTTGGCTTTGTCCCTTAATGAAAAAGGGAAGAGGCGGAGCTTGACTGTTTCGTCAGGAATTCCAGCGTATCAGAACGTGGCGCAGATTTCAGAGAATTCATTAAGGTGAAGATGGGCATCTTCAGTGGCCATTCCGGAGAACTGAGCGTTGTTCCGAATGATATTCAGAATAGCTGGTTTAATCTCGAACTGTGGATTGGTGATAGCAGGTCCAAAACCGGGGTTTATGCTCCCGACAGTAGGTGCAGTATAATCCCTCATGGTGCGGACCTGGGGAGGGTTCACTTCATTTTCGTCGCCATTTCTGTCGACACGAGGTATCCCTCCAACTCGGTTGCCTGCATCAATATTCAGCTGGTCTCCCATTGGGGCAAAAGTGATGGCTGCAGCGCGTCTTCGTGCTAGGAGAGTACGTTCGATCTCTGGGTCGTAGGCGACAAAATCTCTTGTAGCTCGACCTTGCATTCACTGTGGCAAACACTACACACTAGAAGGAAACAACAGTAAAAAAACAACACTAACTCTTATAACAATATTTGAAGTCATCCTGAGTCGCTTTACAGTTGCACTCCCCGGCAACGGCACCAAAAACTTGATGCGTGTAAAACGGCAAGCGCACCGGTAGCACAAGTAATATAGTTTTGGGAATAAATCCCCGAGTGTCGGTTTCTTGAGGAATGCAATTAGCGTAAAGCGGTAACAGTACAAAAAATATCGTTATGAGAGTTATAAATAGAAAAAAGAGTAAAAAGAGGACTTGGGAGATTGTGGATGTTTGATCTACTGAACTAGTAAAAGCTATGCGTGTTGAAGGCACTGCTTCGCTAGGTGGAGTGGGTGTTTCGGCCGCGATGCCGAACTTCAGTTGGGCGAGTGGATGAGAAGCTAATGGATTGAAGTGCTCTTGTGTGGCGTGCAATCGGGTGAGACACGGGAATGGAGTGGATGTGGGGTGAGCGAGGCGCATTCACAGACACTACTCACAAGCATAAGAAAAATACTAACATTCCATTAGATGTAAAATAAACTTGATGTTCATGGATGGAAGTGTTCATTACAATGCTTAAACCATTCCATATGACAGAGGAAGGGGAAGAGGAGTAAACCAAAAGAGAGTGAAGCTCCACCGCGGGTCGTGGCCGGAGTAGCGAGTTGTCAATCCGCTTCCGGGCTCAGTCCAAGGAGGCTTCCGGTACCAACGAGCTGTCACCTCGAAGGCCTTTAAGTCCGTTCTCTAGGTTATCTTCTTCACCAACTCCGGTGGAAAGCTTGGAGTTGTAGTCGTCAATGGCCGAGTGCTTCGCTGGAGAGTTTGAAAAGCTTCAGAGGAGTTGGCTATGGCCTCCCGACAAAGGTGGAGGTGATGGAGCAGCTGGAGAAGTGAAATGGCGATTCCCGCGCACTCCCGATCGCAGCAAATGACAGGCGTTGACCTAAATCGCGGAGCAGGGCCTTAAATACGGAGGCAGCAGAAGCAGTGCGCATGATCAGTGGAGCACGACCAGTGGTCGTGCGCACTGTCGGTCGATGATCGTGCGGCTTTTCCAAATAGACCTGCAACCTGGATAAGAAGCATCAGCAAATATGCGCACGAGCAGTGGCGCACGACCAGTGGTTGTGCGCACTACGTCCAGTGCTCGTGCGATTACCTAGACAGGATTAGGAAAATGAGGGTGTAATGCGCACGATCGGAGGCGCACGACCAGTGGTCGTGCGCAATAAGTCCAGTGGTCGTGCGCAGTATTCTTGCATCGTCGGGGTCTCCCGAGCGGTTCCGGAGCACACACACGACCCCTGCACCAGCAGAAGAGGCAGATAGGCCACCAAAACACGCACACTACATCCTCGAGACAGGGCTAAAGAATATCAAAAATATAGAAACACAGAAAGCACACAGAAACGGGCCTACAGTGCACTTAATCGTGGAATAGACACGTAAGCAAATATAAGACATAATGGCTCTCAAGTGTAGTGCTGAGACGATAAAACTGGCCCAGATGAGTCCAAAAATAAGTGTAAAATGTGGACTCATCACACCCCCAGACTTAACCATTTGCACGTCCCGAGCAAATCATCACTCCGTGGACTAGAAAATAGTTAGTTGGCTCAGAAATTTCAAAAAGAAGTAAGACGAGAAATCAAATACATCATGGGCATAGAAGATACAATAGAAAAACTTTTTAATTATACGATGTAGTTTAAACTATTCGACAGACGTAATTAAATATTATAATTACTCAAAATTAGAATTCTGGAGAATCTTGCGATCATGTGTAGGAAGAAAGTAGGAAGGCCACTAAGGTGAGCATTGCCAAAGTTTGGGACTCAGGATCACCTCCAAAGGAATCCACCAATATCGAGGACCATACGCTTGCACGTTCACACTCTCTCCACGGCGCGGGTTATACTCAAGCGTGAATCAGTAGGACTTGTAGGAGAAAATGGGGCTTAGGCGACGACTTGGTAGTCAAAGATAAACATGAAGGCTCTATGCAACCAAAGCGAGCGAATAAAACCCAAACCAATACAGCCACTTAGAAATGAATGGGGAACACACCCCCAGGCTGAGCTTGAAAACCGGGTGTGAACACGGCCGAACCCGACCAAAATCAATAAAGAGGATGGGGATAGAAATCTCAAAGCAATTTTTTTTTTCAGATTTTTCTCTCTTTTGCGCTTATCAGCTTTTTATGTTTTTTGTTTTATTTTTTTCTTTCTGCGCTTGCAATCCCCAAACATAGCAATCAAAACGTGAATGAATTCAGCAACCACAAAAATAATGTCCACCTATCACAACCTCGACAAAATAGAAAATACAAAGCAGCTCAAGCATTTGATTGCGATGGTGGGTTGAACTTCAGGCCTTGGTGAATGTGAGTGGAGCTGAATCAAAGGAAGGGTAGACACAAATTTGGCATGCAACGGTTAAGGGGTAGGAAAGGCTAAATGTAACACCCCCTATCCGTCGCATAGCATATAGCAGTAGGTCCGGCCGGGGTCCGACGCCATATACTACAGACAGACCGGGTGGTTACTCATGGAAACCATCCAACCAATCAACACGTCATACACATAGCATTCTAGCGGAAGCAGTTTATATAAGTTGCAATAAAGAACCTAGCACTAAAGCATGAATGTCCACAAATAACAAATAGGAATGTTGTACATACACAAGTACAGGCCTTAAGGCCTTACAAAATGGTTCACTTGATATTACATGATTTACAAACCACGACACGCAGGCCGATCATACATGAGTAAAAGCAGTAAACACTCCAAGTAGCCTTCGAGGGCCGGCTTCGCAATTTGGGCTTTAGCCCGCTATTGACCGCTTGGTCCAGCAGCACCTGCAAGCAACAAACCACCGCATGGGGGCAAAACAAGGCAACGGTCAGCAATGCTGACCAAATTATAACGATCCCGCCCCCAACTCGGGGCAGCGATGCTCCTTCCCTGCATTTCATTAGCATAAGCGAGCAACATATCAACTCATTGCATCACAGGCGTTGGCACGCATGGCCACACGCCCCGTGCTCTCAGGTCACATTCTCGGTGATCGCAGTCTAAGCCGCTAACTCACCACCATCTCCAGGACGACAATATATCGTGAGCAAAAATGGTCTTTTAGGCAGATGTTACGACACTTTAATGTCATCAACAGCCTATGTCACGACACTTTAATGTCATCGACAGCAAGACCCGACCTCTATGCCCTCAGCATAAAGCAGGAACGGTTCCCACTCAACCCGTTGCTCACTTGCCATGACACTTAAATATCATCGGCACGAGTTAAGTTTCCCCGAAGCCCGTGAATCGAACGTACAATAGTACATAACCCAGTTATGTACAAGTTGGCTCCTAGGCCCACAAATTGGCAAGATCACGCATCCGCCCAGTTTTCCGGGTGCACCTTTGGGTTAATCCCCAAGGCTTCCTGTTGCAATCTACCACGTAGAAAACCCGAAAAACAACCAATCGCGCGGAGTCTTCTCCGGCATTTATGCAATGCAACATCACCGATCCAGACCAACATGTCCGGGTAGGCTTCACACATCATGCCTATGTCCGTTCTCGAATACGGACTCTAAACAATGGGGACTTTACATATCTACCCGAAGGAACGCCTCCATCTCACCGCAAACTCGCGAGAGCGGGCTTCCTATGCAAAGAAGGAGAGCTTCACATGCTCAATAAGAGGATCGTTACCCTTGCGCTTCTCTTTGGCGCCATGGAAAAGTAAGCAGATGAAAATCACCGCACTCTCTTCGCCTCCGTGGATCCGGAGTCGGCTCGCGATTTGGAGCTTCGAAGCTCCTCCAATGGCCGGATCTAGCTTCTTCTTCCTTCCTTGGCTCTCCTCTCTCTCTAAGCTTTAGAAAGATAACCACTCATGAAAAGTGAGGGTTTCTAAGGCCCAATCCCGGTTATATCCCATCAAGAACAACCCCCCGCCGTTGGATCACCAATTAAAGAAACGAACGGCTTTGATTCGGGACTGAAATGTCCAATCTGGACCGAACACGGCCTGGCACACGCCCGTGTCCAGGGCCGTGTCCCTCATTCGCCGTCAAAATCGACGCGCCTGGAACATCACACGGGCATCGAACACGCCCGTGTTCGAGCCAACACGCCCGTGTTCCAACTGACACGGCTGTATGGCCGACCGTGTACCCCCATCGATTTATCTCGAAAACAACCCGAGAACTACACGGGTTCTTGGACACGCCCGTGTCCTTGCCCGTGTCTACCTCATCACGCCCGGGCTCGAGCGAAGTTCGTCGACCTCACGACACGGCCTTGGACATGCCTGTGTCCTAGACCGTGTGCCTTGTCTCGACACATCGTCGAGCAAAATTCGTCGACTCCCCGGGACGAGTGTCGACACGGGTCGACACGCCCTACGACACGCCCGTGTCGCAGGCCGTGTGCCATGTCTCGACACATCGTAGAGCAAAATTCATCGACTCCCCGGGACGAGTGTCGACACGGGTCGACACGCCCTGCGATATGCCCGTGTCGCAGGCCGTGTGCCCTGTCTCGACACTTCGTCGAGCACAGAGTGTCGACTTCGCGGGCTGAGTGTCGACACGGGTCGATACGCCCTGCGACATGCCCGTGTCGCAGGCCGTGTGCCCAGTCTCGACATAATGTCGACAGCAAAATGTCGACTTTGCCGGCTGAGTGTCGACACAAGCCTGACACGCCTGTGTCCCAGGACGTGTGCCTTCTGCCAGAACCCAAAACTGGCCCAAAATGTCCCCCGTCGCTCTTTTGAGTTTCGGGGCATTACACTAAACAAGGCTCAAACTTGCCAAAATGGGGGCCTACGTCATGCTCACGCTTGACTAACAGTGCACCAATGCTTCGAGAGTAGCTTAGGGCAAGTTCTTAGCCACCGAGAAAGATGATCCTTCGTCCCGACTAGTGGCGGCTACACACATTCCTACATTATCGTTATATTACTCTAGATTCAGATTTTGAGTAGTACAAATAATATTTACGTTTGCAGAAAAATATAAACTACGAGTGTAACGCACCGAAACTCAAAAGAGCGACGGGGGACGTTTTGGGCCAGTTTTGGGTTCTGGCAGGAGGCACACGGCCTGGGACACGGGTGTGTCCCAGGGCGTGTCAGGCTTGTGTCGACACTCAGCCGGCGAAGTCGACATTTTGCTCTCGACATTGTGTCGAGACTGGGCACACGGCCTGCGACACGGGCGTGTCGCAGGGCGTGTCGACCCGTGTCGACACTCAGCCCGCGAAGTCGACTCTCTGTGCTCGACGAAGTGTCGAGACATGGCACACGACCTGCGGCACGGGCGTGTCGCAGGGCGTGTCAACCTGTGTCGACACTCGTCCCGGGAGTCTACGAACTTTGCTCGACGATGTGTCGAGACAAGGCACACGGCCTACGACACGGGCGTGTACAAGGCCGTGTCGTCAGGTCGACGATCTTCGCTCGACGAAGTGTCGAGTGTCGAGACCGTATACACGGCCTGGAGCCCAGGCGTGTTGAGGTAGACACGGGCAAGGACACTGGCGTGTCCTAGAACCCGTACAGTGCTCGGGTTGTTTTCAGAATAAATCGATGGGGGTACACGGCCGGCCACACGGCCGTGTCAGGTGGAACACGGGCGTGTCAGGTCAAACACGGGCGTGTTCGATGCCCGTGTGTTGTTCCAAGCGAGTCGATTTTGACGGCGAATGAGGCACACAACCCTGGACACGGGCATGCGCCAGGCCGTGTTCGGTCCAGATTGGGCATTTCAGTACCGAATCAAAGCCGTTCGTTTCTTTAATTGATGATCCA
Source organism: Platanthera guangdongensis (assembly GCA_039583875.1). Lineage (NCBI taxonomy): Eukaryota > Viridiplantae > Streptophyta > Magnoliopsida > Asparagales > Orchidaceae > Platanthera > Platanthera guangdongensis. The sequence goes on along the minus strand of CM077158.1, from coordinate 168,756,877 downwards.
ACGGCTGGGGGTTGTTCCTGAAAGGATATACCCGGGATTGGGCCTTAGAAACCCTCACTTTTCATGAGTTATTATCTTTCTAAAGCTTAGAGAGAGAGAGGAGAGCCAAGGAAGGAAGAAGAAGCTAGATCCGGCCATTGGAGGAGCTTCGAAGCTCCAAATCGCGAGCCGACTCCGGATCCACGGAGGCAAAGCTAGTGCGGTGCTTTTCATCCGCTTACTTTTCCATGGCGCCAAAGAAGAACGCAAGGGTAACGATTCTCTTCTTGAGCATGAGTAGCTCTCCTTCTTTGCATAGGAAGCCCGCTCTCGCGAGTTTGCGGTGAGTTAGAGGCGTTCCTTCGGGTAGATATGTGAAGTCCCCGTTGTTTAGAGTCCGTAAGCGAGAACGGACATAGACATGATGTGTGAAGCCTATCCAGACATGTTGGTCTGGATCGGTGATGTTGCATTGCATAATGCCGGAGAAGACTCCGTACTATTGGTTGTTTTTCGGGTTTTCTACACTGTAGATTGCAGCAGGGAGCCTTGCGGATTAACCCAAAGGTGAACCCGGAAAATTGGGCGGATGCGTGATCTTGCCAACTTGGTGGCCTAAGAGCCAACTTGAACATAACCGGGTTATGTGAATTGTGATGGAAATGGGACTCGATAGAAGTTTGACCCGCACAAATGGCTTAAATTATCGTTGCGATGTGAGCACGAGTTAGATGGAACCATACCCGTTCTATGTCATTCAGTTAAAGAGACCTAAGGGTACGTGGCACTTGCCATTGACATAGATTAGGGTCTTCGGCGGTCTATGGCTTAAATTATCGTGACCCAGGCCAAGAAGACAAAATGCTCATAGGTTTGGCCGTCAAAGTGGCGGTGGTGAGTCCGGAATGTCTATGGCTTTAATTGACATGACATTGACCGGTTCACCGAGAATGTGCCCTGAGAGCACGGGGCGTGTGGCCGTGCGAGCCAACGTCTGTGATGAAATGATTATATATATGTTGCTCGCTTATGCTAATGAAATTCAGGGAAGGAGCATCGCCGCCCCGAGCTGGGGGCTGGATCGTTATAATTTGGTCAGCATTGCTGACCGTTGCCTTGTTTTGCCACCGTGCGGTGGTTTGTTGCTTGCAGGTGCTGCTGGACCAAGCGGTCAATAGCGTGCTAAAGCCCAAAATGCGAAGCTGGCCCTCGAAGGCCTAATTGGAGTGTTTACTGTTTTTATTCATGTATGACCGGCCTGCGTGCCGTGGTTTGTAAAACATGTAATATGAAGTGAACAATTCTGTATGGACTTAAGGCCTGTACTTGTGTATGTACAACATTCCTTTTTTGGTATTAGTGGACATTCATGCTTTAGTGCTGGGTTCTTTGTTGCAACTTTTATAAACTGCTTCGGCTAGAATGCTCTGTGTAGGACGTTATGATTGGTTGGATGGTTTCTGTAAGACCCCCCCTTTTTTTTCAACACCGGGGTCTTAGGCCCAGAACTGCCGTTTTGCGGTGACTCGTTCACGCCCTGAAGGGTCATCACCACAAAGCGCCGATTCTGCCGGCCAATTCGATCACAGAAAAGTAGCATAATGAAGTCATGAAAACTAACTGTCCACAGAAAATCACATATCATAGTAAATAAGTCTCCACGAAGGGAGTGTCCACAGAATAAAACATCAGAGTAGCAAATACGGGCTTATGCCCGGTACATCATATCCTCACTACAAAATCACTCAGGCGGAAGCAAAAGCAGAGAAACTACTCAAGGTCGAGACTCACGGTCCCGGCTGTATGAACTCTGGAGCTAGACTGCCCCACCTCCAAGCGCACCGGTCTCTGGGGCTGCTCCTCCATGCTGGTCTCCATGATCCCCTAAATGATGCGGTTCGAAAACTGTTAGTCTAAAAGACTAAGTCCTATCATCCCCCGCCCCTTCCCCCACGGCTCCTAGGTACCGAGCGGAGAGGAAGAAAAGGGAGGACTTGAAGGTGGAGAATATCAAAAACAGATGATAGCGGACCTTTACTAGCAATTCTATAACATGTATAGACAATAAGCTGAAATATGAAAAGTAACCTTCACTTATGTGAGAACACATAAGCCAAGGGGTCTTCTGCAAGGCTCCCATCGTATAAAAAGTCCCATACCAATTTATACGTTGGGGTGTCGGTTATCAACAGCAGTAGATATATATATATATATCAAAATTAACCTTAACTTATAAACTTGCCCACACAAGCTTATAGACCAAGGGGTCATTTTGCAGGTCCTAATGTATAAGCATCCCATTCCACTTATACATTAGGTGTCAGGGGTTAAATGATTCAATTATGCTATGACATGCAAGTGGGTATGATGGACATGCAAGTGCAACGCACACACCCGACTCTGTGCACACAGACCTTTAGTTCCCACTTTTTGGAGCCGTAACCTCCCAGGATACCTCCGTAGTGGTAGACGAAAGCGGTGGGTTGGGCCTCGCCCACCTCTAAACCAGTAAAGCACTACCGGTCAGACCTATCGTACGCCTCAACGCTTGGTGCACGAAGCGGACTCCTGCGTACTCTTGCCGGCTGGCGCACCGGACTTCTGTTGGCGAAGTGCTAACCACACTTGCCGAGTCAATGTATTGGCGTCGGTGCATCGACCCTCCAATACCGAAGACCCACCACCTTAATTTCCTTTCCTTTTATGCACATGCAAATTTAGCGTAATCAAGAACCGAGCCGAAGCTCCCCGGACCAACACGCCCGTCTCAAACAATAGAGCCGAAGCTCCCCGGACCCAAAGTCCGCCTTTTAACCATCCGAGCCGAAGCTCCCAGCTAACTTCCGGTGCTAACAGTGTTTGTGAAATGTGCAACCCTAATTACTAAGTTACTCGTTTCAGCTTGTTAAAATAGTTTACGTTAACCCAGGACTGCCCCCGGTATTCCCTGTGAAGGGCTCTCAAGGGGCACTAGGAACTGTGTTGGGATTACGCCCAGCGTTCCCTTTCGCAAGGTACTTATTTTGTTATTGGTTGATTCCCTTACCCATTACTTCCTCATGTTACGATAGGCTAATCCTAAGGTGATTTGACTCCACTTACCTCGGGGGGGACGATCTTTCGTCGGACCCGAGCGCCTCTAAACCCTAGCCAAAACAACTCCATACTCACTTTATCTTCCAAGATGCACCTATTTCTATTTATCCTTCCAGCGAACCAATAAGACCCATCACACGTGCTCTAATTCATATCCCAAATGATTTCCTACTGTTTTGCTAAATGCAGACCACTTAAGCTATATGACCCGTAAAAAGGGAAGTATGCCATATGATCATCCAATGCTCATACAATAATTATTAGAGGTCTATATAGGCATATGTAGACTGAATCCACAATTTTCTAATTTTCATAATTTAAAGGCTAATTTATTTATTTATTTTAAAAGCCAAAAGTTCCAAGGTTGAACAGGAAGTACAAGATTTAAGCAAGATAAAGCTCCACTAAAATTATGATAAATGCAAGATGGGCAATCATCTACAAATCCAGAATCTCCAAATTTTCCAGCAAGATTTTAGCCCTTAAATTTTATTTCCAATTTATTCCAAAATAAATCACTAAAAGGGGATGTACAATAAAAATGCTTCCAAAAATTCAGAGCAAATTCCAGGATGATTGTAATGGCACATAAATCCTCTAAGGAAACTTTCATAATTTGTTTGAAAGAATTATTCCCTAAATTAATTAAATATCATATTCTCAAAAATATGGCCTTGTAAAGAAAATTCTGAAAACAGACCTCTAAAAATTATAAATAAATTTCTACAAGTACTTTTTGGCCTAAAAATCTCAAAACCTAAGCCTCATGATTTTTCAATAGAAATATCATCAATAAGGAAGTTTTTTTTACCAAAACTCCTTTCTGAAATTAATGAAGGAAGTACCAAATAAAATTAATAGAAAATTGTGATAAAATTCAGAGATGATCAACTAGCCCTATAATAACCTCTGACCAAGTTTCATCATATTTTAAAGCACGTAATATCCATAATAAAATCAAACATCATTTTGGGCCTTTTGGTAATTAACAAATAAAGTACCAAGAATAAGATCCATAAAATTCTACAAATATTACCAGAGGTTCTAGGTGGCCTAAAACCTATTCTACCCAAGTTTCAAAACATTTGGGGAAGGTTTAGGGGCCGATTCTTCAAATTAGTGCTCCTACCCTAAAACTAGGGTTAGGGTTTTGAGGTGTCTACCTTGCTCTAATTCTTCTAAATTTCCTACCAGAGATCTTAGGTTATATTAGCCTCAATTCTACTGGGTTTCCAAGACCATGCAAGGACATTTGCCCCCATGTCCTTCACAACCCTCAAAAGTCCTTCCTTAGGGTTTGAGGTTGAACCCTAGGGTAAATCAAGCCTTAAATCATCCCATTTTCCTTAAGAGGGTGACATTGTCCATGCCAAGTCAGTGTCCAAAACCTCAGCCTCTGTTGAGGGGAGGGGACCACCCTAAGTCCATAGTGCACTTTTAATCAAGAATACCACCTTAAAGCCTATCTAGGGTTTGGCGATTACCTAACCAAAACCTATCCAAATGAGTTAATATTTTGCACAAAACTAAATATTGATGCCAGGGACCACTCACCAAAATTTCGGAGGGTTTGGAGATGTTTAGGACACCTATTTAATTTATTTATGGATTATTAAATTTTTATAAAAACTATAGAAATAGTTTCTCCACAAATTCCCATTTTTGGCCAGGACCTAGGTATAGCTAGGGTAGATGCCCTGCCAAAAGCTCAGGTCATTTGGACAAAGGATGAAGGGTGGGCATCCATTTTAATCTCAAGTTAGCCCTAGGTATAGTGCCCACCAAAATGGGTGCCGTGGTCTAACCACTTACCCAAACGAGTTGAAATAAATTTTAAAATACTCTAGACTCGAAGGGCTACAACGTTTGTGACTGGCCATTTTTTCTAAAACAGCCTCTAAATGCCTCGTTTAACGACATCAAAATGTGCAAGTTAAAGGGGTAACAAATAACAATATTATATATATAAATATAATAATTAAGTAATATGAGTACTGTTCATCTTCTCAAAAACCCGAACCAGCAAACCTAAAAAAAAATGCATAAAACCTGTAGCTTTGCATGAGCCACCGCCGGCCATTTGGCCACCTCCCTGGCCAGCCACCACCACCACCACTTCCGTTGAGGTGAGGGCTACCGTCAGGGGGAGGCACGGCCGCCGGAGAGGCGGTTTCCGGCGAACCCGACCACCATTGTTTTTGGAAAAACCATGGAAATGAAAACTTGGATCGGCTCAATTGAGTCCGATTCTTGTCCTAAACGATTCCTAAGATCTACCCACGGAAGAAGGAGTAGAGGAGGACCTTGTTTGTGGTTCGATGACGGCGACGGCGGTGGTCGGCCATTGCGTTTTTCCTCTCCGGCGAGCTTGCCCGAATCCTCGATCCTCCACCAAAACCTTTGATCAAATATGTTATTTTGACTGCCAAGGATGTTCTGAAGGTGATGGGAAGATCAAAAATTGAAATGGGGGGCTGCATAAGGGGATTTATATTTTTCATGGCAGGGGAGGTGAAGGGTTGGTTGGCCATGGTGGTTGGGCTCCCCCCATTAGTGTTGGCTGGATGGAATTGATAGCATCATCATCCCAAGAGGCAAGGGAGAGGAATGGGGACAATGGAGAGATGAATGGAGTGGCCCATGGCCTCCCTCCATAACTCCTCTCTCTCTTTTCCTCTTTCTCTCTCCTCCATTAAGGAGAAAACTCTCATTTTCTCTCTCCTAGTCACCCCTCCGAAATTTAGGTGGCATCCCTCATTAATATCAGCCTCCTAAAGTTAATGGGCCACTCAAGTTGGGCTTAGCCCAAGTGGCTTGGGCTTGGTCCTACCTAGGGTGGTAGAAGTGTGGATGTACCCAGATTGGTTGAGGAACCACTATAACTCCTTGTGTCATCTTGTTGCTCATTTCTTTTGTTTTCTGGCTATGGTTTGTGATTGTTTTGTGATTGCTTTGTAATTAGATAGTTGCTGTGTTTGCTGTATTTCATTTGCTTCCCTGTTCACTTAGGAATACAACAAGAGTTGTAAAATGTTTTTAGCAAGCACCATACTCTATTCACCCCCCTCTAGAGTATGTCAGATCTAACCCGCACTTTTAATTGGTATCAAAGTGAGGTTGGTTAAAATACCAGAGCTCAGGTTGGTTAAAATACCACACCTTAGGGGTTGCACAGGCTAACACCTGAACCCAAAGATCCCTCTAGTTAGATCTGCTTGTTTTACGTTTGTTACTAGATTTATTCCTTCACAGAACATGGCCCAAAACAAAGATTATGCTAGCACCAGACCTCCAGTGTGCAATCTATCTAAGTTTGCACTGTGGAAGGCAAGGATTAGATTGTACATGAACTCTATTAATGAAGACATTTTCAATTCTGTTTTGACATTGTGTCCAAGACCTCCAGAAAATACAACTACAAGTGCTGTTCCACCTCCTTCAGGAATAGATGTAGAAATCAAGAAATGGAAAGTGCCAGATGCTAAGGCAATGAATATTTTAGCCCAGACTATGTCTGATGAAATATTTCAAAAAGTAGCTAAATATAACTCAACAAAGGAGATATGGGACAAGTTATCTGAGATAGTCTCAGGATCTGCAGATGAGAGAAAAGATAGAAGATCTCACCTCATAACCCAATATGAGAATTTCAAGAAAGGGGAAGCTGAGTCAGTAGCAGTTATGTATAATAGACTCAGTCTCATAGTCAATGAGCTGAAAACATTGGACAAAGAGATCTCATTGACTGAGCTCAATGATAAAATCCTAATGTGTTTCCCAAGCACTTGGGACTCAAGGATCTGGCCAATCAAGGATGCCAGAAGCCTAAATGAGATTACAACTGAAGCTCTCTTGGGCAAGCTCAAGTCTTATGAGCTGCTCATCAAGAATAGAGAAGAAGAACAGAAGGCTGCCTCACCAGCTATAAGGAAGGAAAAATCAATAGCTTTCAAAGCCATTGAAGATCAGCCTGAAGATAAGGTCACAGGCAATGAAGAGCTGCTAAGCCTACTGGCCAAAAGGTTTTACAAAATGGCCAAGAAGGATTTCAGGAAAAGATCATACAGAGAGCATGACAAGCCAAGGTATGACAAATCAAATAACAAAGAGATTATTTGTTTTGGATGCAGGAAACTAGGCCACATTGTGCCTGACTGTCCAGAAAATAAAAACAAGGACAAGAAGGACAAGAAAGAAAGGAGAAAAGAAAAGGACTTCAAGAAGAGTAACAATGACAAACCCTCCTCCAGCAAGAACAAAAATACAAGGAAGGGGTTTGTTGCTGAAACTTGGAGTGAGACAGAAGAAGAATCTGAAGCTTCATCCAGCTCTAGTGATGATGAAGATGATGCTGATGAAAAAGAATTCTGCATGATGGCTATCAATGGCTCACAACAAAATTCTGATGCAGAAGAGTCAGAGTCAGAATCAAAGACTCAATCTTAAGAGGACCAGGTAATAAGTTCTTTTGATTTTAATTCTGAGGACTTCAAGTGTGAGTTTAAAGCACTGTGTCTAGATTTATTAAAATTTGAGAAGGAAATTATTTCTCTCAGAAATCAGCTATCTGAACACAGTACTTTAAAATCAGAAAACCTCAAACTCTCTGAGGAGTTGGAATGCTATAGGGAGCACATAGCTTCACTGAAAAGTGAGCTATTAGAGGCCAAAACGTTTGAAGAATCCCTCAATGGGAGAAGTATCAAGCTAATGGACATCACAAGCACAGTGAACTCAAGATTCAATACCACACTGGGCTTGGGTGCCTCATCTAGCCAACCTATAGTATTAACAACCCCAATCAAGTTTATCTCTGATAAAGGTAAGGGAGTTGTAGAGGTAGCTAGGAAGAATTCTGATTTACCTGAGAAAACCATAGTTCAACAAAAATCGTCGAACGGAGCTCGACGATCGCCGAATGGAGCTCAACGATCTCAGGCTAAATCGTCGAACTCAGGTCGATGATCTCTGAACCCCGAACTCTGGCACAGTCGATCTTCGAACGGAGCTCGACGATCTGACCCAAGATCGTCAAACTCAGCTCAGAGATCGTCGAACAGAGCTCAGAGTTTTGAAAACTCTTTCAAAGGCAAATCAAAGTTCAATCCTAGAGGTTCTACATCTCAATGGTTTAACCCTTATACTGAATGGATAATACCTCATAGGAGATATCATCCTGAAGGCTATAAGAGTCAACCAGAGATGTCTTTTATTTCTGAATTTAAAGGTTATCAACCTAGGCCCAAGGTAAACTGAGTCAAAAACAAATAAATTATTTTATGTGCAGGAGAAGACCTATCCAACATCAAACCAGCAATGGTATCTGGATAGTGGGTGCTCAAAGCACATGACAGGAAACAAGGACAATTTCACATCCTTCAAAGCCAAGCTTGGACCCAAAGTAATATTTGGTGATTCAAACTTTGGACTAACAAAAGGATATGGTGTAGTCCAGATTGGCACAGTCACATTCAAGAAAGTAGCCTATGTGGAAGGACTGAAGCACAACTTGATCAGTATCAGTCAACTGGGTGATGAAGGCTATCAAGTGACTTTCAACAAATCCTCATACAAGATCAAATCAGAGGACAACATAACTGTGTTGACAGGTAAAAGGAAAGGTAACATCTATCTTGTAGATTTTCTTTCAACCAAGGTAGATATATGTTTGTTCAATTCTATTTGTAGACCTAATGAATTATGACATAAGAGACTAGAGCATATAAACCTTAAAACCATTGCTAGGCTATCCAAGGACAACCTTGTTAGAGGACTACCTTCTGGCCCCTACAAGAAGGAAGGACTTTACAGGGCTTGTCAATTAGGCAAGCAAACCAAAAATAGTTTCAAGTCACTTAATAAGAGTGATTCACCTAGGATTTTGTATCTGTTACACATGGATCTCTTTGGACCCATTACAGTACAAAGCTTAGGAGGGAAATCTTATACTTTAGTAGTTGTAGATGACTTCTCTAGATTCACATGGGTGTTCTTTCTGAGGAAGAAGTCTGATAACTTTAAGTGTTTGATAGAGTTTCTCAAATGCATACAGAGTGAGTTCAATACTCACATTGCCCTGATCAGAAGTGATCATGAGATAGAGTTTGATTCTCTTCTTATGCAAGAGTTCTGTCAGAGTGAAGGGATCAGGCACACTTTCTCAGCTCCTAGAACTCCTCAACAAAATGGGGTAGCTGAAGGGAAAAATAGAACCCTTATTGAATCTGCTACTACATTGTTGTCAGATGCTCATCTTCCTCTATCCTTTTGGGCAGAGGTAGTGAACACCTCCAACTATGTGTTGAATAGAAGTTTAATACATAAACTGAAGGGCAAGACTCTCTATGAATTACTCAAAGGGAAGAAACCTAAAGTAGATTACTTCAAAGTCTTTAGTTGTATTTGCTACATTCATAATAATGACAAGAAATACTTAGCAAAATTTCAAGCTAAAGCTGATGAAAGAGTGTTTCTGGGATACTCCATGATCAGTAAAGCTTATATGGTATATAATAAATCTACTCTCAAAATTGAAGAATTTGTTCATATATCTTTTGATGAATCTAACATGTCTTTCAAGGAGAAGAATACTTCTACCATAGAACCTTTGTAGGTACACTCTCTTGCTGAAGACTTGGACAGGTTACAAATTATTCAAAAAGATGAAAGCAGTGAAGATGAAGAAGACATTCAACATCTTGAAGAGAATCTTCTTGAAGAGCTAGTTGTTGTACCACAAGAGGAAACAACAATACAGGTTGGTGAACAATCAACATCTCCTGTTGATTTGGTAACATTAAGAGACCATCCAATCTCCCAAGTGATTGGAGACATCTCAGCTGGTGTGCAAACCAGAAATCAGGTCAACCAAAACCTGATGCACACTTGCTTTCTTTCTCAAATTGAACCTCAATCCATTCAAGATGCAGAGCAAGATCCACACTGGATCATTGCAATGCAAGAGGAGTTGCATCAATTTGAAAGGAACAAAGTTTGGGAACTAGTACCAAGGCCAAAGGATCACTCCATTGTTATAACAAAGTGGGTGTTCAGAAATAAATTGGATGATCAAGGAGTCATTGTAAGGAACAAGGCAAGGCTAGTTGCTCAAGGGTACTCTCAAGAAGAAGGGATAGATTATGATCAGACCTTTGCACCAGTTGCAAGGTTAGAGGCCATAAGAATCTTCTTAGCATATGCAGCACACAAAGGATTCAAAGTATACCAGATGGATGTAAATAGTGCTTTTCTCAATGGAGATATCAAAGAAGAAGTCTATGTCAGACAACCCCCAGGTTTTATCTCTTCAACTCATCCTGATTATGTTTTCAAATTGCATAAAGCATTATATGGTCTAAAGCAAGCTCTTAGAGCATGGTATGAGACCCTAGCATGCTTTCTTCTGAAAAATGATTTTATAAGGGGTAGAGTAGACCAAACTCTTTTTATTAGAACCCATAAGTCCCATACCCTACTAGTACAAATCTATGTAGATGATATTATATTTGGTTCTACTGATTCAAATTTGTGCAGAAAACTTTCCAACCTAATGCATTCTAAATTTGAAATGAGTAGCATATGTGAGCTATCCTTCTTTCTAGGATTGCAAATCAAACAACATGCTGAAGGCATATTTATTTCCCAAACCAACTATGCAAAACAATTGGTTAAGAAATTTGGTATGTCTGAAGCATCATGTATGAAAACACCTATGCCTACTAATGCTGTATTAGATGCTGATGAACATGGGAAACCTGTTGATCAGACAACATTTAGAGCAATGATTGGCTCTTTATTGTACCTTACAACTAGTAGACCTGACATAATGTTTGCTACATGCATATATGCTAGATTCCAAGTGAGCCCTAGAGAGTCACACTTAACCTTAGTAAAAAGGATTCTTAGGTATCTGAAAAGTTGTCCAAATCTAGGTCTCTTGTATCCAAAAGACTCAGCATTTGACTTAACTGGATTTTCAGATGCTGATTATGCTGGATGCAGAATAGATAGGAAAAGCACCAGTGGAACTTGTCAGTTTCTTGGTGACAGACTTGTCACCTGGTTTTGCAAGAAACAAACATCTATGTCAACTTCAACTGCTGAAGCTGAATATATGGCTGCAGGTAGTTGTTCACAAATCTTGTGGATTCAAAACCAACTCCTAGACTATGGCTACAACTTAGAAAAGTCTAAAATATTTTGTGATAATACCAGTGCTATTTCCATTGCACAAAATCCAGTCCTCCAAAGTAGGACAAAACACATAGAAATTAGGCATCACTTTCTAAGGGATAATGTTGAGAAAAACAAAATTGAACTTCTATATATCCCAACTGATTTGCAAAGGGGAGATATTTTCACCAAACCCTTGGATGAAAAGAAACATACATTCTTCCTGAATCAGTTAGGAATGTTAGATGGAGGAAGTCTAAAATAATATCCAAGATTTTTAAAAAAATCTAAAAATGACCAAGACTAGGCAAATGAAAATGATTTTTCTAGTGTATAGAGTGTTTCTGGTCTCTGAACTGCGCTCGACGATTTTCTCCAAGATCGTCGAACGGAGATCGACGATTTCAGAAATCGTCGACCAGAGTTCAGCGCTTCTCAGATAGTGGTAAACTATCTTTCTTCAGGTCAGCGATCGTCGAACGGAGCTCGACGCTCTCCAATATCGTCGAACGGAGATCGACGATGTTGATGACCTTTCAGTTTCCTTTAGAAGCCCAGATCGTCGAACAGAGTTCAACGATCTTTCCTTTTCTGCGTCGAACCCTAATATAAAACTCATTTTTCGACCGTCGTTCTGCCTTTGCGCTTTCACACTCTCTGCAAAATTTCTCTTTCCCTCCAAACGTTTCTGCACTTGCTCTTGTGTTTGTTCATTTTCTTTGCAGGAATCAATGGTAGTTTCAGTCGCAATCTTGACAGCAATAAAATTTGACGCTGGCTTTGATATCGACATGGATTCTTTCGATAACAGCGATCAAATATTCAAGGACATTCTGGAACTTTTCAAGGACCAACAGTTAGTCAACATAATGACTACAAGGATCAAATTGGCCGCAGATGAAATAAAGGAATGGGTGTATACTGCCCACAATCTGAAATAGAACATAGTGGTCGGAACCATCTCAGGTACTCAAGTACCTTTAACACCTGCTGTTTTGACAGAGGTTTTTCAATTGAATTCTGGAGAAGATTCTGTTGAGCTTTCTGGAGAAGAATTTTCACTTATGCTTGAGAGGATGGGACATTCAGAAGCTAACCCTAGTAAATTGCTTAAGAAGAATCTGTCAGTTGAGTACAGATTTCTTACTGATGTAGTTGGGAAAGTGTTGTTGGCAAAACACTCTGCTCATGATACCATATCTAGGTATCAGCTCAGTTTGATGGGTGCCTTAGTGGACAAGAAGCAACTGAACTGGGGAGAAGTGTTCTTTGATTTAATCAAGAAGAAAATTAACAAGAATTTTGTTAATTTTGGAAGGATTTTAGGGTTGTTTCTTCATAATAGATGCCCTGCACTGCTTGTTTCCAATGGAGTGCACATCAATGCCTCCAAAAGGCTTACCTGCGCCCTATTTGGGAAATGGGACAGGAAGATTGTAAAGCCCAGCAGAGCCTCTACAATCTCTTCTTCAAGCACAAGGACTATTTCAGTCTCTTCCCCTCAGGTTTCTGCCCCTGCAGAAAATTTGCCTGCCTCATCATCTCCTCCTTCTCCACCTATTATTTCATCCACAACAATCTCATCCACCATCACAATTTCATCCCCCATTTCCATCCCATCTCCAACTTCAATCCCTTCTCCAACTCCAACATCAACTGAAGAAATCTTCCATCCACTACATCACTACCCACACATGAACATTGATACATCATCCCATATTCCATCATTCACTCTTCTAGATGATTCCTATATGGATGATTCTCCTTCATCCCATCTTGAGCCACCATCATCATCCATTTCTTATCAATAGTTACTTCAGGACATTATTGCTCAACCATCATTCATACCATCCATCTCCACTCCATTATCTTCCATCTCCACAATTCTAATATCTCAACCATCACTTCCACCATTGACAGTTTCTCCAACAACATCTCCTGCTACTCCCACCTTCATCTCTACCTCATCCATCCCTACCTCTACTCAAGTCCCTCTTGAGCAAGTAGACCTTCCAGCTATTGCAGACAAGCTATATGAGCTGATAGCTCCAAGGCTATCACTACTGCTGGAGACCTCTTTGGCTCCACTTCTGCAAACTATTCAGGAGTTGTCTGCCAGGCTATCCTCTATACTTCCTCCTCAGGCAATCCCTTCTACTGGGTGCCTTGATCCAGTTGTCAGTGAATCTAGGCAGGCGGAGATGCCTCATGAAGCTGAGAGATTGCCTGATGCAGTAACTTCAATTCAAGCTCCAGTTGCAGTCATTACAGTGGACCTCAGGTCACTGCTGTCAGTTTTTTATTCTGTGTACTTCAGGTGTCTTCTAGACCAGCATACTGAAGATCTTACTAAGGCCATTGTGCCTATTTCTAGCTGTGCCCCCAGCTTAATAAGTTCTTATATAAATTCCTTCAATGCTATTGACAATGCTCCTTATGTTTCTGTTGCTCCTACTGCTGCTGCTCCTACTGCTGCTGTTGATGTTTCTATTAGTTCTGATATTGCTGTTTCAGTTTTTGAGGATATGCATATGACAAAGGCAATTGTTTTTGAGCCTGCTGTTTTTATCTTTGAATCTGTTGTTCCAGTTACCTCTGAGCTTGCTGTTTCTGTTTCTGAAGTTGTTTTACCAGTTTCATCTATTACTACTGCTTCTATTACTGCTGCTGTTGCTCCTGTTTCTGAAATTTTTGTTTCTGAACCTGCTGTCATAGCTCCTTATGTCAGTGTTGCTTCTACTCCACTTCCTGCTGCTGCTGCTGTTGCTCCTGTTACTGTTTCTGCTGTTTCTTCTGCTCAGTCTCAACAATAGAAAGAATATTTCAAAAGGATTGATGCAGTGTATGATAATCCACAAAGTTCAAACAGTGATCAGTTTAGAACTGACTCTGATGATTCCTCTGTAACATTTGAAAGGAAAAGGAAAGCAAGAATCAAGGTCATGAAGAGAGTTCCCCCAGAGAAGGTTAAAGATACAAATGATATTCTATATTATATATTGCATGATTGCCCTATTACAGAACCATGGATGCAGTACTCCAGAAATCAGCTGAAAGCCATGAAGAAGAAAAGAAAGTATGACAAAGGATCATCTCATTCCAATCCTCCTCCTCCTCCTCCTTCACCTGATGCAGGTACAGGTGGAAGTTCTGCCTTTCAATCTACTGCTAGAAGCCAAAGTTCATATCAATCTCAAGGAAGATCTCAGTACAGAGGAAATCAGTCTAGAGGTTACCAGTCCAGAAGAGGACAGTACAAAGGAAATCAAAGAGAACTCAAAGTATATTCTAAAGGATATTCCAGGCAACATCCTTATCAAAGGGAAGGACAAGGTCCCTCTAACACCACTTCTGGTCCTTTCCCTTATAAGCTTAAAGATCTAGTCTCTTCCAGAGCTCCTTCTGATAATTCTTCAAATATATATGAGTCTCCTGTTCCATTTGAAGACCCAGAAAATAATCCCACTTCATGGACTGCCAGAATGAAAGAGTTGGCTGCACTAGACCAAATCAAGAAGGCTAGAGAACAAGGAAAATATACATCAAATATCACTACTCTATCAGATCAAAGAAAGAAAGAACTTGAGAGATACTCTTCCAGCAAATTCTTTGATTCAGAAAGTTATATGAAGCTGCACCCAGAAGCTGTAGTCCCCAGGCCAAAACATCAAACTTCTATAGGTGCAGCTGATGACAGAAGATCCAAGAAAGAAGCTCTCAATCCTAACAGAGAAATAGTTCTCATAAAGAGCAAGGAAAAGGAATGATTCTGTAAGCTGACAGTAATACTTATTTCTGACTATCTGTGATTATATCTGTGCTTCTGCAATGTTTTTTTGTTATATCTTTGCATTGTATATTTTTATTTTTCCAATGTCTGTAAATAGTAATCCTAACCCCAATAGGGTGAGATTGTTGGAACACCCTATTACTGATTTGGGCAAGGATCATTATGTCCTTTAGGAAATTTGTTTTGACCTCCTTGTATAGATCTAAAGGTCAATTAAATTGAGTCTAAGGGTTAGTATTTAGGTTTGAAAGCTGCCCTCAAGAGCCTCAAGACCAGATATTTCAGTTCAGGAGACAAAGTCATTTCATCGAGCTCAGGTCGACGAATCGTCGAACTCCATTCTACAATCTCTGAGCTCAGGTCGACGAATCGTCGAACTCCATTCGACGATCTCTGAGCTTACTTCGATGAGTCGTCGAACTCCATTCGACGATCTTCAAGCTCAGATCGACGTTCCTGTCTCCAGTTTGTTTCTCTATCTCTGAGCTCAGTTCGACGATAGTTGAGCTCAGATCAACGTTTTCTGCTTCAGTCTAAGTCCAGTCACGGAGCTCAGTTCAACGATAGTGGAGCTCATGTCGACGTTTTTTTGGAGAGATCGACGTTTTTCAAGATTCAAATTCAGACAGTTATGGAATTATTCTCAGCATTTATTTCAAGGATCTTGTAGCCGTTTCAATTAATCTGGAGCAAGTTTCAAGGGAATTTTAAAGGAGTGTTTTATTAGACTTTCCTCCAGAAGTCAAAATTCAGTTAAGGAAGTCATTTATGACAGGCTAATGACTATCTTGGACAGAGAATCATTCTATTTAGATCTAAGCAATAAAAGATTTATTATTCATTTTCTGCTGGTGAATAATAACAACAATTACAACAACAACAACAACAGAAAGAGAAAGAGTTGCAGATATTCACAGTCTTAGAATTCTTACAGGAACACACATCACTGAAGGAGATCAACATTCTGAAATTTCTAGATCCCTCTTGATTCCAGTGTTCAAAGGCTATTATCATTCAAGACTCCAGACACCACACATTTCAGCTGCTACTGAAATCATATTTTGCTGGAGGTCAAATCTTCTGAAGGCCTATCACCCTATTGCAAAGCTTCACTTCCTGAATAACTCAAGAACTCAGGGGGAGCTTTGACAACATCCACTATCTTCTCTCTGATTGTTGACAGAGAAGATCACCTCCCTCTCTCTCTCTCTCTGCTGTAAAGGGTTTATCAAACTCCCTTCAAAAGTTTGTGTTGGTTTCTGAGACCTTGTCAAAACTCAGTGGTGGCAAGACACCTGATCAAAAAATCTGGTTTGGTTTTTGAGCACCTTATTAAAAGCTCATTGGTGCCTAGGACACCTGATCAACTCATCCTGCAGTGGATTCCTACCTAGGGTGGTAGAAGAGTGGATGTACCCAGATTGGTTGGGGAACCACTATAGCTCTTTGTGTCATCTGGTTGCTTATTTCTTTTATTTTATGGCTGTGGTTTGTAATTGTTTTGTGATTGCTTTGTAATTAGATAGTTACTGTGTTTGCTGTATTTGCTTCCCTGTTCACTTAGGAATACAACAAGAGTTGTAAAAAGTTTTTAGCAAGCACCATACTCTATTCACCCCCCCCTCTAGAGTATATCAGATCTAACCTGCACTTTCAGTTTGTTCAGTTCACGATAGTCAATACATAACCGCAAACCACCGTCTTTCTTTTTCACAAACAGAACAGGCGCGCTCCAAGGTGACATGCTTGGGCGAATATAACCCTGCTCCAACAACTCCTGCAGTTGGACTTTCAACTCCGCCATTTCCTTTGAAGCAATGCGATATGGCGAGCGGGACACATGTTTCGCACCTGGCACCAACTCGATCGTGAAGTCAATCTCTCACTGGAGTGGTAGCCCACGGAGATCCTTGGGAAATACATCTGCAAATTTCGATACCACCGGAACATTGCTCACAACGGCCTTAGGCTCCACAGCCAGAATCAACGTGAAGTAGCACTCCGCGCCCTTCCGAACAGCCTTGACTACTTGGAGTGCAGACATCAACGTCCTGCCCCCTCCTCGCATACCCGCGAACTTAGTCTCCTACTCGGTATTCTGGCCCAATGTGATCTCTTTGGCATTGCAATCAATAAAGACATGCTGCTCCGCGAGCCAATCCATACCAAAGATCACGTCAAATTCCGATATCGGTAATATAGATGCAGTCAAACAGAAATCCCAACTTCCTATTTGGACCGCCACATCGCAAGCTTGATCTGCGAGCATCAAACAACCATTCGGCAACACCACCCTGACACTATCTGTCTTCACATGACTAGGTATCCCAAGCCGCACTATGAACTCTTTAGACAGAAAAGAATGCGAAGCACCCGTATCAAACAGTGCTTGCGCCAGCGTGTTTCGAATCATCACAAATCCTGTGACAATCATGTCACACACACAAGCCGCATACAAATAGACAAACAACAAAGCATGTGATAAGCAAAGCAATACAATAACTTAACTCGTACCTGTGATGACGTCACTCTACTTAATGGACTCCTGCAGGCCAAGATTGTAGACTCGGGGCTGCGCCTGCAGGGCAGAGGACTCCACGAATACCTTTCCTTTCTTCGCATATGATGCTCCCGCCTTCTTCTCGCCCTTTGGTGGACCACTCCAGCAGTCACAGGCTATATGCCCCACTTTTCCACATGTAAAGCACGTACGAGTATCCGACCTTGAAGAGGCCCCTGACATTGCACCCGATGCAACGGTAGAAGGAGATTGTCTAGTCGACTTGGACCTCTTGCTCCAGTTCTTCTTATAATATGATTTCCTAGGTCAGGGTGCCTTGAAATCCGGCTTGCTCACAGTGAAGGCCCTCTTACCTTGCACCCTTTTCATATCCTTTTCTAGCGTGCACGCAGTGTTGATCAACGCCTGGAAGCCTTGGTTCACAGAACTAGAGAGCAGGAATCGTAACTCCTCCAGCAGTCCTTCATAGAACCTATTCGTCTTCCTCTGCTCATCAGCAAAGATCAAACCCTCATGTCGTCCGAACCTCGTGAACTCATGCAGGTACATGTAAACACTGCCTTCACCTTGCGTTAGCCTTTGGAATTCATTCTCCATGGCAATACGCTGTGCCGCAAGGAGGTGCTTTGCGAGGAAGAGTCTCGAGAATTCTTCCATCGACACTTGTGTTAACGGTCGACCCGCTAAGTGGTGTAGTTCCATCTCATCCCACCATAAACGAGCCTCTCCTTCCAGCAAGAAGGTGGCTAAGGTGACTTTCTGATGTTCCTCCGTTCTAATCGCCGTCATAATCCGCTTGACGCACGATAACCAATCCTCGACCTGCGCAGGGGATCCCAGGCCCGTAAACGTAGGCGGGTTGAAACTACTGAACTGCTTCAACTGCTTCCCAGCTGCTCGAGGATCCACATCCGCTACAGGTTCTGGCCTCGCCGCAACCTGTTCTGGCCTCAATGCCTGCTGTGGCTGCCCTTGCGCCTGCCCACTCGGCTGTGCTTGGATCATGGAAAACAATGCCTCAGCAACTAATCACACAGTTTTCGCAGAAGACGGAGGTGTATGCACCTCAGCTGGTGACGTACTTTCATCAGAACGTTGGGGCTCCGATTGCCCCACACCACTCCGCGTCACCTATAGGTGAACAAGACACTCATATTAGCAACCACACACAAGCAAAACAACAAAATAGGAACGCACGAGTTCCTCAAACACATGTATTTGCATTCCTAAGGTGGACATTCACGAGTTCATTAGTGTTAACATGATTCGTACAGACACGTGCTCGCCACCCCACAAAAGAATTCAACCACAAATTCGAAAGGGAAAGACCGAGACAGCTGATAACAAAAATGTAACGACTCCATCCGTTCACAGGTATATACTAGAAGGTCCGGCCGGGGCCCCACAACATATACCATAAAACAAGTGGGGAAGTCACGTAGTGATACCAGAGTTGCGCATCCTAACTCATTGCATTCTAGCGGAAGCCTATAACACGAAGTTGAACTCACACACATGAATGTCCACCACATAAAAGTTCCACATTTATATAAAACAAGAATCGTAGCAAATACAAAGTCAATTGGCCTTATGGCCTTACAGGGCTTTACACAACAGTGGCCTCAAACATTGGCGCGTAGGCCGACCACGTAGAAACAAACATAGTATGTTCATTTATCCTTCGAGGGCTAGCAGTAGCAGCAACATCAGCAACCTCAACCTTTATGCATCCCGCTTGGCTCTCCAGCACTTACACAGGGACAGCCCACCCAACGGTGGCAAACAGGAAATGGTCAGCATTCAGCTGACCAAATTATAATGACCCCACCCCTTTCCCGGGGCGGTGGTATTCCTTCCCTGCAGGCATAGCAGTTCACAGGCAGATATGTATATCATACAGTGTGCTCTCACGCACATATATGCCATCACAACCGTTAGCCACGCGGCCCGACGATCCGTACACTCAGGGCATATTCTTGTTGTACCGGCGAACCAGGGTCCCACCACCGTATCAGGGTCCCAACCCAACGGTAACTATTAAGCATTTTGCTCCATAGCGTGCAGCTGGAGACTTTAGTCTTAATGCACCGGGATTGGCCCGTAGCCCACTATTGCGTCATGGCGCGCATGCCTAAGACTCTTGCTATGCGCTCCAATAGACCGCACTTTTAGGTCTCGCATCGGACGGACATAGCGCAGGTCGGATCATCCACCCCCCGTTGATCAAGTCGCCTTGCCATCACCGAGTACGACGTACTCGCGGCTACATAAAAGGCGCGGGTCGGTTTCACCTTGCCTGTTTACTTTAGGTGAACTCATATGTTCACACATAACCAGCCTATTCTCACAAAAATGGCTTCACATTCATCGGTTACCTAGGAGCCACGCCTCGTGTTAGCGACAGAACTCACTTTCCATCCCTAGGCTTAACCGTACATCACTTGAGGGCATTTTCCTGGACTACCAAGGCAGTACTTCCTGCAACTCCACTTCACAGGCACAACCACCAACCATTCCAAGCATCAAGGGTATTTCCTATCTTACCACGCCAGTACTTCCTACTACTACCCTTCTCATGTAGAACCCAACAGCACAAGCATTATACAGGTATTTTCCTGGACTACCACTACAGTACTTCCTACTACTGCCATTCGCAGGTCTAACCCGTCGACTCCTTAAACTACACGTTTATTACGGAGTCTTCTCTAGTGTGTATATGCAACATCACCAATCCAGACCAACCTGTCCAGATGGGCTTCACACAACTTGCCTATTCCGTACTCCTTTTCCAGATCTATATGCCAAATGATTGGGGATACCATGAATCAACCTAAGAGACTCCTATAACACGCCACCCTCTGGTGGGGGAATCATATGCACATGCCAAAAAGGAAGCCTTTACATGGCTAGGAAGAAAGGTCGTTACCCTTGAAGACCGCTTTGACGTCATAAGCTCCTAGCTGGCTGGAAAGAACCGACAAGGCTTTTCCTCCACAACGCTGGGCTCAAATCTCTTGTCAGCCATAAGGAAGCAGGGAGGCACCTCAGCCATTGGATCACAGCTGAAGAAATGGACAGCCACGATTTTTCCATAAAATCATATTTTTTTGCATGACACGGCCTGTGACACGCCCATGTCCCAGGACGTGTACCTCAAGTGATGCTCAACCCACTTATCCAATCCAGTACACGCCCATATGACACGCCCGTGTCACCGGCTGTGTCACTTGACACGCCTTCAAACACGCCAGTGTCTGTATCCGTGTACATCAGGCTGCACAAAATTGAGATCAACTAGAGAGGGACAAGGCATGTTACACGCCCGTATCCCAGGCCATATGCCCATACACGACACTAGACATGCCCTAGCTCAACTTCGTCGAGCTGAAATTCGTCGACCCGCGGGGACACACCCTGTGACACGACCGTGTCACAGGCCGTGTACTATGCACTCAACAATCATCGATCGAATTAACTTCATCGACCTGAAATTCGTAGACCCGCGATGACACGCCCTGTGACACGCCCGTGTCACAGGCTGTTTACTCTGCACTCGACGATCATCGATCAAATTTTGTCGACCACTCGTCGACTGCTCACTTGAGAACGACACGCCCTGGGACACGACCATGTCCCAGGCCGTGTCTGCCAAATTTTTCCCCAACGCTGGAATTTAGGGTGTTACAGATAACATTGATTTAGTCTGTTGTAAAGAGATAATCTCTTCAGCTGCCTTTTGACATGCGTTTTGCTCTTCTTCAGAGCCTCCAAGATTGCAACATATTTGTCAATCAATTGATTGACATCCTCATCAGATTCTTATACATTCTCCTCGTTAGACGAGGTGGATTCCTCGGAGTCTATGCGAGTCTCAAAAATAGAAGGAGAGTTGGAAAGAGTGTGTACGTCCTCAAGATCAGATTTGTCCTGAGTTTCTTCAGTCATGGCCATGAAGCTGATCTCTTCATCATCTTCAAGGTCACTATCAACAGATGACAGCGGTGCCATTATTCCCATAATGGAAGCAGGAAGATCATCCTCCTCTTCTATAGAGACAAGACCAATATAGGCCTCTTCTTCTTCTTCTGAGTTTGAAGACTCGACACAATGAAGATTCAAGATAGATGTGTAGAGATAAGTCAGCTAACTGGACACATAAAAGATTCGAAGAACAAGTGTCGAGACAATACAACTGTCTCGACACAAAGAAGACTGAAAATTATACTAAGTAAAATAGTATCGAGACAAATCAACTGTCTCAACACAATGATGGATTAAAGTGTCATCACAGACAGACATCAATGTCGAGACAACTCAATTGTCTCGACACAGTGAAGAAATACAGCAAGTATAAAAGTGTCGACACCAATTGACAGGAGTGTCGAGATAATTCAACTGTCTCGACACAATGAAGAAATAAAGCAAGCATAAAAGTGTCAACACCCGACAGAAAGTTGTGTTGAGACAATCTAACTGTCTTGACACAGTGTAAAATTAAAAGTGTCGACACAGATGACAGTTGTGTTAAGACAAGTCAACTGTCTTGACACTTTCAAGATCAGATGAAAATTCTTCTAAGTAAAATTGTGTCGAGACTGCTAAGATGTCTCGACACAAGCAACGAGTCACTTGGACATCTCGACACTTATGTTTCTAAAGATGTGCAGAGTCAACACAGAAGTGTCAATACATGTCAGAACTGTCACATCAGCTATAATAATGTGATATTTCAATAGAAGCAGTTTAAGGGGGAATTTTAAGTATGATGTCAGATGCTAATGTTATCAATACGAACTAGCCATCCACGAAGGCTATAAATAGAGGCATTGTCTTCACAAAAACCAGCAATCAAGTAATCAAAAATTCTCATTCTAATTTCTTCCAAGTCAGCGGAGGGCGATAATCCCGATAAGAAGGAAGACGAAGATCTTCAAGGAAATCTACAGATCCTTTCGACAAGTTGATCTGAAGAATAAGGTGGATTTGATCTACAATCTCTTCAAGGAAATCAAGCCAATCAACATCAAGAAGATTGTAGATCCATAGAAGTATCATTTCAGCCAGCCTGCTTTTCAAGAATCTATTAAGTGCAGTTTAATTGAAGAATCTGAGTTCATTCAGATAAGTCAGATTATAAAATTCCTGTTTTCTGAAGATTAATTTTCTTTTTACCTATTAATTTTGTAAGATCTCTTTGAGATCTGAGTGGATAGGAGATCTAATCTCTGAATTGTAAGCCTAATTTATAAAGGCTGAGGTAGGGTTCTTGTGGGACCTGAGGTAGGTGATTTGAGTGGATCACTGAGTTGCAAGCCTAATTTATAAAGGCTGAGGTAGGGTTCTTGAGGGACCTGAGGTAGGAGATTTGGAGAATCTCTGAGGTAAGACCTGTTGGTCTGAGTGTATGTTTCTAAACAGAAACTGAGCCTGTAGGATCATTGTATCTGAGTTAAAGAGGAGAAGATATAACCTTATCTAGCACATTGCTAGTGAGGAAGAAGAGGGAAAGAGGAAGTACCCTAGATAGGGGAACCACTACAAATTCTTTGTGTATTGTGCTGTAATTTCCTTGTGCTTATACTGTGTTCTGAGATTTGCATGTGCTTTGTTTAGTGGTTTAATTGTGCTGAGTTGTTGTGAAGCTTATTCATCATATCTGCTGAATATATTATCTACTGAACATTAATGTGACAAAAAATTGACAAAGTATTTTAAAAGATACCTATTCACCCCCGCCCTAGGTGATTATCTACCCATTTAATTATCTTTCAAGTGGTATCAGAGGGAGGTTGTTCAAGAAAGACTTAATAGTCTGAAAAAGATCCAAAGGGTAGTAGAAAAATATCAGATCTAATGGATTCTGAATCTCACAGAGAACTCAATTATATTAAACTGCCTACATGTACTAAGGATAACTTTGTTATATGGAAGCAGAGAGTGGGACAGTTTGTGGAGGCTTCACATCCAAGAATCTTTGCCACTGTACAAGAAGGACCATATGTTCCAATGAAGATATCAATCCTAGATGCAAAAGTTCAAACTCCTAAGAAACTATCAGAGATGACAAAGAATGACGTGGTTCTTTCCACCATCGATAAAAGAACACAAAATATAATTGTCAGTGCAATAGACAATTCAACTTTTTAGAATCTAGTGCACTGTAAAACATCCAACGAGATGTGGGACACTCTCATTGTATGTATTGAAGGCATAGAAGAAGTAAGAAATGATATAAAATCTCTTCTCAATTAGTAGTATGAGGTATTCAGACAAGGAAAAACTAATTCTATAAAACTATCATATGAAATGTTCTTTAGAATAATAAATGACTTAAGGAATTATGGCTTAGAATTCTCAAATTATAAGTTGAATGACAAATTTCTGAGATCCCTAAATAAATAATGGGACATCAAGATTTGTTCTTTAAGAGAAATAAGGAATCTGAGAAACATGTTATCCTAAGATTTATTTGAGAAGCTATTTTCACATGAGCTTCAACTTAATTCTAGAAAAGCTGAAGCTGAATCTGCCACAAGTTCAACTCAGAATAAATCTGTGGCCTTCAAAGCAGATATATCAAAGAAGTCTAGAAGATAAATCCCATCATCACCAACAAGGGATGAAGATACAGATAGTGCTGGAACCTGTTGTTCATTAGAAGAATTATCAGATGATGAATTGGCACTGTTTACCCGACAATTCAAGAAAATGCTGAGAAGATGGAAGCCGTGGAATAAGAAGAAATCATCTGGACCAAGCTCCAGTAAAAGCAAAGACAAACACAGAGATAAATCTGCGGTTAGGTATGATTCACATCAGAATAAACAATTCAAGACTGACATTATCTGCTTTTGTTGTAACAGGCCTAGGCATGTCATTGCTGACTGTCCAGTAAAAAGAAAAGAGAACAAAAAGTCAAAAGAAAAGAAGTTCTATAAAGACAAGAAATCAGAAAAGGGTCTGATTGCAAAGAAGCCAAAGTACTTATCTGACAGTGATACTAATTCAACTGAATCAGAAGAAGAACATGCTCGGTTGTTCTCCTATGAAGAAGAATTTATCAGAGAGTCCGTATACAAAGGCAAAAACTCCACAACTTTATCACACTATGGTAATTCTGAAGAAGATATGGAGGTCAATATGATGGCACTATCTGATAATCAAGATACAAAAATTACAGAATGTCAGGATCCTCAGGTAATCTTTGACAATTCCTATTATTCTACAAATTCTATTCATGAGACCATGGATGAGCTTGACTCATGTGACTCAAAGCATGATTCACATAAGTCTAACCCTGAGACTGAACTGCAGTAGCTCATAGTCAAATTTTGAATACTGTTGGAAGCCCTTGTAAAGAGCATGAAGTTTATGAAAGAACAAGCTATAGAAATTACATCACTAAAAGGTCTTGAGTATCATCATAAGATGGATACTCAGAAAATTGGTCTTCAAAGTTCTAAGTTGGCAAAGCTGACTAATATCATTGATGAACAAATCATATTGCTAAATCAAAAGGATGCAACCATTCAGGAGTTGCAATTCAAACTCGTGAATGAGAAAAGATTAGTACAACAATATTCAAAACCTAAAACTGTGTTACCTTGAAAGTTTATAGTTTCCTACCTAAATCACCTAGAGGGGGGTGAATAGGTGATAAGTGCGCCTTTTTGCGGAATAAAAATTTCAAACCAAATCACAGATCTATCTACCAATTAATCACAGACGAGACAAGATTTATAGTGGTTCCCCAACCTTGGGTACATCCACTTTCCCTCATCGATCTACCAATACACTAGACTCGGCTACTCCACTATCTCGGATTGAAAATCAATCCAACCCTCGGAACAACGTTCTTACAAACTTGATCCACAAAACAGATCTACACTCGGAAGATAAAGCTTCCTACAATCTCGGAGACAAAAGCTCCTACACTCTGAAAAATTTCTCCTATATGAATGAAAGAAATTTTGTAAAGAAATACAAACAGTAAATCTTCGTTTTCAGATCTGCAACAGCCGGCCAAAAATTTCTTCTTCTAGGCTTTGTGGCTTTATCAGAATGATGAAGAGAAATCTCGGCAAGATTGGATCTGAAATTCTTGGCTTCACATGATCAATCGAATCAGAAGATGAGGAGTTGAGCAAATCTCGATCTGGAAAGCCTTCTTGATCCGAATCCTTTAAAGGCGAAACCCTAGCCGGTCGGGAATCAGCGACGGCGGCAGCGGCGATTTTTGTTTCTTAGAGAGAGAAAGAGGAAATCAGAGACTTGAGAAAATGGATGCAAAACTTTTGAATATTCTCTTTTGAGAAAACTTCTTAGGATTAGGGTTTGTCGGTTTATACAAGACCATTTATAAGATCATACAAGATTAGACATAATTAAGTCATTAGGAGATACACGTGGAACAATCACATCAAGGTTCATAAAGAATTCTGTTATACCGGACATAACAAAATTTTTGGAAAAATTGAAGTAAAATACTCGGGAGAGAAAGGACTACTCGAGTACATAAGAAAACTACTCGAGAGAGAATGAGATAGTTACTCAAGTACATGAAGTCAACTACTCGAGTAAAAAGGATTCAGCTACTCGAGTATCAAAAATGACATACTCGAGTGCTTGAGTAGTTACACGAGAGGTGGAGAGGGTTACTCGAGTATAAGGAAAACTACTCGAGTAGATGGGAATGAACTACTCGAGTGGTTGAGAAACTACTCTAGACAGGGACTTAGAAAAATTTCTGGAACTGGAATACTGGACTACTCGAGTATAGAAGTTGAACTACTCGAGACAAATAGAACTACTCGAGTATATGGAAATGACTACTCGAGTAATTCACTTAGAGAAATTTTCTGGAGTATAATTCTGGGTTACTCGAGTATTAATCCTGGACTACTCGAGTAGTAGATGAACTACTCGAGTACCTGACTTAGACTACTCGAGTAAGTGAGAACTACACAAGAGTCAGAATTCAATTACTCGAGATAGAAAGTAAAACTACTCGAGTACTATGCAGTACTACTCGAGTATTTAACTTAGAAAACTTTTGAGGAGAAAAATTCTGTAAACCCGAGAGGATAAAGGAAACTACTCGAGTAGTTGTCTTAACTACTCGAGAGCCATAATTAGACTACTCGGGATATACCATATCTACTCGAGTAAGAGTATTATTACTCGAGTATGAACTCAGTATTTTACTCGAGTAAGTATAGAACTACTCGAGTATAATACTTACGAAATTTTTTGGACAGATTTTTTTTCTTCTTCTAAGGTGAGACAACATCAAGTCTTTTCACTTAGTCCTAGAGCTTGAATATGAAGTGTATCCCAATAAAGAGGCTACACATGAGTCAACACCTTGGATCACATAATGAGGGATTACATTGTATGGTCCTATGTTTGGTGACCCATTGTAGACTGACATTGGTCTACACTTCCCATAAGAATCCTGTAAACACATAACTCAAACCAAGCATCAAATACAACTTAATTCATCTTAGTTCAAGGATGACTTAATCAAATCTGGGTTAGTGTGGATACAATACCCAACAATCTCCCCCTATTTGTAGAAGTCAGAACCCTTTACACTAAGGTTAATTATTTACAAAAAAAGAATGCTAAGTAGATAAATCAGTGTAAGCAAGCAACGGACTATGAAAAAGATAATAAGATCAAAAACTTAGAATTAAATAAGTGTGAATATCCAAAAATGTCATTATCAACAAAAATCATTTCCACAACTCATAAGTTCTTTATATCTAGATCTGATGATGCTGCCTGTCATGCTTCTCCTGTTGTCTCCTTTGGTAGCTGTAAGGCTTTGGGTAGTACTTGAGAGGTCTTGGAGGAGCAACATGGTTGTTTTTTTCCAAATTCTCTGTCATATAATCTTCTCTTGGTCATTGCTTTCTCATATAACTCCTATTCCTGAGAATTGTAATGTATATTCCTGCTCTCATGGTAGTCCATAACAAGTTTGAGGGTTTCCAAAATAAGTGACTTGGAGGTAGGAGACCAGATTTCTGCAAATTCTGGAGCCTTTCTCTTATCAGCATCAGAGACTGGAATAGACTTGATGGCAGAGGGACCTTCACCATACTTTTGTTTCTTTCTAGAAGTTTGGATCTCAGGAGGAGCATGAAGAAAGATATCTGCAGGATCATATTCCCAACCCTGAGTGTAGGAATTAGGAGGAGCAACTGAGTCACCGGGCCTTGGAGAGAAGGTGGGTTGAGGAGCTTGAGCAGGACCATCAACAACTAATGGATTCAGATGATGAGGAATAATATTTGGATCAGCAGCAAATTCAGGAAGAATTTGGTTGTGCATCTAGACATCAGTGTCATAGATGTGGAATTTGACACTCTATATTTGTGCTAAGACATCATCATGAACTTCTTTCACTTTGACTTTCCAAAGCTCTTACATGGCAGCATCTGCTTTTTCTAACTACTCTTTCCCCAACTTCTCCCCCTTTCTGACATCAACAGATAGCTGAGAGATGGCATCTTCTTTGAAAGTGCCAACCTCTTCACAGATTTTCATCTTTGTAGTTTCAACTCTTTTGTCCAATTCCATCTGATTATTAGCAAGAGTCAGACCTTGCTCCATCACTTGACCAATACTAGTAATGGTGTGATCTAGAGCCTTGCCACCAATTTGAAAAAGGTGTCTGAGCTGATCTGTATTATGTTGAATTTCAGCAAATCCTCTGCTCATCTCAGTCTCTAAAGTAGTGACCTTAGCAGTAACAGCTTTTTAAGAGGTGTCAAAATAAGTTCTCTGTTCTTGAAGTAGAAGGGCAATCTGAGTTAGTAAATCAGTAGAGGAGGCAGCAGCTGGAGGAGCACTAGAAGAGGCAACTGGAGGAGGAGGAGCTTTCCATGGAGCTATTTCAGTTATGGTGACAGAACTTTCTGCTCTTGTAGTGGGAATCATGGCATCCCATTCATCAGTGACTGTGGGGATGGAGAAGTTCAAGTTCCTTAGAGGGGCTTCAACTGGCTCAGGTGATGCCTCATTTGAAATGAAGATGGTTTATGTCTGCTCTTTGTGAGAATCAGGATATTTAGCTGGAGACCTAGCTGGAGATTTTGTTGGAGACTTGGGAGGAGAAGGAGATTTTGCAGGAGGGGATTCTTGTGGTATTTCAGTTGATGGAGCTTTTGGAGATAGAGGAGGAGGTGGTAAATCTGCTGTCAATTCTGCTATCATATCATTGATGGCAGCTTCTGTGTAGAGGAGTGTTTCTTGAAGTTGTTGATCTGAGTGAATCTCTGCTGGAGTTAGAGGAGGTGGTGGAGATAATTCTAGAGGAGTAAGAATCCTTCCTGGAATAGTAAGAATAGGCTCTGTTGGAACACCTTATTATTGATTTGGGCAAGGATCACTATGTCCTTAGAAAAATTGTTTTGACCTCCTTGTATAGTTTTTAAGGTCAATTAGATTGAGTCTAAGGGTTAGAATTTAGGCTTGAAAGCTGCCCCAAGACCCTCAGATCAGATATTCAAGACTCAGGAGACTAAGTCACTTTCGTCGAGCTCAAGTCGACGAATCGTCGAACTCAGTTCAACTATCTCTGAGCTCAGTTCGACGAGTCATCGAACGCCATTCGGCGATCTTCGAGCTCAGATCGACGTTTCTGTCTCTAGCTGTTTTCCCAATCTCTGAGCTCAGGTCGACGATAGTTGAGCTCAGATCGACGATTTCAGTTTCCAGTCTAGTTCTAGTCTCTGAGCTCAGGTCGACGATAGTTGAGCTCAGGTCGACGATTTTCTAGAGAAATCGACGATTCTCAAGATTCAAATTTAGATAGTTATGGAATTCTATCTTATTTATTCCCAGTATTTATTTCAAGGATCTTGTAGCCATTTCAATTAATCTGGAGCAAGTTTCAAGGGAGATTTAAAGGAATGTTTTCTAGTACTTTCCTCCAAAGACAAAATTCATTTAAGGAAGTCATTAATGAGTGGCTAACGGCTATCTTGGAGACAGAGAATCAATTCATTCTTTTCAGATCTAAGGAATAAAAAGAGAATATTCATTCTGCTACTAAGAACAGTTCCTTACAGAAAGAAAACAGTTACACTAGAAAGAGAACAATCACAGACAGTCACAGACAGACATACAGACAGAATTCTTTCAGAACACACATCACTGAAGGAGATCAATGATTTTCTAGATCTTTTTTGACTCAAGTGTTCAAAGGCTTCATCCATAAAGACTCCAGACACTACACATTTCAGCAACTGCTGGAATCATCCTTTGCTGGAGATCTCATCTACTGAAGGCCTATCACCTTAGTGCAAAGCTTCTTTTCCTAAACAACTTCCAGATCTCAGGGGGAGCTTTGACAACATCATCCACTAGTCTTCTCTCTGATTGTTGACAGAGAAGAACACCTCACCTCTTTATTTTTCTGCTGTAAAAGGGTTTCTCAAAACTCCCTTCAAAAGTTTTGTGCTGGTTTCTGAGACCTTGTCAAAACTCAGTGGTGGCAAGACACCTGATCAAAAAATCTGGTTTGGTTTTTGAGCACCTTATCAAAAGCTCATTAGTGCCCAGGACACCTGATCAACTCATCCTGCAGTGGATTCCTACATAGGGTGGTAGAAGAGTGGATGTACCCAGATTGTTTGGGGAACCACTATAGCTCCTTGTGTCTTCTGGTTGCTATATTTTGTTTGCTGTGTGCTGTGTGTTTATTTCTTGCTTTCATAACTTTTATTTATTGCAAGCACCTTACACATATATTTATATTAAGTCTTCCACTGCAAAATAATTTTTAACTTGAAAATTATTTTAATATACTCTATTCACCCCCCCTCTAGAGTTAAGGTAGATCTTATCCCCACTTTCAATTGGTATCAAAGCGAGGTTGGTTAAAATACCAGACCTTAGAGGTTGGTTAAATTACCTTGTTCCTACAGGCTAACACCTGAACCAAAAGATCTTTGATAAGATCAATCTTTTATAGAGGGTTTTTATTTTTATTATTTGTATTATATTGATCTTTATATAAAACCATGACACAGAACAAAGATTATGCTAGCACCAGACCTCCAGTGTGCAATCTATCTAAGTTTGCACTTTGGAAGGCAAGGATAAGATTGTACATGAACTCTATTGATGAAGATATCTTTAATTCTATTTTGACAGTGTGTCCAAGACCCCCATCAAATACAAGTACAAGTGTTGTTCCACCTCCTTCAGGAACAGATGCAGAAATCAAAAAATGGAAAGTTGCAGATGCCAAAGCAATGAACATTTTGGCACAAACCATGTCTGATAAAATCTTTCAAAAAGTAGCTGAATGCAACTCAGCAAAAGAGATACGGGACAAACTATCTGAAATAGTGTCAGGATCTGCAGATGAAAGGAAAGATAGAAGATCCCATCTCATAACTCAGTATGAGAACTTCAAGAAAGGAGAAACTGAGTCAGTTGCTGATATGTATAGCAGACTTAGTATTATAGTCAATGAACTGAAAACCTTTGACAAGGAGATCTCATTGACTGAACTCAATGACAAAATACTAATATGCTTCCCCAGTACTTGGGACTCAAGGATCTGGCCAATCAAGGATGCTAGAAGCCTAAATGAGATCACCACTGAGGCTCTTTTGGGCAAGCTTTAGTCTTATGAGCTGCTCATCAAGAACAGAGAAGAAGTGCAGAAGGCTGCTTTACTAGCAATTAGAAAAGGGAAATCAATAGCATTCAAAGCTATTGAAGATCAGCCTGAAGACAAGGTCACAGGCAATGAAGAGCTGCTAAGCTTACTGGCTAAAAGGTTTCATAAAATGGCCAGGAAGGACTTCAGGAAAAAGTCATTCAGAGGGCATGAAAAGCCAAGGTATGATAAGTCCAATAAAAAAGAAATTATTTATTTTGGATGCAGGAAACCAGTCCACATTGTGCCCGACTGTCTAGAAAATCAGAATAAGGACAAGAAGGACAGGAAAGAAAGGAGAAGAGACAAAGACTTCAAGAAAAACAGCAATGACAAACCCTCCTCCAGCAAGAAAAAACATACCAGGAAGGGGTTTGTAGCTGAAACCTGGAGTGAAATAGAAGAAGAATCAGAAGCTTCATCCAGCTCAAGTGATGATGAAGATGATGCTGAAGAAAAGGAGTTCTGCATGATGGCTATCAATGCCTCTCAACACAATACTGATGCAGAACAAGAGTCAGAGTCTGAATCAAAAACTCAATCTGAAGAGGATCAGGTAATAGACTCATTTGATTTTAATTTAGAGGACTTCAAATGTGAATTTAAGGCACTGTGTTTAGATCTATTAAAATCTGAGAAAGAAATTATTTCTCTCAGAAATCAATTGTCTGAACAAAGCACCTTAAAATCAGATAACCTCAAACTCTCTGAGGAGTTGGAATGATGTAGGGAGCAGATAGCCTCACTGAAAAGTGAACTATCAGAGGCCAAGAAGTTTGAAGAATCCCTCAATGGGAGAAGTATCAAACTAATGGACATCACAAGCACAGTGAACTCAAGATTCAATAATACACTGGGCTTGGGTGCTTCATCCATCCAACCTATAGTATTAACAACCCCAATCAAGTTTATCTCAGATAAAGGTAAGGGAGTAGTAGAGGTGGCTAGGAAGAATTATGATTTACCTAAGAAAATAAAAGTTCAACAGAAAATGTCGAACAGAGATCGACGATCGCCGAATGGAGCTCAACGATCTCAGGCTGAATCATCAAACTCAGGTCGACGAACTCTGAACCCTGAACTCTGGCATAGTCAATCTTCGAACGGAGCTCGACGATCTGACCCAAGATCGTCGAACTCAGCTCAGAGATTGTCGAACAGAGCTAAGAGTTTTGAAAAATCTTTTAAAGGTAAATCAAACTTCAATCCTAGAGGTCCTTCATCTCAGAGGTTTAACCCTTATACTGAATGGATAATACCTCCAAGGAGATATCATCCTGAAGGCTATAAGAGTCAACCAGGGATGTCTTTTATTTCAGAATTTAAAGGTTATCAACCTAGGCCCAAGGTAAACTGGGTCAAAAACAAATAAATTGTTTTATGTGCAGATGAAGACCTATCAACATCAAACCATCAATGGTATCTGGATAGTGGGTGCCCAAAGCACATGATAGGAAAGAAGGAGAATTTCACATCCTTCAAAGCCAAACTTAGACCCAAAGTAATATTTGATGATTCAAACTTTGGACTAACAAAAGGATATGGTACAGTACAGATTGGCTCAGTCACATTCAAGAAAGTAGCTCATGTGGAAGGACTGAAGCACAACTTAATCAGCATCAGTTAACTGTGTGATGAAGGCTACCAAGTGACTTTCAACAAATCCTCATGCAAAATCAAATCAGAGGACAACATAACTATGTTGACAGGTAAAAGGAAAGGTAACATTTATCTTGTAGATTTTCTTTCAACTAATGTAGATATATGCTTGTTCAATTGCATTCGTAGACCTAATGAACTATGACATAAAAGATTAGGACATTTAAACCTTAGAACCATTGCTAGGCTATCCAAGGACAACCTTGTTAGAGGACTACCTTCTGGCCCCTACAAGAAGTAAGGACTTTGCAGGGCTTGTCAATTAGACAAGCAAACCAAAAATAGCTTCAAGTCACTTAATAAGAGTGATTCACCTAGGATTTTGTATCTGTTACACATGGATCTCTTTGGACCCATTACAGTACAAAGCTTAGGAGGGAAATCTTATACTTTAGTAGTTGTAGATGACTTCTCTAGATTCACATGGGTGTTCTTTCTGAGGAAGAAGTCTGATAACTTCAAGTGTTTGACAGAGTTTCTAAAATGCATATAGAGTGAGTTCAATACTCACATTGCCCTGATCAGAAGTGATCATGGGACAGAGTTTGATTCTCTTCTTATGCAAGAGTTCTGTCAGAGTGAAGGGATCAGACACACTTTCTCAGCTCCTAGAACTCCTCAACAAAATGGGGTAGCTGAAAGGAAAAATAGAACCCTTATTGAATCTGCTACTACATTGTTGTTAGATGCTCACCTTCCTCTATCCTTTTGGGCAGAGGCAGTGAACACCTCCAACTATGTGTTGAATAGAAGTTTGATACATAAGCTGAAGGGCAAGACTCCCTATGAATTACTCAAAGGAAAGAAACCTAAAGTAGATTATTTTAAAATTTTTGATTGCATTTGTTACATTCACAATAATGACAAGAAATACATAGCAAAATTTCAAGCTAAAGCTGATGAAGGAGTGTTTCTGGGATACTCCATGATCAGTAAAGCTTATAGGGTGTATAACAAATCTACTCTTAAAATTGAAGAATCTGTTCATGTATCCTTTGATGAATCTAACATGTCTTTTAAGGAGAAGAATGCTTCTACCATAGAATCTTTGCAGGTACACTCTCTTGCAAAAAATTTGGACAGGTTACATATTATACAAAAGGATGAAAGCAGTGAAGATGAAGAAGATATTCAACATCTTGGAGAGAATCTTCTTGAAGAGCCAGTTGTTGTTCCACAAGAGGAAACAACAACACAGGTTGATGAACAATCAACACCCCCTGTTGATTTAGAACATCAAGAGACCATCCAATCTCCCAAGTGATTGGAGACATCTCAGCTGGTGTGCAAACCAGAAATCAGGTCAACCAAAACCTGATGCACACCTGCTTTCTTTCTCAAATTGAGCCTCAATCCATTCAAGATGCAGAACAAGATCCACACTGGATCATCGTAATGCAAGAGGAATTACATCAATTTGAATGGAACAAAGTTTGGGAACTAGTGACAAGGCTAAAGGATCACTCCATTGTTGGAACAAAATGGGTGTTCAGAAACAAATTGGATGATCAAGGAGTCATTGTAAGGAACAAGGAAAGGCTAGTTGCTCAAGGATACTCTCAAGAAGAAGGGATAGACTATGACCAGACCTTTGCACCAGTTGTAAGGTTAGAAGCCATAAGAATCTTCTTAGATTATGCAACACACAAAGGATTCAAAGTATATCAAATGGATGTAAAGAGTGCTTTTCTCAATGGAGATATCAAGGAAGAAGTCTATGTTAGACAACCCCCAGGTTTTATTTCTCCAACCCATCCTGATTATGTTTTCAAATTGCATAAAGCATTATATGGTCTAAAGCAAGCTCCTAGAGCATGGTATGAGACCCTAGCATGCTTTCTTCTGAAAAATGATTTTATAAGGGGTAGAGTAGACCAAACTCTTTTTATTAGAACCTATAAGTCCAATACCTTACTAGTACAAATCTATGTAGATGACATTATCTTTTGTTCTACTGATTCAAATCTGTGCAAAAGGTTTTCCAACCTAATGCATTCTAAATTTGAAATGAGTAGCATGGGTGAGCTTTCCTTCTTTCTAGGATTGCAAGTCAAATAGCATGCTGAAGGCATATTCATCTCTCAAACCAAGTATGCAAAAGAACTGGTTAAGAAATTTGGTATGTCTGAAGCATCATCTATGAAAACACCTATGCCTACTAATGTTGTATTAGATGCTGATGAACATGGGAAACCTGTTGATCAGACAACATATAGAGCAATGATTGGCTCTTTATTGTATCTTACAGCTAGTAGACCTGACATAATGTTTGCTACATGCATATGTGCTAGATTCCAAGTGAGCCCTAGAGAGTCACACTTAACCTTAGTAAAAAGGATTCTTAGGTATGTGAAAAGTTGTCCAAATCTAGGTCTCTGGTATCCAAAAGACTCAACATTTGACTTAACTGGATTTTCAGATGCTAATTATGCTGGATGAAGAATAGACAGGAAAAGCACCAGTGGAACTTGCCAGTTTCTTGGTGACAGACTTGTCTCCTGGTTTTGCAAGAAACAAACATCTGTGTGCACATCAACTGCTGAAGCTGAATATATGGCAGCAGGTAGTTGTTGCTCACAGATCTTGTGGATTCAGAATCAGCTCCTAGACTATGGCTACAACTTAGAGAAGTCAAAAATATTCTGTGATAACACTAGTGCTATTTTTATAGCACAAAATCCAGTCCTCCATAGTAGGACAAAACATATAGAAATTAAGCATCACTTTTTAAGGGATAATGTTGAGAAAAAATAAAATTGAACTTCAATATATCCCAACTGACTTGCAAAGGGGAGATATTTTCACCAAACCATTGGATGAAAAGAAACATACATTCTTCCTGAATCAGTTAGGAATGTTAGATGGAGGAAATTTAAAATAAGTTCCAAGATTTTAAAAGTCTAAAATTGACCAAGACTAGGTAAACAATTTGATTTTTCTAGTGTCTATAGGTTGTTTCTGGTCTCTAAACTACGCTCGACATTTTTCCCAAAGATCGTCGAATGGAGATCGACGTTCTTAGAAATCATCGACCAGAGTTCAGCGCTTTCCAAATAGTGCTAAGCTATCTTCTTCCGGTCAGCGATCGTCGAACGGAGCTCGACGCTCTCCAATATCGTCGAACGAAGATTGACGATATTGAAGACCTTTCAGATTCCTTAAGAAGCCCAGATCGTCGAACGGAGTTCAACGATCTTTCCCTTTCTGCGTCGAACCCTAATATAAAATTCATTTTTCGGCCATCGTTCTCCCTTTGCGTTTTCATACTCTCTGCAGAATTTTCCTTTCCCTCCAAACTTTTCTACACTTGATCTTTTGTTTGTTCATCTTTGCAGGTAAAAATGGCCATTTCTGTTGCAGTTTTGGCAGCAATGAAATTTGACACTGTATTCGATATCGATATGGACTCGTTTGAGAACAGTGATCAGATTTTCAAGGATATTCTGGACTTATTCAAAGATCAACAGCTAGTACACATCATGACCACAAGGATAAAACTAGCTGCAGATGAAATCAAAGAATGGGTGTATACTGCTCACAATCAAGATGAAAATACAGTGATTGGAACTATATCAGGCAATCAGGTATCTCTTACCCCTGCTATATTAACAGAAGTTTTCCAATTAAGTACTGGTCAAGATTCTCTTGAGTTGTCTGGAGAAGAGTTTGCAAGTATGCTTGATAGGATGGGTCATTCAACAGCAAACCCTAACAAGCTGCTTAAGAAAAATCTGTCAGTAGAATACAGGTATCTAGCAGATGTTGTTGGAAAGGTCCTGTTAGCAAAACATTCTGCCCATGATACCATATCCAGGTATCAATTTTGTTTAATGGGTGCTTTGGTGGATAAGAAACAGCTGAATTGGGGAGAAATTTTCTTTGACCTAATTAAGAAGAGAATGAATAAGAACTTTGTGCACTTTGGAAGGATTCTAGGGCTATTTCTTCATAGCAGATGCCCTGAGTTGCTTGTTTCAAATGGGATGCATATCAATGCCTCTAAGAGGTTAACCTGTGCCCTTTTTGGCAAATGGGACAGGCAAATTGCAAAGCCAAGCAGAGCCTCTGCAGTCATCTCATCTTCAGGCACCAGGACAGATCCAGTCACTTCCCCTCAGGCAACTGCCCCATTAGAAGAACTGCCTGCCTCCTCATCTCCACCTTCTCCACCTACTGTTCCCTCAACAATTATCACATCCACCATAACCATTTCAATTTCATCCCCCATATCCATTTCATCTCCAAACTCAATTCCTTCACCAACACCAATATCCACTGAAGATCTTCCATTGCTCAACCTTCCATCCTTCACTCTCTTAGATGATTTCTATATGGATGACTCTCCCTCCTCACCTCTTGAGCTACCATCCTCTTCTACATCATATCAACAACTACTATAAAAAATCATTGCTCAACCATCCTTCACCCCATCTATCTCCATTCCATTAACTTCCATCTCCACCATTCCTATTTCTCAACCATTAATTCTACCATCCACATTAACACTTTCTCCAACCATATCTACAGCTCCTCCTACATCCATCTCTGCCTCACTCATCTCTACCTCTACTCAAGCACCACTTGAGCAAGTAGATCTCTCAGCCATAGCAGATAAGCTCTATGAGATGTTAGCTCCAAGGCTATCACTCCTACTGGAGACCTCCCTGGCTCCACTTCTGAAATCAGTTCAGGAGTTATCTGACAGGCTTTCTTCCTTATATCCTCCTCAGGCAATCCCTTTTGTTGGGTGCCTTGATCTAGTTTCTACTGAATCTAGGCAGGGGGAGATGCCATATGAAGTAAAGAGATTGCCTGCTTCAGAGTTTCCAGTTCCAGCTCCAGTACCAGTTATAACAGTTGACCTCAGGTCACTACTGTCAGAGTTTGATACTGCTTACCTCAGCTATCTTCCAGATCAGAAAACTGAAGATCTTACTAAGGCCATTGTGCCTATTTCTAGCTGTGAGCCCAGCATAACATCTTCTTTTTTAAATTCTTTAAGGCTGTGGACAGTGCTCCTTCAGTTTCAGTTGTTCCTTTTCCTGCTGCTGATGCTGTTTTAATTTCTGATGATGTGCTTATGACAGAGGCTAATGAATCTGAGCCTGCTGATTCTGTTGTTATTATTTCTGAATCTGTTGTTTCAATTTCTACTATTTTTGTTACTGCTGCTGCTGTTGTTTCTTCTGTTCAATCCCATCAACAAAGAGATTGCATCAAAAGGCTTGATGAACTATATGACAATCCTCAGAGATCAAATAGTGATCAATTTAGAATTGATTCTGATGATTCCTCTGCAACCATTGCAAGGAAGAGGAAAGCTAGAAGCAAGGCCCTAAAGAAAGTTTCCCAGGAGAAAATTAAATTTTCAAATGATATTCCATATTATATTTTGCATAATTGTCCAATTACAGAACCATGGATGCAGTTCTCCAGGAATCAACTAAAGGCAATGAAGAAAAAGAGGAAATATGATAAAGGATCATCTCACTTCAATCATCCTCCTCCTCCTCCTCCTTCACCAGATGCAGGTACTGGTGGAAGTTCTGCTTATCAGTCATCTGCTGCTAAGAGTCAAAGCACCTCTCAATTTCAAGGAAGATCTCAATCAAGAGAATATCAATCAAGAGGCTACCAGTCCAGAAGAGGATAGTATAGGGGAAATCAAAGAGAATTTAGAGTTTATTCCAAAGGTTATTCTAGGCAGCATCCTTATCATAGGGAAGGACAAGGTCCCATTGACACTACATCTGGTCCTTTCCCTAATAAGTTAAGAGATCTAGTTTCTTACAGAGCTACTTCTGATAATTCTTCAAACAGATATGAACCTCCTGTTCCATTTGAAGACCCAGAGAATAATCCTAATTCCTGGACAACAAGAATGAAAGAGTTGGCTGCACTAGATCAAATTAAGAAGGCAAAAGAACAAGGAAAAGATACATCAAATTTCACCACTCTATCAAGAACAGAGAAAGAAAGAACTTGAAAGATATTCTTCCAGCAAATTCTTTGACTCAGAAAGCTATATGAAGCTGCACCCAGAAGCTGTAGTCCCCAGGGCAAAACATCAAACTTTTCTAGGTGTAGATGATGACATAAGATCGAAGAAAGAAGCTCTTAACCATAATAGAGAAATAGTTCTCAAAGAGGGCAAGAAAAAGGAATGATCATGTAAGCTGACAGTGTTATAAATTCTGAATTTCTGATGTGATTCTATTTGTGTTTCTGCAATATTGTTTTTGATTTTATATCTGCATTGTATGCTTTTATTTCCTATGTCATGTAAATAGTAATCCTAACCCAAATAGGGGGAGATTGTTGGAACACCCTATTAATGATTTGGGCAATGATCACTATGTCCTTAGGAAAATTATTTTGACCTCCTTGTATAGTTTTTAAGGTCAATTAGATTGAGTCTAAGGGTTAGAATTTAGGCTTGAAAGCTGCCCCCAAGACCCTCAGATCAGATATTCAAGACTCAGGAGACTAAGTCACTTTCGTCGAGCTCAGGTCGACGAATCGTCGAACTCAGTTCGACTATGTCTGAGCTCAGTTCGACGAGTCGTCGAACGCCATTCGACGATCTTCGAGCTCAGATCGATGTTTCTGTCTCTAGCGGTTTTCCCAATCTCTGATCTTAGGTCGACGATAGTTGAGCTCAGATCGACGATTTCAGTTTCCAGTCTAGTTCCAGTCTCTGAGCTCAGGTCGACGATAGTTGAGATCAGGTCGACGATTTTCTGGAGAGATCCACGATTCTCAAGATTCAAATTCAGACAGTTATGGAATTCTATCTTATTTATTCCCAACATTTATTTCAAGGATCTTGTAGCCGTTTCAATTAATCTGGAGCAAGTTTCAAGGGATATTTAAAGGAATGTTTTCTAGGACTTTCCTCCAGATACAAAATTCATTTATGGAAGTCATTAATGAGTGGCTAACAAATATCTTGGAGACAGAAAATCAATTCATTCTTTTCAGATCTAAGGAATAAAAGGAGAATATTCATTCTGCTACTAAGAACAGTTCCATACAGAAAGAAAACAATTACACCAGAAATAGAACAATCACAGACAGTCA
Organism: Platanthera guangdongensis; assembly: GCA_039583875.1. Classification (NCBI taxonomy): domain Eukaryota; kingdom Viridiplantae; phylum Streptophyta; class Magnoliopsida; order Asparagales; family Orchidaceae; genus Platanthera; species Platanthera guangdongensis. Next base: position 168,716,902 of record CM077158.1, on the reverse strand, counting down.
CAGACAGACACACAGACAGAATTCTTTCAGAACACACATCACTGAAGGAGGTCAACGATTTTCTAGATCTCTTTTGACTCAAGTGTTCAAAGGCTTCATCCATCAAGACTCCAGACACTACACATTTTAGCAACTGCTGGAATCATCCTTTGCTGGAGATCTCATCTACTGAAGGCCTATCACCTTAGTGCAATGCTTCTTTTCCTGAACAACTTCCAGATCTCAGGGGGAGCTTTGACAACATCATCCACTAGTCTTCTCTCTGATTGTTGACAGAGAAGAACACCTCACCTCTTTCTTTTTCTGCTGTAAAAGGGTTTCTCAAAACTCCCTTCAAAAGTTTTGTGCTGGTTTCTGAGACCTTGTCAAAACTCAGTGGTGGCAAGACACCTGATCAAAAAATCTGGTTTGGTTTTTGAGCACCTTATCAAAAGCTCATTGGTGCCCAGGACACCTGATCAACTCATCCTGCAGTGGATTCCTACCTAGGGTGGTAGAAGAGTGGATGTACCCAGATTGTTTGGGGAACCACTATAGCTCCTTGTGTCTTCTGGTTGCTCTATTTTTTTTGCTGTATGCTGTGTGTTTATTTCTTGCTTTCATAACTTTTATTTATTGCAAGCACCTTACACATATATTTAAATTAAGTCTTCCACTGCAAAATAATTTTTAACTTGAAAATTATTTTAATATACTCTATTCACCCCCCCTCTAGAGTTAAGGTAGATCTTATCCCCACTTTCAGGCTCCCACTCAATATGTGCACCAGAGGTGCTGGGGACCTGAGATGGAGAGGGAGATGGGGTCCTGTCCTCTGTTTCTTGGACTTCAGTAACTTTAGCAGCTTGAGAAGGATTCTGCAACTTGAGCTCCCATCTTTGAATGGAGGAGATGGAGACCTTCTTCATTTGGTGAAGGATACTGCCTTTAGAGAAGTTGAAGGTTTCAGGGTTTATCTCATGAAGGAGTAGAGAAAGTATCCTTGCATAATTGGGGGATTTAATGCTCTCCTTAATTTTGTTCAGGATGAGCAAGCCAAACTGAAAATCCTTTCTACAGACTATAGCTTGCATCATTTCAAAGAAATAAAGAGGGATATCTCTTATTGAATTTGTCCTGCATAGAAGAACCTTTCTAAAAATATCAACTAACAGTTTACCTTCTGCATTCATGTCAGCCCTCCTAATGTACTTTGCAGCAGTAGGAATTCCACATAATAGACATGTTATAGCATATTCTTCATCACCCAGAAAATCATCTGCATCTAGAACTGGCAGTCGAAGAAGTTGAGAAACAGAGTTTGGGGTAAGTTTGATCTGTATACCTCTCACTGTGGATTTTAGAACTTTCCCATGGAGCTTCACTTTGATATTTCTGAAAAATTCTGCAACGTCGGGGAAGAGGATTTGACATTGTTCTTGGAGAATGAAGGTTAATCCGACGGTGTCGAACAAAATCATGATATTATGGAAGTTGTCGGATAGTTCTGCAATCCCGACGGTGACTAATTCCGAACCAATGCCGATTTTAGAGGAGGCGGCCATGATTCAGAAATCTTGGTGATTCAGAAACCCTAGAAAGTTTCGACGGGGTGAAGGAAAGAGCGCGGCTCTGCAACTGACTAAGGAAGGCGAAGAGGCAGCCGAGTACTCGAGAGAGCGGAAATGATTTCGTGTAGGACATTTCCGGATTATCTTATTTATATAACCCTAGTTTTTGGTCTAATTAATCGAAAATGAATGAATTAAACCATAGACGAGGCAGCATAAGCCTTGGTTTGCGCATAAGAAAATATGAACAAAGACTCGACATATACGCGAGTAGAAGAATTGAGGTACTCGAGTAGATGTGTCTGGAATTACTCGAGTAAGTATACAGAAGTACTCGAGTGGATGTATGGAAGTACTCGAGTAGGTGAGAGAGGTACTCGAGTATGTGAAGTTGATTACTCGAGTATGTCAGTCTACTACTCGAGTAGGTCTAGTAGACTACTCGAGTATGTCATTCTACTAGTCGAGTAGGTCATATTCTTACTCGAGTCAAAAAGTTAAACTTTTGTAAAACTTCTAATATTTGACTAACCTTTGAACCGTGAATCTTCTTGAAAATCCAGCTTCTCTAGTCTTCTTTGTTGAGCATCCCAAGTTCTGTTTTGAAGAATGAGAACTTGGTCTCGTCCAGCGGCTTCGTAAAAATGTCTGCAATTTGCCTATCTGTAGAGACATATTGAAGGTCTATGTCCCCATGCTCCACATGCTCCCGGATGAAGTGATACCTTAGCTCTATATGCTTTGTCCGGCTTTGCGAGACTGGGTTGTTGGCTATTGCTATTGTACTGGAAGAGTCACAAAACAATGGAATCTTTTCAAACTTCATGTTGTAGTTGTTGGGTATTACATCCACACTAACCCAGATTTGATGAAGTCACCCTGGAACTAAGATGAATTAAGTTGTATTTGATGCTTGGGTTGAGTTATATGTTTGCAGGAATTTCACTGGGATGTGTAGACCAATGTCAGTCCACAGTGAGTCACTAAACACAGGAACTGTGCAATGTAATCCCTCATTGTATGTTCCAAGGTGTTGACTCATGTGTGGTCTCTATATTGTGATACACCTCATATTCAAGCTATTGGACCTTGGGAAAAGAATTAGAAGTTGACTACATTAGAAGAAAGAGTTTCCAACAACAAAATTCTCTAAGTCTTTTACTCGAGTAGGTCCATAACTACTCGAGTAGATTGGTTATAATTTACTCGAGTAAAGAAGCTTTATACTCGAGTACTTAAGTGTATCTCTCGTGTAGCTAGTCATGTACTCGAGTAGACTTAGTCATATACTCGAGTAGCATGTTTATATACTCGAGTAGATCATTCATTATACCCGAGTATTAAAGGCTTCACTCGTCAAAATTCTTCTAAGTCATGTACTCGAGTAAATACACTCATATACTCGAGTAAGTATACTCACATACTCGAGTAGATAGAAACATACTCGAGTAGTTCATTATACCTACTCGAGTAGATCGTGTCTCACTCGTGTACTTTGTAATTTTCCAAACTCCAGAATTTTCTAAGTCTTTTACTCGAGTAGAACTTTCACGTACTCGAGTAGATCACTTCCTCTCGAGTAGTTTAGTTCAACTACTCGAGTAGCTGCTTGCTGACGTCTTCAGAAATTATTCCAAGTATTCCACTCGAGTAGTCCTTCATGTACTCGAGTAGTTTATGTAATATACTCGAGCAGTCCTTTCTTGTACTCGAGTAGATCCTTCATGTACTCGAGTAAGTCACTATACATACTCGAGTAGTTCTATCTGCTTACTCGAGTAGTTGGTTTCCACCTACTCGAATAGTCTATCTTTATATACCCGAGTATGTTCTCCTTCATGTACTCGAGTAGTTATTCAACTACTTGAGTAGCTCTTCTCTTACTCATGTATATGGCTGAACTTTCCTGAAATTTTATCTAAGTATTTTTCTGACGGTATTTTCAAATCACGCGACATGATTGGTCCACGTGTACATCATTATGACCGATTATTACCGTTATTCTCTCCTATATAAAGTCTTATCGAAAAATGACAAACCCTAAGTATTCTCTAAGCTTTCATTGTCAATCTACTTTAAGAAAGTTTTTCAGCCGACTCCTCTCTGATTTCACGAAACGGAAGCCGCCGCCGCCGCCATCTTCTCCGGCCACTGCTTCTAATTTCAGAGGATTCATTCTGAAGAAAGTTACAGATCGAGATCGATATCACTGCTCGTCTTCTCTCTCTGATTCTGTAAAAGAAAAGAAGATCCAGATCTGGGTCGAGATTTTCTTCACCGATTTCTGAAAGTGCTGCAAAGTTCATAAGAAGAAGATTCTGGACGTTTCATCAGATCTGATTGGATTTACTGTTTGTATAACTTTTCTAAAACTTTATTAATCTTGTAGGAGAAAGTTTCTCCGAGTGTAGTAGTTTTTCACTCCGAGTTTGTAGGAAGTGTTATTTTCCGAGGTGTAGATCCCGTTGTTTGGATCGAGTTTGTAGGAACTTTGTTCCGAGGGGAGGATCGGTTTTTCGATCCGAGATAGTGGAGTAGCCGAGTCTAGTTGATTGCTAGATCGGTGAGGGAAAGTTGATGTACCCAAGGTCGGGGAACCACTAAAAATCTTGTGTCGTGTGTGATATTGGTAGATAGTTCTGTGCTGTGCTCTAAATTGTTTTATTCCGCAAAAGACGCACAACTCACCTATTCACCCGCCTCTAGGTGATTTAGGTTGACAACCATTTTCTTTCAATTGGTATCAAAGCGAGGTTAATCGTCAAAAGGTTAACACCTTGATCAGATCCAAATCTGTTTTCTGAAAGATTCTACCATAAAATGGACAAGGGCAAAGATTTCGCCAAGCTTCCACTATGCAACAAAAATAACTTTCCCATGTGGAAAGAAAGGATAAAATTTTTCATGGAAGCTGTGGATCCAAGGATCTTCATGATCGTTGAAGAAGTTCCTTACGTTCCCATGACTACGTCCACTATCGGCCCTACCAAGAAAGTTCCCAAAAAGCTAATGGATCTCGACAAAGACGAGATTGCACTTGTCTCCCTCTACAAGAAAGCTAAGAACATTATAGCAAGTGCAATCGATGACTCGATGCTGCAAAATTTGATTCACTGCCAATCGGCTAAGGAGATGTGGCATTCCTAAGTCACTTTGATGGAAGGAACTGAAGAAGTAAGGGATGATCGGAGATCCCTTCTCAACCAGAAATATGAACCATTCCCACAAGGGAACAAGGAAACAATTGCCGACACCTTTGAAAACTTCTTCAAAATTGTGAATGACCTAAGGGTGTATGGCCGTGTCTTCACCAACGGAGAACTGAACGACAAATTCTTGAGATCCCTAACCAAGGAATGGGATAACAAGGTATGCGCCATCAGGGAGTTCGGGAAGCTAGCTGAAACGGACCCGCAAAATCTCTTTGAAAAGCTTATGTCTTACGAACTCCAAATCAATACAAGAAAAGCTGAAGAAGTGAAAGGCAGGTCTGCACTCAAGGAGAAATCCGTCGCTTTGAAGGCAGACACCTCCAGAAAGACTAAGGCTGCCTCCCCCGCTCCAGCTCCAAAAGTTGATGAAGAAGAAGAAACATCAGAGCATAGCACTTCAGGCTCTGAACTATCTGAAGGAGAGTTTTCCTTACTCTCAAGGCAATTCAAGAAGTTTCTTAATAAAAAGAAACAATGGAAAGGTAAGGATGCCTCATACAGAAGATCGCGGCGCGATGGCGATCGACAAAGAAAAGGCTCAAGCAGCCACGAAAGGTACAATACTAAACAGAACAAATACGTTTCAACTGAAATCATTTGCTATTGCTATAATAAGCCAGGTCACGTCATTGCTGACTGCCCTCATAAGAAGAAGGAGGGTGGTAGAAGAGAAGAGAAGAAATCCTCACACAACAAGAAGAGGAAAGAGAAGAGCCTCATAGCCAAAAAGAGCAAGACTCTTAGCGACTACGACTCATCTGAGTCAAGTGAAGAAGAAGAAGCTTATTTTGGGCTAATGGCTCAAACAGATGATGAACAAGAGCCCCAGTTCACTAGGAAGGCCAACTCTCATACCCCTCTTTCAGATTCTGAAGTCTCTGAACATGATTGCGAGGGTAGCTCCTCTAACGATGAGTCAGAATTAATGGCCCAGTACAAGGAGTTAATCTGACTTATGACAAATGTCATCGAGTCGTGAAGACTCAGACTAAAGATATCAAATCTCTAAAAGCCGAAGAGAGCATCTTGAGAGAGAAAGTCGCAAAGACTGACTCCCTCGAAGAAAACTTCAATAATGCTATTGAAGAATATAACAAGGCTCTTGAGCACCTTGACCTTAAGGAGAAGATCATCAAAGAATTGGAAGCCCAACTTGCGGCTGAAAGGAAACTTGTTGAGAGTTTCTCGAAGCCCAAAACAGTTCTTCCATTCGTTGCTGAATTTTCAGCAAAGGCCAAGGGAGCTGGACTAGGCCATGAAGAAGCTCCTAGTAAATCCTCTAGGAGAAACAAGAATCAACAGAAGAATAAGGCTGCCAAAAAGGCCTTAGTGAAAGAGAAGGGGAAAGCCCCTCAAGATCAAACTACATTCAAGAAAGTCATCTTTCTGACAACTGAGTTTGATTTGGACTCATCCTACGGGCACTTTGCTAGGCCTACCTATGTAGAGACAAAGTCTCGCTATCAAGGATGGACTCGACCCCGAAACTTTGACGAAAGCGTCTTTAAGGCACCTTATGAAGAAGTTACTCTTCAGAGCTATGGCCCTTTCAATCATGGGCATAACTTCAAGAAGGCACCAAAGACAAAGCCTGTTGTAGAGAAGCCCATAAAGGAGAAGAAGCCATGTGATCGCCATCATCATGAGGCATCTTCCTCCAAGAATGCTGCCCCTACTAGACCACAATTCCAAAAGGTCAAGCAGGAGATCTTGAGGCAAAGGTACAACAGATTTGACTGTTGGTGCTGTGGCATGGTTGGTCACTTCGCCATAGATTGCTGGTTCAATTCCAGAAATGCTGCAACCCCTCATGTCAGCAATATGAGAAAGACCGCTCATAATGCTAACACTCGTAGGGGGAGTTCTCTAACCCGAGACCAAGGACCCAAACGTGTTTGGGTTCCTAAGGCAAATTGATTATGATTGCAGGTATGTCCAAAGGCCAACAAAACGCCCATCTGTTACTTGGACAGCGGATGCTCTCGGCATATGATTGGGACTAGAAGCCTCATTCAGAACTTTACTCCAGTCGTGAACGGACCAAAGGTCATCTTTGGAGGTTCAGACCGTGGAATCACTAGAGGCTATGGTATGATTATTAACGGCAATGTATCCTTCTCGGACGTGACTTATATCGAAGGATTGGAACACAATCTCATAAGCATAAGCCAACTCTGCGATAAAGGACACATAGTTGAATTCCATGCTGATAAGTGCCTGATAAAATACGTTGACAATATGGAAATGATTCTATCCGGCACTCGAAGCAGGAATATTTTATGTTTAAATTTCATCTGTATAGATTCCTCTACACCAGTGTGTCTTTTAGCAAAAGATAGTGCGTCTCTTGATGACCAATGACACAAGAGACTAGCACATATTAATTTCAAAACTATTAATAAACTATTTTCAATGAACTTAGTACGTGATGCCCCAAATGTCAAATGCGTCAAAGACAGACCTTGTCATGCATGCGTAAAAGGCAAGCAAACAAGGGCTACCTTTAAAAGCATTATTGGCAAAGACTCTAATAGATGTCTCCATCTATTGCACATGGACTTGTTTGGTCCACTGCAAATTAGAAGTTTGGGAGGTAAGGACTATACATTGGTAATTGTTGATGATTACTCGCGCGTTGCATGGGTGTTCTTTCTGAAACACAAGTCGGATACCTTCGACATCTTTACTAATTTTGTCAGGCAAGTCCAGAATGAATACAACTGCTCCATAGTCAAAATCAGAAGTGACAACAGAACAGAGTTCAAATCTGGGGCCATGACAGAATTCTGTGAAAGCTTATGTATCTTTCATGAGTTTTCCTCTCCTCGTACTCCACAATAGAATGGAGTGGCTGAGAGAAGGAATAGAACACTCATAGAGGCCTGCAGGACCATGTTCAGTGATGCTTCACTACCGGAGTACTTCTGGGCTGAAGCCGTCAACACTGCATGCCACGTGCAAAATCGAGCACTCATAAACAAAGACCACAATAAGACACCTTACGAACTTCTGAAAGGCAGGAAACCAACAGTCTCATACTTTAGAATCTTTGGTTGTAAATGCTTCGTACTTAACAATGGTAAGTATCATACCACCAAGTTCAGTGAAAAGAGCTTTGAAGGTATTTTTGTAGGCTATAGTAGTCATAGTAAGGCATATAGGATATTTAATAGAAAAACCCTGGTGGTGGAAGAATCGATACATGTTGTATTTGATGAGACGAGCTTGCTGCAAAGCAATCCGTCTAGTGTGCTCATTGAAGATGCAGGTGAAAAGCTGAAAGAAACTAGCTTGGATGATCCGTCCGAAGACAAAGGCGAGAAGTTCATTAATATCACCACTCCAACACCTATTGGAGAGGCTGATGATCAAAATGAAGAAGTCATCCAGGATGAAGAAATCACTCCAGTGATTGAAGATAATCCAGATGCAAGAACTCTAGAGCTCAGACATCTGAAGGATCACCCCATAGACCAGATAATAGGAGATCCCTTGGATGGTGTCAAAACTCGAAGAGATGCAGATTTTGCAGGTAGCAAAGACGACCTGAAAAGCACCTCAGGGACTTGCCAATTCTTCGGAAGAAGGCTAATCTCCTGGAGTAGCAAGAAGCAGAACTGTGTCGCAATCTCAACAGCTGAGTCAGAGTATATCTCTGCATGCAGTTGTTGCGCACATTTGCTATGGATAAAGAATCAATTCGAGGACTACAACCTGCAGTTCAAGGATATTCATTTGTATTGTGACTCCTCTAGCGCAATCGCAATCGCCAACAATCCAGTCTCCCACAGCCGGAGAAAGCACATCGAGCTAAGGTATCACTTCATCCGGGAGCATGTGGAGCATGGAGACATAGATCTGCAATATGTGCCTACAAATAGGCAAATTGCAGACATTTTCACAAAGCCGCTTGACGAGACCAAGTTCTCGTTCTTCAAGACTGAGCTTGGGATGCCCAACAAGGAGGACTAAATAAGATGGAATGAAAAACAGGCAAGAAACTTCAGGGGTTAATCAAAATTTATATTTTCTAAATTTTTCAAAGTTTGACTCGAGAAGTATAAGACATACTCGAGTATGTTAATTCAACTACTCGAGTCACTGCCGACTTACCTACTCGAGTACTTTTCTCTTCCTACTCGAGTAATTTCTGAAGACCTACTCGAGTAATTTCTGAAGACCTACTCGAGTAATTTCTGAAGACCTACTCGAGTAATTTCTGAAGACCTACTCGAGTAATTTCTACTACTAGTAACCTACTCGAGTAGTCTATATATCTCTCGTGTAATGTTTGCCAGATTTTGAAATTTGTTCTATTCGCCACCCAAGGCTAAATGCCGCCTCTTCCCTCTATTTAGTTAATTTCCTTTAAATTAATTTGATGTAATTTAGGGTTATATATATATGAAATTCCGAAACCCCAAACCTACACGAAATCAATTCGTTCTCTCGAGTACCCTCTGTCGTTTCGCCTCCTCCGCCGCTGTTGCAGAGCCTCTTCCCTCCTCACCACTTCTAGTCAACCGCAGCTATGGCCGCTTATTCCAAGATAGGCGTCGGATCAGAACTCGTTACCGCAGGTATTGCAGAGCTCTTAGATGACTTCCACAACCTTCTCATCCTTCTCGACACCGCCGGCCTCTCCTTCATCCTCCAGGAACCCTGTCGAATTTTATTCCCAGAAGTTGTCGAATTCTTTTCCAATCTAAAGGTCAAAAGGAATGGAAAAATCCTGAAATCCAAAGTGAAGGGTTTGAAAATTAAGTTCACCAAGACCTCTGTCTCTCAGCTTCTCCGATTGCCTCTTGTCGATGAAGAAGATCACTTAGTTGCTGAAGACTCTGACAGAACAACCCTATTTTGTGGCTTTTCAACTGATGCTCAGTACTTCAAAAGGTCAGACATGAATGCAGAAGGCAAATTTCTGGTTGATGTTATTGGGAAAATTTTACTGTGCAAGACACACTCCATTAGAGACATTCCATCATATTTCTTCGACATAATGCAAGCAGTTGTCTGCCGCAAGAAATACCAATTTGGTATGCTGATTCTGGATAAAATCAAGGACAGTTTAAAATCCCCCAACTACGCCAGAATTATCTCTCTGCTCCTCCATAAAACAAATCCTGAGGTCTTCAACTTCTCCAAAGGGACCCCTCTTCACCACATGAAGAAGGTCTCCATCTCTTCCATTCAGAGATGGGATCTCAAGCTACAGAATTCTGCCCAAGCTGCAATGATTTCAGAAGTTCCAGAGGTTCCAGCTATAGCGGACAGGACTCCATCTCCCTCTCCTCATCTTGTGGCCAGCTCCTCTGGTGCACTAAGTGAGGGGGAGCCTGCTCCTTCTAGCCAAGTCAGGCAACCCTCTCCTCAGCCAGAAATTCCTTCCCTACCTCATACTCCACAAAATCCAGCATCTCCCTCAGATGAGATACCTTCAGAATCTCTTCTCTCCACAGCTGCTGCCATAGATGCTATGATTGTAGAGCTCTCTGAAGAAGTATTGCCCATTCCTCCTCTATCTCCTCCTGCTCCATCCTCTGAATGTCACAAGGACTCCACTCCAGCACAGTCTCCTATACATTCTCCAGCCAGAACTCCAGCCAAATCTCCAGATACCCTCAAAGACCAGCCATACACCATTCTTATTTCTGATGAGCCCTCTCTAGAGCTAGCTGAGGCCTTTCTCAGAAATCTAGAATTCTCTCTCCCTCAGGATACAAAAGAAGGGGTTACTCTCGTTCCTACCACCAGAGCTCACAGCTCTGTGATAATTGAAGAAATAGCTCCTTGGGTAACTCCTTCTCTCCCTACTGCTGCTCCCTCTACTGCTGCTGTTACAGTCTCTTCCTCCTCAGATTTGCTGCAACATATTACAATTCTTCTTCAAGAACAAAGAAATTATTTTGATACTTCTTTAAAGATAGTAACTGACAAGGTCACTGCTCTAGAAACTGAGATGAGCAGAGGCTTTGCTGAAATTCAGCATAATACTGACAAGCTCAAGTATTTATTCCAACTTGGTGGCAAAGCCCTTGACCACACTATCACTAGTGTTGGTAATGTTATGGAATAAGGTGTCACCCTTGCAAACAATCAGATAGAGCTAGACAAGAGAAATGACACTAACAAAATGGAAATCTGTGAAGAAGTTGGCATTTTCAAAGAAGACACCATAGAGAAACTATCTGTTGAAATCAGAAAGAGGGAGGGATTGTTCAAAGAACTCAAAGAATAGGTAGAAAAATCTGCTGCTTAGAAGTCAGATGTATGGGAAGCTCATGTGAAGACCATTCATGATGATGTGCTAGCCCAGGTACAGAGTGTTAAATTTCACACCTATGACACTGCTGTCTGGATGCACAATCAGATTCTGCCATACCTTGCAGTTTACCCCAGCATCATTCCCCATCATCTTAACCCTCTAGCTACAGATGTCACTGCCCCAGCTGTTCCTCTGCAACCTACTCTCTCTCCCAGGCCTGGAGACTCAGTTTCTCCTCCAGATACTTATGTTCCAGGCTGGGAAGAAGACCCTGCTGATATCTTCCTTCAAGCTCCTCTAGAGATCAGAACCTACAAGAAAAAAAGGAAGTATGGCAAAGGCCCCTCTGCTAGCAGGACTGCTCCTTCCAAAGCCACTGAACATGCTGAAGCTTGGTCTCCAACTTCCAAGTCTCTATTTTTTGACACACTCAGACTAGTTATGGATCTTATTGAGAACATGAACATTCATTATAGTTCCCAGGAATGGGAGTTATATGAGAAATCAATGCTAAAAAGGAAGATCCATGACAGAGAGTTTGGGAGAAATAATCCTGCTGCTCCTCCAAGGCCTCCTAAATATTTCCCTAAGCCTTTCAGCTATCTAAGAAGACAGCAAGAAAAGATGGAAAAGTAGCAAACCTAAGCTTAAACCTAAAAGATGTTGAGAGATTGAAATGACAAGTTGTAGACTTAATGTTTTTGGAAATTTACATATATACAATTCTAGATTTTTGTCTAATTATCTTTTTCATTGTCTATTGCTTACCTGCTCATGTTTTTCTACATAGTTTCTTTTATATCTATAATTCACCTTAGTGTAAAGGGTTCTGACTTCAACAAATAGGGGGAGATTGTTGGGTATTACATCCACACTAACCCAGATTTGATGAAGTCACCCTGGAACTTAGATGAATTAAGTTGTATTTGATGCTTGGGTTGAGTTATATGTTTGCAGGAATTTCACTGGGAAGTGTAGACCAATGGAAGTCCACAGTGGGTCACCAAACACAGGAACTGTGCAATGTAATCCCTCATTACATGTTCCAAGGTGTTGACTCATGTGTGGTCTCTCTATTGTGATACACCTCATATTCAAGCTATTGGACCTTGGGAAAAGAATTAGAAGTTGACTACATTAGAAGAAAGAGTTTCCAACAACAAAATTCTCTAAGTCTTTTACTCGAGTAGGTCCATAACTACTCGAGTAGATTGGTTATAATTTACTGGAGTAAAGAAGCTTTATACTCGAGTACTTAAGTGTATCTCTCGTGTAGCTAAGTCATGTACTCGAGTAGACTTAGTCATATACTCGAGTAGCATGTTTATATACTCGAGTAGATCATTCATTATACCCGAGTATTAAAGGCTTCACTCGTCAAAATTCTTCTAAGTCATGGACTCGAGTAAATACACTCATATACTCGAGTAAGTATACTCACATACTCGAGTAGATAGAAACATACTCGAGTAGTTCATTATACCTACTTGAGTAGATCGTGTCTCACTCGTGTACTTTGTAATTTTCCTAACTCCAGAATTTTCTAAGTCTTTTACTCGAGTAGAACTTTCACGTACTCGAGTAGATCACTTCCTCTCGAGTAGTTTAGTTTAACTACTCGAGTAGCTGCTTGCTGACGTCTTGAGAAATTATTCCAAGTATTCCACTCGAGTAGTCCTTCATGTACTCGAGTAGTTTATGTAATATACTCGAGTAGTCCTTTCTTGTACTCGAGTAGATCCTTCATGTACTCGAGTAAGTCACTATACATACTCGAGTAGTTCTATCTGCTTACTCGAGTAGTTGGTTTCCACCTACTCGAATAGTCTATCTTTATATACCCGAGTATGTTCTCCTTCATGTACTCGAGTAGTTATTCAACTACTCGAGTAGCTCTTCTCTTACTCGTGTATATGGCTGAACTTTCCTGAAATTTTGTCTAAGTATTTTTCTGACGGGATTTTCAAATCACGCGACATGATTGGTCCACGTGTACATCATTATGACCGATTATGACCGTTATTCTCTCCTATATAAAGTATTATCAGAAAATGACAAACCCTAAGTATTCTCTAAGCTTTCATTGTCAATCTACTTTAAGAAAGTTTTTCAGCCGACTCCTCTCTGTTTTCACGAAACGGAAGCCGCCGCCGCCGCCATCTTCTCCGGCCACTGCTTCTAATTTCAGAGGATTCATTCTGAAGAAAGTTACAGATCGAGATCGACATCACTGCTCGTCTTCTCTCTCTGATTCTGTAAAAGCAAAGAAGATCCAGATATGGGCCTAGATTTTCTTCACCGATTTCTGAAAGTGCTGCAAAGTTCATAAGAAGAAGATTCTGGCCGTTTCATCAGATCTGTTTGGATTTACTATTTGTATAACTTTCTAAAACTTTATTAATCTTGTAGGAGAAAGTTTCTCCGAGTGTAGGTGTTTTTCACTCCGAGTTTGTAGGACGTGTTATCTTCCGAGGTGTAGATCCCGTTATTTGGATCGAGTTTGTAGGAACTTTGTTCCGAGAGGAGGATCGGTTTTTCGATCCGCGATAGTGGAGTAGCCAAGTCTAGTTAATTGCTAGATCGGTGAGGGAAAGTGGATGTACCCAAGGTCGGGGAACCACTATAAATCTTGTGTCGTCTGTGATATTGGTAGATAGTTCTGTGCTGTGCTCTAAATATTGTTTTATTTCGCAAAAGACGCACAATTCACCTATTCACCCCCTCTAGGTGATTTAGGTTGACAACCATTTTCTTTCAGTAGTCCTCAAACTGATTCTTTATCAAAAGTAATTGTGTACAACAACTGCCTGCAGAGATGTACTCTGACTCAGCCGTTGAAATTACCACACAGTTTTGCTTCTTGCTACTCCAGGAGATAAGTCTTCTTCCAAAGAATTGACATGTCCCGGAAGTGCTTTTCCTATCTTCTTTGCTCCCTGCAAAATCTGCATCTGAAAAACCTATTAGTTCGCTGTCATTACTTCTTGGGTACCATAAGCCAAGATTTTGTGTACCTTTAAGGTATCTCAAAATTTGCTTTGCAGCAGCGTAGTGAGATTCCTTAGAGTTCAATTGAAATCTAGCACAGACGCATGTTGAGAACATTATGTCAGGTCTACTTGCCATAAGGTAGAGCAAGGATCCAATTATGCTTCTGTACTTGGTTTCATCAAAAGGTTTCCCTTTTTCATCCTTGTTTAGAGACATAGTTGAACCCATTGGAGTCCTCATCGAGGTTGCATTCTCCATTCCGAATTTCTTAATCAGCTCTTTGGTGAACTTGGTCTGTAAGATGAAAATTCCATCTTCAAACTGTTTCACTTGAAGCCCTAAGAAATACTTCAACTCGCCCATACTGCTCATTTCAAACTTCCCTTGCATAAGTTTTGAAAACTTCTTGCAGAGGTTGTCATCAGTAGAGCCAAAAATAATGTCGTCGACATAGATTTGCACTAGCAAAATCTTGTCTTTAATTTCCCTAAGAAATAATGTCTTGTCTATCTTTCCGCTTCTGAACTTGTTCTCAAGTAGAAAGCTAGATGACATCTTATACCAAGCTCGAGGAGCTTGTTTCAGACCATATAATGCTTTATGCAGTAAGTAAACATAATCAGGAAAGTTAAAATCAACAAAACCTGGAGGTTGTTCCACATACACCTCTTCCTTTATGTCACCATTAAGGAAGGCAGACTTCACGTCCATCTAGTAGACAGTGAAGCATTTGAGTGCAGCATATGCTAGGAATAACCTTATTGCCTCCAGCCTTGCCATTGGAGAGTACGTCTGGTCGAAGTCGATTCCTTCTTCTTGACGATAGCCTTTTGCGACAAGTCTGGCTTTGTTCTTTACAATCATTCCATCCTCGTCCATCTTGTTCCTGTAGACCCATTTTGTCCCAATGACATTCTTACCTTTGGGTCTTGGAACAAGTTTCCATACTTTGCAGTGCTTGAACTCGTTTAGTTCTTCTTCCATCGCCATTATCCACAATGCTTCTGAGTTTGCTTCCTCAAACTTCTTTGGTTTAACCTGCGGGTGAAAACTTAAATATAGATTCTAATTAGTTGTACCTCTTCGAGTTCTGACACCATCCCGGGGATCTCCTATGATCTGGTCCATGGGGTGATCCCTCAGATGTCTGAGCTCTAGAGTCCTTGCATCTGGATTATCTTCTATCACCAGAGTGACTTCTTCATCTTGGATGACTTCTTCATCTTGATCATCAGTCTCTCCAATAGGGGTTGGAGTGGTGATCTTGATGAACTTTTCACCTTTATCTTCGGACGGTCCATCCAAGCTAATTTCTTTCAGCTTTGCACCTGCATCTTTAATAAGCACACTAGAAGAGTTGCTTTGCAGCAAGCTCGTCTCATCAAATACAACATGTATTGATTCTTCTACGACCAGAGTTTTTCGATTAAAAATCCTGTATGCCTTACTATGGCTATTATAACCTACAAAAATACCTTCAAAACTCTTTTCGCTAAACTTAGTAGTGTGATACTTGCCATTGTTGAGCACGAAGAATTTACAGCCAAAAATTCTAAAATATGAGACTGTCGGTTTCCTACCCTTAAGAAGTTCGTAAGTTGTCTTATCGTGGTTTTTGTTTATGAGGGCTCGATTTTGCACGTGGCATGCAGTGTTGACGGCTTCAGCCCAAAAGTACTCCGGAAGTGAAGCATCACTCAACATGGTCCTACAGGCCTCTATGAGCGTTCTATTCCTTCTCTCTGCCACTCCATTTTGTTGTGGAGTATGAGGGGAGGAAAACTCATGAAAGATACCTAAGCTTTCACAAAATTCTATCATGGCCCCAGACTTGAATTCTGTTCTATTGTCACTTCTGATTTTGACTACGGAGCAGTTGTACTCATTCTGAACTTGCCTGACAAAATTAGTAAATATGTCAAAGGTATCTGACTTATGTTTCAGAAAGAACACCCACGCAAAGCGCAAGTAATCATCAACAATTACTAACGTATAATCCTTACCTCCCAATCGTCTAATTTGCAGTGGACCAAATAAGTCCATATGCAGTAGATGAAGACATCTATTAGAGTCCTTTCCAATAACGCTTTTAAAGGTAGCAATTGTTTGCTTGCCTTTTACACATGCATGACAAGGTCTATCTTTGACATACTTGATATTTGGGTCATCACGTACTAAGTTCATTGAAAATAATTTATTAATAGTTTTAAAATTAATATGTGCTAGTCTCTTGTGCCATTGGTCACTAAGAGATGCACTATCTTTTACTAAAAAGCACACTGGTGTCGAAGAATCTATACAAATGAAATTTAAGCAAAATATGTTTCCACTTCGAGTGCCGGATAGAATCGTTTCCATATTGTCAATAGATTTTATCAAACACTTATCAGCGTGAAACTCAACTATGTATCCTTTATCGCAAAGTTGTCTTATGCTTATAAGGTTATGTTCCAAACCTTCAACGTAAGACACATCTGAGAATGATACATTACTGTTCGTAATCATACCGTAGCCTTTAGTGATTCCACAGTCTGAACCCCCAAAGCTAACCTTTGGTCCATTCACGACTGGAGAGAAATTCTGAATTAGGCTTCTTATCCCGGTCATATGTCGAGAGCATCCACTGTCCAAATACTAGATTGGCATTTTGGTGGCCTTTGGACAAACCTGCAATCACAATCATTTTGCCTTAGGAACCCAAATATGTTTGGGTCCTTAGTCTCGGGTTAGAACACTCCCCCTACAAATATTAGCATTAGGAGTGGTCTTCCTTATATTGCCAACATGTGGGGTTGCAGCATTTCTGGGATTAAACCAGCAATCAATAGCAAAGTGACCAGTTCTGCCACAACACCAACAGTCAAATCTGTTGTATCTTTGCCTTATGTTCTACTGCTTGACCTATTGGAATTGTGGTCTAGCAAGGGCAGCATTCTTGGAGGAAGAAGCTTCATGATGATGACAATCACATGTTTTCTTCTCCTTCACTGGCTTTTCTACAACAGGCTTTGGCTTTGCTGCCTTCTTGAAGTTATGGCCATGATTGAAAGGGCCATAGCTCTGAAGAATGACTTCTTCATAAGGTGCCTTAAAGACACTTTCACCAAAGTTTCTGGGTCGAGTCCATCCTTGATAACGGGACTTTGGCTCTACATAGGTAGGCCTAGCAAAGTGTCCTTAGGATGAGTCAAGGTCAAACTCATTTGAAGGAAATATGACCTTTTTGAAAGAGGTATGATCTTGAGGGGCTTTCCCCTTCTCTTTGGCCAAGGCCTTTTTGGCGGCCTTATTCTTTTGTTGAGCCTTATTTCTCCTAGAAGACTTACTAGGAGCTTCTTCATGGCCTAGTCCAGCACCCTTGGCCTTAGTTGAGAATTCAGCAACGAATGGAAGAACAGTCTTAGGATTCAACAAACTTTCAACAGGTTTCTTTTCAGCGGCGAGTTGTTCTTCCAACTCTTTGATTATTTTTTCTTTAAGGTCAAGATGCTCAAGAGCATTGTTATATTCTTCAATAGTATTATTGAAGCTCTCTTCGAGCGAGTCAGACGTTGCGAATTTCTCTCTCAAGACGCACTCTTCAGCTTTGAGAGACTTTATCTCTTTAGCCTGAGTTTTCACGACTCGGCGACATTTGTCGTAAGCCATGATCAACTCCTTATATTGGGCCATGAGTTCTGACTCATCGTCAGAAGAGCTATCCTCACAATCATGTTCAGAAACTTCAGAATATGAAAGAGGAGTGTGAGAGTTTACCTTCCCAGTAAACTGGGGCTGTTGTTCGTCATCTGTTTGAGCCATGAGTCCAAAATAGGCTTCTTCTTCTTCACTCGACTCAGATGAGTCAGAGTCACTAAGAGTCTTGCCCATTTTGGCCATTAAGCTCTTCTCTGTCCCCTTCTTGTCGTACGAGGACTTCTTTTCCTCTCTTCTACCACCCTCCTTCTTCTTGTGAGGGAAGCCAATGATGATGTGTCTCCTGGCTTATTACAACAATAACAAATAATGTCAGTAGAAACATGTTTGTTCTGTTTAGAAGTGTACCAGTCATGGCTGCTTGAGCCTTTTCGTTGACGATCACCATCATGTCGTGATCTTCTATAGGAGGCATCCTTTCCTTTCCATTGCTTCTTCTTGTTTAAGAATTTCTTGAACTGTCGTGAGAGTAGTGAGAACTCTCCTTCTGATAGCTCAGAGCCTGAGGTGCTTGGCTCCGAGGTTTCTTCTTCACTAACTTCTTGTGCTGGAGTAGGAAGGACAACCTTTGTCTTCTTAGAGGTGTCTGCCTTTAAGGCTACCGACTTCACTTTGAATGCAGACATGCTCTTCTCTTCTTCAGCCTTTCTGGTGTTGAGTTGAAGCTCTTATGACATAAGCTTCCTGAAGAGATTCTGAGGGTCTGTCTCGGCCAGTTTTCCAAACTCCCTTATGACACAGACCTTGTTATCCCATTCCTTAGTTTGGGATATTAAGAACTTATCATTTAATTCTCCATTAATGAAGACTCTACCATAGACCCTTAGCCCGTTCACTATCTTGAAGAAATTCTCAAATGTATCAGCAATGGTATCTTTGTTTCCTTGTCGGAAAGCTTCATACTTCTGATTAAGAAGGGATCTTCTATCATCCCTCACTTCTTCGGTACCTTCCATTAAGGTAACTAGTGACCGCCACATCTCTTTTGCAGACTGGCAGTGAATCAGGTTTTGCAGCATTGAATCATCGACTGCACTTGCTATAATATTTTGTGCCTTTTTATCTAATGAAATAAGTGCAATCTCATCCTTATCTATATCCATCAGTTTCTTTGGGACTTTCTTAGTTGGATCTATAGTGGAGACAGTCATGGGAATATAAGCACCTTCTTCAACTATCATGAAGATCCTTGGATCCACAGCTTTCATAAAGAACTTGATTCTCTCTTTCCACATGAGAAAATTATTTTTGGTGCACAGAGGAAGCTTGTCAAAATCTTTAACCTTGTCCATTTTTGGTAGATCTCAAAAGACAATTATTGAAGGATCTGATCAAGGTGTTAACCTTTTAACGATCAATCTCCCTCTGATACCAATAGAAAGTTTATAGTTGCCTACCTAAATCACCTAGAGGGGGGTGAATAGGTGATAAGTGTGCCTTTTTGCGGAATAAAAATTTCAAATCAAAGCACAGATCTATCTCCCAATTAATCACAGACGAGACAAGATTTATAGTGGTTCCCCAACCTTGGGTACATCCACTTTCCCTAACCAAACTAGCAGTACACTAGACTCGGCTACTCCACTATCTCAGATTGAAAATCAATCCTACCCTCGGAACAACGTTCCTACAAACTTGATCCACAAAACGGATCCACTCTCGGAAGATAAAGCTTCCTACAATCTCGGAGACAAAAGCTCCTACACTCGGAGAAATTTCTCCTACAAGAATGAAAGAAATTTTGTATAGAAATACAAATAGTAAATCTTCCTTTTCAGATCTGCAACAGTCGGCCAGAAATTTCTTCTTCTAGGCTTTGCAGCTTTATGAGAATGATGAAGAGAAATCTCGGCAAGATTGGATCTGAAAGTTCTTGGCTTCACACGATCGATCGAATCAGAAGATGAAGAGTTGAGCAAATCTCGATCTGGAAAGCCTTCTTGATCCGAATCCTCTAAAGGCGAAACCCTAGCCGGTCGGGAATCAGCGACGGCGGCGGCGGCGGTTTTCATTTCATGGAGAGAGAAAGAGGAAATCAGAGACATGAGAAAACGGCTGCAAAACTTTTGAATATTCTATTTTAAGAAAACTTCATAGGATTAGGGTTTGTCGGTTTAGATAAGACCATTTATATGATCAGATAAGATTAGACATAATTAAGTCATTATGAGATACACGTGCACCAATCACGTCAAGGTTCATAAAGAATTCTGTTATACTGGACATAACAAAATTTTCAGAAAAATCGAAGTAAAAATACTCGAGAGAGAAAGGACTACTCGAGTACATAAGAAAACTACTCGAGAGAGAATGAGATAGTTACTCGAGTACATGGAGTTAACTACTCGAGTAAAAAGGATTCAGCTACTCAAGTATCAAAAATGACATACTCGAGTACTTGAGTAGTTACACGAGAGGTGGAGAGGGTTACTCGAGTATAAGGAAAACTACACGAGTAGATGGGAATGAACTACTCGAGTGGTTGAGAAACTACTCTAGACAGGGACTTAGAAAAATTTCTGGAACTGGAATACTGGACTACTCGAGTATAGAAGTTGAACTACTCGAGACAAATAGAACTACTCGAGTATATGGAAATGACTACTCGAGTAATTCACTTAGAGAAATTTTCTGGAGTATAATTCTGGGTTACTCGAGTATTAATCCTGGACTACTCGAGTAGTAGATGAACTACTCGAGTACCTGACTTAGACTACTCGAGTAAGTGAGAACTACTCGAGTATAATACTTAGGAAATTTTCTAGACATAATTTTTTTCTTCTTCTAACGTGAGACAACATAGAGTCTTTTCACTTAGTCCTAGAGCTTGAATATGAAGATTATCCCAATAGAGAGGATACATATGAGTCAACACCTTGGATCACACAATGAGGGATTACATTGTATGGTCCTGTGTTTGGTGACCCATTGTAGACTGACATTGGTCTACACTTCCCATAAGAATCCTGCAAACACATAACTCAAACCAAGCATCAAATTCAACTTAATTCGTCTTAGTTCAAGGATGAATTCATCAAATCTGGGTTAGTGTGGATACAATACCCAACATACCTATTATAAACACCTTCACAGGAATGCCTGGAAGTGGTCTTGGGTATGTTAAACCCAGAAGAAAAAGAGGCAAAGAGCTAACAGGACAAAAGGGTCCAGTCATTCAACAACCTGTGTTTCAGACTAAGTGAAAAGAAACTCAAAAGTCTGGATGGATTAAGTTGTATGGTCCTGTGTTTGGAGATTCATTATAGACTAAAATTGGTCTACACTTAGCCCTTAAGTCATGCAAACACTTAACTAAAAATAGCATCAAATACAAACTTAATTCATCTTAGTTCAAGGGTGACTTCATACAAATCTGGGCTATTGTGAATGCAATACCCAACGGGTGTGTTGGTGTCACCGCAAAGCGGCAGTTCTGGACATAAGTTCTGGTATGTTTTGCAAAAAAGAGGGTCTTACAAACTGATATCAGATCGAAACCTCGATCGAAAGAGTAAAAGTCCACTAACCCTGGGTCACCCCCGCTTGAGTTTAGTTTGGGGGTCAAACTAAGCAGTGGAAGCTGTGGTGTGCCCATATGGGGGATCACATGTAATTGTTCACTTTTAACTAGATTTGGAAGATTGTCGCCACATCGGTAGAAGGATTTTCTGATCCAGTTGGTGCCGGGAGTGAAGCCGGTGTCTAAGGCTCCCTATTGGATGGCTCTGAAGGAGCTAGTGGAATTCAGGAGTAAGTTGCAGGAGCTGGTGGAGGATGGATTCGTTAGGCCAAGGTCCTTGCCTTGGGGAGCTCCGGTTTTGTTTGTGAAAAAGAAGGACAGGACCCTCAAGTTGTGCATCGATTATCGTGCACTAAATCGATTGACAGTCCAAAACACCTACCCACTGCCAGGGATCGACGAATTATTTGATCAGCTAATGGGAGCACATTAGTTCTCGAAGCTGGATTTGAGGTCGGGGCATTATCAGCTATGTATTCAGGAAGAAGATATCCTGAAGATGGCATTTAGCGACAGATATGGCCTATAACAGTTTATCGTGATGCCCTTTGGGCTCACGAATGCGCCATCGGCTTTTATGAGCTTGATGAACTAGGTGTTCGAGCCGTACCTCGACAAATTTTTCATTGTGTTCATAAATGACATCCTCATTTATTCGAGGATGAAGGAAGAGCATGTACAACATCTGGCCTTAACTCTAGAGAAGCTCAGGGAGCATCAATTATATGCCAAGTTCAGTAAATGCCAGGTTTGGCTGACGGAGGGGGCCTTTTTAGGCCACATTATCAATGGAGCAGGATTGATGATGGATCCCACGAAGATTCAGGTAGTGCGAGACCGGCCTCAGTTGAAGACGGTCATGGATGTCCGAAGTTTTCTGGGATTGGCCGGGTACTACCAGAAGTTTGTGCAAGGATTCTCTTAAATAGCCCTTCCACTAACTTCTTTGACGAAGGACACTCCGTTCGTTTGGACGCCGCAGTGTGAGGAAGCCTTCTAGGAGTTGAAGGGTCGGCTTACGTTGTCCCCTATCCTCGCTCTTCCTTCTGGGAAGGAGGGATTCTAGGTGTACACTGATGCGTCATTTCCGTGGATTGGCGTTGTACTGATGCAACATGGACATGTGATTGCATACGCCTCCCTCCAGCTGAAGAAGCACGAACAGAACTACCCTGTGCATGACTTGGAGATGGGAGCAGTGGTGTTCGCTTTGAAGATTTGGCGGCATTACCTTTATGGGGTGCACTGCGACATATTTTTGGATTACAAGAATTTGAAATATGTTGATACGTAGAAGGAGTTGAATGTCCGCCAGAGGCGATGTGTGGAATTCCTATCTGATTATGAGCATACGATACACTATCACCCGGGAACGGCGAATGTGGTGGCAGATGCACTGAGCCGGAGGTCTACCACTTCAGGAGTAGAGTCCCAGTTGATGTCTGTGGAGCTGGTACAGATGATGGAGGATATGCAAATTACCTTGGTGTCCTCGGTCGACTCAGAGCTTTATGAGGAGTATCTGGCCGCGATGAGCACTACCGATGATATTCAAGGTCGCATCAGGGTTAAGCAGAGAAGGGATGTCAAGTTGGAGACAGTATTCAGGGCCTTGGACGCATGCACGGCTGGGGAGTATACAGAGAGAGATGGGTTGCTATGCTTTAGAGGACGAGTGTACATACTGGCTGGGGGCAGGATTCGGGAGGACATTATGACCGAGGCTCACTACAGTAGGTACTCGGTGCACCCGAGCATCACCAAGATGACGGTCTACCTAAAGAGGATGATGTATTGGCCGGGCATGAAGAGACACATCACATACTTTGTGACCTATTGTGAGGCTTGTCAGTTAGTGAAGGCAGAGTGTAAGAGTCCGGCCGGGTTGTTGCAGCCACTTCCGGTGCCGGAGTGGAAGTTCGACGATATCGCCATGGATTTCATACATGGTCTTCCTCGATCACATGCGGGTAATGACTCGATATGGGTGATCGTCGATCGACTGACGAAGGTGGCCAGATTTCTACCGATCAGGAATGAAGCTTCAGTGGGTGAATTGGTGTGGAGGTTTGTGGAGCAGTTCGTCCGATACCATGGAGTGCCGTGGGTGATAGTGTCTGATCGTGATGGATGATTTACGTCCAACGAGTGGAGGTCAGTTCAGGATTATTTGTGGACCCAGTTGACATTCTGTACCGCCTTCCACCCTCAGATGGATGGACAGACAGAGCGCACCAATCAGACACTGGAGGATTTGTTACATCTTTGCATACTAAACTGCGGAGAGCCATGGGAGAGGCAGCTACCGTTGCTCGAATTCTCTACAACAACAACCACCAGTCCAGCATCGGCATGCCCATTATGAGGATTTATACAGGCGAAGATGCAAGACTCCTTTGTCTTGGATCCAGGATGAGGATCCGAAGGCACTTGGCTCAGAGTTCATCGAGGATACAGATGCTCAGGTGTAGTTGATTCGAGACAGGATGTTGGAGGCCCAGAGCAGGCAGGACAAGTATTACGATGCTCGACATCGTCAGGTAGAGTTTCAGGTAGGAGTCTGGGTGTTTCTGAAGATACGACCGATGCATGGAGTCTCGTGGGTGCGTGGTCGGAAGAAGCTCAGTCCGAGATACATGGGCCTTACAGGATCCTGAAGTGGATCGGTCCCTTAGCATACAGACTGGAGCTGCAGCTAGAGCTAGCGGGTTTGCACGACATCTTCCACGTCTCCTCCATCAGGAGAGCTCTACTTCGGCCAGAGCAGCAGATTACGACGACAGATGGGCCTATAGCTTCTAATCGATTAGTGCACCTGGAGCCGATCCGGATAGAAGATACTGGGATGCGAGTCTTGCGACGGAAGAAAGTTTCGATGCTCAAGGTCTTGTGGAGGAATCATGGACAAGAGGAACACACGTGGGAGCCACGGGACATGATGCAGTAAAGGTACCCAGAGATTTTCACGTCGGGTATTCCCGTTAACCTCTCGGGATGTTACATTTTATTTTTCATATTAGAAACCCCATAGTCCTAACTTAAATTTTGAGGAAAACATTTTTATGTTTATATATTGGGATTTGTAACATCCCTCAGACTACTAGACCCCCAGGAGTGGTTTTGTCATGACTAAGTCATGACAAAACCCTAGGAAGCATTGATTTAGGCCAGAAAGTTACTTGGAAAATATTTGTGCACGGGGTGTTGAGTGCATTGAGTGCACTTAATGCCATGGAATGATTGGCGTCCAGTGTGTTGAGTGCACTCAACGCCATGGACCGATTGACATTGAGTGCGTAGGGTGCACTCAACTCCACTTTACTTAGAGAAATGTTCTGGCCTGAGGCATTGAGTTCACTCAATGCTATGGACTGAATGATGTTGAGTGCGCTGATTGCACTCGACGCCATTTTAATTAGAGAAATACTCTAGCCCGGGGCGTTGAGTGCATTTAGTGCACACAATGCCATCGACTGATTGGCGTTGAGTGCACTCAACGCCATTTTACTTGGAGAAATTTTAAACCGGTTGGAATCGTCGAACGGACCATATTCGTCGAATTGATCCTCTTTGGAATTAGGAGCTGATTCGTCGAACGGAGTTCGACGAACGGAGCAAGTGCTGAACTGGGTTCAGAGTTCGTCGAACTCCGTTCAGAGTTCGTAGAATGGAGCAAGTTGCTGAATTGGGTTCAGAGTTCGTCGAACGTAGTTCGACAAACAGAGCACGTTGCTAAACAAGGTTCAGCCTTCGTCAAACATGGCATATTCATCGAACGAGATCGACGAATAGAGCAGATTCATCGAGCAGAGTTCGACGAATGGGATAAAATTCGTCGGACTAAGCTTCCGGAATTGGTGAATTGGAGAAGATATAAAAGCTTGAGATTAATGGCCATCATGGCCATGGAGGTGGCCGACCATTAATTTTGTTCAGCCCCTTAATTTGGTCGAAACTGAAGGGGTGGAGTCAATGGCCATTAATGGAGTTCAATGACATTTGGGAGTTACAAGCCTCCTTTCCCAAATTCCCTCTTTAAGTACCTTCACCAGGGCAAGGGAAATCGTTTCCCCCAATTCTTTTTCATTTCAGTTGAGGTTGGTGTAGAAGTTGTAGAGGAGCCAGAAGCTCGGTGGCCGAAATGGTGAGGAGGAAAAACGCACGTCTTCTGGCCGTCAATTATGTCCTCCTCTACTCCTCTCTTTGTTGGCTAGCATCTTAGATCTTTTAGGAGAGAAATCAGGCTCAATTGAGCCCGATCGGGTGAGAAGAATTCCATATTTCCATGGCTTTTTCTACCATGGGGGTTCGCTGGATACCGCCCCTTCGACGGCCGTACCACCGCCAGGCGATAGCCCCTACCTCAACGAAGGTAGTGGCGGTGGTGGCCGGCCAGGGAGGTGGCTGGGTGGCCGACAAGTGAGGTTGGAATATGCTCCAGGTCGGGTTAATCTTGGCCATTGGCTGGAGGAAGAAAACAATTCCAGGGCCATCCGATTCTGCTTTAAGATCTGTGCTAGATCTAATATATTAATTCATGTTATGTGTTTTCTGTCACAGTTTTTGGGCTGTTTTAAATTAATTATTAAAAGTACTTAGGTTCCCCTATAGTAAAAGTGCTCTACATGAAAGATGTATCCCTGTGAGTCTAGTTTAATGTAAAATTGGTTTGAATAAATTTGGAGTTCAGGTCATGCCACAACACACATTTTGGTGAGGTCTATACCTAGGCTAGATCAGATATTGTTTTGAGTGCCCTTATCAATCGATCCATCCAAATTACTTGAAATTTTGGATGAAGGTCACTCTTGCCTATACCTAAAACATATCCAAAAATGGGAATTTGTGGAAAAACCTTTCCTAAAGTTTTTGTAAAAAGTTAGTAATCCATGTATGAATTATTTAAAGGGTCTAATGACTTCCAAACCCTCCCAAATTTTGATGAGTGGTCCTTTGGATTAATATAGGACTCTGTATAAAATTGCATTCCATTTGGAGATGGATTGGTATGGAATTTTATAAACCCTAGCCTCGCCCCCAAAAAGGGTTAATTAGGTTAAACGGTCTCTTGTGGTGTTGAGTGACCAAATCACCTCAACAGAGGTTGACACTTGGGCCATTGACTCGTTATGACAATAAACACAGTCACATGGAGTTTGGGGTGGATTATGGTGAATTTGCCATAGAACCCTAGTTCAAACCCTAAGGTTGAAATTTGGGGGTTTGTGAAGGATATGAGGTGATATGTCCTTGTATGGACTTGGTGTTTAGTGCATATGATCTTACGATGGTGATATGCCCTAGGAAGGGGTTTGGTAGTATTTGTACAAATGCACCCCACTTTAATCACTAGGAAATTAATTAGGTCTATATACCTTATGGAATATATAATGAGTCATATGATCTTGGATTTTCATGAGATTTTGATAGAAGTAATTTTATAGTGATATTGATCTCTGAAAATTATTATAGGATGTTTAGAAAACAGTAGCTCATACTTGTAGGTATAATATCCACCTTGCCCTTTTTGATGATTTTGAAGTAACCATGGTTAAATTAACTTAGAATGATATGGAACTCTAACAAGGTTAATTTAATATTATTTAGAGGCACTAGTAAATTATTTGGATTATTTGGGCATCTCCTTTTAGTACTTTATGTGTTAAGTGAACTAGTGCACCATATTTTAATTAATAGATAATTAATATTATATCTTGCTGGAAACTTATGTTACATGGTCAGAGAACCTTTTAGGGCATAATAAAGCCTACAAAATTAATACATTTCATTTGGATGACTTTATAAGAACGTTCCTTCACAAGTGCACTTTAATAGATTTACTTGAAGTATTTTTCTATATAGCATACTGAGCTTGGAATTGCATGAAACTTAGTATGTAGTATTTTATGATCATTATAATGCTCTGGTAATTTTTATGTAATTTTTGGACTATTATTTATGGTACTCCATTCTTTAACTCCAATTACTTGAATAACTTTGAATTAAGTATTTAGAGGTTATTACATTTATAAAAATCTGTGAAATTTGCTATTCACTGACATTTTGATATAATATGGTATTCATAATTTTTTGGAGGCCATAACTTAAGGAGATCTAGTACTTCATGTTCAAAATTACTCATGGCCTGATTTCTGAAAAAAATATTAAAAGCTAAATTAAATATAAAAATTACAAGTTTTAGGATTTGGGCTAAATGTGTCATGATACACCCTCATTAATTATCTTAGGGCATATGGATGAAAATTTGGACTACCCCCTATCATGTACATCATATAACTTAGGTTGGTCTGCATTTAGTAAAACTGCGGAATTTGTGATATCATGTGGAATGTACGTAGGGAGATGGGGTTAATAGTTTACTGATCTTGGTAAAGTGAAAAAGAAAAAAGAGAGCTGCATTAGAAGTCATGATGAGGAGAGTGATGGGTTGACTAGTGTTAAGAGGTGCTCGGGACCGACGAAAGATCGTCTTTCCTGTGGAGAGAGAGAGTCAAAATACACTAGGGTTAGATCCAGAATAATGTTAAAAAGGGATCGGGAAATGAGTAATAACCAATAATAGTAAGTGCCTTGCGAAAGGGAGCTTTAAGCCCATCGTATTTCCTAGTAACCTCGAGAGCCCTACACGGGGAATGCCTTGGGAAGTCCAAGGTTAACTTAAGCCGTAAGAATAAATGGAATGGAAGAGTAATTAGAAATACTATTGGGTTACACTTACACTCACACTCCCCGGTGTTGTGGGAGTTATGTTAGGTCTCACGAGCGGTAGGCTCGGTGGTTTTGGTGATGGGAACGTTAGCCCAGCGAGCCGATGGCTCAGTTGGTTTCGCGACGGATGGGTTAGTCCGGTGAGCTTTGACTCGATAGATATTTGTGATGGATAGGATTGTCCGAGGAGATTTGGCTCGGTGGGAAATAAATTAATGTTGCATGTGCATAAGATATAAGGCGGTGGGTCTTCGGTATTGGAGAGTCGTCGCACCGACACCAATACGTTGACTCGGTAAGTGTAGTTTAGCACTTGGACAAATAAAGTCCGGTGCGGCAACCGACAAGAGTACGCAGGAGCTCTGCTTAGTGCACCAGCATTGAGGTGTATGATAGGTCTGACTGGTAGTGCTCATACCGGTTTATAGATGGGCAAGGCCCAACCCACCGCTTTCGCTTGCCACTACGGAGCTATCCTGGGAGGTCACGCTGCAGAAAGGGGGAACTAAAGGTCTGTGTGCACAGAGTCGGGTCTATGAGTGCTCTTGAATATTCATACCATTTCATACTTGCATGACATAGCATCATCATATAAACCTTGACACCTATTGTATAAATTGGTATGAGACTCTTTATACAATAGGCATTGTAAGACGATCCCTTGGTCTATAGGTTTATATATGTATTCCTATAGGTCATGGTTACTTAGTTTACCTCCTTGTACTTTTACTTGCTCACTATGTTCTTGTGTATACTCATACTACTTACCTACTATTTGCTTACTTATACTTGCTATGGTTATATGCTCATCTTAGACTAGTTCCGCCATCACCTGCTTATTTTGTTACTATCCACCTTCATTACCTTCCCTTTCCTCCTCCCTGCTCGATGCCTAGGAGCCATGGGGGAGTTGTTGGGGATGATAGGACTTAGTCTTTTATATTAACAGTCATTGACCAAATTATTTTAGGGGATCGTGGAGCCGAACCAGGAGACACAGCCCAAGAGGTCGGTGCACATGGAGACGGGGCAGTCTATCTCGGGAGTCCAACCAGCAGGGATAGTGAGTCCCGACCATTAGTATATATTATAGATTTGCTTTCGCAATTGAGTGATTTGTTGTGAGGATTTTGATGTATCGGGCAGGGGCCCTCTTTAGTACTTTGTTTTATCATTTCTATGGACTCTCCCTTCGTGGAGAATTATATTATATTCATGTGATTCTATGGACCAATATCTGAGTTTTCATTACTCTTATATTTATTCTACTATTCTGTGATTTGTATGGCCGACAGGATCGACATTTTGTAGTGATGACCTTCCCAGGTGTGTTGGTGTCACCGCAAAGCGGCGGTTTTGGGCATTAGACCAGGTTGGTTTTGTAAAACAAAGGTCTTACACCATGTCACCCTCATAATTATTCAATCTCAGTTTCCTGATCAAGAATGGACTTCTAGAATTCGGTGAGTCTAATATCATATATTAACTCAACCAAGCATGACCATGCATTTCTCAGTCTCATTCCATCAAGGGGTCCATTGATGCAACTCCTGTCATATAGGAGGACAAATACCTTTTCTGTCCACACACAAACACCTAAATGATTCACAACGTACCAAATAACCATCTTTATCATTAAGTCTTGCATAGAGGAAAGCAAACTGGACGGTGAGGTGAGCATTGCAAGAGATCGGGTCTCGGATAACCTCCAAAGAAATCCACCAATGTCAGTGACCATAAGCTTGCCAGTTTGCACTCTCTGCACAACACTGGTACGGTTTGACGTGAATCCGCAGGACTTGGATTAATATGATAGCTTGGTTTTGGCGGGATATACAAAAGATAAATAGGAAGGCTCACACACAAAGCACAACTAGAAATCAGAACACCCCATAATAAAAAATGTTGGTGCACCGTACCCCAGACTTAGACTTGACTATATGGGTGTGTGCACTGCCTACTACAAAACAAATTATGCTCCGAAAATGTTTTCAATAGGCTTTTCCACTCTTTTTTCACAGTAAATTTTTTTCTTTTTTTCTTTTCATTTTCTTTTTCTAAATTTTTCACAGTCATACACTCTATTCATAATTCAACATAAATAAAAATGAGCGCACATCTACATTTTTGCATAAAAATAACATCAACAAAATTCCCAAATGAGAATAAATACACCACTAAGCTTGAATTTGAGTGTGCGAATAGGTTTGGATTTTAGGCTTTTGTGAGAAAGTGTAGGGCTGAAGCAAAGGACGGGTAAGCACAACAGGTTTAACAAGGATTAGACGTTAGGTACGGTACATGGCTTAACCATGCCAAAGTGATGACCTACATCACACTCGAACACTAAACTAACCTATACCCATGTTGATAGAATATCTTGGGGCAAGTTCTTATCGAACGAGAAAGACTAGCCATCTCCCCGACTCGTGCAATATGAGGCTACCGACCATCACACATAGTCATACACTACTGTTTGATTTTGCCGGATCAACCACATTTTAGAGTAAAATAAACAATCTATACGATCAAAGAAAATTATAAAATCTATGCGCATAAATAAAAACTATTCTACACAAAACTTTATGTGAAACACGAGCACTGATTAGGAACACTCTAGGAGTCTTATTTTTACTCCGACTCACAATCCTAAGCCAACGTCGAAATTTTCAATTTACATGTGCGAAATTAAATTTGGTCAAAGACGCACTAGTGGTTAGTATGTGCTCATGTGGGTGCAGGGTGTGCGATGAATATGAGGATGATAATTATAAAAAGCAAATTACTTATAATATGTTGTGCACTATGTGCGTGCATGGGTAATATGAGAGCACATTCCCCTCAGACTTGAGCAAATCACAATATGAAAAGAACTGATAGTAAAATAAAATAACAAGGGTCTAGAGAGGTATTACCCATGCTCTGAAAAGAGCATACCAGAAGACAACAACAAACTCCAAAACTGATTCACCGCCGTAAAAAACAAAACAAATTTTTTTTAGATGTCGGTACCACCTGTAGAAAGAACTCAGATCCCAGGACACGTATTATTAACCAACATCACATACAAATTGATACTGTTGAGTATTGTATCCACAATAACCTAGATTTGTGTGAAGTCACCCTTGTACTAAGATGAATTAAGTTTGTATTTGATGCCATCTTTTAATTGAGTGCTTGGTGGTTATTATTGCTAATTGTAGACCAATATCAGTTTACAATGAGTCACTTAACACAGGACCATATATTGTAATCCCTCATTGTGTGATCCATGGTGTTGACTTATGTGTAACCTCTCTATTGGGATGCACTTCATTTTCTAGTACTAAAGCATGGAAGAAAGTAAGGGTTGCTGATCTTTAAACAAAGAAGAAATTTCTCTTAAGTCCATTTTTCGAAAAGAAAGAAGGTTTTCGAAAGGTCTAAGTTAAAGTTTTCGAGAAAGTAGAACTATTCTCGAGAAATAGAAAGACTTTCCGAAAAACTCTCTAAAAACTTCTTAATTATATTTTTCGAGAGATGCTAAGTAGATTTCGTGAAATAGTCAAGTTCAGTTTTCGAAAAAGAAGTATTGTTTTCGAAAAATACGTTTCTTTTTTCGACAAAGAAGAGTTGCTTTAGAAAAGTCAAATTCATTTCTCGAAAAACCAGTTTGACAGTTTAGAGAATTCTACATGAAGTATTTTCTCGAGATGGATATACCATTTTTCGAAAGATCATGTTCTTTTCGAAAAATTATGATGCCTTTCGAAGAATGCAGTAGCAGAAAATTCAGATTTCATAATTCGTCGAACACGGTTTCAATTCGTCGAACGAGATTTCATAATCCATCGAACATGATTTCAATTCGTCGAACGAGATTTCATAATTCGTCGAACGAGATTTCATTCATTACTATTCGTCGAATGGGATTTCATTCATTACTATTCGTCGAACGGGATTTCAAATGTTAATCCGTGTTTAATATGATTGATCATCATTCCTTAAATGATTTCAGACCGTTAGTGGATTTTCTATATAATGTCTTTTCAAGGATTCACTAACCGTAACAATAACGCTAACAAAAAAAGATAGAAAATACAGAAATTCAGAATTACCGCAAGTTCAAGATTGGGAAAAGCCGCACGCCGCCATTGACTTTCTTCTCTGTTGCTTCTTCCTTGATCGAGCGATTCAATAGAAGGAAAGATTCGACCGATCACAAATTCAGTTTCCTCAATCATTCATTTGATCATGTCAGATCCTACGAGTTTCAGA
Organism: Platanthera guangdongensis; assembly: GCA_039583875.1. Classification (NCBI taxonomy): domain Eukaryota; kingdom Viridiplantae; phylum Streptophyta; class Magnoliopsida; order Asparagales; family Orchidaceae; genus Platanthera; species Platanthera guangdongensis. The sequence continues at coordinate 168,684,679 of CM077158.1, read as the reverse complement.
TCGTGTTTTCTCAAGAATTCTTCCTCAACATCTTATTCAAGAATTTCAAGTTTCAAGAGGGAAGAACTCTGAAGATCTCTGATCTAGAAGTAAAATTTTATTGTACTTGTAAAATCATTTCAACTTTTGTAGGATCTTAGTCTCCGAGTTTGTAGGAAGATTAATCTATCGAGTGTAGATCCCGTTTTGGTGGATCGAGTTTGTAGGAGTGTGTTGACTCTGAGTTATAAGAGCGTTGTTCCGAGGTGTAGGATTTTTTTAATCTGAGATATAGTGAAGTAGCCAAGTCTAGTCGTGGTGCTAGATTAGTGAGGTGGAATTTGGATGTACCAAAGATTGGGAAACCACTATAATTCCTTGTGTCGTCTGGATTGTGCTTGATTGCTTTCTGTGTTTATCTCTCTCAAATTTTTATTTCGCAAAAGTCGTAGATCTCATCTATTCATCCCCATCTAGGTGATTTAGGTAGACAACTAGATACTTTCAATTGGTATTAGAGGGAGGTTGTTCTCAAAAGGTTCACACCTTGAACTGATTTATTTCTAGTTATCATAGAGATAATCAAGCATGGATAGATCCAAGGATTTCAGAAAGATTCCGGTGTGCACCAAGACTAACTTTCCCATGTGGAAAGAAAGAATAAGATTCTTCATGGAAGCTGTTGATCCTCACATCTTCATGATAGTCGAAGAAGGCCCCTAGGTTCCCATGACGGCCTCCACTATTGATCCTACTAGAAAGGTACCAAAGAAATTGATGGATCTCGACTAAGATGAGTAGCCCTTGTCTCTCTAGACAAGAAAGATAAAAATATCATCGTAAGTGCAGTCGATGACTCAATGTTGCAGAACCTTATTCACTGCAAATCTGCTAAGGAAATGTGGCAGTCTTTGATCGTCATGATGGAAGGGACAGAAGAAGTAAGGGATGACAGAAGATCCCTTCTAAACCAGAAGTATGAGGCCTTCAAACAAGGCCCCAAGGACATAATAGCTGATACATTTGAGAACTTCTTCAAGATCATCAACGACCTGAAGAGCTACGACCGAGTGTTCAGAAATGGAGAACTAAACGACAAGTTCCTAAGATCCTTAACTAAGGAATAGGATAATAAAATTTGTGCCATCAGGGAGTTAGGGAGACTGGCTGAAACGGAGCCCCAGAACCTCTTCAGAAAGCTTATGTCCTATGAGCTTCAAATCAACTCAAGAAAGGCTGAAGAAGAGGGCAGCATATCTTCATCAAAAGAGAAGTCTGTTGTACTGAAGGCAGACAGCTCAAGGAAGGCTAAAGTAGCATCTCCTCCTCCCACTCAGGTAGAATGTGAAGAAGAAGACTCATAGCCAAGCACTTGGAGCTCAAAGTTATCTGATGAAGAGTTCTCTCTTCTCTCCAGACAGTTCAAGAAGTTTCTCAGTAAGAAGAAATGGATGAGAGGCGAAGAATCCTCTTACAGAAGATCACGTCACGCTGGTGATCATAAAAAGAAAAGTCACAAAAATGACAGGTATAAATCTAAATAGAACAAACATATTTCTACTGACATTGTGTGCTATTGCTATAATAAGTCAGGTCACGTGATCGCCGACTGCCCTCACAATAAAATGGAGCGTGTAAGAAAAAAGAACACAAATCCTCCCACAGCAAAAAGAAGGAGAAGAGATTCATAATAAAGAAGCAGAAGAACTTCAGTGACACTGACTCATTCGAGTCAAGTGAGGATGAAGAAGCCTACTTCGGACTCATGGCTCACTCCGACAAAGAAGAAGTTGTTCCGCAATTTCATGGGGAGGTAAATTCCCACACTATTCTTTCAGAGTATGATGCTCCTGACGATGATCATGAGGACTGTTCCTCAGATGATGAATCAAAACTCATGGGTTAGTATAAAGAGCTGATCATGGTCTATGACCAATGTAGAAAAGTTGTTAAAACTCAGGCCAAAGAAATCAAATCCCTTAAGGCCGAGGAGATCACTCTGAGGGAGGAAGTCGCAAGGATGGACTCACTCAAAATAGAATTCGACGCTGCAGGTGAAGAATATAAGAAAGCACTCGAGCACCTCAACCTGCAAGAGAAAATCATCGGGAAGTTGGAAGAACAGCTTGCCGCTGAAAAGAAACTTGTTGAAAGTTCCTCTAAGCCCAAGACAGTCCTTCTAATCGTTGCTGAATTCTCTGCTCAAGCTAAAGGAGCTGGCTTAGGCCATGAGGCTGCTCCTAGTAAATTCTCTAGGAGGAACAAGGCTCAAAGAAAAAAAATAAAACTACTAAGAAAGCCTTAGCCAAAGAGAAAGGGAAGGCCCCTCTAGATCAAACTATGTTTAAGAAAGTAATCTTCCCAATGAACAAGTTTGATTATGAGTCATCCTCTGGTCATTTTACCAGGCCTACTTATGCAGAGCCTAAGTCACGGTACCAAGGATGGACCCCTCCCCAGAACTATGGTGAAAGTGCCTTTAAGGTACCTTACGAAGAAATTCAAATAAGAAGTTATGGTCCATATGTTCATGGCCATAACAACAAGAAGGCACCTAAGGTCAAGCCGGTTGTACATAAGGAAAAGGAGGTGCATAAGACTTGGGAGCACCATTATCATAAGGCTTATACCTATAATTCAGCCGCTCCTGTTAGATCTCATGTTCAAAAGGTCAAGCAGGAGACCTTGAAGAGATACAATGTTTTGACTGGTAGTGCTACGACAAAGTTGGTCACTTTGCTGTGGATTGCTGGTTTAATCCCAGAAATTTTGAAACTATTCAAGTTAACCATACGAGTCAGACCACTTGTAGTGTTAACATATTAAGGGGGAGTAAGCTAACAAGGAACTTAGGACCCAAATCTTTTTGGGTTCCTAAGGCAAAATGATCTACTATCGCAGGTATGTCCAAAGGCCAACAAGATGCCTATCTGGTATTTAGATAGTGGATGATCTCGGCATAGGAACGAGAAAAGAAGCCTACTTCAGAATTATACTCCAGTCAAAGACGGTCCAAAGGTTATCTTTGGTGGCTCTGACTGGGGAATCACAAAAGGCTACGGTACAATTTCTAACTGTATAGTCTCATTCACTGATGTGGCTTATGTGAAAGGATTAGAACATAATCTGATCATCATAAGTCAATTATGTGATAAAGGCTTTATTTTTTTACCTTTTTTAAGGATCAGTGCCTGATAAAGTTGGCCTCTACTATGGAGACGATCTTAATAGGAACAAGGAGTAGAAATATATTGTCTTAATTTTCTATGCTTAGACACTTCCATCCCAGTATGTTTTGTCGCAAAAGATAGTGCATCTCTTTGTGATCAATGACACAAGAGACTTGCACATATAAATTTCAAAACCATCAATATACTATTTTCTCAAGACCTAGTACGTGATGCACCGACTATTAAGTGCATTAAAGAGAGTCCATGTCACAAATGCCAGATGGGCAAGCAGACAAGGGATACCTTTAAGGGCATTGTCGATAAAGATTCCTCAAGGTGTCTGTATTTACTACACATGGACTTATTCAGTCCAATGCAAGTTCGTACCTTAGGAGGCATGTCATATATGCTGGTAATTGTTGATGATCACTCTTGTTTTACTTGGGTGTTCTTTCTAAAACGAAAGTCAGATACCTTTACCGTATTCACGAATTTTGTCCGACAAATCCAGAACCAATTAAACTACTCAGTGGTCAAAATCAGAAGTGACCACAAAATAGAATTTGAATCTTGGGACATGACAGATTTTTGTGGAAGTCTAGGTTTCTTTCATGAGTTTTCCTCCCAGCATACTCTATAACAAAATGGAGTTGCAGAGAGAAGTAACAGAACACTCATTGAAGCATGTACTACAATGCTGACTGACTCCTCTCTGCCATAGTACTTCTGGGAGGAGGCCGTCAATATAACTTTTCATGTGCAAAACCAAGCGCTGATCAACAAGATGAATCGTAAGACTCCCTATGAGCTAATGAAAGGCAAGAGACAGACTGTATCCTACTTCAGGATCTTTGGCTGCAAATGTTATGTACTTAATAATAGGATATATCATCGTACAAAGTTTGGAGAAAAATGCTTTGAAGGTATTTTTGTAGGGTATAGTAGCCATTGTAAGGCTTACAAAATCTTTAATAAGAAAACTCAGGTGGTAGAAGAGTCTATTAATGTTGTATTTGATGAGACGAGCTTGCTACATAGAAGCTCTTCCAGTATCTTTGTGAAAGATGCAGGTTCAAGGCTGAAAGGGTTAAGCTTGGATGAGAAAGTTGAAGAAAGTGCTCAAAAGTTCATCAAGATCACCCCTCCAACTTCAATTGGAGAAGAAGATCACCAAGAGGAAGAAGTTATCCAAGTGGAAAAAGTAACTCCAGAAATAGTGGAAGCTCCCGATGCAAGGACTCTTGAGCTTAGACACTTGAGGGATCACCCGGTTGATCAAATCATAGGAGATCCTCATGCTGGTGTAGGGACTCGAAGAGGTACTACTAATGAAAATTTTCATTTGAGTTTCCTCTCGTAGGTTGAACCAAATAAATTCGAAGAAGCAAACCAAGACGCATCTTGGATAGTTGCAGTGGAAGAAGATCTAAATCAGTTCAAATGCTGCCAAGTCTAGAAGCTTATGCCAAGACCAAAAGGCAATAATGTAATTGGAACAAAGTGGGTCTACAGGAACAAGATGGATGAAAATGGAACCATCATCAAAAATAAAGCCAGACTCGTAGCTAAAGGATACAGACTTGAAGAAGGGATCGACTTTGATCAGACCTATGCTCTAGTGGCAAGAATTGAAGCCATCAGGTTGTTCCTTGTATATGCTGCACTTATGAGCTTCATTGTCTATCAAATGGATGTGAAGTCTGCTTTCCTCAATGGTAATTTAAAGGAAAAAGTATATGTGGAACAACCCCCGGGTTTTGTTAATCCTAACCATCCTGATTATGTTTATTTGTTATTTAAAGCTTTATACGATTTAAAACAAGCTCCACGATCTTGGTATGAAATGCTGTCTAACTTTCTACTTGAGAACAAGTTCACAAGGGAAAAGATAGATAAGACATTATTTCTTAGGGAAGTAAAAGGCAAGATTTTGCTAGTGTAAATCTATGTCGACGACATTATCTTTGGCTCTACTGACAAAAACCTTTGCAAGAAGTTTTCCAAACTTATGCAAGGGAAGTTTGAAATGAGCAGTATGAGAGAGCTGAAGTATTTCTTAGGACTTCAGGTCAAACAATCTGAAGATGGAATTTTCATCTCTCAGACGAAGTTCACCAAGGAGTTGGTTAAGAAATTCAGAATGGAGAACGCAACCTCTATGAGGACTCCAATGGGTTCAGCTATGTCTCTGGACAAGGATGAGAAAGGGAAACCTTTCGATGAAACCAAATACAGAAGCGTAATTGTATCTTTGCTCTATCTTACTATTAGCAGGCCTAACATAATGTTCGCAACATGCGTGTGTGCTAGATATCAGGTGAACTCTAAGGAAACTCACTACTATGCTGCAAAGTGGATTTTGAGATACCTTAAAGGAACACCCAATCATGTCTTATGGTACCTAAGAAATAATTATAGAGAACTAATTGGATTTTCAGATGCAGAATTTGCAGGTAGCAAAGATGACAGAAAGAGCACTTCCGGGAGTTGCCAATTCCTTGTAAGAAGGCTCATTTCTTGGAGTAGCAAGAAACATAATTGTGTTGCAATGTCAACTGCCGAGTCAGAATATATTTCTATAGGAAGTTGCTGTGCATAACTTCTCTGGATAAAAAACCAATTTGAAGACTATAACTTGATGTTCAGGGACATTCCTATGTTTTGTGACTCATCCATCGCTATATCAATCACCAATAGTCTAGTTTCTCACAGCCAGATGTAGCATATCGAATTAAGATACCATTTCATTCGATAGCATGTAGAGATTTTGGACATCAACCTCCAGTATGTTCCCATAGATAAACAAGTTGCAAATATTTTTATGAAGCCACTAGACGAGAGCAAGTTCTCGCTTTTCAAGACAGAACTTGGTATACTCAACATGGAGTGCTGAAAAGTTCACAGTTCAAGTCAAGGAAGGATTCAGCATCAGCCCCTCAGAAAATGCTAAGGAAAATTCTTACTGAGCAAACATTAAGAAAAATGCAGGCTCAGAAGTGGATTTCTCGAAAAACTTCTTGGATTTTTCGAAAAACTTCTTGGATTTTTCGAAAAACATTCTTGGATTTTCTCTAAAAATACACTTAGATTTCTCGAAAAATAATCAGACTTCTCAAAAAATTTTTATATCCTTTTCGAAAAATTCCATACCTTTCGAAAATGGTGTCGTTTTTCGAAAAACGTCCAATTTTGTTTGCCAAAATTTCTTAGAAGTCGAACCCCCTTTCCAAGTACGCCTATCTATATTTTCAAAAATTTTAATTATATATATAAATAGGGATGTCCATAGAAAATCCAAAATCAGAAATTTGAAGAATAAGGCTCTTTTGAAGAACGGCGATTCAACTCCTCTGGTTCCGCCATTCTTGCCGAAAAAGCCTTCACTCTTCTTCAACAGGTCAGAAATCTCTCAACCTCTAGAATCCATGGCTCCTACTACTAAGATAGGGTTTGGCAGTGAGTTCGTTCGCTCTGGAATCGCCGAACTTTCCGATGACTTCCAGAATCTCATTATACTCCTTGAATCTGCCAGCCTCACTTTCGTTCTTGAGCAACCGTGTAAAGTATTCATTCCAGATATCAAAGAGTTTTTCAGAAATGCAAAGATCAAAAGAAGTGGGAAGTTATTGAAAAGCAAGGTCAGGAACTTGAAGATCAAGATCAAGGCATCATCACTAACAGAGTCTCTGCAATTCCCTCAATTGACGAGGAAGACTACTTCGAAGAACCTGACTACTCTAGGACTATGTCCTTCTGTGGTCTCCCTGAATCACAACTTCCATTCGACGACCAAATATGAATGCAGAAATCAAGCTCCTGGTTGATATTCTAGGCAAAGTCCTACTCTGCAAAACTAACTACATTGGATATATATCCACAGAATTCTTCGACATGATGACAACAATAATTTGTCTCAAGAAATACCAATGGGGACAAATGCTCTTCGACAAGATTAAAGACAGTATAAAGGCACCAAATTATGCCAGGATCATCACCTTGTATCTCAATCAAGTACACCCAGAAATATTTGACATGTCCAAATGTGTCTGTTCACCACCTCAAGAAAGTCACACTGGCCTCCATAAATAAATGGGAGATCAGAATACCAAGGCCAGGTCTGGCTCCAACTGCTTCAAGAATTATAGTAAATGATGAGGACATGATCCCATCTCCTCCTCACACTGATACAGTTGGCACATCAGGTACATCTACTGAGGGGGAGCCTGCTCCTTCAGTTCATGAAGTACTAGAGACCTGAGTTCAAACAGATGTTCCCCCAGCTCAGATTATTGACAAAGTTGCTGAAGATGTTGTGGTAGTGGAAGAAGAAGGTCAAGCTCAGTCTGATGGTGAGTAGAGTACATTTGCACATGATGATGGCTCAGGTATGAATATTTATTCTTCCTTTGATCAAGAAGATCTCATAGATGCTCAAGTGCATGCCAGAGTTTCCTCTATTGATGCTGACATTGCCAAAATGATAGAATAACTCAATTCAGATGATCCCCTGTTCAACTCTCCTGAGAAGTCCCCTAAAAAGACTTTTGCAAAGTCCCCTGAAGCTATCACTGAAAAGAGCCCTAAAGAAAATTCTCCAGAATAGATATCAGAAGACTCTCAGCCCCAGTCATAGATTGAGGGGGAGAAGGAAGTTCTATTATCTGATGAGAAGAGATCATCCCAGAACCTGCAGATTCTCCCATGAGGAGTTTGGATTTCTCTCTCCCCACTATCCTAGGTGAGGAAGGGGATGAGATACTACCTTTCCACAGAGGCAAAAGTCAGTCATTATTGAAGAGATACCCATCTGGTCAACTACAGTTCTACCTCCTCCAGCACCTCCAGTTGCTATTACTCCTGATGATACCCGATTGGGTAAAATTTGATATATATTAACACAACAAAGAGAGTACTTTGATAAGTCTCTCAAAGAAGTCACTGGAAAAGTCACTGCTCTAGAGAAAGAAATGAGCAAAGGTTTTGCTGAGATTCAACATAACACAGATGAATTCAAAAGGCTGTTGCAAATTGGTGGAAAAGCCATAGATCACACCATTACTAGTATTGGTCAAGTCATGGATCAATCAGTCACTCTTGCAAACATTCAGATCCTATTGGAAAAGAAAACTCAAGAATACAATTTCAAAATATGTGAAGAAGTTGGTAAATTCAAAAAAGATGCCATAACAACCCTTACTATAAAATTCAGAAGGGGGGGGGATAAAGTAAAATAATATCTAACAAAATCTATTGAAGACATGAAGGTACTATGGGATGCTAAACTAAAAAGATAAGTAGAAATGTACAAAAATAGATTCATGGTGTAAAGTTTCACACTTATGACACTGCTGTATGGATGTATAATCAGATCCTTCAGACTTTCCAGTCAATCCAAATGAGGTTCTGAAAGTTATGGGGATAGATCTTAACTTAACTAATTAGAGTTATATACTAAGTAAAGCAAATCACAGCACAAAAATAAAGCAAGAAGACCAAGCAACACAGCAGATATAAGGATTTATAATGGTTACCCAACCTGGGTACATCCACTCTTCTACTACCCTGGTAGGAATCCACTCAGATTTTTGATCAGGTGCCTGACACCAATGAGCTTTTGATCAGGTGCTGAAAAACCAAATCTCAAGTCTTTTGGTCAGGTGACTTATAACCAAGAATCACTTTTGAAGGGAGATGACAACCCTTTATACAGAGAGGGGTGAGAGATGATGGTGTCTTCTCTGTCAACAATCGAAGAGAAGACTAGTGGATATATGATGGTACCAAATAGCTCCCCCTGAGATGTTGAATGGTTCAGGGAGATGGAGCTTTGCTTCAGGGTGATAGGCCTTCAAGCTTGCAGCCTTGACTAGCAGAGATTCAGGAACTTCTTGACTGATAGGTGTTTGTTGTCCTTGAAGTATCCTGGAGAGTATAAGGAAGAAGAAGACTCTTGATATGAATGGATGTTCTTCTTCTTCGGATTTATGTCACTTCTCTGCTCTAGGTCTTCTAGTTGCTTTAATGATATTGGCCTGAGTGTTCTACTTCTTCTCTATCTTGGTTGATCACTGCCTGTCACTAGTTATCACTTTCATGTCTCTGTGTTTCTTGTAATCTCTGTATCTATTTGTACATTTGAATTCCTTAGTCTTGATGGCGGGAAAAACATTCCCGAGAGTAGAAGATGCATTGGGAATTGATCCATAATTAATTATTCAGTAACTATCCGTTTGAACGGCTATTACCATATTGACTGTAATTAATTCTTTAGTTGATCTGCCAACTATAAATAAATAGGCCTGGTCATTGACTGTAATTAATTCTGCTAACTGTAACTGATTGTATAGAATTCGTCGACCTGAGCTTGCAGATCATCAAGCTTAGCTTCTATTTCATCGAGCTGGGAATCTGTCTTGAGTTTAGTAATCGTCGACTTGAGCTCGGAGTTCGTCGAGCTCTGCTGGAATTCGTCGAGCTAAACTTCTTGCTTGAGTTCAGAGAAGGAAATCAGAATTCGTCGACCTGAGTTCGCCGTTCGTCGAACTGCGTTCGATGATCGTCGAACTGATTTACTGACTTTGTCTTAACTGCATTTCTCAGAATTCTTTCAGCAATTCTGGAGAGTCCTTCTGAGGCAAGTCCTGGAAATAAACCTATGACCCATGACTATACATTTTGGGTCAATATATGCAAACCTAATAGTGATCCTTGCCCAAATTAGAAATAGGGTTCCAACAGGTTCCACCTCCTAAACTTAATCCAACTGTCTGTATGCATACAATCTCTCCTAGACCAGAACATTATGAAGCCCCTCCTGAAGACTACTCTCATGTTTGGACTTCTAATCAACAAGAGTATCCTCAGGATCTTCCTCATGAAGTACAAGTGCCAAAAAGAAGGAAATATGACGAGGGTGTCTCTGCTAGCCGTTCCATTCCAAGTCAAGAATCTGAGAAAACAAAGCACAAGAATTTGCTGAGGTGTGGAGCCCAACCTTAAGTAACTCATTCTTGAGACTCTAAAGTTGGTTGTAGATTACAATGAAGACAAAAATGATCATTACTGTTCCCAGGAGTGGGAGTTGTATGAAAATTCTTTGAACAAGAGGAGAATCTATGATTGCTAATATGACAGAAACAACCCTAAAGCTCCTCCTAAACCTGCAAAGTACTACCCCAAACCTTACAACTATCAAAAGAGAAAGCAAGAGAAGAAAGAACAACAACAACAATAATAATTCAAATGATTCTATGTTGATCAGCTTTATAGAATTTTGTGGATCTGGACCCTTCTATGGACATACTTCTTTATATATATATATATATTTTGAATTTTGATGATATATTGTTTCTCATTTATCATTGCAATTACTATTGTATTTGTTAGTAGATTCTTTTAATTATTTTGATATAATTCACCTTAGTGTAAAGGGTTCTGTCTACTACAAATAGGGGGAGATTGTTGGGTATTGTATCCACAATAACCTAGATTTATGTGAAGTCACCATTAAACTAAGATGAAATAAGTTTGTATTTGATGCCATCTTTTAGTTGGGTGCTTGCAGGTTATTATTGCTAAGTGTAGACCAATGTCGGTTTACAATGGGTCACTTAACACAGGACCATGCAATGTAATCCCTAATTGTGTGATCCATGGTGTTGACTCATGTGTAGCCTCTCTATTTGGATGCACTTCATTTTCGAGTACTAAAGCATGAAAGAAAGGAAGGGTTGCTGATCTTTAAATAAAGTATTGAAATTTTTCCTAAGTCCATTTTTCGAAAAGAAGAAATTTTGCTACGTCCATTTTTCGAAAAGAAAGAAAGTTTTTGAAAGGTCTAAGTTAAATTTTTCAAGAAAGTAGAACTGTTCTCAAGAAACAGAAAGAATTTTCGAAAAACTCTTTAAAAACATCTTAGTTATATTTTTCGAGAAATTCTTAGTAGATTTCGCGAAATAGCCAAGTAAGTTTTCGAAAAAGAAGTATTGTTTTCGAAAAATCAGTTTCATTTTTCGAGAAAGACAAGTTTCTTTTGAAAAATCAAATTCATGACTCGAAAAACCCATTTCACAACACAGAGAATTCTGTGCGAAGTATTTTCTCGAGATGGATATACGATTTTTCGAAAGATCAAGTTCTTTTCGAAAAATCATGATGCCTTTCGAAGAATACAGTAGCAGAAAATTCAGATTTCATAATTCATCGAACAGGATTTCAATTCGTCGAACGATATTTCATAATTCATCAAACAAGATTTCAATTCATCGAACGGGATTTCATAATTCATCGAATATGATTTTAATTCGTCGAACGAGATTTCAATCATTACTATTCGTCGAACGAGATTTCAAATGTTAATCCGTGTTTAATATGAATGATCATCATTCCTTAAATGATTTCAGACCATTAGTGGATTTCCTATATAATGTCTTTTCAAGGATTTACTAACCCTAACAATAATGCTAACAGAAAAAGATAGGAAATACAGAAATTCAGAATCGTCGCAAGTTCTAGATCGGGAAAAGCCACACGCCGCCATTGAAGTTCTTCTCTGTCGCTTCTTCCTTAATCCAGTGATTCAACAGAAGGAAACTTTTGAGCGATCACAAATTCAGTTTCCTCAATCATTCATTTGATCATGTCAGATCCTACGAGTTTCTGATCGTGTTTTCTCAAGATTTCTTCCTCAACATTTTCTTCAAAAATTCAAGTTTCAAGAGTGAAGAACTCTAAAGATCTCAGATGTGGAAGTAAAATTTTATTGTACCTATAAAATCATTTCAACTTTTGTAGGAGCTTTTTCTTCGGGTTTGTATGAAGATTAATCTTCCGAGTGTAGATCACATTTTGTGGTATCGAGTTTGTAGGAGTGTGTTAACTCCGAGTTGTAGGAGCGTTGTTCCGAGGTGTAGGATTGTTTTAATCTGAGATATAGTGAAGTATCCAAGTCTAGTCGTGGTGCTAGATTGGTAAGGTGGAAAGTGGATGTACCCGAGATTGGGGAACCACGATAATTCCTTGTGTCGTCTGGATTGTGCTTGATTGCTTTTTGGGTTTATCTCTCTCAAATTTTTATTCCGTAAAATATGCAGATCTCACCTATTCACCCACCTCTAGGTGATTTAGGTAGACAACTAGATACTTTCGGATACGAAAAAAACAAATAGGCAAGTCTCTAAGCATTCTCCTCAGAGCGCTAAAGTTACAAGTCCCAGTTAGAGAAAATACCTGTGTTATAGTTTATGAAAGCACAGTATAACAACAAGGAAAAAATGAAACAAGAAAAGCTAAATAATGAGCATGGAGAAAGAAAGGTGGAACTACATTCCTTCCGGATCTTACAGCAAGATACAATGAGCCGCCTGCGTGTCGATGTTCCCTTCAAAAAGCTTCAAACAATGTCCATTGACCTTAAATGTTCCTTCCTTGTCACCATGAACCTCAATATCACCAAATGGTAATACACTCTTGACTGTGTAAGGCCGCTCCATCTAGATTTCAACTTCCCAGGGAAAAGTGTTAGTCTGGAGTTGTACAAGAGCACCCTGTCACCAGGCTTGAATTCCTTGGGAATGATATACCGATCATGCCACTGCTTAGTTCGTTCTTTATATATGCCAGTGTTCTCATAGACAAGCAGCCCCTAAATTCATCGAGCTCACATAATTGACAGCGTCTTTTGCTATCGGTAGCCGTGACATCCATATTTAGCATTTTTATGGCCTATAGAGACCTATGTTCAGACTCAAACAGAAGATGACAAGATTTTCCATATGCTAACTGGAAAGGTGACATTCCGATCGGTGCTTTGAAAGCAGCTCTGTACACCCAGAGAGCCTCATCAACCTTCTTAGCCCACTCCTTCCTGCTGGAATGGATGGATTTTTCCAAAATCAGCTTCAATTATCTCTTAGAGATTTCCACTTGCTCGTAAGTTTGGGGGTGGTATGCCAATGAAACCTTGTGGTGGACACCAAACCGCTTCATTAGTTGAGTGAATTGTTGATTGTAGAAGTGGCTCCCACCATAACTGATTATCATCCGGGGAGTACCGAAGAGGAAAAATATGTCCTTGTGGATGAAGTGCAGCACATTGCGGGCGTCATGTGATGCAACGCTCTCTTCCTCAACCCATTTTGACACATTGTCAACAACAACGATGTACAACCCCGTATTAGCTGAGTGGGTCCCTCCTCCAGGTTAAAGCCCTTGCGGGACCTTCAGGTCCGAAAGGGCCCAGGAAGGTGATTGAAACTTCCCAGAATGGCAATCGCCTAGGGGAACCGAAATGGATCCCACCCATAAGAGGCAGGGAGGTTCTCGCCAGTAGCAGGCGTGAGGCATCTCGCCAGGCAAGTCAGTGAGTGACCCTCTGATCCTGCTTCCACCCTCAGGGCTGTAGAGGCAAGTTTCTGGCCTCCCAACACTCGCCCCTTTCAGTGAGTGGTGCCCCATGGACCACTCACCCAGTGGGATCCCGAGGCAGAATTACCTGGATGGCCTTTGTACAACCCAGTGTTTGCCGAGTGGGTCCGACAGGCAGGCGAGCGAGCCAGGACAAATTTTCTTACTACATATTCTATGACATTGTGTGAAGCTTGTCCTGTCGATGCTTTCTAAGCTTGGAGTTCAGTGAACTAGTTTCACTCAACACTTCTTATCCTGTCGACGCCTTCTGAGCTTGGCATTGAGTTAACTGACTTCACTCAACGCTTCTAGTCCGGTCAACGTCTTCTGAGCTTGGAGTTGAGTGAACAGGATTCACTCATTGCTTCTAGAATTAGCCATATTTCTTCTCAGTTTCTCTGGGTTTTACAGGTAGGCGAGTGATCCTAGACAGCTAGCCCGCTTCCGCCAGGTAGGGCGAGCGAGCTGCGCGAGCCAGCTCAACCAGCCCGCACTCGGCTAAGTGACCATCCGATCTAGATCGCCGGTCCGCCTTCATGCGAGGGGCAGGCGAGTCGAAGGAGCCCCACTCGCACTCGCCTAAAGAGTGAGGCGAGTTCCGAGAGCCTGGCTGTATCCGCATAGTTGAGTGGCGAGCTGGTCCAATTTTCCCCTTTGAATGGGGGTGCAAGTATCATGCGGTTAACATAATTTGGTCAACCAAATATTATTAGGTCTGCATTAAGTTCCTCAGAACAACGAAGTTTTGCTGTTAGCAGACCTTCTTTTGGCTACATATAACTGTTTAGAGCAGCAGAGTTGAGCTATTTGCAGGATAGGCCTAGAAATATATAAATAAACCCAAGTGGGTACATCAGAAGGCAAGCTTTGCAATTCTTCAGTTCCCAAATCTTCTTGGGCTTTCTGAGGTGACCTTAGCTTAGCACTGTCTAAGGAGATGAAGCGCTTTAAGATCTTCCGGGTGTGTGGTCGAACCTCCGTGCTAGAGCCTTGGGTTAGTTTTGAGCTCTAAGTCTTCGGTCAGCTAAGCTTGCTAGGCGAAGTAAGTGTGAGGTCACCCCTTCCCCAAGTGTTCGAACTCCAGAGAAGCCGGTTCTTGGTTTCAACATTATGGTGCGGTGAGGGTGGAGAGTAATTAGCACCGAAAACCTTAGCGAGCTCAATGACTGGAGGCGAAGGGCAGGATCTAACCAGGCCTACTCGCCACCTCCCCTCCTCTCGTCACTCTCGGCATGTTCGAGGACTTCATACAGGAGATGTGGAACCTCATCACATTTGCACTCGCGGCTCACAGTGAGTGCTTAACACCTTCAGTCCCAGTGGTCGCAGCCCCATCTCTACGCGAGAATGCCCTAGCTAGGCAGCTCAGGAAAGAAGCGGAGGCGGAAGGTAGTGGGTGAGATCTCCCCGAGCGAGATCTACCAGGGCGAGCCCTGTTCCCTGGCTCGGTGAGTGCGAGAAGGTCTGGCGAGGTGGATGCGTGAGATTGCCCGACTCACTCGGTGAGTGGCGGGAGCCCTTTCAGTGAGCTGGTCGCTTCCGCCCCCATTCTAGAGGGGTTCCGCAAACCCGAAATGTCCTACTACACCCAAAGGGATGATCCGGTCCAGCACATCCAGTGGTTTGAGGATGTGGTTTCGATCCGACATATGTAAGATGCTTTCAAGTGCCGGCTCTTCATCATCACCCTCAAGGAGAAGGCGAGTGATTTGTTCCATCAGCTTCTGTCCAACTCCATCTACTGCTTTAAGGACCTGCGATGAGGATTCTTGTTGAGGTTCACAACTTCCAAGAAGAAGAAGAAGTAGTCAGATTCTCTCTTCCTCATCAAGCAGTGGTTGAACGAGACTCTAGGGAGTTATGTGGATAGATTCTAGGAGGAGGTCCTCCAGGTTCAGGAGATGTCGGGGCACACCGTCATGGTGGCCTTTACCCTGGGGCTGCAGCAGGGGATCTTCATGATAGAGCTGAAGAGGGTGCCTTCGCTGTCCTTCAAGAAGCTCATGGAGAGGGCTACCTGAGAAGTCGAGGGAGAGGCGTCAAACCTGGCATTTTCCAGGAAGCTAGACAAGTGGGCAGCGGAGGATGAGAAATAGTGAGGAGTTGGCAAGGGGCAGGATGGTAGAGCCCAGGCAGAGGGAGCAGCAGCAGCAACACCCGAGGTGGGGGCGCTAGGAGCCAAATAATATGCTAGGCTGGAGGCAGCTAGAGTGGCAAGATCAGGGCCCGAGGAGAGGTTTCCATGGAGGAGACCGCCAAGGAGGGCAGGGCCAGTTCAACCCTCTAGGTTGGAGGCAGGGCCACAAACCTCCTCTCCCCGATCAACATCATGCTATGGCGATAGCCCTGGGGTGGACGAGGAGAGGTTTCTAGAGGAGGAGGCAGGAGGGCAGGGTGGAGCTACCCTACTGCGATTTTCACTAAGTGGAGGCCCATGAAATGACCATCTGCCCAGAGTTCCTGGAGAGGAGGGAAGCCACGGGGCAAGCTTAGCAGCAGCAGCACCGCCAGGAGGTACAGATCGAAGAAGTCCTGCCGGGGGCAGGAGGATAGGTGTGAGGACCGGGCCGATGTTGGAGGCTGAGGAGGGATCAGGGTGTTCCATGGGGGGGGGGGGGGGGGGGGGGGTAGGAGTCGAGGTTGCCTGCAGGGCGAGTCTCCACACCATGTACCGCCAGAGTGTTGCCTCCACATCCCTAACCCCGCCCCCAGAAGAGAAGATTACCTTCTCCCGAAAGGACATGCCAGACTACGAGGATCCATTCTGCGACGCGCTGATGGTCCAAGCCACCGTCGAAAATTTCACCGTCTCTCGGATCCTCGTGGGCAATGGGAGCTCCGTCAACGTCGTCTTTAAGAAGGAGTTCGATGCGATGAAGGTGTAGGACAAAAGGATGTTGGCCACGGATGGGCCTCTGTTCAGATTCTCCGGGGAGAGGAAGGAAGTGGAAGGAGGAGTGAGACTCTATGTTACCTTGGGGGGCCTGTTCAAGAACCGCAGGTTCGTCATTGTGTACGCTCCTAGTAGCTACAACGCCATATTCAGGTGGCCCCTCATTAACGCCTTCCATTGCATGCCTTCCTCCTTCCACCAAT
This sequence comes from Platanthera guangdongensis, assembly GCA_039583875.1. NCBI lineage: Eukaryota > Viridiplantae > Streptophyta > Magnoliopsida > Asparagales > Orchidaceae > Platanthera > Platanthera guangdongensis. Next base: position 168,668,027 of record CM077158.1, on the reverse strand, counting down.
GCATCAAGTTCAACGCTGAGGGCATCCAGGTCCGTGTCCGGGGAGACCCCAAGGTGGCGAGGGAGTGCTACGTGACCGTGGTCAACTCCATCTCCTAGCAAGGAGGAGCTGAGGAGATAGAGTGGAGGATGGAGGAACTATCTAGCCAGGAGGCTGCAGGAGAAGTCGAGGGGATGGAGGTAGAGGAGGAAGAGGTCCGCACCCGTGGGGGAGGAGTAGAGGAGATGCTGTAGGAGCAGGTCTAGGTGATGTCCGTAGAGGTGGCAGAGGAGGAAGTTCTTGCCCCAAGCGAGGGGGATATATGTGATTGGGAAAACTAGTCCCAGTTGGAGGCAGCATAGGAGGTGGTGGATATGGAAGTTCTCACCCTGGGAGGAAGGGAGGAGAAGGTGCGGGTCAGCGGAGGACTGAACCCAGAGGACCATAGGAGGATGCTGGAGTGCATCCAGAAGAATATCAACATCTTCGCTTGGAGCACAGCAGACATGCTGGGGATTGATGCAGATGTGTACTGCCATTGCCTCAACCTCGACACCTACGCCCGCCCCATCAGGTAGAAGACGAGGTCCACCGCCGACAAGCTAGCCTAGCCCATCCGAGAGGAGGTGGAGAAGCACCAGAAGGCCGGGTTTGTATCAGTGATCCAATATCCAGGCTGGGTCTCCAATGTGGTCATGGTTAAGAAGGGGGATGTCTGCAGAAGGATGTATATCGACTTCTCTCGTTTAAACAAAGCATGTCCTAAAGATTGTTACCCTTCGCCTCAAATCAATGCGTTAGTTGACTCAGACGTCAGTTTTTCTTTAGTGACCTTTCTAGATGCAATTTTCAGGTTATCACTAGATCAGGATGTACCCACCCGATATGAAAGATGTCTCCTTCATCACATGGGATGTAACATGCCATTTCGTTGTTGGATCTAGTGGCTAACCTTAGGGGGGGGGGGGTGAATAAGGTTTGCAAACGTTTATTGAATTTGAAAGTTTCACACACCAAAATAATCACAGAGAAAAGAATTTCATTGCATCAAATCAATAATGAAAAACAGTACAAGATGAGTATCCATCAAAACTTGATCCTCATGGCGTCAAAGATCAGAGACGAAGAGAATAAAGATTATTTTGGTTTATATACTGACCAATCTATGACCGGTTGGCTTTCACCCTTTCCGTCCAGGAAAGGCGTTCAAGCCCACTCTACACCTCCACACAAGGAAGGGTCTTAGAGCTCACTCTTCACCTCCACACAAGGGAGGGTCTTAAAGCACCGCTAGATCCTCCGATCTTGACATCCCAAATCCCGGACCCTTTCCGGTCGGATTTCCTCACCGAAAAACTAAACAAAAAATAGAAAACGAGTACAAAGATTAAAAGTAAAAATAAAAATAAAATGAAGTTCTCCGTCTTGACGACTTATCTGGTGTGTGATCTATGGCTGGTGCTTGAGATCTTCGTTGGGTAGCAACCGGTCGGTTCTCAGTGGTCGATGAAGATTCTAGATTGCCGGAGTTTTTCGTTCTTTAACGGGAGGGAGAAGGCTTCCTTCAACTTTGATGAAGACACGTGGAGACGGGCGCAAGGAGGCGGCCGAAATCTAGAGTTCAGAAACACTTCAACAAAATTTGTCTTGGAGCCGTGAAGACAACGGGAAACGCAACGGCTTTTATACGTCTTCATGAAAACAGGCTACTGCCGGTGGTAAGACTAGCGCCTGCGGTAGTTTGGCATGCTTGTTGTGCCAGCTGTCCTCCAAAACTGGAAAATAGTCTTCAAAACGATCTTTTGCCATTTCATTTGAGCTAGCGCCGCGTGGTAGGGCCTACCGCCATGCAGTAACTGTTGGGTATTTTATCCACAATTACCTGGATTTGAGGAAGCCACCTGTTAAGCTAAGATGAATTCACAATGTATTTGATGAAACCTCTTAAGTTGTGCTTGCAGTCCGTCCACGCTAAGTGCACACCAATGTCAGGGTGCAGTAGGTCAATATACACGGGTCTGCACGACGTAATCCCTCGTTGAGCAGATCAGTGTGTTGGCCTACGTGTACTCTCTCTATTGGAGTGCACTTACTTTCAAGTACAGGGCCGTGTTTATGCAAGAGAAGATAAGGAGCAAGGATGAGTCAAGGAGCAGCTCTTGGGTGGAAAGACGAAAATTCGTCTAAGTATAATTCGACGAGAATCACCAAGTGATTCTCGCCGATTCGGCGAGAATCACTAGTGATTCTCGCCGAATCGTCGAGAATCATTAGTGATTCTCGCCGACTCTTTCCGGCTACCTCAAAACGGTGCCAAGTAAGATTCGGCGAGAATCACTAATGATTCTCGCCGAACCCATCGCTGAGCAGATTATGAATACCAAGTAATATTCGTTGAGAATCACTAAGTGATTCAGCGAGAATCACTAGTGATTCTCGACGAATCGTCGAGAATCACTAACTGATTCTCGCCGATTCGTCGAGGATCACCTGCGATTCTCGCCGATTTTTACTTGGTGTTTTCTCTGGAAGCTGCTGGACCGGATTCTGTCGCTGGACTATTTTGAACCGGTTTTCGGGTTTCTACGTTTGGGACCCACAACAGTCATATTGTAAGTGTCTACAGTGTATAAATACATGGGTATTTTTGAACAGTAAGCTGAGCGAAGAAGAGAAGAAATACGCGAGCACGGACGAACCCTAAAATCGCCGCTTCCGCTCCGTCGCCGCCGCCGCCGCTCGCGACAAGTTGTTCGCCGGTTGATCGTGGTTTCGCCCAGATCCTCCTGCGACAGAAGCCTAGCTAAGCTCAGCGTCTCACGTGTCTAACCGGAGATCTCTTGTCTCTCGATTTGTAGATCGGGAAAGTCTTCCCCATCCGAATCGATCGAGACGATTGATCCTAGTGTGACCGTTGGTAGACCTAGCCAGCTTCGCTACGAAGTTTGGATCTCTAAAGAAGTGCAGCCGCACATCATCGTCGCCGCCGATCCCGTGAACCTTGCCGCCGCCCATTTTGCCGCCGCCGGTTCCGGGGAGATCCTCTCCAAGAGAGATCTAAGGTTGTGGACTCCTTGTGGACGTCAAGAACACGTCGTCAACAAAGAGGGACATCTTAGTCTCCAAATGAAGTTTGTATCTCGTGTACATTCTAGTTTTACTTTTGTTGTAAAGGAATGTTTGTTCCGTGTTGTAAGGGTTGGGTGCAACCCGGTTTGTGGGAGTGTTGACTCCTACGTGTGGAAGGGTTCCTTCCGATAGTGCAAGGATTGGATTTCAATCCTGTTGGAGAAGTGACCGAGTCGTCCCTTGTTGGGAGATAGGTCGAAGGGGGAAAGTGGATGTACCCAAGTCGGGGAACCACTATAAATTACCTGTGTATTCTGTGTGATGTGCTGTTTATTTTTATTATGCAGGTACAATCTTAAATTCCGCAAAAACGCTGCACGTCACCTATTCCCCCCCCCCCATAGGTGAAGATAGTGGACACTAGATGAACTTTCAAGTGGTATCAGAGCCAGGTTGCTCATCAAAAAGGATAACACCTTGAGTAGTATCCTGCCACCGGTGTCAGAAGCATGGAGCTGGATTATGAGATATCACCAGTAAGACTTCCCGCATGTACAAAGGAGTATTATCCCGTCTGGAGGATGAGGGTGTCATATCACTTGGAGGCCATCGATCCTCGAGCATCTCTCATCCTGGAAGAGGGTCCTTTTATTCCTATGAAGACCTCCTGCTCTGGAAAGAATATCGAAGTGCCCAAGTGCATTGCAGAGATGTTAGAGACGGAACTGTCACTATTTAACTTGGACAAGAGGGTTCGTCAAATTATCTTGGATATCTGGTCTGGAGTTTCTCGCTCTAGATTGGAAAAATGTAGGACGGCTACATCTATGTGGGTGATGATCTCAGAGTTGATGGGGGGGGGTCAGAGAAAGCTGGAATCTGCTGTCAACCAGAGGATGAAGCCTATGTGGGGGTCCTCACCTCTGAAGATGAAGGCATGGATCTCTCGGACAACATCAGAGCTCTAGTGTCCGTGTCAGAGACTGAAGAGGCCAGTGAGGAAAGCAGCTCTGATGAGGATGAGACAATAGTCACTGGCTCTACTGACAATAACACAGAAGAGCAGGTAACTTCTTCATCCTGCCCCATATCTCTTGAAGTTTCTGAAGACAGGAACTGCTTTCCTTCAGAAGATTCTGATTCCCTGAAGAGAGCCCTTCAGAAAAGTAACCTACTTGCTGAGGAGCAAGCTCAAGAGATTGCTCGAATGAAGATCTTGTTTGTTCTCCAATTGGCGTCCAACAAGGTCAAGGACTCTAAGATCTCAGCTCTAGAGAGTAGTCTAGAGAATGAGAAAAGAATAGTATCAAACTTTTCCAAGGTTGATGCTATAAAGAGAAAGCAAGAAAACGGGTGGATCTCCCGGATTATCAATTCGTGGAGAAATGGGGAAACGGTATTCCGACCCCCCACTCCAAGCAGGAAGGCAACTCATCATGCCTTAAGGCATGACCACTGGAATAGTCGTGGTCACTGCAAGGGTGATCTGTCCCCATGTGGAGACACCCGTAGTGCAAGGGCCGTCGTGGCCACCCATGAGAGAATACCTAAGGCTCATTCTGAGCCCTTTGTATTCACTGCCACTGTCCCAACTCGGTGCGAATCTGCATGTCCCAGCTCACAGAAGACTTCTCACCACCCGAGGACACATGATAGGGAGGTTAGAAGTCATGGTGTAAGTTTTCATGAGGCCTCAGGAAGGGGGATGCCTGAAAGGAAGGCACCACCTCCCCGGCCTCATGCTGCTTGCAATATGCATTCCTTCCACCCTTCTACGTGTCACGGTGGAAGAGGAAATTTTGTGAGGAGATCATGCCCTATCCCGTTTAGACCTAGGACCGTGACTACCTCAGTCATTAGATCAGGTCAGAAACGGCGATACAACATTCACTCGTGTTGGTGTTGTGGCAAAGTGGGACACTTTGCCATCGACTGTTGGCACAACCCCTCTGTGCCAAAGGCAAGGGCTTATCCACATTCACGGGACAGAGGTAGTCTTATTGACAGGTTTTCTGGGGGAAGGCAGTCGAGTGCTTATGCTAACAGGAACCTAGGACCCAATATGATTTGGGTTCCTAAGGTAAGGTAATTCTTTCTTGCAGGGTAGTCTAGGTTCCCGTAAATATGATGGGAACTAGACAGTAGGTGTTCCAAGACTGAATTGGAACATGCATCTGGAATAACAGAAGTGATATCTATATAAGCATACTAACATCGAGCACCTGGTATGTTATAGTCAGAGAGACTAAATGTTAACTCTCATAATCCCAGGTACTTTTGATCAGTTCAAGGACTTGAGTCATATTGTATCCACATTTACATATATATCTATATATATGTATATTTATACTTATGCTTATACATATATGTGTGCACATCTAAGGATAGGTTAACTCGATACATACAAACCTTTTATACATCAATAAAGAGTTAACGAAGATATGTCATTGTGAATCTCGACAACTCACAATTGACATCAAGAAGTGTTTGGAAAAGCCCCGTTCAAACCCAAATAGATTGGCTTTAAGATATATATATATATATATTTATAATTTTTAAATTGACTTGACATCAGAAGAATTCGAAAATGCTGCAATGCCTCTTAACTTGAAGATTCCTAGTAAAGAAACCCTTCGATTACAACTTAGACAAATTCCCACCGACTCTTAGCAAAGGGATCCCGTTATAACTTGTTAAACCCTTATTAAAACCTGTCGTTAACGCAAAGAAATCCCGCCGACCTTTCATTTCCACGGGAAACTTACCGCAGCATACTCGTCGAATGAGCAGAAATCCCGCCGACCCTTTATATATTTAGAATTCCGCCGACCCTTCACCTTCCATAGGAATCCCGCCGAAGGAGCAAACTCGCCGAATCCCGCCGAACTTCGCAGGAAACACGCCTAATCCCGCAAAGGTCTTCGCCGAGTCGTCTTCCCGCAAGGTTCCCGCAAAGGTCTTCGCCGAGTCGTCTTCCTACAAGTGATTCTCGCCGAAGCCCGCAGGAAAACTCGCTGACTCTCTCTGCAGGGGAAACTCACCGGAAGGGAAGCTCGCCGAATCGGTCTCCATCGAAGGTCTCCCGCCGTATCCCGCTGGTTACTCGTCAAATCGCGCCGGAAACTCGTCGACTGCCGCAAGATTAACCGAAGGACGCTCACTCTGTTCTTGGACGCTCTTCCGGTTTTGATTCTTGCTTCCAGGAATTTCTCCGCGTGCACTCATCGGGTGTCCCTCGTCTTCATCGAACTAACTCACCGTGTACACCTTTAGGTAACCACCCCCTCACCCTTACTTGGACTTGATCACTAGTGTCGCTTCCTTTTTGATTTTTTGATTAAGCGTATAGTAGGGCTTCTCTCCCTAGATCTACAATGGCTCCAAGGACAACCGCTGGGTTGGTCACTGGTTGCGAGCTAGTTCGAACTGGGTTCTCTCATGCCTCTGACGAATTCAGAAACATCATTCTGATGCTGGAAGAGGCTGGGCTCTCATTCGTCCTGGAGCACCCGTGCAAAATCTTGGACAAAGAGGTGCTGGAGTTCTTCGCTATCGCAAAACTCCGGAATGGCGACTCTCTAATCAAAAGCAAGGTGGCTGGGTCAAAGGTCAGGATGTCTGCCAGCAAGCTGACCCGCTTCCTGAAGCTCTCTAGCTCGGAGCATGAGGACTATCTGGAGGACGAAGACAAGACCAGGACTCTCTTATTCTGTTGTCTCCCACGAGGAACTCGGTCGATCAAGCGCAAGGATATGAATGAAGAAGGGAAGCTTCTGTCTGACATAATTGGAAAGGTACTCATTTGCAAGCCAGGATCTCATGACCATATCTCTGCGGATATGTTCAAGATCCTGGTGGCTATTGTCTGCCGAAAAAGATTCAACTGGGGGTCATTGCTGTTTGAGAAAATAAAGGACACCCTGAGATCTCCGAGCTTTGGCCGAATCATAAGTCTGTATCTCAATCAGCTGAATGGAGACAAGTTTGACATGAGTACAGGTGTTCCTCTACACTACCTGAAGAAAATGGACGCAAGTGTTTTTGACAGATGGGAGAGGCGAATTGGGCAGGCTGCCATGGAAGAACAACAGGAAGTATCTCCAGCAGCAACCCCCAGTGAAATTCCTAATACTTTGACTGCAGGAATTGAGGGGGAGCCTCTACCCACTCATGCTGATGTAATATCTGACATTTCCCAGGTGGGCAGGGATGCTGTGGCCGAAATACAAGAAGAAAGTGAAGCTGTGCTGGAGCATGAGGAGGCCCTGAACCGGAACGATCAAGGAGCCGAAGCTACTGTACAGGAGACTGCTGACAAAGAGTTGGAAGAGGATGCTGATGAAGATGATTTCATGGATGATGAAGGAGAGGAAGACGACCATGAGGGACGTGAAGCATTGGAGACTCAGGATCTCATTGAACCTCCATCTGACAAGCACGCAACTGAAATCGTTCCTGAAAACATTGGTGCACGAGTGGAGGGGGAGTCCGAGAAATCTGCAGATGCTGCCAGTATTCCACCATTAGAGGCTGTGCTCCTGTCCAGCTCTACAGGTGCATCTGATGAAGTGCAAGGCCAAGCAGTGCCTCCGGATCTTCCATTATGAGATGAGCTAGCCACTAACATCGTGAGTGTCATTCAAGGTATAGTGGATGAGCTTAAAGGCTCTTTTGAAAAAGCTCAAAATAAAATGCTGAAAAGGATTAAGAAGTCTGAAAATCTCGTGCTCAAGAACATGGTGGAGATCAACCATAAACTTGACATGATGGACAAGAAATTTGAAGAAAAGTATACAGCGGCCGACCAAGCTGTCACACTTCTTATGGCCGGATTGAAAAAGAACACCGATACTCTTGCGATCGTGAATCAGAATGCTCATGTTGTAGCAAACAACATTCAAAAGTTTGACGGTAATATGATAACTCTCAACGCAAATCAGCAGGCCTTGGTCACTGAATTCTCCCGGACTACCAAGTATATTGATGACTCACTGCACTCCTATGCAAACTCCATCGCAGTTGAAGCCAAAAAGGGGGAGAAGGAATACATAGCTAAGATGGCTGAGCTCCGAGAAGTTATGATCAAAAACTTCGAACAGTCAAACAAATACGTCTATGACAGCAGCTGGTGGATGCTCCACCAGGCGTTAGGCGTCGCCTTGCCTGAAAATCCTGCGGGTATTCATGCTCCTGAGACTTCTACGGCCGCTGAGGGAGTAAGTGCTGCAGAGGGAATAAGTGCAAGTGCTGCAGATGTTCCCATAAGTGAAGCTGATGCTAGGGCTATTTCCAAAGCTAAACTGAGGAGCATGTTTGATCAAGAGGCCCTAGCAAAAGCTAGGGGCAAGAGAAAAGCTCAAGAAGGGACATCCAAGGAGTCACTAGCTGAGAAGAGAATCAGACTGAGTGAGGAGGAAGTACGAAACGAAAAGTCGAGTCCAATTTCAAAGCATATCATCTTGGACACCTTCTGGCTACAAGAAAAAGGAGAACTCAATCGAAACGAAGTATACAGCCAGTATGAGTGGGAAATGCACAAGACGTATGAAGCGAAACGAAACCTCTTCTTCAGAAACAACACAGCAGCAGATAAAGTTCCTCCTCCCAGATATTATCCGAAGCCTAAAGAGTATATGGAGAGGCAAAGGAAGAAGTATTTGGCGCAAAAACTCAAGGATGACTTAGCTAAGGAAAAATAGTCAACAATTTATAGCTTGTCATTCTCTCTTAAGAACATTTAATGCTTATTGTTATTATATGAACAATTCTGAGATTATATATATATATATTTATATATATATATATTTGAATTTGTGAATGACTCAAGTCTTGATCTGTTTGCTTATATTCTCTTGTGCTGCATGTTTAAATTCTGAATGCTGTTTTTTATTATTTGATTGGTGTTATTCATCTTAGCTAGTAGGGTTTTGGCTTCCTCAAATAGGGGGAGATTGTTGGGTATTGTATCCACAATTACCTGGATTTGAGGAAGCCACCTGTCAAGCTAAGATGAATTCACAATGTATTTGATGAAACCTCTTAAGTTGTGCTTGCAGTTCTTCAACGCTAAGTGCACACCAATGTCAGGGTGCAGTAGGTCAATATACACGGGTCTGCACGACGTAATCCCTCGTTGAGCAGATTAGTGTGTTGGCCTACGTGTACTCTCTCTTTTAGAGTGCACTTACTTTCAAGTACAGGGCCGTGTTTATGCAAGAGAAGATAAGGAGCAAGGATGGGTCAAGGAGCAACTCTTGGGTGGAAAGACGAAAATTCGTCTAAGTATAATTCGACGAGAATCACCAAGTGATTCTCGCCGATTCGGCGAGAATCACTAGTGATTCTCGCCGAATCGTCGAGAATCACTAGTGATTCTCGCCGACTCTTTCCGGCTACCTCAAAACGGTGCCAAGTAAGATTCGGCGAGAATCACTAATGATTCTCGCCGAACCCATCGCTGAGCAGATCATGAATACCAAGTAATATTCGTTGAGAATCACTAAGTGCTTCGGCGAGAATCACTAGTGATTCTCGACGAATCGTCGAGAATCACTTACTGATTCTCGCCGATTCGTCGAGAATCACCTGCGATTCTCGCCGATTTTTACTTGGTGTTTTCTCTGGAAGCTGCTGGACCGGATTCTGCCGCTGGACTATTTTGAACCGGTTTTCGGGTTTCTACGTGTGGGTCCCACAACGGTCATATTGTAAGTGTCTACAGTGTATAAATACATGGGTATTTTTGAACAGTAAGATGAGCGAAGAAGAGAAGAAATACGCGAGCACGGACGAACCCTAAAATCGCCGCTTCCGCTCCGTCGCCGCCGCCGCCGCTCGCGACAAGTTGTTCGCCGGTTGATCGTGGTTTCGCCCAGATCCTCCTGTGACAGAAGCCTAGCTAAGCTCAGCGTCTCACGTGTCTAACCGGAGATCTCTTGTCTCTCGATTTGTAGATCGGGAAAGTCTTCCCCATCCGAATCGATCGAGACGATTGATCCTAGTGTGACCGTTGGTAGACCTAGCCAGCTTCGCTACGAAGTTTGGATCTCTAAAGAATTGCAGCCGCACATCGTCATCGCCGCCGATCTCGTGAACCTTGCCGCCGCCCATTTTGCCGCCGCCGGTTCCGGGGAGATCCTCTCCAAGAGAGATCTAAGGTTGTGGACTCCTTGTGGACGTCAAGAACACGTCGTCAACAAAGAGGGACATCTTAGTCTCCAAATGAAGTTTGTATCTCGTGTACATTCTAGTTTTACTTTTGTTGTAAAGTAACGTTTGTTCCGTGTTGTAAGGGTTGGGTGCAACCCGGTTTGTGGGAGTGTTGACTCCTACGTGTGGAAGGGTTCCTTCCGATAGTGCAAGGATTGGATTTCAATCCTGTTGGAGAAGTGACCGAGTCGTCCCTTGTTGGGAGATAGGTCGAAGGGGGAAAGTGGATGTACCCAAGTCGGGGAACCACTATAAATTGCATGTGTATTCTGTGTGCTGTGCTGTTTATTTTTATTGTGCAGGTACAATCTTAAATTCCGCAAAAACGCTGCACGTCACCTATTCCCCCCCTATAGGTGAAGATAGTGGACACTAGGTGAACTTTCAGTAACATAGGATGCGACGTTCCTGAAAAGGAAACATCCGTTTGATAAGGCTAGCATCACGCGGTAGTTGCTACCGCCGAAATCTTCGAGAATGCTAGGACCGAATAAATCGTTAAGTTACCGCCTGCGGTAATCTAGTCGCCTGGCGGTAGCTTTGAGCTTGACGTTTCTGCCTTCGAAACTCGTGAAAGACCTAGTGCGGTGCGGTAGGGCTAGCGCCGAAACCATCCAGAGCACTAGGTCCAAATAAATCATCGCGTTAGCGCCTGTGATAGTACTAACACCTGGCGGTAGCCCATAGTCTCGACGCTTCTTCTCTCGACATTCGTCGACGGGCTAGCGCGGCGCGTTAGTGCTAGTGCCTGGCGATAGCATCCATATGAGCCTTCTTTGTTGCTTGCACCTGACAACCAGCACACTCTATCAACATATAACATGATCAAATACAACCAGGAATTTGATATTCTCAACCATAGGGAATGCGAAACATCGGTTCCAACATTGGTGCTAGACCCCTCGCGCTCGTTTTGAGTCGAGAAAGCTGACTCAAGCTCGTGGTGCACTGGTATCAAGTGTCGAGTGATACCTGACAAATAGGGAAAATATGACTTAGAATAATTCGGGACTCGACAAAGCATCGAGTGCGTTGAGTGATCTCAACGCCACTCGACAAATTTTAACTTAGAATTATTCTGGATGCTATAGGCGTTGAGTGTACTCGTCGCCATTCGACATGCGTCGAGTGCACTGAGTGGTCTCAACGCCTCTCGATGAATTTTAGCTTAGAATTATTCTGGATACTATAGGCATTGAGTGAACTCGACGCCATTAGACGAAACATCGAGTGCGTTGAGTGGCCTCAATGCCACTCTACGAATTCTGACTTGGAATAATTCTGGAATAGACAAAGCGTCTAGTGCGTTGAGTGGTCTCAATGCCACTCGACAAATTTAACTTAGAATGATTCAGGATTCTATAGGTGTTGAGTGAACTTGACGCCATTCGACGAAGCGCCGAGTGCATTGAGTAAACTCGACACCACTCGACGAAGCGTTGTGTGGGTTAGTAAACTCGACGCCACCGGACGAAGCGTCGAGTGATCTCGATGATTTTGACATATTGTATTTTTCGGCACCGACTGTTTTCTGAATCGTATAAATGGGCTGAACCGGGTTTTCGGGAAACACACCATATGACTTATTTGGACCCGATCTTTTCGACAAGACTTAATTTGAATAATAATGGGCGGTACAATACTAGTGTGACACGTGGTGGGCGGTCTAACCCCAATTCCTCTTATAAAAGGAGATTTACGGGAAAACCCTAGCCGTCACTTCATCCCCTCGCAGAGCCGTTACCTGTGCCAAAACTGTCGTAAGTGAGGGAGTTGTCGAAGTCCATTTTCTGGAAGAAGAGCCGATCAACCTTTTCGGCAAGAACAATACCAACGAGGAGGATGATTCCGTGAAGGATAACAAGATCCATCGACGGAAATGAGGTGAGCTTCCTACACTCTCTCTTGGTGCTAGATTTGTAGTTATTATTTCTAGGAAAGATGTCGACTCAAAGGAGTTTAACTCATAAGATTTGAAGATTTTCTAGGAAGAGACCATGCTTGGACCTTGTCCTAGAGATTTATATTCTTCAACCTCTCCTCTCTTTGATGTGAAGTTGATGGACTTGGTTTTGTGAAGAGGAATGGTCTATTGATGGTGAATAAGGGAGGAGGAAAGTCTGAATATAGTTGAAAGTTCTTGTTTACAAGGTAGCTAACAACCTAGAGGAGGGTGAATAGTGTAACAGCCCAATTTTATCAGCAGACAAAATTTTGGGTGTCATGCCCTGGATCACGGGCGTGACAGAGGGCATGTCCCGCTCGGGTTCGGCATCAGGTCGACGAAATTTTGGGTTCGACGATGTAGCAAAGGCTTCGTGGGCTGGCGGAATCATCGAACGAAGATCGTCGAGCGCTGGAAAATCGTCGAGCGCTGGCCAACTCGTCGAGCGCGGGAAAATCATCGAACACAGGAACGTCGAACACAGGATCGTCGAACGGATATCGTCGAACGCGTTGTTCGCTGATCGCCGGCAAGCTCGACGATCGCTGCTGAATCGTCGAATGAAAATCGTCGAACGCGGGTTCGACGATCGGGCCGTGGGCTCGACGATTTGGGCTTTGGGTTCGACGATTTGGCCAGAGTCTGGGTTCGACGATCTGGAAGAGATAAGGAGGCTTGACCACCGCTTTGAGGACACAGCCTGTGACACAGGCGTGTCACAGGGCGTGTCAGATGCGAAACTCGAAATGTCCGAGTTTTTGTAGCCGTCCATTTTTTCCTTCAGCTGGAATCAAGAGCTGAGATTCTTTCCTGCTTCCTTAAGGACGAAAATAGAGAACAGATTCTCATTTTATTCTTTCCTTTATCTTTCTACGGGTTGAGAGAGAGAAAGGGAGAGGAAGTAGGAGAAGAAGAAGGGGGATGTTCGGAGCTAGAGCTTGTGTGTGTGTCAAGCAGTGATCTGAGGCCAGTTTTGCGGAGGAAATGTTTTTGCGAGTCTTTCAAGTTCCCTTGGCGCTTATGGCACCGAAGCGATCTACAAGAGTAATGACTTTTCTTCCTAGCCATGTGAAGGCTTCTTTTTGGCATATGCATGTGATTTCCCCACCAAGAGGTGGCTGATTTTGGGAATCTTTGGGTGATTCATGAAATCCCCTTTGTCGGCATATAGATCCGGAATTGGAGTATGGAATAGGCATGCCGTGTGAAGCCCATTTGGACAGGTTGGTATGGATTGGTGATGTTGCATACGAACCAGAGAAGACTCCATGATAAACGTGTAGTTTAAGGAGTCAACGGGTTATGCCTGTTAAGGGTAGTAGCAGGGAGTACTGGCGTGGTAGTCCAGGAAAATATCCGTGTATGCTTGTGCTATTGGGTCATACCTGTGAATGAGTAACAGGAAGTACTGGTGTGACCAAGAAAGGCCCTTTGTGCTGCTTAATGTCGTAGGTGGTACCTGTGCAGAGAGGAACATGAAGTACTGTTGTACCCAGGAAAGACCCCTAACATTTGTGATATTGCGGTGTCGTACCTGTGAACGAGTAACAGGAAGTACTGGTGTGCCCAGGAAAGACCCGCTGATGTTGTGAGATGAATGAGTGTAAGAGAAATACCCAGGCTGAATGCCAAGAACAGGATTGGTGAGACCGACCCGCGCCTTTGATTAAGCCGCGAGTATGCAGTACTCGGTAAAGGCAAGGCAATTTGAGCAACGGGGGGTGGAGGATCCGACCTGCGTTATGTCCGTCCGACGTGGACCAAAAGGTGCAGTCTTTTGGAGCGCATAGCGAGAGTCTTAGGTCTACGTGCCATGACACAATGTGGGGCTACGGGCCATCCCGGTGTTTTAAGACTTGAACTCCGGCTGCGCTCCATGGAGTAAATGCTCAAGAGAGTTACCGTTGGGTTGTGGCCCTGATACGGTGGTGGGCAAATGATTTGCCAATACACCAAGAATGTGCCCTGAGTGCACGGACCGTTAGGCTGTGTGGCGAACGGTTGTGATGGCATGTGTGCATGAAAGCACATTATATAAAATATATTGCCATGCTTGTGATATGATATGCCTGCAGGGAAGATTGCCGCTGCCACGAGAAAGGGGTTGGGTTGTTATAATTTGGTCAGTTGAACGCTGACCGTTGCTTCTATTTGCCACCGTTGGGTGGATTGTCCCTGTACAGGTGTTGATGTCCCTGTTGTTGTTGCTACTGTTGCTAGCCGTCGAAGGCTATTTGGATGAATGATGTGTTTTCTTTTATTATGGCCGGCCTGCGTGCCAATGTTTAGGCCACTGTTTGAAAGCCATGTAAGGCCATAAGGCCAACTTTTGTACTATTGTAAGACATTCCTATATATATATATACAATGTGGAGTTGTTTTATATGTTGGACATTCACTTGTGGAGTTCAAGTATTAGTATAGGCTTCCGTTAGAATGCAATGTGTTAAGGTGCGTTGCGCTACTCTGAGATCATCCCGTACCTTCACCGACTGTTTTGTGATATATGTTGTGGGGCCCCGACCGGACCTTCTAGTATATACCATATGAACGGATGAGGTTGTTACATTTTTGGTATCCGATGTCTTGGTCTTTTTCTCTCGAAGTCGTGGTCAACTTCTTTTGTGGGGTGGCGAGCACGTGTCTGTGCAAACCAAATTATACGAGTGAACTCTTGAATGTCCATGATAGGAATGCAAATTCATATGTTTGAGGAACCTGCGTGTTCCTATTTTGTGTTGTTTGCTTGTGTAAGGCCGCTAATGTGTGTGTATTATCCACCGTTAGGTGACACGGAGTGGAGCTGGGCAGTTAGAGCCCCAGCATTCTGATAAAAGTACAACACCAGCCACGGTGACTACACCTCCACCATCTGCGGAACATGCGCGTTTAGTTGCTGAGGCTTTATTTGCCATGATCCAAGGCCGGCCACTTGGGCAAGAACAACCGGCTGTGAGGACAGAACAGGTGGCGGTAAGGCCTGAACCTGTTGTGGATGTGGATCCTCGAGCAGTTGAGAAGCAGTTGATGCTGTTTATGAGTTTCCATCCGCCTACGTTTTCGGGTGCGAGAACTCCTACGCAGGCTGAGGATTGGCTATCGCGCGTCAAGCGAATCATGACGGGGATTGGATCGGAGGAGCATCAGAAAGTCACCTTAGCTACCTTCCTGCTTGAAGGAGAAGCTAGATTGTGGTGGGATGAGATGGAGTTGCATCACTTGGCGGGTCGTCCCTTAACACAAGTATCCATGGAAGAATTCTCCCGACTCTGCCTAGTGAAGCACCTACCTGCGGCTCAACGGATAGCCATGGATAATGAATTCCAAAGGCTAACGCAAGGTGATGACAGTGTTGACGCGTACCTGCATGAGTTTACTCGCTTAGGGCGGCATGCAGGCTCTATTTTTGTTGATGAGTAGAGGAAGACGAATCGGTTCTATGAAGGACTAAGGGACGAGTTGAGGTTCCTGGTTTCTAGTTATGTGAACCAAGACTTCCAGGCATTGGTCGACACTGCGAGCATGTTGGAAAAAGATATGAAGAGGGTGCAGGGGAAGAGAGCTTTGGCTGTGCCGCAACCAGAGTGGAAGGTGCCCCGATCTGGGAAACTATTTTATAAGAAGAAATGGGGCAAGAAGTCCAAGACAAGTGGGCATGCTCCTTCATCAGTTGCATCAGGAGCAACGTTAGGGGCTACCTCCAAGCCGGATACTCATACATGCTATAATTGTGACCGGGTGGGGCATATAGCTCGAGATTGTCGGGTGCCGCCAAAGAATGAAAAGAAGGCGGGAGCGTCCTATGCGGAGAAGGGCAAGGCAGTAGTGGACTCCTCTGCTTCGCAGGCGCAGCCCCGGTTCTACAATCTTGGCCTATAGGAGGCTATCAAGCAGAGTGATGTCATCACAGGTATGAGTTTACTTTGGCATATTATATTGTTTTTATGCTTTGCTTAGTGCCTATGTGTTTGCGGTTTGTGTGTGTGACATGATTGGCACAGGCTTTGTGATGATTCGGGACACGCTAGTGCAAGCACTGTTTGATATGGGTGCATCACATTCTTTTCTGTCTAGCGAATTCATAACGCGACTTGGGATACCTAGTCATGCAAAGACAGATAGCGTCAGAGTGGTGTTGCCGAATGGCTGTTGGATGCTTGTGAATCAAGCTTGTGATGTGGCGGTCCAAATAGGAAGTCGGGATTTCAGTTTAACTGCATCTGTATTGCTGATATCAGAATTCGACATGATTTTTGGTATGGATTGGCTTGCGGAGCAGCATGCCATGATTGATTGTTAGTCCAAAGAGATCACGTTGGGCCAGAATACCGAACAGGAGACAAAGTTCGCGGGTATGCGAGGAGTGGGCGGGACGTTGCTGTCTGCACTCCAAGTAGTCAAGGCTGTTCGTAAGGGTGCAGAGTGTTACTTCGCATTGATTCAGGCTGTTGAGCCTAAGGCCAGTGTGTGCGAGGTTCCGATTGTGGCGGAATTTACAGATGTGTTTCCCACGAATCTCCCTGGGCTACCACCCCAGCGGAAGATTAACTTCACGATCGAGTTGGTGCCAGGTGCGAAACCTGTGACCCGCTCGCCATATTGCGTCGCGCCAAAGGAGATGGCTGAGTTGAAGGTCCAACTACAAGATTTATTGGAGCAAGGTTATATACGCCCAAGCATGTCACCTTGGAGCGCGCCTGTGCTTATTTTAAAGAAGAAAGATGGTGGGTTGCGGTTATGTATTGACTACCGTGAACTGAATAAGCTGACCAAGAAGAATAAATATCTGATACCCCGGATTGATGAGTTATTCGATCAGCTGGTGGGCTCGACCGTCTATTCGAAGTTGGACCTGAAGTCTGGTTATTACCAGTTGAGAATTCTGGAAGGTGACATTCCAAAAACCTCATTTATAACGCGTTACGAGCACTATGCGTTCACAGTCATGCCATTTGGACTGTGCAATGCGCCCTCGATGTTTATGGATTTGATGCACTGCACGTTCCGAGAGTACCTGGATCTGGTTGTGATCGTGTTCATTGATGACATCCTGGTGTACTCGAAGTCGAAAGCTGAACATGAGACTCACATGCGGTTGGTGTTGAATACCTTGAGGCAAAAACAGCTCTATGCCAAGTTCTAGCAGTGTGAGTTTTGGTTATCGTCAGTGGCTTTCTTAGGACATGTGGTGAGTGGAGTGGGCATTGCAGTGGATCCAGTGAAGATAAGGGCCATAGAAGAGTGGCCAGTGTTGTCTTCCGTGGCCGAGGTCAGGAGCTTCCTTGGACTTGCGGGCTACTATCGAAGATTTGTTGAGAATTTCTCGCGGATCGCTTTGCTGCTAACCATGCTGACGAGAAAAGATCAGAAGTTCATTTGGACGCCAGAGTGTGCACGAGATTTTGAAGAGCTGAAGATTCGGTTGACCACGGCGCCGGTGTTGTCTTCGCCAAGTGGGACCGATGGATTTGTGATTTATAGTGATGCCTCAGGGAGCGGCTTAGGCTGCGTTCTTCTGCAAAATGGAAAGGTAATTGCTTATGGCTCACGCCAGCTGAAGGTGCACGAACGAAATTATCCCTTCCATGACTTAGAGTTGGCGGCGGTGATTTTTGCACTAAAGTTGTGGTGACACTATCTTTATGGAGTGAAGGTGGAGATCTTTACAGATCATAAGAGCTTAAAGTAATTATTGGAGCAGAAGGACTTGAACATGCGACAAATAAGGTGGTTGGAATTCCTCGGGGACTATTTTTTCGAGATCCACTATACTCCCGGGAAGGGGATTGTTGTCGCGGATGCCTTGAGTCGGAGGACTCCGGCTAGAGCGAATTGGTTACAAAGGCATGATGATCGTCTCATCCAGGAGTTAGAAGCATTAGATATATATTGTGTTGACAAGAATGCCACTGCCACTGCATGTTTGAACTGGATGGAGGTGCAATGTGACCTTGCGGACCGAGTTCGACGGGCAACGGAGTTGGTTGAAGATCTCTTACGCTATGTGAACAAGGGGCCAGAAGGCAAATTCTCCTGGAATGACGGCCTTTTACGAAAAGAGGGCCGTTTGTGCGTCCCGAATGTGGGTAAATTGAGGGAAGAACTGATGTATCAAGCACATTATACAAAGTATTCCATTCACCCTGGGAGCACGAAGATGTTTAATGACATGAAAAAGCTATTCTGGTGGCCAGGGATAAAGAGAGATGTTGCCCTCTATGTGGTCAAATGCCAAACATGTGCGATGGTGAAGGCGGAATGCTAAAAGCCGGGTGGTTATTTGAAGTCGCTGCCGATCCCAGAATGGAAATTTGATGATATTTCCATGGATTTTGTGCACGGGTTGCCGAGATCGCAAAGAGGAAATGATTCCATTTGGGTGATTGTTGACCGGCTAACTAAAGTGGCACATTTTCTCCCGAACAGGCGGGACGATTCAGTCGAAAGTTTGGCAAAATTATATGTTGACCAGATTGTACGGCTTCACGGTGTTCCTCGGAGCATCGTAAGTGATCGAGACGGGCGATTCACGTCAAATGACTGGAGGCTAGTTCACCGACTGTTGGGCACGAAGTAGACTTTCAGTATGGCCTTTCATTCCCAAACGGATGGCCAAACTGAACGTACCAACAGAACAATGGAGGACATGCTCCGAATGTGCGCCCTTGACTTCGGAAAGAGATGGCAAGATCATCTCTATATGGTGGAGTTTGCGTATAATAACAGCTACCAAGCAAGCTTTGGGATGACACCATATGAAGCTCTGTATGGAAGGAAGTGTCGTACTCCCTTGGCTTGGGTAGAAGCGGGCGAAGCTCGATTTTATAAACCTAATGAGGTTGATGAAGCAAACTCAACCATACAGACTATTTGAGAGAAGCTAGTCATTGCTCAAGATCGACAAGCGAAGTACTACAACGGCAAGCACCGGAACGTGGAATTCGAGGTTGGCGATTGGGTCTACTTGAAGATCAAGCCCTTCAAAGGTGTCTCCAGGATTCTATGTTTGAACAAGTTGAGTCCAAGATATTTGGGACCATTTGAAATGGTTGAGCGTGTTGGAGAAGCGGCTTATCGGCTAGCTCTTTCTGCCGACTTGGGTGGATTACATGATGTGTTTCACATCTCGGTACTTCGGAAGGCTGTTAAAGATCCAGATTAAGTGATCACGGATGATCGTGTGCTGGTGGAGTATGGGCTAACAACGAGAGTTAGACCCATTCAGATCGAGGATCGAGCCGAGAAACAGTTGCGGAACAAGACGGTCGGAATGGTGAAAGTCCGGTGGGACAACTGTGGCCGTGAGGAACTTACATGGGAGCGAGAGCAAACCATGTGAGAGGAGTTTCCCGAGCTGTTTCTGTAATAAGTGGAGAGTATGTGTTGTTGTAACATGAAAATTTTAATGTTATAACTATTTTGTTGCGGGTTTCCTTCCTGTATACTAATTTCGAGGACGAAATTTCTTGTAGGAGGGGAGGGTTGTAACAACCCAATTTTATCAGCAGGCAAAATTTTGGGTGTCACGCCCTGGATCACGGGCGTGACAGAGGGCGTGTCCCGCTCGGGTTCGGCAAAAGGTCGACGAAATTCTGGGTTCGACGATTTGAGCTCGACGATGTAGCAAAGGCTTCGTGGGCTGGCGCAATCGTCGAACGGAGATCGTCGAGCGCTGGAAAAACGTCGAGCGCTGGCCAACTCGTCGAGCGCGGGAAAATTGTCGAATGCAGGATCGTCGAACGCAGGATCGTCGAACGAATATCGTCGAATGCGCTGTTCGCTGATCGCTGGCAAGCTCGACGATCACTGCTGAATCGTCGAACAAAAATCGTCGAACGCGGGTTCGAAGATCGGGTCGTGGGCTCGACGATTCGGGCTTTGGGTTTGACGATTTGGCCAGAGTCTGGGTTCGACGATCTGGAAGAGATAAGGAGGCTTGACCATTGCTTTGAGGACACGGCCTGTGACACGGGCGTGTCACAGGGCGTGTCGGACGCGAAACTCGAAATGTCCAAGTTTTCGTAGCCGTCCATTTTTTCCTTCAGCCGGAATGAAGAGCTGAGATTTTTTCCTGCTTCCTTAAGGCCAAAAATAGAGAACGGATTCTCATTTTATTCTTGCCTTTATCTTTCTACGGGTTGAGAGAGAGAAAGGGAGAGGAAGTCGGAGAAGAAAAAGGGGGCTGTTTGGTGCTGGAGCTTGTGTGTGTGTCAAGCCGTAATCCTAGGCCAGTTTTGCGGAGGAAACGCTGTTGCGAGTCTTTCAAGTTCCCTTGGCGCTTATGGCACCGAAGCGATCTACAAGGGTAACGACTTTTCTTCCTAGCCATGTGAAGGCTTATTTTTGGAATATGCATGTGATTTCCCCACCAAGAGGTTGTTGATTTTGGGAATCTTTGGGTGATTCATGAAATCCCCTTTGTCGGCATATAGATCCGGAATTGGAGTATGAAATAGGCATGCTGTGTGAAGCCCATCTGGACAGGTTGGTCTGGATTGGTGATGTTGCATACAAACCGGAGAAGACTCCGTGATAAACATGTAGTTTAAGGAGTCAACAGGTTATGCCTATGAAGGGTAGTAGCAGGAAGTACTGGCGTGGTAGTCCTGGAAAATATCCGTGTATGCTTGTGCTATTGGGTCATACCTGTGAATGAGTAACATGAAGTACTGGTGTGACCAGGAAAGGCCCTTTGTGCTGCTTAATGTCGTAGGTGGTACCTGTGCGGAGAGGAACATGAAGTACTGGTGTACCCAGGAAAGACCCCTGACTTTTGTGATATTGCGGTGTCGTACCTGTGAACGAGTAACGGGAAGTACTGGTGTGCCCATGAAAGACCCGCTGATGTTGTGAGATGAATGAGTGTAAGAGAAATACCCAGGCTGAATGCCAAGAACAGGATTGGTGAGACCGGCCCGCACCTTTGATTAAGCCGCGAGTACGCAGTACTCAGTGAAGGCAAGGCGATTTGAGCAACGGGGGGTGGAGGATCCGACCTTCGTTATGTCCGTCTGACGTGGACCAAAAGGTGCGGTCTATTGGAGCGCATAGCGAGAGTCTTAGGCATGCATGCCATGAAACAATGGGGGGCTACGGGCCATCCCGGTGTTTTAAGACTATAACTCCGGCTGCACGCCATGGAGTAAATGCTCAAGAGAGTTAACGTTGGGTTGTGGCCCTGATACGGTGGTGGGCAAATGATTTGCCAATACACCAAGATTGTGCCCTGAGTGCACGGACCGTTAGGCCGGGTGGCGAACGGTTGTGATGGCATGTGTGCATGAAAGCACATTATATGAAATATATTGCCATGCTTGTAATATGATATGCCTGCATGGAAGATTACCGCTGCCCCGAGAAAGGGGTAGGGTTATTATAATTTGGTCAGCTGAACGCTGACCGTTGCTTCTGTTTTCCACCGTTGGGTGGATTATCCCTGTATAGGTGTTGATGTCCCTACTGTTGTTATTGCTGCTGCTGCTAGCCCTCGAAGGCTATTTGGATGAATGATGTGTTTTCTTTTTTTGTGGCCGTCCTGCGTGCCAATGTTTAGGCCACTGTTTGAAAGCCATGTAAGGCCATAACGCCAACTTTTGTACTGTTGTAAGACATTCCTATATATATATATACAATGTGGAGTTGTTTTATATGTTGGACATTCAATTGTGGAGTTCACGTATTAGTATAGGCTTCCGCTAGAATGCAATGTGTTAAGGTGCGTTGCGCTACTCTGATATCATCCGTACCTTCACCGACTATTTTGTGATATATGCTGTGGAGCCCCGGCCGGACCTTCTAGTATATACTATATGAACGGATGGGGTTGTTACAAATAGGTTTGTCTAGGTCTTTTGATTTCTCTTTTTATTTCTTCTTGAGTTACTATGTGATTTAGAGCTTTTTATGAACCTACAAATAAAAAACACACACAGAAAAGCACACAAGTATTTTATAGTGGTTTCCCAAATCAATGCTCTAAGGAGCTTACACCTCAGATCCCTCAGGATCTCCTAGTCTCCTCCAAGACTAACACCTCAACCAAGAACAATATCATCCAATGCCAACCCAACCAAGAATATAATGTCGAAGTTAATCCACACATAATTTAAATAGTACAAAAGTGCATCAAGAAAAGAAGCTACAACTAGCTTCTAAAATATCAGAGTACGGGTAAAACTTGCCCAACAGGGCTACATCAAAAGTCTCTCAAACACACTTTGGTGACTGACGGTAGTGACAACACCATCCCTTCAGGCCCTGTCGTCCTAGCCTAGCTGTCCTGCTGCAAAATCTGTGGCTGCTCTGACTGCGGGGTTTCCTCCTAAAAGAAAGACGTAGCAACCGTTAGTCAAAAAGACTAAGTGGTTATCACATCCACTCCCCCGACGACTACTCGGCA
The DNA here is from genome assembly GCA_039583875.1 of Platanthera guangdongensis. NCBI lineage: Eukaryota > Viridiplantae > Streptophyta > Magnoliopsida > Asparagales > Orchidaceae > Platanthera > Platanthera guangdongensis. The sequence continues at coordinate 168,645,426 of CM077158.1, read as the reverse complement.
CCGGGCGGAGAAATGATCAAGGGTACAATACATTTATATAAGTGTTGGATCCCTAGTTGATTTGTGCTACGTTCACTGACTTAGGATGTGACCCATCATGTATAGCTAGGGTCAATTTTGTGTCATAGAGTCTAGGTTAAGTCCTTAGGCTCAACTCCAGATGGACCAGCTTTCAACAAGTCCCTCAGAGACTCCAGACTCACAAGTTTTAAAGACTAAGTAAAGTGAGTTCGACATTCGTCGAACTCAGCTCGACGAAAGGAGTTCTGCGCTCGACGATCGTGAGACAATTCTTAGTGCTGAGCTCGACGATCTATGTTCTCTGTTCGACGAAAACTCAGTTTCTACATCAAGCCAAAGTCAGGAGAACTTCAAATTTTTCTAAGTCCAGCTTCATGCTTTGGTCGACGAATTATATTCTGAGCTCGACGAACTTGGACCTCAAGTTCACAGCTTCTCAGGTCGATGAAGTCAGCTTCTCAGGTCGACGAATGCTAAACTCTACTCGACGATTTCTGGACTCAGAGAATCTGTGTCGACACTTATAGTTTGTGTCGACACCAGACGATTTGTGTCTACACCAGGATTTCAGTCGACACCAGCTTATCTCGACACCAGAGGATTTGTGTCGACACCAAGATCAATTTGTCGACACCAACTTATGTCGACACAGCATTTCAGCACATGCAGGATATTTTGTCTAAGTCCAGAACTTTTCTCAGCTCGATGAATTTGATTCTCAGCTCGATGAATGAAGACTGTCTATCAGATGAATGAAGATTGTCTGGTCGACGAACTCTATCAAGGTCAGCTCGACGAACTCAAGCTCAGCTCGACGAACACAAGTTCAGCTCGACGAATTGTGTTCTTTGTTCGACGAATCCAGATTAGGTTTTCTTCAAGGTTCCCGTCCCGTTTCTTGGCGCTGATTTCTGAACATTTAATGCCAGATTTTCTCGGAATGTTACCGTTAGAACGCGCATTGACTATGGACGATTACATGCCATTTTTCCATGGGACAGTTAGGAAAGTCATTGATTGCTGATTCTTTCCAAGGCCGACTGTAATTACTGCTTGACACTCAAAAGTTTGAATATTCCTCAGTTAGTGAGAGACACAGACAGACACATAGTAAGAGAACAGAATCAAGCAGTGATAATATTCCTCTGTCGACTGCAATCAGCCTGACCAGAGAATATTTCCAAGGAGAAGAAGAACAATAAAACTCAATCAGGAGTCTTCTTCTCTCTATTCTCAGGACAACTTCAAAGGACAACAGAACTTTATCAGTCAAAAGAAGTTCCTGAAGCAGTTCTGGTCCAGGCATTCTAGGTCATTGAAGGCCTATCCACCTGAAGCAGTGCTCCAGCATTCCTGACCAATTTAAGATCTCAGGGGAGCAAGATCTGCTACAATCAATCCACAAGTCTTCTCTCTGACTGTTGACAGAGAAGACACTATCACCCTCTCTCTCTCATTACTGTACATGGTTTTAAATCCCTTCAAAATTATTCTGGTTGCAAGTCTCTTTCCAAAAGACTTGAGGGTTTGGTTTTTGAGCACCTTATCAAAAGCTCATTGGTACCCAGGACACCTGATCAACTCATCCTGCAGTGGATTCCTACCTAGGGTGGTAGAAGAGTGGATGTACCCAGATTGGTTGGGGAATCATTATAACTCCTTGTGTCTTCTGGTTGCTTATTTTCTTTTGTTTTCTGGCTGTGGTCTGTGATTGCTCTATGTTTAGTTAGTTGCTGTATTTACTTTATGTTATTTGCTTCCCTGTTCACTTAGGTATACAACAATAGTTGTAAAAAGTTTTTAGTAAGCACCATATTCTATTCACCCCCCTTTAGAGTATATCAGATCTAACCTGCACTTTCAATTGGTATGAGAGCCAGGTTGGTTAAAATACCACACCTTAGTGGTTGCACAGGCTAACACCTGAACCCAAAGATCCCTCTAGTTAGATCTGCTTGTTTTAAGTTTTGTTACTAGATTTACTCCTTCACAGAACATGACCCAAAACAAATATTATGCTAGCACCAGACCTCCGGTGTGCAATCTATCTAAGTTTGCACTGTGGAAGGCAAGGATTAGATTGTATATGAACTCTATTAATGAAGACATTTTCAATTCTGTTTTTAACAGTGTGTTCAAGACCTCCATAAAATACAAGTACAAGTGTTGTTCCACCTCCTTCAGGAACAGATGCAGAAATCAAGAAATGGAAAGTGGCAGATGCTAAGGCAATGAATATTTTAGCCCAGACTATGTTTGATGAAATATTTCAAAAAGTAGCTGAATGCAACTCAACAAAGGAGATATGGGACAAGTTATCTGAGATAGTCTCAGGATCTGCTGATGAGAGAAAAGATAGAAGATCTCATCTCATAACCCACTATGAGAACTTCAAGAAAGGAGAAACTGAGTCAGTTGCTGATATGTATAATAGACTCAGTCTCATAGTCAATGAGCTGAAAACATTGGACAAAGAGATCTCATTGACTGAACTCAATGACAAGATCCTAATGTGCTTCCCCAGCACTTGGGACTCAAGGATCTGGCCATTCAAGGATGCCAGAAGCCTAAGTGAGATCACAACTGAAGCTCTCTTGGGCAAACTCAAGTCTTATGAGCTGCTCATCAAGAATAGAGAAGAAGAGCAGAAGGCTGCTTCACCAGCAGTCAGAAAAGAAATATCAATAGCTTTCAAAGCCATTGAAGATCAGCCTGAAGACAAGGTCACAGACAATGAAGAGCTGCTAAGCCTACTGGCCAAAAGATTTTACAAAATGGCCCGGAAGGACTTCAGGAAAAAGTCTTCTAGAGGGCATGTCAAGCCAAGGTATGACAAACCAAATAACAAAGAGATTATTTGTTTTAGATGCAGGAAACCAGGCCACATGGTGTCTGACTGTCCAGAAAATCAGTATAAGGAGAAAAAGGACAGGAAAGAAAGAAGAAAAGACAAGGACTTCAGGAAGAACAGTAATGACAAACCCTCCTCCAGCAAGAACAAAAATACAAGGAAGGGGTTTGTTGCTGAAACCTGGAGTGAAACAGAAGAAGAATCTGAAGCTTCATCCAGCTCTAGTGATGATGAAGATGATGCTGATGAAAAACAATTCTGCATGATGGCTATCAATGTCTCACAACAAAATTCTGATGCAAAAGAGTCAGAGTCAGAATCAGAGACTCGATCTGAAGAGGACCAGGTAATAAGTTCTTTTGATTTTAATTCCGAGGACTTCAAGTGTGAGTTTAAATCACTATGTTTAGATTTATTAAAATCTGAGAAGGAAATTATTTCACTCAGAAATTAGTTATCTGAACACAGTACTTTAAAATCAGAAAACCTCAAACTCTCTGAGGAGTTGGAATGTTATAGGGAGCAGATAGCCTCACTGAAAAGTGAACTATCAGAGGCCAAGAAGTTTGAAGAATCCCTCAATGAGAGAAGTATCAAACTAATGGACATCACAAGAACAGTGAACTCAAGATTCAATAGTACACTGGGCTTGAGTGCTTCATCCAGCCAACCTATAGTATTAACAACCCCAATCAAGTTTATCTCTGCTAAAGGTAAGGGAGTTGTAGAGGTGGCTAGGAAGAATTCTGATTTAACTAAGAAAATGAAAGTTCAACAGAATTCGTCGAACGAAGCTCGACGATCGCCGAGTGGAGCTCAACGATCTCAGGCTAAATCGTTGAACTCAGGTCGATGATCTTTGAACCCTGAACTCTGGCATGGTCGATCTTCGAATGGAGCTCGACGATCTGATCCAAGATCGTCGAACTCAGCTCAAAGATCGTCGAACAGAGCTCAGAGTTTTGAAAAATCTTTCAAGGGCAAATCAAACTTCAATCCTAGAGGTCCTACATCTCAATGGTTTAACCCTTATACTGAATGGATAATACCTCCTAGGAGATATCATCCTGAAGGCTATAAGAGTCAACCAGAGATATCTTTTGTTTCTGAATTCAAAGGTTATCAACCTAGGCCCAAGGTAAACTGGGTCAAAAACAAATAAATTATATTATGTGTAGGTGAAGACCTATCCAACATCAAACCAGCAATGATATCTGGATAGTGGGTGCTCAAAGCACATGACAGGAAACAAGGAGAATTTCACTTCCTTGAAAGCCAAACTTGGACCCAAAGTAATATTTGGTGATTCAAACTTTGGACTAACAAAAGGATATGCTGCAGTCCAGATTGGCTCAGTCACAATCAAGAAAGTAGCTTATGTGGAAGGACTGAAGCACAACTTAATCAGCATCAGTGAACTGTGTGTTGAAGGCTAACAAGTGACTTTCAGCAAATCCTCATGCAAGATCAAATCAGAGGACAACACCACTATGTTGACAGGTAAAAGGAAAGGTAACATCTATCTTGTGGATTTTCTTTCAACTAAGGTAGATATATGCTTGTTTAATTCCATTTGTAGACCTAATGAACTATAGCATAAAAGATTAGGACATATAAACCTTAGAACCATTGCTAGACTATCCAAGGACAACCTTGTTAGAGGACTACCTTCTAGCCCCTACAAGAAGGAAGGACTTTACAGGGCTTGTCAATTAGGCAAGCAAACCAAAAATAGTTTCAAGTCACTTAATAAGAGTGATTCACCTAGGATTTTGTATCTGTTACACATGGATCTCTTTGGACCCATTACAGTACAAAGCTTAGGAGGGAAACCTTATACTTTAGTAGTTGTAGATGACTTCTCTAGATTCACATGAGTGTTCTTTCTGAGGAAGAAGTCTGATAAATTTAAGTGTTTGACAGAGTTTCTCAAATGCATACAGAGTGAGTTCAACACTCACATTGCCCTAATCAGAAGTGATCATGAGACAGAGTTTGATTCTCTTCTTATGCAAGAGTTCTGTCAAAGTGAAGGGATCAGTCACACTTTCTCAGCTCCTAGAACTCCTCAACAAAATGGGGTAGCTGAAAGGAAAAATAGAACCCTTATTGAATCTGCTACTACATTGTTGTCAGATGCTCACCTTCCTCTATCCTTTTGGGCAGACGCAGTGAACACCTCCAACTATGTGTTGAATAGAAGTTTAATACATAAACTGAAGGGCAATACTCCCTATGAATTACTCAAAAGGAAGAAACCTAAAGTAGATTACTTCAAAATATTTGGTTGTATTTGCTACATTCATAATAATAACAAGAAGTACATAGCAAAATTTCAAGCTAAAGCTGATGTAGGAGTGTTTCTGGGATACTCCATGATCAGTAAAGCTTATAGGGTGTATAATAAATCAACTCTTAAAATTGAAGAATCTGTTCATGTATCTTTTGATGAGACTAACATGTCATACAAGGAGAAAGAAATTTCTACCATAAGCTCTTTGCAGGTTCCACCACTGTGTGAGTCTATTGATGGACTGAACCTTACCCAAGAGGTATCAAACCATCCCACTCCACAGGTTGCTGAATATAGTGATGAGGAAAGTCAAGAGGAAGTGGCTGAACCCCCCCTCAACAGCTAGTATCATTCCCCAAGAGGAATTAAATACTGAAGCTGTTGCTCACCCAACTCCACCAACTGATCTTGTCACACTTAGAGATCACCCCAGATCTCAAGTGATTGGAGACATCTCAGTAGGTGTACAGACAAGGCATCAACTCAACCAAGACTTGATGCATGTCTGTTTTCTCTCTCAAATTGAACCTCTAACCATTCATGAGGCAGGGCAAGATCCCCACTGGATCGTTGCAATGCAAGAGAAACTCAATCAGTTTGAGAGATGTAGTGTTTGGGATTTGGTTCCAAGACCCCATAACTACCCAGTTATTGGAACCAAATGGGTCTACAGGAACAAGTTGGATGCTCAAGGCAACATAATGAGGAACAAGGCTAGGCTTGTTACTCAAGGCTACAGACAAGAGGAAGGAATAGACTATGACCAAACCTTTGCCCCTGTTGCAAGGTTAGAGGCCATTAGGATATTCCTTGCCTATGCAGCTTACAAGAGATTCAAGGTCTACTAGATGGATGTCAAAAGTGCATTTCTGAATGGAGTACTTAAAGAAGAGGTTTATGTAGAACAACCTCCAGGTTTTATCTCTCCAACTCAACCCTCTTTTGTTTTTAAATTTCATAAAGCTCTCTATGGTTTAAAGCAAGCTCCAAGAGCTTGGTATGAGACCCTAGCAAGCTTTCTTTTAGAGCATGAATTTACAAGAGGAATCATAGATAAAACACTTTTCACTAGACATCATAAGGACCAAATTTTGTTAGTACAAATTTATGTGGATGACATTATTTTTGGGTCTACTGATCCCAAATTGTGCAAGAGGTTTGTTGACCTCATGCATTCAAAATTTGAGATGAGTAGCATGGGTGAGCTTTACTACCTCCTTGGTCTCCAAGTGAAGCAGCTCCTAGATGGTATCTTCCTCTCCCAAGCTAAGTATGCTAAAGAGCTTATCAAAAAGTTTGGGATGGGTGATGCTTCAGGGATGAAAACCCTTATGGCTACAAATGCTGTTGTGGATTCTGATGCAGCAGGGAAACCAGTGGATCAAAAAAATTATAGGGCAATTATTGGATCCCTATTATACCTAACAGCTAGCAGACCTGATATAATGTTTGCCACATGCCTTTGTGCTAGGTTTCAAGTGAACCCTAAAGAATCTCACCTTATTTTCCTAAAAAGAATTTTGAGATATATAAAGAGTTGCCCTAGTCTAGGACTCTGACATCCTGCAGAGTCAGAGTTTGAGTTAACTGGATACTCAGATGCTGACTATGCTGGATGTAGAGTGGATAGGAAAAGTACCTCTAGAACATGCCAGTTCCTTGGTATGAGACTTGTCTCCTGGTTTTGTAAAAAGCATACATCTGTGTCTACATCAACTGCAGAAGCAGAATACATGGCTGCTGGGAGTTGCTGTTCACAAATGTTATGGATACAAAACCAACTCTTAAACTATGGTGTCAAATTAAATAATTCAACATTATTTTGTGATAATACTAGTGCTATTGCTATAGCACAGAATCCAGTTCACCATTCTAGGACTAAACATATTGAAATAAGACATCATTTCATTAGAGATAATGTGGACAAAAAGAAAATTAACTTGATCCATATTCCTACTGATCTACAGAGAGCAGACATTTACACCAAGCCATTGAATGAGAAAACCCATCTGTTCTTTATAAATCAACTGGGAATGATTGATGGAGAAGAGTTAACCTAGTTTCTGTCTGCATTCGACGAATTTTCCAGCGTTCGTCGAACGAAGTTCGATGAATTAGGGAAAGTTTGAGAGATTCTCGTCGAACGGAGATCGACGAATTCTCTGTGTGAGGAAACAATTTTTATCGACCAGAGATTGACGAACTTTGCTTCAGAAGACATTTCATCGAACGGAGTTCGACGAACTTTTTTCGATTCTTCTGGATGAGATCGACGAATTATCTGTCTATAATTTATTTCGTCGAGCTCAGTTCGAAGAATTTTTCTTTTTCGTGGAACGGAGTTTGTCGATTCATATTCTGAAAATCTTGTATCTAGGTTTTCTTCGACCTCTGTCCCGCGCTTTCAATTCCTTTGCTCTTGATCCCCGTTTCTCTCTGTGTTTTTCTTGCAGGACATCAATGACGATTCCCTCAGGTGCTTTGGTTGCAATGAGGTTTGACACTGGATTCGACATGGACTTTGAGTCGTTTCAACATTCTGACCCCATCTTTCTATACATCTTGGAACTACTGGAAGAACTAAATTTAAAGGATTTCATGAGCAGGCGCATTAAACTTCATGGAACGGAAATCCGAGAATGGGTATATACATCTACAGTTTCTGAAGAAGATGTGTTGACCGACAATATAGGGAACACTGCTGTTTCCCTCTCTCCCGCAGTTCTCTCTGAAATATTTGGATTAGTGAACGGAGAAGAGAATCTGGAAATGGATTCTGAAGAATTCAATGATATGCTGGAACTGATGGGTTTCTCTGGTGACAACCCTAATAAGTTGTTGAAAAAGCAATTATCCGCCGCCTACCAATTTCTGGCAGATATTACGGGAAAGATACTGATGGCCAAGCACTCTGCTCATGATTATATTACCCGTCACCAATTTCTAATAATGTGTGCAGTAGTGAATAAACGATAAGTTGATTGGAGTAAGGTTTTGTTTGAATTGATCAAGAAGAAGAACAGCAAGAGGGAAGTCTGCTTTGGCAGAATTTTGGGAATATTTCTCAAAGAGAAGGCTGCTGAATGTATGGTCTCCCCAACCATCTTCATAAACACCAGCTAGAGCCTCACTTGCGCTCTGTTTGGCAGGTGGGAGAGGGCATCTCCAAGCCCTCAAAGGCTTCTTCCTCTTCCCTCCAAACTTCTGAGAGTACAAGGGCTGTAAAGGCCGCTCCCCACCCTGTTGAAGAGGTTCCTCCATCTCAACCATCTCTTCCAGCACCTCTTCCTCCAAAGAAGCCTCCTCATGTACCTACCCCTCCTTCATCTCCACCACTTGACCTGACAATCACTCAATCTCCACCCCCATCTTCCCCTCTGCACGTTCATCAACAACTCACTCCTCCAGATTCCCCTCATGAGACAATACTTTCTACACCTCCAAAGTCTCCTCTTCCCCCACACTTATCCATTATCCCATCTTATCATATACCATCAGATACAATCATGCAAGATGCCCCCACTCCATCTGTTATTCCTCCTCTCATTCCATCCCCTTCCCCTTCCCTATTTGATCCATCCACCCTCATTTATTTGCTCACTCCTCTCATCCAATCTTTGATCCAAGAGGCCATTACACCTCTTGTGACCTCCATTAATTCCTTATCTTCCCAGCTCTCTCTTCTATCTGCTGCCCCCTCTTCATCTAGGGGCCTGGCTCCAGGAATCCCTGAACCCAGGCAGGGGGAGTTGCTCAGTGATGAAGTTGTAGCAGATGCAGATACAGCAGTAGCAGCAGCAGTCACAGCAGTTCCCTCTCCTGCAGATTCAGATTCAGCTGAGGATACAACAATTTTGCAGACTTTGATGCTGAGATGTTTGAGTTAATTCAATTTATGGATACTAACATTGATTTGGATGAGTCAGTTGCTCAAATAACTCCTGTTGGTGATTTATCAGTTTTGGTGAGAAGTTTTGATACTGTACATATGCAATTCCCTCCTGCAGTTTTCTCTAAGCCATATTTGGCTATGGTACCATATACCTCTCCAGCTAGTCCAGCAGTTGCCAAGCAACTCTGTGATAATTTTGCTCTCTCTGCCTCCAGCTCAAAAGTCATTCCAGAAGATACAACAGTGCCAGTTTCAGCACCAGATTTTATTATGGATGACTCTCCAATGCCTACTCTAGATGCGCTTATTCAGGCAGACATTGAAGAAGAGAATAAGGTAGTAGCTGATAGCTCTGTCTCTTTTGTTTCTGAATCTTGTACAAATAATTCTTCTCTTGTTGCTGATACCCCTTTTCCTGAACCTTTTGCCCCTCCTCCAGCAAAGGCTGTTGTTTCTGATAAAGCTTTAAAAGCTTTGGATGCTTTGTATGATACCCCTCAGGATTCAGAATCTGACGATGATGATAATGATTCTGATGAGGATGCAACTAGTAAGAAAAAGAGACTATTGGCTAAGAAGAGAAAGGATGCTCCTCCTCCAGCTCCCAAGCCAAATCCCAATGCAGACACTCCCTACTATATTATGCACAATGTGACACCATATAAGGGAATGCCAGCATGGATGTGGCTCTCCAAAAACCAGCAGAAAGATAGAAAGAGAAGCAGGAGATACTCCCCTCCTCCAGTGCATAGATACAGGAAGGATCCTCCTCCTCCTCCTCTACCTCCAGCAGCTGGTGTTAGTGGCTTTAGTTCCCAGAAATCTGCCCCAATGCAAACTTATCAGAGACAGTCAGGGAGATTTCTGGAAGCAGCCAGCAGAGGCCATCCTCCTCAGGAAGTCAAAGTAAGCAGCAGCAGCAGCAACAAAGTTCTGAAGTACATAAAGCTGAAAGACCAAAAAGACCTCTCTCTCCTCCAGTTCCTTTTGAAGATCCAGAAACTGCTAATACTGCAAGAATGGCTAGGTACCAAGAGCTGATTGGTCTATCATTGATAAATAAAGCCAAAGCAGAAGGAAAAGATATCTCTGGTCTTTCAACAATGTCAAAGTATAGAAAGGAAGAGATGAAAAGATTTGACAAAGGCAACAAACTGTTTAACGTTGATGATTATATGAAACTTCATCCAGAAGCAGTTGTCCCCAGGGCTACATCATTAAAAATTATTGGGGCAGCTGATATGACCATGACAGTGGCTCAAGCTCAAGATCCTAACAGAGAAATCATTTTCAGGAAGCCAGGAGAAAAGAAAGCAGAAGACAAACCTCAGCAAAAGAAGCCAAAGAAGTAATTTTCTTGTTGATTCATTTCTGTCTGTTATTTGTTTTTAAAACTATGCTATCTGTTAAACAAAGCTGTGTGTATATATATATCTGTCGCATGTGTTATAATTCTCTGCCAGATATATCTCTTCTCTTGCTTAGTTTTTCTATTTTGAGTCTCTGTTAGTGACCTCACCCAAATAGGGGGAGATTGTTGGATCCCTAGTTGATTTGTGCTAGGTTCACTGACTTAGGATGTGACCCATCATGTATAGCCAGGGTCAATTTTGTATCCTAGAGTCTAGGTTAAGTCCTTAGGCTCAACTCTAGATGGACCAGCTTTCAACAAGACCCTCAGATACTCCAGACTCACAAGTTTTCAAGACTAAGTAAAGTGAGTTCGACGTTCGTCGAACTCAGCCTGACGAAAGGAGTTCTGCGCTCGACGATCGTGAGACAATTCTTAGTGCTGAGCTCGACGATCTATGTTCTCTGTTCGACGAAAACTCAGTATCTACATCAAGCCAAAGTCAGGAGAATTTCAAATATTTCTAAGCCCAGCTTCATGCTTCGGTCGACGAATTATATTCTGAGCTCGACGAACTTGGACCTCAAGTTCACAGCTTCTCAGGTCGACGAAGTCAGCTTCTCAGGTCGACGAATGCTAAACTCTACTCGACGATTTTTGGACTCAGAGAATCTGTGTCGACACTTAGGGTTTGTGTCGACACCAGACAATTTGTGTCGACACCAGGATTTCAGTCGACACCAGCTTATGTCGACACCAGAGGATTTGTGTCGACACCAAGATCAATCTGTCGACACCAACTTATGTCGACACAGCATTTCAGCAGATGCAGGATATTTTGTCTAAGTCCAAAACTTTTCTCAGCTCGACGAATTTGATTCTCAGCTCGACGAATGAAGACTGTCTATCAGATGAATGAAGATTGTCTGGTCGACGAACTCTATCAAGCTCAGCTCGACGAACTTAAGCTCAGCTCGACGAACACAAGTTCAGCTCGACGAATTGTGTTCTTTGTTCGATGAATCCAGATTAGGTTTTCTTCAAGGTTCCCGTCCCGTTTCTTGGCGCTGATTCCTGAACATTTAATGCGAGATCTTCTCGGAATGTTACCGTTAGAACGCGTATTGACTATGGACGATTACATGCCGTTTTTCCATGGGATAGTTAGGAAAGTCATGATTGCTGATTCTTTTCAAGGCCGACTGTAATTACTACTCAACACTCAAAAGTTTGAATATTCCTCAGTCAGTGAGAGACACAGACAGACACGTAGTAAGAGAACAGAATCAAGCAGTGATAGAATTCAAGAATTACAATACAACAAACAATCTGACAGACATTCTGAAGTTGCAGAAGAACAAACATTCTCAAATCAAAAGTTCTTGACTGCAATCAGCCTGACCAGAGAATATTTCCAAGGAGAAGAAGAATAATAAAACTCAATCAAGAGTCTTCTTCTCTCTATTCTCAGGACAACTTCAAAGGACAACAGAACTTTATCAGTCAAAAGAAGTTCCTGAAGCAGTTATGGTCCAGGCATTCTAGGTCATTGAAGGCCTATCACCCTGATGCAGTGCTCCATCATTCCTGACCAATTTGAGATCTCAGGGGGAGCAAGATCTGCTACAATCAATCCACAAGTCTTCTTTCTGACTGTTGACAGAGAAGACACTATCACCCTCTCTCTCTCATTCATGTACAGGGTTTTAAATCCCTTCAAAATTATTCTGGTTGCATGTCTCCTTCCAAAAGACTTGAGTGTTTGGTTTTAGAGCAACTTATCAAAATCTCATTGGTGCCCAGGACACCTGATCAACTCATCCTGTAGTGGATTCCTACCTAGGGTGGTAGAAGAGTGGATGTACCCAGATTGGTTGGGGAACCACTATAGCTCCTTGTGTCTTCTGGTTGCTTATTTTCTTTTGTTTTCTGGCTGTGGTCTGTGATTGCTCTGTGTTTAGTTAGTTGTTGTGTTTACTTTATGTTATTTGCTTCCTTGTTCACTTAGGTATACAACAACAGTTGTAAAAAATTTTTTAGTAAGCACCATACTCTATTCACCCCCCTCTAGAGTATATCAGATCTAACCTGCACTTTCAATAAGCAGTAGTAGAAGTAAGTGGAGTAAGTATACATGTCATGAGTTAAATAGAAGTAATGTAACACAAGATTATCAGCATTCTATTCTAGCAATTCTACTCAAGCCATATCAATCCATCTAGGCATATAGATCTACAACAGGAAAGTAACTTAACTTATAAGAATGCCCATACAAAGTTATAAGTTAAGGATCAGCTCAATAGTAAAGTAACTCATCGTATAAGAGTGCCAATACAAACTTATATGATGAGGATCTTGTGTATGCACTGTAATGTATTGACATGAATGCTATGCAATGACTCACCCATGATCATGCACATGCAACTGCTATGTCGACACAGACTTGTAGTTCCCACTTTTTGAGCAGGTAGCTAACCTCTCAGGCGTCAACCGTCGTGGACAGGCAGTGACAGTAGAGCGGGCATCTCCACTAATAGGCTGGCATCCACACTACCTACCCTTGGCCTCCATACGCCTCAACGCTAAGACCACAATAGCGGAGCTCACATGCTTACTATGGCTCAGAGGGATTCTCGGGTAGATGTGCATTGAGAACCAAGCCCCGAACTGGCCTATATTATGATCCTGAAGGAGCCTCGGAAAAAGTACAAGGACCAAGCCCAACCGTCCACTTGGCACGGAAGGAGGCCCGAGAATGAGCACCGAGGACCAAGCCCAACTGCCCAATGTCTAACTGTCAACTCCCGTCGGTGTGACGACTAGTGAGCCCGTAAACCTGCGACACTATCCATAACCCAGGATTACGACACCGTGTGTCAACTAACACCACATGCACTTTCACAACATCATGGTACGAAAGGAGCCTCAGAAGTACGAGGACCAAGCCCAACCGTCCACTTGGCACGAAAGTAGCCTTGAGAATGAACACCGAGGACCAAGCCCAACCATCCACTTATGTCTCTTCTCAGCATTACCAACCCAGAGCGGACAAACCCACACGCTTACACCCTTTCACAATCCCGTGCCCAAGATACTTATGGGTTCATTACCGGTGTAAGGCTATTTCACACAGTCATCATCTAAGACCACGACCATTTGTTCGTAACAGTCATTACCAATTATGTACAGCATGTTCAGGCCAAGTTCATCATTATTCAACACGTTACCACTGTCAAGCACGTTCACAATATTTCACATATTTAAATCTTTCTCTAACCTCCACCAAATCACCTCGATCAAGTACTCCTCATCATCATCTGTTTATTAGGGAATAAATCCTACAAATGTTATTAACATATTTCACCCCAACCATTTATACTCTAAATTCCACAAACCTTAACGTTACTGTACCAAGATCTCTCTACCAATACAAAACAAACACGAGAATCACATGTGTAGGAATAATTACTATATATCAACTTCAAATGGGGATTTTCGAGGCTATAGGAATCCGGTGAAGGCGTTTAACCCCTTGTTGGAAAGGTATTTCAAAGGGCTGCGACTTTTGTGTTTAGTCAAAAGCCAAGATCTGGCCGCATCGCGACTGGAAACGGCCTCGAAGGCTGCTTCACACAAAAGGTAGTTTTCTACGCGCATCTTAAAGCAGATCAGACGACATCAGTTCGTCTTCCTCCTTCAACCAAACTTTCAAACAACATCCAGAATATCTCCTCCCTTATTCACCCTCATAAGACCACTTCTTTTCACGAAACCAGTCCACAAACTGCATTCGAAGTGAGGGAAAGGTTGAAGACTCTAACTCCTAGGACATAAGTCCTAGCATGGCCTTTTAGTAGAAACTTTCTTCTCACAAATCAAGACTCTTTTGAGTCGATATCTCTCTTAGAAATAACTAAAGATCTACGACCAAGGGAGAGGGTAGGAAGCTCACTTCGTTTCTGGCTTTTCCGGCCATGGATCTTGTTACCCGTCTGAAAGTAATTCAGTTGTCTACCTAAATCACCTAGAGGGGGTGGGGGTGAATAGGTGAGTTGTGCGTCTTTTTGCGGAATAAAATTATCGATCTATGCACACAATAATCTACCAAGTAGTCACAGAGGACACAAAGATTTATAGTGGTTCCCCAACCTTGGGTACATCCACTTTCCACTCACCGATCTAGCAAAGAACTAGACTCGGCTACTCCACTATCTCGGATTGAAAACCAATCCTATGCCTCGGAACAAAGTTCCTACAATCTCGATCCACAACACAGAACTACACTCGGAAGATAAAACTTCCGACAACTCGGAGACAAAAGCTCCTACACTCAGAGAGGAATCTCTTACAAGAATAAATGAAGAAAATATGAAATACAAACAGTAATGTTTCTCAGATCTATAAAATCTCGTCGAAGGTCTTCTTCGTTGATCTTTGCGGCTTTATCAGAAAAATTTGAAGAAGAAACTCGGTAAGATCTGGATCTTAAATTTCTTCGACTCACACGATCCGAGAGATGATGAGGAGTTGAAGACCAATCTCAATCTGTAAGTCGACCTTTCTGAACCTTCTTGGATGAAAACCCTAGGCGATGTGCATGAAGATCTGCGGCGGTGGCTTCCGTTTTTGGACAGAGAAAATATGATTCAGAATACTTAGAATATTTCTTTGACAGCTTGTTAGGGTTAGTCGAATTTGACAAGACCTTATATAAGATCTCCCTAACGGTCATAATTAGCATTAGTGACGTACACATGGACCAATCACGTCAAGGCATTTGAAAATCCCGTCGGTTATGGACTTAGCAAAATTCTGGAAAATTTTTTTGATTTACTCGAGTAAAAGATGAGCTACTCAAGTGCTTAGCTGAGATCTCGAGAGGATAATAATAGACTAATCGAGATGAATTTCTTGAGAAAATTTAGAACTGAACTTATAGATACTCGAGTGAAATAAAATTTACTCGAGTACTAGAAGTGTTACACGAGAGGTGGAGAAGAACTACTCGAGTATTAAAAATATTACGCGAGAGGTAGAAGATGAATTCTGGCTACTCGAGTACTGGAACTGGACTACTCGAGAAGTAGATTAACTACTCGAGTATAGGAATTTTACTACTCGGGTATAGGAATTTTACTACTCGAGTATAGGACTTAGAAAAATTCTGAGAGATAAAAATCTGGTCACTCGAGTACTGGAGCTGGACTACTCGAGTAGAAGATACACTACTCAAGTACATGAACTTGACTACTCGAGTTGGGTAACAATAAAACGATAACTATCCTTCTGTAACTCGAGTCGAAGGACTTATCTACTCGAGTGTTTAACATGACTACTCGAGTAAAGTACTTGGAATAAGTTTTGAGAGGAAAAACTGTTAACTCGAGAATAAGAGAAAGTCTACTCGAGTAATGGACTTGGCCACTCGAGTGCTATGTTCAGACTACTTGAGAGCGATTTCCATTACTCGAGTACAGACATGCTTACTTGAGTATTTACTAAGTGTTCAACTCGAGTACTTAAACTTCTACTCGAGTGAAAGACTTAGAAAAATTTTCCTTCAAGATAATTTTCCTTTCTTCAATAAAATCAGCAACACTTCTTTCTCCATCAATCCTAGTGCTTGAAAGATGAAGTGTATCCCAATAGAGAGGCTACACATGAGTCAACACCATGGATCACACAATGAGGGATTACATTTTATGGTCCTGTGTTTGGTGACCCATTGTATACTGACATTGGCCTACACTTGGCAATATAGTCATGCAAACACAAAACTCAAACAATACATCGAATATAACTTAATTCATATTAGTTTACGGGTGACTTCACCAAATCTGGGTTATTGTGGATACAATACCCAACACCTTCTTGGCAGCATCTTCTTCTCCTTGGTCGGTGTTAGTTCTTTACGGGAAGAAGATTGGCTCCAACACCTTCTTCCTCTACAACAGTTTCTTACAGCAATGTCTTGGAAGGAAGACTAGAAACGGCTAGGGTTTTCTCCCCTTTTCATGTGAGAAGTTTGACAACTGCATAGACACGTGTCAGCCTATCATTGGACCACCATCAACTCAGTAAATGAGACCCTTCGAAACGACACAGCCGAAAATTTCGCCAAAACTCGAAATTGAAATACACGGGTAGGGACACGCCCGTATCACTACCCGTGTCCTGCTCGGGAAGAATGTGGTCGACGATTCGTCGAGCTCCGCTCGACAAATCGTCGAGCTGCTTGGACACACACACGGGTAGGGACACACCCGTGTCTCTACTCGTGTCCTGCTCAGGAGGAACACAGTAGACGATTAGTCGAGCACTTCGTCGTCGAGCTCTGCTCGACGAATCGTCGAGCTCTGCTCGACGAATCGTCGAGCTCTGCTCGATGAATCGTCGAGATACATCTTGGGAACACACGGGCAGGGACACGCCAGTGTCACTACCCATGTCCTACTCGGGAGGAACACGGTCGACGGTGTTAGTCGAGCTCTACTCGAAGAATACATAAACACTGGTAGAGACACACACGTGTCACTACCTATTTCCTTCTCTGGAGATTTCACAAAGAAGACACAGAGACACCAGAGAACCACATGGGTAGGGACACGCCCATATCACTACCCGTATCCTACTCTGGACCTACTTCACCTCCCATACTCGAGTGCAAGCCTATCTGTCAGCACTCCCTGAGCCCAAGTCAACTCTCCTGACTTAAAAGTGCGCACGAGGGGCCTAGCGCGAATTGAGATGTTACAAATCCTATAAATAAAATAAAAAGATTTCGTCCCTGAAATTAGGCTAAGGCTACGGGGAGAGAAAAGCATAAAATAAAATAAAATATGCTTTTAAAGTTACCTTGAGGAAATAACTCAGGGTAGCGCTTTTGCATCAAGTCGACCAGCTCCCATGTATATTCCTCCTTCCCATGGTTAGACCACAGCACCTTTACCAAAGGAACACTCTTGTGGCGCAAGCTCCTTGTCTCGTTGTCTACTATCCGCACCGAATCTAGTCGGACAGATCTATAGGTTGCTACTAATCCATCAATGGTGGGAATATATTGATCGGGCCGCAACAACGCCTTCCGGAGAGACGACACATGGAATACATCATGAAGGTTCTCCAGCTCTGGTGGTAACTCCAACGGTAGGCCAAAGGGCAAATATTTTCCAATATGGTGTAAGGTCTAACATACCTTGGGCTGAGCTTCTTCACACCACGTACCCGTGACACTCCATGCACCAGCCGGATTTTCAGGAACGCTTTGTCACCCACCTGAAATTCTACCATCCGGTGCTTTGCATTATAATATTTAGCGTGCCGACTTTGATCCTCAAGCATGCGGTACTGTATTAGCCTAACAACCTGTTGGGTACATTGGTTTAAATGTACCTGATTCGAAGAAGCCTCACCCTACTCAATGATATACATCAAAATGTATTTGATGTGTTTTGAGTTTAGTTGTGCAGGTCAAGTATTTGCAGGGAAAGCAGAAAAGATTCTAAGTCCATGTGTCGACACCCAGAGGGAAAGTGTCGACACTTAGGAAGACTTGTGTCGACACCCAGGCATGCAGTGTCGACACTTGGAGTAGTTGTGTCGACACCAGGAATGCAGAGTCGACACCAGACAGAAAGTGTCGACACAAGGAGCTGTGTCGACACTCAATGAAGAAAAGTGCAGTGAAGCAGTGTCGACACTTAGCAGTTGTGTCGACACCCAGAGGAACTGTGTCTACATCAGAAAGTGTCGACACTTGGAGGCTATGTCGACACTCAGCAAAAGTCAGCAGAGTATAAGTACAAGTGTCGACATAATAAAGAATGTGTCGACACTCAGCAGAAGAGTCAACACTTGAAGAAAGTGTCGACACAAGAAAGGATGTGTCGACACTCAGCAAAAGACTCAACACTTGAAGAAAGTGTCGACATAAGGAGCCGTGTCGACACTTAGCAAAGTTCAACAAAAATTCTAAGTACAAGTGTCGACACAAAGGAGATGTGTCGACACTCAGCAAACGTCTCAAGAAAAGAAGAATGTGTCGACACAAGGAGCTGTGTCGACACTCAGCAAGTATCAACACAGAAGGCATGTGTCGACACAAAGAAGATGTGTCGCCACTGAACAAGTTCAACACAAGGAGATGTGTCGACACAAAGGTGTTGTGTCGACACTTACAAGAATTCAGCAATGTACTGAAAAACAAGTACTTGTGTCGACACACAATTTCAGTGTCGACACATGATGAAGAAGCAGTGTCGAGAAGTGGATTCTACAACACAAGGAGTTATGTCGACACCTTGAAGGCTAGTGTCGACACTTAGTCTACTTGTGTCGACACTTGGACTATAAGTGTCGACACTTAAAGACAAACTGTCTCGACACTTTCAGACAGTTACAGTTATTTCAAGAACTGACTGGATGACATGACAGCTGCCATTCCAGCCGGTCTGCTGCACCTGTCAGAGTTGTCAGAAATCAGTTAGGAACCGGACCAGCCGGTTACCATGAAGAAGGCCTATAAATAGGCTTATACTGTCAACAGAAAGTGATGATCATTAAAAAGAAAAAGATCTAGCTATTCATTGAAGAATCAAGTGAAGATCTAAGTAGTTGGAGAGAGAGAGCTCCATCGAAGAAGACAACCGTTGGAACCAGGCTGAGAAGAAGGATTCAGACCTAGTTCTGAATCTTAAGTAGCAGAGATCAAGGATCAACTGCAGAGGAGATCAATCCTATTGTGTTCTACATTCAAGAAGCTTTGAAGAAAGCCAAGTCAGATTGATCTCAGCAGAGTTCTTCCAAGAACTTATCAAGAACCTATCAACTCATCTCTCTATTCTGAGTTGTAGGTATATACTCTTTGTATTTTATATTTTCTTGTAGGATCCTTAGGGATCTGAGTTGTAAGCCTGCAATTATAAAGGCTGAGTGTAGGGCATGTGTGCCTGAGTGTAGGAGATTTGTATCTCTGAGTGTAGGCCTGTTATGGCTGAGTGTAGGCCTGCTGTGGCTGAGTGTAGGCTTTGTGAAGAAGCTGAGTGTAGGCTTTGTGAAGAAGCTGAGTTGTAGGGCCTTGGGCCTGAGCTGTAGGAACCTGGTTGAGGTTCTGAGTGTAAGATCTGAGGATCTGAGATAGTGGAGGAGTTTGGCCGAATCTAGTACACTACTAGATAGGCGAAGGGGGAAAGTGGATGTACCCAAACCTTGGGGAACCACTATAAATCTGTGTGTCCACTGTGTGCATGTGTTATGCTGTGATTGCTGATTGATTGCTGTGCAAAAGTAGATATAACTCTATGAAAATAATCTTAATTCTGCCTAAAAATTTAAAAATATTTAGTCACCTATTCACCCCCCCTCTAGGTGATTAGGTACAATTTCTTTCAAGTGGTATCAGAGCCAGGTTACTCAAAAAGGACTTAACTGTCTGAGTAGATCCTGTTGGCAGATTCAAACTAAGTAAAGTACAGAATCAAGAAAATCAAGAATCATGGGTTCAACAGAGAATCATAAGGAACTTGGATCTATGAAGTTACCCATATGTAGAAAAGAGATCTTTGGCATCTAGAAGGAAAGGGTGAGACTGTTTATGGAAGCCTCAGACCCTAGAATTTACATCACAGTTAAAGAAGGGCCATATGTGCCTATGAAGGTTTCAGTCTTAGATAAAAATAAGAGAACACCTAAAGATTTCTCTGAAATGACAAAGGATGAGATAGTTCTATCCACAATGGACAAGAGGGCTCAGAATATCATTGTGAGTGCTATAGATGATGCTACCTTTTAGAATTTAATACACTGTAAGACATCTAAGGAGATGTGGGATACCTTGAGAGTGTACATGGAGGGTTCTGAAGAAGTGAGGCAAGACAGAAAGTCTTTGCTAAATCAGGAATATGAAAGTTTTAGGCAAGGTAGGGCTGATAGCATAACTGAATGCTATAAGAAGTTCTATAGAATAGTGAATGAGCTAATGTCCTATGGCAGGGAATTCAGTAATTATGAGTTAAATGATAAGTTTTTAAGGTCCCTAATAAAGGATTGGGACACCAAGATCTGTGCCATTAGGGAAATGACAAAGTTAGCAGATATCCCTCCACCAACACTGTTTGGAAAACTACTATCCTATGAGATGCAGTTGATGGTGAGAAAAGAAGAGGAGAAGTCTACAAGAAGTGAACATAAAGAAAGGACAGTGGCATTCAAGACAGAAGCACCCAGAAAATACAGAAGTAAGTCACCATCTCCACCACCAAAGAGTGCAGAGACTGAGTCAGATAATTCAGAAAGCAGAAAGTCTGAAAGCAGTGAAAGTGATGAGGACTTTGCAGCTTTCACAAGACACTTTCAGAAGTTCTTAAAGAAGAAACAGTGGAGGACAAAGCCATCCACATCACAGGGTAAAGAAGACTATTATCAGAACAAAAAGTCATTAAAGAAAGACAGGAAAAAGACCAAGTCAAGCAAAGCAAATCTATCAAAAATTGTTTGCTATTGCTGTAACAGACAAGGACATGTTATTACAGACTGTCCTGAGAAAAGGAAAGAGTCTAATGATAAGAAAAAGACTCAATTCAAGGGCAAGAAGGAAAGGTCTTTTGTTGCCAAAAAGGATAAGAGCCTGTCAGACATATCTTCATCAGAAACTGAGTCAGATGCTGAAGCATACATAGGACTGTTTGCTGAGGAAGAGGAAGAAGAGTTCATCCAGATCATGAACTCTATATATGAACAAGAGGACAGTCAGTGCCAAGGACTGATGGCATTGACAGAAAGTGACAAAATCCAGGAGTAGCCTGGACCTAGTAAGGTACAAAATTGTTCTTTAAGTTCAATTTCTTGTTCTAGTTCAGAATCAGATTCATCATCATCAAGTGATGAGAGTGAATCTGAGTCTGAGGGGATATTCATCAATTGATAGATGAATATAAAGTTCTGTTGCAAGCTTATAAGAAGAGCAAGTCCCTAGCCAAGAGTCAGGCAAAGGAAATTGCTAGTCTCAAAGTTGCTGCAACTGATTTTGAGAAGATGTTTGATCAAAAGATAAATGAAATAGCCAGACTGAAGCACATAACTGTGACTCAGATGGGGACTATATCATTTAAGAATGATCAAATCAAAAGTCTGGAGATTAGTCTTCAGAAGGAGAGAAATTTAGTTGCTAGGTTTTCTAAACCAAAGTCTGTTCTACCCTTAATTGATGAATTTGTTCATCAAAAAGGTAAAGCTGGACTGGGGTTTTCTAAACCTACCAGGACTGTCAATTCCAAGTCTAAGGGCAAAGCCCCAGCTCTCAACAAGCCAGCTGTAGTTAAAACAGCTAGAGATGTACCTAAGCAAAGGTACAATAGGTTTGAGTGTTGCTGCTGTGGCAAGGTAGGCCACTTTGCCATGGACTGTTGGCATAATGCTAGTGCCAAAGTGAGTAGCAAACTGCTTGTTGGAAAACCTGCAGGTAGCTTTGTTAGGAAGCAAACTAACCAGTACCAAGGACCCAAGAATTCTTTGAGTTCTAAGGTTCACTAATCTGTTTTGCAGGTGAGTCCAAGTGGCCATACCCCAATATGGTACTTGGATAGTGGATGTTTCAGACACATGACTGGAACTAGGGGATTGCTAAAGGACTACACACCCATCAAGGATGGTCCAAAAGTCACCTTTGGTGGTTCTGAAAAAGGGATCATCAAGGGTTTTGGTAACATTTCTAGCTCCTATATAACTATTACTCAAGTGGCTTATGTTAACGGTTTGAAACATAACCTTATTAGTATAAGTCAATTGAGTGATGTAGGATATGACATCTCATTTGTCAAAAATGGTTGTCATATCAGGAGGTCAAATGATCAAGAGATCATTTTGACAGGTTATAGAAAAAGGAATGTCTATTGCCTAGACATTATGTGTGAGACCAATGGTTCTCCAGTGCGTCTTGTAGCTGATGAGAAAGTCTCTCATTGTGTCAAATGGCACAAGAGGCTAGCTCATCTCAACTACAAGACAATTGGCAAACTCTATAGCAAAGAGTTAGTGAGGAATGGTCCTCAAGTTAAGTGTATTAAAGATGGAATATGCTCAGCTTGTCAAAAGGGCAAGCAGACTAGATCCAGCTTTAATTGCATTGAAAACAAAGATGCTGTGAGGTGTTTATACCTCTTGCATATGGATCTCTTTGGTCCTATGCCAGTTCACAGCCTAGGTAGGAAGGTCTATACCTTTGTGGCTGTAGATGATTTCTCAAGGTTTTCCTGGGTATTCTTCCTTAGATAGAAATCTGAAACACCTAGTATCTTCTATAGCTTTGTCAAGCAAATTCAGAATGAACTAGACAGTACTGTGGTGAAGATAAGAAGTGACCATGGTACTGAATTCCAGTCTGATAGCATGACAAAACTATGTGAAGAATTTGGGATATTTCAGGAGTTTTCTTCACCAAGAACACCTCAGCAAAATGGCATTGCTGAGAGGAAAAATAGAACCTTGATTGAGGCTGGTAGAACCCTATTAAGTGATACATCTCTACCAGAATATTTCTGGGCTGAGGTAGTGAATACTGCATGCCATGTAATTAATAGGGCTACCATTACTAAAAGCCACAACAAGACCCCCTATGAGATTGTGAAAGGCAGAAAACCAAACCTATCCTATTTTAGGATCTTTGGTTGTAAATGTTTTATACTTAACAATGGAAAGTCTTACTTGACTAAGTTTGCTGCCAAGTCCCAAGAGGGAATTTTTGTTGGGTACAACAACAATAGTAAGGCTTATAGAGTCTACAACTTGTCTACTCAAGTTGTAGAAGTGTCTGTACATGTAGTATTTGATGAAACTAGACTTATTAACAATGAGTTGTCTAGTAGTATTTGCAGCTCCACAGGTGTGACTGAGAAGATGGACAAGCTCACTATAGAAGAAGGACCTACTGCAAGACAGCAAGTAGAAGATAGTGGCTGCTGTCCAGGGGGAGTACTACATGTGCCTAGTGTAGAAGAAGTCCAAGGAGTGCAGCAAGATGAAGAAGTTGAAGGAGTTCAACCTGAAGCTAGGATGCCTCCAGCTAATAGGCATCTAAGAGATCATCCAGCAGAGCAAATCATTGGTGATCTAAGACAAGGGGTACAAACAAGGAGCAGAAATTTGAATGCAGTACTCTACTCCAGTTTTCTATCCCAAGTAGAGCCAAAGAAGTTTGAAGAAGCCATCCTAGACCCTCATTGGATTGAGGCAATGCAAGAAGAGCTAAATCAGTTCAAGAGATGCAAAGTCTGGGAGCTTGTTCCTAAACCAAAGGACCACAACATAATTGGAACCAAGTGGATCTTTAGGAACAAGATGGATGAACATGGAGTAATTGTCAAGAACAAAGCTAGACTGGTTGCTAAGGGATATAGGCAGGAAGAAGGTATTGACTTTGATCAAACCTTTGCTCCAGTAGCCAGACTGGATGCCATAAGAATGTTCCTGGCCTATGCAACCTTTCAAGGTTTTAAAGTATATCAAATGGATGTAAAGTTAGCCTTTTTGAATGGCAATCTGAAAGAGGAAGTCTATGTGGAACAGCCATCAGGTTTTGTTGATTCAATTCAACCTCATTATGTCTATAGACTTAGGAAAGCTTTATATGGGTTAAAACAAGCCCCTAGGGCTTGGTATGAAACCCTGTCTAGTTTCCTCATTGAGAATAAATTCACAAGGGGGAAAATAGACAAGACTCTATTCCTTAGGGAATCCAGAGGCAAGATCATACTAGTCCAAATATATGTAGATGACATAATATTTGGGTCTACTGAAAGTAGTCTTTGCAAAAAGTTTGCAAAACTAATGCAAGGACAATTTGAGATGAGTAGTATGGGGGAACTTAAGTTCTTCTTGGGTCTCCAAGTTAGACAGACTGAGAATGGTTTATCCATATGCCAGTCTAAGTTCACCCTAGAACTCATAAGGAAGTATGGTATGGATTCATCCAGTACCATGAAGACTCCTATGGGGTCAAGTATGTCTCTTAGCAAAGATGATGCGGGGAAACTTGTAGATGAGACTTTGTATAGAGGGATAGTTGGCTCCCTTCTATATTTGACTGCAAGTAGATCAGATATCATGTATGCTACATGTGTCTATGCTAGGTATCAAGCATGCCCTAAAGAGTCTCATTTAACAACAGTCAAAAGGATACTGAGATATCTAAAGTGCACTCCTTATCTAGGCCTCTGGTACCCTAGGAATGGAGATTTTGAACTAATAGGTTATTCAGATGCAGACTTTGCAGGCTGCAAAGAAGATAGAAAAAGTACAACTGGAACCTGTCAATTTCTAGGTGGAAGACTGATTTCATGGAGTAGCAAGAAGCAAACAAGTGTGGCTATCTCCACAGCATAATCAGAATATGTGGCTGCAGGAAGTTGCTGTGCTCAACTTCTATGGATACAACATCAGCTTGAGGATTATGATATTCGAGTAAGTAGAACACCACTATTTTGTGATTCTACTAGTGTTATATCTATTGCTAACAATCCTGTTTCCCATAGTAGAACTAAACATATTGAGATAAAATATCATTTTCTAAGGGAACATGTAGAAAAAGAAGATATATCACTTGAGTATGTAAATACTGATAATCAACTAGCTGATATGTATACTAAGCCCCTAAAAGAAACCAAGTTCAATAGGTTCAAAATTTAATTAGGTATGATAAACTTAGAATAAGTTTACAGAAATGACCAAGTAAAAAGGTGTCAACACACAGAGTTATCTGTGTCGACACAGAAAAGTGGTGTCGACACTTCAGGGATAAGGTGTCGACACATCTAGGAAGTTGGTGTCGACACTTCAGAAAACTAGTGTCGACTCATACAGGGTCCGTGTCGACACAACCAAGGTGGTGTCGACACTTAGTATTTACTCAGAATTATCTAAGTAAAGTCTCGACTAAGTGTCGAGTTGAGTGGTGTCGACACATAAACAAGTGTCGACACATATTATCTGTCGACTAAACTTGTGTCGACACAGTATGTCGAGACATTATAAGTCTGTGTCGACACTTTTCAACAGTGTCGACACAATTCAAGTTGCTTGATGCTCCCTTTCATCTTCAAACCTAGAAAGGTATAAATAGGATTTCTTCATTGTCTGTCGACACACTCACTAGAGTTTCGAGACCAAACTTGTGTGTCAACACCTCTCTTCTCTCAATTCAAATTTCTCAAACCCTAATGGCGCCAAAGCTCGAGGAGAATGTAAATGAAGGCTATGAACTGGCGCGGGACGCGTTTGATGACGCCGAATCCGAGATCAAGAATGTGGTAACCCTAGTAGCAAACTCAGGGTTAGAATTTCTTATTTCAGAGCCCACAAAAATCTGTAAGAAAGAAGTATTAGAATTTCTAAATGGAGCAACCCTAGACGACACTGGATTCAAGATCATGTCTAGGGTTCATGGTGAAAAGGTGAAGGTCTCACCAAAAAGTTTGAGAAAAGTACTTCAGTTACCAAGAACTAAGGAAGAAGATGAAGTAACTGCTTCTAAGACCAGAGAAGCATTAACTTGGTGTGGTCTAGATTCCAAGCTGAAAATTGGATCTGTCTTCAATAGGAAAGACATGAACAGCCAAGGAAAATTCCTCTCTGAAATTGGTGGAAAAGTGATTTTGAGTAAGCCAGGAGGGCATGACAGGGTATCAGCCCATATGTTCAATCTTATGACAAGGATTATCTTCACTCTGCAAACTGACTGGTCTGTTGTTGTCTTTGATAAGATTAAAGAGAGTACGAAGAAGCCCAATTTGGGTAGAATATTAAGTCTTTACTTGGATGGTACTATACCAGAAGTATTAAGTCAATCTGCTGGATCTAAGATCAATCATATGAGGAAAATGGGCATGAGACTCTTCTCCAGATGGGATAGGGTCTTGTCTAAGGAGATGCCAACACCTGAGAAGGTAACACCTCAAAAGAAAAAGAAGAAGATAGCCCCTGTGGCTCAAGAGTCTTCAAGCAGATCTGAGGAGCAAGTTGTCTCTACACCAGATGATGACCAAGAACCTGGAGATGCTGGGAAGTCTCCAGCTCAACAAGAAGTTGTAGAGAGGTAGGGGGAGCAACCTCAGGCTAGCCCCATACACCAGGATTCTATCTAGGGGGAGCCTCTAGTGGTGGAAGAGCCAACTCCTCTTGAAAGTGAAAGAGCCACCCACATCATCCTTGAGGTAATCACTGAGCTTAATGCTTTAGATTTCCCTATAGAGGATAATGTTTTGTCTGATTCCTTAAATAATGTTAATCAGCAAACTCATATTGATAGTCAAGTCCTAGATGTTGTCATGGAGGACACATCTGTTACAGTTCAAGTAGTATCTGATCCAGTGGTAGATGAGCCAAGAGTTTCTCCAGCCCATTCTCCACAAGAATATACAATGGAAGATCTTTTCCTCAATCTGGATCAAACAGACTTTGACAAGGAAAGTGCTGCTGCTGAGGGGGAGAAGTCCCAAGTTGAGGGGGAGCAGGTAGTACTTGATGAAGAAGCTGCCAGGCAAGAACCTGAGAAGCCCAAGGAAGTTGAGGAGCTACCAAGGGAGAGGGTAGATATTGCTAGCACATCAGCATCTGAAGATGAGAAAGCTACAAGTGCTAAGAAAAGTAAGTTCCAAGTATTTAAGAGAAGGAGCCAGAATTACAAAAAGGCCTTGCAAACTATTACACCCCAGCCTATATCACAGCCAGCACCATTTGTAGATTATAGTTCTCTCATGGTTGCTATGCAAATAAAACTTGATGAGCACAGGAAAGCTATAGAAACATATGTGGATGAGGGGCATAAGTCTTTACAGTTTGATCTGGCCCAAGACATAAAGTTCATAAGATTTGAGATGAATCTCAATAAGAAGGAGATGACTGACTGCTTCCACAAGGGAGGGAATGTAGTAGTCTATCTAGCAACTCATCAAGAGAAAATAAAAGCTCAAGTAGATGACATTGCACTGAAGCAAGGGTATGTTCTTGAGAACCAAATCAGAATGAATGATAACTTGACAGCTTCTCACAATGCTATTATCACTGAGCTTAAGAATATAACAACTGCATAGAATGCTGCCCTGACTACTGCCAAAGAGGAGTTTGACAAAGAATTGCAAGAAAGTCTAACTGCTGTTACATCTGCTATAAAAGACTCTCAGAAGCTGATTACAGAAAAGCTCCAAAGGTTGAAACCTTTCTTTAAAGATGGAGTCAACTATTTGGATAACCAAATCAGATTTCAAAAGGATAATCTAAGGGATCACATGGAAAGAGAAGTCATAAAGGGGTAGAGGGTGTTAGTCAAAGCCAACTCTGATCATGCTAAGTGGATTTTTAATTCTATCAGAGCAACTCTTGGTTATCCTCCTTTGTGTGATGATGACAATGTAGCCGAATCTGGGATTAACCCTGCATATCTTGGAGGTGAGCAACCTGAAGTAGCCCAAGTTATCTATCCTCCACCAGATTTTGATATGGTACAAGCTGAGATCCAGACTATGTATAGCCCATCTGAGGGAAAGCAAAATGTCATCCTAGAGAAGGTGGTTCAGCCAGTATCTGAGTCTTTACAGGAAGCTATATTGAAAGAACAAGCTGAATAAGAAGCTAGATTGTCTTAGAAGAGGTTCAGAGAGCAAGCTGAACAAAGGCCTGACTTTGAGCAGTGGAGGCCCACTTCAAGAAATATTATTTTGACTACATGGAAGGCTGCCAAAGATAATGTTCAAGACAGAAACAAATGGTTTTCTGAACTAGAATGGAGAAAGCATGAGACAAGGCAAGAAGCCATAGTGCAATACAAGAGAAGGGCAAAGATGGGAAAGCTACCTCCTACTGCCCAGGAGCCTAGCAAGTACTTTCCCAAGCCTTATCATTATTTTGAGAGGTAAAAGATTAAAGCTGAAGAGCTGAAGAAGGAGCTGAAAGGCAAGAAGCATGCTGCTGCTGAAGATGCTGAAGCCCCTGTGTAAGCCAAGATACAATCTGGGAAGGGCATAGTTATTAAGGAGGCTGAGCAGTAGTAGAATAGAATTTTTCTTAAGTTTACATGTGTAATCATTTGTATTAAACCCTATTGTAAACTTTTGTAAAATGAATATGACAAGTTGTTAGAACAATGTGTTATATGTTAAACCTATTTCATAATTGTTCTGAGATGATATCTGTGTATACATGTTTTGTTTAATACATGTTTATGTACTTTCCCTGATTATATAATCCTGTTTACATCATACTGTAATTTTATTCTGTATGGTGTATATCATTGACTAAGGGTTATGACTTCTCCAAATAGGGGGAGATTGTTGGGTACATTGGTTTAAATGTACCTGATTTGAAGAAGCCTCACCCTACTCAATGATATACATCAAAATGTATTTGATGTGTTTTGAGTTTAGTTGTGCAGGTCAAGTATTTGCAGGGAAAGCAAAAAAGATTCTAAGTCCATGTGTCGACACCTAGAGGGAAAGTGTCGACAGTTAAGAAGACTTGTGTCGACACCCAGGCAAGCAGTGTCAACACTTGGAGTAGTTGTGTCGACACCAGGAATGCAGAGTCGACACCAGACAGAAAGTGTCGACACAAGGAGCTGTGTCGACACTCAATGAAGAAAAGTGCAGTGAAGCAGTGTCGTCACTTAGCAGTTGTGTCGACACCCAGAGGAAATGTGTCTACATCAGAAAGTGTCGACACTTGGAGGCTGTGTTGACACTCAGCAAAAGTCAGCAGAGTCTAAGTACAAGTGTCGACATTGTTGGAACACCCTATTACTAATTTGGGTCAGGATCACTATGTCTCTAGGAAATAAATGCTTGACCTCCTGTATAGCTCAATAGGTCAATTAGAATTGAGTCTAAGGGTTAGAAGTCTAGGTTTGGAAGCTGCCCTGAAGACCAGGATTTTCTGTTTGGAGACTAAGTCATGTCGTCGAGCTCAGCACGACGATTCGTCGAACTCCGATCGACAATCGTCTAGCTCAACTTCGACAGATCGTCGAACTCCATTCGACGATCGCTGAGCTCAACTTCATCATATCGTCGAACTCCATTCGACGATCGGTGAGCTCAGGTCGACGATCTTGACTCTGCTTTGGATCTTTATCTCTGAGCTCAGTTCGACGATCTTTGAGTTCAGATCGATGATATTTTGCTGCTGTATATTTCCAGATCGCTGAGCTCAGTTCGATGATAGTAGAGCTCAGTTCGACGTTTTCAGATAACTTCAAGGATGTTTCTAGATTCAAATTCAAATCAGTTAAGGAGTTATTCTGCAATTAATTCAGAGATTTCCTAGCCGTTTTCATTCATTTCTGGACCAAGTTTCAAGGAATATTTCTATGGACTTTCCTCCAGAAGAGATTTTGCAATTAAGGATGCAATTAATGCAGGCCAACAACTATTCTTCTCAGAGAATGTTTTGTTCAGTACCAGAGAATAAAAGAGAAGAATTTTTGAATCTCTGAGACAGGGTTACAGAGAGACATACAGATTACAGACACATATAGACAGACATCAGTAATCTTCAACAAAAATATTCTGTCTCAAAGAATTCTCAAGAACACTCATCCAAGGAGATCAACCTTTTCTGAAATCTTCAGATCTCTCTAGTTTTCAAGTGTTCAAGGCCAACATATTTCAAGACTCCAGACATCCAACATTTCAGTCATTGCTGAAATCATCTATTGCTGGAGTTCAATCTTTGAAGGCCTATCACCCTCAGCAAAGCTTCTTTTCCTGAAGATCTCAAGGATTCAGGGGGAGCTTTGACATCAACAATCCACATAGTCTTCTCAGTTGTTTGAGAAAGAGAAGACTGCCATCACTCTCTCACCCCATCTCTGTAAAGGGTTTCTCAAACTCCCTTCAAAAGTTTGAACTTGGTTTTTGAGCACCTTGTCAAAAGCTCATTGGTGGCAAGACACCTGATCAAAAAATCTGATTTGGTTCTTGAGCACCTTATCAAAAGCTCATTGGTGCCCAGGACACCTGATCAACTCATCGTGCAGTGGATTCCTACCAAGGGTGGTAGAAGAGTGGATGTACCCAAGTTTAGGGGAACCACTATATTTCCTTGTGTCTTCTGGTTCTGCTTGTCTTTATTTTTGTTTCTGGCCTTGATTATCCTGTGATTAGCTTTTGTATAGTTTAGTTCTATGATTAGATTTTCAACTGCTTCCCTGCTCACTCTTATTACAACAATTGTTGTAAAAAGCTTCAAAGCACCATATACTCTATTCACCCCCTCCAGAGTATATCAGATCTAGCTGCTCTTTCAGACATAATAAAGAATGTGTCGACACTCAGTAGAAGAGTCAACACTTGAAGAAAGTGTCGACACAAGAAATGATGTGTCGACAATCAGCAGAAGACTCAACACTTGAAGAAAGTGTCGACACAAGGAGCTGTGTCGACACTTAGCAAAGTTCAACAAAACTTCTAAGTACAAGTGTCGACAGAAAGGAGATGTGTCGACACTCAACAAAAGTCTCAACAAAAGAAGAATGCGTCGACACAAGGAGCTGTGTCGACACTCAGCAAGTATCAACACAGAAGGCATGTGTCGACACCAAAAAGATGTGTCGACACTGAACAAGTTCAACACAAGGAGATGTGTCGACACAAAGGTGTTGTGTCGACACTTACAAGAATTCAGCAATGTACTGAAAAACAAGTACTTGTGTCGACACACAATTTCAGTGTCGACACATAATGAAGAAGCAGTGTCGAGAAGTGGATTCTACAACACAAGGAGTTGTGTCGACACCTTGAAGGCTAGTGTCGACACTTAGTCTACTTGTGTCGACACTTGGACTATAAGTGTCGACACTTAAAGACAGACTGTCTCGAGACTTTCAGACAGTTACAGTTATTTCAAGAACTGACTGGATGACATGACAACTGCCATTCCAGCCGGTCTGCTGCACCTGTTAGAGTTGTCAGAAATCAGTTAGGAACCGGACCAGCCGGTTACCATGAATAAGGCCTATAAATAGGCTTATACTGTCAACAGAAAGTGATGATCATCAACAAGAAAAAGATCTAGCTATTCATTGAAGATTCAAGTGAAGATCTAAGTAGTTGGAGAGAGAGAGCTCCATCCAAGAAGACAGCCGTTGGAACCAGGCTGAGAAGAAGGATCAACTGTAGAGGAGATCAATCCTATTGTGTTCTACATTCAAGAAGCTTTGAAGAAAGCCAAGTCAGATTGATCTCAGCAGAGTTCTTCCAAGAACTTATCAAGAACCTATCAACTCATCTCTCTATTCTGAGTTGTAGGTATATACTCTTTGTATTTTATATTTTCTTATAGGATCCTTAGGGATCTGAGTTGTAAGCCTGCAATTATAAAGGCTGAGTATAGGTCCTGTGTGCCTGAGTGTAGGAGATTTATATCTCTGAGTGTAGGCCTGTTGTGGCTGAGTGTAGGCCTGCTGTGGCTGAGTGTAGGATTTGTGAAGAAGTTGAGTGTAGGCTTTGTGAAGAAGCTGAGTTGTAGGGCCTTGGGTGTAACGCCCCGAAACTCAAAGGAGCAAAGGGGGACGTTTTGGGCCAGTTTTGGTTTCTGGCTGAAGGCACACGGCCTGGGACACGGGCGTGTCCCAGGGCGTGTCAAGCGTGTGTCGACACTTAGCCGCGAAGTCGTCGAGTTATTCTCGACGATTCGTCGAGAATGGGCACACGGCCTGCGACACGGGCGTGTCGCAGGGCGTGTCGACCCGTGTCGACACTTAGCCGTGAAATCGTCGAGTTATACTCGACGATTCGTCGAGAATGGGCACACGGCCTGCGACACGGGCGTGTCGACCCGTGTCGACGATCGTCAAGGTGAAATCGTCGAGATTCACTCGACGATCGTCGAGTCAAGGCACACGGCCTAGGACACGGGCGTGTCCAAGGCCGTGTCATCGAGTCGTCGATCTCCACTCGACGAAATGTCCCGTGTACACGGCCTGGGGGCCCAGGCGTGTCAAAGTGACACGGGCAAGGACACGGGCGTGTCCTAGAACCCGTGCAGTGCTCGGGTTGGAAACGGGGGAAAAATCATGGGGTACACGGCCGGCTACACGGCCGTGTCAGCTGGAACACGGGCGTGTCAGCTCGAACACGGGCGTGTTCGATACCCGTGTGCGTGTCTAGGAGATTCGATTTTGACGGCGAATGCGGCACACGGCCCTGGATACGGGCGTGTGCCAGGCCGTGTTCGGTCCAGATTGGGCATTTCAGCCCCGAATCAAAGCCGTTCGTTTCCTTGATTGAAGATCCAATGGCTGGGGGTTGTTCCTTGGAGGATATACCCGGGAGTTGACTTGAAATCCATCATTTTTCTTACCTTTTCATCTCTCCAAACCCTTGGAGAAAGAAGAGCTAAGGCAAGAGGAAGAGGAGCTAGATCCGCCATTGGAGGAGCTTCGGAGCTCCGAATCGCAAGCCGACTCCGGATCCACGGAGGCAACGCAAGTGCGGTGATTTCTATTCGATTACTTTTCGATGGCGCCAAAGAGGAATGCAAGGGTAACGATCCTCATCTTGAGCTTGAATCGCTCCTTTTCTTAGCATAGGAAGCCCCCTCTCGCGAGTTTGCGGAGAGTTGGAGGCGTTCCTTCGGGTAGATATGTAAAGTCCCCGTCGTTTAGAGTTCGTATGCGAGAACGGACATAGGCATTTTGGTTGAAGCCTACCCGGACATGTTAGTCCGGATCGGTGATGTTGCATTGCATAAGGCCGGAGAAGACTCTGTGCTATTGGGTGTTTTTCGGGTTTTCTACGCGGTAGATTACAGCAGGGAGCCTTGGGGACTAACCCAAAGGTGCACCCGGAAAACTGGGCGGATACGAGATCTTGCCAACTTGGTGGCCTGAGAGCCAACTTGAACATAACGGGGTTATGTGATTTGCGGTAGAATGGGATTCGGTGAAAGTTTGACCCGCGCATATGGCTTGAATTGTCGTTGCGATATGAGCACGGGTTAGATGGAACCGTACCCGCTCTATGTCGTTCGGGTTAGAGAGACCTAAAGTTACATGGCACTCGTCGTTGGCATAGATGGGGGTCTTCGATGGTCAATGACTTAAATTGACGTGACCAATACCAGGAAGACGAATTGCTCATAGGAATGGCCGTCTAAGTGGCGGTGGTGAGTCCGGAATGTTAATGGCTTTAATTAGACGTAACATCGACCGGTTCACCGAGAATGTGCCCTGAGTGCACGGGACGTGTGGCCGTATGAGCCAACGTCTGTGTTGAAATGGCTATGGTTCTATGCATTGCTCGCTTGTGCTAATGAAATGCAGGGAAGGAGCATCGCCGCCCCGAGTTGGGGGCGGGATAGTTATAATTTGGTCAGCATTGCTGACCGTTGCCTTGTTTGCCACCGTGCGGTGGTGTGTTGCTTGCAGGTGCAGCTGGACCAAGCGGTCAGTAGCGGGCTAAAGCCCTTTTTGCGAAGCTGGCCCTCGAAGGCTCAAGTGGAAATGTTTTCTGTTTTATTCATGTATGACCGGCCTGCGTGCCGAGGTTTGTAAATCATGTATTAAACAAGTGGAACGTTCTGTAAGGCCTTAAGGCCGATTTTTGGGTATTTTGTAATAACATTCCTATTATCATATTAGTGGACATTCATGCTTGTTGCTGGGTTCTTGTGTACAACTTATTTAAACTGCTTCCGCTAGAATGCTCTGTGTAGGACGTTGAGATTGGTTGGATGGTTTCCATACGTAACCACCCGGTCTGTCTGTGGTATATGGCGTCGGGCCCCGGCCGGACCTACTGCTATATGCTATGCGACGGATAGGGGGTGTTACAATTTGGTATCAGACTACTGGTTTTGGTCGGGCTTAAAGTGAATTCGTGGGCGAATTCTTTTTAAGGGGTGGTGAGCACATTGTGTGCGTCATCGTTATAACGGTAAAAGAACCCATCAATGTACACTTAGGAATGAAAATACTCGTGTTTGAGGAACCTGCGTGTTCCTATA
The DNA here is from genome assembly GCA_039583875.1 of Platanthera guangdongensis. Taxonomy (NCBI): domain Eukaryota; kingdom Viridiplantae; phylum Streptophyta; class Magnoliopsida; order Asparagales; family Orchidaceae; genus Platanthera; species Platanthera guangdongensis. The sequence continues at coordinate 168,611,033 of CM077158.1, read as the reverse complement.
ATTGCTGTTTGCAATTTGTTTGGTCACTTAACGGTGCTTTGTACCACTATAGGTGACCAGAAGTGGTGTTGGGCCGTCAGAACGCCGAGTTTCTGAGGCAAGTAGTGCACCGGATGTTGCTCCCGCAAAACCTCTGTCGGCTGAAAATATAAGATTGGTGGCTGAAGCGGTGTTGGCCGTGATCAATGCGCAGCCTGGGAGGCAAGCGCAGCAGCCAGCTCCTGTGATGGAGCAAGTACCTCTTCAAGAGGCTGAGCCGAGGAGGGTGGAGCAAGTGGTTGTTGAACCATTAGTGCCAAGGAGGGCAACTGAGAGGCAGTTGAAGCATGTAATGAGCTTTAACCCTCCGTTATTCTCGGGGTTGGGAACCCCATCTCAGGCTGAAGACTGGCTCTCCAGGGTGAAGAGAGTCATGACAGCGACGGAGACGGAGGAGTGGCAGATGACCACCATCGCTACGTTCCTGCTGGACGGTGAAGCGAGGATGTGGTGGGAAGGTTTGGAGCTACATCATCTGCGAGGTAGACAACTGATAGACGTTCCGATGGAAGAGTTCTCGGGATTGTTCTTGGCAAGGTACCTCCCTTCTACTCAGAGGATTTCAATGGAGAATGAGTTCCTGAGGTTGGTACAGGGTGAGAGGAGCGTGGATGAATATCTCCACGAGTTTACGCGGTTGAGTCGTTATGCGAGCTCTACCATCATGGATGAGGAGCGCAAGACTAATCGTTTTTATGAAGGCCTGAGGGATGAGCTGAGATTATTACTGTCGGGGCCAATGACGCAGGGTTTCTTAACCTTGGTCAATACTGCCCGGTCCTTGGAGAAGGACATGAAGAGCGTGCAAGAGAAGAAAAGCTTGAGTGAAAAGAAATCTGAGTTCAGAGTGCCGACTACTTCAAAGTCCGGCTATCGGAGGGCTTTCAAGAAGCATAGGACTTCGGGTCCAGCTCCTTCTGGCGCTTCTGGGGCGACTACGGGTCGGACCCCGGGTGCGTGTTTTACTTGTGGCAAGACGGGGCATTTCGCCCGTGATTGTTGGAGCGGACGTCCTAAGTCCGAAAGGAGGCCTGGAGCTACATATGAAGAGAAGGGAAAGGCGGTGGAGTCGACCGCATCCCATTATGCTCCGGCCCAACCAAGGGTCTACAATCTTGGCCAACAGGAGGCCATTAAACAAGCTGACGTGGTGACAGGTACGGTTTAATTTATAGCAAGTCAATTCCTTTATATGCTTGTTATGCACATGTTACCTTACCACTGCTTGTTTAGGATTCGTATTGATTTGTGAAAATCCGGCACGAGCACTCTTCGATACGGGAGCTTCACACTCCTTCTTGTCCGAAGGATTTATATCACGCATCGGAGTCCCTTCTTCGATGGCGAAGGATAAGTTGGATGTGTTGTTGCCCAATGGGTGTTCGATGCGAGCGGTTAGGATCTGCAATGTTAAGATTCGTATTGGGGAGCAGGAGTTCGACCTGCGGGCGTCTTTACTTCCGTTAGTGGAGTTCGACGTCATATTTGGTATGGACTGGCTCTCGGAGCAGCAGGCCCATATAGATTGCGGTAGCAAGGAAGTCAAGCTGGGAGCGAGTCGTGAGACGACTTTTACGGGCTTAAAGGGGTCGAGCAAGACGTTGATATCTGCTCTTCAGGTGGTGAAGGCGGTTCGTGCTGGAGCAGAACTGTTCTTTACACTAGTGGAGGTTGCAAAGCCAAAGCCCGCTTTGGATTGTATTTCAGTGGTATCGGAATACCCTGATGTGTTCCCCGCAGATCTTCCTGGAGCCCCGCCTCAACGGGAGATAGATTTTACGATCGAGCTAGTGCCAGGTGCAAAGCCTATGTCACGATCTCCGTATCTGCTAGCGCCTAAGGAAATGGCGGAGCTGAAAGTTCAACTGCAAGAGTTGTTGGAGCAAGGGTATGTGCGCCCGAGTTCTTCGCCTTGGAGCGCACCGGTCCTCTTTGTTAAGAAGAAGGACGGAAGCTTGAGATTATGTATTGATTATCGGGAGCTAAACAAGCTGACTGAGAAGAATAAGTACCCGATCCCTAGGATTGATGATCTCTTTGATCAGTTAGTCGGGTCGACGGTGTACTCGAAATTAGATCTCAAGTCTGGGTACTATCAGCTGCGGATAAGGGAGAGTGATATCCCGAAGACAGCGTTTAGTACGAGATACGGGCATTATGAGTTTACGGTCATGCCGTTTGGGCTGACTAATGCGCCGTCAGTATTCATGGATTTGATGAACAGGACGTTCAGGGAGTACTTGGACCATTTCGTGATCGTCTTCATCGACGATATTTTGGTGTACTCGCAAAGTGAGGAAGATCACTTCAAGCATCTTCATTTGGTGTTGGAGACGCTAAGGAGAAACCAGTTGTATGCCAAGTTCTCGAAGTGCGAGTTTTGGCTATCCTCAGTGGCGTTCCTCGGGCATATAGTGAGTGGAGAGGGTATTGCTGTGGATCCGGCGAAGATTGTTGCGATACGGGAGTGGCCTGAGCTTGCTACGGTAGCAGAAGTCCGGAGCTTTTTGGGGCTTGCCGGCTATTATAGGCGCTTCGTAGAGAACTTCTCGCGGATAGCGCTACCTCTCACTACTTTGACGAGGAAGGAGCATAAGTTCGTTTGGACGCCGGAGTGCGCGCGAGCTTTTGAGGAATTGAAGTGTCGGTTGACCACGGCGCCTGTGCTGAGTTCGCCGGTGGGGACCGAAGGCTATGAGATATATAGCGACGCTTCAGGCAGCGGTTTGGGTTGCGTGCTATTGCAGCACGGCAGCGTGATAGCTTATGGCTCGAGACAGCTAAAAGTGCACGAGAGGAATTATCCGGTCCATGACTTGGAGTTAGCGGCCGTGATTTTTGCCTTGAAGCTGTGGAGACACTATTTGTACGGTGTGAAGATTGATATCTACACCGATCACAAGAGCCTAAAGTACCTGATTGATCAGAAAGATCTGAATATGCGGCAGCGTAGGTGGATGGAGTTCCTGGGGGACTATACATTCAAGATCCACTACGTGCCTGGCAAAGGGAATGCGGTTGCGGACGCGTTGAGTCGCCGAGCCCCAGCTCAAGCGAATTGGCTATCAGTGCATGATGAGCGGTTGGTGCAAGAGCTGGAGGCGTTGGAGATTTTTTGTGTGGATAAGCAAGCAAGTGCTGAAGCAGTTCTGAATTGGACCGAAGTGCAATATGACCTGGCTGATCGGATTCGGCAGGCTTTGGATATGGATGCTCATATGAAGCAGTTCATGATAGAGGCTCTGGATGGGTCAAATTCCCAATTCGTCGTGGAGGACGGATTGCTGTGGAGAGACGGTCGTCTGTGCGTCCCAAGCGTGGGCAATTTACGGGTGGAGTTGTTGTACGAGGCGCACCATACCAAGTACTCGATTCACCCGGGGAGCACGAAGATGTACCGTGATGTAAAGAAGCTATTTTGGTGGCCGGGTTTGAAAAAGGATGTGGCGCTATACGTAGCGAAGTGCCAAACCTGCGCCTTAGTAAAGGCGGAGTGCCAAAAGCCGGGAGGATTTCTTAAGTCCTTGCCTATTCCGGAGTGGAAATTTGACGACATCTCTATGGACTTTGTGCACGGTTTGCCAAGGTCGCAAAAGGGGAACGACGCCATTTGGGTGGTGGTCGATCGATTAACGAAGGTGTCGCATTTTATTCCGCATAGGAAGGACGATCCGGTGGAGAAGCTGGCAAAGCTTTATGTGGATAATATAGTACGGCTTCATGGTGTGCCCCGCAGCATCGTGAGTGACCGTGATGGGCGGTTCACATCCAATGATTGGAGGCTGGTGCAGCAAATGTTGGGAACAAAGCTGAAGTTTAGCATAGCCTTCCACCCGCAAACGGATGGGCAGACCGAGAGGGTCAATAGAACCATGGAAGACATGCTTCGCATGTGTGTCTTGGACTTTGGAAAGCAATGGGAGGACCACCTTTATTTGGTGGAGTTCGCATACAACAACAGCTACCAAGCAAGTATTCAGATGGCGCCTTTCGAGGCCCTATATGGTAGAAGATGTCGCACGCCGTTGTCTTGGTTAGAAACGGGCGAGTCGAAGTTGTATAAGCGATCGGAAGTGGATGATGCTACTTCTTTGGTGAGAACCATTCGGGAGAGGTTACTCATCGCTCAGGACCGGCAAGCAAAGTACTATAATGCCAAGCACAGGAACGTGGAGTTCGCTGTGGGTGATTATGTGTACCTAAAGATCAAGCCGTTCAAGGGTGTCTCGCGGGTGCGACGGTTGAAAAAGCTAAGCCCGAGGTACCTTGGACCGTTTGAGGTTCTGGAGCGAGTTGGAGAAGCGGCCTATAGGTTGAAGCTTTCGGTGGAGCTAAGTGGTTTACACGATGTGTTCCACATTTCGGTGCTTCGGAAGGCGTTGCAAGAGCCTACGCAAGTGATCGCGGTCGATCAAGTGCCGGTGGATAGTGGGCTAACGACAAAGGTCAAGCCCGTGCGGATTGAGGACTCGGAGGTCAAGCGGCTACGCAATAAAGAGATCAGGATGGTCAAGGTCCGATGGGACAATTGCGGTCGTGAGGAGCTCTCTTGGGAGCGAGAGCAGACTATGCTTGACGAGTATCCGGAGTTGTTCCGCTCAGGTACAAATGTTATTTTTGTATATCTTTCCTTTATGTAATTTCGTGGGCGAAATTCTTTTAAGAGGGGGAGAGTTGTAACGCCCCGAAACTCAAAGGAGCAAAGGGGGACGTTTTGGGCCAGTTTTGGTTTCTGGCTGAAGGCACACGGCCTGGGACACGGGCGTGTCCCAGGGCGTGTCAAGCGTGTGTCGACACTTAGCCGCGAAGTCGTCGAGTTATTCTCGACGATTCGTCGAGAATGGGCACACGGCCTGCGACACGGGCGTGTCGCAGGGCGTGTCGACCCGTGTCGACACTTAGCCGTGAAATCGTCGAGTTATACTCGACGATTCGTCGAGAATGGGCACACGGCCTGCGACACGGGCGTGTCGCAGGGCGTGTCGACCCGTGTCGACGATCGTCAAGGTGAAATCGTCGAGATTCACTCGACGATCGTCGAGTCAAGGCACACGGCCTAGGACACGGGCGTGTCCAAGGCCGTGTCATCGAGTCGTCGATCTCCACTCGACAAAATGTCCCGTGTACACGGCCTGGGGGCCCAGGCGTGTCAAAGTGACACGGGCAAGGACACGGGCGTGTCCTAGAACCCGTGCAGTGCTCGGGTTGGAAACAGGGGAAAAATCATGGGGTACACGGCCGGCTACACGGCCGTGTCAGCTGGAACACGGGCGTGTCAGCTCGAACACGGGCGTGTTCGATACCCGTGTGCGTGTCCAGGAGATTCGATTTTGACGGCGAATGCGGCACACGGCCCTGGACACGGGCGTGTGCCAGGCCGTGTTCGGTCCAGATTGGGCATTTCAGCCCCGAATCAAAGCCGTTCGTTTCCTTGATTGAAGATCCAATGGCTGGGGGTTGTTCCTGGGAGGATATACCCGGGAGTTGACTTGAAATCCATCATTTTTCTTACCTTTTCATCTCTCCAAACCCTTGGAGAAAGAAGAGCTAAGGCAAGAGGAAGAGGAGCTAGATCCGCCATTGGAGGAGCTTCGGAGCTCCGAATTGCAAGCCGACTCCGGATCCACGGAGGCAACGCAAGTGCGGTGATTTCTATCCGATTACTTTTCGATGGCGCCAAAGAGGAACGCAAGGGTAACGATCCTCATCTTGAGCTTGAATCGCTCCTTTTCTTAGCATAGGAAGCCCCCTCTCGCGAGTTTGCGGAGAGTTGGAGGCGTTCCTTCAGGTAGATATGTAAAGTCCCCGTTGTTTAGAGTTCGTATGCGAGAACGGACATAGGCATTTTGGTTGAAGCCTACCCGGACATGTTAGTCCGGATCGGTGATGTTGCATTACATAAGGCCGGAGAAGACTCCGTGCTATTGGGTGTTTTTCGGGTTTTCTACGCGGTAGATTGCAGCAGGGAGTCTTGGGGACTAACCCAAAGGTGCACCCGGAAAACTGGGCGGATACGAGATCTTGCCAACTTGGTGGCCTGAGAGCCAACTTGAACATAACGGGGTTATGTGATTTGCGGTAGAATGGGATTCGGTGAAAGTTTGACCCGCGCATATGGCTTGAATTGTCGTTGCGATGTGAGCACGGGTTAGATGGAACCGTACCCGCTCTATGTCGTTCGGGTTAGAGAGACCTAAAGTTACATGGCACTCGCCGTTGGCATAGATGGGGGTCTTCGGTGGTCAATGGCTTAAATTGACGTGACCAATACCAGGAAGACGAATTGCTCATAGGAATGGCCGTCTAAGTGGCGGTGGTGAGTCCGGAATGTTAATCGCTTTAATTAACGTAACATCGACCGGTTCACCGAGAATGTGCCCTGAGTGCACGGGACGTGTGGCCGTACGAGCCAACGTCTGTGTTGAAATGGCTATGGTTCTATGCATTGCTCGCTTGTGCTAATGAAATGCAGGGAAGGAGCATCGCTGCCCCGAGTTGGGGGCGGGATCGTTATAATTTGGTCAGCATTGCTGACCGTTGCCTTGTTTGCCACCGTGCGGTGGTGTGTTGCTTGCAGGTGCAGCTGGACCAAGCGGTCAGTAGCGGGCTAAAGCCCTTTTTGCGAAGCTGGCCCTCGAAGGCTCAAGTGGAAATGTTTTCTGTTTTATTCATGTATGACCGGCCTGCGTGCCGAGGTTTGTAAATCATGTATTAAACAAGTGGAACGTTCTGTAAGGCCTTAAGGCCGATTTTTGGGTATTTTGTAATAACATTCCTATTATCATATTAGTGGACATTCATGCTTGTTGCTGGGTTCTTGTGTACAACTTATTTAAACTGCTTCCGCTAGAATGCTCTGTGTAGGACGTTGAGATTGGTTGGATGGTTTCCATACGTAACCACCCGGTCTGTCTGTGGTATATGGCATCGGGCCCCGGCCGGACCTACTGCTATATGCTATGCGACGGATAGGGGGTGTTACATTGGGCCTGAGCTGTAGGAACCTGGTTGAGGTTCTGAGTGTAAGATATGAGGATCTGAGATAGTGGAGGAGTTTGGCCGAATCTAGTACACTACTATATAGGCGAAGGGGGAAGTGGATGTACCCAAACCTTGGAGAACCACTATAAATCTGTGTGTCCACTGTGTGCATGTGTTATGCTATGATTGCTGATTGATTGCTGTGCAAAAGTAGATATAACTCTGTGAAAATAATCTGAATTCTGCCTAAAAAGTTAAAAAGATTTAGTCACCTATTCACCCCCCCTCTAGGTGATTAGGTACAATTTCTTTCACAACCGCATCAGTATCATCGATGTACTCAATTCCTAAAACCATCGGGTCTTCATCTTGTACCCATGACAAGGGGGTTCTACACCCTCTTCCGTAAAGGGCTTCATGGGGTGCCATTCTGATGCTGGCATGATGACGGTTGTTAAAGGAGAATTCCACAAGGGGTAAGAGTCTTTCCCACGGTTCTCCTCTATCCAACACACACAGTCTCCATAGGTCCTCCAATGTTCTGATGGTCCTCTCAGAGTGCCCGTCCGTCCGAGGATGAAATGTTGTGATAAACGTAAGGCGCGAGCCTAAATACGCCTGTACGACCTTCCATTCCTTTGAGGTAAACCTTCCATCCCGGTCAGAAACAATTGTCTTTGGCATGCCATGATACCGTACAAACTACTCCACAAAGAGGCGTACCAAAACATCCACATGAGCTTCTTTCTTCATAGGAATAAACCTGGCTACCTTTGTCAAGCGGTCAACTATTACCCACACCGAATCATTCCTTGAGCGTGAGCGAGGCAATCCGTGGACGAAGTCCATGGAGACATCCTCGAACTTTCACTCGGGAATGGGCAAAGACTGTAATAATCCACCGGGGCTCTTGCATTCTGCCTTCACCCTTTGACAGGGCTCGCGGTGCGTAACAAAATATCTGACGTCCCTCTTCATTCCCGGCCAACACATGGGCTTCCGCAAGTCGGCGTACATCTTGGAAATCCCGGGATGCACAGAATACTGTGTGCAAGTGCCTCTCTCAAGATATCTTCCCGAATTTTACCGCCTTTGGGAATGTAAAGCAGGCCACAGAGATGAACGAGGCCGTCTTTTAGTGAATACTCATCAGTAGTCCCATCTTCAATTGACTTGATTGCAGGGGCCAGAGCTGCATCCTTTCCATGCTCCACCCGAATTCAGTCCCGAATATCACAGACTATACTCATGGTTGCCAAGTACTCCGTATACTTTTCCGATTGGTCTTTATATAATAGGGTAATCTCCATCTCTTCGAGCATCCGAGCTAACTCCATTTTCATGAACCGAGACTCAGGGCTCGAGTACGGTACTTTTCTGCTCAATGCAACAACCACCGAGTTTGCTTTCTTAGGGTGGTTGTTCAAGGTGAACTCATAATCGCACAAAAACTCCAACCAGCACCGCTGACTCAAATTCAGTTCCTTCTGAGTGTGAAGATACTTTAGATTTTTGTGGTCCGAAAATATCTCACAATGGACTCCATATAGGTAGTGTCTCCAAACTTTCAGGGCCAACACCACTGCCCCCAATTCCAAATCATGAACTGTATAGTTGTGTTCATGCTTCTTTAGTTACCTTGATGCATAAGCAATTGCATGACCGTGTTGCATTAGTACCGCTCCCATCCCTTGATAAGATGCATCTGTGTAAACTTGAAATCCTTCCTTCACAGATGAAAGTGCTAGGATGTGGGAGAGGTAAGCCTATCTTTCAGTTCTTGGAACACAGCTTCACACTGGGGTGTCCACTCGTATGACACACCTTTCTTCGTCAGGGTAGTAAGAGGAAGGGCAATCTTTGAGAACCCTTTTACGAACTTGCGATAGTACCTGGCAAGTCCAAGGAAACTCCGCACATCGACTGCTGACTTCAAGGGCGACCATTCTTTCACAACACGTACTTTGGCCGGATCCACAGCTAGTCCAGCCCCGCTATCACATGACCCAAGAAGGCAACTTCTTGGATCCCGAATTCGCACTTGCTGAACTTGGCAAACAAGGCGTGCTCTTTTAGCTTCCTCAGTACCAAGGTCAGATGTTCGACATGCTCTTCCTCTGTCTTTGAGTAGACCAAAATGACATCGATGAAAACGATGATGAAGATATCTAGATAAGGCTCGAACACTTTGTTCATCAAACTCATGAAAGCTGAAGGGGCATTTGTGAGTCCAAACGACATCATGGTGAACTCGTACAAACCATACCTTGAGCTGAAAGCTGTTTTTTGAATGTCCTCCGCTTGTATCCTCAACTGATAATACCCCAAACACAAATCTAACTTGGAAAACCAATGCGCTCCTACCAATTGGTCGAACAACTCGTCGATCCGGGGTGGCGGATAAGTATTCCGTACCGTCAGTCGATTGAGCTCCTGATAGTCTATGCATAATTGCAAGGTTCCATCCTTCTTCTTAACGAACAGAACAGGGGCTCCCCAAGGTGATGAGCTGGGGCGAACAAACCCTGATTCCACCAGTTCTTGCAACTGAACTCTAAACTCTGCGAGTTCCTTTGGGGCCATATGGTAAGGGGTCCTAGAGACGGGCTTGGCACCCGGTACTAGCTTAATTTCAAATTCCACCTCTCTATGCGGGGGTAATCCTGGTAATTTCTCAGGAAATACCTCGAGGAAGTCCCGCACTTCTCACACATCCTTCATATCTATTTTCATCTCCTTCAGTTCAAAACAATCATGCACACTGATGAGTCCACTTTATATACCTTTTTTCGGACTCATCTGGGCTAGTTTTCACGCGTTTGCACTTCACTTTTAGTTCTATATAGTTCATATTTCATCTGATCGTTATTTCCATAGGAAGTGCACATTTATGCCCGTGATTGTGTATTTTGTTACTTTTATTGTTTGTACTCCATTTTGTGATTGCCTGGAATGTCTGCACATATCAGTGATTGGTTTTTCCTTTCGGTACAGGGGTCGTGTGCGTGTTCCGGGATGGTTGTGAAACAGGAATACTGCGCACGATCATGGGATATAATGCGCACGACCACTGGTCGTGCGCCCCTGATCGTGCGCACTACTCTATGTTTTCCAGAATCAGCCTGGGGTAAGCGCACGACCACTGGACATATTGCGCACGACCACCGGTCATGCGCCACTGATCGTGTGCATTGATTCCTCTTTTCTGGAGTCCTGTCTGGGTAATCGCACGATCATTGGACTTAGTGCGCACGACCACTGGTCGTGCGCCACTACTCGTGCGCATTATCCCAGTTCTTCTTCCTGATATTTCATGCCAGTGCGCACGAGCACCGGATATAGTGCGCATGACCACTGGTCGTGCGCCTGTGATCGTGCGCATTGTTCATTTCTGCTTTTGTATAAATAGTGCAGGTCTCGCCCTAATCGAGTAGAGGATCCGGAGCTCGAGCTTTCTTCGCCATTTTCCGCCTTCTCCGCCGTTCCCCTTCATCTTCCACCCTAGGGAGGTGCTCCGGGCAAGCTTTCACCGCCAAATCCAAGTCGGAGCTTCCTCTTGGCCTCCTCCATCATCTCTTGGGTTCATTTCAAGCTTCAACGCCATAGCCATCAAGCAAAGGGAAGCTTGCAACTTTCGTCCGCTATCGTGAGACGAAGAAGACGGGCCATTGGAAGGTGGTGACATCCCTTCTCTATCCCGGACGCAGTTGAGGACCGAGCTTGGACGCGGAATGACAACCCGACGATTCCAACCGTGAATCCTCAGCAAGACTTCGGATTCGGTCGATCTCTTGACTTGTTCTTGATTTATTGTTGTTTATGTGTTGTTGTAAACCTTATTTATAGATGATGTATGCTTATTTGTAAAACGTTCTTACAATTATGTCTATGTGATTGTATGTGTTCGTTATTTACTTGAGGTGCGCCTATTATTCCATCCACCACCATCCATCCTTGTCGCACTAGCAATTGCTAGTGGCGTGCGTAGCGAAGAGGTGCTCACGACCCTCATTCCGCCGTTCTAACCACCTCATCTGCTAGCCTTCTCGTCCATCCGCCTAGTGATTCGGTGCATAGCAGCCCGACTAGTCTTCCATCCCGCCTGGCGAAGCATCGCATAGCGGCGTTGCATAGGAGTAGTTGATAGCTTTTTATTTTCTGTTTCCGCAATATCAAAACCTCCCCTTAGATTGCTCCGACCTGAGGACTTCAATCTCAAGTCCTCCTCGAAATTAACTCCACCTTACTGTGTTCCTTGTGAGATCGATACTTGGGAAAGCCCCCAATTTATGTTACTTGTGCGACCGGTTCACTGCCGTGATCTTAAGCATCAAGTTTTTGGCGCCGTTGCCGGGGAACACAATCGTGTGAGTTTGTGGAGAGGGAGATAATAGATTGAAGCCCTTTTCCATTTGTGCATATCGTTTTTTTATTTGCTTTTGTTATTAGAATTTTTATTTTGCTTATTTCTTTTTACCCCTTTTCTGATTTTTGATTTAGATAGCAGATCCGTGCTATTTTCATTCTAGCTGTGTAACACTTTTTCAGCAATTATTTTTGTTCGTGATGGATTCTGATGCTGAGTGCCGTATCCTTGACACTTTGCGCCGATCCATCGATGCCATTGCTGTTATGAATGCCGAGCATTGCATTCGGTGTTTGTTATGTAAAGATGTGGACAACATGTTGAAGGATTGCCCTCGTTTGTGCAAGCCTTCTCCCTCTGAGGGCGTGTGCACAACAACCTCCCGTTCGCGGAAGACTGTTGTGGACAGGCCTACCAGGGTGTTGCCTGACCCATACACTGATATAACGCACTTTGCTCATTCTTTACCCGTTGAGATTACTGAAGAATCTCTGGCCGCATACATCTCTTTCATGGGTCCCTCGATCCATTTTTACGAGATTTCCTTGAGTGATGATGATCACTCTGGTGTTAGCCAACAAAAAGAGGAGCAGGAACTCATGGGCGCTCCTATATGGGACGATGAGATTGTTCCGGTCATCGACAGTGTGGTGTCAGCGAATGATTTTGTGATGGGGCCTGCTCTTTCAGTGCTTGATTTTAAGAGCAGCCTTGCCCCTCCGCAATTTTTGCCGAATTGTGCTATTCCTCTTTCTTGTGAGTCGGTTGATGATGCCATGATTGTGGATGATTCGGTGCCCGAGGTTACGCCGAAGTGGGATGATGATTCCTCTATCTCTGACGGAGAAGGTGGATCTTTGGAACACTTTTACGAACCCCGGTGGGATGAGGAATACCCTCCTTCCGATGCAGAGGTTTGCACCTCCTTATTGGATGAGGCCGTTCCTCCTACCACCGTGGACCTTGAGTTCTCGGATTCCCCTCGGTACGACTCATATGATACCGACGATGATCTCTGCTTGGATCCTGCTGAGAGTGATATCGGGATCACTCTCCCATTTTCTGATTCTTTTAGTTCTTCTTCCCCTTTGTTTCTTGATCCTTCTTCCTTATCTGAGCCTGTGCAGGATGAGTCTCCACAGGTACGTTGGGATGACGATGAGCTTTGTTCTCATGTCGTTTCCATTGCCTCCTGCGGGACTGTGATAGACGATACCTTGCTAGGCAAGAATTTGTTTTGTGGTGAGATGAGTGAGGACCAGGACTCCTCCTCATCCTACTTCCTATTTCCTCTACCTGTGTTGGGCAGGTATTACTATTTAAGTAGAGGGGTAACTGTTCTATCGCAGTATCGGTACCCATTACCAAAACGGATATTGGAACAGTTACCTGTGCATTTTTCTTTTCATAGGACCATTAGCTAGAACTGTTTAGAATTTAATAAGTCGTGCTGGGATGACAGTAACCCCAGTACTAATCTTTCATTTTCCTGCATTTTTATTTTTCATGCCTATTTTAGTTTTAACATTTCTTTTTGTATATTTTTCTTTTGTTTTTGCGGAGCTCACCCCTGCAGGTATTCATGGCAAATTGCATTGGCGGGGTTCTCATTCTTCGTATGGCGGGCCTGCTTCGGTTTCCACGCGTCTTCTGGTATGCTCACTAGCTGAGCATTGGGTAACCTCTTCCCTTAGCTCTTTATGATTTTAATTTCTCTTTATTATGCTGTTTTGCTTAGTTTAAGTCTGGGGGAGAGATTTGTTACCGATTGCACGCACACATTTCTTGTGCATACTAGAAGCTTTTATTGTTTTATTTTGCTTAGTTCATTGCATCACACACCACTGCACCCACATGAGCGTGAGCTTAGCTTTTTGTGTGCTGCGAGCTAAACTCATTTCTTCGTTAGATTTAGGAAAATTATGGTGCTTACATAGGATTGTGAGACGGAGTAAAATATTGACCTTGCTGTGCTCCTAGTCAACTGCTCTCGTCTCGTTTAGAAATTGGAGTAGATTTAATTTTTCTGTATGCTTTTAGTTTTATATTTTTCTAATTGCGTAAATATTTTTTATTCTACTCAAACGTTGGTGAATCCGGTGTGAATCCGACGGTAGCTTAGGGATGTGTGTAGACGGCCGTTAGTTTTGTATTGCTCGAGTCGGGAGGATGGATAGTCTTTCTCGTTGGCTAAGAACTTGCCCCAAGCTATTGTTGAAGCATGAGTATAGGTTAGTCATGCATGAGTGTGATGTAGGCCATCATTTTGGCTCGGTTGAGCTTTGTACCATTCCTAACGTCTTATCCACGCTAGCCCCGTTGTGCCTACCCATTCTTTTGATTCAGCTCCACCTTTATTTCACCAAAGCCTCAAAGCCAATCCTAGTCGCACTCCCAAGTTGAGCTTTAGAGTTTTACATTTTAATGTTGGGATGTGATGTGGTGATTTTATTGGTGGAAATGTGGAAGTGCTCCCAAGTTTATATCTGCTGAATTGTGAAAATAAAATGAAGAAAAAGAAAAAAAAATTATATATATTTGTAAAGAAAAAAAATATATATGAATGAAAAGAAAAAGTTTTAATTGAAATTTTTTTGGAAATGTGATTATATTTGGAGTAGGCGGTGCACACACCCATATGTTAAAAATTAAGTCTGGTGGTGTGGTGTACCCGCGTGTATTTTGCTTAGTAGAGGAATTCTTTTTATGATAGCTCATTTGGGTTAGGTGCATAGCCTTCCTGTTTATCATTGTTTACCTCACCGAAACACAAGCCCCATCTCTTCACCTCAAGTCCTACTGATTCGTGTGTGGACCAAACCAGTGCTGTGGAGAGAATGCGAAAGGGAAAGCTTATGGTCACCGACATTGGTGGATTCCTTTGGAGGTTATCCGAAGCCCCGATCTTTGGCAATTCTCGCCTAGCGATTAGTCTACGTTCTCCATACGCATGACCGGATGATTCACCGTGATTCTATTTTTGAGTAATAATAAAATGTTGATACGCATTGTGAAAAGTATAAACTATTTTGTATACTTAGAAATTTCTTCTATTATATTTTTACGCGCGCGAGCATGCGACTTCGCATGGTACTTCGTATCACATTTTCTTTGTTAACTAGTATTTTTCCCTATCTGCTTAGATTTTGTTTGCACGGGACGCGCAAACAGTTAAGTCTGGGGGTGTGATAAGTCCACTTTATATACTATTTTCGGACTCATCTGCGCTAGTTTTCACGCATTTGAACTTCACTTTTAGTTCTATATAGTTCATATTTCATCTGATCGTTATTTTCATAGGAAGTGCACATTTATGCCCGTGGTTGTGTATTTTGTTACTTTTATTGTTTGTACTCCATTTTGTGATTGCCTGGAATGTCTGCACATATCATTGATTGGTTTTTCCTTTCGGTACAGGGGTCGTGTGCGTGTTCCGGGATGGTTGTGAAATAGGAATACTGCGCACGATCATAGGAGATAATGCGCACGACCACTGGTCGTGCGCCCCTGATCGTGCGCACTACTCTACGTTTTCCAGAATGAGCCTGGGGTAAGCGCACGACCACTGGACATATTGCGCACGACCACCGGTCGTGCGCCACTGATCGTGTGCATTGATTCCTCTTTTCTGGAGTCCTGTCTGGGTAATCGCACGATCATTGGACTTAGTGTGCACGACCACTGGTCGTGCGCCACTACTCATGCGCATTATCCCAGTTCTTCTTCCTGATATTTCATGCCAGTGTGCACGAGCACCGGATATAGTGCGCACGACCACTGGTCGTGCGCCTGTGATCGTGCGCATTGTTCATTTCTGCTTTTGTATAAATAGTGCAGGTCTCGCCCTAATCGAATAGAGGATCCGGAGCTCGAGCTTTCTCCGCCGTTTTCCGCCTTCTCCGCCGTTCCCCTTCATCTTCCACCCTAGGGAGGTGCTCCGGGCAAGCTTTCTCCGCCAAATCCAAGCCAGAGCTTCCTCTTGGCCTCCTCCATCATCTATTGGGTTCATTTCAAGCTTCAACGCCATAGCCATCAAGCAAAGGGAAGCTTGCAACTTTCGTCCGCTATCGTGAGACGAAGAAGACGGGCCATTGGAAGGTGGTGACAGCCCTTCTCTATCCCGGACGCAGTTGAGGACCGAGCTTGGACGCGGAATGACAACCCGATGATTCCAACCGTGAATTCTCAGCAAGACTTCGGATTCGGTCGATCTCTTGACTTGTTCTTGCTTTATTGTTGTTTATGTGTTGTTGTAAACCTTATTTATAGATGATGTATGCTTATTTGTAAAACGTTCTTACAATTATGTCTATGTGATTGTATGTGTTCGTTATTTACTTGAGGTGCGCCTATTATTCCATCCACAACCATCCATCCTTGCCGCACAAGCAATTGCTAGTGGCATGCGTAGCGAAGAGGTGCTCACGACCCTCATTCCACCGTTCTAACCACCTCATCCGCTAGCCTTCTCGTCCATCCGCCTAGTGATTCGGTGCATACCGGCCCAACTAGTCTTCCATCCCGCCTGGCGAAGCATCGCATAGCGGCGTTGCATAGGAGTAGTTGATAGCTTTTTATTTTTTGTTTCCGCAATATCAGAACCTCCCCTTAGATAGCTCCGACCTGAGGACTTCAATCTCAAGTCCTCCTCGAAATTAACTCCACCTTACTGTGTTCCTTGTGAGATCGATACTTGGGAAATCCCCCATTTTATATTACTTGTGCGACTGGTTCACTGCCGCGATCTTAAGCATCACACACTTCTTCCCCCCTCATGTGAGCTTTCAAGGCCTGAATCGAAGATAATAACAAACGAGGTGCAAATTTTTTACCTTGAAAGATGACATCAGTGTCCCCATGTCTCAATTAAATTCTCTTCTCTACGCATTCAATTCTTGCGTAGTGCCAATCCAACCATGCCATGCCCAGAATGAGATCGAATTCTGGCATTCTCAAAACTATGGCAGGGGTATCAAAGGCCTTTCCCCCAATGAATATCTCCAATTCACACTTGGCAGGTGCGGTCATCTCAGAGCCGTCTGGGAGGCGTACTCGTCGAGCAATATTAATGAAGTATTGCACTTATTCTAGGTCTTTAATGAAGTCCGCAGACACAAACAAGTGCGAGGTACTGGTATCGAATAACGTATAGGCCAGTTTCTCGTCGACCACCACAGGTGCCTAAGTACCAATAGCAATACTCAAAGCTAGATTTCTAGTACATCTTAAGAAACTTATGGTTAATAATGAAGATATGATGACTAACTGTGACATACCTGCAATCACCTCATGGGGGTTCGACTCCTCTGTCATGTCCAGTGCGAACACTTGATTTCGAGCAGCTCCGGGGTTTCCTCCTCGTAGTCCTCGTCCTCGACCACACATATGTCCCCGCCCTCGTGGAGCTACCGGAGGGAGAGCAACACGAGCATTCCAGATAAGCTACGGGCAGTAACGCCGGATGTGGACAAGTTGGTTACATTGGAAGCACACTCGCTCATTCCGTCCCTCGGGTTGCTGAAACTGTTGAAGCTGGGGAGGTGGAGACAATGCTGGCAGCTGTGGAACTTGGTGATCCATTCTAAAATTCCGGTGGAAATGCCCGCCACCTCTCTGATGTCCTCTTCTTCCTCTGTAGTCATGTCTCCTTT
The DNA here is from genome assembly GCA_039583875.1 of Platanthera guangdongensis. Taxonomy (NCBI): domain Eukaryota; kingdom Viridiplantae; phylum Streptophyta; class Magnoliopsida; order Asparagales; family Orchidaceae; genus Platanthera; species Platanthera guangdongensis. Next base: position 168,593,996 of record CM077158.1, on the reverse strand, counting down.
TATTGCTAAGGCCGGCTTCCATCACACCCTCAACAGGTCTCTTACCACTTCCCAAGTGGTCTGCTTCTAGCCTCTTTGCCATGCCAATTATTTCCGCCAAGCTGGAGTCCGCTATAAACAAATGGGCCTGCCTTAGGGGGTCTCGCAGCCCTTTGTAGAAGCGCTTAGCGTATTGTTTGTCATCCAAGTCAAATGAGTCGACGAATCTTGCGAGATGTTGGAACTCTCGTTGATACTACGTAACCAACTTCGATCCTTACTTCAGCTGTAAAAATCTATCTTCGAGTTCATCTAGAGCAGATGAGGGAATGAAGTTCTCTAAAAAGGCTCCTGAGAACTCGCTCCAGCTAATCTCCGTATAAACCCACCCTTGAAAGGTGGTGCCCATGAGGGACTTCCACCACCTCTTGGCATGTAGTTCCAGGACGGACACTTCCAATGTTACAGCCATGCTTGCTGGGTAACGGATTCCTTCCAATAACTCCTGCATTGTATCGAGCCATTCTTCTGTGCACACGACCTACTCTATCCCATAGTAGGCGGGAGGGGAGAGAGCCCGAAAAGTTCTCAACCAGTTTGAGCCCGGAGCCTGTGGCTGCACTGGGGTCTACTGCGACCTAAAGGCGTCCAGGATGGTTGTGAGCATCTGTCCCAATTCTGATTGTTGCAACTGAGTAGGTACGGAAGGGGCGGGAGTGCACCCTACTGGCCGTACTTGCGCTTGGATCTACACGTAGAGTACAATCCTAAGGTCAGGTTGGTTAATCGTAAGGTCAAAATTGAACATACTTAGTGTGAATTACATATGGGCACACCACTGCTTCTATTAAGTCTGTTTGTCCCCAAACGGACTAATCAAACGAGGGTGGTACCATTGTTGAATGACTTCTTTAGTGTAGGATCGTAGCAATCTAATACCATTTTTAAGACCCCCCTCCCGGAACACAAAACACAACACGAGGGGAGTCTTATGCCCAGAACAGCCGCCTTGGGGTGGCAACAACACACGTGGTGATATGCACCACAAGGCGCCTATCCTGCCGGACATAAACAATATCATCCAATGCCAACCAAACCAAGAATATAACGTAGAAGTAAATGCACACATAATTAAAATAGTCCAAAAGTGCATCAAGAAAAGAAGCTACAACTACCTTCTAAAATATCAGAGTATGGGTAAAACTTGCCCAACAGGGCTACATCAAAAGTTTCTCAAACTCACTTTGGTGACTGACAGTAGCGAAGACATCGTCCCTTCAGGCCCTGTTATCCTGGCCTAGCTGTCCTGCTGTAAAATCTGCGGCTGCTCTGACAGTGGGGTTTCCTCCTAAAAGGAAGTCGTAGCAACCGTTAGTCAAAAAGACTAAGTGGCTATCACATCCGCTCCCCCGACGACTCCTAGGCACCGGGCGGAGAAGGGATCAAGGGTACAATACATTTATATAAGCAGTAGTAGAAGCAAGTGGAGTAAGCCCAACCTCCCAAAGTCTAACTGTCAACTCCCCTTGGTGTGATGACTAGTGAGCCTGTAGACCTGCCACACAATCCATAACCCAGGATTACGACACTGTGTGTCTACTCACACTGCATGCACTTTCACAACATCGTGGTATAGAAGGAGCCTCGGAAGCACGAGGACCAAGCCCAACCTTCCACTTGGCATGGAAGGATCCTCGGGAATGAACACCGAGGACCAAGCCCAACCGTCCACTTATGTCTCTTCTTAGCATTACCAACCCAGAGCGGACAAACCACCGCACTTACACCCTTTCACAATCCCGTGCCCAAGATACTTATGGGTTCATTACCGGTGTAATGCTATTTCACACAGTCGTCATCTAAGACCACCACCATCTGTTCATAACAGTCATTACCAATTATGTACAACATGTTCAGGCCAAGCACATCATTATTCAACACATTACCACTGTCAAGCACATTCTCAATATTTCACATATTAAAATCTTTCTCTAACCTCCACCAAATCACCTCGATCAAGTACTCTTCTTCATCATCTGTTCATTAGGGAATAAATCCAACAAATGTTATTAACATATTTCACCCCAACCATTTATACTCTAAATTCCACAAACCTTAACGTTAATGTACCAAGAACTCTCTACCAATACAAAACAAACACGAGAATCACATGTGCAGGAATAATTACTATACAACAACTTCAATTGGGGATTCCCGAGGCTACAAGAATCCGGTGAAGGCGTTTAACCGCTCGTTGGAAAGGTATTTCCAAGGGCTGCGACTTTTGTGTTTAGTCGAAAGCCCAGATCTGGCAGCATCATGACTGGAAATGGCCTCGAAAGCTGTTGCGCGTAGAAGGCAGATTTCTGCGCGCATCTTAAAGCAGATCAGACGACAACAGTTCGTCTTCATCCTTCAACCAAACTTTCAAACAACATCCAGAATTTCTCCTCCCTTATTCACCCTCATAAGGCCACTCAAGTAAAAGATGAGCTACTCAAGTGCTTGGCTGAGATCTCGAGAGGATAGTAATAGACTAATCGAGATGAATTTCTTGAGAAAATTCAGAACTGAACTTATAGATACTCGAGTGAAATAAAATTTACACGAGTACTAGAAGTGTTACACGAGAGGTGGAGAAGAACTACTCGAGTATTAAAAATATTACGCGAGGGGTAGAAGATGAATTCTGGTTACTCGAGTACTGGAACTGGACTACTCGAGAAGTAGATTAACTACTCGAGTATAGGAATTTTACTACTCGGGTATAGGAATTTTACTACTCGAGTATAGGACTTAGAAAAATTCTGAGAGATAAAAATCTGGTCACTCGAGTACTGGAGCTGGACTACTCGAGTAGAAGATACACTACCCGAGTACATGAACTTGACTACTCGAGTTGGGTAACAATAAAACGATAATTGTCCTTCTGTAACTCGAGTCGAAGGACTTATCTACTCGAGTGGTTAACATGACTACTCGAGTAAAGTACTTGGAATAATTTTTGAGAGGAAAAACTGTTAACTAGAGAATAAGAGAAAGTCTACTCGAGTAATGGACTTGGCCACTCGAGTGCTATGTTCAGACTACTTGAGAGCGATTTCCATTACTCGAGTACATACATGCTTACTTGAGTATTTACTAAGTGTTCAACTCGAGTACTTAAACTTCTACTCGAGTGAAAGACTTAGAAAAATTTTCCTTCAAGATAATTTTCCTTTCTTCAATAAAATCAGCAACACTTCTTTCTCCATCAATCCTAGTGCTTGAAAGATGAAGTGTATCCCAATAGAGAGGCTACACATGAGTCAACACCATGGATCACACAATGAGGGATTACATTGTATACTCCTGTGTTTGGTGACCCATTGTATACTGACATTGGTCTACACTTGGCAATATAGTCATGCAAACACAAAACTCAAACAATACATCGAATATAACTTAATTCATATTAGTTTACGGGTGACTTCACCAAATCTGGGTTATTGTGGATACAATACCCAACACCTTCTTGGCAGCATCTTCTTCTCCTCGGTCGGTGTTAGTTCTTCACGGGAAGAAGATTGGCTCCAACACCTTCTACCTCTACAGCAGTTTCTTACAGCAATGTCTTAGAAGGAAGACTAGAAACGGCTAGGGTTTTCTCCCCTTTTCATGTGAGAAGTTTGACAACTGCATAGACACGTGTCAGCCTATCATTGGGCCACCATCAACTCAGTAAATGAGTCCCTTCGAAACGACACAACCGAAAAGTTCGCCAAAACTCGAAATTGTAATACACGGGTAGGGACACGCCCGTTTCACTACCCGTGTCCTGCTCGGGAAGAATGTGCTCGACGATTCGTCGAGCTCCGCTCGACAAATTGTCGAGCTGCTTGGACACACACACGGGTAGGGACACACCCGTGTCGCTACCCGTGTCCTGCTCGGGAGGAACACAGTAGACGATTAGTCGAGCTCTTCATCGTCGAGCTCTGCTCGACGAATCGTCGAGCTCTGCTCGACGAATCGTCGAGCTCTGCTCGACGAATCGTCGAGATACAGCTTGGGCACACACGGGCAGGGACACGCCAGTGTCACTACCCGTGTCCTACTCAGGAGGAACACGTTCGACGGTGTTAGTCGAGCTCTACTCGAAGAATACATAAACACTGGTAGAGACACGCACGTGTCACTACCTGTTTCCTTCTCTGGAGATTTCACAAAGAAGACGCAGAGACACCAGAGAACCACATGGGTAGGGACACGCCTGTATCACTACCCGTATCCTACTCTGGACCTACTTCACCTCCCATACTCGAGTGCAAGCCTATCTGTCAGCACTCCCTGAGCCCAAGTCAACTCTCCTGACTTAAAAGTGCGCACGAGGGGCCTAGCGCGAATTGAGACGTTACAAATCCTATAAATAAAATAAAAAGATTTCGTCCCTTAAATTAGGCTAAGGCTACGGGGAGAGAAAAGCATAAAATAAAATAAAATATGCTTTTAAAGTTACCTTGAGGAAATAACTCAGGGTAGCGCTTTTGCATCAAGTCGACCAGCTCCCATGTATATTCCTCCTTCCCATGGTTAAACCACAGCACCTTTACCAAAGGAACACTCTTGTGGCGCAAGCTCCTTGTCTCGTTGTCTACTATCTGCACCGACTCTAGTCGGACAGATCTATCGGTTGCTACTAATCCATCAATGCTGGGAATATATTGATCGGGCCGCAACAACGCCTTCCGGAGAGACGACACATGAAATACATCATGAAGGTTCTCCAGCTCTGGTGGTAACTCCAACAGTAGGCCAAAGGGCAAATATTTTCCAATATGGTGTAAGGTCTAACATACCTTGGGCTGAGCTTCTTCACACCACGTACCCGTGACACTCCATGCATCATCCGGATTTTCAGGAACGCTTTGTCACCCACCTGAAATTCTACCATCCGGTGCTTTGCATTATAATATTTAGCGTGCCGACTTTGATCCTCAAGCATGCGGTCCCGTATTAGCCTAACAACCTGTTGGGTACATTGGTTTAAATGTACCTGATTTGAAGAAGCCTCACCCTACTCAATGATATACATCAAAATGTATTTGATGTGTTTTGAGTTTAGTTGTGCAAGTCAAGTATTTGCAGGGAAAGCAGAAAAGATTCTAAGTCCATGTGGCGACGCCCAGAGGGAAAGTGTCAACACTTAAGAAGACTTGTGTCAACACCCAGGCAAGCAGTGTCGACACTTGGAGTAGTTGTGTCGACACCAGGAATGCAGAGTCGACACCAGACAGAAAGTGTCGACACAAGGAGCTGTGTCGACACTCAATGAAGAAAAGTGCAGTGAAGCAGTGTCGACACTTAGTAGTTGTGTCGACACCCAGAGGAACTGTGTCTACATCAGAAAGTGTCGACACTTAGAGGCTGTGTCGACACTCAGCAAAAGTCAGCAGAGTCTAAGTACAAGTGTCGACATAATAAAGAATGTGTCGACACTCAGCAGAAGAGTCAACACTTGAAGAAAGTGTCGACACAAGAAAGAATGTGTCGACACTCAGCAAAAGACTCAACACTTGAATAAAGTGTCGACACAAGGAGCTGTGTCAACACTTAGCAAATTTCAACAAATATTCTAAGTACAAGTGTCGACACAAAGGAGATGTGTCGACACTCAGCAAAAGTCTCAACAAAAGAAGAATGTGTCGACACAAGGAGCTGTGTCGACACTCAGCAAGTATCAACACAGAAGGCATGTGTCGACACCAAGAAGATGTGTCGACCTTGAATAAGTTCAACACAAGAAGATGTGTCGACACAAAGGTGTTGTGTCGACACTTACAAGAATTCAGCAATGTACTGAAAAACAAGTACTTGTGTCGACACACAATTTCAGTGTCGACACATGATGAAGAAGCAGTGTCGAGAAGTGGATTCTACAACACAAGGAGTTGTGTCGACACCTTGAAGGCTAGTGTCGACACTTAGTCTACTTGTGTCGACACTTGGACTATAAGTGTCGACACTTAAAGACAGACTGTCTCGACACTTTCAGACAGTTACAGTTATTTCAAGAACTTACTGGATGACATGACAGCTGCCATTCCGGCCGGTCTGTTGTACCTGTCAGATTTGTCAGAAATCAGTTAGGAACCGGACCAGCCGGTTACCATGAAGAAGGCCTATAAATAGGCTTATACTGTCAACAGAAAGTGATGATCATTAACAAGAAAAAGATCTAGCTATTCATTGAAGAATCAAGTGAAGATCTAAGTAGTTGGAGAGAGAGAGCTTCATCCAAGAAGACAGCCGTTGGAACCAGGCTGAGAAGAAGGATTCAGACCTAGTTCTGAATCTTAAGTAGCAGAGATCAAGGATCAAATGCAGAGGTGATCAATCTTATTGTGTTCTACATTCAAGAAGCTTTGAAGAAAGCCAAGTCAGATTGATCTCAGCAGAGTTCTTCCAAGAACTTATCAAGAACCTATCAACTCATCTCTCTATTCTGAGTTGTAGGTATATACTCTTTGTATTTTATATTTTCTTGTAGGATCCTTAGGGATCTGAGTTGTAAGCCTGCAATTAGAAAGGCTGAGTGTAGGGCCTGTGTGCCTGAGTGTAGGAGATTTGTATCTCTGAGTGTATGCCTGTTGTGGCTGAGTGTAGGCCTGCTGTGGCTGAGTGTAGGCTTTGTGAAGAAGCTGAGTGTAGGCTTTGTGAAGAAGCTGAGTTGTAGGGCCTTGGGCCTAAGCTGTAGGAACCTGGTTGAGGTTCTGAGTGTAAGATCTGAGGATCTGAGATAGTGGAGGAGTTTGGCTGAATCTAGTACACTACTAGATAGGCGAAGGGGGAAAGTGGATGTACCCAAACCTTGGGGAACCACTATAAATCTGTGTGTCAACTGTGTGCATGTGTTATGCTGTGATTGCTGATTGATTGCTGTGAAAAAGTAGATATAACTCTATGAAAATAATCTGAATTCTGCCTAAAAAGTTAAAAAGATTTAGTCACCTATTCACCCCCCCCCCTCTAGGTGATTAGGTACAATTTCTTTCAAGTGGTATCAGAGCCAGGTTACTCAAAAAGGACTTAACTGTCTGAGTAGATCCTGTTGGCAGATTCAAACAAAGTAAAGTACAGAATCAAGAAAATCAAGAATCATGGGTTCAACAGAGAATCATAAGGAACTTGGATCTATGAAGTTAACCATATGTAGAAAAGAGATCTTTGGCATCTGGAAGGAAAGGGTGAGACTGTTTATGGAAGCCTCAGACCCTAGAATTTACATCACATTTAAAGAAGGGCCATATGTGCCTATGAAGGTTTCAGTCTTAGATGCAAATCAGAAAACACCTAAAGATTTCTCTGAAATGACAAAGGATGAGATAGTTCTAGCCACAATGGACAAGAGGGCTCAGAATATCATTATGAGTGCTATAGATGATGCTACCTTTCAGAATTTAATATATTGTAAGACATCTAAGGAGATATGGGATACCTTGATAGTGTATATGGAGGGTTCTGAAGAAGTGAGGCAAGACAGAAAGTCTTTGCTAAATAGGGAATATGAAAGTTTTAGGCAAGGTAGGGCTGATAGCATAACTGAATGCTATAAGAAGTTCTATAGAATAATGAATGAGCTAATGTCCTATGGTAGGGAGTTCAGTAATTATGAGTTAAATGATAAGTTTCTAAGGTCCCTAACAAAGGATTGGTACACCAAGATCTGTGCCATTAGGGAAATGACAAAGTTAGCAGATATACCTCCACCAACACTGTTTGGAAAACTGCTATCCTGTGAGATGCAGTTGATGGTGAGAAAAGAAGAGGAGAAGTCTACAAGAAGTGAACATAAAGAAAGGACAGTGGCATTCAAGACAGAAGCCCCCAAAAAATACAGAAGTAAGTCACCATCTCCACGACCAAAGAGTGCAGAGACTGAGTCAGATAATTCAGAAAGCAGAAAGTCTGAAAGTAGTGAAAGTGATGAGGACTTTGCAGCTTTCACAAGACACTTTCAGAAGTTCTTAAAGAAGAAACAGTGGAGGACAAAGTCATCCACATCACAGGGTAAAGAAGACTATTATCAGAACAAAAAGTCATCAAAGAAAGACAGGAAAAAGACCAAGTCAAGCAAAGCAACTCTATCAAAAATTGTTTGTTATTGCTGTAACAGACAAGGACATGTTATTGCAGACTGTCCTGAGAAAAGGAAAGAGTCTAATGATAAGAAAAAGACTCAATTCAAGGGCAAGAAGGAAAGGTCTTTTGTTGCCAAAAAAGATAAGAGCCTGTCAGACATATCTTCATCAAAAACTGAGTCAGATGCTGAAGCATACATAGGACTGTTTGCTGAGGAAGAGGAAGAAGAGTTCATCCAGATCATGAACTCTATATATGAACAAGAGGACAGTCAGTGCCAAGGACTGATGGCATTGACAGAAAGTGACAAAATCCAGAAGCAGCCTGGACCTAGTAAGGTACAAAATTGTTCTTTAAGTTCAATTTCTTGTGCTAGTTCAGAATCAGATTCATCATCATCAAGTAATGAGAGTGCATCTGAGTCTGAAGGGGATATTCATCAATTGATAGATGAATATAAAGTTCTGTTGCAAGCTTATAAGAAGAGCAAGTCCCTAGCCAAGAGTCAGGCAAAGGAAATTGCTAGTCTCAAAGTTGCTGCAACTGATTTTGAGAAGATGTTTGATCAAAAGCTAAATGAAATAGCCAGACTGAAGCACATAACTGTGATTCAGATGGGGACTATATCATTTAAGAATGATCAAATCAACAGTCTGGAGATTAGTTTTTAGAAGGAGAGAGATTTAGTTGCTAGGTTTTCTAAACCAAAGTCTGTTCTACCCTTAATTGATGAATTTGTTCATCAAAAAGGTAAAGCTGGACTGGGATTTTCTAAACCTGTCAGGACTGTCAAGTTCAAGTCTAAGGGCAAAGCCCCAGCTCTCAACAAACCAGCTGTAGTTAAAACAGCTAGAGATGTACCTAAGTAAAGGTACAATAGGTTTGAGTGTTGGTGTTGTGGCAAGGTAGGCCACTTTGCCATGGACTGTTGGCACAATGCTAGTGCCAAAGTGAGTAGCAAACTGCGTGTAGGATAGTGGATGTTCCCGACACATGACTGGAACTAGGGGATTGCTAAAGGACTACACACCCATCAAGGATGGTCCAAAAGTCACCTTTGGTGGTTCTGAAAAAGGGATCATCAAGGGTTTTGGTAACATTTCTAGCTCCCATATAACTATTACTCAAGTGGCTTATGTTAAAGGTTTGAAACATAACCTTATTAGTATAAGTCAATTGAGTGATGTAGGATATGACATCTCATTTGTCAAAAATGGTTGTCATATCAGGAGGTCAAATGATCAAGAGATCAATTTGACAGGTTATAGAAAAAGGAATGTCTATTGCCTAGACATTATGTGTGAGACCAATGGTTCTCCAGTGTGTCTTATAGCTGATGAGAAAGTCTCTCATTGTGTCAAATGGCACAAGAGGCTAGCTCATCTCAACTACAAGACAATTGGCAAACTCTATAGCAAAGAGTTAGTGAGGAATGGTCCTCAAGTTAAATGTATTAAAGATGGAATATGCTCAGCTTGTCAAAAGGGCAAGCAGACTAGATCCAGCTTTAATTGCATTGAAAACAAAGATGCTGTGAGGTGTTTATACCTCTTGCATATGGATCTCTTTGGTCCTATGCCAGTTCACAGCCTAGGTAGGAAGGTCTATACCTTTGTGGTTGTATATGATTTCTCAAGGTTTTCCTGGGTGTTCTTCCTTAAACAGAAATCTGAAACACCTAGTATCTTCTATAGCTTTGTCAAGCAAATTCAGAATGAACTAGACAGTACTGTGGTCAAGATAAGAAGTGACCATGATACTGAATTCCAGTCTGATAGCATGACAAAACTATGTGAAGAATTTGGGATATTTCAGGAGTTTTCTTCACCAAGAACACCTCAGCAAAATGGCATTGCTGAGAGGAAAAATAGAACCTTGATTGAGGCTGGTAGAACCCTATTAAGTGATACATCTCTACCAGAATATTTTTGGGCTGAGGCAGTGAATACTGCATGCCATGTAATTAATAGGGCTACCATTACTAAAAGCCACAACAAGACCCCCTATGAGATTGTGAAAGGCAGAAAACCAAACCTATCCTATTTTAGGATCTTTGGTTGTAAATGCTTTATACTTAACAATGGAAAGTCTTACTTGACTAAGTTTGCTTCCAAGTCCCAAGAGGGAATTTTTGTTGGGTACAGCAACAATAATAAGGCTTATAGAGTCTACAACTTGTCTACTCAAGTTGTAGAAGAATCTGTACATGTAGTATTTGATGAAACTAGACTTATTAACAAAGAGTTGTCTAGTAGTATTTGCAGCTCCACATGTGTGACTGAGAAGATGGACAAGCTCAATATAGAAGAAGGAACTACTGCAAGACAGCAAGTAGAAGATAGTGGCTGCTGTCCAGGGGGAGTACTACATGTGCCTAATGTAGAAGAAGTCCAAGGAGTGCAGCAAGATGAAGAAGTTGAAGGAGTTCAACCTGAAGCCAGGATGCCTCCAGCTAATAGGCATCTAAGAGATCATCCAGCAGAGCAAATCATTGGTGATCTAAGACAAGGGGTACAAATAAGGAGCAGAAATTTGAATGCAGTACTCTACTCCAGTTTTCTATCCCAAGTAGAGCCAAAGAAGTTTGAAGAAGCCATCCTAGACTCTCATTGGATTGAGGCAATGCAAGAAGAGCTAAATCAGTTCAAGAGATGCAAAGTCTGGGAGCTTGTTCCTAAACCAAAGGACCACAACATAATTGGAACCAAGTGGATCTTTGGGAACAAGATGGATGAACATGGAGTAATTGTCAAGAACAAAGCTAGACTGGTTGCTAAGGGATATAGTCAGGAAGAAGGTATTGACTTTGATCAAACCTTTGCTCCAGTAGCCAGACTGGATGCCATAAGAATGTTCCTGGCCTATGCAACCTTTCAAGGTTTTAAAGTATATCAAATGGATGTAAAGTCAGCCTTTTTGAATGACAATCTGAAAGAGGAAGTCTATGTGGAACAGCCATCAGGTTTTGTTGATTCAACTCAACCTCATTATGTCTATAGACTTAGGAAAGCTTTATATGGGTTAAAATAAGCCCATAGGGCTTGGTATGAAACCCTATCTAGTTTCCTCATTGAGAATAAATTCACAAGGGGGAAAATAGACAAGACTCTATTCCTTAGAGAATCCAGAGGCAAGATCAAACTAGTCCAAATATATGTAGATGACATAATATTTGGGTCTACTGAAAGTAGTCTTTGCAAAAAGTTTGCAAAACTAATGCAAGGACAATTTGAGATGAGTAGTATGGGGGAACTTAAGTTCTTCTTGGGTCTCCAAGTTAGACAGACTGAGAATGGTTTATCCATATGCCAGTCTAAGTTCATCCTAGAACTCATAAGGAAGTATGGTATGGATTCATCCAGTACCATGAAGACTCCTATGGGGTCAAGTATGTCTCTTAGCAAAGATGATGCAGGGAAACCTATAGATGAGACTTTGTATAGAGGGATAGTTGGATCCATTCTATATTTGACTGCAAGTAGACCAGATATCATGTATGCTACATGTGTCTGCGCTAGGTACCAAGCATGCCCTAAAGAGTCTCATTTGACAGCAGTCAAAAGGATACTGAGATATCTAAAGGACACTCCTTATCTAGGCCTCTGGTACCCTAGGAATGGAGATTTTGAACTAATAGGTTATTCAGATGCAGACTTTGCAGGATGCAAAGAAGACAGAAAAAGTACAACTGGAACCTATCAATTCCTAGGTGGAAGACTGATTTCATGGAGTAGCAAGAAGCAAACAAGTGTGGCTATCTCTACAGCAGAATTAGAATATGTGGCTGCAGGAAGTTGCTGTGCTCAACTTCTATGGATACAACATCAGCTTGAGGATTGTGGTATTCAAGTAAGTAGAACACCACTATTTTGTGATTCTACTAGTGCTATATCTATTGCTATCAATCCTGTTTCCCATAGTAGAACTAAACATATTGAGATAAAATATCATTTTCTAAGGGAACATGTAGAAAAAGAAGATATATCACTTGAGTATGTAAATACTGATAATCAACTAGCTGATATGTATACTAAGCCCCTAGAAGAAACCAAGTTCAATAGGTTCAAAATTGAATTAGGTATGATAAACTTAGAATAAGTTTACAGAAATGGCCAAGTAAAAAGGTGTCAACACACAGAGTTATTTGTGTCGACACAGAAAAGTGGTGTCGACACTTCAGGGAAAAGGTGTCGACACATCTAGGAAGTTGGTGTCGACACTTCAGAAAACTAGTGTCGACTCATACAGGGTCTGTGTCGACACAAACAAGGTGGTGTCGACACTTAGTATTTACTCAGAATTATCTAAGTAAAGTCTCGACTAAGTGTCGAGTTGAGTGGTGTCGACACATAAACAAGTGTCGACACATATTATCTATCGACTAAACTTGTGTCGACACAGTATGTCGAGACATTATAAGTCTGTGTCGACACTTTTCAACAGTGTCGACACAATTTAAGTTGCTTGACGCGCCCTTTCATCTTCGAACCTAGAAAGGTATAAATAGGATTTCTTCATTGTCTGTCGACACACTCACTAGAGTTTCGAGACCAAACTTGTGTGTCAACACCTCTCTTCTCTCAATTCAAATTTCTCAAACCCTAATTGTTGGGTACATTGGTCAAATGTACCTGATTTGAAGAAGCCTCACCTAACTCAATGATATACATCATAGTGTATTTGATGTTTGTTTGAGTTACTTGTGCAGGTTAGGAATACACTGGACTGAAGCTAAAAATTTCTAAGTCCATGTGTCGACACCCAGAGGGAAAGTGTCGACACTTGAGAAAGCTTGTGTCGACACCCAGACAAGCAGTGTCGACACTTGGAGTCATTGTGTCGACACCTGGGAAGAAGAGTCGACACCAGTCAGAAAGTGTCGACACTTGGAGCTGTGTCGACACTCAGTGTAGAAGAATGCAGAAAAGCTGTGTCGACACTTAGCAGAAGTGTCGACACCTAGAAGAGCTGAGTCAACACCAGAAAGTGTCGACACTTGGAGTTGTGTCGACACTCAGCAAAAGTCTGCAGAATCTAAGTACAAGTGTCGACACTCAACACAATGTGTCGACACTATGCAGAAGAGTCAACACTTAAAAAAAGTGTCGACACCCAGCACAATGTGTCGACACTTAGCTAAAGACTCAGTATTTGAAGTAAGTGTCGACACTCAACACAATGTGTCGACACTATGCTGAAGAGTCAGTAGTTGAAGAAAGTGTCGACACTCAACACAATGTGTCGACACTATGCTGAAGAGTCAGTAGTTGAAGAAAGTGTCGACACTCAGCACAATGTGTCGACACTTAGTTGAAGACTCTACACTTGAAGAAAGTGTCGACACAAGGAGCTGTGTCGACACTTAGCAAAGAACAGAAAAGTTACAAAATATTCTAAGTACAAGTGTCGACACTAAAGGAATGTGTCGACACTCAGCTGAAGAAACAAAAGTGAAGACTTGTGTCGACACCAAGAAGCAGTGTCGACACTTGACAGTTTCAACACATAAAGTTGTGTCGACACAAAGGAGTTGTGTCGACACTTAGAAGAATACAGTTGAAGAATGAAGAACAAGTACTTGTGTCGACACTCAATTTCAGTGTCGACACATGCAGAAGTATCTGTGTCGAGACATACAAAGAATTGTGTCGACACCTTGTAGACTTGTGTCGACACTTACACAACATGTGTCGACACTTAGTCTATAAGTGTCGACACTTAAGAACAGAAAGTCTCGACACTATCTGACAGTTAGGGAATTTCAAGAAGTGACTGGTTGACATGACAGCTGCCGATCCAGCCGGTCTACATCAACTGTCAGAGATATCAGAAGTCTGTTATGAACCGGACCAGCCGGTTACCATGAAGGAAGCCTATAAATAGGCACCCATAGTTTACAGACCAAGATTGATGAAGTGATATAGAAGTAGTTGAAAAAGTTTTTGATAGAGAGAGTTCAGATCTTTGTAAAAGTGGTATATTGAGTATCAACACAAGAAGATCTTGCTGTGCATCGGCAGATCTAAGAAGTTGGAGAGAGAGAGAGCTCCATCCAAGAATTCAGTCTTTGGAACTAAGGCTGAGAAGAAGAATTCAGAGTCATCTGAATTTCAAGAAGCAGAGGTCAAGGAACAACTGCAGAAGATTCAGACTAATTCAGTTCTAATCAAGAAGCTTTGAAGGAAGCTAAGTCAGTTTGAATCTAACTGAGTTCTTCCAAGAACTCTTCAAGAATCTCTCAACTCCTCTCTTATTTTCTGAGTTGTAGAGTTAGCTATTGTACTTTCTATTTTAACTTGTAGGATCCATTGGATCTGAGAGAATTGTAAGCCTATATTATAAAGGCTGAGGGTAGGGCTTGATTGCCTGAGTGTAGGAGTTGAAGAACTCTGAGTGTAGGCCTTAATTGGCTGAGTGTAGGCCTGGGTGGCTGAGTGTAGGCCTTTTGGCTGAGTGTAAGGCTTTGGGCCTGAGGTAGGAACCTTGTTGGGTTCTGAGATAGTGGAGAAGTTTGGCCGAATCTAGTACACTGCTAGATAGGCGAAGGGGGAAAGTGGATGTACCCAAAGATTGGGGAACCACTATAAATTAGTGTGTCTGCTGTGCTGTGCTGTGGATTGACTGTTTGATTTCTGTAATTGCTGTTAGCTGTAGTAATCTGTGAAATAATTGTTGTGCTGCCAACAAAGTCTTAAAAAAGGTTTAGGTCACCTATTCACCCCCCCCTCTAGGTGTTTAGGTACCATATCTTTCAAGTGGTATCAGAGGCAGGTTCCTCAAAAAGGACTAACTGTCTGAGGAGATCCAGTTTGGCAGATTCAGTGTAAGTCAGGAAACAGTTTCAAGAAAATCAAGAAACATGGGTTCTTCAGAGAATCACAAGGAATTGGGTTCAATGAAACTGCCCATATGCAGAAAAGAGATTTTTGGAATCTGGAAAGAAAGGGTAAGGCTGTTCATGGAGGCCTCTGACCCTAGGATCTACATCACAGTCAAAGAAGGGCCTTATGTGCCCATGAAGATTTCAGTCTTGGATGCTACACAGAGAACTCCAAAGGATTTTTCTGAGATGACCAAGGATGAGATTGTCCTAGCTACAATGGACAAAAGGGCACAGAACATCATAGTTAGTGCAATTGATGATGCCACCTTCCAGAACCTTATTCACTGTAAAACAGCAAAAGAAATGTGGGATACCCTCATTGTCTACATGGAAGGTTCTGAAGAAGTAAGACAAGATAGGAAGTCCTTGCTTAATCAAGAGTATGAGAGCTTTAGGCAAGGAAGAGGAGATAGCATCACTGAATGCTACAAGAAGTTTTATAGAATTGTTAATGAACTCATGTCCTATGGAAGAGAGTTCTCTAACTATGAATTGAATGATAAATTCTTAAGGTCCCTAACCAAAGACTGGGACACCAAGATCTGTGCCATCAGAGAAATGACAAAGTTGGGAGAAATTCCTCCTCCCACACTGTTTGGCAAGTTGTTATCTTATGAGATGCAATTGTCAGTAAGAAAAGAGGAGGAAAAGTCAACAAGGACTGAACACAGGGAAATGACCGTTGCCTTTAAGTCAGAAGTACCTAGAAAGAACAGGACTAAGTCATCAACTCCTCCTCCAGAGGTAGTTGAATCAGAATCTGATGAATCTGTTAGCACAAAGTCTACAAGCAGTGAAAGTGATGAAGACTTTGCTGCATTCACCAGACATTTTCAGAAATTCCTGAAGAAGAAACAGTGGAGGTCCAGACCTTCATATTCCAAAGGGAAAGAAGTCCAGTATCAGGAGAAGAAGCCTTCAAAGAAGGACAAGAAAAAGACAAAGACTAGTAAGGCAACTGGGTCTAAGATAGTGTGTTACTGCTGCAATAGACAGGGTCATGTAATTGCAGATTGTCCTGAGAAAAGAAAAGAATCCAGTGACAAAAAGAAGACTCACTTCAAAGGAAAGAAGGAGAAGTCCTTTGTTGCAAAGAATGAGAAGACTCTTTCAGACATTTCTTCTTCAGACACTGAGACAGATGCTGAAGCCTACATAGGGCTATTTGCTGAAGAAGAAGAGGAGTTTATGCAGATCATGGAATCAATATATGAACAAGAAGAGTGTCAGTGCCAAGGACTGATGGCATTGACTGAAAGTACCAAAATCCTGGAGCAGCCAGGACCTAGTCAGGTACAAAGTCCAACTCAAAGTTCAGATTTCAGTTCTAGTTCAGAGTCAGATTCATCTTCATCAAGTGATGGAAGTGTTTCTGAATCTGAGGGAGATATTCATCAGCTCTTAGATGAATATAAAGTACTGTTGCAAGCCTATAAGAAAAGCAAGTCCCTTGCCAAAAGTCAGGCAAAGGAGATTGCTGATCTCAAGGCAGCTGCAACAGATTTTGAGAAGCAGTATGATCAAAAACTGAATGAAGTAGCCAGGCTGAAACACATTACTGTGATTCAGATGGGTACTATTACATTTAAGAATGATCAAATTAAGTTACTAGAGATTAATCTCCAGAAAGAAAAAGAGCTAGTTGCTAGGTTTTCAAAACCTAAATCAGTGCTACCCTTGATTGATGAATTTGTTCATCATAAAGGAAAGGCTGGATTGGGTTTTATTAAACCAGCTAGAACTGTTCAGGATCAGTCCAAGTCCAAGGGCAAAGCCCCAACATTCAACAAGCCTGCTGTAGTCAAGACAGCAAAGGTTGTACCTAAGCAAAGGTACAACAAGTTTGAATGCTGGTGCTGTGGCAAGATTGGCCATTTTGCAATGGACTGTTGGCACAATGCCAGTGTCAAGTTGAGTAGCAAGTTACCTGTTGGAAAGCCAGCAGGTAGCTATGTCAAGTTGCAAACTAACAATCACCAAGGACCCAAGTTTACTTTGGGTTCTAAGGTTCATTAATTTGTTTTGCAGGTGAATCCAAGTGGCCATACCCCAACATGGTACTTGGATAGTGGATGTTCCAGACATATGACTGGAACAAGGGGACTACTGAAGGACTACATTCCAATCAAAAATGGTCCTAAAGTGACCTTTGGTGGTTCTGAAAAAGGAATCATCAAAGGGTTTGGTAACATCTCTTCAAACCTTGTTACCATTACTCAAGTGGCTTATGTTAAAGGGTTGAAACACAACCTCATTAGTATAAGTCAGTTAAGTGATGTAGGGTATGACATCTCATTTGTTAAAAATGGTTGTCATATCAAGAGGTCAAGTGATCAAGAGATCATTTTGACAGGATATAGAAAGAGAAATGTCTATTGTTTAGACATTATGGTTGAGAACAATAGTTCTCCAGTTTGTCTTGTAGCTGATGAGACAGTCTCTCAATGTGTCAAATGGCACAAGAGGCTTGCTCATCTTAATTACAAGACTATTGGCAAACTCTTTAGTAAAGAGTTAGTGAGGAATGGCCCTCAAGTTAAGTGTGTCAAAGATGGCATTTGCTCAGCTTGTCAAAAGGGCAAGCAGACTAAATCCACCTTTAGAAGCTTAGACAACAAAGATGCTGTGAGGTGTTTATACCTCTTGCATATGGATCTATTTGGTCCAATGCCAGTTCACAGCTTAGGTAGGAAGGTCTATACCTTTATAGTTGTTGATGACTACTCAAGGTTTTCCTGGGTGTTCTTCTTAAAGCAGAAATCTGAAACACCTAGTGTCTTCTATAGTTTTGTTAAGCAAATTCAGAATGAATTGAATTGTACAGTGGTCAAAATTAGAAGTGACCATGGTACTGAGTTTCAGTCTGAAAGCATGACAAAGCTGTGTGAAGACTATGGGATATTTCAAGAATTCTCTTCACCTAGAACATCTCAGCAAAATGGCATTGCTGAAAGGAAAAATAGGACCTTGATAGAGGCTGGTAGAACCCTATTAAGTGATTCATCACTGCCAGAATATTTCTGGGCTGAAGCAGTTAACACTGCATGCCATGTGATAAATAGGGCTACCATCACTAAAAGGTTAAATAAGACCCCCTATGAAGTTGTGAAAGGCAGGAAACCAAATTTATCCTACTTTAGGATCTTTGGTTGTAAATGCTACATACTTAACAATGGAAAGTCTTTCCTAACTAAGTTTGCTGCCAAGTCCCAAGAGGGAGTGTTTGTTGGGTACAGCAATAATAGTAAGGCTTATAGAGTCTACAACTTGACTACACAAGTTGTAGAGGAGTCTGTGCATGTAGTTTTTGATGAAACACAACTAATTAACAATGAGTTGTCCAGTAGTGTGTGCAGCCCCACAGGTCTTACTAAGAAGATGGACAAGCTAGCCATAGAAGATGTACCTGCTGCAAGACAGCAAGTAGAAGAAGATGGCTTATGTCCAGGGGGAGAACTACATGTACCAGGAACTGAAGAAGTACAAGGAACTCAGCATGATGAAGATGCTGTAGAAGTTCAACCAGAAGTAAGGATGCCTCCAGCCAACAGGCATCTAAGAGATCATCCAGTAGAGCTAATTATTGGAGATCCAAGACAAGGTGTTCAGACAAGGAGCAGAAATCAGAATGCTGTAGTATATTCAAGTTTTCTGTCTCAAATAGAACCAAAGAAATTTGAAGAAGCTATACAAGATCCACAGTGGACTGAAGCTATGCAAGAAGAACTTAATCAGTTCAAAAGGTGCAAGGTTTGGGAGCTGGTTCCAAAGCCTAAAGACCACAATGTTATAGGAACTAAGTGGATCTACAGAAATAAGTTAGATGAACAAGGGGTCATCATAAAGAAAAAAGCAAGACTGGTTGCAAAAGGATATAGGCAAGAAGAAGGTATTGATTTTGATCAAACCTTTGCCCCAGTAGCCAGACTGGAGGCCATAAGGATGTTCTTGGCCTATGCAACCTATCAAGGATTCAAGGTATACCAAATGGATGTCAAGTCAGCATTCCTAAATGGTAATTTGAAAGAAGAAGTCTATGTGGAGCAGCCTGCAGGTTTTGTTGATCCAACTTTACCTCATTATGTGTATAGACTTAGGAAAGCATTATATGGGTTAAAACAAGCACCTAGAGCTTGGTATGAAACCCTATCTAGTTTCCTCATTGAGAACAAGTTCTCAAGGGGGAAAATAGATAAGACTCTATTCCTTAGGGAATCTAGAGGCAAAGTCATACTTGTCCAAATATATGTAGATGACATTATATTTGGGTCTACTGAAAGTAGCCTTTGCAAAAAGTTTGCAAAGCTTATGCAAAGTCAATTTGAGATGAGTAGTATGGGAGAACTGAAGTTTTTCTTGGGTCTCCAAGTTAAACAGACTGGAAGTGGTCTATCCATATGTCAGTCCAAGTTCACCCTAGAACTCATAAGGAAGTATGGTATGGATTCATCCAGTACCATGAAGACTCCTATGGGGTCAAGTATGTCTCTAAGCAAGGATGATGCAGGGAAACCTGTAGATGAAACCTTGTATAGAGGGATAGTTGGCTCCCTACTATACTTGACTGCAAGTAGGCCTGACATTATGTATGCTACATGTGTTTGTGCCAGGTATCAAGCCTGCCCCAAAGAGTCTCACTTGACTGCAGTCAAGAGAATCTTGAGATATCTAAAGGGCACTCCCTATCTAGGCCTCTGGTACCCTAGGAATGGATATTTTGATCTAACAGGCTATTCAGATGCAGACTTTGCAGGATGCAAAGAAGATAGAAAGAGCACTACTGGATCCTGTCAATTCCTAGGTGGAAGACTCATTTCATGGAGCAGTAAGAAGCAAACTAGTGTGGCTATCTCCACAGCTGAGTCAGAATATGTAGCTGCAGGAAGTTGCTGTGCTCAACTTCTGTGGATTCAACATCAGTTAGAAGACTATGGATTTCAGGTAAGTAGAACTCCACTTTATTGTGATTCTACAAGTGCTATTTCCATAGCTAACAATCCTGTTTCACATAGTAGAACTAAACATATTGAGATTAAATATCACTTTCTTAGGGAGCATGTAGAAAGAAATGATATTGCACTTGAATATGTTAGAACTGATAATCAGATAGCTGATATGTTCACTAAGCCCTTAGAAGAAGCTAAGTTCAATAGGTTCAAAATTGAACTAGGTATGATAAACTTAGACTAAGTTTACAGAACTAAAAATTGGCTAAGTAAAAAGGTGTCGACACATAGACAAGTCTATGTCGACACAGAATAGTAAGTGTCGACACTTCAGGAAAATGGTGTCGACACATCTAGAAAGTTGGTGTCGACACTTCAGAATGCTAGTGTCGACACATGTCGAGTTGGTGTCGACACATTCAATAAGGTGTCGACACTTAAGTTTTACTCAGAATTTTCTAAGTAAAGTCTCGACTACATGTCGAGTAGTGTGGTGTCGACACTTAACCAAGTGTCGACACATAAAATCTGTTGACTAAATTTGTGTCGACACATGAGTGTCGAGACATTATAAGTCAGTGTCGACACTTATTGACAGTGTCGACACATCTTTAGAAATTCATCCCGCCTGTTCGTCTTCAAACCAGAAAGGTATAAATAGGATTCTGTCTTTGTTTGTCGACACGCTTTCAAAAGTTTCGAGACCAAAACTCTTGTGTCGACATTTCTCTCTTCTCAAGACTAAATCTTCAAACCCTAATGGCTCCCAAGCTCGAGGAGAATGTTAACGAAGGATATGAGCTCGTGCGCGGCGCATTCGCCGATGGCGATCAAGATATCAAGTCAGTGGTTACCCTAGTCAGCAATTCAGGACTAGAATACTTGGTTTCAGAACCATCCAAGATATGGAAGAAAGAAGTGCTTGAATTTCTTACTGGAGCAACTGTGGATGACTCTGGATACAGGATCAAATCCAGAGTGCATGGAACCAAGGTCAAGGTATCACCCAAAAGTCTGAGAAAGGTACTTCAGCTACCTAAGACTCAAGAAGAAGAAGAAATTTCTACATCCAAGACCAGGGAAGCTTTGGTCTGGTGTGGTCTAGATTCTAAGATGAAAATAGGTTCTGTCTTTAACAGAAAAGGCATGAACATTCAAGGAAAATTTCTGTCAGAAATAGTAGGCAAGGTCATTCTCAGTAAAACTGGAGGGCATGACAGGGTGTCAGCCTCCATGTTCAATGTCATGACCAGAATTATCTTCAACCTCAAAACA
Organism: Platanthera guangdongensis; assembly: GCA_039583875.1. NCBI lineage: Eukaryota > Viridiplantae > Streptophyta > Magnoliopsida > Asparagales > Orchidaceae > Platanthera > Platanthera guangdongensis. Next base: position 168,572,792 of record CM077158.1, on the reverse strand, counting down.
GACTGGTGTATGATTGTATTTGAGAAAGTGAAGGAAAGTCTGAAGAAGCCCAATCTGGGCAGGATACTAAGTCTCTACCTGGCTGGATCAATTCCAGAGGTAATGAGCACTGCTGCTGGAACTAAAATCAATCACATGAGGAGAATGGATTCAAGGATATTCTCTAGATGGGAAAGAGTGCTGTCCAAAGAAGTTCCAACCCCAGAAAAGCAAGTTTCAAAGAAAGACTCTCCTCCCAGGAAGAAGAGGAAGACTGCTGCTGTGACTCAGGAGTCTTCCAGCAGCTCAGGCAGTGAAGAACATGTGGTTTTCACTCCTGATAATCATGAGGATGAGGCTGCAGAGAAGTCACCTGCTCCTCAAGAGCCAGCTGACATCCAGGGGGAGCCTCCAGCTGTAGAACAACCCTCTACACTGGAGAGTGAGCAAGCTACTCTCATTATCCAAGAGGTACTTTCTGACCTCAAAACTTTAGATTTTTCTATAATAGATTCTGATTTGTCTGATATTCATCAGCAAACTCAGCAAGCAAACCAAGCACCAGATGTTGTTCTCCAAGACACATCTGCTGTAGTTAATGTACCCAGTACATCTCCTGCTCAGTCACCCCCAGAATATACAATGGAAGATCTATTTCTGAATTTAGATCAAGAGGACTTTGACATGGACAAGACTGCTGCTGATGAAGAGACAAATGCTGCTACTGAAGAGAAGGGTGCTGCTGTTGAGGGGGAGAATCTGGAAGTTCAGGAAGAGCCTATAAGGCTAGATACTGAGAAGGCACTAGATGTGCAAACTGAAAAACCATCAAGCCCTAAGGATAGGGTGGATATAGCCAGTACATCAGAGTCTGAGGATGATGAAACTGAGCAAGCTAAGAAGAAACAATTCTTTGTATTCAAAAGAAGGAGTCAGAGCTATAAGAAAGCTCTACAAACTGTTGCTCAACACTCTTTAGTCCAACAAGCTCCATCAATAGATTACAGTAGCCTCATGGTAGCAATGCAAGTTAAGCTGGATGAGCAAAGGAGGGCTATAGAGACATATATTGATGAAGGCCACAAGTCTTTACAGTTTGATTTAGCTCAAGATATCAAGTCAATCAGGTTTGAGATGAATCTGAATAAGAAGGAAATGAATGAATGCTTCCACAAGGGTGGAAATGCAGTAGTATTCCTGGCTAAACATCAAGAGCAGATAAAAGACAAAGTAGATGATATAGCACTAAAGCAAGGCTATGTGCTGGAGAATCAACTCAGAATGAATGATAATTTGACTGCATCCCACAATGCAATAGTCACTGAACTGAAGAGTAAGTCTAATGCACCATCAACCTCCTCTGCTGCTGCCAAGGCTGAATTTGATAAAGTATTTCAGGAAGAAATTGCTGCTGTCAAGAATGCAATCAAAGATTCACAGAAGGTCATTTCTGAACAGCTTACAAAGCTTAGACCTTATTTTAAGGAAGGAATCAGGTACTTGGACAGTCAGATAAGATTCCAAAAGGATGATGTGAGAGATCATGTAGAACAAGAAGTCATAAAGGGGGAGAGGGTGTTAGTCAAAGCTAGCTCTGACCATGCCAAATGGATTTCTAATTCCATCAGAGCTACACTGGGCTATCCTCCCCTGTGTGATGATGACAATGTAGCTGAATCTGGTATTCAAAGTGTATATCTTGGAGGAGAGCAACAGGAAGTAGCTCAGGTGATCTATCCACCTCCAGATTTTGACATGGTTCATGCTGATGTAAGCACAATGTATAGTCCAACTGCTGGTAAGCCTAATATTGTTCTGGAAAAGGTTGTTCAACCTATTACAGCAGCTATGCAAGAGGCTTTGGACAAAGAAGAAGAGACTAGGCTGTCAAAGAAGAAGTTCAGGGAACTGGCTGAGCAAAAACCAGATTTTGAACAATGGAGCCCTACTTCTAGGAACATCATTCTCACAGCCTGGAAAGCGGCCAAGGACAATGCCCATGAGAGGAACAAGTGGTTCTCAGAGGCAGAATGGAGGAAGCATGAGAGTAGGCAGGAAGCCATTGTCCAACATAGAAGGAAGGCTAAGTTAGGAAAGCTACCTCCTACAGCTGTGGAGCCTAGCAAGTACTTTCCTAAGCCCTATCATTATTTTGAGAGGCAAAAAATCAAGGCTGAAGAACAGAAGAAGAAGGACTCCAAAGGGAAGAAGACTGCTGAAGCTGAGCCTGCTGCTGCTGCTGCTGTAAAGGCCAAAGTGCAAGCTGGAAAAGGCATAGTCATAAAAGAACCAGAGCAGAATTAGACTAAGCTTAGACTGAAGAATGTTGTAATCTGTTACATCTAAACATTATTGTAAATCTTTGAAAATATATTGCAAACAATGTATGAACAATTTTTGATAAATATATATTTCATGATTGTTCAGTAGAATGTGTCTAATTCTTGTTTGTTCTGTAATGCTGTATGAGTATACATGTGTGCTTTATTACATGTATAAGTTTAACTCTGTTGACATATACCTGTTTTACATCATTTTATATTTTTTTTTAATTATGAGTGGTGTATATCATTGACTAAGGGTTATGACTTCTCCAAATAGGGGGAGATTGTTGGGTACATTGGTCAAATGTACCTGATTTGAAGAAGCCTCACCTAACTCAATGATATACATCATAGTGTATTTGATGTTTGTTTGAGTTACTTGTGCAGGTTAGGAATACACTGGACTGAAGCTAAAAATTTCTAAGTCCATGTGTCGACACCCAGAGGGAAAGTGTCGACACTTGAGAAAGCTTGTGTCGACACCCAGACAAGCAGTGTCGACACTTGGAGTCATTGTGTCGACACCTGGGAAGAAGAGTCGACACCAGTCAGAAAGTGTCGACACTTGGAGCTGTGTCGACACTCAGTGTAGAAGAATGCAGAAAAGCTGTGTCGACACTTAGCAGAAGTGTCGACACCTAGAAGAGCTGAGTCAACACCAGAAAGTGTCGACACTTGGAGTTGTGTCGACACTCAGCAAAAGTCTGCAGAATCTAAGTACAAGTGTCGACACTCAACACAATGTGTCGACACTATGCAGAAGAGTCAACACTTAAAGAAAGTGTCGACACCCAGCACAATGTGTCGACACTTAGCTAAAGACTCAGTATTTGAAGTAAGTGTCGACACTCAACACAATGTGTCGACACTATGCTGAAGAGTCAGTAGTTGAAGAAAGTGTCGACACTCAACACAATGTGTCGACACTATGCTGAAGAGTCAGTAGTTGAAGAAAGTGTCGACACTCAGCACAATGTGTCGACACTTAGTTGAAGACTCTACACTTGAAGAAAGTGTCGACACAAGGAGCTGTGTCGACACTTAGCAAAGAACAGAAAAGTTACAAAATATTCTAAGTACAAGTGTCGACACTAAAGGAATGTGTCGACACTCAGCTGAAGAAACAAAAGTGAAGACTTGTGTCGACACCAAGAAGCAGTGTCGACACTTGACAGTTTCAACACATAAAGTTGTGTCGACACAAAGGAGTTGTGTCGACACTTAGAAGAATACAGTTGAAGAATGAAGAACAAGTACTTGTGTCGACACTCAATTTCAGTGTCGACACATGCAGAAGTATCTGTGTCGAGACATATAAAGAATTGTGTCGACACCTTGTAGACTTGTGTCGACACTTACACAACATGTGTCGACACTTAGTCTATAAGTGTCGACACTTAAGAACAGAAAGTCTCGACACTATCTGACAGTTAGGGAATTTCAAGAAGTGACTGGTTGACATGACAGCTGCCGATCCAGCCGGTCTACATCAACTGTCAGAGATATCAGAAGTCTGTTATGAACCGGACCAGCCGGTTACCATGAAGGAAGCCTATAAATAGGCACCCATAGTTTACAGACCAAGATTGATGAAGTGATATAGAAGTAGTTGAAAAAGTTTTTGATAGAGAGAGTTCAGATCTTTGTAAAAGTGGTATATTGAGTATCAACACAAGAAGATCTTGCTGTGCATCGGCAGATCTAAGAAGTTGGAGAGAGAGAGCTCCATCCAAGAATTCAGTCTTTGGAACTAAGGCTGAGAAGAAGAATTCAGAGTCATCTGAATTTCAAGAAGCAGAGGTCAAGGAACAACTGCAGAAGATTCAGACTAATTCATTTCTAATCAAGAAGCTTTGAAGGAAGCTAAGTCAGTTTGAATCTAACTGAGTTCTTCCAAGAACTCTTCAAGAATCTCTCAACTCCTCTCTTATTTTCTGAGTTGTAGAGTTAGCTATTGTACTTTCTATTTTAACTTGTAGGATCCATTGGATCTGAGAGAATTGTAAGCCTATATTATAAAGGCTGAGGGTAGGGCTTGATTGCCTGAGTGTAGGAGTTGAAGAACTCTGAGTGTAGGCCTTAATTGGCTGAGTGTAGGCCTGGGTGGCTGAGTGTAGGCCTTTTGGCTGAGTGTAAGGCTTTGGGCCTGAGGTAGGAACCTTGTTCGGTTCTGAGATAGTGGAGAAGTTTGGCCGAATCTAGTACACTGCTAGATAGGCGAAGGGGGAAAGTGGATGTACCCAAAGATTGGGGAACCACTATAAATTAGTGTGTCTGCTGTGCTGTGCTGTGGATTGACTGTTTGATTTCTGTAATTGCTGTTAGCTGTAGTAATCTGTGAAATAATTGTTGTGCTGCCAACAAAGTCTTAAAAAAGGTTTAGGTCACCTATTCACCCCCCCCCCCTCTAGGTGTTTAGGTACCATATCTTTCACTAATGGCGCCAAAGCTCGAGGAGAACGTAAATGAAGGCTATGAACTGGTGCGGGACGCGTTTGATGACGCCGAATCCGAGATCAAGAATGTGATAACCCTAGTAGTAAACTCAGGGTTAGAATTTCTTGTTTCAGAGCCCACAAAAATCTGGAAGAAAGAAGTATTAGAATTTCTAAATGGAGCAACCCTAGACGACACTGGATTCAAGATCAAGTCTAGGGTTCATGGTGAAAAGGTGAAGGTCTCACCAAAAAGTTTGAGAAAAGTACTTCAGTTACCAAGAACTAAGGAAGAAGATGAAGTAACTGCTTCTAAGACTAGAGAACCATTAACTTGGTGTGGTCTAGATTCCAAGCTGAAAATTGGATCTGTCTTCAATAGGAAAGGCATGAACAGCCAAGGAAAATTCCTCTCTAAAATTGTTGGAAAAGTGATTTTGAGTAAGCCAGGAGGGCATGACAGGGTATCAGCCCATATGTTCAATCTTATGACAAGGATTATCTTCACTCTGCAAACTGACTGGTCTGTTGTTGTCTTTGATAAGATTAAAGAGAGTATGAAGAAGCCCAATTTGGGTAGAATATTAAGTCTTTACTTGGCTGGTACTATACCAGAAGTATTAAGTCAATCTGCTGGATCTAAGATCAATCATATGAGGAAAATGGACATGAGACTCTTATCCAGATGGGATAGGGTCTTGTCTAAGGAGATGCCAACACCTGAGAAGGTAACACCTCAAAAGAAAAAGAAGAAGATAGCCCATGTGGCTCAAGAGTCTTCTAGTAGCTCTGAGGAGCAAGTTGTCTCTACACCAGATGATGACCAAGAACCTGGAGATGCTGGGAAGTCTCCAGCTCAACAAGAAGTTGCAGAGAGGCAGGGGGATCAACCTCAGGCTAGCCCTATACACCAGGATTCTATCCAGGGGGAGCCTCTAGTAGTGGAAGAGCCAACTCCTCTTGAAAGTGAAAGAGCCACCCACATCATCCTTGAGGTAATCACTGAGCTTAATGCTTTAGATTTCCCTGTAGAGGATAATGTTTTGTTTGATTCCTTAAATAATGTTAATCAACAAACTCAGATTGATAGTCAAGTCCCAGATGTTGTCATGGAGGACACATCTGTTACAGTTCAAGTAGTATCTGATCCAGTGGTAGATGAGCCAAGAGTTTCTCCAGCCCATTCTCCACAAGAATATACAATGGAAGATCTTTTCCTCAATCTGGATCAAACAGACTTTGACCAGGAAAGTGCTGCTGCTGAGGGGGAGAAGTCCCAAGTTGAGGGGGAGCAGGTAATACTTGATGAAGAACCTGCCAGGCAAGAACCTGAGAAGCCCAAGGAAGTTGAGGAGCTACCAAGGGAGATGGTAGATATTGCTAGCACATCAACATCTGAAGATGAGAAAGCTGCAAGAGCTAAGAAAAGGAAGTTCCAAGTATTTAAGAGAAGGAGCCAGAATTACAAAAAGGCCTTGCAAACTATTGCACCCCAGCCTATATCACAGCCAGCACCATCTGTAGATTATAGTTCTCTCATGGTTGCTATGCAAATAAAACTTGATGAGCACAGGAAAGCTATAGAAACATATGTGGATGAGGGGCATAAGTCTATACAGTTTGATCTGGCCCAAGACATAAAGTCCATAAGATTTGAGATGAATCTCAATAAGAAGGAGATGACTGACTGCTTCCACAAGGGAGGGAATGCAGTAGTCTATCTAGCAACTCATCAAGAGAAAATAAAAGCTCAAGTAGATGACATTGCACTGAAGCAAGGGTATGTTCTTGAGAACCAAATCAGAATGAATGATAACTTGACAGCTTCTCACAATGCTATTGTCACTGAGCTTAAGAATATAGCAACTGCACAGAATGCTGCCCTGACTACTACCAAAGAGGAGTTTGACAAAGAATTGCAAGAAAGTCTAACTGCTGTTACATCTGCTATAAAAGACTCTCAGAAGCTGATTACAGAAAAGCTCCAAAGGTTGAAACCTTTCTTTAAAGATGGAGTCAACTATTTGGATAACCAAATCAGATTTCAAAAGGATGATCTAAGGGATCACATGGAAAGAGAAGTCATAAAGGGGGAGAGGGTGTTAGTCAAAGCCAGCTCTGATCATGCTAAGTGGATTTCTAATTCTATCAGAGCAACTCTTGGTTATCCTCCTTTGTGTGATGATGACAATGTAGCCGAATCTGGGATTAACCCTGCATATCTTGGAGGTGAGCAACCTGAAGTAGCCCAAGTTATCTATCCTCCACCAGATTTTGATATGGTACAAGCTGAGATCCAGACTATGTATAACCCATTTGAGGGAAAGCAAAATGTCATCCTAGAGAAGGTGGTTCAGCCAGTATCTGAGGCTTTACAGGAAGCTATATTGAAAGAACAAGCTGAACAAGAAGCTAGATTGTCTAAGAAGAGGTTTAGAGAGCAAACTGAACAAAGGCCTGACTTTGAGCAGTGGAGCCCCACTTCAAGAAATATTATTTTGACTGCATGGAAGGCTGCCAAAGATAATGTTCAAGACAGAAACAAATGGTTTTCTGAACTAGAATGGAGAAAGCATGAGACAAGGCAAGAAGCCATAGTGCAATACAGGAGAAAGGCAAAGATTGGAAAGCTACCTCCTACTGCCCAGGAGCCTAGCAAGTACTTCCCAAGCCTTATCATTATTTTGAGAGGCAAAAGATTAAAGTTGAAGAGCTGAAGAAGAAGGAGCTGAAAGGCAAGAAGCCTGTTGCTGCTGAAGATGTTGAAGCCCCTGTGCAAGCCAAGATATAATCTGGGAAGGGCATAGTTATTAAGGAGGCTGAGCGGTAGTAGAATAGAATTTTTCTTAAGTTTACATGTGTAATCATTTGTATTAAACCCTATTGTAAACTTTTGTAAAATGAATATGACAAGTTGTTAGAACAATGTGTTATATGTTAAACCTATTTCATAATTGTTCTGAGATGATATCTGTGTATACATGTTTTGTTTAATACATGTTTATGTACTTTCCCTGATTATATAATCCTGTTTACATCATACTGTAATTTTATTCTGTATGGTGTATATCATTGACTAAGGGTTATGACTTCTCCAAATAGGGGGAGATTGTTGGGCACATTGGTTTAAATGTACCTGATTTGAAGAAGCCTCACCCTACTCAACGATATACATCAAAATGTATTTGATGTGTTTTGAGTTTAGTTGTGCAGGTCAAGTATTTGCAGGGAAAGCAGAAAAGATTCTAAGTCCATGTGTCGACACCCAGATGGAAAGTGTCGACACTTAAGAAGACTTGTGTCGACACCCAGGCAAGCAGTGTCGACACTTGGAGTAGTTGTGTCGACACCAGGAATGCAGAGTCGACACCAGACAGAAAGTGTCGACACAAGGAAATGTGTCGACACTCAATGAAGAAAAGTGCAGTGAAGCAGTGTCGACACTTAGCAGTTGTGTCGACACCCAGAGGAACTGTGTCTACATTAGAAAGTGTCGACACTCAGCAAAAGTTAGCAGAGTCTAAGTACAAGTGTCGACATAATAAATAATGTGTCGACACTCAGCAGAAGAGTCAACACTTGAAGAAAGTGTCGACACAAGAAATGATGTGTCGACACTCAGCAGAAGACTCAACACTTGAAGAAAGTGTCGACACAAGGAGCTGTGTCGACACTTAGCAAAGTTCAACAAAAATTCTAAGTACAAGTGTCGACACAAAGGAGATGTGTCGACACTCAGCAAAAGTTTCAACAAAAGAAGAATGTGTCGACACAAGGAGCTGTGTCGACACTCAGCAAGTATCAACACAGAAGGCATGTGTCAACACCAAGAAGATGTGTCGACACTGAACAAGTTCAACACAAGGAGATGTGTCGACACAAAGGTGTTGTGTCGACACTTACAAGAATTCAGCAATGTACTGAAAAACAAGTATTTGTGTCGACACACAATTTCAGTGTCGACACATGATGAAGAAGCAGTGTCGAGAAGTGGATTCTAAAACACAAGGAGTTGTGTCGACACCTTGAAGGCTAGTGTCGACACTTAGTCTACTTGTGTCGACACTTGGACTATAAGTGTCGACACTTAAAGACAGACTGTCTCGACACTTTCAGACAGTTACAGTTATTTCAAGAACTGACTGGATGACATGACAGCTGCCATTCCATCCAATCTGCTGCACCTGTCAGAGTTGTCAGGAATCAGTTAGGAACCGGACCAGCCGGTTACCATGAAGAAGGCCTATAAATAGGCTTATACTGTCAACAGAAAGTGATGATCATTAACAAGAAAAAGATCTAGCTATTCATTGAAGAATCAAGTGAAGATCTAAGTAGTTGGAGAGAGAGAGAGAGCTCCATCCAAGAAGACAGCCGTTGGAACCAGGCTGAGAAGAAGGATTCAGACCTAGTTCTGAATCTTAAGTAGCAGAGATCAAGGATCAACTGCAGAGGAGATCAATCCTATTGTGTTCTACATTCAAGAAGCTTTGAAGAAAGCCAAGTCAGATTGATCTCAGCAGAGTTATTCCAAGAACTTATCAAGAACATATCAACTCATCTCTCTATTCTCAGTTGTAAGTATATACTCTTTGTATTTTATATTTTCTTGTAGGATCCTTAGGGATTTGAGTTGTAAGCCTGCAATTATAAAGGCTGAGTGTAGGGCCTGTGTGCCTGAGTGTAGGAGATTTGTATCTCTGAGTGTAGGCATGTTGTGGCTGAGTGTAGGCCTGCTGTGGCTGAGTGTAGGATTTATGAAGAAGCTGAGTGTAGGCTTTGTGAAGAAGCTGAGTTGTAGGGCCTTGGGTCTGAGCTGTAGGAACCTGGTTGAGGTTCTGAGTGTAAGATCTGAGGATTTGAGATAGTGGAGGAGTTTGGCCGAATCTAGTACACTACTAGATAGATGAAGGGGGAAAGTGGATGTACCCAAACCTTGGGGAACCACTATAAATCTGTGTGTCCACTGTGTGCATGTGTTATGCTGTGATTGCTGATTGATTGCTGTGTAAAAGTAGATATAACTCTGTGAAAATAATCTGAATTCTGCCTAAGAAGTTAAAAATATTTAGTCACCTATTCACCCCCCCCCCCTCTAGGTGATTAGGTACAATATCTTTCACAACCGCATCAGTATCATCGATGTACTCAATTTCTAAAACCATCGGGTCTTCATCTTGTACCCATGATAAGGGGGTTCTACACGTAAAGGGCTTCATGGGGTGCCATTCTGATGCTGGCATGATGACGGTTGCTAAAGGAGAATTCCACAAGGGGTAAGAGTCTTTCCCACGGTTCTCCTCTATCCAACACACACAGTCTCCATAGGTCCTCCAATGTTCTGATGGTCCTCTTAGACTGCCCGTCCGTCCGAGGATGAAATGTTGTGATAAACGTAAGGCGCGAGCCTAAATACGCCTGTACGACCTTCCATTCCTTTGAGGTAAAGCTTCCATCCCGGTCAGAAACAATTGTCTTTGGCATGCCATGATACCGTACAAACTACTCCACAAAGAGGCGTACCAAAACATCCACATGAGCTTCTTTCTTCATAGGAATAAACCTGGCTACCTTTGTCAAGCGGTCAACTATTACCCACACCGAATCATTCCTTGAGCGTGAGCGAGGCAATCCGTTTACGAAGTCCATGGAGACATCCTCGAACTTTCACTCGGGAATCTGCAAAGACTGTAATAATCCACCGGGGCTCTTGCATTCTGCCTTCACCCTTTAGCAGGGCTCGCGGTGCGTAACAAAATATCTGACGTCCCTCTTCATTCCCGGCCAACACATGGGCTTCCACAAGTCGGCGTACATCTTGGAAATCCCGGGATGCACAGAATACTGTGTGCAAGTGCCTCTCTCAAGATATCTTCCCGAATTTTACCGCCTTTGGGAATGTAAAGCAGGCCACGGAGATGAACGAGGTCGTCTTTTAGTGAATACTCATCAGTAGTCCCATCTTCAATTGACTTTATTGCTGGGGCCAGAGCCGCATCCTTTCCTTGCTCCACCCGGATTCAGTCCCGAATATCACAGACTACACTCATGGTTGCCAAGTACTCCGTATACTTTTCCGATTGGTCTTTATATACCAGGGTAATCTCCATCTCTTCGAGCATCCGAGCTAACTCCATTTTCATGAACCGAGACTCAGGGCTCGAGTACGGTACTTTTCTGCTCAATGCAACAGCCACCGAGTTTGCTTTCCTAGGGTGGTTGTTCAAGGTGAACTCATAATCGCACAAAAACTCCAACCAGCACCGCTGACTCAAATTCAGTTCCTTCTGAGTGTGAAGATACTTTAGATTTTTGTGGTCCGAAAATATCTCACAATGGACTCCATATAGGTAGTGTCTCCAAACTTTCAGGGCCAACACTACTGCCCCCAATTCCAAATCATGAACTGCATAGTTGTGTTCATGCTTCTTTAGTTACCTTGATGCATAAGCAATTACATGACCGTGTTGCATTAGTACCGCTCCCATCCCTTGATAAGATGCATCTGTGTAAACTTGAAATCCTTCCTTCCCAGATGAAAGTGCTAGGATGGGGGAGAGGTAAGCCAATCTTTCAGTTCTTGGAACACAGCTTCACACTGGGGTGTCCACTCGTATGACACACCTTTCTTCGTCAGGGTAGTAAGAGGAAGGGCAATCTTTGAGAACCCTTTTACGAACTTGGAATAGTACCTGGCAAGTCAAAGGAAACTCCGCACATCGGCTGCTGACTTCAAGGGCGACCATTCCTTCACAACACGTACTTTGGCCGGATCCACAACTAGTCCAGCCCCGCTATCACATGACCCAAGAAGGCAACTTCTTGGAGCCAGAATTCACACTTGCTGAACTTGGCAAACAAGGCGTGCTCTTTTAGCTTCCTCAGTACCAAGGTCAGATGTTCGACATGCTCTTCCTCTGTCTTTCAGTAGACCAAAATGACATCGATGAAAACGATGATGAAGATATCTAGATAAGGCTCGAACACTTTGTTCATCAAACTCATGAAAGCTGAAGGGGCATTTGTGAGTCCAAACGACATCATGGTGAACTCGTACAAACTATACCTTGAGCTGAAAGCTGTTTTCTGAATGTCCTCCGCTTGTATCCTCAACTGATAATACCCCAAACACAAATCTAACTTGGAAAACCAATGCGCTCCTACCAATTGGTCGAACAACTCGTCGATCCGGGGTGGCCGATAAGTATTTCGTACCGTCAGTCGATTGAGCTCCTGATAGTCTATGCATAATTGCAAGGTTCCATCCTTCTTCTTAACGAACAGAACAGGGGCTCCCCAAGGTGATGAGATGGGGCGAACAAACCCTGATTCCACCAGTTCTTGCAACTGAACTCTAAACTCTGCGAGTTCCATTGGGGCCATATGGTAAGGGGTCCTAGAGACGGTCTTGGCACCCGGTACTAGCTTAATTTCAAATTCCACCTCTCTATGCGGGGGTAATCCTGGTAATTTCTCAGGAAATACCTCGGGGAAGTCCCGCACTACTCACACATCCTTCATATCTATTTTCATCTCCTTCAGTTCAAAACATATCATGTACACTGATGAGTCCACTTTATATACCTATTTTCGGACACATCTGGGCTAGTTTTCACGCGTTTGCACTTCACTTTTAGTTCTATATAGTTCATATTTCATCTGATCGTTATTTCCATAGGAAGTGCACATTTATGCCCGTGGTTGTGTATTTTGTTACTTTTATTGTTTGTACTCCATTTTGTGAATGCCTGGAATATCTGCACATATCAGTGATTGGTTTTTCCTTTCGGTACAGGGGTCGTGTGCGTGTTCCGGGATGGTTCTGAAACAGGAATACTATGCACAATCATGGGATATAATGCGCACGACCACTGGTCGTGCGCCCCTGATCGTGTGCACTACTCTACGTTTTCCAGAATCAGCCTGGGGTAAGCGCACGACCACTGGACATATTGCGCACGACCACCGGTCGTGCTCCACTGATCGTGTGCATTGATTCCTCTTTTCTGGAGTCCTGTCTGGGTAATCGCACGATCATTGGACTTAGTGCGCACGACCACTGGTCGTGCGCCTCTACTCGTGCGCATTCTCCCAGTTCTTCTTCCTGATATTTCATGCCAGTGCGCACGAGCACCGGATATAGTGCGCATGACCACTGGTCGTGCGCCTGTGATCGTGCACATTGTTCATTTCTGCTTTTGTATAAATAGTGCAGGTCTCGCCCTAATCGAGTAGAGGATCCGGAGCTCGAGCTTTCTCCTCCATTTTCCACCTTCTCCGTCGTTCCCCTTCATCTTCCACCCTAGGGAGGTGCTCCGGGCAAGCTTTCACCGCCAAATCCAAGCCGGAGCTTCCTCTTGGCCTCCTCCATCATCTCTTGGGTTCGTTTCAAGCTTCAACGCCATAACCATCAAGCAAAGGGAAGCTTGCAACTTTCGTCCGCTATCATGAGACAAAGAAGACGGGCCATTGGAAGGTGGTGACAGCCCTTCTCTATCCCGGACGCAGTTGAGGACCGAACTTGGACGCGGAATGACAACCCGACGATTCCAACTGTGAATCCTCAGCAAGACTTCGGATTCGGTCGATCTCTTGACTTGTTCTTGCTTTATTGTTGTTTATGTGTTGTTGTAAACCTTATTTATAGATGATGTATGCTTATTTGTAAAACGTTCTTACAATTATGTCTATGTGCTTGTATGTGTTCGTTATTTACTTGAGGTGCGCCTATTATTCCATCCACCACCATCCATCCTTGCCGCACTAGCAATTGCTAGTGGCTTGCGTAGCGAAGAGGTGCTCACGACCCTCATTCCGCCGTTCTAACCACCTCATCCGCTAGCCTTCTCGTCCATCCGCCTAGTGATTCGGTGCATAGCAGCCCAACTAGTCTTCTATCCCGCCTGGCGAAGCATCGCATAGCGGCGTTGCATAGGAGTAGTTGATAGCTTTTTATTTTCTGTTTCCGCAATATCAAAACCTCCCCTTAGATAGCTCCGACCTGAGGACTTCAATCTCAAGTCCTCCTCGAAATTAACTCCACCTTACTGTGTTCCTTGTGAGATCGATACTTGGGAAAGCCCCCATTTTATGTTACTTGTGCGACCGGTTCACTGCCGTGATCTTAAGCATCAATTTTTGGCGCCGTTGCCGGGGAACACAGTCGTGTGAGTTTGTGGAGAGGGAGATAATAGATTTAAGCCATTTTCCATTTGTGCATATCATTTTTTTTATTTGCTTTTGTTATAAGAATTTTTATTTTGCTTATTTCGTTTTACCCCTTTTCTGATTTTTTGATTTAGATAACAGATCCGTGCTATTTTCATTCTAGCTGTGTAGCACTTTTTCAGCAATTATTTTTGTTCGTGATGGATTCTGATGCTGAGTGCCGTATCCTTGACACTTTGCGCCGATCCATCGATGTCATTGATGTTATGAATGCCGAGCATTGCATTCGGTGTTTGTTATGTCAAGATGTGGACCACATGTTGAAGGATTGCCCTCGTTTGTGCAAGCCTTCTCCCTCTGAGGGCGTGTGCACAACAACCTCCCGTTCGCGGAAGACTGTTGTGGACAGGACTACCAGGGTGTTGCCTGACCCATACACTGATATAACGCACTTTGCTCATTCTTTACCCGTTGAGATTACTGAAGAATCTCTGGCCGCATACAGCTCTTTCATGGGTCCCTCGATCCCTTTTTATGAGATTTCCTTGAGTGATGATGATCACTCTGGTGTTAGCCAACAAAAAGAGGAGCAGGAAATCATGGGCGCTCCTGTATGGGACGATGAGATTGTTCCGGTCATCGACAGTGTGGCGTCAGTGAATGATTTTTCGATGGGGCCTGCTCATTCAGTGCTTGATTTTGAGAGCAGCCTTGCCCCTCCGCAATTTTTGCCGGATTGTGCTATTCCTCTTTCTTGTAAGTCAGTTGATGATGCCGTGATTGTGGATGATTCGGTGCTCGAGGTTGCGCCGAAGTGGGATGATGATTCCTCTATCTCTGACGGAGAAGGTGGATCTTCGGAACACTTTTACGCACCCCAGTGGGATGAGGAATACCCTCCTTCCGATGCAGAGGTTTGCACGTCCTTATTGGATGAGGCCGTTCCTCCTACCACCGTGGACCTTGAGTTCTCGGATTCCCCTCGGTACGACTCGTATGATACCGACGATGATCTCTGCTTGGATCCTGCTGAGAGTGATACCAGGATCACTCTCCCATTTTCTGATTCTTTTAGTTCTTTTTCCCCTTTGTTTCTTGATCCTTCTTCCTTATCTGAGCCTGTGCAGGATGAGTCTCCACAGGTACGTTAGGATGACGATGAGCTTTGTGCTCATGTCATTGCCATTGCCTCCTGCGGGCCTGTGATAGACGATACCTTGCTAGGCAAGAATTTGTTTTGTGGTGAGATGAGTGAGGACCAGGCCTCCTCCTCATCCTACTTCCTATTTCCTCTACCTGTGTTGGGCAGGTATTACTATTTAGGTAGAGGGGTAACTGTTCTATCGCCGTATCGGTACCCATTACCGAAACGGATATTGGAACAGTTACCTGTACATTTTTCTTTTCATAGGCCCATTAGCTAGAACTGTTTAGAATTTAATAAGTCATGCTGGGATGACAGTAACCCCAGTATTTATCTTTCATTTTCCTGCATTTTTATTTTTCATGCCTATTTTAGTTTTAACATTTCTTTTTGTATATTTTTCTTTTGTTTTTGCGGAGCTCACCCCTGCAGGTATTCATGGCAAATTGCATTGGCAGGGTTCTCATTATTCGTATGGCGGGCCTGCTTCGGTTTCCACGCGTCTTCTGGTATGCTCACTAGCTGAGCATTGGGTAACCTCTTCCCTTAGCTCTTTATGATTTTAATTTCTCTTTATTATGCTGTTTTGCTTAGTTTAAGTCTGGGGGAGAGATTTGTTACCTATTGCACGCACACATTTCTTGTGCATACTAGAAGCTTTTATTGTTTTATTTTGCTTAGTTCATTGCATCACACACCACTGCACCCACATGAGCGCGTGCTTAGCTTTTTGTGTGCTGCGAGCTAAACTCATTTCTTCGTTAGATTTGGGAAAATTATGGTGCTGACATAGGATTGTGAGACAGAGTAAAATGTTGACCTTGCTGTGCTCCTAGTCAACTGCTCTCGTCTCGTTTAGAAATTGGAGTAGATTTAATTTTTCTGTATGCTTTTAGTTTTATATTTTTCAAATTGCGTAAATACTTTTTATTCTACTCAAACGTTGGTGAATCCGGTGTGAATCCGACGGTAGCTTAGGGATGTGTGTAGACGGCCGTTAGTTTTGTATTGCTCGAGTCGGGAGGATGGATAGTCTTTCTCGTTGGCTAAGAACTTGCCCCAAGCTATTCTTGAAGCATGGGTATAGGTTAGTCATGCATGAGTGTGATGTAGGCCATCATTTTGGCTCGGTTGAGCTTTGTACCATTCCTAACGTCTTATCCACGCTAGCCCCGTTGTGCCTACCCATTCTTTTGATTCAGCTCCACCTTTATTTCACCAAAGCCTCAAAGCCAATCCTAGTCGCACTCCCAAGTTGAGCTTTAGAGTTTTACATTTTAATGTTGGGATGTGATGTGGTGATTTTATTTGTGGAAATGTGGAAGTGCTCCCAAGTTTATATCTGCTGAATTGTGAAAATAAAATGAAGAAAAAGAAAAAAAAATTATATATATTTGTAAAGAAAAAAAATATATATGAATGAAAAGAAAAAGTTTTAATTGAAATTTTTTTTGGAAATGTGATTATATTTGGAGTAGGCAGTGCACACACCCATATGTTAAAAATTAAGTCTGGGGGTGTGGTGTACCCGCGTGTATTTTGCTTAGTAGAGGAATTCTTTTTATGATAGCTCATTTGGGTTAGGTGCATAGCCTTCCTGTTTATCATTGTTTACCTCACCGAAACCCAAGCCCCATCTCTTCACCTCAAGTCCTACTGATTCGAGTGTGGACCAAACCAGTGCCGTGGAGAGAATGTGAAAGGGAAAGCTTATGGTCACCGACATTGGTGGATTCCTTTGGAGGTTATCCGGAGCCCCGATCTTTGGCAATGCTCGCCTAGCGATTAGTCTACTTTATCCCTACGCATGACCGGATGATTCACCGTGATTCTATTTTTGAGTAATAATAAAATGTTGATACGCATTGTGAAAAGTATAAACTATTTTGTATACTTAGAAATTTCTTCTATTATATTTTTACGCGCGCGAGCATGCGACTTCGCATGGTACTTCGTATCGCAATTTCTTTGTTAACTAGTATTTTTCCCTATCTGCTTAGATTTTGTTTGCTCGGGACGCGCAAACAGTTAAGTCTGGGGGGTGTGATGAGTCCACTTTATATACCTATTTTCGGATTCATCTGGGCTAGTTTTCATGCATTTGCACTTCACTTTTAGTTCTATATAGTTCATATTTCATCTGATCGTTATTTCCATAGGAAGTGCACATTTATGCCCGTGGTTGTGTATTTTGTTACTTTTATTGTTTGTACTCCATTTTGTGATTGCCTGAATGTCTGCACATATCAGTGATTGGTTTTTCCTTTCGGTACAGGGGTCGTGTGCGTGTTCCGGGATGGTTGTGAAACAGGAATACTGCGCACGATCATGGGATATAATGCGCACGACCACTGGTCGTGCGCCCCTGATCGTGCGCACTACTCTACGTTTTCCAGAATCAGCCTGGGGTAAGCGCACGACCACTAGACATATTGCGCACGACCACCGGTCGTGCGCCACTGATCGTGTACATTGATTCCTCTTTTCTGGAGTCCTGTCTGGGTAATCGCACGATCATTGGACTTAGTGCGCACGACCACTGGTCGTGCGCTACTACTCATGCGCATTATCCCAGTTCTTCTTCCTGATATTTCATGCCAGTGCGCACGAGCACCGGATATAGTACGCACGACCACAAGTCGTGCGCCTGTGATCGTGCGCATTGTTCATTTCTGCTTTTGTATAAATAGTGCAGGTCTCGCCCTAATCGAATAGAGGATCCAGAGCTCGAGCTTTCTCCGCCGTTTTCCGCCTTCTCCGCTGTTCCCCTTCATCTTCCACCCTAGGGAGGTGCTCCGGGCAAGCTTTCACCGCCAAATCCAAGCCGGAGCTTCCTCTTGGCCTCCTCCATCATCTCTTGGGTTCATTTCAAGCTTCAACGCCATAGCCATCAAGCAAAGGGAAGCTTGCAACTTTCGTTCGCTATCGTGAGATGAAGAAAACGGGCCATTGGAAGGTGGTGACATCCCTTCTCTATCCCGGACGCAGTTGAGGACCGAGCTTGGACGCGGAATGACAACCCGACGATTCCAACCGTGAATCCTCAGCAAGACTTCGGATTCGGTCGATCTCTTGACTTGTTCTTGCTTTATTGTTGTTTATGTGTTGTTGTAAACCTTATTTATAGATGATGTATGCTTCTTTGTAAAACGTTCTTACAATTATGTCTATATGATTGTATGTGTTCGTTATTTACTTGAGGTGCGCCTATTATTCCATCCACCACCATCCATCCTTGCCGTACTAGCAATTGCTAGTGGCGTGCGTAGCGAGGAGGTGCTCACGACCCTCATTCCGCCGTTCTAACCACCTCATCCGCTAGCCTTCTCGTCCATCCGCCTAGTGATTCGGTGCATACCGGCCCAACTAGTCTTCCATCCCGCCTGGCGAAGCATCGCATAGCGGCGTTGCATAGGAGTAGTTAATAGCTTTTTATTTTCTGTTTCCGCAATATCAAAACCTCCCCTTAGATAGCTCCGACCTTAGGACTTCAATCTCAAGTCCTCCTCGAAATTAACTCCACCTTACTATGTTCCTTGTGAGATCGATACTTGGGAAAGCCCCCATTTTATATTACTTGTGCGACCGGTTCACTGCCGTGATCTTAAGCATCACACACTTCTTCCCCCCTCATGTGAGCTTTCAAGGCCTGAATCGAAGATAATAACAAACGAGGTGAAAATTTTATACCTTGAAAGATGACATCAGTGTCCCCATGTCTCAAGTAAATTCTCTTCTCCACGCATTCAATTCTTGCGTAGTGCCAATCCAACCATGCCATGCCCAGAATGAGATTGAATTCTGGCATTCTCAAAACTATGGCAGGGGTACCAAAGGCCTTTCCCCCAATGAATATCTCCAATTCACACTTGGCAGGTGCGGTCATCTCAGAGCCGTCTGGGAGGCGTACTTGTCGAGCAATACTAGTGAAGTATTGCACTTATTCTAGGTCTTTAATGAAGTCCGCAGACACAAACAAGTGCGAGGTACTGGTATCGAATAACGTATATGCCAGTTTCTCGCCGACCACCACGGTGCCTAAGTACCAATAGCAATACTCAAAGCTAGATTTCTAGTACATCTTAAGAAACTTATGGTTAATAATGAAGATATGATGACTAACTGTGACATACCTGCAATCACCTCATGGGGGTTCGACTCCTCTGTCATGTCCAGCGCGAACACTTGATTTCGAGCAGGTCCGGGGTTTCCTCCTCGTAGTCCTCGTCCTCGACCACACATATGTCCCCGCCCTCGTGGAGCTACCGGAGGGAGAGCAACACGAGCATTCCAGATAAGCTATGGGTAGTAACGCCGGATGTGGCCCAGTTGGTTACATTGGAAGCACACTCGCTCATTCCGTCCCTCGGGTTGCTGAAACTGTTGAAGCTGGGGAGGTAGAGACAATGCTGGCAGCTGTGGAACTTGGTGATCCATTCTAAAATTCCGGTGGAAATGTCCGCCACCTCTCTGATGTCCTCTTCTTCCTTTGTAGTCATGTCTCCTTTTATTGCTAAGGCCGGCTTCCATCACACCCTCAACAGGTCTCTTAGCACTTCCCATGTGGTCTGCTTCTAGCCACTTCGCCATGTCAATTATTTCCGCCAAGCTGGAGTCCGATATAAACAAATGGGCCTGCCTTAGGGGGTCTCGCAGCCCTTTGTAGAAGCGCTTAGCGTATTGTTTGTCATCCAAGTCATATGAGTCGGCGAATCTTGCGAGATGTTGGAACTCTCATTGATACTACTTAACCAACTTCGATCCTTACTTCAGCTGTAAAAATCTATCTTCGAGTTCATCTAGAGCAGATGAGGGAACGAAGTTCTCTAAAAAGGCTCCTGAGAACTCGCTCCAGCTAATCTCCGTATAAACCCACCCTTGAAAGGTGGTGCCCATGAGGGACTTCCACCACCTCTTGGCGTGTAGTTCTAGGACGGACACTGCCAATGTTACAGCCGTGCTGGCTGGGCAACGGATTCCTTCCAATAACTCCTGCATTGTATCGAGCCATTCTTCTCTGCACACGACCTACTCTATCCCATAGTAGGCGGGAGGGGAGAGAGCCCGAAAAGTTCTCAACCAGTTTGAGCCCGGAGCCTGTGGCTGCACTGGGGTCTACTGCGACCTAAAGGCATCCAGGATGGTCGTGAGCATCTGTCCCAATTCTGATTTTTGCAACTGAGTAGGTACGGAAGGGGCGGGAGTGCACCCTACTGGCCGTACTTGCGCTGGGATCTACACGTAGAGTACAATCCTAAGGTCAGGTTGGCTAATCGTAAGGTCAAAATTGGACATGCTTAGTGTGAATTACATATGGGCACACCACTGCTTCTGCTAAGTCTGTTTGTCCCCAAATGGACTAATCAAACGGGGGTGGTACCATTGTTGAATGACTTCTTTAGTGTAGGATTGTAGCAATCTGATACCATTTTTAAGACCCCCCCTCCCGGAACACAAAACACAACACGAGGGGAGTCTTATGCCCAGAACAGCCGCCTTGGGGTGGCAACAACACACGTGTTGATATTCACCACAAGGCGCCTATCCTGCCGGACATAAACAATATCATCCAATGCCAACCAAACCAAGAATATAACGTAGAAGTAAATGCACACATAATTAAAATAGTCCAAAAGTGCATCAAGAAAAGAAGCTACAACTAGCTTCTAAAATATCAGAGTACGGGTAAAATTGCCCAACAGGGCTACATCAAAAGTCTCTCAAACTCACTTTGGTGACTGACAGTAGCGAAGACATCATCCCTTCAGGCCGGTTATCCTGGCCTGGCTGTCCTGCTGTAAAATCTGCGGCTGCTCTGACTGTGGGGTTTCCTCCTAAAAGGAATTCGTAGCAACCGTTAGTCAAAAAGACTAAGTGGCTATCACATCCGCTCCCCCGATGACTCCTAGGCACCGGGCGGAGAAGGGATCAAGGGTACAATACATTTATATAAGCAATAGTAGAAGCAAGTGGAGTAAGTGTAGATGTCATGAGTAAAATAGAAGCATTGTAACACAAGATTATCAACATTCTATTTTAGCAATTCCACTCAAGCCGTATCAATCCATCTAGGCATATAGATCTACAACAGGAAAGTAACTTAACTTATAAGAATGCCCATAAAAACATATAAGTTAAGGATCGGATCAACAGTAAAGTAACTCATCGTATAAGAGTGCCAATACAAACTTATATGATGAGGATCTTGTGTATGCAATGCAATGTAATGACATGAATGCTAAACAATGACTCACCCATGATCATGCACATGCAACTGCTATGTCGACACAGACTTGTAGTTCCCACTTTTCGAGCAGGTAGCTAAACTCTCAGACGTCAACCGTCGTGTCCAGGCGGTGACAGTAGAGTGGGCATCTCCACTACTAGGCTGGCATCCACACTACCTGGCCTAGGCCTCCGTACGCCTCAATGCTAAGAACACAACAGTGGAACTCACATGCGTACTACGGCTCAGCCGGAGTCTCGGGTAGATGTGCACCGAGAACCAAGCCCCAAACTGGCCTATGTTGTAATCCGGAAGAAGCCTCAGAAAAAGCACAAGGACCAAGCCCAACCGTCCACTTGGCACGGAACGAGCCCCAAGAATGAGCACCGAGGACCAAGCCCAACCTCCCAAAGTCTAACTGTTAACTCCCCTCGGTGTGATGACTAGTGAGCCTGTAGACCTGCCACACTATCCATAACCCAGGATTACGACACTGTGTGTCTACTCACACCGCATGCACTTTCACAACATCGTGGTATAGAAGGAGCCTCGGAAGCACGAGGACCAAGCCCAACCTTCCACTTGGCATGGAAGGATCCTCGGGAATGAACACCGAGGACCAAGCCCAACCATCCACTTATGTCTCTTCTTAGCATTACCAACCTAGAGCGGACAAACCACCGCACTTACACCCTTTCACAATCCCGTGCCCAAGATACTTATGGGTTCATTACCGGTGTAATGCTATTTCACACAGTCGTCATCTAAGACCACGAACATCTGTTCATAACAGTCATTACCAATTATGTACAACATGTTCAGGCCAAGCACATCATTATTCAACACATTACCACTGTCAAGCACGTTCTCAATATTTCACATATTTAAATCTTTCTCTAACCTCCACCAAATCACCTCGATCAAGTACTCTTCTTCATCATCTATTCATTACGGAATAAATCCAACAAATGTTATTAACATATTTCACCCCAACCATTTATACACTAAATTCCACAAACCTTAACGTTAATGTACCAAGAACTCTCTACCAATACAAAACAAACACGAGAATCACATGTGCAGGAATAATTACTATACAGCAACTTCAATTGGGGATTCTCGAGGCTACAGGAATCCGGTGAAGCCGTTTAACCGCTCGTTGGAAAGGTATTTCCAAGGGCTGCTGATGGCGACGTTGTCCCGCCATTTGCTCGTGATGATCGTGACCGTTCGATTGGTGGCGATGATGTCCCGCCATTTGTTCATGATGACGTTGCAGATGGTGCTAACGAGTTCTTTGGCGAGCTCCATGGCGACGCCGGGTCCATGCATTATGTTGATCGTCGCCGCAACCGTACATTTGAAGACTCGGATGGACGATGCCGCAACAATAATTTTGATGCACGCCATCGCCGCTACAATGCCATCACCGTGACAATTATTTTGCTACAACACCATCGCTGCTATAACGCCATCGTCGCGACAATAATTTCGCTACAACGTCATCGCCGCTACAACGCCATCGTCGCGACAATAATCTAATAATTATAATATTATATTATATTTATTAATTTTCTTGTTGCATTGTTTTAATTTGAGAGTTTTTATTTCATGCATTTAATTCTTGTATTTGTTATATCATGTTTATGATGGGTGCATATAACCATCATGTGTTTATTTTATTTGAATGGAGGAGATTGAGTGGTGTAGGCTATAAAAGGCCATGTTTATGAAAGATTTAGGAAGAAGAATGAAAAGAAAAAATCTGGAATTCAAGTTTTGAATTTTCCCCCTCTTTCCTCTTTCCCTCTAAAGCAAATTTTGGCCCCTCCTTGTTTCTCCTCCTCTCTTGGCCGCCGGCCTCATCTTCTTCCCCTCTCCTCCCTCCTCTCGTCTTCTCCACAAAATCCTTTCTCCTCTCCACTACGAGTAACAAATCAAAGAACTCCTCTCCTTGAAGAATTCGGCCAACATTCTTTCCCCCTCCTTGGGTGATTTTGGTCAAGGACAACAACTTCGGCGACGACGAACCTTCTCCGACGTGAAGCAAGGAAGGTGGACGAGTTTCTCTCCGTTTGGCGTGACTCCGGCGGAGCCGTGGAAGAGCGAACAATTTTTCATCGGAATCATCTATTCCGATTGGGGTAACGAAAATTACTACTCTTGTGTGATTCCCTCTTAGATAGATCTTGTGGTGGTTTTCTTTGGCGTTGCTTCCGAACTTTTGAATTCATCGTGGGTTTGATCCGAACGATATTGTTATCTTCTTTTGATCTATTTTAAGTTCGTGAGGATTGGCGGACCTCGTTTTCTTTTTGTTGGGAGAGATCTATCATTTCCGAATCGTTTACTTTTGGTGGATCTCTTTTGGTACAACACACGCTCGAACGGATCGGGTCGATCCATTTGATCGCCTCTATTTGATCTATAAGGGTATAGCGAACCCGTGCGTTAGCATTAGATTGATATTATTGTGAATCGGGTGCGCTGCGTTTAAATTGTGCGAGCGTAGAATTGAAACGAGTGAGAACAATTCGATGTCTTTGTCCGTTGCGGCTCGTCAGGAGACGTAGCCTGCATCAATTTGGTATCAAAGCGAGGTTCTCGTCAATTTCCTAATTGGCACTCCTCCCCTTCTTCAAATTAAAAACAAATAAATTTTAAATTTCAAATTTCAAATTTCAAAATTTCAAATTTCAAAATTTAAATTTCTAAATTCAAAATTTAAATTTCAAATTTCAAATTTCAAAATTTCAAATTTCCAATTTCAAAGTTTAAAATTCAAATTTCAAATTTCCAATTTCAAAAAAATCCAAAATTATGGCCTATGACGTTCACGTTTCCCGGTTGGAATTTTGGTATGATAAAGCCATGACTAAGTTTCCCCCTAGGCAATGCCACACTTGTCCTACTTATGACGGTTTAGGGTGTCCTAAAATTTTTAGGGATTGGCTTAAGGGTATCGAACTTCATTTTAAGTGTTATGGATGGGATGACCCCCAAAAGATTCACTTTGCCCGAGAACGGTTAATAGGTCAGGCCCAGTTATTTTGGCTGAACGAAGAGCGTCGTGTTGGTGGTTATCAACATAATTGGCAGGCGATGCGTAGCCTCCTTTCAGATCAATTTGATCCCGCCTATCTCCGTACTACCAACACCGAGCCTGTGAGTGAGTACGGCTTACTACATTATTGTCACACCGACCTAGACCTCACCTTTAGTACGGCTTTGGAGATTGAGAAGCGCCGACCTCCTAGGAGAAAGGTTCACTCACGTCAGAAGATTATTACCTTTGAGTCTAGTGGCGTATCTGATCTTGGTTCTATTGCGTGTCATCCCATGATTATGCCCATAGAACCTTTTGAGTCTCCCCGTGAGTTGCCTGCTCTAGTTATTGAATCCTCCGATGAGTCAAAGGAAAGGCTTAAGATGGTGCCCGTCACTGAGGATGAGGCTGCTGTCCCTGACGATTATAGTGACGATGAGGATATTGGTTACCCTAGTGACCTGGATGAGGATTCCACCATTAAGGAATCATCCCTACTCCCCGCCGACGACATTTTGGAGCCTACGGTTACTCCTGCTGAGATTACACCTGAGTCGGTAGGCAACTTACCTGATGATGAGAGTTTACTAAGTAGTGACTTAGGAGATGATCTGTTCGGACTCGAGCTGGATCCTTTTAGACCGAGATATATTGAGGACTGTTCGGATGATCCTGATATATTGGACGTTCCGACTGATTGGGAAGACTTACCGTTGGTGAACGAGTTATTCTTGAATGATTTTAGTACTATGAGCCAGAACGATATTTCTTTAATGCAAACACCTTTATCTGACGTTCTCGATTTAAAGCTTCCGTCGGTCTCAATTCTACCCTTGTCTGAAACCATAATTGATTCTAAATTAAATAACTTGGATAGTGTGTCAGAAGAAATTGTAAGCAAAGAAGTTGCATTATTGGACGACTTTTTGGATTGTACCCCGAGTTTGATTTTACCGACTCGTCCCCTTGACCCGTTGACTCGACGTACTGATCATTTGGGACATGAGTGTGGTACGTTTGATTTCAGGAGTTCTACGGTGCCCCCTGGGTTCATTCTGTCAGTTCCCCCAGATGAGGTCCCGTTAGTGCCCCCAGATCTCGTATCATTATTGCCGACCTATGACCCGACCACTGATTCTGAATTACATGATATATCTAATGAATTGGTAGACATGTCAGACGAATTTTCTGTAAGGGCGAATCCATTGTTTGAATTTTCATATGACTTTAATGGTTTGCACCCGGAGGATTTTACTTGGACGATAAATCCGTATTTTGACATTGGGCATGACTTAGCCCCTCCTCCAGAATCTATCGATGTTCTCATTCCTGAGATCTGTACTGCTACTGATGTCGTGATTTATGAGTTGGAAGAATGTCCTAGCGAGAGAGTTATATTTTTGGAAGACGACATAAAAGTAGACCCGGATGAGCGTCCCCTGATGCTAACTCCATTGCGTGAATTTAAATACAATCTTAACTCTCTCCCGGTTTTAGCTTTACTGACTCTCCCTCCTGATATGTTGACCAGACTAGCGGATCCTTTCGGACATGAATTTATTTTGCCTGCTTTGAGTCATGTTATTTTACCATCCATGCTGGACCCTCCTTGGGACATGTCTCGTAGTGTGATAATAGATTTCGTGTTTGGTCATGATGAATGTCTCATTAATTTGGTAGCCACTCGACTTTCTAAAACTAACCAAATCTCTGAGAGTACGTTAATGATGTGGCCATCTTTTGTGCCACCGGATCGCATTCCGTTGGTACCACCAGATCTCGTTGGGTTGGTGCCACCATATGTAGTTCCTCTAGTGCCACCCTATTACTTTCCGTTGGCGCCACCATATTTAGTTCCCTTGGTTCCATCTCAAGTAGTTCCGTTACCGCTATTTTACATGTCAAGTCTGCCTGCAATAGTATTTGCCGCACACGTTTTCAATTTACATAAGCACATTCATGAAATGTTAACCGCCCAACATGCATTTTATAAATTTAATGCTAACGTACATAGAAGAGTATCTCACTTTAATGTTGATGATTTGGTCTTGGCGCGTCTCATTCCTGAACGGTTGCCTTCGGGCTCCCTAAAAAAGTTAGCGAATTGGCGAGCTAGTCCTTTCCGAATTTTAATGAAGTTAGGAGAAAATGCTTATCTTTTGGAGATACCCACCGATTGGGGTATATACCCCATTTTCAATGTTTTGGATTTAACGCCTTATGTTTCTCCACCACTTGACTTATCTGCCTCTCCGTTTATTTCATCTACTATGTTTTCTAATGGGTTGAGGGGTGAGCTGGGTCGTGGATCGCGCTCTCTTACGGTTTCCACTGGAGGTATGTTGAATGTTGATGTCGAAACTTTTTCACCTTCTTTGACTAATGCTTTTCCAAGGTTCCCGAAGACCTTCATTTTGCCTGACAGGTGCTATTTGATGTGGCATGATCCCGCTACTACCAATTGGATTGTGGGGCCAGATTTGCCCCATATTGCTGCTGCTTTTGACTGTTCTCCCCTCACGGGCCACTCATCGGAGATGAGTAATTTTGAGTGGGGGAGGATTGATGGCGACGTTGTCCCGCCATTTGCTCGTGATGATCGTGACCGTTCGATTGGTGGCGATGATGTCCCG
Source organism: Platanthera guangdongensis (assembly GCA_039583875.1). Lineage (NCBI taxonomy): Eukaryota > Viridiplantae > Streptophyta > Magnoliopsida > Asparagales > Orchidaceae > Platanthera > Platanthera guangdongensis. Next base: position 168,545,837 of record CM077158.1, on the reverse strand, counting down.
CCATTTGTTCATGATGACGTTGCAGATGGTGCTAACGAGTTCTTTGGCGAGCTCCATGGCGACGCCGGGTCCATGCATTATGTTGATCGTCGCCGCAACCGTACATTTGAAGACTCGGATGGACGATGCCGCAACAATAATTTTGATGCACGCCATCGCCGCTACAACGCCATCACCGTGACAATTATTTTGCTACAACACCATCGCTGCTATAACGCCATCGTCGCGACAATAATTTCGCTACAATGTCATCGCCGCTACAACGCCATCGTCGCGACAATAATCTAATAATTATAATATTATATTATATTTATTAATTTTCTTGTTGCATTGTTTTAATTTGAGAGTTTTTATTTCATGCATTTAATTCTTGTATTTGTTATATCATGTTTATGATGGGTGCATATAACCATCATGTGTTTATTTTATTTGAATGGAGGAGATTGAGTGGTGTAGGCTATAAAAGGCCATGTTTATGAAGGATTTAGGAAGAAGAATGAAAAGAAAAAATCTGGAATTCAAGTTTTGAATTTTCCCCCTCTTTCCTCTTTCCCTCTAAAGCAAATTTTGGCCCCTCCTTGTTTCTCCTCCTCTCTTGGCCGCCGGCCTCATCTTCTTCCCCTCTCCTCCCTCCTCTCGTCTTCTCCACAAAATCCTTTCTCCTCTCCACTACGAGTAACAAATCAAAGAACTCCTCTCCTTGAAGAATTCGGCCAACATTCTTCCCCCTCCTTAGGTGATTTTGGTCAAGGACAACAACTTCGGCGACGACGAACCTTCTCCGACGTGAAGCAAGGAAGGTGGACGAGTTTCTCTCCGTTTGGCGTGACTCCGGCGGAGCCGTGGAAGAGCGAACAATTTTTCATCGGAATCATCTATTCCGATTGGGGTAACGAAAATTACTACTCTTGTGTGATTCCCTCTTAGATAGATCTTGTGGTGGTTTTCTTTGGCGTTGCTTCCGAACTTTTGAATTCATCGTGGGTTTGATCCGAACGATATTGTTATCTTCTTTTGATCTATTTTAAGTTCGTGAGGATTGGCGGACCTCGTTTTCTTTTTGTTGGGAGAGATCTATCATTTCCGAATCGTTTACTTTTGGTGGATCTCTTTTGGTACAACACACGCTCGAACGGATCGGGTCGATCCATTTGATCGCCTCTATTTGATCTATAAGGGTATAGCGAACCCGTGCGTTAGCATTAGATTGATATTATTGTGAATCGGGTGCGCTGCGTTTAAATTGTGCGAGCGTAGAATTGAAACGAGTGAGAACAATTCGATGTCTTTGTCCGTTGCGGCTCGTCAGGAGACGTAGCCTGCATCAGCTGCGACTTTTGTGTTTAGTCGAAACCCAGATTTGGCAGCATCATGACTGAAAATGGCCTCGAAAGCTGCTGCGCGTAGAAGGCAGATTTCTGCGCGCATCTTAAAGCAGATCGGACGACATCAGTTCGTCTTCATCCTTGAACCACACTTTCAAACAACATCCAGAATTTCTCCTCCCTTATTCACCCTCATAAGGCCACTTCTCTTCACGAAACCAGTCCACAAACTGCATTCGAAGTGAGGGAAAGGTTGAAGACTCTAACTCCTAGGACACAAGTCCTAGCATGGCCTTTTCCTAGAAACTTTCTTCTCACAAATCAAGACTCTTTTGAATCTTCCAGCAGATAACTGAAGCTGCCTCAAGCTGAATGTTCTTCTTTCTTCAGAACTATTGGGTACATTGGAAATTGTGTACCTGATTTGGAGAAGCCTCACCTGACTCAATGATATACATCAGGTTGTATTTGATGATGTATTGAGTTTACTTGTGTCGGCAGAAGAATGCAGAAAATATTCTAAGTACAAAAGTGTCGAGACACTTATTTAGTGTCGACACCTTTGGAGAAGTTGTGTTGACACACATGACTTGTGTCGACACATTCTACAAAAGCTGTATCGAGATAAGAAGCAAGTCTATGTCGATACACAGGACTTGTGTCGACACCTAGAGGTTAAGTCGACATCAATTGTGTCGACACTCATAACCTGTGTAGACACACTTAGACTTTGTTGAACTGACAATTGTAAAGAAGCAACTATGTCGACATCCAGGACTTGGGTCGACATTTGGAGAAGCTGTGTCGACACACAGGACTTGTGTCGACACATTCTACAAAGGCTGTGTCAAGAACTTGGTGAAGAGCTGTGTCAACTATTTTTTGAAGTATGTTGACACATTCTACAAAGGCAGTGTTGAGACTGAATGAAGTGCTATGTTGACAGGTTCTGAAGTTTGTCGACAACAACAAATGAAGTGTGTAGACACCGGGGTAATTGTGTTGACACATACTTCATCTATGTCGACATATACTATCCTTATGTCGCGACACATTCAACTGAGTTAAATAACTCTAAGTGCCAAATCTCAAGACTGTAAACTTGACAGCTGCCAGATTCATCAAGACTGATAAACATGTCAAAACTGTCAGATGTCAATCAACTTCCAGATCAGCTGGTTGCCTCAGATGTCATCTATAAATAGAGCTGAGCTATCAGAAAATAAACAATAGAAGACAGAGAGAAAATAAAGAGGAATTCTCCAAGAAGAATTCACGGAATTCTTTACAAAAAGAAGATTCTGATTCTAAATCATAGAAGGGGATATCATCACAGCAGCTCTGTCAGTGATTGCAGATTTAATTCTGCAAGGAGGAATAAGCTGGATCTACACCAACTTCTCAAGAAAATTCAACCTAGATTCTCTCTTTCAAGATGCTTTGAATAAGCTAAGTCAGATTGAATCAGATTCATTACAGCAAAGATTTGGAGAAAGCAGATCCATCAAGGTCCGATAAAGATTCCCTCACCTCTCTCTATATGGGTGAAGGAAGAAACATTCACTTAATCAATTTTCTATAAGATCTATTTTAGATCTAAGTGTAAGATATTTCAATCTCTGAGTTGTATGCCTGTGATTATAAAGGCTGAGGTAGGGCTTGATTACCTGAGTGGTAGGAGTGTGGATTCACTTTGAGGTAGGGTTCTTTGGAAGAGCCTGAGTTGTAGCACTTGTTGAAGTGTGAGCTATAGGAACTAGTTTGGGTTCCGAGTAGTAAGATCTGAGGATCTGAGAAGGTGGAAGGAAGTTTGGTCGAGTCTAGTGTACTGCTAGTTAGGCGAAGGGGAAAAGTGGATGTACCCATCATTTGAGGAACCACTATAAATTTGTGTGCATGCTGTGATTGGATGATTGTTTACTGTGATGGTTGTAGAATTTATCTGTGTTATGAGCAATTTATTAATTATCTAAGTAGGATTGGAATTGAACCTATTCACCCCCCCTCTAGGTGTTTAGACAATCTTAAAATCAATTCTTTCAAGTGGTATCAGAGTCAGGTTACTGAAAATTAGACTTAATAGTCTGAGTGTATCTTCAAGGTAGTAATCAGATAGCCAAGATGGGTTTAGGAGAAAATCACAAAAAACTTGGATCCACGAAACTCCCATTTTGTAGAAAAGAAACCTTTGGCATTTGGAAAGAAAGGGTCAGATTATTCATGGAGGCATCTGATCCAAGAATTTACATCACAGTTCAAGAAGGGCCTTTCATCCCTATGAAGACATCTGTTCTAGATGCAAATCTGAAAACTCCAAAGAGTTATTCTGAGATGACCAAAGATGAGATCATCTTAACCACTTTGGATAAGAGGGCCCAGAACATAATTGTTAGTGCCATAGATGATTATACATTTCGGAATTTAGTCCACTGCAAAACTTCAAAGGAAATGTGAGACACTTTGATTGTTTACATGGAGGGGACAAAAGAAGTAAGAGAGGATAGGAAATCTATGCTCAATCAAGAATATGAGAGTTTCAGACAAGCCAAGACAGATAGCATAGCTATATGCTATGAAAAGTTCTTCAGAATTGTAAATGAGCTGATGACTTATGGAAGAGTTTTCAGCACTTATGAACTGAATGACAAGTTTCTCAGATCATTAACCAAGGATTACGTACCAAGGTTTGTGTTGTTGCGTGAAAACTGCATCGCCTAGTTAACGGGTTGTTCGATCTCATAAGCTAGGTGAAGAAGAGGATTGTGGGGATAGAGGAGAGGGAGGAAGCTTCTGAGTGCTCGAGAGTGGAGCAAACGATTGTCCAAGGGTTGCGGGGATACAGGAGAGGAGGAAGCTTCTGAGTGCTCTAGAGTGGAGCAAGCGCTTGTTCAAGGATTGCGAGGATAGACGCGAGGTTTACTGAGAGCTGCCGGGAAGGATGATGATCAGCAGAGAAGGTTGATCAGCGGAGGAGGTTGATCAGCGGAGGAGGTTGATCAGGAGCTGTCGAGCAGACGGTTACTTTGACGGTTGAGCTTTCAGGTTGACACCGAGAGAGTTAAGCTGAGAAGAAGAGAAGAACAGAGGGGGCTGCTAGTAGTGGTAACAACAGTCTTCGCCCACTGCGGCTTGAATACCACTCTTGCGATGGGCTTTCCTTTGATTAATATTGAGAGTTACAGCATGTATTACACCTTTATAAGAAAGCAAATAAAGGGTACACTGGGGAAGCTGGCGGCTAAGGAAGAAGTGCCAGAACGGAGGTTGCGCGGACTGGAGAGCAAGGTTAGTAGGCCGCGTGGTTACAAGAAGAGAGGGATGTGGACTGGAAAAGCCGTCCGCAGGAGGTTGCTGGCTTGACCTTGTCGTGGGCTGTCTTCGAGCGTGAGCACCTTGGCGATGTACCCCAACGAGAGGTATGGGGGTCTATTTATAGGACCGAGGAGGTAACGACTTTCGGTGACATTACCCCCGGTGAGGCGGTAACTTGTGCGAGAAGAAGACGGAGTCCTCCGAGTCCACGGAGTTCGCATGAGGCTGTACGGATTGGAACTGGCTTCTGGAAGAGGTTCTGCTGCCTGGTGGACTGGGAAGAGTACGCGCCTATTGATTGAGCCCGCGCCAAGATTGCGGGCTGAGGAGGTTGTCCGCCTGCTACTGTGGAGGAAGGTGCTGGAGGCTGTGGTGTACTGCGAGAGGAATCCGCTGAGTCTACGGTGGATCAACTGAATCCGCCTCTACTACAAATGAAGCGGCTGGCTGCTAAAGCTGGAGCTGAGTTTCATCAGCATAGGCAGACTAGAAGGTTTAACTGCACCTCAAATCCGCCCAGCTCGCGATGAACTGGACATGCCCACTGATCTTTGCGGGTAGTCGGAGAGCTGGAGCATCCACGCTCCTAGGGCGGACTGAAGAAGCAGGTTGCCCATGCTACTGGAGTCCTCCACTTTGTTGAATGGAACTTGCCGCATCTGCTGGATGACAAGGGCTTCGTGACCTGCCGAACTGACGAGGCAGGTTGCGCATGTTGGCGAGGTGGAAACTGGGGTAGCTGGCTGGCGGCCTAGGGTCAGGTCACCAATCTGGCTATGCGGCGAGCTTGAGGGTTGTCGATGCTGGTGAAGGTCTGCGGCCTAGAGGCAGGCCGCTTGCCGTTGTGGTGGTCTAGGCGGATAGACATACGAGTCTGGCATAGGGGCACCTGTTGAGACAAGCTTGCAGTTTAGCTGATAAGGGGCACGACCTGCAGGGGCAGACTGCAGAAGCAGTATGCGGACCCTACCGACAAAAGGAACAACGCGCGGCCTAGGCGGACAAAAAAATATGTCTGCCCATCCTAAGACGTTGCGACCTCCAGGAGGAACTTGGAGCAGGCCGCGACTAGCGAGCTGGCTGCCTTTGGAAGGATCGCCGATTTCAGGTTTAACATAATCCCCGCACTTTTTTAAGTTCAGAAGGGAACTTCGAAAACGTTGGAGATGCACGATAATCGTGATCCACCCCAAAGGAAAGGAAGGGGGAAAGAAGAGATAGAACCTGATGTCTCTCCTTAGGAGGAGTTTGCCAATGCCAATCTTTTTCCTGCAAGAGAAAAGTTAGTGTAGGCATGTATGAAAGGTACATCTAGTGTGTACCTATGTTTGCCTTTGCAAAACGAAGAAGATGTGTCTTCTACTGAGTTCTGCAAAATGAAGGTGAGAGAAAAATATAGAAGCATAATAACTTGCAAGTACTAGATGGAGGCTTGCAAGCACCTGTTATCTTCTACAAAAAGAAGTGTAAGCAACATTCGTGAAGAGGAAAATAATTTGCAAGTACCTAAATGGGGACTTGCAAGCGTTTGATGGTTTCTGCCAAAGAGAAGTTAGAAGCAAATATGGGAGTAAAGAAAAAGCCGCAAATACCTGAAGGCAACTTGCAGGTATCTGCTGGTCTCTGCAAGAAAAGTGTTAGAAGATGACATGATATATGATGGTTGCAAGTACCTGTGAAGAAACTTGCAAGCATCTGCTGATCTCTGCAAAATGAGAGTTAGAAGCAGACATGATATATGAAAGTTGCAAGTACCTGTGAAGAAATATGCAAGCATCTGCTGATCTCTGTAAGAGTAGAGTTAGAAGCAGTATGGTGAAAAGACTACGTTGCAAGTACCTGGGTAAGGATTGCAGGAATCTGCTGATCTTTGAAGGAAAAAAGTTAGAAGCAGATATGATATATGAAAGAAGGTTGCAATTACATGTGAGGAAACTTGCAAGCATCTGCTGACCGCTTAAAGAAAAGAGTTAGAAGCAGATATAATGTAAGGACTAAACCGCAAGTACCTGGGCAGAATATGCGAGTGCCTGCTAATCACTGCAAAGAGAAGAGTGAGCAGCAAACATAATATAATGAACTAAGCTGCAAGTACCTGGATGAGGCTTTCAGGTGCCTGTTAATCACTACAAAGAGAAGAGTGAGCAGCAGACATAATATAATGAACTAAGCTGCAAGTACCTGAGTGGAACTTGCGAATGCTAACTGTTGATGAGATAAGGTCGTTATGATCATATAGCAGAGGAAATGTCTGACGAGCTCTGATGATAATTGAATGAAGATCAAACCAGAGTAATGATCATCTTGCTAGATAAGAGACATTTTTAGCATGAAGTCAAGATCAACAAGTCGAGCGTTGATTGTTAAGATGATAGGATAGATATGATCAGATTAGCAGAGAAGAAGCTTGATGAATTCTGCCAATCTTAACTATGTTGGAACACCCTATTACTAATTTGGGTCAGGATCACTATGTCTCTTAGGAAACTTGTTTTGACCTCATTGTATAGATTTAAAGGTCAAGTAGAATTGAGTCTAAGGGTTAGTACTTAGGTTTGGAAGCTTCCATCAAGACTAGGTTTTTCAGTTTGGAAACTAAGTCATTTCGTCGAGCTCAGTACGACGAATCGTCGAACTCCAATCGACGATCGTTGAGCTCACTTCGATGGATCATCGAACTCCATTCGACGATCGCTGAGCTCAACTTCAACAATTCGTCGAACTCCATTCGACAATCTTCGAGCTCAGATCGACGATCTTGACTCCAGTTTGGTTCTCAATCTCTGAGCTCAGTTCGACGATAGTTGAGCTCAGATCGACGATCTCTGTTTCTGTAAAAGTCCAAATCTCTGAGCTCAGTTCGACGATAGTGGAGCTCAGTTCGACGTTTTTCTGAAGAGTTCAATGTTTTTCAAAATTCAAATTTGGGCAGCTGTGGAATTATTGTCAGCATTTAATTCAGAGATCTTGTAGCCGTTTTTCATTTAATTTGGAGCAAGTTTCAAGGAATTATCAAGAAATGTTTTGTTGCACTTTCCTCCAGAAGACAAAAGCAATTAAGGAAGTCATTTATGATAGGCCAACATCTATCTTGACAGTGGATCATTTCTATTCAGAAAAAGAGAATAAAAGATTAGATTTTTCAGAGCTGAAAAAAAAGAACAAGGAGAGACACATATTCTGCAATATTCATTCTCTGCAAAACTTCTTCTGCAACAACTCTTACAACAACAAACACACAAGAGAAAGAGAAAGAGTTGCAGACATCCTTAGTCTCAAAGATTCATACAAGAACACCAACACCAAAAGGAGATCAACAAACTGAAATCTTCAAATCTCTTTTGATTCAAGTGTTCAAGGCCATCATCATTCAAGACTCCAGACACCTCACACTTCAGTTGTTGCTGAAGTCATCATTTGCTGGAGATCAATCATTTGAAGGCCTATCACCATACTGCAAAGCTTCACTTCCTGAACAACTCAAGATCTCAGGGGGAGCTTTGACAACATCCACAATCTTCTCTCTGACTGTTAACAGAGAAGATCTTCTTCCCTCTCTCTCTCTCTGCTGTAAAGGGTTTTTAAAACTCCCTTCAAAAGTTTGTGTTTGGTTTTTGAGCACCTTATCAAAAGCTCATTGGTGGCAAGACACCTGATCAAAAAATCTGGTTTGGTTTTTGAGCACCTTATCAAAAGCTCATTGGTGCCCAGGATACCTGATCAACTCATCCTGCAGTGGATTCCTACCTAGGGTGGTAGAAGAGTGGATGTACCCAGATTGGTTGGGGAACCACTATAGCTCCTTGTGTCTTCTAGTTGCCTGTGTTTCCTTTTTGTTTCTGGCTGTGGTTTGTGACTAGGTTGCTCTATGATTAGATAGTTTCTGTGATTAGATTTACTTTTTATTATTTGCTTCCCTGTTCACTTTAGAATACAACAACTGTTGTAAAAGTTTTTAGCAATCACCATACTCTATTCACCCCCCTCTAGAGTATATCAGATCTAACTCACACTTTCAAACTAGATTCCAATAACAAGGCTTGATGATCAAGGAGAGAAAGATTCTTTGATCAATGTTTGATGTCATTAACACTTGATAAGAGTAATGGAGCTTATATAAGTATAGAGCTTATAAGTCATCATCTGATAGAGATTATGCAGGAAACACATATAAGATGAGCATAAGCAAAATGAATGTTTGCTAATCCTTTTGGTAGGTATGAATTAACCTGTTAACCTGTGAAAGATGCAGTTGATAACAAAGAGGTCTATACTTGCAGATGACCAAGAAAGGTCATCACCAGTATAGTCCTACTTAGAGCGGACTAGCTGCGCATCCTTTAGAAGGGCACAAAAGAGAAAAGCACGAGAAATCCTGAGAATGATCGCTAGATACAATACTCTCATGCCTCGGGTTACAACATTACTTATCAATGAGACTATTTGCGCCAAGTGGCCTAGAACATTGCTTGTCTGTGGAAAGATCAGTGGAGTTGTGGATCCTGTGAAGGCACGGATTAAGAGTACCATAGAGTGTTCGACCATCACAGTTGTGATATGATCGAAGAGACAAGGCTACACTTGACCGTCATTGCTTGTCAAACAAAGATCACCATAACTGTAATGTATCCTTAACGAAGCACAGCAGAGCTAACACATGGGCCTTCTTGATACACACTTTGTGTCAGATACTCGCTAGGATCCGAAGTCCAGTATTCCTCCACATGAGAGTTGGATAGCCCCCACTACACATATGCGAAAACTCCCCGCGATATGTGGTCATTGTGGCCTTACGCCAGAATCCAATCTCGAGGGGGCCTATAGCAAGACTCGATGATATCTCAGTGGTTCAGTGATCTCCTTAGCAAAGAGGAGATAGAGGAAGAAGCATTCCAAAAAGGGAAATGTGTCAGTACATGATTCCTGAAGTAAATTTTATTAAAATGTAAGAAGGTACACTTAGAAGTGTTTCGAGATGAAAATGTTCAAAGAGTAAGAGTAGAGATAACCCATCATGGTTGTGAAAAAACTCTGAAGAACTGTGAAGTCCTTTGTCGGCTTCGAATAGTCTTCCAAGCACGCCCTCGTCATCGGCATCAAAGCATTCAACAGCATTGTTAACAACAAGGAGAGGGTGTTCTTCGACTAGGCTCACACCTCTTGAGCTACAAGGAATATCTACAACCTCTTTGCGCTTTAAGGTTACTGGATCAGGGCGATCGTCTTTAGGAAGCAGGTCACGCTTCTTACCCTGCCAGAGCATCCTTGGCACTAGTTGGAGGAGTGCTCAGAAGTTCTCAGTTAGGTGGCCTGGCTCTTTGTGAAATTCATAATATAGATCTGAGTCTTTAGATCTTTGATCAGCTGGTCGATAAGGCCTTTTGTAGCTAGCCCTATCCTTCATGACTTGGCTTACTTCTTGCATGGCTTCATCTAGTTCAGACTCATGCAAGTCATCATCTTGCTGTTGATGAACTGCAGCTGTTTGCGAAGATGGAGCTGATAGCAGCAATGGATTTCGAGTATGATCATGGTCCTGGAAGGTATATCGATGACGCTGAAACCTTCTTCCCTTCCTTGAGTGAGATGAGAAATCTTTGTGAGGAGACCTCAGAGGCTGCTTGTGAGAAGGATCTTTCTCTGATATAAGCTTGTAGACAAAGCCTGGGTTGCACTTTTTGCCTCGGATGTATGAGTTGGCTAAGGCAATCAACTCTTGGTAAGTTCTTGGTGATTGGACATTGGCTTCAAACTTGAGTGGCCCTTCACGAAGACCGTGGATAAGAGCCACTCGGTATATTTCTTGACCAACATTCTCGATGTCCAAGATTTCTCTCTGGAATCGATCAACGAAGTGAGACCAAGTCTCGTTCTCACGTTGCTTGATCTCAAAGAGGGCTTCTGGACCGCCCTTTCTCTTAGTTGAAGTAGAAAATCCGAGCAAGAACTCCCTTCGCAGATCAGCAAAGGAAGTAATGGACTGAGGGTGAAGACCATAAAACCAATCCCTAACTTGTCCACCAAAGGTTGTCACAAGGAGCTTGCACTTGGTAGCATCTGAAAGAGTTTTGAGAGCTACGGCTAATTCAAAGGCTTGAAGATGCTTTACTGGAATAGTCTCTCCACTGTAGATTGGTAACCGCGGCTCTCTGAAATTAACTGGCGTAGGTTCATGATGAACATTCTCTGTAAATGGTGAAGGCTCTTCCTGTTTTCCTATAACATAAGGATAAAAGGGAGCTGATGCGTGTAAATCGGCAAGCGCAGCGGTCGCACAAGTAAAAAAGTTTTGGGAATAAATCCTCGAGTGTCGGTCTCTTGAGGAATGCAATTAGCGTAGAACGACAACAGTACCGAGAATATCGTTATGAGAGTTATAAATAGAACAAAAAGGAAATAGCGGACTAGGGAGATTGTGGATGTTTGATCCACTGAACTAGTAAAAGCTATGCGGGTCGAAGGCACCGCTTCGCAAGGTGAAGTGTGTTTGTCGGCCGTGATGTCGAACTTCAGTTGGGCGAGTGGAAGGGAAGGTAATGGATTGCAGTGTTCTTGTGTGGATTGCAATCGGACAACACACGGGAATGAAGTGAACGTGGGTGAGCGAGGGACATTCACAGACAATACTGACAAGCATAAGAAGATACTAACATTCCATTAGTTATAGAATAAACTTGATGTTCATGGATGGAAGTATTCATTACACTGCTCAAAACATTCATAACATAGAGGAAGGGGAAGAGGAGTAAACCAAAAGAGAATGAAGATCCACCGCGGGTCGTGGCCGGAGTAGCGAGTTGTCAATCCGCTTCCGGGCTCAGTCCAAGGAGGCTTCCGGTGCCAACGAGCTGTCACCTTGAAGGCCTTTAAGTCCGTTCTCTAGATTATATACTTCACCAACTCCGCAGGAAAGCTTGGACTTGAAGTCATCAATGGCCGATGGCTTCACCGGAGAGTTGAAAAGCTTCGAAGTAGTTGGAAATGGCTTCCCGACGAAGGTGGAGGTGATGGAGCAGCTGGAGAAGTGAAATGGCGATTCCCGCGCACTCTCCGATCGCAGCAAATGCCAGGCGTTGACCAAAAATGTGGAGCAGGGCCTTAAATACGGAGGCAGCAGAAGTAGTGCACACGATCAATGGCGCACGACCAGTGGTCGTGCGCACTGTAGGTCGATGATCGTGCGGCTTTTCCAAATAAACCTGCAACCTGGACAAGAAGCATCAGCATATATGTGCACGAGCAGTGGCGCACGACCAGTGGTCGTGCGCACTACGGCCAGCACTTGTGCGATTACCGAGACAGGATTATGAAAAAGGGGGTTTAATGCGCACGATCAGGGGCGCACGACCAGTGGTCGTGCGCAGTAAGTCCAGTGGTCGTGCGCAGTATTCCTGCATCGTCGGAGTTTCCCGAGCAGTTCCGGAGCACGCACACGACCACTGTACCAGCAGAAGGGGCAGATAGGCCACCAGAACGTGCACACCACATCCCCGAGATAGGGCTAAAGAATAACAACAAAATAGAAACACAGAAAGCACATAGAAGCGGGCCTACAGTGCACTTAATCGTGAAATAGGTACATAAGCACAAATAAGCAATAAAGTCTCTCAAGTGTAGTGCTAAGACGATAAAACTAGCCCAGATGAGTACAAAAATCAGTGTAAAATATGGACTCATCACACCCCCAGACTTAACCATTTGCACGTCCCGAGCAAATCATTACTCCGTGGACTCGAAGATAGCTAACTGGCTCAGAAATTTCAAAAAGAAGTAAGACGAGAAATCAAATATATCATGGGTATAGAAGATATAATAGAAAAACTTTTTAATTATACAACGTAGTTTAAACTATTTGACAGACGTAAATAAATATTGTAATTGCTCAAAAATAGAATTTTGGAGAATCTTGCGATCATGTGCAGGAAGAAAGTAGGAAGGCCACTAAGGTGAGCATTGCCAAAGTTCGGGACTCAGGATCACCTCCAAAGGAATCCACCAATATCGGGGACCATACGCTTGCACGTTCACACTCTCTCCACGGCGCGGGTTAGACTCAAGCGTGAATCAGTAAGACTTGTAGGAAGAAATGGGGCTTAGGCGACGGCTTGGTAGTCAAAGATAAACATGAAGGCTCTATGCAACCAAAGCTAGCGAAAACAACCCAAACCAAAACAGCCACTTAGAAATGAATGGGGCACACTCCCCCAGACTTAGCTTGAAATCCGGGTGTGAACATGGCTGAACCCGACCAAATTCAATAAAGAGGATGGGGATCGAAATCTCAAAGCAATTCTTTCATATATATATATTTTTTCTCTTTTGCGCTAATCAGCTTTTTATTTTCGTAAATTGTTGTTTTCTTTTCTGCGCTAGCAATCCCCAAACGGAGCAATCAAAACGGGAATAAATTCAGCACCCCCAAAAACAATGTCCACTTATCACAACCTCGACAAAACAGTAAATACAAATCAGCTCAAGCATTTGATTGCGAAGGTGGGTTTAGCTTCAGGCCTTGGTGAAAGTGAGTGGAGCTGGATCAAAGGAATGGTAGGCACAAATTTGTCATGCAATGGTTAACAGGTAGGAATGGCTAAACAAGGCTCAAACTAGACAAAATGAAGGCCTACGTCATGCTCACGCTTAACTAACCGTGCACCAATGCTTCGAGAGTAGCTTAGGGCAAGTTCTTAGCCACCGAGAAAGATGATCCTTCCCCCCGAGTCGAGCAATACGAGTCTAGTGGCGGCTACACACATTCCTACACTATCGTTCGATTATCCCAGATTCAGATTTTGAGCAGTACAAACAATATTTACGTGTGCAGAAAAAAAATAAATCTACGAGCATAAAGAAAAATTAATTCTATCCTAACTCTACGCAAACCATGAGTATTCGATTAGGAGCACTGCATGAGTTTCGAACTACTCAATCCGGAAATACTAAGCCAGTACCACTATTTTAAAGTTTACACAAAAGCAATAAATTTGACTCGGGTTGTGCGCGTGGGTAAGAGCGCACTCGTGTGGGTGATTCAGTGTGTGCAACATAAAGCAAGAAATAAGTAAACAAGAAACTGGAATGCAACAGAAAGTGTGGTGTAGTGACCACAGGCATACTTCCCCCCAGACTTAAAGTCAACAACTAGTAAGAATCAACAGTCATATTTGATAAACAGCTAGGGTAGGAAGTACCTATGCTCAAAATTGAGCATACCAGTCGTGCAATGAGATGTCCAAGTGCGGCCAAGTTGCCACGCCTCAAATATTCTTGCACCTGCGATTAAAGGATGCCAGCCAAACAAAATATGGAAACAGGAATATATGAGTATATAAAAAGAAATAAACACAGCATAGGACCAAACGGTCCAACTTGGGTTATCTCCCGAAAGCCCTTTTGTTTACCGTCCTTAAGGTGGACCAAATACATGTATTAGCAGTTCAAATAGAGAGTTCTTGGCAGTAGCAAAAGGAAACAAAATTAAAAGTAGAGCAACCAGTATTCAACAAGTAGCGAGAAAGAGGATGGAAAGAGGAATGAGAGTGGTGCAATCAGCTATAAGCAGATTTATGGTAAGTCTCTCCGGTGGGATGCGAGAGAACAGCACAGTGTCTTTTTCCATTCGGGGTAGGCATTGTCCCATTACTGTGAGTGTACTCTTTCTCACGCCGGAAGGCAACGTAGCGCTCTCCGCGTAAACGCTTGGCCTCTTTCAGTTTCTCCACCGTGGGAGACTTCCAACGGAGGTAGGCTGTGGGGTTTCTTGGTGTAGTGGTTTGTGGCGGCCTATCCGGCACCGTGACGGCAACCGGATCTTCCCTAATTACAGATCGTTTAACAGAATTATACAAATTAGTGTCCAGGGATTTCTACCGAATAAAACTTAGTTCGCCATGCTCAACAACAGAGTTGGCTGGCAGTAGACAGGCAGTCGTGGCTTTGGTACAATTGATCCCTTCATGGACCAGTAGCTCTTGCTTCTCATCGACTTCTTGAGGGAGTCCTTTCTTTGGCGTCTCCTCCAGATGTGCTTCCAATGCGGGGAGACCTGAATCCAGCTTGATATCTTTGACACTCAGAGAATTGCTATTTTGGATGGGAGAAGAATGTATGGATGTGTTATCGAGGGTGGACTCTTCGTTTGGCCAAGTGACACGGCTTTTGGAAAAGTCGAGGGATGCGCCACTGGCTGTTAGGAATGGGACTCCTAATATAGGAATGGAGTTATTGTCCTGTGGTCCCAAAACCTGAAAGTCAGTGGTGATACTTGTGTCGTTAACCTCGATTTCAATGTCCCGAACACCGCCCTCAGTGTCAACCAAATTGCCATTAGCTAAGATAAGCGATTTCCGATTTTCGATGTCAACTTGTAACTGCATCTTCGCAACATCTTGCAAAGTGAGTATGTTGTTGGACGCCCCGGAATTGCATAAAGTTGGAGTGTCGACGTTATTGATTTTACAATTAATGACAAGTTCGTGGCGGTTTCCCGAAGTGTCCTCCCCAAGGCGCTTTCCCTGTTCATGGGGGTTCTTTTCAGTGTTGCTCGGTAAGGTGCCTTGGGTGTGCTCGGAAACCACTTGAGCCAATTGGCCCAATTGTGCCTCCAGTTTGCGCATCGAGACGGACTGATTTGTCATGTTGGTTTGGGAAATCTCAACGAACTTCTCGAACATCTCTTCCAAAGAATGTTTCTTAACGATGGGGGGCCCTTGGGAATAATTCGGTTGAGGCGGCCGTGGTTGGCTACCGGAAGCATACGCATCGTTTTGATGCTGCCCCGGTTGCCATCTTTGGCCAGATGCATTAGGATTCCAAGAAAAGTTGGGGTGATTTCTCACCCTCGGGTTGTAAGTATTCCCGTAAGGCACTCCTCTGTTTTGATTGGCAACAAAATTAACAGACTCATTCAGAAACAAAGATTCATCTTGTACCTCAACTCCTAAGCATTCGAAGCTGTGATGATCGGTGCTTCCGCACCCTTGACATGATATTGCCATCACTGGGGCGGCAGGAGCAAGCTTGGGGATTCCAAGGCAAACACTCCACTGGTGCTTCGTGGGATGTTTCTTCCAGCGGTCCAGTAAGCACTGTGGGTGGCGGTGTCTTGTAAGACTTTCAGAGCATCATCTGGAGCAAGATTCATGATGGTTCCTCCGGAGGCAGCATCGATCATGGCTCGGTGGTGGGGATCAATAGCAAAGTAGAAACTTTCGACGAGATTTCACGTTTGGAATCCATGATTAGGGCACTTCCTCAGCAGCTCGTTAAAATTCTCCCAAACTTCAGCTAAACTTTCTTGATCGGCTTGCCGGAAGTTGGGTATTGCGCCCCTCATGCTCACAATCCGATCCACCTGATGGAACTTAGCTAGGAATTTTGTGGTCAAAGCCTCCCAGGTGGGGGCTGTTCCAGGTGGGAGGGAGTGAAGCCATGTCTTGGCTTTGTCCCTTAATGAAAAAGGGAAGAGGCGGAGATTGACTGTTTCGTCTGGGATTCCAGCGTAGCGGAACGTGGCGCAGATTTCGGAGAATTCTGTAAGGTGAAGATGGGCGTCTTCAGTGGCCATTCCGGAGAACTTAGCGTTGTTCCGAATGATATTCAGAATAGCTGGTTTAATCTCGAACTGTGGATTGGTGATAGCAGGTCCGAAACCGGGGTATATGCTCCCGACAGTAGGTGTAGTATAATCCCTCATGGTGCGGACCTGGGGAGGATTCACTTCATTTTCGTCGTCATTTCTGTCGACATGAGGTATCCCTCCAACTCGGTTGCCTGCATCAATATTCAGCTGGTCTCCCATTGGGGCAAAAGTGATGGCTGTGACGCGTCTTCGTGCTAGGAGAGTACGTTCGATCTCTGGGTCGTAGGTGACAAAATCTCTTGTAGCTCGGCCTTGCATTCACTGTGGCAAACACTACACACTAGAAGGAAACAACAGTAAAAAAAAAACAATACTAACTCTTATAACAATATTGGAAGTCATCCGAAGTCGCTCTACAGTTGCATTCCCCGGCAACGGCGCCAAAAACTTGATGCGTGTAAATCGGCAAGAGCACCGGTCGCACAAGTAATAAAGTTTTGGGAATAAATCCCCGAGTGTCGGTCTCTTGAGGAATGCAATTAGCGTAGAACGGCAACAGTACCGAGAATATCGTTATGAGAGTTATAAATAGAACAAAAAGGAAATAGCGGACAAGGGAGATTGTGGATGTTTGATCTACTGAACTAGTAAAAGCTATGCGGGTCGAAGGCACCGCTTCGCAAGGTGAAGTGGGTTTGTCGGCCGCGATGTCGAACTTCAGTTGGGCGAGTGGAAGGGAAGCTAATGGATTGCAGTGTTCTTGTGTGGATTGCAATCGGACAAGACATGGGAATGAAGTGGATGTGGGTGAGCGAGGCACATTCACAGACAATACTCACAAGCATAAGAAGATACTAACATTCCATTAGTTATAGAATAAACTTGATGTTCATAGATGGAAGTATTCATTACACTGCTCAAAACATTCATAACACAGAGGAAGGGGAAGAGGAGTAAACCAAAAGAGAATGAAGATCAACCGAGGGTGTGGTCGGAGTAGCGAGTTGTCAATCCGCTTCCGGGCTCAGTCCAAGGAGGCTTCCGGTTCCAACGAGCTGTCACCTCGAAAGCCTTTAAGTCCGTTCTCTAGGTTATCTACTTCACCAACTCTGCAGGAAAGCTTGGAGTTGAAGTCATCAATGGTCGAGGGCTTCGCCGGAGAGATGAAAAGCTTCAGAGTAGTTGGAAATGGCTTCCCGACGAAGGTGGAGGTGATGGAGCAGCTGGAGAAGTGAAATGGCGATTCTCGCGCACTCTCCGATCGCAGCAAATGACAGGCGTTGACCTAAAACGCGGAGCAGGGCCTTAAATACGGAGGCAGCAGAAGCAGTGCACACGATCAGTGGCGCACGACCGCACTGTAGGTCGATGATCGTGCGGCTTTTCCAAATAAACCTGCAACCTGGACAAGAAGCATCGGCATATATGCGCACGAGCAGTGGCGCACTACCAGTGGTCGTGCGCACTACGGCCAGCGCTTGTGTGATTACCGAGACAGGATTATGAAAAAGGGGGTGTAATGCGCATGATCAGGGGCGCACGACCAGTGGTCGTGCGCAGTAAGTCCAGTGGTCGTGCGCAGTATTCCTGCATCGTCGGAGTCTCCCGAGCAGTTCCGGAGCACGCACACGACCACTATACCAACAGAAGGGGCAGATAGGCCACCAGAACGTGCACACCACATCCCCGAGATAGGGCTAAAGAATAACAACAAAATAGAAACACAAAAAGCACACAGAAGCGGATCTACAGTGCACTTAATCGTGAAATAGGTACATAAGCACAAATAAGCAATAAAGGCTCTCATGTGTAGTGCTAAGACGATAAAACTAGCCCAGATGAGTCCAAAAATCAGTGTAAAATGTGGACTCATCAGGAGCATAAGTTGCAGCTGCAAAAGGAGGAGGATAGAAAGGAAAAAGCTGCTGCAGGAGGAGCAAAGGTAGGAGTTGATGGGTATGGATTACTTCCCTGAAAGTTGATAAATCTTGCAGCACTTCCCTGGGCTGCTTACTGGAAGAAGTTTTGATGAGCTGCAAACTCTTCATCTTGAGGTCGCAAAGGGGCTGCAGGCCCTTGCAGGAATGTTGCTGTATAAGGAGGATAGACCGGCGGGCAAGCTGTAGGATAAGCTTGTTGATTCTCCAATGTTAGTGTTGGATTGACTGGAGCAGCTGGAGCAACTGGAGCTGCTGCAGGTTGTTTGTCTAATCGCTGTGTGATTGCAGCAAGCATTTGGTTGATTACTTGAAATTTCTAGGCATTTTCACGACGTGATTGCTCGAAGGCCTCACAGAGAGGATCATCTCTAGGACTTGATTGAGCAAGTTTCTCGGCTAAATGATGATCTGACATAGCTAACTGTCATTGTTCACCATCTGATCGGATCTGAAGGTCACGTGTTAACTGTTGATGCACGAAAACGACACCGCCTAGTTAACGGGTTGTTTGATCTCACAAGCTAGGTGAAGAAGAGGATTGTGGGGATAGAGGAGAGGGAGGAAGCTTCTGTGTGCTCGAGAGTGGAGCAAACACTTGTCTAAGGGTTAGACGGATAGAGGAGGGAGGAAGGTTCTGATTGCTCGAGAGTGGAGCAAGCGCTTGTTCAAGGTTTGCGGGGATAGATGAGAGGTTTGCTGAGAGCAGCCGGGAAGGCTGATGATCAGCAGAGAAGGTTGATCAGCGGAGGAGGTTGATCAGCGGAGGAGGTTGATCAGCGGAGGAGGTTGATCAGGAGCTGTCGAGCAGACGGTTACTTTGACGGTCGAGCTTGCATGTTGACGCCGAGAGAGTTGAGCTGAGAAGAAGAGAAGAATAGAGGGGGTCGCTAGCAGCGGCAACAACAGACTTCGAACGTCGCGACTTAAATACCACTCTTGCGACGAGCTTTCCTTTGATTGAAATTGAGAGTTACAGCTTGTATTACACCTTTACAAGAAAGCAAATAAAGGTTACACTGGGGAAGCTGGAGGCTAAGGAAGAAGTGCCAGAAGGGAGGCCGCGCGGACTGGAGAGCAAGGTCAGCAGGCCGCGTGGTTACAAGAAGAGAGGGATGCAGACTGGAAAAGGAGTTCGTAGGAGGTTTCTGGCTTGACCTTGTCGTGGGCTGTCTTCGAGCATGAGCACCTTGGCGATGTCCCCCAATGAGAGGTATGGGGGTCTATTTATAGGACCGAGGAGGTAACAGCTTTCGGTGACATTTCCCCCAGTGAGGCGGTGTTGGTTACATTGGATTAAATGTACCAGATTTGAAGAATTCTCACCCTACTTAATGATATACATCATGGTGTATTTGATGTGTTTTGAGTTGATATGTGCAGGTTAAGTAATTGCATGGAAAGCTTAAAAGTTTCTAAGTCCATGTGTCGACACATAGAAGAAAAGTGTCGACACTTAAGAAGACTTGTGTCGACACCTAGAGAA
Source organism: Platanthera guangdongensis (assembly GCA_039583875.1). Taxonomy (NCBI): domain Eukaryota; kingdom Viridiplantae; phylum Streptophyta; class Magnoliopsida; order Asparagales; family Orchidaceae; genus Platanthera; species Platanthera guangdongensis. The sequence goes on along the minus strand of CM077158.1, from coordinate 168,526,196 downwards.
GCTTTGTCGACACTTGGAGTAATTGTGTCGACACTAGGAAGGGAGCGTCGACACCAGAAGCAAAGTGTCGACACATACAGGCAGTGTCGACACACAGTGGAGAATTGTCAACAAGTACACGTGTCGACACTTAGAAGCAGTGTCGACACCCAGAGGAACTTTGTCGACATCAAAAGTGTCGACACTAGAAGGCTGTGTCGACACTCAGCAAAACTTCAACAAAGTTCAAGTACAAGTGTCGACACTAGGAGGCTGTGTCGACACTCAGCAAATTTCGACAAAGTCTAAGTACTAGTGTCGACACAAAGGAGATGTGTCGACACTCAGCAAAAGTCTCAACACAGAAGGCATGTGTCGACACAAAGAAGATGTGCCGACACTCAGCAAAAGCTTCAACGCAGAAGGCATGTGTCGACACAAAAAAGATGTGTCGACACTTAGCAAGTATCAACACAAGAAGTTGTGTCGACACAAAGGAGTTGTGTCGACACTTAGCAGGAATCAACTAAGTATCAAAGGAGAAGGACTTGTGTCGACACACAGAATCAGTGTCGACACATTCAGAAGAAGCTGTGTCGATACTCAGATACAACAACACAAGGAGTTGTGTCGACACCAACAAGGCTAGTGTCAACACTTAGACTACTTGTGTCGACACTTAGTCTATCTGTGTCGACACTTAAAGATTGTCTGTCTCGACACTTTCAGACAGTTACAGAGAATTCAAGAAGTGACTGGATGACTTGACAACTGCCATCCCAGCCGGTCTACTGCAACTGTCAGAGCTGTCAGAAAGTTGTTAGGAACCGGATCAGCCGGTCACCTTGGAGAAAGTCTATATAAAGACCCTTCTCCTTTACAGATGATGGTGATTGATCAAGCAATTCATTGAAGAAGTGATCAGAAGATCTAAGAAGTTGGAGAGAGAGAGCTCCTTCTAAGAAGACAGCTGTTGAACCAGGCTGTGAAGAAAGTTTCAGATTGAGATCTGATTCTTAAGTCAGCAGTGATTGAAGATCAACTGCATAGAGATTCAACCCTACTGTGTTCTAATTCAAGAAGCTTTGAAGAAAGCCAAGGGAGGTTGATCTCAGCAAAGTTCTTCTAAGAACTCATCAAGAAACCAGACAATTCTTCTCTCTTTTCAGAGTTGTGGTTATATTCTTTGTAATTTTAAATTTCTTGTAAGATCCTTAGGGATCTGAGTTGTAAGCCTGAAATTATAAAGGCTGAGTGGTAGGGCCTTTGTGCCTGAGTGTAGGAGATACTTTTCTCTAAGTGTAGGGCTTGTTGAGGGCTGAGTGTAGGCCTTGTTGAAGGCTGAGTGCAGGTCTTTGTGAAGACTGAGTGGTAGGGCTGTGTGCCTGAGTTGTAGGAGTGGGATCACTCTGAGTTGTAGGAACCTGTTTGGGGTTCTGAGCTGTAAGATCTGAGGATCTGAGTAGTAGTGGAGAAGTTTGGCCGAATCTAGTACACTACTAGATAGGCGAAGGAGGAAAGTGGATGTACCCAGACCTTGGGGAACCACTATAAAAACGGTGTGTACTCTGTGTGTGACTGATTCTGTGTTTGCTGTTTAAAGTTCTGTGAATTCTGTGATTAATTCTGCCTAAAAGTTTAAAAAGATTAATGTCACCTATTCACCCCCCCCCCTCTAGGTGATTAGGTACAATTTCTTTCAAGTGGTATCAGAGGAAGGTTACTCAAACAAGGACATAACTGTCTGAGTAAAAGATCCTGTAGGCAGTATCAGCAGAATCAAGAATCAAGAAAATGGGTTCAACAGAGAATCACAAAGTGCTTGGATCCATGAAGTTGCCAATTTGCAAAAAGGAGATCTTTGGCATTTGGAAATAAAGGATTAGACTTTTTATGGAAGCCTCTGACCCCAGAATTTACATTACTGTTAAAGAAGGGCCATATGTGCCTATGAAAGTATCAGTTCTGGATGCAAACCAGAGAACTCCAAAAGACTATTCTGAAATGACCAAGGATGAAATATTTCTGGCCACTATGGACAAGAGGGCTCAGAATATTATTGTAAGTGCAATTGATGATGCCACATTTCAGAATCTGATTCATTGTAAAACATCAAAGGAAATGTGGGACACACTGATAGTCTATATGGAGGGTTCAGAAGAAGTTAGACAGGACAGGAAGTCTTTATTGAATCAAGAGTATGAAAGCTTCAGACAAGGTAGGTCTGATAGCATAACTGAGTGCTACAAGAAATTCTATAGAATTGTCAATGAGTTGATGTCTTATGGAAGAGAATTCAGCAACTATGAATTGAATGATAAGTTCTTGAGATCCCTGACTAAGGACTGGGATACCAAGATTTGTACCATAAGGGAAATGGCCAAATTAGCAGACATTCCTCCTCCAACATTGTTTGGAAAACTGTTATCCTATGAGATGCAGTTAATGGTAAGGAAGGAGGAAGAGAAGACTTCTAGAGTTGAGCACAAAGAAAGAGATGTGGCTTTCAAGACAGAAGCCACTAGGAAATATAAAAGTAAGTCTCCATCTCCACCTCCAAAAGTTGCTGAGACTAAGACAGATGAGTCAGAAAGCAAGAATTCTGAAAGCAGTGAGAGTGATGAAGATTTTGCAGCTTTCACTAGACATTTTCAAAAGTTTCTTAAGAAGAAACAGTGGAGGTCTAAGCCATCCACTTCACAGAAGTCATCAAAGAATGAAAGAAGAAAGTTCAGGCAAAGTAAAACTACATCCTCAAAGATAGTTTGCTATTATTGTAACAGACAGGGACATGTTGTTGCTGACTGTCCAGAGAAGAGGAAAGAGTCAACTGATAAGAATAAGACTCAAATCAAGGGCAAAAAGGAAAGGTCCTTTGTTGCTAAGAAGGACAAAAGTCTGTCTGATATGTCATCTTCAGAATCAGATTCAGAAGCTGAAGCTTATATTGGACTGTTTGCTGAAGAAGAGGAAGTTGAGTTCATATAATTAATGAACTCAATATATGAGCATGAGGACAATCAGTGCCAGGGACTGATGGTCTTATCAGAAGGAGACAAGATCCAGGATCAGCCTGGACCAAGTCAGGTACAAAATTGTTCTGTTAGTTCAATTTCTAGTACTGAGTCAAATTCAGATACATCGGCATCAAGTGATTTTAGTGGATATGAATCAGAAGGAGATATTCATCAGTTGATTGATGAATATAGAGTAGTGTTGCAAGCTTTGAAGAAAAGTAAACTCTTGGCCAAAACTCAGGCTAAGGAGATTGCCAGTCTTAAAGTTGTTGCAACAGATTTTGATAATTTGCTTGATCAGAAATTAAATGAAATAGCCAGACTGAAGCACATTACTGTTATTCAGATGGGGACTATAACATTTAAAAATGATCAAATCAGAAATCTGGAGATTAGTCTTCAGAAAGAGAGAGATATAGTAACAAGTTTTTCTAAACCAAAATCTGTTTTACCTTTGATAGATGAATTTGTACATCAAAAGGGTAAAACTGGATTGGGGTTTACAAAACCTGCTAGGACTGTAAAGTCCAAGTCTAAGGGCAAAGCCCTAGTACTCAACAAGGAGCCTGCTGTAGATAAAACAGTCAGGGTTGTACCTAAACAAAGGTACAACAAATTTGAGTGTTGGTGTTGTGGCAAGGTAGGCCACTTTGCCATAGACTGTTGGCACAATTCAAGTGCCAAGGTGAGTAGTAAACTACCTGCTAGAGAAGCTACAGGTAGTTTTGTTAAGAGTAAGACTAACTTGCACCAAGGACCCAAGAATTATTTGGGTTCTAAGGTAAAGTAATCTGTTTTGCAGGTGAGTCCAAGTGGCCATGCCCCAATATGGTTCTTGGACAGTGGATGTTCCAGGCACATGACTGGAACTAGGGGATTGCTGAAGGACTATACACCAATCAAGGATGGTCCTAAAGTCACCTTTGGTGGTTCTGAAAAAGGAATCATCAAAGGCTTTGGTAACATTTCTAGCAACCTTATTACAATTACTCAAGTGGCTTATGTTAAAGGTTTGAAACACAAACTCATTAGTATAAGTCAGCTGAGTGATTTAGGATATGACATCTCATTTGTCAAAGATGGTTGTCATATCAGGAGGTCAAATGATCAAAAGATCATTCTGACAGGTTATAGGAAGAGAAATGTCTATTTTCTAGATATTATGTGTGAGAACAATGTTTCTCCTATGTGTCTTGTAGCTGATGAGAAAGTCTCTCATTGTGTCAAATGGCACAAGAGGCTAGCTCATCTTAACTATAAGACAATTGGTCAACTCTATAGTAAAGAGTTAGTGAGGAATGGTCCTCAGGTTAAGTGTATTAAGAATGGGATATGATCAGCTTGTCAAAAAGGCAAGCAGACTAGATCCACCTTTAATAGCATTGAGAACAAAGATGCTGTGAGGTGCTTATACCTCTTGCATATGGATCTCTTTGGTCCTATGCCAGTTCACAGCCTAGGTAGGAAGGTCTACACATTTGTGGTTGTAGATGACTACTCAAGGTTTTCCTGGGTGTTCTTCCTTAGACAGAAATCTGAAACTCCTAGTATCTTTTATAGTTTTGTCAAACAAATTCAAAATGAGTTAGACAGTATAGTGGTCAAACTAAGAAGTGACCATGGTACTGAATTCCAGTCTGACAGTATGACAAAGCTATGTGAAGAGTTTTGGATATTTCAGAAATTTTCTTCACCAAGAACACCTCAGCAAAATGGTATTGCTGAAAGGAAAAAATAAAACCTTGATAGAAGCTGGTAGAACCCTATTAAGTGACACATCTCTCCTTGAATATTTCTGGGCTGAGGCAGTTAATACTGCATGTCATGTAATTAATAGGGCTACTATTACCAAGAGCCACAATAACACCCCCTATGAGATTGTGAAAGGCAGAAAACCAAATCTATCCTATTTTAGGATCTTTGGTTGTAAATGTTATATACTTAACAATGGTAAGTCTTATTTAACCAAGTTTGCTGCCAAATCCCAAGAGGGGATCTTTGTTGGGTACAACAACAACAGTAAGGCTTATAGGGTCTACAAATTGACTACTCAAGTTGTAGAAGAGTCAGTTCATGTAGTTTTTGATGAAGCTAGACTCATTAACAATGAATTGCCTAGAAGTGTTTGCAGCTCCACAGGTGTGACTGAGAAGATGGACAAGCTTACTATTGAAGAAGGATCTACTGCAAGTCAGCAAGTGGATGATAGTGGCTGCTGTCCAGGGGGAGTACAAGTTATTCCTGTTGTTGAAGAAGATGAAGAGGAGCTGCTGAATGAAGAAGCTGAAGGTGAACAACCAGAAGAAAGGCTGCCTCCAGCAAATAGGCATTTAAAAGATCATCCAGCCAATCAAATTATTGGAGATCTCAGACAGGGGGTACAAATAAGGAGCAGAAATCTAAGTTTAGTACTCTACTCCAGCTTTCTATCCCAAGTAGAGCCAAAGAAATTTGAAGAAGCCATCCTAGACCCTCATTGGATTGAGGCTATGCAAGAGGAGCTGAACCAGTTCAAAATATGCAAAGTCTGGGAGCTAGTTCCTAAACCAAAAGATTACAACATAATTGGAACCAAGTGGATCTTTAGGAACAAGTTGGATGAACATGGAGTGATTATAAAGAACAAAGCAAGACTGGTTGTAAAAGGATATAGGCAGGAAGAAGGTATTGACTTTGATCAAACCTTTGCTCCAGTAGCCAGACTGGAGGCAATAAGGATGTTCCTTGCCTATGCAACATTCCAAGGGTTCAAGGTATACCAAATGGATGTTAAGTTAGCTTTTCTGAATGTAAATCTGAAGGAAGAAGTCTATGTGGAACAGCCATCAGGTTTTGTTGACTCTACTAAATCTAATTATGTTTATAGACTTAGGAAGGATTTATATGGGTTAAAATAAGCCCCTATGGCTTGGTATGAAACCCTGCCTAGTTTCCTCATTGAGAATAAATTCACAAGGGGGAAAATAGACAAGACTCTATTCCTTAGGGAATCCAGAGGCAAGATTATCTTAGTCCAAATATATGTAGATGACATAATATTTAGGTCTATAAAAAGTAGTCTTTGCAAAAAGTTTGCAAAACTAATGCAAGGACAATTTGAAATGAGCAGTATGGGGGAACTTAAGTTCTTCTTGGGTCTCCAAGTTAGACAGACTGAGGATGGTTTATCCATATGCCAGTCTAAGTTCACCCTAGAATTAATAAGGAAGTATGGTATGGAATCATCCACTACCATGAAAACTCCTATGGGGTCAACAATGTCTTTATGCAAAGATGATGTAGGGAAACCTGTAGATGAAACCTTGTATAGAGGGATAGTTGACTCCCTACTATATTTGACTGCAAGTAGACCAGATATCATGTATGCTACATGTGTCTGTGCTAGGTACCAAGCTTGCCCTAAAGAATCTCATTTGACAGCAGTCAAAAGAATTCTGAGATATCTTAAGGGCAGTCCTTATCTAGGCCTTTGGTACCCTAGGAATGGAGAGTTTGAACTGACAGGTTATTCAGATGCAGATTTTGCAGGCTGCAAGGAAGATAGGAAAAGTACAACAGGTACCTATCAATCCCTAGGTGGAAGGCTGATATCATGGAGTAGCAAGAAATAAACAAGTGTGGCTATCTCTACAGCAGAATCAGAGTATGTTGCTGCAGGAAGTTGCTGTGCTCAACTTCTATGGATTCAACATCAGCTAGAAGATTATGGTATTCAAGTAAGTAGAACATCTTTATTTTGTGATTCTACTAGTGCTATTTCTATTGCAAATAATCTTGTCTCCCATTGTTGTACTAAGCACATAGAAATAAAATACCATTTTCTAAGAGAACATGTGGAAAAAGGAGATATTTCACTAGAGTATATAAACACAGATAATCAGTTAGCTGACATGTATACTAAGCCCTTAGATGAAACCAAATTCAATAAATTTAAAATTGAATTAGGTATGATAAACTTAGAATAGTTTACAAAAAATTGGCTAAGTAAAATGGTGTCGACACACAGAGTTGTATGTGTCGACACAGAAAAGTGGTGTCGACATTTCAAAGAAATGGGGTCGACACATCTAGACAGTCAGTGTCGACACTTAAGAGAATTAGTGTCGACACATGAAAAGTAGGTGTCGACACATCCAGGGTGTTGTCGACACTTAGGATTTACTTAGAATTCGTCGAGTAGAGTCTCGACTAAGTGTCGAGCTAAGTAGTGTCGACACATATACAAGTGTCGACACATATATTCCGTCGACTATACTTGTGTCGACACATTGTTGTCGAGACATTCGCAGTAAGTGTCGACACTTTTCAACAGTGTCGACACGATTTAAGTATTTTGACGCGCCCTTTCATCTTCGAGTCTAGAAAGGTATAAATAGGTTTTCGCCATTGTTTGTCGACACGCTCACCAAAGTTTCGAGACCAAACTTGTGTGTCGACAATTCTCTTCTCTCAATTCAAATTTCTTCAAACCCTAATGGCGCCCAAGCTAGAAGAGAATGTTAATGAAGGATATGAACTCGTACGTCATGCCTTTGATGACGCGGAACTTGAAATCAAAGGCATGATAACCCTAATAGAAGAGACTGGGTTAGAATTTCTTGTATCAGAACTGATCAAGATATGGAAGACGGAAGTCCTCGAATTTCTGAATGGAGCAACTCTAGATGAATCAGGACTCAAGATTAAGTTCAGAGTTCACGGGGAAAAGGAGAAGGTCTCTCCTAAAAGTCTAATAAAGGTACTTCAACTACCAAGAACTAAGGAAGAAGAAGATGTTTCTGCTTCTAAGACTAGAGAAGCATTGACATGGTGTGGTTTGGACTCAAACCTGAAGATAGGATCTGTGTTCAATACAAAGGGAATGAATATGCAAGGCAAGATTCTATCTGAGATTATGAGCAAGGTCATATTGAGCAAGCCTGGTGGGCATGACAGAATTTCAGCTCACATGTTCAGTCTAATGACAAGGATAATCTTCCAACTTAATACTGATTGGTCTGCAGTATTATTTGATAAGATTAAAGAGAGCCTGAAGAAACCCAATATGTGTAGAATACTGAGTCTATACCTAGATGGAAGTATTCCAGAGGTGATGAACCAAGCTGCAGGTTCCAAGATTAACCACATGAGGAGAATGGATTTGCGAATCTTCTCTAGGTGGGATAGAGTACTGACCAAGGAGCTGCCAACTCCAGAAAAGGACACATCTCAGAGGAAGAAGAAGAAGAAAGCCATAGTGGCTCCTGAATCATCAAGTAGCTCAGAAGAACATGTAGAATTTAGTTCTGATGAAGAGGGAAGGAATGCTAGAAAGTCTCCAGCAAGACAAGAAGAAGCTCAGAGGCAGGGGGAGCTACCCTCAGCTAGCCCATTTCACCTGGATCCACTCCAGGGGGAGCCTCTACTTGTGGAAGAGCTGTTCCCAGACTTAATACAGACTGACTTTGAAGTGGGAAAAGCAGCTGTTGAGGGGGGGCATGTAGATCTTCACGGGGAGCAAGTTAGGTCTCAAGACGAGACAGCAAGACAAGAACCTGAGATGTAACAGAATGCTGAGGAGTTACCTAGGAAGGATTTACCTCCTAGCCCAAAGAAAAGAGTTGAAATAGCCAGCACATCTGCTTTAGAGGATGAAGAGGCTGCAAGAGCCAAGAAGAGGAAATTTCAAGTCTTCAAGAGGAGGATCCAGACATATAAAAAGACACTGCAAACAATTGCACCACAGCCTGACCCATCAACTGATTACAGTTCACTGATGGTGGCTTTACAGATTAAGCTGGATGAGCAAAGGCAAGCTCTAGAAAAATATGCGGATGAGGGGCATAAGTCACTGCAATTTGATCTGGCCCAAGACATCAAGTCAATCAGATTTGAAGTGAATCTGAACAAGAAAGAAATGACTGACTGCTTCCATAAAGGAGGAAATGCAATAGTCTATCTGACCACACATCAAGAGAAAATAAAGACAAAACTTGATGAGCTAGAAGTGAAGCAAGGCTATGTCCTGGAAAATCAGATAAGAATGAATGATAATTTGACAGCTTCACATAATGCTATTATAACTGAAATGAAGAATATAGCTTCTGGTCAAACTGCAGCAAGTGCTACTGCCAAGGCTGAATTTGACAAACAATTGCAAGAGAGCCTAACTGTCCGTTAAAACTGCTATTGAAGACTCTCAGAAGGCAATTACTGACAAGCTCCAAAGGTTAAAACCCTTCTATAAAGATGGAGTAAACTATCTAAATGCACAGATAAGGTTTCAGAAAGATGATCTGAGGGATCACATAGAAAGAGAAGTCATAAAGGGGGAGAGGGTATTAGTCAAGGCAGGCTCTGATCATGCCAAATGGATTTCAAATTCCATCAGAGCCACCCTTGGATATCCACCCTTATGTGATGATGACAATGTTGCAGAGTCTGGAATTAATCCTGCATATTTTGGAGGAGAGCAAGCTGAAGTAGCTCAGGTAATATACCCTCCAGCAGACTTTGACATGATACATAGAGAGATCCAGACTATGTACAGTCCTCCTGAGGGAAATCAGAATGTCATCATAGAGAAAGTAGTTCAGCCTGTGCCAGAGGCAATACTGAAAGAACAAGAGGCTTTGTTAAAAGAACAAGAGACTCAATTGTCTAAGAAAAGATTCAGAGAGCAAGCTGAATTGAGACCTGATTTTGAACAATGGAGCCCCACCTCCAGGAATATCATTTTGACTGCTTGGAAGGCTGCTAAAGATAATATTCTGGATAGAGGCAAATGGTACTCTGAACAAGAGTGGAGGAAACATGAGAACAGGCAAGAGGCTATTGTTCAATATAGAAGAAAGGCTAAGATGGGAAAGCTACCTCCTACTGCATAGGAGCCTAGCAAGTACTTCCCAAAGCCTTATCATTATTTTGAAAGGCAGAAGATCAAGGCTGAAGAGCAGAAAAAGATAGATCTTAAAGGGAAGAAGCCTACTGATGACAAAAATGCTCAAGTTCAAGCAAAGATTCAATCTGGAAAGGGCATAGTTATCAAGGAGCCTGAGATGCCTTAGGATAGAAATTTTTCTTAAGTTTACTATGTGTAATCAGTTGCATTCAACTTTCTGTAAACTTTTGAATGATGAAAATGTTGAAGTTGTTAGAACAATGTGATATGTGTTAAATCTATTACATTACTGTTCTGAGATATTTGTGTATACATTTTTTGTTTATACATGTTTATGTACTTACCCTGTCATTTAATATTGTCTTACATCATACTGTGAATTTGTTATGTATGGTGTATATCATTGACTAAGGGTTATGACTTCTCCAAATAGGGGGAGATTGTTGGGTACATTGGATTAAATGTACCAGATTTGAAGAAGCCTCACCCTACTCAATGATATACATCATGGTGTATTTGATGTGTTTTGAGTTGATATGTGCAGGTTAAGTAATTGCATGGAAAGCTTAAAAGTTTCTAATTCTATGTGTCGACACCTAGAAGAAAAGTGTCGACACTTAAGAAGACTTGTGTCGACACCTAGAGAAGCTGTGTCGACACTTGGAGTAATTGTGTCGACACCAGGAAGGGAGCGTCGACACCAGAAGCAAAGTGTCGACACATACCGGCAGTGTCGACACACAGTGGAGAATTGTCAACAAGTACAAGTGTCGACACTTAGAAGCAGTGTCGACACCCATAGGAACTTTGTCGACATTAAAAGTGTCGACACTAGGAGGCTGTGTCGACACTCAGCAAAACTTCAACAAAGTTCAAGTACAAGTGTCGACACTAGGAGGCTGTGTCGACACTCAGCAAATTTCGACAAAGTCTAAGTACTAGTGTCGACACAAAGGAGATGTGTCGACACTCAGCAAAAGTCTCAACACAGAAGGCATGTGTCGACACAAAGAAGATATGCCGACACTCAGCAAAAGCTTCAACACAGAAGGCATGTGTCGACACAAAGAAGATGTGTCGACACTTAGCAAGTAACAACACAAGAAGATGTGTCGACACAAAGGAGTTGTGTCGACACTTAGCAGGAATCAACTAAGTATCAAAGGAGAAGGACTTGTGTCGACACATAGAATCAGTGTCGACACATTCAGAAGAAGCTGTGTCGAGACTCAGATACAACAACACAAGGAGTTGTGTCGACACCAACAAGGCTAGTGTCGACACTTAGTCTACTTGTGTCGACACTTAGTCTATCTGTGTCGACACTTAAAGACTGTCTGTCTCGACACTTTCAGACAGTTACAGAGAATTCAAAAAGTGACTGGATGACTTGACAGCTGCCATCCCAGCCGGTCTACTGCAACTATCAGAGCTGTCAGAAAGTTGTTAGGAACCGGATCAGCCGGTCACCTTGGAGAAAGTCTATATAAAGACCCTTCTCTTTTACAGATGATGGTGATCGATCAAGCAATTCATTGAAGAAGTGATCAGAAGATCTAATAAGTTGGAGAGAGAGAGCTCCTTCTAAGAAGATAGCTGTTGAACCAGGCTGTGAAGAAAGTTTTAGATTGAGATCTGATTCTTAAGTAATCAGTGATTGAAGATCAACTGCATAGAGATTCAACCCTACTGTGTTCTAATTCAAGGAGCTTTGAAGAAAGCCAAGGGAGGTTGATCTCAGCAAAGTTCTTCCAAGAAATCATCAAGAAACCAGACAATTCTTCGCTCTTTTCAGAGTTGTGGTTATATTCTTTGTAATTTTAAATTTCTTGTAAGATCCTTAGGGATCTGAGTTGTAAGCCTGAAATTATAAAGGCTGAGTGGTTGGGCCTTTGTGCCTGAGTGTAGGAGATACTTTTCTCTGAGTGTAGGCCTTGTTGAGGGCTGAGTGTAGGCCTTGTTGAAGGCTGAGTGTAGGTCTTTGTGAAGACTGAGTGGTAGGGCTGTGTGCCTGAGTTGTAGGAGTGGGATCACTCTGAGTTGTAGGAACCTGTTTGGGGTTCTGAGCTGTAAGATCTGAGGATCTGAGGAGTAGTGGAGAAGTTTGGCCGAATCTAGTACACTACTAGATAGGCGAAGGGGGAAGTGGATGTACCCAGACCTTGGGGAACCACTATAAAAACTGTGTGTACTCTGTGTGTGACTGATTATGTGTTTGCTATTTAAAGTTCTGTGAATTCTGTGATTAATTCTGCCTAAACGTTTAAAAAGATTAAGGTCACCTATTCACCCCCCCCCTCTAGGTGATTAGGTACAATTTCTTTCAGGCGGTAACTTGTGCGAGAAGAGGAGGGAGTCTGCCGAGTCCGCAAAGTCCGCATGAGGCCACGCGGAGTGGAACTGGCTTCTAGAAGAGGTTCTGCTACCTGGCGGACTGGGAAGAGTCCACGCCTGCAGTTTGAGCCAGTGCCAAGACTGCAGACTAACGAGGTTGTCCGCCTGCTACTGCGGAGGCGGTTGCTGGAGGCTGTGGCAGACTGCGAGTGGAATCCGCTGAGTCCATGGTGGATCAACTGAGTCCGCCTCTACTGCGAACGAAGCGACTGGCTTCTAAAGCTGGAGCTGAGGTTCATCAACATAGATAGACTGGAAGGTTTGACTGTACCTCGAGTCCGCCTAGCCCGCGATGAACTGGTCATGCCCGCTGATCTTTGCGTGTAGCCAGAATGTTGGAGCGTACGCACTCCTCAGGCGGACTGAAGAAGCAGGTTGCCCATGCTGCTAGAGTCCGCCACTTTATTGAATGGAACTTGTCGCATCTGCTGGGTGACAAGGGATTCGCGACCTACCGGACTGATAAGGCAGGCCGGACATGATGGCGAAGTGGAAACTGGGGTAGCTGGCTGGCGGACTGGGGTCAGGTCACCAATCTGGCTATGCGTCGAGCTGTAGTGTTGTCGACGCTGGTGAAGGTCTGCGGCCTAGAGGCAGGCCGCTTGCCATTGTGGCGGTATGGGCTGATAGACATCCGAGTCCGGCAAAGGGGCACCTGTTGAGACAAGCATGTGGTTTAGCTGACAAGGGGCGCGATCTGTAGGGGCGGACTGCAGAAGCAGTCCGCGACCACTACCGACCAAAGGAACAACGCGCGGCTTAGGAAATCAGACAGCTGAGACCGCCCAAGCCATGCGGCCTGAGCGCACAGAAAAATCTGTCCGCCCATCCTAAGACGTCGCGACCTCCAGGAGGAACCTGGAGTAGGCCGCGACTAGCGAGCTAGCTGCCTTGGGAAGGATCGCCGATTTTGGGGTTAACAGTTTATGCCATCAGAGAAGTGGCCAAACTTGCAGAAACTCCTCCATCAACCTTGTTTGGAAATTGCACCTATGAAATGCTGTTGATTGCCAGAAAGTAAGTGGAAAAGAGCAGCAGGTATTATGGCAAAGATAAGTCTGTGGCTTTCAAAGTCGAAACTACAAAGAAGGGCAGGAGAAAGACTCCTTCTCCACCCAGAAAAGTTGCTGATACTGAGTCAGAAAGTTCAGACACAAGCACAACAGATGGCCATAATTCTGATGAGGAGCTTGTTGCCTTTTCTAGGCAATTCCAGAAGTTCCTGAATAAATAGAACTGGAGGAGAAGGCCTTTCTCGTCCTCTTACCCCAAGGATGATAGCTACAAGGGAAAGAAGAAAACCTCTAAAGAGGAAAGGTATGGTTCCAAACCTGTTAAACAAACTTCTACAAAAATTGTTTGTTATTGTTGCAGTAATCCAGGACATGTTATAGCAGACTGTCCTGTCAAAAGAAAGGAGTCTGATGAGAGAAAGAAATACCAGCGTAAAGGCAAGAAAGAGAAATCCTTTATGGCCAAGAAGCAGAAAAGCTGGACGGACTCTTCTTCATCAGAGTCAGAAAATGAAGAGGATGCTTAGGCCTATATTGGGCTGTTCTCAGCCGAGGAAGATTCTGTAGAAACAAAATTTTGCAATTGCTGGATGATATCAATAAAGCAGAAGACAACAAATACATAGTGCTGATGGCTATAGCTGAGGATGGACTCAGCCAGGAGCAAGCTGGTCCCAGTAAGGTACAAACTTCACCCTCAGTGTAAGATTATGTTATTAGCCCAGAGTCAGAAGCATCTTCATCAAGAGATAAGGATGGCTCTAAATCTGAAGGAGACAAACTGATAGATGATTATGGAGAGCTCCTGCAAGCATTTAAGGAAAGCAGGATCCTAGCCAAACAGCTGGCAAAGGAAAATGCCAGTCTGAAGTTGGCTGCATCAGATTCAGTAAAAGTGCTAGATCTGAAGTTAAAAGAAATTAGTAAATTGAAGAACATAACTGTTATTCAAATGCATACCATTACCTTCAAAAATAATCATATGAGGAATCTTGAAAGTAGACTCCAAAAGGAGAGGGAGCTAGTGGCCAAGTTCTCAAAACCTAGTTCTGTGTTACCTTTGATAGATTCCTTCTCTTCCCAAAAGGGTAAGAAGGGTTTAGGTTTCAAAGGAAGAATAAGAGATGCCAATTCCAATAGGAAAGACAAAGCTCCAGCTCAGCCACTTGCTTCCAAGCCATAAATTTCTTTTAAAAAGGTGGTTCAACCTTCTAACAGGTATGACCATGATAGTATTTATGGTCACTGTGAGCAAGGAAGTAGAATGGCAAAGGTGCTAGTGCCTATTGGGCAGCCCATGAGAAAACCCAAATGGCTCAAAATGGACCATTTGTGTTTGGTGTACTAGCCCCAACACTCAAGAACAAGGTTCTAGCTGACTCACAAGGTCTTCTAGCCCACTTGCAAGCTAAGGGAAAGTCTGTTAGCAAAACAGACTTGGGAATATCTAAAGCTATCAGGAGTATGCTTTCTGAAAAGAAGGCAGCTATAGATAGGGTTCTAGATATTCCAAGTACTTCTGCTGCCAGACATGTCCCTAAGCAAGCTGTGGCTGAAAAACTTAAGAAAATAGCTGATGAACCAGCTGGTTTGAGAGTTGCAAACAACATTGCTGTGAAGCCAGTTCTTAAAAGAAGGTACAATATGCATGAGTGCTGGTGCTGTGGCATAGTGGGCCACTATACCATTGATTGCTAGCACAATTAGAGTGTCCAGAGAAGTAATGATGGCTTACCTGTTAGAAGAACTGTAGGTAGCCATGTTTCATTTAAGTCTAACTTGCACCTAGGACCCAATAAAATGTAGGCTACTAAGGTTAGATAATATATTTGTTACAGGTAAGTCCAAGTGGCCATACCCCTATATGGTACTTGGACAGTGGTTGTTCCAGGCACATGACTGGAATAAGGAGCATGCTAAAGGAATACACTCCTATAAAGAATGGTCCCAAAGTTACCTTTGGGGGATCAGAAAAAGGGGTAACTAAAGGTTTCGGTAAGATAACTAATGGTATAGTAACTATCACACAAGTAACTTATGTGAATGGTTTGAAACTTAACCTTATAAGCATAAGTCAACTATGTGATTTGGACTATGACATTTCTTTCCTCAAGGATGAGTGTCAAATTAGAAAGTCAAGTGATTAAGGAATTATCTTGACAGACACTAGGAGAGGAAATGTTTACTGTCTAGACTTTGAGTGTGAGAGTAAGGACACTCCTATATTCCTAGTTACAGATGAGAAAGTTTCTCATTGTGTCAAATGGCACAGGAGGCTAGCTCACCTGAACTATAAGACCATAGGTAGACTCTTTAGTGAAGTGTTGGTGAGGAATGGTCCTGAAGTTAAGTGCATTAGGGAGGAAATTTGCTCAGCTTGTCAAAAGGGCAAGCAGACCAGGTCTTCTGTCCTAAGTCTTGATACCAAGGACTCAGTGAGGTGTTTATACCTTCTGCATATGGATCTATTTGGTCATATGCCAGTTCATAGTCTAGGTAGGAAAGTATATACCCTTGTCGTGGTTGATGACTTTTCCAGGTTTGCTTGGGTATTTTTCCTGAGGAGAAAATCTGAAACCCCAGATATCTTTGAGACTTTTGTCAAGCAAATTCAGAATGAACTTAATAGATCAGTAGTCAAGATCAGAAGTTACCATGAGACTGAGTTTCAGTCTGAATGCATGATAAAGTTCTGTGAAGCGCTTGAGATTCATCAAGAATTCTCCTCACCCAGAACTCCCCAGCAAAATGGAATTGCAGAAAGGAAGAACAGAACTCTAATTGAGGCTGGGAGGACTTTGTTAAATGACACTTCTCTCCCTGAATATGTTTTTGCTGAGGCAGTAAATACTACTTGTCATGTTATCAATAGAGCTTCCATCACTAAAAGCCAGAAAAAGACTCCCTATGAGATTCTGAAAGATAGAAAACCAAACTTATCCTATTTTAAGATTTTTGGTAGCAAGTGTTATGTACTAAAAAAGTGTTATGTACTAAACAATGGTAAGTCTCATTTGATTAAGTTTGCTGCCAAGTTCCAAGAAGGGATATTTGTTGGGTACAACAACAATAGTAGAGCATATAGGATCTATAACTTGACTACGCAAGTTGTAGAAGAATCTCTCCATGTTGTCTTTGATGAGTCTAAGCTAATTAACTGTGAGCTGCCAAGCACTTCTTCTAGTCCTGCAGGTTTAAAAGATAAGATGAACAATCTGACCATCAGGGAAGATGAACCATTAGGCCAAGAGATTGAAGATGATGGATGTTGTCCAGGGGGAGCTCAAGACTTGCAAGCTGAGAATGATGAACTACCAGCTGAAGATATTGAGGATCAGCAAGTTGAAGAAAGATTGCCTCTAGCTATGAGACATTTAAGAGATCATCCAGCTTATCAAATCATTTGTGATGCAAGTCATGGTGTAATGACTAGAAGCAAGAGCTTGAACTCAACACTATGTTCAAGCTTTCTGTCTCAAATGGAACCAAAGAAGTTTGAAGAGGCTATCCAAGATTCTTTCTAGATTGGTGCTATGCAGGAAGAGATGAACCAATTCAAGATATGCAAAGTTTGGAAACTATTTTCCAGACCAAAGGGACATAATGTGATAGGTACTAAGTGGATCTACAGGAATAAGTTAGATGAAAATGACATTATTGTCAAGAATAAGGCCAGATTGGTGGCAAAAGGCTACAGGCAGGAAGAAGGAATAGACTTTGTCCAAAACTTTGCCCCAGTAGCAAGGCTGGAAGAAATAAGACTATTCCTTGCCTATACAGCCTATAAATAATTCAAGGTATTTCAAATGGATGTCAAATCAGTATTCCTGAATGGAGATCTAAAAGAGGAAGTATATGTGGACCAGCCTTCAGGTTTTGTAGATCATCACTTTCCTGATCATGTCTTTAGACTTAAGAAAGCTCTATATGGGTTGAAACAAGCCGCTATAGCATGGTATGAGACATTGTCTACTTTCCACATTAAGAACAAATTCTCAAGGGGGAAATAGACAAGACCCTATTCCTGAGTGAATCAAAAGGCAAGATCTTCCTAGTCCAGATATATGTTGATGACATAATCTTTGGATCTACTGAGAACAACCTTTACAGGAAGTTTGCCAAAATTATGCAAGGGAAGTTTAAGATGAGTAGCATGGGTAAGCTAAAGTTCTTCTTGGGACTTCAAGTCAAACAGACTGATGATGGATTGTCCATATCCCAGTCTAAGTTCACCAGGGAGTTGATTAAAAAATTTGGCATGGAGACTGCTTCCACCATGAAAACTCCAATGGGGTCTAGTATGCCTTTGGGCAAAGATGAGGCAGGGAAACCTATTGATAAGTCTTTGTATAGAGGAATAATTGGATCCTTACTATACTTGACTGCAAGTAGGCCTGACATCATGTATGCTACATATTTCCATGCAAGATACCAGACATGCACAAAAGAGTCTCATTATTCAGCTGCAAAGAGAATTTTAAGATATCTTAAGGGCACACCAGATCTTGGTCTATGGTACCCTAGGAATAGAGATTTTCTGCTAACAGGTTTTTCAGTTGCAGTTTTTACAGGCTGCAAGGAAGACAGCAAAAGTACCACAGGTACATCTCAATTCCTAGGTGGAAGATTGGTGTCATGGAACAACAAAAAGCAGACAAGTGTTGCTATATCCACAGCATAGTTAGAATATATTGCAGCTGGAAGTTGCTATGTTTAGTTGTTATGGATACAACATCAACTATAAGATTATGACATCAAGATAAGTAGAACTCCATTATAATGTTATTCTACTAGTGCAATATCAATTGCTAGAAATCCTGTTTCACATAGCAGAACAAAACACATTGAAATTAGGTACCATTTTATTAGAGAACATGTTGAGAAAGAGGACATATGTCTAGAGTTTATTTCTACTGATACACAAGTAGCTGATATATTCACTAAACCTCTAGATGAAAGTAAATTCAATTACTTTAAAATTGAATTAGGCATGTTGAACCTGAAATAGGATGGTAAATTAAACAAAATTCTACTGAATATATGACTAAGTAAATTAGTGTCAACACTTACAGTAGTCTGTGTCGACACTCAGAAGTTTGTGTCGACACATAAAGAAGACTGTGTCGACACTCAGAAGTTGGTGTCGATACATAGAGTTGTTGACCCACAGATGTTGGTGTTGACACATAATGTCATCTGTGTCGACACTTAGAAATTCATGTCGACACATATAGTTGTCGAGACTCTAAACTCTCTGTCAAGACTTTAGCAGTCTGTGTCGACACAGTCAACATTGTGTCGACATACGGTACACTAATTTCAGCCCGCCTTTTGATCTTCCCTATTTAGAAAAGTATAAATAGGTGGAAATGAGACCTTGTCGACTATGCTCTTAGAAATATCGAGACTAAACCGTCTGTGTCGACAAGAAATTCTTCTTCCTTCTCTTCAACCTCACTTCTCTCATCTCCAACGGCACACAAGTTGGACAATAACATTAACGAAGGTTATGAGCTCGTTCGGGGAGCATTCAATGACGCTGAACAAGAAATCAAGGCAGTTGTGGACCTAATCCAGGAAGCCAGACTGGATTATTTAGGTCTGAATCAATAAGAATCTGGAAGAAGGAAGTTCTAGAATTCTATCCCAACGCCACATTGAATTCAAAGGGGAACAAGATCAAATCTACTATTCACGGAGAAACGGTGAAAATAACACTCAAAAGTCTGAGTAAATCCCTTCAACTTCTAAAGATTAAAGAAGAGACAGAGGTTGATTCTAATTTGACTGCTGAAGCCCTTAAATGGTTTGGGCTGCTCTCAACCACAAATAATGTATCATCCATAACTAGGAAAGGGATGAATTCCATTGGGAAGTTTCTGTCTGAGATAATTGGTAAGGTAGTTCTCTGCAAAACTGGGGGGGGGGGGATGATAGGATCTATTCCTACATGTTCAGCCTCATGACAAGAATCATCTTCAAGGTGAAGACATACTAGAGTAATGTAATCTTTAATAAGATTAAGGAAAGTATTAAGAAGCCAAATCTAGGAAGAATCTTAGGTCTGCATCTGGCTGTCGGTATACCTGATGTACTAAACCAGATTGCTGGTTTCAAAATTAACCACGTGAGGAGAATGGATATTGGAATATTGTCTAGGTGGGACAGAGTATTCTCCAAGGAAGACCCTGCACCAAAGCAGAAGTCCAAACAGGTCACAACCTCAAAGAGAGATATAGTGCAAGCTGAGGAGTCCTCCAATGACTCAGAAAAAAAAGAGTAGAATTCAGTTCTGATGATAATAACAATGAATAACCGAGGAAGTCTCCAACTCAAACACCTGGAACTGAAGCTCAAATCTAGGGGGAGACTGTCCATCTGACAGATACTCAAGAGATATCAGTCCCTAGGGAAACTATCAATGAAGCCCAGATAGACAGTGAGACTGCAAACCTCACTGTAATGGAAGTGGTTCATGACATCAACAAAGTTGTTGAACCTTCTGAAAGAGATGCACATGATGTGCATATTCCTGATCTGCCAGAGAAACCTCGGGCTCCTGAAACTGAAGTATTTCAAGAATTAGAGACTGACTTCCAAGGGGAGCAAGAAGAGGTACACAAGGAAGATATTTCTGTTGATGCATGCTGCAAGGGTTGAGGGGGAGGTGCCAGACCTAGCCCCAAGACTAGTTATAGATGTTGCAGGCACAATAGTGGAACTTGAGATATCATCTGATTCTGAAGATGAGGGAGCAACCTCAGTCCTTAAAAAGACAAAGTTTGTGGAGTTAAGGAAAATGAGTTCTGGATATAAGAAAGCCTTAAAGGCTGGTTCCTCATCTACTGCTCCTACATTAGAATTTAATTCTCTATTGGTACAACTGCAAGTCAAACGTGATGATCAAAGACATGCATTAGAAAAGTATGTGGATGAAAGCCACAAGGAAATGCAATTCAGTCTTGCACAAGACATCAAATTTATCAGATTTGATGTTACTTTGCTTAAGAAAGAAATGACAGACTGTTTCCATAAGGGAGGTAATGTTGTGGTATATCTTGCCAAACAACAATAAACCACTAAAATTGAAGTTGATGATCTGGTTCTCAAGCAAGGAATTGTTCTAGAAAATCAGAAAAGATTAAATGAGAATATGATGGAACTACATACCATCACTTTGACAAAATTGGCTGAACAAACTTCAGCCATAGAAACCAATATGAACACCAAAGTATCTGCAGTAGAAGCATAGATTAAACTGGATTTGGCAATAGTTGCTACAACTATTCAAACTTCTGAGTCTGCAATTTTAGCTCAAATAAAGAAGTTTAAAGATTACTATACAACTGGGAACTATTATATTACAGATCAAATAAGGTTTCAGAAAAATGATCTCCGAGATCATATTCATAGAGAAGTCATAAAGGGGGAGATGAAATTAGTTCAAGCTAGCTCTAAACATGCAAAATGGGTATCTAAAATTATCAGAGCTACCTTGGGATATCCAACCTTATGTGATGACAACAATACTGTAGAATCTGGATGCCAGCCTGCACTCTTGGAGGGGATGCACCATGAAGTCGCTCAAGTTATATATCCCCCTTCTGAGTTTGAAGAAATTCAACAGGCGGTCTAGAAGATGTACAACCCTCCACTGGACAAGCTGCCAGTAATTTGTGAGGAAGTGGACATGGCTGACTCAGTTTTACTTAAAGAGTAAGAGGCCCAAATATCCAATAAAAGATTCAGAGAACAGGCTGAGGCTAGGCCTGATTTTGAGAAATTGAGTCCAACCTCCATGAGCATCATCTTAACTGCATGGAATACAGTTGCTGAAAATCAATATGATAGGGGTAAGTGGTACTCCAAACAGGAATGGGATAAATATCTTTCACAACAAGAGAAAATCTACAAATTCAGGAAGGACTTGAAGGCTAGAAAAATCCCTGCAAACTCCATAGAGCCTTGCAAGTACTTCCCAAAACCATTCCATTACTTTTAAAGGCAAAAGCTAAAAGCTGCTCAACATAAGGTCACAGACATCAAGGGTAAGAAGCCTGTTTCTGATACTGAAGCTGAATTCAAAGCTTCTATTTAGCCAGACAAAGGGATTGTCGTCAAGGGAGCAGATCAACCTTAACTTTAGATTGACTAGGTTCTAGAAGAACTGTGTATTTTTTGGTTGTTTTTATAAAAACATTAACCTTGTAATCATACTTTGATTATATGAAAATGAAATTCTGGGTTGACAACAGTTTATATACCTATGTCTCTGAGTTGCATGGTTTTCCTTATGATATTTCATTTTGAATATTTGTGTGTAACATGCTATCTCCAAATAGGAGGAGATTGTTGGGTATATTGGAAATTGTGTACCTGATTTGGAGAAGCTTCACCTGACTCAATGATATACATCAGGTTGTATTTGATGGTGTATTGAGTTTACTTGTGCAGGCAGAAGAATGCAGAAAATATTCTAAGTACAAAAGTGTCGAGACACTTATTTAGTGTCGACACCTTTGGAGAAGCTGTGTCGACACATAGGACTTTTGTCGACACATTCTACAAAAGTTGTGTCGAGACAAGAAGCAAGTATGTGTCGACACACAGGACATGTGTCGACACCCAGAGGTTAAGTCGACATCAACTTTGTCGACACTCATAACTTGTGTCGACACACTTAGACTTTGTTGAACTGACAATTGTAAAGAAGCAACTATGTCGACATCCAGGACTTCGGTCGACATTTGGAGATGCTGTGTCGACACACATGACTTGTGTCGACACATTCTACAAAGGCTGTGTCGAGAACTTGATGAAGAGCTGTGTCGATTATTTTCTGAACTAAGTCGACACATTCTACAAAGGCAGTGTTGAGACTGAATGAAGTGCTATGTCGATAGGTTCTGAAGTTTGTCGACAACACCAAAGGAAGTGTTTCGACACCTGGGTAATTGTATCGACATATACTTCATCTATGTCAACATACACTATCCTTATGTCTCGACACATTCAGCTGAGTTAAATAACTCTAAGTGCCAAATCTCAAGACTGTAAACTTGACAGCTGCCAGATTCGTCAAGACTGATAGACATGTCAGAACTATCAGATATCAGTCAACTATCGGATCAGCCGGTTGCCTCAGATGTGATCTATAAATACAGCTGAGCTATCAGAAAATAAACAATAGAAGACAGAGAGAAAATAAAGAGGAATTCTCCAAGAAGAATTCTTGGAATTCTTTACAACAAGAAGATTCTGATTCTAAATCAGAGAAGGGGATAACGTCACAACAGATCTGTCAGTGATTGCAGATTTAATTCTACAAGGAGGAAGAAGCTAGATCTACACCAACTTCTCATGAAGATTCAACCTAGGTTCTCTCTTTCAAGAAGCTTTGAATAAGCTAAGTCAGGTTGAATTAGATTCATTACAGCAAAGATCTGGAGAAAGCGGATCCATCAAGGTCTGATCAAGATTCCCTCACCTCTCTCTATCTTGGTGAAGGAAGAAACATTCAATTAATCAATTTTCTGTAAGATCTATTTTAGATCTGAGTGTAAGAGATTTCAATCTCTGAGTTGTAAGCCTGCGATTATAAAGGCTGAGGTAGGGCTTGATTGCTTGAGTGGTAGGAGTGTGGATTCACTCTAAGGTAAGGTTCTTGGAAGAGCCTGAGTTGTATCACTTGTTGAAGTGTGAGCTGTGGGAACTAGTTTGGGTTCTGAGTTGTAAGATCTGAGGTTTTGAGAAGGTGGAAGGAAGTTTGGCCGAATCTAGTGTATTGCTAGATAGGTGAAGTGGGAAAGTGGATTTACCCATCATTTAGGGAACCACTGTAAATATGTGTGCATGCTGTGATTGGATGATTGTGTACTATGATAGCTATAGAATTTATCTGTGCTGTGAGCAATTTATTAACTGTCTAAGTAGGATTGGAATTGAACATATTCACCCCCTCTAGGTGTTTAAACAATCTTGAAATCAATTCTTTTAAGAACTATATCTGATCCTGCTATGCCAGATGGAGATGATAAAACTATCTGAACTTTTCTTTCTGGAGTGCTTCAAGATTTTTAAATGCAGCAATGACGAGAAAGATGAAGTCGGCTGCTAACGCTTTTTGTTGATGAAGCCCTAAAAAGTTATCTTATGTCTTGGCCCATGTCCTCCTTTTATAGTCCATTGATCAACGACTCTTAGAGAGCAGTGGGCCCCACCTGCAACTTCCAACTGCATCTTTCTTTAACGCATATCTGTCGTACAGTTGGCTTACGACATCTTTTGTCATATACTGTGGCTTTGCCGCTAACAATTTGAATATGGTTGACTTTTTGACATGCTGACATCAACACCCGAAAACTTAGTCAAAAGTCAAGCATCAGTAGTATAGTCGTTGAGTGAATGAGCTTCACTCAATGCCAAATCACTTAGACAGATTTACTATCTCTTGGTGTTGAGTGAGTTACCTTCTCTCAACGCCAAACTACTTAGATTATAAATATGTTTTAGGCATTGTGTGATTTAGCTTCACTCAACGCCAACTTGCTTACTCAGCTTTCTGCTGCTTGGCGTTGAGTGAGTGAGCATCACTCAATGCCAAACACCTTAGACAGAATTCTTCCTTTACTAGCCGTTGAGAGCGTTGAGTGTGTCTTCATCACTCAACACTTTTTGCCTTAACCCTTTCTGCAACCTATTCTACATGTAAGGCGTTAAGAGCGTTGAGTGAGCATGCCTCACTCAACGCTTTTTGCCGTAGCCATTTCTGCTTCTTCAGCATCTTAAGCATTGACATCGTTGAGTGAGCATGCCTTACTTAATTTTTTTTGCTTTGACAAATTCTACGTTATGGCGTTGAGAGCGTTGAGTGACCACGCCTCACTCAATGCTTGTTCCTTAGCTAAATTCCTGTACTATTTAAAAATACTGGCTTTGACTGACAGAGTGTTACTCAACACTTAAGAGGCTTTGATATAGAATGAATGACCTTCACTCAATGCGTATATACTTAGCCACTTTTCTGCCTCTTAAACCTTAGGCATTGACTGTCTCAGCCAGCCTCACTCAACTCTGAACTATGTTCGACGAATGCTGAACTATGTTCGAGGAAAAGTCGAGCTCAGCTCAATGAATTTTGAACTCAGTTTGACGAATTTAGACTTGGCCAAATTTCACAAACTCTGAGATTAGTTTGACGAATGATCAGCTCAGCTCGACGAACTCTGAGCTTAGTTCGACGAATTTGGACTTAGCCAAATTTCACAAACTCTGAGCTTAGTTCGATGAATGATTAGCTGAGCTCGACAAACTCTGAGCTTAATTTGATGAATTTGGACTTAGCCAAATTTATCAAACCACTTGACTTAGTCACTTAGGCTACCTGTCCCATCATAGTCATCGACTGATATGTATATATCATTGACAAGATTGTCTTCCTCAAATCTATCACATTGTGGGAAATGGACCCAACAATCTCCCCCTATTTTAGGAACTCAAAACTCTTAAGCAAGTTAGTAAATAATATATATAGAACCATGCAACAATAAACATAAAAACTATGTATTTGAGAAGTCATCTATAGTTACCCCACTTCCCAGCCTACAGAGTGGAACATTACTACACCTGCTTCCCCTGAATTGTTGTAAGCATGCTAGAACATTAATCTGATCATCTGATCATCTTTTACTCCCACTTTTTGACTTCAGGAAATATCTGATAGGATTCATCTGATCATCTGATCATATTGTCATCTCCTCCCCCTCAATTAGATAACAGAGAATTGTTGGAGTTGTGTTGGACATGCTCACCCTCAATTGGAGAACCTTCATTTCTTTAAAAAACAACTCCATCTGCAGAATAACAAATAGCTTGCAAATAG
Organism: Platanthera guangdongensis; assembly: GCA_039583875.1. Classification (NCBI taxonomy): domain Eukaryota; kingdom Viridiplantae; phylum Streptophyta; class Magnoliopsida; order Asparagales; family Orchidaceae; genus Platanthera; species Platanthera guangdongensis. Next base: position 168,501,032 of record CM077158.1, on the reverse strand, counting down.
ATGAGGAGCAACTGAATATATTGATGGCGACGATACTGATGCGATCGTGGATCCCCACCATAGAGAGTTCGTGGATTAGGAAGGTCGTTGTCACAAGCTCGAAGATGGGAGTCTACCACGACATTTCTTGCCAACACCGCCGCCGCTACATGTTTTGCTCGGCGTCCGCCTCCATTAAATAAAATATATAATTATAAATTAAATAATTATAATTATATATTTTATCAATTATTATTTTTAGCAATTTCTATTTAATGCAATTAAGCATTGTTTTATTTACAAGCATTTCATTATTGTATTTTTATTTCATGTATTAAGATGGGTGCATATAACCATCATAGTTTCATTTTGAATTTTGAATTTTTGAATTTTGAATTGGAGGAGATTGAGTGGTGTAGGCTATATATAGCCATGTTATGAAGAATTTAGTAGAAAAAGAATGAAAAGAAATTAGAAAACCTAAATTTGGTTTCCCCCTATTCTCTCTCTTTCCTCCTCTTGAATTTTTCATCCCCCTCTTGTCTCCCTCTTCCTTGTCTGCCGGCCACCCCTACTCCCCCTCTATCTCTATCTCGGCCTCATCTCCTCCTCCTTCTCTAGTTCTCCTCTAATAGCCCCTCTTCTTATCTCCTCCCTAAAACCGAGCCTTCTACCCTCCCAAAACCCTAGTCGGCCACCTCCCTAGCCGCCACCCTCTTTCCTCCCTTCCCACCACTCGGCCACCACCTCCACCACCAACCCTAGCCCTCTCTTCACATACAACACCAAAAACGACCACCCTCATCATCACCAAAACCAATTCCGACCACCCTCAATTTTATTTTTCCCAACCACCTTTTCTCTGTTCATTTTCCATATATATTGTCATGCAAGGATTTCTCTCACTCCAAAGGTTATTGCAAAGGAAGAACAACTCGCGTCTTCATCGTTCGGTGCAGATCCGTGGTTTGCGTGGAAAATATAAAATAAACCACCATAGTGAGCACTTTCCTCCACTCAATATGGTGGACAGACTTCTTGGGATTGGGTAACGATTCTTCAATAACTCTTATGTGATTTCTTCTAAATTTATTTGTGAGATTTTGGTGGAATTAGAAGGCTTGTAATTTGTCCTGATTTATATTGAATGTTGTGTGTAATTAAATCTGATTTTTAAGCATTGTTATTCAGAATATTTTCGTATAAATTGGAGCGGGTAAATTTCGTGAACGCTTGTAGAAATCAGTTTCCTTGGCCTTGATTTTTTTGGTGTTCAAGTGATTTGACAACCCTTATATTAATTTATTTTTGGAGTAATTTGGAATTAATTTTAAATCACTATTTTAGTTCGGATTTTCTCATTTTGGGAATTGTGAATGTTTGTGTATAATTTTAATTTTAATTACTAATTGTCCGGATCGAGTAGGTCCTTTTCGCTTGAGCGAACATTGACATATAGCCCTTGTTCAATCTCTATAAGGGGTAGAGACCCTTTCCGTTGATTGTTGTGGAAAATTGTGCCATTAATTGCTTGAGTATTCGATAGTGCTAAGTAGAGAACCCCCGCGCTAGAAATTTTATTTTAAGTGTCAAACCTAAGAACGTGTAGTTTAATCCGTAGAAACCATGGGCCTGCATCAATTTGGTATCGGAGGGAGGTTCACGTCAATTCTCTAATTGGCACCCTCCCCCTTCAATTAGTATGCCGACACGCACTTGTCTTGCACATTTATTTATCAAAATAATAAAAAAAAATTTTAGTTTTGGTCTGCCAATAGCAACCTAAAGTTCTCAGTTTTTTAAATATTCAAAAACTAAAATTCTGGGAATTCTCCATCACTTTATTAGTAAGAAATAAAAAATATTTTATTTTTATTAAGTCATTATAAATTTTTAATTTTTGGTCTGTAAATAGCGACCTAAATTTTTTATTTTCCCGCAAAAAAATCATATATTTTTTAATAATCTTGATAATATTTTATGCAAGAAAATCAAAACCATTTATTTATTACCATAGTTGCTAAACGGGAACAATTCCGTCATTCATAAAGTTTATTGGGTCAGATTCATATTTCATTGCATGTGCACCAGATTCGAGTAGAATTTTTTGTCCCGTCACCACTAGAAATTATCGTATAACGTGTATGATAGAAGACATGCACTTACTTATGATGGTTTAGGGTGTCCCCAAGTTTTCCTAGGCTTGGTTAAGGAAATAGAGTTCTACTTTGAGTGGTACAAATCGACTGACGCAGATAAGGTGCGAGTGCCGAGAATAAAGTTGTTAGTTAGAGCTAAGATATTCTGGTTGAATGAGGAACGTCATCTGAGAGCTGAGAATGGTAAATTACATGTTGGTTGGGCCGACATGAAGGCCATGCTGACAGAATAGTACGTCCCTACGTACCATCTAATGCAGATGTTAGATGATTTGGCTACCCTTAAACAAGGGAATAAGTCTGTCTCTGAGTATATGAGTCTTCTTAAGGATATGATGGTTAGGTGTACTGTGAATGAGGTGCTAGTGCTCACCCTATCTAGGTTTCGTAAGGGGTTAAACCCCTATATCCAGGGTAAATTACTACGTTATGGTCACACCGACCTAAACACCACTTTTAATACTGCATTGGATATTTAGAAGCACAACGTTCATAAGAATAAGACTCGCTCGTTTCAGAATGGAGAGTCCGTCTTAGGACCACCACCCACTTTTTAGGAAAACCATTCCTAATAGGTGTTATGTCTTGGACTCCAAAAATGTTACTACTAGGGTGTTGCCACTGTTAGCCTCGATGTCTAAGCCCCTTGAGATAGTGACTGATACCTCTGAAGATTCTGATGTGGATATAATATCTCTGGATTCGGAAGTTGACCAACTAGGTGAGAGTATCCCTTCACATATGATAGTGCCCAATGAGTCTGATGATTCTGACAGTGAGGGATTCCCTAGTGATTTAGAAGACAATGTTTGGGATGATGATATTCTGATTTGTGAGAGTATTCCATTGCATATTACCTGACCTACTAGTGTCGTGTTTGACCTCCCTAGTATCGAGTGCCCTCTCTAGGATACGATCCCCATCATGATAGAGTCTACGATCGAACCCACTGAGATTGTATCTAAGTTATCTGAGGAGCCTGAGAGTGAGGATTACCCTATTGATATTGTGGATGAGTTACCATCTGAGAGAAGGGTAATTTTGCACGATTCTATTATTGTACACCCGGATGAGAGTTCTTTGATGATATCACCGTTGGATGAAAATTATACTGATTTGGATTTTATCCCGGGTTTGATTTTACCGACCCTTTCCCCTATTTATTTTTCCACATTAGTTGATTTTTTAGAACGTGAAACCGGTAGTCCTAGTCTGAGTTTTTGTGTGACGCCCATTTTATTAGTTCCTACATTGGCGTTATCTCAGCGTATAAATATTACTACTTATCCCCGACTTTTGGGTCAAGTCATGTAGCACATGGATTTTCTCCTCATGTATCTAGGATCTTAGTGTTTCATTTTAAGTTATGTCGTATGTACTTCCACTCCTTTCCGAGACCGTCTGACGCTAGACTTAGTGATTTGGGTTTAGTCTGGCAAGTCCCCGAGCTGATGCCTTCTGGCTCCATTAATAAATTAATACATAGCAACACCGACCCATCCATGATTATGAAGAATGTCAAATTTCATGCTTTTATTTCAGATTTTTATATAGCACAGGGTGTTTCACTTTATTTCAAGTTTCCAGACTTTTTACTATACGTCTCTGTTCCACCTGAGTGGCTTTCTCCGTCGTTTCTTCCTACCACTAAATATTCTCTTGGGTTGGGGAGTGTTAGTACTGTCATGTCTATTTTCCACGTGGACTCCTTGGTTCTTGAACCGGATGGTAAGATTTAAGTTAATTACCTTTTGCCTGACACCATTTCGAGTTTTGCTATTTCTACACCTTACAGGTTCTTAGTGCTATGGGATGTTCATGCTACTACGACACGGATTGCGGGGCCAGATTTGCCCCATGTTGCTGCTGCTTTTGACTGTTCCCCCCTCACGGGCCACTCATCGGTGATGAGTAATTTTGAGTGGGGGAGGATTGATGGCGATGATAAAGATGCGGTCGTGGATCCCCGTCATAGAGAGTTCGTGGATTGGGATGGTCGTGGCCACAAGCTTAAAGATGGGAGTATACCAAGATGTTTCTTGCCAATGCCGCCGCCGCTACATGTTTTGCTCGACATCTGCCGCCATTAAATAAAATTTATAATTATAAATTAAATAATAATTATTATATATTTATCAATTATTATTTTTAGCAATTTCTATTTAATGCAATTTTAATTTAAGCATTGTTTTATTTACAAGCATTTCATTATTGCATTTTTATTTCATGTATTATGATGGGTGCATATAACCATCATAGTTTTATTTTGAATTTTGAAATTTTGAATTTTGAATTGGAGGAGATTGAGTGATGTAGGCTATATATATCCATGTTATGAAGAATTTAGTAGAAAAAGAATGAAAAGAAATTAGAAAACCTAAATTTGGTTTCCCCCCTATTCTCTCTCTTTCCTCCTCTTGAAAATTTTGGCCCCCTCTTGTCTCCCTCCTCCTTGGACGTCGGCCACCCCTACTCCCCCTCTATCTCTATCTCAGCCTCATCTCCTTCTCCCTTTCTAGTTCTCCTCTAAAAGACCCTCTTCTTATCTCCTCCCTAAAAACGAGCTTTTTTCCCTCCCAAAACCCTAGCCGGCCACATCCCTAGCCGCCACACTTTTTCCTCCCTTCCCACCACTCGACCACCACCTCCACCACCAACCCGAGCACTCTCTTCCCATCCAACACTCAAAACTGACCACCCTCATCATCACCAAAACCAATTTCGACAAACGTCAATTTTATTTTTCACCACCACCTTTTCTCTCTTCATTTTCCATATATATTGTCATCTAAGAATTCCTCTCACTCCAAAGGTTATTGTAAAGGAAGAACGGCTTGTGTCTTCATCGTCCGGTGCGGATCCGTTGTTTGCGTGGAAAAATAAAAAATCAACCACCGTAGTGAGCGCTTTCCTCCACTCAATATTGTGGATGAACTTCTTGAGATTGGGTAATGATTTTTCAACATCTCTTGTGTGATTTCTTCTAAAATTATTTGTGAGATTTTGGTGGAATTAGAAGAATAGTAATTAGTCCTGATTTATATTGAATATTGTGCGTAATTAAATTTGATTTTTTAAGCATTATTATTCCGGATTTTTTCGTATAAATTGGAGCGGGTAAATTTCAAGAACGCTTGTAGAAATCGGTTTCCTTAGCCTTGATTTCTTTGGTGTTCAAGTGATTTGGCAACCCTCATATTAATTAATTTTGGGATTAATTTGGACTTAATTTTAAATCACTATTTTAGTCAGGATTTTCTCATTTTGGGAATTGTGAATCTTTCCGTATAATTTTAATTTGAATTGTTAATTGTTCGGATCGAGAGTGTCCTTTTTGTTTGAGTGAACATTGGCATATAACCCTTGTTCAATCTCTATAAGGGGTAGCGACCCTTTTCGTTGATTGTTGTGGAAAATTGTGCCATTAATTGCTTGAGTATTCAACAGTGCTAAGTAGAGAACCCACGAGCTAGAAATTTTATTTGAAGTGTCAAACCTAAGAACGTGTAGTTTAATCCGTAGAAACCATGGGCCTGCATCAGCTATACTAAGTTTAACATACCCAACTTAAATTTGAAGGTGTTAAACTTAGCATCATCTAGCGGCTTAGTGAATATGTCAACCACTAGTTTGTCTGTTGGAACAAACTCAAGGGTGATGTCTTCACCTTCCACATGCTCCCTAATAAAATGATATCTAATATCTATGTGCTTAGTCCTGCTATAGGAGACATGATTCCTAGCAATTGAGATTGTACTAATAAAATCACAGAATAAAGGAGTTCTTCTTATCTAGAGGTTGTTATCTTGAAGCCGGTGCTAGATCCACATCAACTGAGCACAGCAGCTACCTGCTGAGATGTACTCTAACTCTGCAGTTGATATTGCAACACTGGTTTGTTTCTTGCAGCTTCAAGGTACCGGTATACCTCCCAAAAACTGACGGGTGCCAGATGTGCTCTTCCTGTCCTCTTTGTACCCTGTAAAATCTTCATCTAAATAGCCTGTTAGTTCAAACTCCCCTTTCATAGGGTACCATAGGCCAAGATCTGGAGTGCGCTTAACATACCTCAAGATTCTTTTAGCACCAGAGTAGTGAGATTCTTTAGGGAAAGCCTAATACCTAGCACAAACACATGTAACATACATGATGTCTTGTCTACTTGCAGTCAGATATAGAAGGGAGCCAATTATCCCTCTATACAAAGTTTCATCAACAAGTTTCCCTGCATCATCTTTGCTTACATGCATACTTGATCCCATGGGAGTTCTTATGGTGGAGGAGTTCTCCATGCCAAATTTCTTTATTAACTCCCTAGTGAACTTAGACTGGGATATGTACAAGCTATCATCAATCTGTCTAACTTAGAGGCCCAAGAAGTACTTAAGTTCACCCATGCTGCTCATCTCAAACTTCCCCTACATAAGTTTAGCAAACGTTTTGCAGAGGTTGTCATCAGTAGATCCAAAGATGATGTCATCTACATAGATCTGAACTAGGATGATCTTACCCTTAGAATCCCTTAGGAATAGGGTCTTATCTATTTTCCCCATTGAGAATTTACTCTCAATGAGGAAACTAGATAAAGTATCATACCATACTCTAGAGGCTTGCTGCAGCTTATATAGAGCATTCCTAAGTCTATAAACAATATTAGTTGAGTTAGGAACCACAAAACCTGGAGGCTGCTCAACATAGACTTCCACTTTTAAGTCATCATTTAGGAAGACTGACTTCACATCCATCTAGTAGACCCTTAATCCCTTGTGTGTAGAATATGCAAGGAACAGTCTAATGGCCTCCAATTTTGCTACAGGGGAAACAGTTTGATCAATGTCAATGCCTTCTTCTTGCATGTACCCCTTAGCCACTAGTCTGGCTTTGTTATTTATTATAATGCCATTTTCATTAAGCTTGTTTTGTAGATCCACTTGACTCCAATGACATTATGTCCTTGTGGTCTGGGAACCGGCTTCCAGACCTTGCACCTCTTGAACTAGTTTAGTTCCTCCTACATAGCTCCAATCCAATGCTGGTCTATTGAAAGGGGAAACTAGATCTGATATACTCTAAAGGGGGGTGAATAGAGTATATGGTGCTTTTTGAAAACACAAAGAAAACTTTTTGCAAAGCTTTACAACAATTGCTGTAATGAGTGTAAGCAGGGAAGCAGAGGTAAAATTAAGCTATGCAGATATTAAGCACAAGAAAATCTAGGCCAGAAACAAAAAGAAAACATGCACAACCAGATGACACAAGGAAGTATAGTGGTTCCCCAACTTGGGTACATCCACTCTTCTACCACCCTAGGTAGGAATCCACTGCAGGATGAGTTGATCAGGTGTCCTGGGCACCAATGAGCTTTTGATAAGGTGCTCAAAAACCAGATCAGATTTTTTGATCATGTGTCTTGCCACCAATGAGCTTTTGACAAGGTGCTCAAAAACCAGATTCAAACTTTTGAAGGGAGTTTGAAAAACCCTTTACAGATTGGGGGGTGAGAGAGTTATGGCAGTCTTCTCTTTCTCAAGCAACTGAGAAGACTATGTGGATTGATTTCAAAGCTCCCCCTGAGTCCTTGAAGTCTTCAGGAAGATGAGCTTTGCTGAGGGTGATAGGCCTTCAAAAATAGATCTCCAGCAGATGATGATTTCAGCAAGCTGAAATGTTGAGTGTCTGGAGTCTTGAGATGATGTTGGCCTTGAACACTTGAGAGCTGAAGAGATCTGAAGAATGTTTGAAAGCTTGATCTCTTTTTGATGAGTGTTCTTCTGAATTCTTGTTGACAGAAGATTGAGAGAGTCTCTGTGTATAGAGAGGTGTCCTCTACTTGTCTTTCTCTATTCTCTTATTCTTGTCTGTCTTCTCGTCTGATTCAAAAACATTCTATCTTTTATTCTCTGAGTCTGAATAGAAAATTGCTCTGTCAAAGATAGCCGTTGGTCTGAATTAATTACAGCCTTAATTGTATATTATGTTCTGAAGGAAAGTCCACTGATTTATTCCTTAGAAAATCCCTTGAAACTTGCTCCAGAAGTAAATGAAAACGGCTGGCAGATCTTCTGTCTTAAATGCAGAATAACTTCTATCTGATTTTGAATTAGAATTCTGAAGGTCAACTGAAATCGTCGAACTGAGCTCTGCTATCGTCGAGCTGAGCTCAGCGAAAAAGAAAGATGTAAGCAGCAGAAAATCGTCGATCTGAGCTCAAAGATCGTCGAACTGAGCTCAGAGATAAGGATCCAGTTCAGAGTCAAAATCGTCGACCTGAGCTCAGCGATCGTCGAATGGAGTTCGACGATATTGAGAAGTTGAGCTCAGCGATCGTCGACCAGAGCTCGACGATATTATGAGGCTTGAGCTCAGCGATCGTCGAATGGAGCTCGACGATCTGCCAAGGTTGAGCTAGACGATCGTCGACCGGAGTTCGACGAAACGTCGTGCTGAGCTCGACGATTTGGACTTAGTCTCCAGAAAAACTTAGGTCTTCAGGGCAGCTTTCCAAACCTAGACTCCTGATCCCTTAGACTCAATTCTAATTGACCTATAATCTATACAGAAGGTCAAAACATAAATTCCTAGAGACATAGTGATCCTGACCCAAATTAGTAATAGGGTGTTCCAACAATCTCCCCCTATTTGGGTTAGGAAAACTATTTACAGACATAGGAAAAACAAACAACATATAAACAGAAAAATACAGAAACAACAGAAGCTAGACATTACAGAACCATCACAGAGATATATATGATATCCAGAAGGCAGTTTAGAAGAACCAAAAGTTGTCACCTTACAGAGTTATTCCTTTTCTTTGCCTTTAACCATTTTAATTTCCCTGTTAGGATTTAATGCTTGCTTGTTGGATCTTGTATCATCAGCTGCACCCAAATAGATTTGCTTTGAAGCCCTGGGAACCACTGCAGCTGGATGCAACTCCATGTACCTGTCTGCATCAAAAAACTTACTGGAGGCATACCTTTCTAACTCTTTTTGCCTTTGCTCTGACATGGTAGATATGTTGGAAGTGTCTAGCCCTTGTTCTTTTGCTTTCTTTATCTGATCCAAAGCAGCCAGTTCTTTCATCCTTGCAGTCCAAGCCATAGGATTTTTCTCAGGATCCTCAAATGGAATAGGTGGCTCATACCTGTTGGAAGTGGTTTCTTGAGGGGTCCTGACAGTCACATTTTCTCTAAGCTTATAAGGGAATGGACCTGAAGATGTATCAGAAGAAACATGTCCACCCCTGGAATAAGGATGCTGCCTGGAGTGTCCTTTGGAGTAAACCTGAGTTTCTCTTTGGTTTCCCCTATATCCTCCCCTTCTAGAGTAGGACCCCCTAGATTGGCTTTCCCTTTGATATGTTCTTGCATGAGGCTGGTAGGGAGCCTGGCTTCTAGCAGGGCCTGATCTTGCAGAGCTGCCACCTGCACCTGCATCAGGTGGAGGTGGTGGAGGAGGATGAGGGTGCTTGGACTGAGAAGAATCTTTATCAAACTTCCTCTTCTTCTTCATTGCCTTTAACTGGTTCCTGGAGAATTGCATCCAATGCTCAGAGATTGGGCAATTGTGCAGAATATAATATGGAACATCATTATCATCTCTGACTTTGGCAGGAGGAACTCTCTTCAAGGCCTTACTTCTTGCCTTTCTTTTCCTTGCAATTGTGGCAGATGAGTCATCAGAAGCAGTATTATAATCCTCAGATTCAGAACTTTGTGCATCATATAAAGCATCAAGCTTTTTCATCAAATCCTCTTTCAGTTTCACAGCAGCTGATGGGGCAACAGATACAGAAGCAGGAGGAGCAACAGGAGCAGCAGCAGATGTGACTATAGGTACTGGAGCAGCAGTAGAAGCAGCTGATACAGGAGCAGCAGATGTTACAACAGAGATTACTTCAGGAATTTTGGCAGCAGCAGGTTCAGAGACAACAATAACAACATCTACAGCAGGCTCAACATCAATAGCCTCTGTCATCAAAACATCCTGGGAAATGGACTCAACAGCAGCAATTGAAACAATTTCTTCCTCAGTAGCAACAGTAATTTCAGAGGTAGGCACAACAGTGTCTTCAGCAGCAGCAGCAACAACATCATCATAAGCAGCAGACACTGAATGAATGAAAGCAGAAATTATACTGGGGTCACAGCATGAGAAGGGCACTAGGGCCTTGGACAGATCTTCTGAAGGCTGGGCAGCAAGAACCACTGGGGGCTGGACAGCATAGACTTCTGGAAGGCAGCTGAAGTAAGCAGTGTCAAAAATAGATAGCAGAGACCTTAGGTCTAGTGCTATGACAGGAATAGCAGCAGCAGAAACAGACACAGCAGCAGGAGGAGCAGCAGCAGCAACAGCAGCCTGGAAGCTGGCTTCATAGGGCATCTCCCCCTGCCTGGATGCAGAAACCTGTGCATCAAGGCACACTGCTGGGGGTGCTGCTATAAGGGTGAGGAAAGAGGACAGCCTGGCAGAGAGAGCTGCCACTGATTGTTGCAGAGGAGCTAAGGAGGCCTCCATGAGAAGGGAGAGCCTAGGTGCAAGGAGCTCATACAACTGATCAGCAAGGGCTGGGAGATCTACATGCTCAATGAGAGGAGCAGAGGTAGAGGGCATGGGGATGGCTGAGGAAGCTGGAGGAGGAGGGCTGAAGGGTGGAAGGGATGGCTCAGGAGAGGGTATGGTAGATATGGAGGATAGAGGGATGGAAATGGAGGGAGTGAAGGTGGGTTGATCAAGAATCTGGTGGAGAAGGTCTTGGAAAGATGTGGAGGAGGATGGCAAATCTGGAGGAGAAGAGGGGGAATCATCCATGTAGGATTCATCCAGGAGAGTGAAAGTTGGAAGGGATGGGGATGAGGTGACATCTGGAGGGGGATAAGAGAATAAGGGAAGGAAGTGGTCTGCTGGTGGAGAGGAAATTGTTGCTGGAGATGGAATAGAAGTTGGAGATGGGCTAGGAGATGGTAATTGTGGAGGTGGCTGGAGAGGTGGATGGAAGTGGAGGTAGGGTTGAGCTTGGAGGAGGAGAAGCAGCAGCACTAGCAGGCAGGTCCTCTGCAGGGGCAGAGGCCTGGGGTGGAGTGACTCTTAGAGTCCTGGTGCCTGAAGGGCCAGAGGAGGAGGGCCTGCTGGGCTTGGAGATTTGCCTGTCCCATTTCCCAAAAAGGGCACAGGTGAGTCTCTTGGAGGCATTTATGTGCACTCCAGAGGAGACTAGCAGGGTAGGGCATTTAGCCTGGAGGAAGATTCCCAGAATTCTTCCATAATTCACAAAAGTTTTGTTGATCTTTTTCTTCAACAAGTCAAAGAATACTTCTCCCCAGTTCAGGCTTTTGCTATCTACCAGAGCTCCCATAAGGCAGAGCTGATATCTGGAGATTGTATCATGAGCAGAATGCTTGGCCAAAAGGACCTTGCCTACTACATCAGCCAAAAACCTGTATTCCACAGACAGGTTTCTCTTAAACAGTTTGCTAGGGTTCCCCTCAGGATGACCCATCCTGGCAAGAACATCAGCAAACTCTTCTCCAGAAAGGTCAGCAGAGTCTTCACCATTCCTGAAGCCAAAAACTTCTGTCAATACTGCTGGAGTCAGAGGTACCTGGGTGCCACCAATGGAGCCAACTATGGTGTTTGTGTCAAGGTTGTGGGCAGTGTAAACCCATTCTTTAATCTCATCTGAGGCAAGTTTGATTCTGGTTGACATCAAGGCAGTTAATTGCTGATCTTTGAATAAGGTGAGAATATCTTGGAAGATTTGATCTGTTGTGTTGAAGGAATCGAAATCGATGTCAAAGCCGACATCAAATTTCATGGCAGCGAGCACAGCAACAGAAACGTCCATGGTACCTGCAAAAAAATCAACAAACAAAACGACCAAGTGTAGAGCTGCTTGGAGGGATGAAAAGTTTGCAGAGAAATTGAAAGCGCAAGAGAGAACGACGGCGAAAAATGAGTTTTATATTAGGGTTCGACGCAGAAAAGGAAAGATCGTTGAACTCAGTTCGACGATCGAGGCTTCTAAAGGAATCTGAAGAGACTCCAAAATTGTCGAGATCCGTTCGACGATCTGGAAAGGCGTCGAGCTCCGTTCGACGATCGTTCAGTGAACAAAATCGTCGAGCGCCGTTCGACGATCGTTGACCAGAAGAGAGAATCTATACTATCAAGGAGCGCTGAACTCAGTTCGACGATTCAGAAAATCGTCGAGCTCCGTTCGACGATCTTTGGGGAAATCGTCGAGCACAGTTCAGAGATCAGAGAATTTCTAGGTACTAAGAAAAATCAGAAATTTTTCCTAGTCTTGGTCAATTTTAGCTTTCAAAATCTTGGGTTTTATTTAAGGCTTCCTCCATCTAACATTCCTAACTGATTTAGGAAGAAGGTATGTTTCTTTTCATCCAAAGGCTTGGTGAAAATATCTCCCCTTTGTAAATCAGTTGGGATATACTGCAATTCAATTTTATTCTTCTCAACATTATCCCTTAAGAAATGATGCCTAATCTCTATATGTTTTGTCCTACTATGGAGGACTGGATTTTGAGCTATGGAGATAGCACTTGTATTGTCACAAAATATTTTTGACTTCTCTAAGTTGTAACCATAGTCTAGGAGTTGATTTTGAATCCACAATATTTGTGAACAACAACTGCCTGCAGCCATATATTCAGCTTCAGCAGTTGAAGTTGACACAAATGTTTGTTTCTTGCAAAACCAGGAGACAAGTCTATCACCAAGGAACTGACAAGTTCCACTGGTGCTTTTCCTGTCAATTCTGCATCCAGCATAATCAGCATCAGAGAATCCAGTTAACTCAAATGCTGAATCTTTTGGATACCAGAGACCTAGATTTGGACAACTTTTAACATACCTGAGAATCCTCTTTACTAATGTGAGGTGTGACTCTCTAGGGCTAACTTGGAATCTGGCACATATACATGTAGCAAACATTATATCTGGTCTACTAGCTGTAAGATACAGTAAAGAGCCAATCATTGCCCTATATGTTGTCTGATCAACAGGTTTCCCATGTTCATCAGCATCCAATACAGCATTGGTAGGCATGGGTGTTTTCATACAAGATGCCTCAGACATCCCAAATTTCTTAACCAGCTCATTAGCATATTTGGTTTGAGAAATGAAGATGCCCTCAGCATGTTGTTTGACTTGCAATCCTAGGAAGAAGGATAGCTCACCCATGCTACTCATCTCAAATTTAGAATGCATTAGGTTGGAAAACCTTCTGCATAGTTTTGAGTCAGTAGAACCAAAAATGATATCGTCTACATAAATTTGCACTAGTAGGGTGTGGGACTTATGGGTTCTAATGAAAAGAGTTTGGTCTACTCTACCCCTTATAAAACCATTTTCCAAAAGAAAGCATGCTAGGGTCTCATACCATGCTCTAGGAGCTTGCTTGAGACCATATAGTGCTTTATTTAATCTAAAAACAAAATCAGGATGAGTTGGAGAGATAAAACCTGGAGGTTGTCTGACATAGACTTCCTCTTTGATGTCTCCATTTAAGAAGGCACTCTTGACATCCATCTGATAAACCTTGAAGCCTTTGTGAGCTGCATAAGCTAAGAATATCCTGATGGCTTCTAGTCTTGCAACAGGTGCAAAGGTCTGGTCGTAGTCAATTCCTTCTTCTTGAGAATATCCTTGGGCAACTAGCCTTGCCTTGTTCCTTATTATTACTCCTTGATCATCCAGTTTGTTTCTGAATACCCATTTTGTTCCAACAATGGAATGATCCTTAGGCTTTGGCACTAGTTCCCATACTTTGTTCCTTTCAAATTGATGCAACTCTTCTTGCATGACAATGATCCAGTGTGGATCTTGCTCTGCATCTTGAATGGACTTAGGTTCAATTTGAGAAAGGAAGCAGGTGTGCAACAGGTTTTGGTTGACCTGATTTCTGGTTTGCACACCAGCTGAGATTTCTCCAATTATTTGGGTAATTGGATGGTCTCTTGAGGTTACTAAATCAACAGGGGGTGTTGATTGTTCACCAACCTGTGTTGTTGTTTCCTCTTGTGGTACAACAGCTGGCTCTTCAGGTTGTGCTTCAATATGTTGAGCATTGCTTTCATCTTCACTGCTTTCATCTTCTTGAGCAACCTGTAGCTTGTTCATATCTTCAACTAGAGTGTGTTCCTGCAATGGTTCTATGGTAGAAGAAATCTTCTCCTTGAAAGACATGTTAGTTTCATCAAAAGAAACATGAACAGATTCCTCAATTTTTAATGATGATTTATTATATACCCTATAGGCCTTGCTGATCATGGAGTATCCCAGAAACACTCCTTCATCAGCTTTGGCTTGAAATTTTGCTAGATGTTTCTTATCATTATTGTGAATATAACAAATGCAACCAAAGATTTTGAAATAGTCAACTTTAGGTTTCTTCCCTTTGAGTAATTCATAGGGAGTCTTTCCCTTCAGTTTATGTATCAGGCTTCTGTTCAGCACATAGTTGGAGGTGTTCACTGCCTCTGCCCAAAAGGATAGAGGTAGATGAGCATCTGACAACAGTGTAGTGGCAGATTCAATAAGGGTTCTATTTTTCCTTTCAGCTACCCCATTTTGTTGAGGAGTTCTAGGAGCTGAGAAAGTATGCCTGATCCCTTCACTCTGACAGAACTCTTGCATAAGAAGAGAATCAAACTCTGTCCCATGATCACTTCTGATCAGGGCAATGTGAGTATTGAACTCAATCTTTACACATTTGAGAAACTCTGTCAGACACTTAAAGTTATCAGACTTCTTCCTTAGAAAGAACACCCAAGTGAATCTAGAGAAGTCATCTACAATCACTAAAGTGTAGGATTTCCCTCCTAGGCTTTGTACTGTGATGGGTCCAAATAGATCCATGTGTAACAGATACAATATCCTAGGTGAATCACTCTTATTAAGTGACTTAAAACTGTTTTTAGTTTGCTTGCCTAATTGACAAGCCTTGCAGAGTCCTTCCTTCTTGTAGGGGCCAGAAGGTAGTCCTCTAACAAGGTTGTCCTTGGATAGCCTAGCAATAGTTCTAAGGTTTAGGTGTCCTAATCTCTTATGCCATAAAACATTTGGTCTATAAACTGAATTGAATAAGCAGATATCTATAGAAGTTGAAAGAAAATCTACAAGGTAGATGTTACCTTTCCTTTTACCTGTCAACACAGTGGTGTTGTCCTCTGACTTGATCTTGCATAGAGTTTTGCTGAAGGTCACCTGGTAGCCTTCATCACATAGCTGACTGATACTGATTAGGTTGTGCTTCAGTCCTTCCACATATGCTACCTTCTTGAAGGTTACAGAACCAATCTGGACTGCTCCATATCCTTTAGTTTGTCCAAAGTTGGAGTCACCAAAGATGACTTTGGGTCCAAGCTTGGCTTTAAAGGAATTGAGGTTGTCCTTGTTCCCTGTCATGTGCTTAGAGCACCCACTATCCAAATACCATTGCTGGTTAGATGTTGGATAGGTCTTCACCTGCACATAAAGCAATTCACTTGTTTTTGACCCAGTTTACCTTGGGCCTAGGTTGATAACCTTTAAATTCAGAAATGAAAGACATCCCTGGATGACTCTTATATCCTTCAGGATGATATCTCCTTGGAGGTAAAGTCCATTCAGTATAAGGGTTAAATGTTTGGGATGAAGAACCCTCAGGATTCAATTTTGACTTGCCCTTGAAAATTTTTCCACTGCTCTGACCTCTGTTCGACGATCTTGGAGCTGAGTTCGACGATCTTGGGTCAGATCGTCGAGCTCCGTTCGACGGTCGACTATGGCTGAGGTCAGGTATATGGGATCGTCGAACAGCGTTCGACGATCTTGGCTTAGATCGTCGATCAGCGTTCGACGATTTGTCCTGAGATCGTCGAGCTGCGTTCGGCGATCGTCGATCTTCATTCGGCGATCGTCGATCTCCGTTCGACGATTTGTACTGGACTTTAGTTTTCTGAGGCAGATCAGAATTCTTCCTGGCAACCTCTACAACTCCCTTTCCCTTGTCAGAAATGAACTTGATAGGGGTTGTTAGAACAATAGGTTGGCTGGATGAGGCACCCAAGCCCAGTGTACTGTTGAATCTTGAGTTCACTGTGCTTGTGATGTCCATCAGCTTGATGCTTCTCCCATTGAGAGATTCTTCAAGCTTCTTGGCCTCAGAGAGTTCACTCTTCAGTGAAGCTATCTGTTCCCTATGGTTCTCTAACTCCTGAGAGAGCTTGAGGTTTTCTGATTTTAAAGCATTGTGTTCAGACAATTGATTTCTGAGAGAGATGATCTCTTTCTCAGACTTTAGCAGGTCTAAACATAGTGCTTTAAATTCAAGTTTAAAATCTTCTGAAGTGAAATCAAAAGAGTTGATTACCTGATCTTCTTCAGGTTGAGTTTCTGAGTCTGACTCTGACTCCTCTTCTTCTGAGTTGTGTTGAGAGGCATTGATTGCCATCATGCAGAATTCTTTTTCCTCTGCATCATCCTCATCATCACTTGAGCTGGAAGAGGCCTGTGACTCCTCTTCAGTCTCACTCCAGGATTCAGCAACAAATCCTTTCCTTGTGTGCTTACTTTTGCTGGTGGAAGGTTTGTTATTTCCATGCCTTTTGGAGTCCTTCTCCTTTCTTCTTTCTTTTCTGTCCCTCCTGTCCTTGTTCTTGTTTTCTGGACAGTCAGGAACCATATGTCCTGGTTTCCTGCAACCAAAGCAAATAATTTCTTTGTTATTGCCAAAGGACTTGTCATAACTTGGCTTGTCCTGATCCTTGTGTGATCTTCTTCTGAAATCCTTTCTGGCCATCTTATAGAATCTTTTGGCCAATAGGCTGAGAAGTTCATCATTGCTTGTGGCCTTTTCTTCAGGCAGATCCTCAGCTGCCTTGAATGCAATAGTCTTCTCCTTTCTTGTGGCTGGAGAAGCAGCCTTCTGTTCTTCTTCTCTGTTCTTGATGAGTAGCTCATAAGATTTGAGCTTACCCAACAAGGCTTCAGTGGTAATCTCATTTAGGCTTCTGGCATCTTTAATTGGCCAGATTCTTGAATCCCAAGTGCTGGGGAAGCACATTAGGATCTTGTCATTGAGTTCTGTCAGTGAGATTTCTTTATCTAATGTCCTCAGTTCACTGACAATTAGACTCAATCTATTGTACATGTCTCCCACTGACTCAGTTTCTCCCTTCTTAAAGTTCTCATATTGGGAGATGAGATGAGATCTTCTGTCCTTTCTCTCATCAGCTGAGCCAGAGACAATTTCTGAAAGCTTGTCCCAGATCTCCTTGGCTGAATTACATTCAGCTACCTTCTGAAAAATGTCATCTGACATTGTCTGAGCTAGAATGTTCATTGCCTTGGCATCAGCTACTTTCCATCTTTTAATGTCAGCATCTGTTCCTGATGGAGGTGGAACAGCATTTGTGCTTGTGCTCTCTGGAGGTCTTGGGCACACTGTCAAAACAGAATTAAAAATATCTTCGTCAATTGAATTCATGTAGAGTTTAATCCTTGCCTTCCAAAGTGCAAACTTTGATAGATTGCACACTGGAGGTCTGGTGCTAGCATAATCCTTGTTCTGGGCCATGATTTGTGCAAGCTAAATCTAATATAAAAAGAAAACAAAAGAAGGATCTAGTTTGGGATCTTTGGGGTTCAGGTGTTAGCCTGTACAACCAAACAGATATGGTATGATTAACCAACCTGGCTCTGATACCAATTGAAAGGGGAAACTAGATCTGATATACTCTAAAGGGGGGGTGAATAGAGTATATGGTGCTTTTTGAAAACACAAAGAAAACTTTTTGCAAAGCTTTACAACAATTGCTGTAATGAGTGTAAGCAGGGAAGCAGAGGTAAAATTAAGCTATGCAGATATTAAGCACAAGAAAATCTAGGCCAGAAACAAAAAGAAAACATGCACAACCAGATGACACAAGGAAGTATAGTGGTTCCCCAACTTGGGTACATCCACTCTTCTACCACCCTAGGTAGGAATCCACTGCAGGATGAGTTGATCAGGTGTCCTGGGCACCAATGAGCTTTTGATAAGGTGCTCAAAAACCAGATCAGATTTTTTGATCAGGTGTCTTGCCACCAATGAGCTTTTGACAAGGTGCTCAAAAACCAGATTCAAACTTTTGAAGGGAGTTTGAAAAACCCTTTACAGATTGGGGGGTGAGAGAGTTATGGCAGTCTTCTCTTTCTCAAGCAACTGAGAAGACTATGTGGATTGATTTCAAAGCTCCCCCTGAGTCCTTGAAGTCTTCAGGAAGATGAGCTTTGCTGAGGGTGATAGGCCTTCAAAAATAGATCTCCAGCAGATGATGATTTCAGCAAGCTGAAATGTTGAGTGTCTGGAGTCTTGAGATGATGTTGGCCTTGAACACTTGAGAGCTGAAGAGATCTGAAGAATGTTTGAAAGCTTGATCTCTTTTTGATGAGTGTTCTTCTGAATTCTTGTTGACAGAAGATTGAGAGAGTCTCTGTGTATAGAGAGGTGTCCTCTACTTGTCTTTCTCTATTCTCTTATTCTTGTCTGTCTTCTCGTCTGATTCAAAAACATTCTATCTTTTATTCTCTGAGTCTGAATAGAAAATTGCTCTGTCAAAGATAGCCGTTGGTCTGAATTAATTACAGCCTTAATTGTATATTATGTTCTGAAGGAAAGTCCACTGATTTATTCCTTAGAAAATCCCTTGAAACTTGCTCCAGAAGTAAATGAAAACGGCTGGCAGATCTTCTGTCTTAAATGCAGAATAACTTCTATCTGATTTTGAATTAGAATTCTGAAGGTCAACTGAAATCGTCGAACTGAGCTCTGCTATCGTCGAGCTGAGCTCAGCGAAAAAGAAAGATGTAAGCAGCAGAAAATCGTCGATCTGAGCTCAAAGATCGTCGAACTGAGCTCAGAGATAAGGATCCAGTTCAGAGTCAAAATCGTCGACCTGAGCTCAGCGATCGTCGAATGGAGTTCGACGATATTGAGAAGTTGAGCTCAGCGATCGTCGACCAGAGCTCGACGATATTATGAGGCTTGAGCTCAGCGATCGTCGAATGGAGCTCGACGATCTGCCAAGGTTGAGCTAGACGATCGTCGACCAGAGTTCGACGAAACGTCGTGCTGAGCTCGACGATTTGGACTTAGTCTCCAGAAAAACTTAGGTCTTCAGGGCAGCTTTCCAAACCTAGACTCCTGATCCCTTAGACTCAATTCTAATTGACATATAATCTATACAGAAGGTCAAAACATAAATTCCTAGAGACATAGTGATCCTGACCCAAATTAGTAATAGGGTGTTCCAACAAGTCTATTGCTCTAAAGTCAGACACCTCAAGGAAGTCAAAGGTTGCCTCTCCTACCCAACCACAAGAAGTGAGTGAAGAAGAAACCTCAGAGCCAAGTACCTCAGGCTCTGATCTATCTAAAGGAGAGTTTTCTCTGCTATCACGACAGTTCAAGAAATTCTTGAGCAAAAAGAAGCAATATAAAGGCAAGGATGCCTCCTACAGAAGATCACGACATGATGGTGATCGACACCAAAAAGGCTCAAGTAGCCATGACAGGTATGCTTCTAAACAGAACAAAAATATTTCTGCTAACATAATTTGTTACTGTTGTAATAAGCCAGATCATGTCATTGTTGACTGCCCCCACAAGAAGAAGGAGGGTGGAACGAGAGAAGAACAGAAATCCTCATATATTAAGAAGAGGACAGAGAAGAGCCTGATACCCAAGAAGGGAAAAACTCTCAGTGACTCTGACTCATCGAGTCGAGTGAAGAAGAAGAAGCCTACTTTGGGCTTATGGCTCAGACAGATGATGAATAAGAGCCCCAGTTCACTGGGAAGGTAAACTCTCACACTCCTCTTTCAGAATCTGAAGCTTCTGAGCATGATCGCGAGGACAGCTCTTCTGACGATGAGTCTGAACTCATGACCCAGTACAATGAGTTAATCATGGCTTACGACAAATGTCGACGAGTCGTGAATACACAAGCTAAAGAGATAAAGTCTCTGAAAGCTGAAGAGAGCACTCTAAGAGAGGAAGTCGCTAAGACCGACTCGCTCAGAGAAAACTTCAATGCTGCCATTGAAGAATATAACAAGGCTCTCAAGCACCTAGACCATCAAGAGAAAATCATAAAAGAACTTGAAGCACGACTCGCTGCTGAAAAGAAAGTTGTCGAAAGTTTCTCGAAGCCTAAGACTGTTCTTCCATTCGTTGCTGAAATCTCAGCTAAGGAAAAGGGTGCTGGACTAGGCCATGTAGAAGCTCCTAGTAAATCTTCTAGGAGGAATAAGTCTCAAAGAAAGAATAAGGCCGCCAAGAAGGCTTTGGCCAAAGAAAAGGGGAAAGCATCTCAAGATCAGACTCCTTTCAAAAAGGTCATCTTTCCTACAAACGATTTTGATCTTGACTCATCCTATGGTCACTTGACTAGGCCTGTAACACCTCCTGTGTAATGACCGTATAATATGGGTCAGGTCGAGGCCCCACAACATACAGACGCCACAGCTTTAGCCTTAAAAGATGATATAACTACCAATTCTCAAAACTCCATATCTAACAACAGCGGAAACAACAAACAAGACTAGAAGTTATCCACATACACAAGAGTATCGAAACGGCCTTATGGCCTTACAACAATAGACAGTCCAAACTCCAAAAAGTTAACATCAATAACAATGTGCATTAACAATCCTAGACTACCTCGGCATGCGAGCCGGAAAATAAAAGCATCAAGTATACAGAGCCACCAAAAATATAGCTAGGGCAAAACTGGAAACACTTCACGAGGCTTAGGCCCTTTTGGCCGGTGAGCTAGCTCCTGCTTGCGATCCTTGCCCTGTAAAAATTTGTTGTAACGTGGTTCAGCAAAGCCTGACCTCAAGATGTGTAACAAACACATCTTCTCCCGGCCGCCACTAACGGACCCCGATATACCCCTCCAACCTGCAAGTCAGCACTTTGTATACCATATACATAAACAAGTAAAGTACAAAAAGAACAGGCTTGGATGTCTCAAACAAGATCCACGTTTTATATGTTGATCATATAATAAAAAGGGGAATACTATGCGACATGCATGCAGAACCCGGGCTTCACCCAAGGCACCCTATCGCGTATGCATCTAGCACATCATCAAACATTTGGGTACTTTCACTTTCCCCATTAGCGTTAAGCCACAAACAAAAAGGGGCACTGCAATTCCCCTAACGGAATACAAGCCGCCACACGAAACTCTTCCCAAGGCCCTACCCGCTCATGGTCTTAGACACAGGCTTGCCTGCAAGCTATGACTTCTCATGTTAGGATTCCTCCTAACACACTAACCGATTCTATGAACCCTTGCTGGACCCCACCTGCTCATGGCCTCATTGCCCAGGCTTGCCCCATGCTTGGCATTCTCGTCAGTCTCACAGAAGGGGACTAGTCTCGCCGGTACACTCTCCATACATGACTTGCATGTCACGAGATAGACAGCCGACCATGTAGACACAACCGTGCCTTAGCTCATCACAATACAAAATCATTCCCACCCAAATACCTCATTTGTAATGCAACGTCCCCGCGCTCTAAGGAAACCATGTACCGCCAATGTGGAGCTAACCTTGTCCACCAAGGAAACCATGTACCGCCATTGCAGAGCTAACCTTGTCTGGTTCCGGTTACACGTGCTCACTCGAGAAAAGGGGGAAAACATAAACATCACAAACGACATCTCGCCGCAACAGATTTCTACAAAATCCTTAAAGCTCGTATGCAACATCACCGAGTCGTACTAACGTTCGCGACCATGGCTTCACCCACAATGCCTAATCCACTAACGTAGCGGATGTCTAATGCAAAAGCATGTCGGGGATGAACTCAATCGACCTGGAGGTTCCTCTTGAACCATGGCGACCCAAACCCCTCTCATTTGAGAGATTTGGTGCCCAAAAGATTGAAAGAAGAGATGCTAAACACGCATCCTAAAACCAAGAGGAGAAGTGTCTTTACCTTACGACCCCTCTTCCTAGCCATGGAATCTTAGCCAGATGAAAACCACCGCAACGGACTTGCCTCCGCGGATCTGGACTCGGCTCACGATTTGGGGCTCCGAAACTTATCCTGTAGTCGGATCTCTCCTTCACCTCCTTCCTTGCTCTCCCTTCTCTCTAGAACTTAGAAAGAGAGTACTTGATGAAGAATGAGGGTTTCCAAACCCTATTCCCGGACATAACTCAGCAAGGAAAGCCCTGTACCATCAGATCTCACTAGAAGGAAACGAATGGTCACGATCCAAACTTAAAACAAAAATACCTGGGCCGAACACGGCTTGCGACACGCCCGTGTACAAGGCTGTGTACATCAAACGATGCCGAAACCATCGCACCCAGAAAAGGACACGGGATCTGAACACACCCGTGTCAAAGCTGACACACCTGTGTCACGCAGTACACGCTAGTGTGTCTGGGCGTGTTCCTCCATCGACATAGGACCAAACACAACTCGAGGAGAATATGGGTACTCGACACGCCCGTGTCACATGTGACACACCCGTGTCCAACACGAACATGCCGGGGATCCAAGCTGTGTCTATCCCCTCACACGGCCCGGCCAACAACCCGAGCCGGACATGGCCTGGGACACACCCGTGTCTCAGGCCATGTTCGAAGTCTCGACAATCGTAGACTGCCTTCTTGTCGACTTCGCGGAAAGTTCGTCGAACACGCGTACGATACGGCCTTGGAAACGCCCGTGTCTCAGGCTGTGTTCACTGTCTCGACACTTCGTCGAGCGCAGTTCGTCGACTTTTCGGGCTCTTGACGAAGCACGACACGGCCAAATACACGCCTGTATCCTAGGCCGTGTGCCCCTCACTAAGACCCAAACTTGGCTCTGAACGATGTCCTTCCCTCTTTTGAATTTTGGGGCGTTACAACTCTCTCCCCCATAAAAGAATTTCGTCCCTAAATTACAGAAAACAAAGAGGAGGTACACAAAACATAAATGATACCTAAGCAGAAAAACTCTGGATACTCCTCCAGCATGGTCTGTTCTCGCTCCCAAGAGAGCTCCTCAAGACCGCAGTTGTCGCGTCGGACTTTTACGAGTTTGACCTCTTTGTTCTGCAACTGCTGAATTTCTGAATCCTCTATAGCAACTGGACGAACTCGCGTCCTCAAGTCCTCTTCTATCGACACCGATGCCGATTCGATTACCACACTAGCCTCTACTAATGCTTTCCTCAAGATGGACACATAAAAGACGTCGTGCAATCATCTCAGCTCCGTGGATAAGGCTAACCGGTATGCTGCTTCTCCTACCCGTTCTACAACTCGAAAGGTCCCCAAAACCGCGGACTCAACTTCTTGAGTCGGCGAATCCGTGAAACGCCTTTGAACGGCTTGATCTTTAAGTAGACCCAATCGCCTACCGTGATCTCCAGCTTCCTGTGGCGAGCATTGAAATACTTTGCTTGCCGGTCTTGAGCCACCTTCATGCGCTTTTGAATGGTTCACATCAACTCACATGCATCAGATACCACTTCCTTTCCCAAAATTTTGGTGTCTCCCGCCTCTGTCCAAGACATCGGTGTTCGGGACCGCCTCCCATACAAAGCTTCGTATCGAGCCATCTTTATACTTGCTTGGTAACTATTGTTATAGGCAAACTCCACCATGAAGAGGTGATCCTCCAACTTCTTGCCGAAGTCCAGAATACACATCCTCAGCATATCCTCCATAATACGATTCGTTCTATCAGTTTGCTCCTCAGTTTAAGGATGGATAGCCGTACTGAACTTTAGCTTTGTGCCCAGACTTTTCTGAACCAACCAACAGTCCTTGGACGTGAAACGTCTGTCGCGATCACTAAATATACTCTTATGGATCCAATGTAGTCGCACAATTTTGCGCACATACAACTCTACCAACTTCTCCATGCTGTCCTCCTTCCGATTTGGGATGAAGTGAGCCACTTTGGTTAAGTGATCCACAATCACCCAAATCATGTCGTTACCCTGCTGCGACCTAGGTAACCCATGCACAAAGTCCAAGGAGATGTCATCGAATTTCCACTCGGGGATTGGAAGAGGCTTCAGGAACCCGCCTGGCTTCTGACACTTGGCCTTCACCAAGACACAAGTTTGGCATCGATTCACGTACAAAGTCACGTCCCGCTTCAGTCCAGACCACCAAAAGGATTTCTTCATATCCAGGTACATCTTTGTACTACATGGGTGAATGGAGTACTTTGTGAAGTGAGCCTCAAACATCAACTCCTCGTGGAGCATGCCGAACTGCGGTACACAAATCCTTCCGTCCTTCCTCAGAATTCCATCAATTAACTCCCAGGCGCTGCTCTCGCTCGTTTGAGCTTCCGCCACATAAGGCTGAAACTCAACATCCAAACGAGTCGCTTCCCAAATACGATCGGACAAATTTTTCTGCATTTCAATCCAGTTCAACCGAGCCACACTAGATTCGCCTCTTGCTACACATACCATGCCAAGGGACTCCCAGTCCCGCACCAACCGCTCATCATGAGCGTCAATCCAATTCCCTTGCCCCGAGTATTTCCTACTCAAGGCATTTGCCGCCACATTGGCTTTTCCTGGCATATACTAAATCGTCACGTCGTAGTATCCAAGGAACTCGACCGACCTGCGCTGCCACATATTCAGGTCCTTCTGATCTAGGAGATACTTCAGACTTTTGTGATCCGTGAAGATCTCTACCTTCGCACCATAGACATAGTGCCACCATAATTTCAACGCGAAAATTACCGCCGCCAACTCCAAGTCATGGACGGGGTAATTCCTCTCGTGAGGATTCAGCTGCCTAGACCCATAGGCTATCACACTGCCATGTTGCACCAAAACACAACCGTAATCGCATCCCGCTGCATCACTGAAAATTTGAAATCCTTCAGTCCCCTTCGGTAGACTTAGGATTGGAGTTATCATCAGCCTTTCCTTCAGTGTCTCAAATGCCTGATTGCACTCCTGAGTCCACACAAACTTCTGATCCTTCCGAGTTAGTGATGTGAGGTGTAGAGCTATCCGCGAAAAGTTTTCCACAAATCTTCTATAGTACCCGGCTAGTCCAAGAAAACTTCGTACTTCCACCACGGTTCTCAAAATCGGCCAATATCTGATGGCTTCCACTTTTGTTAGATCTACCAACACCCCATCCCCACTAACCACGTGGCCCAAAAATGCCACCCTCTCTAGCCAGAACTCACACTTTGAGAACTTTGCATAACGTTGGTTCTCTCTCAACATTTGCAGGACTACTCTCAAGTGAGTCTCATGGTCCACCTTTGATTTGGAGCACACCATAATGTCATCAATAAAGACAACTACAAAAGAGTCCAAGTATTTCTGAAATACTCGATTCATCAAATCC
This sequence comes from Platanthera guangdongensis, assembly GCA_039583875.1. Taxonomy (NCBI): domain Eukaryota; kingdom Viridiplantae; phylum Streptophyta; class Magnoliopsida; order Asparagales; family Orchidaceae; genus Platanthera; species Platanthera guangdongensis. The sequence continues at coordinate 168,475,509 of CM077158.1, read as the reverse complement.
ATTAATATGGATGGTGTGTTCTTCAGCCCGAACGGCATCACCGAGAACTCAAAATGACAATACTTCATACCAAACGCTGTCCAATTTTCAATACACCACCGACCCCACCAGTTGGTCAAATAGGTCGTCTATCCGAGGAATCAGATACTTATTCTTGACCGTCAATTTATTCAACTCTCGGTAGTCTATGCACAACCACATACTACCATCTTTCTTCTTCACGAATAGCACAGGCGCGGTCCACGGTGAAGAAATGGGTCTGATATACCCCTGCTCCAACAGTTCCTACAACTGAACCTTGAGTTCGGCCAACTCCTTTAGTGCCATCCTGAACAGAGGACGTGACACCGGCCTAGCCACGGGCACTAACTCAATCGAGAAATCAATCTCCCGCCGATTATGCGCTCCAAGAAGTTCCTCCAGAAACACATCCTTGAACTCTGCCACTACGGGCACTTCCCCAAGCGATAACTTGGAAAGGTGAACCTCCAATAATGCTACAAGAGCTACTCCACCCTGGTTAACTTCCCGCACCAACTGCTTGGCCGAAATTAGGGAACAGGTGTAACACCCCCTATCCGTCGCATAGCATATAACAGTAGGTCCGGCTGGGGCCCAATGCCATATACCACAGACAGACCAGGTGGTTACTCATGGAAACCATCCAACCAATCTCAACGTCCTACACAGAGCATTCTAGCGGAAGCAGTTTATAAAAGTTGTAACAAAGAACCCAGCATTAAAGCACGAATGTCCACTAATACAAAATAGGAATGTCATACAAAAATACAAACATAAGCCTTAAGGCCTTACAAAACATTTCACTTGATATTACATGATTTACAAACCACGGCACGCAGGCCGGTCATACATGAATAAAACAGTAAACACTTCCATTTGGGCCTTCGAGGGCCGGCTTCGCAAAAAGGGCTTTAGCCCGCTATTGACCGCTTGGTCCAGCAGCACCTGCAAGCAACAAACCACCGCACGGTGGCAAAACAAGGCAACGGTCAGCAATGCTGACCAAATTATAACGATCCCGCCCCCAACTCGGGGCGGCGATGCTCCTTCCCTGTATTTCATTAGCATAAGCGAGCAATATATATATAGCCATTTCATCACAGACGTTGGCTCGCACGTCCACACGCCCCGTGCTCTCAGGGCACATTCTCGGTGAACCGATCGATGTCACGTCAATTAAAGCCATAGACATTCCGGACTCACCACCGCCACTTTGACGGCCAGACCTATGAGCAATTTGTCTTCCTGGCCTGGGTCACGACAATTTAAGCCATTGACCGCCGAAGACACTAATCTATGCCAACGGCAAGTGCCACGTGCCTTTAGGTCTCTTTAACCGAACGACATAGAATGGGTACGGTTCCATCTAACCCGTTCTCACATCGCAACGACAATTTAAGCCATTTGCGCGGGTCAAACTTCCACCGAGTCCCATCTATCACAATACATGTAACTCGGTTATGTTCAAGTTGGCTCTCAGGCCACCAAGTTAGCAAGATCTCGCATCCGCCCAGTTTTCCGGGTGTACCTTTGGGTTAATCCCCAAGGCTCCCTGCTGCAATCTACCGTGTAGAAAACCCGAAAAACAACCAATAGCACGGAGTCTTCTCCGGCATTTATGCAATGCAACATCACCGATCCAGACCAACATGTACGGGTAGGCTTCACACATCATGCCTATGTCTGTTCTCGCTTACGGACTCTAAACAACAGGGAGTTCACATATCTACCCGAAGGAACGCCTCCAACTCTCCGCAAACTCACGAGAGCGGGCTTCCTATGCAAAGAAAGAGAGCTACTCATACTCAAGATGAGGATCGTTACCCTAGCGTTCCTCTTTGGCTCCATTGAAAAGTAAACGGATGAAAAGCACCGCACTAGGTTTGCCTCCGTGGATCCGAAGTCGGCTCGCGATTCGTAGCTTCAAAGCTCCTCCAATGGCCGGATCTAGCTCCTTCTTCCTTCCTTGGCTCTCCTCTCTCTCTAAGCTTTTAGAAAGATGATAACTTATGAAAAGTGAGGGTTTCTAAGTCCAATCCCGGGTATATCCCTTCAGGAACAACCCCCAGCCGTTGGATCTCAAAATAAGGAAACGAACGGCTTTGATTCGGGACTGAAATGCCCAATCTGTATCGAACACGACCTGGCACACGCTCGTGTCCAGGGCCGTGTGCCTCATTCGCCGTCAAAATCGGCTCGCCTGGAACCTCACACGGGTATCGAACACGCCCGTGTTCGAGCTGACATGCCCGTGTTCCACCTGACACGGCCGTGTGGCCGACCGTGTACCCCCATCATTTTTCCCCGAAAATAACCCGAGCACTACACGGGTTCTAGGACACTCCCGTATCCCTACCCGTGTCACCTCAACACGCCTGGACCCCAGGCCGTGTACACGGTCTCGACACTCGACACTTCGTCGAGCGAAGATCGTCGACCTGATGACACGGCCTTGGACACGCCCGTGTCCTAGGCCATGTGCCTTGTCTCGACACAATGTCGAGACCAAAGTGTCGACTCCCCGGGAAGAGTGTCGACACGGGTTGTCACGCCCTGCGACACGCCCGTGTCGCAGGCCATGTGCCATGTCTCGACACTTCGTCGAAGCAGAGTGTCGACTTCACGGCTAAGTGTCGACACGGGTCGACACGCCCTGCGACACGCCCGTGTCGCAGGCCGTGTGCCCAGTCTCGACACAATGTCGAGACCAAAGTGTTGACTTCCCGTCTCAGTGTCGACACAGGCTTAACACGCCCTGGGACACGCCCGTGTCCCTGGCCGTGTGCCTGCAGCCAGAACCCAAACTGGCCCAAAACGTCCCCCTTCGCTCCTGAGTTTCGAGGCGTTACAACTCTCCCCCTCTTAAAAGAATTTCTTCCACGAAATTACATAAAGGAAAGACATGTACAAAACCAAAATTTGTACCTGAGCGGAACAACTCCGGATACTCGTCAATTATAGTCTGCTCTCGTTCCCAAGAGAGCTCCTCACAACCGCAATTGTCCCACCGGACCTTGACCATCCTGATCTCTTTATTGCGTAGCCGCTTGACCTCCGAGTCCTCAATCCGCACGGGCTTGACCTTTGTCGTTAGCTCACTATCCACCGGCACTTGATCGACCACGATCACTTGCGTAGGCTCTTGCACCGCCTTCCGAAGTACCGAAATATGGAATACATCATGTAAACCACTAAGCTTCACTGAAAGCTTCAACCGATAGGCTGCTTCTCCAACTCGCTCCAAAACCTCAAACGGTCCAAGGTACCTCGGGATTAGCTTTTTCAATCGCCGCACCCGCGAGACACCCTTGAACGACTTGATCTTTAAGTATACAAAATCGCCCACAGCGAACTCCACGTTCCTGTGCTTGGCATTATAGTACTTTGCTTGCCGGTCCTGAGCGATAAGCAACCTCTCCCGAATGGTTCTCACCAAAGAAGTAGCATCCTCCACTTCCGATCGCTTATACAACTTTAACTCACCCGTTTCTAACAAAGACAACGGCGTGCGACATTTTCTACCATATAGGGCCTCGAAAGGCGCCATCTGAATACTCGCTTGGTAGCTATTGTTGTAGGCGAACTCCACCAAATAAAGGTGGTCTTCCCATTGCTTTCCAAAATCCAATACACACATGCGGAGCATGTCTTCCATGGTTTTATTGACCCTCTCGGTCTGCCCATCCGTTTGCGGATGGAAGGCTGTGCTGAATTTCAGCTTTGTTCCCAACATTTACTGCACTAGCCTCCAATCATTGGATGTGAACCGCCCATCTCGGTCACTCACGATGCTGCGGGGCACACCATGAAGCCGTACTATGTTATCCACATAAAGCTTTGCCAACTTCTCCACCGGATCATCCTTCCTATGCGGAATAAAATGCGACACCTTCGTTAATCGATCAACAACCACCCAAATGGCGTAGTTCCCCTTTTGCGACCTTGGCAAACCGTGCACAAAGTCCATAGAGATGTCGTCAAATTTCCACTCCGGAATAGGCAAGGACTTAAGAAATCCATCCGACTTTTGGCACTCTGCCTTTACCAAGGCGCAAGTTTGGCACTTTGCTACGTATAGCGCCACATCCTTCTTCAAACCTGGCCACCAAAACAGTTTCTTCACATCACGGTACATCTTCGTGCTCCCCGGGTGAATCGAGTACTTGGTATGGTGTGCCTCGTACAACAACTCCCCCCGTAAATTGCCCACACTTGGGACGCACAGACGACCGTCTTTCCAAAGTAATCCGTCCTCCACGACGAATTGGGAATTTGACCCATCCAGAGCCTCTACCCTGAACTGCTTCATATGAGCATCCATATCCAAAGCCTACCGAATACGATCGGCTAGGTCATATTGGACTTCAGTCCAATTCAGAACTGCTTCAGTTCTTGATTGTCTATCCACACAAACAATCTCCAACGCCTCCAACTCTCGCACCAACCGCTCATAATGCACCGATAGGCAATTGGCTTGAGCTGGGGCTCGGCGACTCAGCTCGTCCGCAACCGCATTCCTTTTGCCAGGCATGTAGTGGATCTTGAATGTATAGTCCCCCAGGAACTCCATCCATCTACGCTGCCGCATATTCAGATCCTTCTGATCAATAAGATACTTCAGGCTCTTGTGATCGGTGTAGATATCAATCTTCACACCGTACAAATAGTGTCTCCACAGCTTCAAGGCAAAAATCACGGCCGCTAACTCCAAGACATGGACCGGATAATTCCTCTCATGCACTTTTAGCTGTCTCGAGCCATAAGCTATTACACTTCCATGTTGCAGTAGCACGCAACCCAAACCGCTGCCCGAAGCATCACTGTAAATCTCGAAGCCTTTGGTCCCACATGGCGAACTCAGCACAGGTTCCGTGGTCAACCGACACTTCAACTCCTCAAAAGCTCGTGCGCACTCCGGCGTCCAAACGAACTTATGCTCCTTCCTCATCAAAGTAGTGAGAGGTAACACTATCCGCGAGAAGTTCTCTACGAAGCGCCTATAATAGCCGGCAAGCCCCAGAAAACTCCGGACTTCCGCTACCGTAATAAGCTCAGGCCACTCCCGTATCGCAACAATCTTCGCCGGATCCACAACAATACCCTCTCCACTTACTATATGCCCGTGGAACGCCACTGAGGATAGCCAAAACTCGCACTTCGAGAACTTGGCATACAACTGATTTATCTTTAGCGTTTCCAACACCAAATGAAGATGCTTGAAGTGATCTTCCTCACTTTGCGAGTACACCAAAATATCGTCGATGAAGATGATCACGAAATGATCCAAGTACTCCCTGAAAGTCCTGTTCATCAAATCCATGAACACTGACGGTGCATTAGTCAGCCCAAACGGCATGACCGTAAACTCATAATGTCCGTATCTCGTACTAAATGCGGTCTTCGGGATATCACTCTCCCTTATTCGCAGCTGATAGTACCCAGCCTTGAGATCCAACTTCGAGTACACCATCGACCCGACTAACTGACCAAAAAGATCATCAATCCGAGGGATCGGGTACTTGTTCTTTTCCGTCAGCTTGTTGAGCTCCAGATAATCAATACATAGCCTCAAGCTTTCGTCCTTCTTCTTAACAAAGAGGACCGGTGCGCTCCAAGGCGAAGAACTCGGGCGCACATACCCTTGCTCCAACAACTCTTGCAGTTGAACTTTCAGCTCCGTCATTTCCTTAGGCACTAGCCGATAAGGAGATCGTGACACAGGCTTTGCACCTGGCACTAGCTCAATCGTAAAATCTATCTCCCGTTGAGGCGGGGCTCCAGGAAGATCTGCGCGGAACACATCAGGGTATTCCATTACCACTGAAATACAATCCAACGCGGGCTTCAGCTTTGCAACCTCCACTAGTGTAAAGAACAGTTCTGCTGCGGCACGAACCACCTTCACCACCTGAAGAGCAGACATCAACGTCTTGCTCGACCCCTTTAAGCCCGTAAAAGTCATCTCACGACTTGCTCCCAGCTTGATTTCCTTGCTACCGCAATCTATATGGGCCTGCTGCTCCGAGAGCCAGTCCATGCCAAATATGACGTCGAACTCCACTAACGGAAGTAAAGACGCCCGCAGGTCAAATTCCTGCTCCCCAATACGAATCTTAACATCGCAGATCCTATCCGCTCGCATCGAACACCCATTGGGCAACAACACATCCAACTTATCCTTCGCCATCGAAGAAGGGACTCCGATGCGTGATATAAATCCTTCGGACAAGAAGGAGTGTGAAGCTCCCGTATCGAAGAGTGCTCGTGCCGGATTTTCACAAATCAATACAAATCCTAAACAAGCAGTGGTAACATGTGCATAACAAGTATTTAAAGAAATTGACTTGCTATAAATTAAACCGTACCTGTCACAACATCAACCTGTTTGATGGCCTCCTGTTGGCCAAGATTGTAGACCCTTGGTTGGGCGGGAGCATAATGTGATGCGGTCGACTCCACCGCCTTTCCCTTCTCTTCATAAGTAGCTCCAGGCCTTCTCTCGGACTTAGGATGTCCGCTCCAACAGTCACGGGCAAAATGCCCCGTCTTTCCACAAGTAAAACACGTGCCCGGGGTCCGACTCGTAGTCGCCCCAGAAGCACCAGAAGGAGCTGGACCCGAAGTCCTATGCTTCTTGAAAAACCTCCGATAGCCGGACTTTGAAGTAGTCGGCACTTTAAATTCAGATTTCCTATCACCCAAGCTTTTCTTTGCTTGCACATTCTTCATGTCCTTCTCCAAGGACCGGGCAGTGTTGACCAAGGTTAAGAAACCCAGCGTCATCGGCCCCGAAAGTAGTAATCTCAACTCATCTCTCAAGCCACATAGAAGCGATTAGTCTTGCGCTCCTCATCCATGATGGTGGAGCTAGCATATCGACTCAAACGAGTGAACTCATGGAGGTATTCATCCACGCTCTTCTCACCCTGAACCAACTTCAGAAATTCGTTCTCCATAGAAATCCTCTGCGTAGAAGGGAGGTATCTTGCGAAGAACAATCCCGAGAACTCTTCCATCGGAACGTCTATAAGTTGTCTACCTCCCAAATGATGCAGCTCCAATCCTTCCCACCACATCCTCGCTTCACCGTCCAGAAGGAACGTAGCGATGGTGGTCATTTACCACTCCTCCGTCTCCGCTGCTGTCATGACTCTCTTCACCCTAGAGAGCCAGTCTTTAGCCTGAGATGGGGTTCCCAACCCCGAGAATAACGGAGGGTTAAAGCTCATTAAATGCTTGAGCTGCCTCTCAGTTGCCCTCCTTAGCATCACCGGTTCCACAACCACTTGCTCCACTCTCCTCGGCTCAGCCTCTTGCAGAGGTTCTTGCTCCATCGCAGGAGCGGGCTGCTGCGTCTGCCTTGCAGGCTGCGTATTTATCACAGCCAACACCGCTTCAGCCACCAATCATATGTTCTCAGCCGATAGAGGTGTTGCGGGAGCAACTTCCGGTGCACTACTAGCCTCAGAAACTCGGTGTTCTGACGGCCCAACACCACTTCTGGTCACCTATAGTGGTACAAAATACCGTTAAGCGACCAAATAAAATTGCAAACAACAATTATAGGAACACGCATGTTCCTCAAACACGAGTATTTTCATTCCTAAGTGGACATTCATGGGTTCTTTTACCATTATAACGATGACACACACAATGTGCTCACCACCCCTTAAAAAGAATTCGCCCACGAATTCAGTTTAAGCCCGACCAAAACCAGTAGTCTGATACCAAATTGTAACACCCCCTATCCGTCGCAGAGCATATAGCAGTAGGTCCGGCCGGGGCCCGACGCCATATACCACAGACAGACCGTTTGGTTACTCATGGAAACCATCCAACCAATCTCAACGTCCTACACAGAGCATTCTAGCGGAAGCAGTTTATAAAAGTTGTAACAAAGAACCCAGCATTAAAGCACGAATGTCCACTAATACAAAATAGGAATGTCATACAAAAATACCAACATAAGCCTTAAGGCCTTACAAAACGTTTCACTTGATATTACATGATTTACAAACTACGGCACGCAGGCCAGTCATACATGAATAAAACAGTAAACACTTCCATTTGGGCCTTCGAGGGCCGGCTTCGCAAAAAGGTCTTTAGCCCGCTATTGACCGCTTGGTCCAGCAGCACCTGCAAGCAACAAACCACCGCACGGTGGCAAAACAAGGCAACGGTCAGCAATGTTGACCAAATTATAACGATCACGCCCCTAACTCGGGGCGGCGATGCTCCTTCCCTGCATTTCATTAGCATAAGGGAGCAATATATATATTGCCATTTCATCACATACGTTGGCTGGCACGGCCACACGCCCCGTGCTCTCAGGGCACATTCTCGGTGAACCGGACGATGTCACGTCAATTAAAGCCATAGACATTCCGGACTCACCACCGCCACTTTGACGGCCAAACCTATGAGCAATTTGTCTTCCTGGCCTGGGTCACGACAATTTAAGCCATTGACCGCCAAAGACCCTAATCTATGCCAACGACAAGTGCCACGTGCCTTTAGGTCTCTTTAACCGAACGACATAGAACGGGTACGGTTCCATCTAACCCGTGCTCACATCGCAACGACAATTTAAGCCATTTGCGCGGGTCAAACTTCCACCAAGTCCCATCTATCACAATACACATAACTCAGTTATGTTCAAGTTGGCTCTCAGGCCACCAAGTTGGCAAGATCTCGCATTTGTCCAGTTTTCCGGGTGCACCTTTGGGTTAATCCCCAAGGCTCCCTACTGCAATCTACCGCGTAGAAAACCCGAAAAACAACCAATAGCACGGAGTCTTCTCCGGCATTTATGCAATGCAACATCACCGATCCAGACCAACATGTCCGGGTAGGCTTCACACATCATTCCTATGTCCGTTCTCGCTTACGGACTCTAAACAACGGGGACTTCACATATCTACCCAAAGGAATACCTCCAACTCTCCGCAAACTCGCGAGAGCGTGCTTCCTATGCAAAGAAAGAGAGCTACTCATGCTCAAGATGAGGATCGTTACCCTAGCATTCCTCTTTGGCGCCATTGAAAAGTAAACGGATTAAAAGCACCGCACTAGCTTTGCCTCCGTGGATCCGAAGTCTGCTCGCGATTCGGAGCTTCGAAGCTCCTCCAATGGTCGGATCTAGCTCCTTCTTCCTTCCTTGGCTCTCCTCTCTCTCTAATCTTTTAGAAAGATGATAACTTATGAAAAGTGAGGGTTTCTAAGTCCAATCCCGGGTATATCCCTTCAGGAACAACCCCCAGCCGTTGGATCTCAAAATAAGGAAATGAACGACTTTGATTCGGGACTGAAATGCCCAATCTGGACCGAACACGGCCTGGCACACGCCCATGTCCAGGGCCGTGTGCCTCATTCGCCGTCAAAATCGGCTCACCTGGAACCTCACACTGGTATCGAACACGCCCGTGTTCGAGCTGACACGCCCGTGTTCCACCTGACACGGCCGTGTGGCCGGCCGTGTACCCCCATCGTTTTTCCCCGAAAACAACCCGAGCACTGCACGGGTTCTAGGACACGCCCGTATCCCTACCCGTGTCACCTCAACACGCCTGGACCCCAGGCCGTGTACACGGTCTTGACACTCGACACTTCGTCGAGCGAAGATCGTCGACCTGATGACACGGCCTTGGACACGCCCGTGTCCTAGGCCGTATGCCTTGTCTCGACACAATGTCGAGACCAAAGTGTCGACTCCCCGGGACGAGTGTCGACACGGGTTGAAACGCCTTGCGACACGCCCGTGTCGTAGGCCGTGTGACATGTCTCGACACTTCGTCGAAGCAGAGTGTCGACTTCGCGGATAAGTGTCGACACGGGTCGACACGCCCTGCGACACGCCCGTGTCGCAGGCCGTGTGCCCAGTCTCGACACAATGTCAAGACCAAAGTGTCGACTTCCCGTCTCAGTGTCGACACAGGCTTGACACGCCCTGGGATATGCCCGTGTCCTAGGCCGTGTGCCTGCAGCCAGAACCCAAACTGGCCCAAAACGTCCCCCTTCGCTCCTTTGAGTTTCTGGGCGTTACAACAGGCCACTCCATTAAGGCCCTCAAACTTGACTTTTGCCATCCCTTCGCTTCTTTGGGTCACCACCTTGGACAGGCAATCAATACTGACGCATTGCTCTGCTAGACAGTCCATTCCCAATATCACATCAAACTCAACCAACGGTAGGACCGCTGCTATCAACACGAAGTCAACTCCTCCTAGCTCCCAACAAATGCGCCCTTTCTCCTCGGTGGTCATGGATGACTCATGAGGCATCCACACCTTCAACTCTGCACCCGCTGAGAATGACGCAACTCGAATCCTCCGGATGAAGCTTTCTGCAAGGAAAGTGTGCGACGCTCCCGTATCAAACAATACCCTATCAGGGTATCCGAAAACTAACATAATGCCTAAAACATAGACATCACATATAACGGTCTAGAAGTATGAAGCACAAGGTTAAACATAAACTTCCTCATACTTGTCACCACATCGGGTTGGCGGATCGCTTGCTGCTGTCCAAGGTTGTAGGCCCTTGGTTGTACCAGTTGGAATCGATAAGCGCTATACTCCGCCATCTTCCCTTTCTCTGCAGTACTAGGGTTGGAGCACACAGTCTACTCCTGCCTTGGCTCCTGCTCCGCACCTCCATGATTACAAAAACGAGCAATGTGCCCCACCTTACCACAATTGAAGCACGTCGGTGGTCCCTTAGAGTGAGGCCCTCAGGACGTCCACTTGCTTTTCTCACCGGACCCTAATGGGTGAGGCTTTTTCCTCCACCTATTCCCTTCAAACCTTCCTTGGGATGGAGAAGGCTTCCCTTCCCCTTGCTTGGGCGCAAACCCCTTACGACGTTGGCTTTACTCTAGATCACTCTCCAAATTTCTGGCCGCCTCAACCAACTCATTGAAACCGGCTGTCTTCATGGCGATGAGGTGTTGCATTAGATTCTCCCTCAGCCCCTGGTAGAAGAGGTTATCCCTCTCCTCATCGTCTGTCATTGTCATTCCTGCATAACGACCCAACCGAGTGATCTCCTGAACATACTCGTCCACCGTCTTATCTCGCTACACCAAGTTCAGAAACTATCTTTGAAAGGCTAACCTCATCGAAACGGTATTGAAATTCTTTAGGAAAGCATTCCCAAACTCTTCCATGGACGGGGTGCATCCAGGAAACTGGCGGCCTCTATTGCTTACCCACCACAACTTTGCGTCTCCCTCCAACATGAAAGCCGCAAACTCAGATTTCTTCTCCTATGGTGTCTCTGCTACCCTCAGAAGCTCTTGAATCTGTGCCGTCAAATCCTCTGCATCAGTCGACGTACCAACTCCCTTGAACGCGGGAGGATGGAATCTCAGGAAATACTTCATCTGCCGGTCTCCATGTCCGACCACCACTCTTTCGGCCAACGGCTCTACTCGTCTGGCTTCTCCACCCGGCACAGCCATCGCCATATCCGGGGTAGCAGGAGTTGCTACCTGAGCTGTCGCTGCCTCTTGGGCTGCCACCATTTCTTCTACAAGCATGCGATAGAAGTCGGCCAGGTTTACACCCATGCCCAAAGGACCCGGAGCAGTGGCTCTGCTCACCGAAAGCTCTTCTCTTGGTCTTGACGTACCCTCCTCATTGCTTGCACTCTTAATAAAAAGCAAGGAAATAAGGAATCAGACTCTAATCGCAAGACTCAAACATAAGGACACGCATGGTCCCGCATTACTCCTATGTGGATAACTTCTATACACACTAACCTTGAATCTAACCTGGCTCTGATACCAAATTGTAACACCTCTCTTGTAATGACCGTATAATATCGGTCCGGTCGGGGCCCCACAACATACAGATGCCACAACTTTAGCCTTAAAAGATGATATAACTACCCATTCTCAAAACTCCATATATAAGAATAGCGAAAACAGCAAACGTGACTAGAAGTTATCCACATACACAAAAGTATCAAAATGGCCTTATGGCCTTACAACAATAGAGAGTCCAAACTCCAAAAATTTAACATCAATAACAATGTGCATAAACACTCCTAGACTACGTCGGCATGCAAGCCGAAAAATAAAAGCATCAAGCATGCAAAACCACCAAAAATATAGCTAGGGCAAAACTGGAAATAATTCATGAGGCTTAGGCCATTTTGGCCGGCGAGCTAGCTCCTGCTTGCGATCCTTGCCCTGTAAAAATTTGTTGTAACGTGTATCAGCAAAGGCTGACCTCAAACTGTGTAACAAATACATCTCCTCCCGACCGCCCCTAACGGACCCCGGGGTACCCCTCCAACCTGCAAGGTAGCAATTCGTATACCATATACATAAACAAGTAAAGTACTAAAAGAACAGGCTTGGATGTCTCAAACAACATGCACGCTTTCAATGTTGAGCATATAATAAAAAGGGGCCTACTATGCCGTATGTTTGCAGAACCCGGGCTTCACCCAAGGCACCCTATCGCGTATGCATCTGGCACATCATCAAACATCTGGGTACTTTCACTTTCCCCACTGGCGTTAAGCCACGAACTAAAAGGGGCACTGCAATTCCCCTAACAGCATACAAGCCGCCACATGGAACTCTTGCCAAGGCCCCAACTGCTCATGGTCTTAGACTCGGGCTTGCCTACAAACTCTGAATTCTCATGTCAGGATTTCGTCTAACACAATGACCAATTCTAAGAACCCTTGCTGGACCCCACCCGCTCATGGCCGCATTGCCCGGGCTTGCCCCATGCTTGGTATTCTCGTCAGTCTCACAGAAGGGGACTGGTCTAGTCGGGACAGTCTCCAAGCATGACTTGCATGTCAGGGGATAGCCAGCCGACCACAGAGACACATTCGTGCCTTAGCATATCACAATCCAAAATCATTCCCACCCTAATCCCTCATTTGTATTGCAACGTCCCTGTGCTCCAAGGAAACCATCTACCGCCAATGCGGAGCTAACCTTGTCCACCAAGGAAACCATCTACCACCATTGCGGAGCTAACCTTGTCCGGTTCCGGCTACACGTACTCACTCGAGAAAAAGGGGATAACACAAACATCACAAACATCATCTTGCCGCGACGGATTTCTACAAAATCCTTAAAGCTTGTATGCAACATCACCGAGTCGGACTAATGGTCGTGACCACGACTTCACCCACAATGCCTAATCCACTAACAGATCGGATCTCTAATGCAAAAGCATGCCGGGGACGGACGCAATCGACCCAGAGGTTCCTCTTGAACCATGGCGACCCAAACCCTCTCATTTGAGAGATTTGGTGCCCAAAAGCTTGAAAGAAATGATGCTAAACACGCATCCTAAAAACAAGAGGAGAAGTGTCGTTACCTTACGAACCCTCTTCCTAGCCATGGAAACTTAGCCGGATGAAAACCCTCGCAACGGACTTGCCTCTGCGGATCTGGATGCGGCTCGCGATTTGGGGCTCCGAAACTTATCTGACAGCCGAATCTCTCCTTCACCTTCTTCCTTGCTCTCCCTTCTCTCTAGAACTTAGAAAGAGAGTACTCGATGAAGAAGGAGTCGAAACCCTATTCCCAGATATAACTCAGCAAGGAAAGCCCTGTACCATCAGATCTCACTAGAAGGAAACGAACAGCCACGATCCGAACTTAAAACCAAAACACTTGGGCCGAACACGGCTTGCGACACGCCCGTGTCCAAGGCTGTGTGCCTCAAATGATGCTGAAACCATCGCACCCAGAAAAGGACACGGGCTCTGAACATGCCCGTGTCATGCAGTACACGCCCGTATGCCTAGGCGTGTTCCTCCATCGACATAGGACCAAACACAACCCAAGGAGAACACGGGTATTCAACACGCCCGTGTCACATGTGATATGCCCGTGTCCAACACGAACACGCCTGGGCTCCAGGCCATTTCTATCCCCTCACAAGGCCCGACCAACAACCCGAGCAGGACACGGCATGCTACACGCCCGTATCTTATGTCGTGTTCAAAGTCTCGACGATCGTCGACTGCCTTCTTGTCGACTTCGTGGAAAATTTGTCGAACACGCGCATGACACGGCCTTGGACACGCCCGTGTCCCAGGCTGTGTTCACTATCTCGATACTTCATCAATCTCACTTCATCGACTTCCTGGGCTCTCGACGAAGTACGACACGGCCATAGACATGTCCGTATCCTAGGCCGTGTGCCCCTCACCAAGACCCAAACTTGGCTTTGAACGTTGTCCGTCCCTCTTTCGAATTTTGGGGCATTACAAGGCCTACCTATATAGAGCCCAAGTACCGCTACCAAGGATGGACTCGCCCCAGAAACTTTGTAAGGAGTGCCTTTAAGGCACCTTATGAAGAAGTCATTCTTCAGAGCTATGGCCCTTTCAATCATGGTCACAACTTCAAGAAAGCACAAAAGGTAATGCCCGTTGTGGAAAAACCATTGAAGGAGAAGAAATCATGTGATTGTCATCACCATGAAGCTTCTTCCTCCAAGAATGTTTCCCTTTCTAGACCACCATCTCAAAAGGTTAAGCAGGATAATTTAAGGCAAAGATACAACAGGTTGATTGTTGGTGCTGTGGCAAGATTGGACATTTTGTCATTGACTGCTGGTTTAATCCTAGGAATTTTGCAACTCCTCATGTTAGCAATATGAGAAAGACCGATCATAATCCTAATACTCGTAGGGGGACTGTTCTAACACGAGACCAAGGACCCAAACGTGTTTGGGTTCCTAAGGCAAACTGATTTATAATTGCAGGTATGTCCAAAGGCCACCAAAACTCCAATCTGGTATTTGGACAGTGGATGTTCTCGGCACATGACCGGGACAAGAAGCCTACTTCAAAACTATTCTCCAGTCGTGAACGGGCCAATGGTCATCCTTGGAGGTTCAGACCGAGGAATTACGAAAGGCTATGGTATGATCTCTAACGGTATTGTATCCTTCTCAAATATAGCTTATGTTGAAGTATTGGAACATAATATCATAAGCACAAGCCAACTCGGCGATAAAGGATACGTAGTTGAATTTCATGCTGATAAGTGTTTGATAAAATCTGTTGACAATATGGAAACGATTCTATCCGGCACTCGAATCAGAAATATATTTTGTTTAAATTTCATTTGTATAGACTCTTCTACACCTTTGTGTTTTATGGCTAAAGATAGTGCGTCTCATGGTGACCAATGACACAAGCGATTAGCACATATTAATTTCAAAACTATTAATAAATTATTTTCACTGAATTTAGCACATGATGCTCCAAATGTCAAGTACGTCAAAGATAGACCTTGTCATGCATGTATAAAAGACAAGCAAACAAGGGCTACCTTTAAAAGCGTTATTGGCAAAGATTCTAACAGATGTTTACATCTGCTTCATATAGACCTATTCGGTCCACTGCAAGTTAGAAGTTTGGGGGGTAAGGATCATACGTTGGCAATTGTCGATGATTACTCGCGCTTTGTGTGGGTGTTCTTTCTGAAACACAAGTCAGATACATTCGACATCTTTACTAGTTTTGTCAAGCAAGTCTAGAATGAATACAACTGTTCCGTAGTCAAAATCAGAAGTGACAATAGAATAGAGTTCAAGTCTGGGGCCATGACATAATTCTGTAAAAGCCTAGGTATCTTTCATGAGTTTTCCACTCCTCGAACTCCTCAACAGAACGGAGTAGCTGAGAGAAGGAATAGAACACTCATAGAGTCCTGTAGGACCATGTTGAGTGATGCCTTACTTCTGGAATACTTCTGGGCTGAACCAGTCAACACTGCATGTCACGTGCAAAATCGAGCACTCATTAACAAAAACCACGATAAGACACCTTACGAACTTTAAAGGGAAGGAAACCGACTGTGTCATATTTTAGAATTTTTGGTTGTAAGTGCTTCGTGCTTAACAATGGCAAGTATCATACAAGCAAGTTCAGTGAAAAGAGCTTTGAAGGTATTTTGTAGGATATAGTAGCCATAGTAAGGCATACAGGATATTCAATAGAAAAACTCAGGTTGTAGAAGAATCAATACATGTTGTATTTGATGAGACGAGCTTGCTGCAAGGCAACTCTTCTAGTGTGTACATTGAAGATGCAGGTACAAAGTTGAAAGAACAAAGTTTGGATGAACCGTCTGAAGATAAAGGTGAAAAGTTCATCAAGATCACCACTCCAACCCCTATAGGAGAGGTTGATGATCAAGATGAAGAAATCGTCCAAGTTGATGAAGTCACTCCGGTGATTGAAGACAATCCAGATGCAAGGACCCTAGAGCTCAGACATCTGAAGGATCACCACATGGACCAGATCATAGTAGATCCCCGGGATGGTGTTAGAACTCATCGAGGTACAACTAACGAGAATTTATCCTTGAGTTTTCTCTCACAGGTTGAACCAAAGAAGTTTGAGGAAGCAAACTCAGACGCATCATGGATAATGGAGATGGAAGAAGAACTAAATCAGTTCAAGCGTTGCCAAGTATGGAAACTTGTTCCAAGACCCAATGGTAATAATGTCATTGGGACAAAATGGGTCTACAGGAAAAAGATGGACGAGGATGGAACGATCATCAAGAATAAGGCCAGACTAGTCGCCAAAGGAAATTGTCAAGAAGAAGGAATCGACTTCGACCAGACGTACGCTCTAGTGGCAAGGTTGGAGGCAATCAGGTTATTCCTAGCATATGCTGCTCTTAAGGGCTTCACTGTCTATCAAATGGATGTGAAGTCTGCCTTCCTTAATGGTGACATAAAGGAAGAGGTATATGTGGAACAACCTACAGGTTTCGTTGATTCTAACTTTCCTGATTATGTTTACTTATTGCATAAAGCTTTGTATGGTCTGAAACAAGCTCCCGAGCTTGGTATGAGATGTTGTCTAGCTTTTTTTTTGAGAACAATTTCACAAGGGGAATGATAGATAAGACATTATTTCTTAGGGAAATAAAAGACAAGATTTTGCTAGTGCAAATCTATGTCGACGACATTATATTTGGCTCTACTGACGACAACCTCTGCAAGAAGTTTTCAAAACTTATGCAAGGGAAGTTTGAAAAGAGCAGTATGGGCGAGCTGAAGTATTTCTTAGGGCTTCAGGTGAAACAATCTGAAGATGGAATTTTTATCTCGCAGACTAAGTTCACCAAAGAGCTAATTAAGAAATTCGAAATGTAGAACGCAACCTGTATGAGGACTCCAATGGGTTCAACTGTGTCTCTAGACAAGGATGAGAAAGGGAAACCTTTTGATGAAACCAAGTACAGAAGCATTATTGTATCCTGGCTCTACCTTACTACTAGTAGACCAGATATAATGTTATGAACATGTGTATGTGCTAGATTTCAAGTGAACTATAAGGAATCTCACTACGTTTCTGCAAAGCAGATTTTGAGGTACCTTAAAGGTACACCAAATCTTGTCTTATGGTACCCAAGAAGTAATGATAGCGAGCTAATTGGTTTTTCAGATGCAAATTTTGCAGGTAGTAAAGACGACAGTAAAAGTACTTCTGGGACTTGCCAATTCCTTGGAAGAAGGCTTATCTCCTGGAGTAGTAAGATGCAGAACTGTGTTGCAATCTCAAAAGATGAGTTAGAGTATATCTCTGCAGGCAGTTGCTGTGCACAGCTGCTATGGATAAAGAATCAATTTGAAGATTAAAACATGAAGTTTCAGAACATTCCATTATTTTGCGACTCTTCCAGCGCAATTGCAATAGCCAACAACCCAGTCTCGCACAGCCGGACAAAGCACATTGAGCTGAGGTATCACTTCATCAGGGAGCATGTTGAGCATGGGGATATAGATCTACAGTTTGTCTCTACACACAGGCAGATTGCAGATATTTTCACGAAGTTGCTGGACGAGATCAAGTTCTCATTCTTCAAAACAGAACTTGGAATGCTCAACAAAGAAGATTAGAGAAGGTGGACTCACAAGAAGGCTCAGAGATCAAGAATTAGTCAAAAGTTGGAATTTTTCAAATTTCTAACTTTTTGACTCGAGTAAGAAGTAAACTACTCGAGTAAGTAGTGACCTACTCGAGTACCCGCTTGACCTACTCGAGTACTTCAGCTTGAACTACTCGAGTTCTTCAATATCCCTACTCAAGTACTTCCAAGACTTCACTCGAGTACTTCCAGCTTTCGCACTCAAGTACTTCTATATCTTCACTCGAGTACTGCAGACTCTCTCGAGTATCAGGAAGTCAAGTTTCTACTTTGATTCAAATTTTGTTATTCGCAACACGAGGCTTATGCCGCCAATTCCAAGGTATGTTTGCTTTATTTATTTCTAAATTAGAGATAAATTAGCGTTATATAAATCGAAAAAGTCCAAAATTCATTTTCTACACGAATCAAATTCTCTCTCTCGAGTAAGCCGAGATGCTTCATCTTCCGCCGAATGTTGCAGAGCCCGCGCCATTTTCTTCCCCGCAGAAGCATTTTCCCAAATCTCTGGATCATGGCGCCCTCTTCAAAGATTGGAATCGGTTCTGAACTAGTTGCCGCCGGTATCGCCGATATTTCAGATGACTTTTGAAATCTTCTTATACTTCTCGACACCGCCGACCTCACATTTGTTCTACAACAGCCATGTAAGTTCCTTTTTCCAGTGGTTGAGGAATTTTTCAAGAACGTCAAAGTCAAGAGGCATGGGACAGTTCTCAAGTCCAAGGTTAAAGGAATCAAAATCAAACTCGACAAGACCTCTATTTATACACTTCTTCAACTGCCTATTGTTGATGAAGAAGATGACCTAGGTCCTGAAGAATCTGACAAGACTTGTATGTTTTGTGGAGTTTCACCGGATGTACAATACATCAAAAGATCTTAATTGAATCCAGAAGGGAAGCTGTTAGTGGATATCATTGGCAAAATTCTTCTTTGCAAGACAAGTTCTATAAGGGATATCTCTCTCCACTTCTTTGACATCATGCAAGCCATTGTCTGCAGGAAAACGTTCCAGTTTGGGATGATGATTATGGAAAAAATCAAGGACAGCATAAAGGCTCCCAATTATGCTAGGATTATTTATATTCTACTTCATGAAATCAATCCAGAAATCTTCAGCTTCTCCAATGGTACATTCCTCCATCACATGAAAAAGTCTCCATCTTATCCATTCAGAGATGGGACTTGAAGTTATAGAATCTTGTTCAAGCTGTCAAAGCTCAAGACCTTCCAGTTACAGAGGACAGGACCCCATCTCCCTCTCCATTTCAGGTTGCCAGCTCATCTGGTGAAACTGTTGAGGGGCAGCCTGCTCCTTCTGTCTCCATCAGAATTCCTACCCCTCCAGCTGTTACCTCTCCTCCACCATCTACTCCTGAGCAAATTCCATCAGAAGCCCAACTTCAAGAAACCCTTCTATCAACTGAAGCAACAATCAATGAAATGATTGAAGAATTGACTGTTGATGAACCTCTTCCCCCTCTTCCAAAAGAACCAACTGCTGAAGCATCCAAGCAATCCTCTCCAGTACCATCTCCACCACATACTCCATCATCTCCCATCCAGTCTCCTGTTGCTAACCTAAAGCAGGATGACACCATTTTGCTTTTTGATGATCCAGATTAGTCTCCTAAACCAGCTAAAGCTCCATTGAGGAACCTGGACTTCTCTATCCCCATGGTCATTGATAAAGGGGATGCCTTAATCCATACCACCAGAGCTCAGGGCTCAGTCACTATTGAAGAGATAGTTCCATGGTCTGCTCGTCATCCTCCATTTCCCTCTACTTCTCCTCCTGCTGCTGTTGCTGCCAATGATGTGATAGGTTAGTTTGTTCTACTATTGCAAGAATAAAGGAAATATTTTGATGATTCTCTCAAGGCTGTAACTGAGAAAGTGACTGCTCTAGAGAAAGAGATGAGCATAGGCTTTATAGAAATTCATCATAATACAGATCAGCTCAGACATCTATTCTAGATTGGTGGCAAAGCTCTAGATATCACAATCACTAGTGTTGGTCAGGTCATGGAGTAAGGTGTTACTCTTCCAAATAATCAGATTGAATTAGAAAAGAGAGCTGAAGCAACCAAGATGAAGATTTGTGAAGAAGTTGGCACGTTCAAAGATGATGTCATCAATAAACTGACTGTAAAAGTTAGAAAGGGGGAAAGTCTAGTGAAGGAATATCTTGAGAAATCAGATGCACTCAAGCAAACTCAATGGGAAGCTAAGATGAAAGAGATTCATGATGATGTGCCAGGACAAATTCAGAGTGTAAAATTCCATACCTATGACACAGTAGTCTAGATGCACAATCAGATTCTTCCAGAATTCCCAGCTGATCCAAACATCATTCCTCACCATTTAAATCCCTTAGCTACTGCTGCTCCAGCTCAAGCTCCTCAGCCTACCTTCTCTCTTATACCTGAAGGCTTGAAGGTCCTCCTGCAAATTCATATGCTCAAGTTTAGGAGGCAGACCCAGCAGATATCTTCTTCCAAGCTCCTCCTGAGATCAACACTTCAAAGAAGAAGAGAAAGTATGGTGATGGTGCCTCATCTAGCAGGTCAATCCCAGTTCCTAATTCAAAAAATAGAAAAGCTCCAGAGTTTGCAGAGATCTGGTCTCCAACTTCAAAGTCTATCATATTGGATACTCTCAAGCTTGTCTTGGACTTCAATGAAAATAGGAATGATTATTACAGCTCCCAGGAATGGTAATTGTATGAAAATTCAATTACAAAGAGAAGGCTGTATGACAGATAATTTGTAATGAACAACCCTACAACTCCTCCAAAGCCTCCAAAATACTATCCCAAGCCCTTCAGCTACCAAAGAAGATAGCAAGAGAAGAAGGACAAGCAACACCATCAAGTTTAAGCATTAATGATTATGAGAGTGTGGAAATGATCAGTATAGAAATGATGTTTGGGACAATCATATTTATATAATTCTCAATTTTGCTCATATACCCTTTTATTATAGCCTTATGCTTGCTTACACTACTTTCTCTATTTTCATATCCTGTTTCTTTTTATGTCTATATAATTCACCTTAGTGTAAAGGGTTCTGACTTCTACAAATAGGGGGAGATTGTTGGGTATTGTATCCACATTAAACCATATTTGGTGAAGTCACCCCTGAAATAAGATGAATTAAGTTGTATTTGATGTTTTGTTTGAGTTATGTGTTTGCATGACTTTATTGCCAAGTGTAGACCAATGTCAGTCTACAATGGGTCATCAAACACAGGACCATACAATGAAATCCCTTATTGTGTGATCCATGGTGTTGACTCATTTGTAGCCTCTCTATTGGGATACAGTTCATTTTCAAGCACTAGGATAGATTGCAGAAAGATTTGTTGCTGAATTCTTTAAAGAAGAGAAAATTCCGTTGATGAAATTTTTGCTAAGTATTTTACTCGAGTAGTTACTTACATACTCAAGTGAAACACTTAGTCAATACTCGAGTAAGTCTATCTGTACTCGAGTAAGGGAATTAGCTCTCAAATAGTCAAATTATAGCTCTCGAGTTGCCAAGTCAATTACTCGAGTAGATCATCTCTTATTCTCGAGTTAACAGAGTTTCCTCGCTAGAAAATTTTCTAAGTCATTTACTCGAGTAGTCATATAAGTACTCGAGTAGATTAGTCTTTTGTCTCGAGTTACAGGAGACAACATTTCATGTAATTTTAATTCACACGAGTAGTCAAGTTTATGTACTCGAGTAGTCCATCTACTACTCGAATAGTCCAGATTAAATACTCGAGTGATAAGATTTTTCTCCCTCAAAATTTTTCTAAGCCCATTACTCGAGTAGTAATATCCATGTACTCAAGTAGTTTATCTCCTCTCGATTAGTCCAGTTTCACTACTCGAGTGACCCAGTTTCTTCTCCCAGAAATTATTTTAATTCTTTGACTCGAGTATCCTTTCTACCTCTCGAGTAGTTAATTTCTTTTCTCTCGAGTAGTACTTCTTGTACTCGAGTAGTTCTGTAACGCCCCGAAAATCAAAGGAGCGAAGGGGGACGTTTTGGGCCAGTTTGGGTTCTGGCTGAAGGCACACGGCCTGGGACACGGGCGTGTCCCAGGGCGTGTCAAGCGCGTGTCGGCACTTAGCCGCGAAGTCGTCGAGATTTTCTCGATGATTCGCTGAGAATGGGCACACGGCCTGCGACACGGGCGTGTCGCAGGGCGTGTCGACCCATGTCGACACTTAGCCGCGGAGTCGTCGAGTTATACTCGACGAATCGTTGAGAATGGGCACACGGCCCGCGACACGGGCGTGTCGCCGGGCGTGTCGACCCGTGTCGACGATCGTCCTGGGGAAGTCGTCGCGATTCGCTCGACGATCGTCGAGACAAGGCACACGGCCTAGGACACGGGCGTGTTCAAGGCCGTGTCATCCAGTCGTCGAACTTCACGGGACGAAATGTCAAGACCGTGTACACGGCCTGGGGCCCAGGCATGTCAAAGTGACACGGGCAAGGACACGGGCGTGTCCTAGAACCCGTGCAGTGCTCGGGTTGAAAATGGGGAAAAATCTTGGGGTACACGGCCGGCCTCACGGCCGTGTCAGCTGGAACACGGGCGTGTCAGCTGGAACACGGCCGTGTTCGATACCCGTGTGTGGTTCCAGGAGATTCAATTTTGACGGCGAATGCGGCACACGGCCCTGGACACGGGCGTGTGCCAGGCCGTGTTCGGTCCAGATTGGGCATTTCAGCCCCGAATCAAAGCCGTTCGTTTTCTTAGGTTGAGATCCAACGGCTGGGGGTTGTTCCTGAAGGGATATACCCGGGTTTTGACTTAGAAAATCCATCACTTTCTTACCTTATCATCTCTCCAAGCCCTTGGAGAAAGAGGAGAGCCATTGGAGGAAGAAGAACTAGATCCCGCCATTGGAGGAGCTTCGGAGCTCCGAATCGCGAGCCGACTCCGGATCAACGGAGGCAATGCAAGTATGGTGATTTCCATCCGATTACTTTTCAATGGCGCCAAAGAGGAACTCAAGGGTAACGATCCTCATCTTGAGCATGAATAGCTCTCTTTCTTAGCATAGGAAGCCCGCTCTCGCGAGTTTGCGGAGAGTTGGAGGCGTTCCTTCGGGTAGATAAGTGAAGTCCCCATTGTTTAGAGTCCGTATGCGAGAACGGAAATAGGCATTTTGTGTGAAGCCTACCCGGACATGTTAGTCTGGATCGGTGATGTTGCATTGAATAAGGCCGGAGGAGACTCCGTGCTATGGTTTGTTTTTCGGGTTTTCTACGCGGTAGATTACAGCAGGGAGCCTTGGGGACTAACCCAAAGGTGCACCCGGAAAACTGGGCGGATACGAGATCTTCCCAACTTGGTGGCCTGAGAGCCAACTCGAAGATAACTGAGTTATGTGATTTGCGGTGGAATGGGACTCGGAGGAAGTTTGACCCGCGCAAATGGCTTAAATTGTCGTTGCGATGTAAGCACGGGTTAGATGGAACCGTACCCGCTTTATGTCGTTCGGTTAGAGAGACCTAAGGTTACGTGGCACTCGCCGTTGGCATAGATGTGAGTCTTCGGCGGTCAATGGCTTAAACTGACGTGACCCATGCCAAGAAGACAAATTGCTCATAGGTTTGGCCGTCTTAGTGGCGGTGGTGAGTCGGAATGTTAATGGCTTTAATTGACGTGACATCGACCGGTTCACCTAGAATGTGCCCTGAGTGCACGGGGCGTGTGGCCGTGCGAGCCAACGTCTGTGTTGAAATGGCTATGGATATATACATTGCTCGCTTATGCTAATGAAATGCAGGGAAGGAGCATCGCCGCCCCGAGTTGGGGGCGGGATCGTTATAATTTGGTCAGCATTGCTAACCGTTGCCTTGTTTTGCCACCGTGCGGTGGTTTATTGCTTGCAGGTGCAGCTGGACCAAGCGATCAATAGCGGGCTAAAGCCCTTTTTGCGAAGCTGGCCCTCGAAGGCCCAAGTAGAAGTGTTTACTGCTTTATTCATGTATGACCGGACTGCGTGCCGTGGTTTGTAAAACATGTAATTTTCAAGTGAAACACTTTGTAAGGCCTTAAGGCCGGTTTTGGGTATTTTTGTATAACATTCCTTTTGGTATTAGTGGACATTCATGCTCCTATGCTGGGTTCTTGTTTACAACTCTTATAAACTGCTTCCGCTAGAATGCTCTGTGTAGGACGTTGAGATTGGTTGGATGGTTTCCATACGTAACCACCCGGTCTGTCTGTGGTATATGGCGTCGGGCCCCGGCCGGACCTACTGCTATATACTATGCGACGGATATGGGGTGTTACAATTTGGTATCAGACTACTGGTTTTGGTCGGGCTTAAAGTGAATTCGTGGGAGAATTCTTTTTAAGGGGTGGTGAGCACATTGTGTGCGTCATCGTTATAATGGTAAAAAGAACCCATGAATGTCCACTTAGGAATGAAAATACTCGTGTTTGAGGAATCTGCGTGTTCCTATAATTGCTGTTTGCAATTTATTTGGTCGCTTAACGGTGTTTTGTACCACTATAGGTGACCAGAAGTGGTGTTGGGCCGTCAGAACGCCGAGTTTCTGCGGCTAGTAGTGCACCGGATGTTGCTCCTGCAACACCTTTGTCGGCTGAAAATATACGATTGGTGGCTGAAGCGGTGTTGGCCGTGATTAATGCGCAGCCTGGAAGGCAAGCGCAGCAGCCCGCTCCCGTGATGGAGCAAGAACCTCTGCGAGAGGCTGAGCCGAGGAGGGTGGAGCAATTGGTTGTAGAACCGGTAGTGCCAAGGAGGGCAACTGAGAGGCAGCTAAAGCATGTAATGAGCTTTAACCCTCCGTTATTCTCGGGGTTGGGAACCCCATCTCAGTCTGAAGACTGGCTCTCTAGGGTGAAGAGAGTCATGACGGCGACGGAGACGGAGGAGTGGCAAATGACCACCATCGCTACGTTCCTGCTGGACGGTGAAGCGAGAATGTGGTGGGAAGGATTGGAGCTGCATCATTTGAGAGGTAGACAACTGATAGACGTTCCGATGGAAGAGTTCTCGGGATTGTTCTTAGCAAGATACCTCCTTTCTACTCAGAGGATTTCAATGGAGAATGAGTTCCTGAAGTTGGTGCAGGGTGAGAGGAGCGTGGATGAATATCTCCACGAGTTTACGCGGTTGAGTCGTTATGCTAGCTCCACCATCATGGATGAGGAGCGCAAGACTAATCGATTCTACGAAGGCTTGAGGGATGAGTTGAGACTGCTACTGTCGGGGCCAATGACGCAGGGTTACTTAACCTTGGTCAATACTGCCCGGTCCTTGGAGAAGGACATGAAGAGCATGCAAGCGAAGAAAAGCTTGGGTGAAAAGAAATCTGAGTTCAGAGTGCCGACTACTTCAAAGTCCGGCTATCGGAGGTCTTTCAAGAAGCATAGGACTTCGGGTCCAGCTCCTTCTGGCGCTTCTGGAGCGACTACGAGTCGGACCCCGGGCGCGTGCTTTACATGTGGAAAGACGGGGCATTTTGCCCGTGATTGTTGGAGCGGACGTCCTAAGTCCGAGAGGAGGCCGGGAGCTACTTATGAAGAGAAGGGAAAGGCGGTGGAATCGACCGCATCCCATTATGCTCTGGCCCAACCAAGGGTCTACAATCTTGGCCAACAGGAGGCCATTAAACAAGCTGATGTGGTGACAGGTACGATTTAATTTATAGCATGTCAATTTCTTTATATGCTTGTTATGCACATGTTACCTTACCACTACTTGTTTAGGATTTGTATTGATTTGTGAAAATCCGGCACGAGCACTCTTCGATATGGGAGCTTCACACTCCTTCTTGTCCGAAGGATTTATATCACGCATCGGAGTCTCTTCTTCGATGGCGAAGGACAAGTTGGATGTGTTGTTGCCCAACGGGTGTTCGATACGAGCGGATAGGATCTGCGATGTTAAGATTCGTATTGGGGAGCAGGAGTTCGACCTGCGGGCGTCTTTACTTCCATTAGTGGAGTTCGACGTCATATTTGGCATGGACTGGCTCTCGGAGCAGTAGGCCCATATAGATTGCGGTAGCAAGGAATTCAAGCTGGGAGCAAGTCGTGAGACGACTTTTACAGGCTTAAAGGGGTCGAGCAAGACGTTGATGTCTGCTCTTCAGGTGGTGAAGGCGGTTCGTGCCGGAGCAGAACTGTTCTTTACACTAGTGGAGGTTACAAAGCCGAAGCCCGCTTTGGATTGTATTTCAGTGGTATCGGAATACCCTGATGTGTTCCCTGCAGATCTTCCTGGAGCCCTGCCTCAGCGGGAGATAGATTTTACGATCGAGCTAGTGCCAGGTGCAAAGCCTGTGTCACGATCTCCGTATCGGCTAGCGCCTAAGGAAATGGCGGAGCTGAAAGTTCAACTGCAAGAGTTGTTGGAGCAAGGGTATGTGCGCCCGAGTTCTTTGCCTTGGAGCGCACCGGTCCTCTTTGTTAAGAAGAAGGACGGAAGCTTGAGATTATGTATTGATTATCGGGAGCTAAACAAGCTGACTGAGAAGAACAAGTACCCGATCCCTAGGATTGATGATCTCTTTGATCAGTTAGTCGGGTCGACGGTGTACTCGAAGTTAGATCTCAAGTCTGGGTACTATCAGCTGCGGATAAGGGAGAGTGATATCCCGAAGACAGCGTTTAGTACGAGATACGGGCATTATGAGTTTACGGTCATGCCGTTTGGGCTGACTAATGCGCCGTCAGTATTCATGGATTTGATGAACAGGACGTTCAGGGAGTACTTGGACCATTTCGTGATCGTCTTCATCGATGATATTTTGGTGTACTCGCAAAGTGAGGAAGATCACTTCAAGCATCTTCATTTGGTGTTGGAGACGCTAAGGAGAAATCAGTTGTATGCCAAGTTCTCGAAATACGAGTTTTGGCTATCCTCAGTAGCGTTCCTCGGGCATATAGTGAGTGGAGAGGGTATTGCTGTGGATCCGGCGAAGATTGTTGCGATACGGGAGTGGCCTGAGCTTGCTACGGTAGCAGAAGTCCGGAGCTTTTTTGGGGCTTGCCGGCTATTATAGGCGCTTCGTAGAGAACTTCTCGCGGTTAGCGTTACCTCTCACTACTTTGACGAGGAAGGATCATAAGTTCCTTTGGACGCCGGAGTGCGCGCGAGCTTTTGAGGAATTGAAGTGTCGGTTGACCACGGCGCCTGTGCTGAGTTCGCCATGTGGAACCGAAGGCTATGAGATATATAGCGATGCTTCAGGCAGCGGTTTGGGTTGCGTGCTACTGCAGCACGGAAGCGTGATAGCTTATGGCTCGAGACAGCTAAAAGTGCACGACAGGAATTATCCGGTCCATGACTTGGAGTTGGCGGCCGTGATTTTTGCCTTAAAGCTGTGGAGACACTATTTGTACGGTGTGAAGATTGATATCTACACCGATCACAAGAGCCTAAAGTACCTGATAGATCAGAAGGATCTGAATATGCGGCAGCGTAGATGGATGGAGTTCCTGGGGGACTATACATTCAAGATCCACTACGTGCCTGGCAAAGGGAATACAGTTGCGGACGCGTTGAGTTGCCGAGCCCCAGCTCAAGCTAATTGGCTATCGGTGCATGATGAGCGATTGGTGCGGGAGTTGGAGGCGTTGGAGATTGTTTGTGTGGATAGACAATCAAGTGCTGAAGCAGTTCTGAATTGGACTGAAGTCCAATATGACCTGGCTGATCGGATTCGGCAGGCTTTGGATATGGATGCTCATATGAAGCAGTTCATGATAGAAGCCCTGGATGGGTCAAATTCCCAATTCGTCGTGGAGGACGGATTGCTTTGGAAAGACGGTCGTCTGTGCGTCCCAAGTGTGGGCAATTTACGGGTGGAGTTGTTGTACGAGGCGCACCATACCAAGTACTCGATTCACCCGGGGAGCACGAAGATGTACCGTGATGTAAAGAAACTATTTTGGTGGCCGGGTTTGAAAAAGGATGTGGCGCTATACATAGCGAAGTGCCAAACCTGCGCCTTGGTAAAGGCGGAGTGCCAAAAGCCGGGAGGATTTCTTAAGTCCTTGCCTATTCCGGAGTGGAAATTTGACGACATCTCTATGGACTTTGTGCACGGTTTGCCAAAGTCGTAAAAGGGGAACGACGCCATTTGGGTGGTTGTTGATCGATTAACGAAGGTGTCGCATTTTATTCCGCATAGGAAGGACGATCCGGTGGAGAAGCTGGCAAAGCTTTATGTGGATAATATAGTACGGCTTCATGGTGTGCCCCGCAGCATCGTGAGTGACCGAGATGGGCGGTTCACGTCCAATGATTGGAGGCTGGTGCAGCAAATGTTGGGAACAAAGCTGAAGTTTAGCACAGCCTTCCACCCACAAACGGATGGGCAGACCGAGAGGGTGAATAGAACCATGGAATACATGCTTCGCATGTGTGTCTTGGATTTTGGAAAGCAATGGGAAGACCACCTTTATTTGGTGGAGTTCGCATACAACAACAGCTACCAAGCAAGTATTCAGATGGCGCCTTTCGAGGCCCTATATGGTAGAAGATGTCGCACGTCGTTGTCTTGGATAGAAACGGGTGAGTCAAAGTTGTATAAGCGATCGGAAGTAGAGGGTGCTACTTCTTTGGTGAGAACCATTCCGGAGAGGTTGCTTATCGCTCAGGACCGGCAAGCAAAGTACTATAATGCCAAGCACAGGAACGTGGAGTTCGCTGTGGGCGATTATGTATACTTGAAGATCAAGCCGTTCAAGGGTGTCTCGCGGGTGCGGCGATTGAAAAAACTAAGCCCAAGATACCTTGGACCATTTGAGGTTCAGGAGCGAGTTGGGGAAGCGGCCTATCGGCTGAAGCTTTCAGTGGAGCTAAGTGGTTTACATGATGTATTCCATATTTCGGTGCTTCGGAAGGCGGTGCAAGATCCTACGCAAGTGATCACGGTTGATCAAGTGCCGGTGGATAGTAGGCTAACGACAAAGGTCAAGCCCGTGCGGATTGAGGACTCGGAGGTCAAGCGACTACGCAATAAAGAGATTAGGATGGTCAAGGTCCGGTGGGACAATTGCGGTCGTGAGGAGCTCTCTTGGGAGCGAAAGTAGACTATGCTTGACGAGTATCTGGAGTTGTTCCGCTCAGGTACAAAATTTTGTTTTTTTGTATGTCTTTCCTTTATATAATTTCGTGGGCGAAATTCTTTTAAGAGGGGGAGAGTTGTAACGCCCCGAAACTCAAAGGAGCGAAGGGGGACTTTTTGGGCCAGTTTGGGTTCTGGCTGAAGGCACACGGCCTGGGACATGGGCGTGTCCCAGGGCGTGTCAAGCGCGTGTCGGCACTTAGCCGCGAAGTCGTCGAGATTTTCTCGATGATTCGCTGAGAATGGGCACACGGCCTGCGACACGGGCGTGTCGCAGGGCGTGTCGACCCGTGTCGACACTTAGCCGTGGAGTCGTCGAGTTATACTCGACGAATCGTTGAGAATGGGTACACGGCCCGCGACACGGGCGTGTCACCGGGCGTGTCGACCCGTGTCGACGATCGTCCTGGGGAAGTCGTCGAGATTCGCTCGACGATCGTCGAGACAAGGCACACGGCCTAGGACACGGGCGTGTCCAAGGCCGTGTCATCCAGTCGTCGAACTTCACGCGATGAAATGTCGAGACCGTGTACAAGGCCTGGGGCCCAGGCATGTCAAAGTAACACGGGCAAGGACACGGGCGTGTCCTAGAACCCGTGCAGTGCTCGGGTTGAAAATGGGGAAAAATCTTGGGGTACACGGCCGGCCTCACGGCCATGTCAGCTGGAACACGGGCGTGTCAGCTGGAACACGGGCGTGTTCGATACCCGTGTGTGGTTCCAGGAGATTCGATTTTGACGGTGAATGCGGCACACGGCCCTGGACACAGGCGTGTGCCAGGCCGTGTTCGGTCCGGATTGGGCATTTCAGCCCCGAATCAAAGCCGTTCGTTTTCTTAGGTTGAGATCCAACGGCTGGGGGTTGTTCCTGAAGGGATATACCCGGGTTTTGACTTAGAAAATCCATCACTTTCTAACCTTATCATCTCTCCAAGCCCTTGGAGAAAGAGGAGAGCCATTGGAGGAAGAAGAACTAGATCCCGCCATTGGAGGAGCTTCAGAGCTCCGAATCGCGAGCCGACTCCGGATCCACGGAGGCAACGCAAGTGTGGTGATTTCCATCCGATTAATTTTCAATGGCGCCAAAGAGGAACTCAAGGGTAACGATCCTCATCTTGAGCATGAATAGCTCTCTTTCTTAGCATAGGAAGCCCGCTCTCGCGAGTTTGCGGAGAGTTGGAGGCGTTCCTTCGGGTAGATAAGTGAAGTCCCCGTTGTTTAGAGTCCGTATGCGAGAACGGACATAGGCATTTTGTGTGAAGCCTACCCGGACATGTTAGTCTGGATCGGTGATGTTGCATTGCATAAGGCCGGAGGAGACTCCGTGCTATGGTTTGTTTTTCGGGTTTTCTACGCGGTAGATTGTAGCAGGGAGCCTTGGGGACTAACCCAAAGGTGCACCCGGAAAACTGGGCGGATACGAGATCTTGCCAACTTGGTGGCCTGAGAGCCAACTCGAACATAACTGAGTTATGTGATTTGCGGTGGAATGGGACTCGGAGGAAGTTTGACCCGCGCAAATGGCTTAAATTGTCGTTGCGATGTGAGCACGGGTTAGATGGAACCGTACCCGCTTTATGTCGTTAGGTTAGAGAGACCTAAGGTTACGTGGCACTCGCCGTTGGCATAGATGTGAGTCTTCGGCGGTCAATGGCTTAAACTGACGTGACCCATGCCAAGAAGACAAATTGCTCATAGGTTTGACCATCTTAGTGGCGGTGGTGAGTCCGGAATGTTAATGGCTTTAATTGACGTGACATCGACCGGTTCACCGAGAATGTGCCCTGAGTGCACGGGGCATGTGGCCGTGCGAGCCAACGTCTGTGTTGAAATGGCTATGGATATATACATTGCTCGCTTATGCTAATGAAATGCAGGGAAGGAGCATCGCCGCCCCGAGTTGGGGGCGGGATCGTTATATTTTGGTCAGCATTGCTGACCGTTGCCTTGTTTTGCCACCGTGCGGTGGTTTATTGCTTGCAGGTGCAGCTGGACCAAGCGGTCAATAGCGGGCTAAAGCCCTTTTTGTGAAGCTGGCCCTCGAAGGCCCAAGTAGAAGTGTTTACTGCTTTATTCATGTATGACCGGCCTGCGTGCCGTGGTTTATAAAACATGTAATTTTCAAGTGAAATACTTTGTAAGGCCTGAAGGCCGGTTTTGGGTATTTTTGTATAACATTCCTTTTGGTATTAGTGGACATTCATGCTCCTATGCTGGGTTCTTGTTTACAACTCTTATAAACTGCTTCCGCTAGAATGCTCTATGTAGGACGTTGAGATTGGTTGGATGGTTTCCATACGTAACCACCCGGTCTGTCTGTGGTATATGGCGTCGGGCCCCGGCCGGACCTACTGCTATATACTATGCGATAGATAGGGGGTGTTACAAGTTCAACTCCACATCTCGAGTAACTATATTAGCACTCGAGTAAGTCTTTGTGTACTCGAGGAGTTGCTCACCATTTCTGGATTTTCTCTAAGTTATTTACTCGAGTAATCTTCCTCTATTCTCTTGAGTAATCAGAATAGTACTCGAGTAGGTAATTGTTCTCTCGAGTATTTCAGTCAATCTTTTCAGAATATTTGCTATGTCCAGATTTGACAGAAATTTCAAATAGCCTTGACGTGATTGATCCACGTGTACGTCATTAAGACTAATTATGACCATTAGGGAAGATCTTATATAAGGTCTTGTCAAACCGACTAACCATAAGAAGCACTGTCAAGTTTTATTCTAATTATTTTCTGAATCTCATTCTCTCTGTCTAAAAACGGAAGCCGCCGTCGCCGACCTTCATCGCTCATAATCGGCTAGGGTTTTTGATCCAGAAGATTCAGATCAAGAAGACTTCCAGATCGAGATCGTTTTTCATTCTTCATCATCTATCTGATCGTGTGAAGTCAAAGCATTCCAGATCCAGTTCTTACCGATCCATTTTCTTTAATAGTTTCTGAGAAAGCCTTAAAGATCAAGAGGAAGACCTTGGCAGTGATTTTCAGATCTGTGAAATAAATCTGTTTGTATTTTCATATACTCTCAATTTCATTCTTGTAGGAGAATTCTCTCTGAAAGGAAGAGCTTTTTGTCTCCGAGTTGTAGGAAGTTTTTTACCTTCCGAGTGTAGATCCGTGTTGTGGATCGAGATTGTAGGAACTTTGTTCCGAGACATAGGATTGGTTTTCAATCCGAGATAGTGGAGTAGCCGAGTCTAGTGCTTTGCTAGATCAGCGACAGAAAGTGGATGTACCCAAGGTTGGGGAACCACTATAAATCTTTTGTCGTTTGTGATTGCTTGGTTGATAATTGTGTGCATAGATGTCTAAATTTTTATTCCGCAAAAAGACGCACAAGTTACCTATTCACCCCCTCTAGGTGATTTAGGTAGACAACTGAACACTTTTAGGCCCCAACACTTAATGATGAAATATTCCTTGCTAGTTGCAGAAGATAGCAACAGCTGCCCCGGAAACGTCTCTGGCAGCATTTCCACAACATATGAATTTTGTTTGACTTTTAACTTTGTTGATGTCAGCATGACTCAGCATCTGTGGACTAAGTTAACATTCAATCATTAGTACCAAAGGCATTGAGTGAGTAGGAATCACTCAATGCCACAACACTTAGACAAAATTCTGTTTGTCTAGGTATTGAGATCGACGAACTCTGAGCCCGTTCGAAGAACAACAAGCTCAGTTCGACGAGAGCATAAAATCAGTTCGACGAACTGCGGGCTCAGTTCAACGAACGTTTAGTTCAGTTCGACGAAGCTAAGCTCGACGAAATTATAAAGTCAGATCGATGAACTGTAGACTTAGCTTGACGTTTTGTTAAACTCAGTTTGACAAACACCAGGCTCAGTTTGACAAACACCAGGCTCAGTTTGACGAATGTTGAGCTCGGGTCGATGAATCTGAGCTAAACCAGAGCCAAGCTAACCACGTGTTTGGACTTAGCCAAAATTCTACATCAAGTCGTTGAGGCCGTCGAGAGCGTTGAGAGATCTTGCCTCACTCAACGCTTTTTTTACCTTAGCAAAAAATTATGTTCCATGGCATTGAGCGAGTAAGCTCCACTCAATGCCAAACTACTTAACAGAATTTTTTCTGTTATCTGGCGTTGAAAGAGTAAGCTACACTCAATGCTTTTTTCCTTAGCAAAAATTTTTGTGCCTTGGCGTTGAGAGAATAAGCTCCACTCAACGCTTTTTGCCTTAGCAAAAATTTCACTGCATTGGCGTTGAGAGTGTAAGCTCCACTCAACGCCAAACTACTTAATAGAATTTATATTATTTGGCGTTGAGAGAGTAAGCTACACTCAATGCCTTTTGCCTTGGCGTTGAGAGAGTAAGCTCCACTCAACGCCAAACTACTTAACAGAATTTTTTCTATTAAATGACATTGAGTGAGTAAGCTACACTCAATGCCTGTGGACTTAATCAAATTTTTGCTCAACATTTCTATGGAGTTGACTAGCACATCAACACTCAAAGCTTTGAGCTATATGGCATTGAGTGAGTGGACCACACTCAACGCTTGTGGACTTGGCCACATTTTCAGCCACTTTCTCTAGGCTTAGACTGACTCAGCCTGACTCACAGCCTTTTGTTGTGTGGCGTTGAGTGAGTAAACTACACTCAACGTTTTTGTACTTAGACATCGTTTTTGGCTAACTTTCAGTTAGGCTAAGATATTCTCAACGCTATATGTTATATGGCATTGAGTAGATTACACTCAATGATTTGTTACTTGGGAAAATTTCTACTAGACACTATTGAATCCATACCTCTGGCATTGAGTGAGCTTGTGTAACACCCACAAATCCCCAATTGGGTTCAGATTGGGTGACACGGCCTGGGACACGGGCGTGTCATGCTCGGGTTGAGCAGCTCTCGAGTGCTCGACGAAATGCACTCGAGAAGAGGGAACCCGCCTGACGACACCGTCTTGCAGGGGGAGTGTCCTCCTCGGGGTCGTTGAACTCCACTCGACGAATTCACAGCAGGCCGTGTCATTCTCGGGTTTCGCGTATGCTGGAGGACACGAGTGTGTCCTGCGGTACACGGCCTGTGACACGGGCATGTCACTGGTCATGTCCCGTTCGGGTCAAGTTGATGTTATGCTATATATGGTACACGACTGACTGACACAGGCGTGTCGGCCATGACACGGGAGTGTAGGGTGTGACACAGGTGTGTCACATGGCCGTATACTGCTCTGGCTTGAGTCGGTTGTGTGTCGCTTAAAGGACACGACTTGTGACATGGGCATGTCACAGGGCGGGTCAGGCCGTGTTCAGCCTTTTTCTGGAACAATCAGGGCCATTCGTTTTCCTTATCCTGGATCCAAGGAGCCAAGCTCTTCCCTGCTGAGATAAGGCCGAGAATGAGGGGGGAGAAGCTTATTCAAGCCATTCTTCTTCTTCTTCTCATTCACAAAGAGAGAGAGAAAGGGAGAGCAAGGGAGCAAGGAAGGGAAAGGGGAAACAAGCTGCTGGAGGAGCTACGGAGTGCAGAAGCAAGATCCGAGTTTGGATTCATCAAGGTAAAGCCGAGGCGGTGATTTCCATCCGGCTAGTTCATTGCTCCAAAACGATCTTCAAGGTTAACGATCTCCTTCTTGGACATCGAAGTCCTTTCTTTATGCATATGCATGGAATCCTCCACCAAGAGGTGGATATCATAAGTGATTCCTTAGTTGAGTCTGCATCTAGAGCCGAAAGTGTGAAGTACGGCATAGACATGCTGTGTGAAGCCCATCTGGACAATTAGTTTGGATTCGTGATGATTATGGGTAAACCGGAGAAGACTCCGTGTATTTGATAACTGTATACGCTTTGTAACTATGGATGTTTTGTATTGATGTGTGAATCTTGGATGCTTTGCTTAAGGTCCTTGTTGTGTGAGCGTTGTGAGCGCTAATTGCTCTGGGAGAGCGAAAAGCTGTGGCTAATCAGGAGGGAAGGCCGACTCGCGTCTAATGGTGAGCTACTGACAGTTTGAGCACGGAAAAAGCTATCCTGCCCCTGGTTGTTTTGGGAGGTCGATTGGTTTCAATGTTTGGGAGGACGCGAGGCAGACCCTACTTGCTGCACCACAGTTGTGGGTCGATCTATTAATGCTCAAGTTTGTCGTGAGATTATCACCTCTGAGTTTTTTGGGCGGAATGCTCCAAGTCTACGGGTTGGGGTGACTAGGACCGGCCAGCCAACAATTTAATAATTCTCTAATCGGTGGTGTTGTCACAGAGTCCGGTACACCATAAGGTTCCCTGAGTGCACGGAGCATCTGGTTGAGACCGGCGTTTGTTGTTTTGTTATGCCTGAGCGCACTTATTGTGATCGGTAACTATTATGATTGCAATGCATACAGGGAAGGAACCACTGCCCCCGGTAAGGGGTAGGGTCGTTATAATTGGTCAGCTAAAGCTGACCTTTGCTTTGTTTCCCGTTCTTGGTTGGATGTCCATTTGTAGGTGCTGGTGGGTTGAATTGAATTGAATTGAGCAGAATAAAGGCTTGCTGCGTAAGGCCCTTGAAGGCCGTGCGAAGAATGCTTGTATTTCATGTGTGGCCGGCCTGCGTGCCGATGTATGAAATTGTATATTTTGTAAAGAGCAACTTGTAAGGCCTTAAGGTCATGAGAGTGTGTGTGTTGTATACATTCCTTGTTTATATATAAATATGTCATTTATATATGTAGTGGACATTCACTGTGATGAGTTCATATAACTTAAAATGCTGCACTAGAATGATTTGAGCTAGGGTGCGAGTAGATAGTATTTTGATTTCCATACGTAATTCCGCCGTTTGTTTGTGAAATATGGCGTGGGGCACCGGCCGAACCCACTGTTATATTCCATGTGATGGATGGAGGCGTTACCAAGTGGTATCAGAGCCAGGTTTGAGATTTATGGGAGGGAGAACATAATTGAACTCAAGAATGTCCACTAGGAATGTTATATATGTTTTAGAGGAGTGTCACCATGTAGTCAATGTATATTTGCATTGAGGCAATGGATACTAAATGATGTTTTGTACATTGATAGGTGACGAGGAATGGTGTGGGACAGTCTGAGCCCCAGCATTCGGATGAGAGTGCGGCACCAGTTGAAGCGCCTACACCTCCCTCGGCGGAGACCATACGTGTTGTGACTGAGACGGTGCTCGCAGTATTACAGGCATAGCCTACTTGCAAGCAAGGCCTGCAGGGGTGGCAGTACAGCCTGGTGCAAGGCAAGAGCGCTCTGAACCTGTGGTAGAAGAGCAAGGAGCGTATGAGCAGTTGAAGCGATTTATGGAGTTTCATCCACCTACGTTTGGTGCCACGACTTCCCCAACGCAGGCGGAAGATTGGCTTGCAAGAGTAAAAATAATCCTGGTAGCAATCCGAATTACGGAGGCA
This sequence comes from Platanthera guangdongensis, assembly GCA_039583875.1. Lineage (NCBI taxonomy): Eukaryota > Viridiplantae > Streptophyta > Magnoliopsida > Asparagales > Orchidaceae > Platanthera > Platanthera guangdongensis. The sequence goes on along the minus strand of CM077158.1, from coordinate 168,439,041 downwards.
CAGAAGGTGACTTTTGCCACGTTTCTGTTGGAAGCCGATGCGCGGCTTTGGTGGGACAAAGTGGAAGTGCATCACTTGGCAGGGCGAGGATTGGAAGAAATTTTGATCGAAGAAATCTCACAGTTATTTTTGGCAAAGTATGTGCCAGTATCGCAGCAGATTGCCATGGAGAATGAATTTCTACGTCTGGTACAAGGTGAGCGTGATATTGATACGTACCTGCATGAGTTAACCAGACTGGGGCGCTATGCGTGGTCTACTTTCGCCGAGGAGGCACGAAAGACGAATCTCTTTTACGAGGGACTGCGAGTTGAGTTGAGGTTAGCACTCCCGAGTTCGGTGAACCAAGGCTTCCAAGCGTTGGTCGATACAACACGTGCGCTGGAGAAATATTTATAAACCGGGTACAGGAGAAGAAGAGTCTGGCAGTAGAGAAGCCGAAATTTAAAGTTCCGCAATCTTAATAGTCGAAGTTTAGGAAACGAGATAAGAAAAAGTTTAGGCCTCCTGAACCAACTCTGTCTACTATTTCTTCGGGAGCAACCTATGGACAAGGACGTGTGGAGACACGTACATGTTTTCGATGTGGCAGGCAAGGACATTTTGCCAACAATTGTTGGATTGACGCTCCAAGGGGGAGAAAAAGGTAGGTGCGTCGTATGAAGAGAAGGGTAGAGCTGTGGTCGAGTCATCTGCATCCCGGACGCAACCTCGGCTGCATAATTTGGAAGTGCAAGAGCCGCAAACCTCAATTGGTGAAGTTCAGCCTCGTGTGTTTAATTTGGCACTCCAAGAGGCTTTGAAATATTATCTGCAAAATAATGCGGGTGAGTGTAAGTAATCATCAAATCGTACCCCGTACTACTTGGGCGTTGTAATTACTGACCAGAATAATAGGATGGTTCTGTACATATATGTTATAAGTCGTGTTAAACGATGAGATGTTGGTGCACACTTTTTGTTATTTCAGTGATCGATCAATCATGGTGTATACTGAAAATGTGGATGGATATACACATGTGAAGGATCTGTATATGTGTGTGTTCTGACTGTGATGTTTGCTTTGTTTGATGCCTTGGGGCGAGGCACGATGCGACGTCTGAGCTCGCACCCGGCTCACTTTCTTCGGTTAATCGGTTTCCTACGGTCCAACGAGGAGTGATTATGTTGTTGGTCATCGTTGAGCTAAATTTCGGGATCAAATTTTTTTGAAGGAGTGGAGGATTGTACCACTCCCAAATCCCCATTTGGGTTCAGATTAGGTGACACGACCTGGGATACGGGCGTGTCACAGAGCGTGTCATGCTCGGGTTGAGCAGCTCTCGAGTGCTCGACGAAATGAACTTGAGAAGAGGGAAAACGCCTGGCAACACGGGCGTGTCAGGGGGCTTGTCCTCCTCGGGGTCGTCGAACTCCACTCGACAAATTCATGGAAAGCTATGTCATTCTCGTGGTTTCGCGTGTGCTGGTGGACACAGGTGTGTCCTGGGGTACACGGCCTGTGACACGGGCGTGTCACTGGCCGTGTCCTGCTCGGGTCAAGTTGATGTTGTGCTATGTGTGGTACATGTCTGCCTGACACGGGCGTGTTGGCCATGACACGGGCGTGTAGGGTGTGACATGGGCGTTTCACACGACCGTGTACTGCTCTGGCTTGAGTCGGTTGTGTGCCGCTTAAGGGACACAGCCTGTGACACAGGCATGTCACAGGGCGTGTCAGGCAATGTTCAGCCTTTTTCTGGGCAAATCAAGGCCGTTCGTTTTCGGAATGAAGTGTAGCCGTATAATCTATTCAACATAACGCTTTGCCAACTTTACATAGAATCATCCCGCTTGTTCGGAAGGAAGTGTGCCCCTTTTTTCAACCGGTCTACGATCACCCAGACCAAATCGTTCCCGTGTTGAGCCCTCGGTAACCCGTACACGAAATCCATTAAAATATTGGGGAACTGTATATCGGCTAACGCTTTCGGCAGACTCGGGCGAATTACATGCTGTGTTTCCCATCTATGTACTTTGAAAAGCCATAAAAAATCCAACTCAAGTGCTCGCGAATGATCATGTGTCGGTGGAGTATGGGCTCACAATGAAAGTTAGACCCATTCAGATCGAGGATCATGCCGATAAACAGTTGTTCACCAAAACAGTCGAGATGGTCAAAGTCCAATGGGACAATTGCGGCCGTGAGGAGCTAACGTGGTAGTGAGAGTAGACCATATGAGCTGAATTTCCCGAGCTCTGTGTAACGGGTACGCAGTGCGTATCCAGTCGTATTACACTGTATGGAGTAGAACATTTTGTGTTCAATTTCCTTCCTGAGTGGAAATTTAGAGGACAAAATTTTTGTAAGGAGGGGAGGGTTTTGGCCATGACTAGGTCTTGACAAAACCCTAGGAAGCCAGAAATGTGCCAGGAGATAGAAGGCCAAAGTGAGGATCACCATGGTCTGCCTATGGCACAACCTCATCACCAAACCTATTGTTTGACCTTAGGGCTTCACCATGACTACATGACCACACCACAATATCACTAACTCATTATAGGATCCACTAGAGCCTTAAGGGTCCATTGGAGTCAACCCTAGGTGGCCAATTTAACCTAGGACCACCATAGGCCTAAATATGGCAAGGTGCCCTAATCAAGGTCAGTTGACCTCTTATGTGCCCAACTAACCCAACCAAGGACTTCCTAGACCTAAAGTGAGGTCAATGGGTCTCTTAGGACCCAAGAAGGGCAGCCCAAAGTGTTAAGTTGACCAAAGTAAACTCTAACCCCAAATGGGTCAACCTACCCAAAATGGGTCAAACTGACCTGCACAAGGGCCAATTGAAGTTCCCTTAGCCAAATGGACCCCACACATACCTTCATAACCCTAGTGAGAGGCCAATGGGTCACCAAGGACCCATTGGGTCCAATTAAAAGGCTAAGTTGACCAAAGTCAACTTTAGCCCTAAAGTGATCAAGGTACCCTACTTAAGGGTCAAGTGACCTCCAAAGGGCCAAGACAACCCTACCTAGGCCTTAGGGGAGGCCAATGGGTCACCAAGGACACATTAGGGCCAACCTCAAAGACCAAATTGACCAAGGTCAACCATGGTCAAAGTTTAGGTCAAGTTAGCCCAAATGGGCTAACTCAAGCTCAAGCCCAACTCACTTGGGCTAACCAAGTTTTGGTGGATGAAATAAACATGTGGGCTGCCTTAGGGTTAGGTAGGAGTCAAAATTCAGCTTGGTGAATGGGAGAGAGAAAGAGCTTCAAAGGGAAGAGAGAGAAAGAGAAGAGAAGATATGGATGAAGACTTGTGCTCATCCTTCCCCTTCCCCAACTTTCCCCAACCTCCCATTCAATTCCCTAATACCAGAGGAGTGCAACTAGCTGATTATTGACTGGTTGGAGCCAGGCATCATCCCCTACCAACCATGGTCATCATTGTTGACTAAGGCCAATAATGGCAAAGCTCCCTACAGCCACCTAACACCCTTTCTCTCCTCCTTAAAACCTTCACTGTACTCCAAGGAGTCATTTCCACCACTTACCCGAAGGAGCCAGAGCAGTTCATAGTGCTGTTGCAGAAATCCGACCACCACCACCACCAAAAATGGCTTCCCGGCGATCAGCATGGATTCAGGCCACCAGAAAGGTCCTCCTCCACTCCTTCATCCATGGATAGATCATAGAAATGCTTAGGTCCAAAGTTCGGGCTCAATTTAGCCCGAGCCAAGTTCAAAATTTCATGGATTTTCCGAAATTTTTCACCTCTCGGGTTCACCGGAATAGTGCTCTCCGGCGGCGGTGCCGCCGCCTGGCGACGGCCACCACCTCAACGGAGGTGGTGGTGGCGGTGGCCGGACGGGGAGGTTGCCGGATCGCCGACAGTGGCGTTTGGAAGTTGCTTCAGGCAGGACGAATCGAAGCCGTCGGCTGGAGCTTGAGGATGATCAGATCCCGTCCAAAACGCGCAAAGATTCGTGCTAAATATGATTTCAAACTATAGTATTATAAATTTCATATTTATGATTTATGTCACACATTATATAATTAAAGTATTTAATTTTTAAAAATAGCTAGATGCATTGTATGAGAAAATGTTCAACACATGATTTGTATCCCCTTGGGTCTACGTTATTTTAAAATTTGTTTGGGCCAATTTGGGTGCGTGGGTTGACCAGCGCACCCATTTTGGTGGGGCCTACACCTAGGGGTAGGTAGAAATTAAATTGAGTGCCCCCACTTTATATTTGGTCCAAATGAGTTGCAATTTTGGCAGGGAGTCACCCTAGACCATATCTAGTGCTTCCCAAAAATGGGAATTTTGGGGGACAATTTTTCTATAGTTTTAGAAATTATTTATTTTAACAAGGATAATTTAATTAGGTGGTCTAATGACCTCCAAACCCTCCCAAATTTTGGTGAGTGGTCCTTGGCCTCATGTTATGTATCTGTATAATGTTTCACCTCAGTTGGATGTATTTTGAATAGGTATTGACCTAACCGTAACTTTACCTTAATGAGGGTATTTTGGTCAAAAAGTGCACTTTTGATTTTGAGTGGCCAAATCACCTCAACAGAGGCTGAAATTTGGGCCACTGACTTGGTATGGCATTTAGCACCTCCCCATGGAATGTGGGGTAGAGTGGAATTGATTTACCCTAATATCCTAGGCCAAACCCTAAGGAAGGACCTTTGTGCCTTGTGAAGGGCATGAGTCCTAAACACTTTGGATGAACTTCAAATTTTGTATGGAGGGTTCTAGGGTAGATAAAACCCTCTGGTAAAAATCTTAAAGGATTTTGAAAAGGGTAGGGCCCACAAAACCCTAACCCTAGCTTAGGGCATACAAGTTGTAGTGTTAAATTAGGTTAGCAAAACTCATTGAAATATAATGAAATATTGGTAGTGTGGGCATAAGGATATATGGAGTCTTTGATAATTTATTTGGAAATTTTGGACCAATATTTTTAGCACTTCATTTGTAACTCTTGGGATAACCCTAATTAATAATTTGACTATTATGATCCCACTGCCCATTGAAAGGTGATGAAAATTTGGTCAAGGTAGTTTTAGACCATATTGATCATCTATGAATTTTAATAGAAATTTTGAATACATATTTATGGTTTCTACTTCACAAGTTCATTACTTTGAGAACATGCTAAATAATTCTTACAGAGCTCAATAATTGATTAAATATTATGAAACTTGATATCTAGTGTTCCTCGTTCATTATGCTCATGTGGGAATTTATTTGGAATTTTTAGATGGATAATTGGTGTACTTTGTTCATTAACTCATTAACTTGGAATTTTATGAGAAAATCAAGTATAGACTTTATTATTCAATGGTAAATTGTGAAACTTGATATAAAGAATTTATATGTCCTTATAATCATACTTGGATTTTATCTGAATTTTTGGAAGTATTATTGCTGTACATACATCTTAAAATGATTTATTATGGGATATATTTGAAAATAAAATTAAGGGCTAAAACCTTGCTGAAAAATTGGAAGACTTAGACTTTAGAGTTGATTATTCATTTTGTAATTATCATAAATTTAGTGGAATTTTATCTTGTCTGAAATTGATACTTCATGTTCAAACTTGGGATTTTTGGATACTAGAATAAATAAATAAATTATCAGACAAATTAGTAAAATTATGAATTTCTATATTTAGGCTAAAAATATCATTGTAGCCCTCTAATAATTATTATATAGGTACTGGATGATTATTTGGTGTACCTCCTATTTTATAGGTCATATAGCTTCAGTGGTCTACATATAGTAAAAACTGCAGAAACTACGTTGGAGTATAATTTGAGCACATGAGATGTGATTAGTGGTTGGCTGGTTTGGATAGATAAAAATAAGTTCACCATTGGAAGATATGATGAGTAGAGTTTGAATTGGTTAGTATTACGCGGTGCTCGGGATCGACGAAAGATCGTCTTCCCCGTAGGGAGGAAGTGTTTAATGTACTAGGGCTAGGTTCAGTAAAATTAATTAAGGGTCAGAAAATCGGGTAGCAACCAATAATAGTTAGTGCCTTGCGAAAGGGAGCTTTGGGCGTAATCCCATCGTAGTTCCTAGTGCCTTCGAGAGCCATTCACGGGGTATACCTTGAGCAGTCCTGGGCTAACGTAAACGGTAGGAGTGATAAATCTTAAAGAGCAACTAGAATAATTAGGGGTTCACTTTCACACACCCCGGTGTCTCGGGAAGTTGGTTTGACTCGGTTGATATTTGTGAGGGGCAGGATGGCCCGGCTAGCATTGTCTCGGTTGATGTTTGTGACGGACGGGATGGTCCGGGGAGCTTTAGCTCGATACTGAATATGATAAATTTGAATGTGCATGAAAGGAAAGAAAATTAAGGTGGTGGGTCTTCGGTATTGGAGGGTTGATGCACTGACGCCAATACGCTGACTTGGCAAGTGTGGTTAGCACTTCGCCAACAGAAGTCCGGTGCGCCAACCGGCAAGAGTACGCAGGAGTCCGCTTCATACACCAAGCGTTGAGGCGTATGATAGGTCTAACCGGCAGTGCTTTACTGGTTTGGGGTGGGCGAGGCCCAACCCACCGCTTCCGTCTGCCACTACGGAGGTATCCTGGGAGGTTACGACTCCAGAAATGGGGAACTAAAGGTCTGTGTGCACAGAGTCGGGTGTGTGTTGCACTTGCATGTTCCATCATACCCACTTGCATGTCATAGCATAATCGATTCATTTAACACTGACACCTAAGGTATAAGTGGAATGAGACGCTTATACATTAGGACCTGCAAAACGACCCCTTGGTCTATAAGCTTGTGTGGGCAAGTTTATAAATTAAGGTCAATTTTCTTATATATTTTCTGCTGTTTGATAACCGACACCCCAACGTATAAATTGGTATGGGACTTTTTATATGATGGGAGCCCTGTAAAAGATCCCTTGCTTATATGTTCCGTATAAGTTAAGGTTATTTTTCATACTTTACTTTACTTCCACATGTACTATAAAAATTGCTAGATTAGTTCCGCTGCCACCTGCTTATTTGCTATTCTCCACCTTCATGTCCTCTCCTTTCCTTCTCCCCGCTCGGTGTCACGGGGTCATGGGGGAAGGGGCGGGGGATGATAGGACTTAGTCTTTTAGACTAACGGTTTTCGAACCACATCATTTTAGGGGATTGTGGAGTCTAGCATGGAGGAGGAGCCCCGGAGGTCGGCACGCTTGGAGATCGAGCAGTCTAGTTCAGAAATTCAGACCACAGGGACTGTGAGTCCTGAACGCTAGTTGTTATATTAGTTTGCTTCCGCGATGAGAGAATTGTAGTGAGGACATGATGTACTGGGCATGAGCCCATGATTTTAGTATTTTGTATATCTATGGACACTCCCTTCGTGAAGTTTATTTACTATATATGTGATTGTTGTGGACTTGCTTTACTATTTTGCTACAGTTGCGATCGATTTGGCCGGCAGGATCGGCATTTTGTAGTGATGACCTTCCCGGGTGCGAAGGTGTCACCGCAAAGCGGCGGTTCTGGGCCTAAGACCCCGGTGTTTTAAAAAGAAAAAAGGGGGTCTTACAAGTGGTATCAAAGCGAAACCTCGATCGAAAAGTAGCAGTCCACAACCCTTGGGTGACCCCCGCGCGAGTTTAGTTTGGGGACAAACTAAACAGCGGAAGCAGTGGTGTGCCCATATCAGGGATCGCATGTACACTGTCTACTTTAATTAGGTTGAGTTGATTACTTACAATTGCCTTTTGTTACGCAGGCCCCAGCACAGCCTACACCGCAAGGTGGAGACCAGAAGACTCCGAACATTGCACGACCACCCCCAGTCCCCACTCCTTTCCTTCAGTGAGACATGGGGCAAATTCTTACAGCTATCCTTGAGGCCTTTCGGACTCAACAGGCTCCGGCTCCGCAGCCAAACCCGGGGGCCAACTGGTTGAGCACCTTCCGAGGACTTTCTCCCCCGTCGTACTTGGGGACAGAGTCGGCAGTTCGGACGGAAGAGTGGTTGGATGTTATGTACGAAATGCTGACCGGGATATGTTGCCCCTGGGAGGAGAGGGTGGCTTTGGTGGTGTTTAACCTGGAGTCCCATGCCAAGAGGTGGTGGAAGACGCTGCTGAACACGGCATTTGTCCATAGGGAGGTTGCGGAAATTACCTGGGAAGAGTTCAGGGCCACCCTGCTTGAGCATTTTGTCCCGCAGTCGGCCAGGGAGGAGTTGGAGGAGCGGTCCTTACAGCTGAAGCAGGGCACCAGGACGGTGGTGGAGTACCATCGAGAGTTCGACCTTTTGGCTCGATATGCAGGTTCTTACCAGCTGGACGAAGCAGGATACATCAAGAGGTTCTATAAGGGTCTAGAAGAGGATTTGAGGGAGGCCTTGTTGTTTTTATCCGACGGGCCTATCTCCCAGATTTTGGAGATGACAAAGGGGATTGAGGCTGATTGGCACACCACTCGGGGTCGGAAGCGGCAAGCGGAGGATCAGGGCCGGAGGGCCAGAAATGATCAGCGTCGAGGTGTTATACCAGATGGGAGAAGGATAGAGGACCATGCTCGTCAGGAAGTGAGGCAGGAGCCGAGGGAGCAGGTGATATTGGCCCCTCAACCTCTTCGGATACAGGAGATGCCGAGACTCGTGGGTATGGCGTATCCCCCACCAGAGTGCTTCCATTGTCATCAGGTTGGGCATCTCTGGAGAAACTGCCCCATGAGGGGGGCACCACCTCCAGCACCACAGGGTAGCCCACCTGCTCAGCATTTCGGAGGCCGAGGACGCGGCCGAGGACGTGGTTACCAGGGAGGGGATCGAAGATAAGAAATGGAGCAGGTGTATGCTTTGGACCTGGCGTAGCCTCGGAACCCAGAGCAGGTCATAGCAGGTACGCCAAGATGTTTAAATTATTTAAATTGAATTCCCTTTCTCAATTGCCCAATAAGTAAAACTGCCCTAAGTAGAATAAATAGGAAAGAAAACTCGTTATAAAATACTAAGACAATTAACCGCCCAAGGTATAGTCTTCATCAGCGGCAAGCCCGCCTATACTTTGTTCGACACGGGTGCCTCGCACTCGTTTGTGTCGGAGGCCTTTCTGGAAGGGCTGGAAGGAGTAGAGTGGTTTACAGGCCTGATGAGGAGGGTACGTCTACCCGACGGATCGAAGATACTCACCTCTGCCCATTGTAGCATGGAGGCGGAGATTAGAGGAAAGTCATTCGAAGTATCAGCAACGGTCCTAAGGATGCCAGTCTCCGAGCTGATCCTGGGCATAACTTGGCTACACTGGAATTGTGCCCAGATTGATTGTCAAGCAAAGAGGATCACCGTGAGGCACAGGGACTCTGTCATCATCACCGAAGGTATAAGACCTGCTTCTCGTATACCCTTATCTTCAGTACAGGCCGTTAAGGCCTATTTACAGGGGGAGGAGGTCTACGAGGTGCTATTTGAAATAGTGGAGGCCACGGTGTCTATATCGAATATTCCGGTGGTGCGGGATTTTGCGGACATTTTTCCAGAAAAATTACCTGGATTACCCCCGCACAGGGAGCAGGACTTTCAGATACAGCTTGTGCCGGGGGCCAAGCCGGCATCCAAGGCCCCTACCGGATGGCCCCAAGGGAGTTGACAGAGTTTCAGAGCCAGCTTCTGGAGCTAGTGGAAGCCGGATTTGTCCTTGCAAGCTCTTCACCATGGGGAGCTCCGGTATTGTTCGTCAAAAATAAAGACGGGACACTCATATTGTGCATCGACTAGCAAGAACTAAATCGGCTGACGGTCCGGAATACCTATCCACTGCCAAGGATAGACGAGCTGTTCGACGAGATGTAGGGGGCGCAGTTCTTTTCGAAATTAGATTTTAGGTCGGGCTACTACCAGCTTCAGATTCGAGAGGAGGATATTCAGAAGAATGCTTTTAGTAGCAGATATGGATTATTTGAGTTTACGGTGATGCCCTTTGGGCTCACGATTTCACCATCGGCGTTCAAGACCCTCATGAACGAAGTTTTCAAGGAGTATTTAGATGTGTTTGTCATTGTGTTTATCGATGACATCCTCATCTACTCGAGAACGGAGGAGGAGCACGCTCGCCATCTGGCACTAACCCTACAGAGACTGCGGGAGAATCATTTATATGCAAAGTTTAGCAAATGTCAGTTCTGGCTGAAGGAGGTGGGCTTTTTAGGCCATATTATCAGTGGAGCCGGGTTGTTAGTGGATCCGGCGAAGATTCAGGCAGTTCGGGATTGGCCGCAGTTGAAGGCAGCCACCGACGTACGAAGCTTCCTAGGACTTGCCGGTTATTACTGGAAGTTCGTGGAGGGATTCTCTCGAATCGTCCTCCCACTTACATCTTTGACAAAGAAGGAGGTACCTTTCGTGTGGACCCCGCAGTGCCAGGCAGCCTTCGAGGAGCTGAAGGATCGACTCACCTCGTCTCCCATACTTGCTCTCCCCTCGGGGAGAGAAGGATTTCAGGTCTACACCGATGCTTCCTACCAGGGTATGGGAGTTGTACTGATGCAGAAGGGTCATGTGATTGCATATGTGTCTCGCCAGTTGAAGAAGCACGAACAGAACTACCCGGTGCACGACCTTGAGATGGGGGCGGTCGTTTTTGCTTTGATGGTCTGGCGCCACTATCTTTATGGAGTCCACTGAGAGATCTACTCCGACCACAAAAACCTGAAATACATGGACACGCAGAAGGAACTGAACATCAGTCAGAGGCGCTGGGTGGAGTTCTTAGCGGATTACCTGTATAAGATGCACTACCATCCATGGAAGGCAAACGTGGTGGCCGACGCATTGAGTCGGAGAGTTGCTACTTCCGAAGCCGGGCCCTAGGTTATGTCTATGGAGCTGGTGAGGACATTGGAGGATATGCACATCACACTGGTGTCGTCCGAGGACCCCGAGCTTTACATGGAGTATTTAGCTGCGATGAGTGCTATAGACGATATTCTGGACCGAGTAAGAGATGGGCAAAGGCGAGATGCCAAATTGGAGCCGATATTCTAGGCCTTGGCGAACGGTGCAGCAGGGGATTACATGATGAGGGACGGCGTGGTATGATTTAGAGGTTGGACTTATATACCGGAAGGAGGCCAGGTCCGGGAAGATATCATGGCAGAGGCCCACCACAGCAGATACTCGGTGCACCCGGGGATCACGAAGATGACTGCGGATTTGAAGGAGACTATGTACTGGCCAGGCATGAAGAAGGATATCACTCAGTTTTTGACCCACTATGAAGCGTGCCAGCTAGTGAAGGCGGAGTGCAAAAACCCCGCAGGATTGTTGCAACCACTCCCGGTACAGGAGTGGATGTTTGAAGACATTGCGATGGACTTTATCATGGACTTCCCCGATCACGGACGGGAAACGACTCGATTTGGGTCATCGTCGATCGGTTGACAAAGGTGGCCAGATTCATTCCGATCAGGAAGGATGACTCTGTGGGAGTATTAGTGCGGAGATTTGTGGAGCAGTTCGTTTGATATCACGGGGTGCCCAAGTCGATCGTGTCGGATCGGGATGGCCGGTTCACTTCTAGGGAGTGGAGATCCGTGCAGGCTTACTTAGGCACGCAATTGACCTTCAGCACCACATTCCATCCCCAGACGGATGGGTAGACGGAACGCACTAATCGGACGATGGAAGATCTTTTGAGGCTGTGCATTTTGGACTGCGGGGAACCGTGGGAGAAGCTCTTACACCTGGTTGTGTTCTCCTATAACAACAGCTACCAGTCCAGCATCAGGATGGCGCCTTACGAAGCCTTGTATGGAAGGAAATGCAGGACCTTGCTTTTTTGGATTCAGGACGAGGATCCGAAGGTGTTGGGATCGAATTTTGTTGAAGGCACCGAGGCTCAGGTGAGGCTGATCAGAGACAGGATGCTAGAGGCGCAGAGCAGACATGATAAGTACTATGATGCCTGACATCGTCAGTTGGAGTTTCAGGTGGGGGACCGAGTGTTTCTGAATATCCGGCCCATGCATGGAGGTTCACGGGTACGTGGTCGGAAGAAGAAGCTCAGCCCTAGGTATATGGGCCCTTACAGGATCCTGGAGCGAATCGGACCCCTAGCTTACAGGCTGGAGTTGCCACCAGAGCTGGCAGCCTTGCATGATGTGTTCCATATTTCCTCGCTCAGGAGGGCTCTACTACGCCCGGAGCAGTAGATTTCGACCACCGATGGACCGGTAGCTTCAGACCGGTCAGTTCGCTTAGAGCCGGTTCGGATCGACGACAGAGGAGTACGGATCTTGCGTCGCAAGAAGATTCTGTTAGTCAACGTTTTGTGGAGGAACGACGGTCAGGAGGAGCATTCCTGGGAACCGCAGGACTTGATGCAACAAAAGTACCCAGAGTTGTTCAGTTAGGTGTACCTCACAACCCCTCAAGATGTTTAATTTATTTTCCTTCTTTAAACTAGTAAGGCTGCTCCAGGAAGAGTAGAGGCTAATCTTTTGTTTATTGGGATCTTGGTTTGACAATTGGGCGAATTGGTCATAGATTTAGGTTTCCCTTTAAACCTAATATAGCAAACATGGCGTCGTGATTGGATGTTACAAGTTTCTTTTCTTCGGTAGAAATTCTCGTATGCTTAACCTTGATTTCGGGGACGAAATCTTTTTTGTTTATTGGGATTTATAACATCCCATTTCCAACTAGACTCCTAAGAGTGGTTTTGGCAATGACTAGGTCATGACAAAACCCTAGAAAGCCAGAAATGGGCCAAGAGATAGAAGGCCAAAGTGAGGATCACCATGGTCTATCTATGGCACAACCTCATCGCCAAACCTAGAGTTTGACCTTAGGGCTTCACCATGACTCCATGACCCCACCACAACATCACTAACTCATTAGATGGTCCACTAGAGTCTTAATGGTCCATTGGAGTCAACCCCAGGTGGCCAATTTGAACTAGGACCACCATAGTCCTAAATAGGGCAAGGTGCCCTAATTAAGGGCAGTTGACCTCTAATGTGCCCAACTAACCCTACCAAGGACCTCCTAGACCTAAAGTGAGGTCAATGGGTCTCTCGGGACGTAAGAAGGGCACTCCAAAGTGTTAAGTTGACCAAAGTCAACTCTAACCCTAAATGGGTCAACCTACCCTAAATGGGTCAAACTGACCTGCACAAGGGCCAATTGAAGTTCCTTTAGCCAAATGGACCCCACACATACCTTCATAACCCTAGTGAGAGGCCAATGGGTCACCAAGGACCCATTGGGACCAATCAAAAAGGCTAAGTTGACCAAAGTCAACTTTAGCCCTAAAGTGATCAAGGTACCCTACTTAAGGGTTAAGTGACCTCCAAAGGGCCAAGACAACCCTACCTAGGCCTTAGGGGAGTCCAATGGGTCACTAATGACCCATTAGGGCCAACCTTAAAGACCAAATTGACCAAGGTCAACCATGGTCAAAGTTTAGGTCAAGTTAGCCCAAATGGGCTAACTCAAGCTCAAGCCCAACTCACTTGGGCTAACCATGTTTTGGTGGACGAAATAAACATGTGGGCTGCTTTAGGGTTAGGTAGGAGTCAAAATTCAGCTTGGTGAATGGGAGAGAGAAAGAGCTTCAAAGGGAAGAGAGAGAGAGAGAAGAGAAGAAACGGAGGAAGACTTGTGCTCATCCTTCCCCTTCCCCAACCTTCCCCAACCTCCCATTCAATTTCCTAAGACTAGAGGAGTGCAACCAGCTGATTATTGACTGGTTGGAGCCAGGCATCATCCCCTACCAACCATGGCCTCCATTGTTGACTAAGGCCAATAATGGCAAAGCTCCCTACAACCACCTAACACCCTTTCTCTCCTCCTTAAAACCTTCACTGGACTCCAAGGAGTCATTTCCACCACTTACCCGTAGGAGCCAGAGTAGTTCATAGTGCTGTTGCAGAAATCCGACCACCACCACCACCAAAAATGGCTTCCCGGCGATCAACAAGGATTCAGGCCACCAGAAAGGTCCTCCTCCACTCCTTCATCCATGGATAGATCATAGAAATGCTTAGGTCCAAGGTTCTGGCTCAATTGAGCCCGAACCAAGTTCAAAATTTCATGGATTTTCCGAAATTTTTCACCTCTCGGGTTCGCCGGAAAAGTGCTCTCCGACGGCTGTGTCGCCGCCTGGCGACAGCCACCACCTCAACGGAGGTGGTGGTGGCGGTGGCCGGCCGGGGAGATGGCCGGATCGCCGGCGGCGGCGTTTGGAAGTTGCTCCAGGCGGGACGAATCGCAGCCGTCGGCTGGAGCTTGAGGATGACCAGATCCCGTCCAAAATGCGCCAAGATTCGTGCTAAATATGATTTTAAACTATAGTATTATAAATTTCATTTTTATGATTTATGTCACACATTATATAATTAATGTATTTAATTTTTTTAAAATAGCTAGAGGCACTGTATGAGAAAATGGTCCACACATGATTTGTAGCCCCTTAGGTCAACTTTATGCTAAAATTTGTTTGGACCAATTTGGGTGCCTGGGTTGACCAGGGCACCTTTTTTTGGTGGGGCCTACACCTAGGGCTAGGCAGAAATTAAATTGAGTGCCCACACTTTATCTTTTATCCAAATGAGTTACAATTTTGGCAGGGAATCACCGTAGGCCATATCTAGGTGATTCCCAAAAATGGAAATTTTTGGGGACAATTTTTTTATAGTTGTAGAAATTATTTAATTTAAATAGGATAATTTAATTAGGTGGTCTAATTACCTCCAAACCCTCCCAAATTTAAGTGAGTGGTACCTGGCCTCATATTATATATCCGTATAAAGTTTCACCTCATTTGGATGTGTTTTGAATAGGTACTGACCTAACCCTAACTTTACCTTAATGAGGGTATTTTGGTCAAAAAGTGCACTTTTGATTTTGAGTGGCCAAATCACCTCAACAGAGGCTGAACTGTGGGCCACTAACTTGGCATGGCATTTAGCACCTCCCCATGGAATGTGGGGTAGAGTGGAATTGATTTGCCCTAAGATCCTAGGCCAAACCCTAAGGAAGGAGTTTGTGCCTTGTGAAGGGCATGAGTCCTAAACACCTTGGATGAACTTCAAATTTTGTATGGAGGGTCCTAGGGTAGATAAAACCCTCTTGTAAAAATCTTAAAGGATTTTGAAAAGGGTAGGGCCCACAAAACCCTAACCCTAGCTTAGGGCATAAAAGTTGTAGTGTTAAATTAGGTTAGCAAAACTCCTTGAAATATAATGAAATTTTGGTAGTGTGGGCATAAGGATATATTGAGCCTCTGGTAATTTATTTGGTAATTTTGGACCAATATTTTTAGCACTTCATTTGTAACCCTTGGGATAACCCTAATTAATAATTTGACTATTATGATCCCACTGCCCATTGAAAGGTCATGAAAATTTGGCAGAGGTAATTTTAGACCATATTGATCATCTTTAATTTTTAATAGAATTTTTGAATACATATTTAGGGTTTCTACTTCACATGTTCATAACTTTGAGAACATGCTAAATAATTCTTACAAAGCTCAATAATTGATGAAAAATTAGGAAACTTGATAGCTAGTGTTCCTAGTTCATTATGCCCATGTGGGAATTTATTTGGAAGTTTTAGATGGATAATTGGTGTACTTTGTTCATTAAACCATTAACTTGGAATTTTATGAGAAAATCAAGTATAGACTTTATTATTCAATGGTAAATTGTGAAACTTGATATAAAGAATTTATATGTCCATATAATCATACTTGGATTTTATCTGAATTGTTGGAAGTATTATTGCTGTACATAACTCTTAAAATTATTTATTATGTGATATATTTGAAAATAAATAAAGGGCTAAAACCTTGCTGAAAAATTGGAAGGCTTAGACTTTAGAGTTGATTATTCATTTTGTAATTATCATAAATTTAGCAGAATATTATCTTATCTGAAATTGATACTTCATGTTCAAACTTGGGATTTTTGGATACTAGAATAAATAAATAAATTATCAGACAAATTAGGAAAATTCTGAATTTCCGTATTTAGGCTAAAAATATCATTATAGCCCTCTAATAATTATTATAGGGGTACTGGATGATTATTTGGTGTACCTCCCATTTTACGGGTCATAGAGCTTAAGTGGTCTGCATATAGTAAAAACTGTAGAAACTACGTTGGAGTATAATTTGAGCACATGAGATGTGATTAGTGGTTGGCTGGTTTGGATAGATAAAAATAAGTTCACCATTGGAAGATATGATGAGTAGAGTTTGAATTGGTTAGTGTTAGGCGATGCTCGGGATCGACGAAAGATCGTCTTCCCCGTAGGGAGGAAGTGGTTAATGCACTAGGGCTAGGTTCAGTAAAATTAATTAAGGGTCAGAAAATCGGGTAGCAACTAATAATAGTAAGTGCCTTGCGAAAGGGAGCTTTGGGCATAATCCCATCGTAGTTCCTAGTGCCTTCGAGAGCCCTTCACGGGGTATACCTTGGGCAGTCCTGGCTAACGTAAACGGTAGGAGTGATAAATCTTAAAGAGCAACTAGAATAATTAGGAGTTCACTTTCACACACCCCGGTGTCTCGGGAAGTTGGTTTGACTCGGTTGATATTTGTGAGCGGCAGGATGGCCCGGCGAGCTTTGGCTCGGTTGATGTTTGTGACAGACGGGATGGTCCGGGGAGCTTTGGCTCGGTGCTGAATACAATAAATTTGCATGTGCATGAAAGGAAAGAAAATTAAGGTGGTGGGTCTTCGGTATTGGAGGGTTGATGCACCAACGCCAATACAATGACTCGGCAAGTGTGGTTAGCACTTCGCCAATAGAAGTCCGGTGCGCCAGCCGGCAAGAGTACGCAGGAGTTCGCTTCGTGCACCAAGCGTTGAGGCATACGATAGGTCTGACCGGTAGTGCTTTACTGGTTTAGAGGTGGGAGAGGCCCAACCCACCGCTTCTGTCTGCCACTACAGAGGTATCCTGGGAGGTTACGGCTCCAGAAAGGGGGAACTAAAGGTCTGTGTGCACAGAGTCGGGTGTGTGTGTTGCACTTGTATGTTCCATCATACCCACTTGCATGTCATAGCATAATCGATTCATTTAACCCTGACACATAAGGTATAAGTGGAATGGGATGCTTATACATTAGGACCTGCAAAACGACCCCTTCGTCTATAAGCTTGTGTGGGCAAGTTTATAAATTAAGGTCAATTTTGTTATATATTTTCTGCTATTTGATAACCGACACCGCAACGTATAAATTAGTATGGGCCTTTTTATATGATTGGAGCCCTGTAAAAGATCCCTTGCTTATATGTTTCGTATAAGTTAAGGTTATTTTTCATACTTTACTTTACTGCCACATGCACTAAAAAAATTGCTAGATTAGTTCCGCTGCCACCTGCTTATTTGCTATTCTCCACCTTCATGTCCTCTCCTTTCCTTCTCCCCGCTCGATGCCTACGGGCCATGGGGGAAGGGGCGGGGGATGATAGGACTTAGTCTTTTATACTAACGGTTTTTGAACCACATCATTTTAGGGGATTGTGGAGTCCAGCATGGAGGAGCAGCCCCGGAGGTCGGCACGCTTGGAGATCGGGCAGTCTAGTTCTGGAGTTCAGACGACAGGGACTGTGAGTCCTGAACGCTAGTTGTTATATCAGTTTGCTTCCGCGATGTGAGAAATGTAGTGAGGACATGATGTACTGGGCATGAGCCCATGATTTTAGTATTTTGTATATCTGTGGACACTCCCTTTGTGGAGTTTATTTACTATATATGTGATTGTTGTGGACTTGCTTTACTATTTTGCTACAGTTGCGATCAATTTCGCTAGCAGGATCGGCGTTTTGTAGTGATGACCTTCCTGGGTGCGAAGGTGTCACCGCAAAGCGGCAGTTCTGGGCCTAAGACCCCGGTGTTTTAAAAAGAAAAAAGGGGTCTTACATACACCTCCAGGTTCTTCCCCTTTTGCTCTCGGAAGACCTGGTCCACCATCTTTTGATACATTGCCCCTGCATTCTTTAGCCCATAGGGAATCATCCTATAGTAGTAGCACCCATCCCAGTGATGAAGGAGACATCTTTTATGTTGGGCGAGTGCATCCTGATTTAATGATAACCTGAAAAGCATCTAAGAAACTCATCACAGAAAAATCGACGGCTGAATCAACCAGCACGTCAATCTGAGGTAAGAGATAACAATTCTTAGTAAATGATTTATTTAATAAAGAAAAATCAACACACATCCTCCACCTACTGTCTCTTTTTTTAACCATTAAAATAATGGAGACCCAACTGGGGTATTGGATTTCAGATACGAAGTCGGCTTTGAGGAGCTTGGCCACCTCCTCGTTGATGGGCTCGGCCAAATTATCAACCGTGGACCTCTTCTTTTACTAGATGGGGCGGGCTTCTGGATCTAGGTTGAGGTGGTGTCAGGAGATGTCTGCATCGATCCCCGACATTTTTGTAGCGCTCCATGCGAAGATGTCCACATTCTTCTAGATGCATTCAAGCACCCTCCCCTGGTCCTCTGAGCTCAACCCCCCACTGATCCGCACCTTCTCCACCCTGCCTTCCTGGGTGAGGAACTCCATCTCCACCACCTCCTCATCTATCTCTAGCCGAGACTGCTCTCCAAACTCTCTAATGGCTCCCTCACTTGGGACCAGGACCTCCTCCTCAACTTCCTCCACGACCATCATCTCGGTCAGCTCCTCCAATAACCCTTCTACCACCTCCACCTGGGTGCGGATCTCGTCCTCCACATCCATCTCCCCCACCTCTCCTTCAACCCCTTGCCTGGACAGCTCCTCCATCCTCCTATCCATATCCTTGGCTCCTCCCTACCAATAAATGGAATTCAACGCGGTGACATAATACTCCCTTGCCACCTTGGGGTCTCCTCGGACCCTGACCTGGATGCCCTCAATGTTGAACATCAAGCACTGATGGAAAGATGAGGTCACACAGCGAAAGGAACTGATGAGGTGCCGTCCGAATATGGCTTTATAACTGTTGGCTGCGTCCATGATGACTAACCTGCAGTTTTTGGACTGCCCCTTATGGTAACATGGACTCCTACTCCTCCTTCAACCTCCTTCCTCTCTCCCAAGAACCTGAATCGAGGTCCATCCTAGGCTAGCACCCTCCGGGACTCCACCTTTACCACTTTGAAAACCATCTTGAAGATGACGTTGATTGAGCTCCTGTTATTGATGAGGATCCGGGAGACAGTAAAATTCTCGACAGCGGTCAAGATGACCAATGCGTCGCAAAAAGGATCCTCATGATCTGGAATGACCTTCCTAGAGAAGGTGATCTTCTCCTCCGGGGGTGGAGCTAGAGATGTGGAGGCATTGCTCCGAAAATACATAGTATGGAGACTCGCCTTCCTATCATCCTCAACTCCCACCACTCATGGATCACTCTGATCCCCCCTCAGTTGTTGACATCGGCCCTATCCTCGCACCGATCCTCCTCTCCCCTAGGCAGGACTTCTTCAATACACACCTCCCGGCGGTCTTATTGCTGCTATTGTTCAGTGGCTCACCTCAACTCTAGGAACTCTAGGCACGTGGATGTTGCATGGCCTTCTTACTAGTGGAAGTTACAATAGGGTAGCTTCACCATGAGTCCATGTCCCCACCTCTGCTGGGTTCTTCTCCTCCTCCTCAAGGCTATCGCCATAACATGTTATTGATCGGGGAGAGGAGGCCTTTGGCCCTGCCTGCAGCTTAGGGGGTTGAACTGACGCTGGCCCCCCTGGCGGTTGTATCCTCCATAGAAACCTTTCGGCTAGCCTTAGTCCTTCAAATCATGATGCCTCTAGCTGAGATGATTGTTCGGCTCCTAGTTCCCCCGCCTCGGCTGCTGCTGTTGTTGTTCCCTCTGTCAGGTTTCATCTCTCCTCACTTCCTAACCTTTGCCACCTCTTGGCACCTTCTCCTCCTCCATGTCCTGCCAGTCCAACTTCCGAGCAAAGTTCGGGTTCGACGCCTCCCCGTCGACCTCCCTCGCTACCCTCTCCATCAACTCCTAAAAAGAGAGGGGGAACCCTCTTCAGCTCCATCCTGAAGAAGCCCTACTGTAACACTGGGGTGAAGGCCATCGCTAAGGTTTGCCCTGACATCTCCTGCACCTGGAGGACCTCCTCTTGGAACCAATCCACATAACTACACAGGGTCTCGTTCACCTCCTACTTGATGTGGAACAAGGACACGGAATCCTTCCTCTTCTTGGAGGTGGTGAACCTCAACATGAACCCCCAACGTAGGTCCTCAAAGTAGTAGATAGAGCTGGCCGTCAGCTGGTGGAACCAATCTCTTGCCTTCTACTTGAGGGTGATGTCAAAGAGCCTATATTTAAAGGCATGTGACATCTGCCTTATCACATCCAGGAGAAGGTACTGGGGGCATTGGATATCCAAAAGGGAATCACAAGCCACTCGTATAACCCATCCTTTGACTTGAACGCAGTCTTCCATTCATCCCCCTCACGGATCCTGATCTGGTGATAGCCACTCCGTAAATCTAACTTTAGAAAAATGGTAGCGCCAGATAAGACATCTAGGAGGTCATCTAATCGCGGAATAGGAAATCTATATTTGATGGTAATCTTGTCGATAGCACGGCTATCAACACACATTCGCGACGTACCATCCTTCTTGGGAGCAAGAAGGGCAGGTACCGCACATGGACACATACTAGTCCTAATGAACCCTTTTTTCATCAAATCCTCGATCTGGGTCTGTAACTCTTTATGGGCGGCGGGATGAAGCCTATAGTGGGGCTGGTTCAGTAAGGAGGAACCAGTGATAAGGTCTATCACATGTTGGATATTCCTCAGCGGTGGTAACACCGAAGGCAGCTCATCCGGGTACACATCCTTATATTCGTCCAACAATTCGCATAACTCTTTAGGCAAATAGTCCAATGCTCTCGAATCCCCCTTCGCACTCATAAGAACTAGTGAGTACATTATCCGGTCAATAAAGGGATCCTTCATAAATTCTTTTCTACCCACTAGACTCAACGTCTTCCTCTCGACCGCAACAGTGGTGTCCTTAGCCAAAGCTACTGGCTCCTTCGGGGCGGTCGGCCTCAACGTAATGACCTTACCATTAAATTTAAATTCTTACGTGTTGGCCCTCCCAAAGTGTGTCACGTCGCGATCGTAAAGCCAGGGGCGGCCCAACAACACGTGACAAGCGTCCATAGGAAGGACATCACACCACACCTCGTCAGTATAGGATTTGATCGAGAGGGGTACAAGGCATCGCTTGATGACCGGGACGGTAACCTTATTAATCCAAGCTACCTGATAGGGAGTCGGGTGGGGCTGCGTAGTCAAGTGCATACATGTAACGACATTCTCAGAGATGAAGTTTACACAACTGCCACTATCAATGATAAACTTACACAACTTCTCGCCACTCTTAAAGATCAGGGAAAATATACTCGTCCTATTCCAGTCATTTAACGAACGAGGAGTGGTCAAGACGCAACGCATCACCATAAGAGGGGGATCGTCCTCTAAATCACTTGGGACCCCATCTGGGTCACTCTCCTCAGCAGCCTCATATACGTAATCAGCAAGGTCGGTAGTCGACTCTAATAGGGTTATGGCTTTAGTCTTCGTTGGGCATTCAAAGGCGTAGTGACCTTGAATGACACAAGAGTAACATGTAGCGTTAGACTTGCTAACTTTCCCGATGGGGATACGCTCACTTGCGGGGTTCTTAGCGTTCCTAGCAGTGATCACGATAGACTTTGACTCAGTGGACCGAAACTTCCCTTTGTCCTGATATGTGGAGGAAGATGCTCCAGCTGTGGACTTTCCCTTCGCATGGGAATATCGGGAGTGAGCCTTAGAGGCTTAGTGCTTTTCTATGTCGAGGGCGGCATTGAATGTCGTGTTCAGATCCGTATGACCATATCGTAAGAGCTTCCGCTGAATATCGGGTTGAAGCCCCTTATAAAATCTGGATAGGGTGACCTCAGGGATCTCCCTTAGATCACAACGAACCATTCGGTCTTTCAGTTCTCCCATATACTCAGCTACCGAATTTGAGCCCTGCCGCAGAGTGGCAAGATCGTCGAACATCTGTGTCCGATGGTACGCGGGAACGTACTGATCAGTCAACAGGTTCTTCATCACGGCCCATCCAATAAGTGGGACCCCGTTCCCAGCTCCTAACCTACACTCTTCATTCAGCCAATAAGTTTTGGCGCATCCCATTAGCTTCATCCTGGCAACTTGAACTTTTTGAGGGTCCGTAAGGGTGTGCCAATCGAAGTAGCACTCCATATCCACCACCCAAGTAAGGAAGATCTGGGGATCTCCCATACCATCATAAGTGGGGGCATCGATCTTAATGGCCCTAGTAATATCGAAACCATGATCGGGGCGGTGGTCTCGAGGGGGCACTCGGGGAGAGTCCCCATCAGAGTCCGAATCAGAAGTTTTTTGGCGCCGATTGGGCTGCTCAACATTAACGGGTGGCGGGGGTGGCCTTGCTTGATTTTGTAGGATCTGTGCAAACATGTTCCTAAGCTCCGTCATTTCATTATGTAGCCCTGCTATGGCCTCGGTGCTGGGATACCCACGCTCACTCACAGCCATCCTAGATGTAGACGGTGTCGTGTATTCCGATCCTAGCCTAGTGCGCATTCAGGTTTAGAAAAATCTTGGAAATATGATATTTCCTAGGGCTGAAGCTATACTGAAAATATGATATTTTTATATATTCCAGACGTGAGTAACACGTGGATCGTTAAAAAGTTTTTTTGAAATTTCGCTGAAAAATAAAGATTTTAGCCCGCTATTGGTAGACCACCGAAAATAATTTTTTTTTGTTTTTCTAAAGATCAGATTGACCAACAAGGAATGCAGCGAGGATGTTTGCAACGTGGCAGTTGAAACAAACTCCTCTGATACCAAATTGATGTTGGGGAGACCGTGATGCTCGACTACGCTAACGGAAACTATCATCACAGAACATAAAGTAAGATAGGAGGGATCCGAGCAAAAGCGAGTGAAAAGGGGTCAGGTTGGCTCCCAAATCCGAATGATAAAATCAATATTGAAGATTCAAGCCGGACTCGATACAACATCCTTAAGACCTACTTCTCCAACAAGCACACAATGCGCCGTAAGCTGGACTCGATACAACGTCCTTAAGACCTACCTCTCCAACAAGCACACAACTCACCGCACCTACACAAGCACCTATTTTATCAACTTGGGCCGTTTCAAACGCAGCAATATTTTATTTTGGAGCAGCGGCAAACTACAAATGGCGGTCAAGTTGCAGTTGAGATTAACTCCCTTGTTAACACAAAGTGTACCGATCTTGGAGAGTAAGTCAAGTCTATGCCAAGTCTCGCTCCAGCAACGGATCTTCCCGGTCCGGAATACAAGAGATTCAATTGCAACGAAGTCGAATCAGATTTTGCAAGCGATGTATTTAAAAGCCACGGAAAAGACGGTTCGCAAAACCTCCACAAACTCAAAGCAAGAATAACTAAGAGAGGAAGAGATTACCCAACCAAGAACATCAATCACACAAGATAAGGTGGGAGATTCACTCTCTCCACGAAACCACCGGCTTCACACCGAATGGGGCTGCAACCTTCTTCCTTGGAGTCGCACCGAAGGAAGCCACGCCGGAGTCGCACCGATCGGGATGGAGGTAGCAAGGGGAGGCTTCACACCAAAGGGGGGCGGCGGCAAGGGGAACACCTCTTGGCCGAATTTCTCCCAAGGGAAATAGGGTTTCTTCTTCAATCAATAATAAAATCCTCATAAGAGCCTCCTTATATAGGATTTACAACAAGACCTTAACCATCCATGATGGAGATGTAATCTCATCCATCCGTATGGTTAAATACACACCACAAAATATAAAGTGTCCAAAATTAAAATTGCATAACATTTATAAATATAAAATTATCATCCAAACATGGAATAATTTTTTATTCATCAATATAAAATAAAAGTGCATGAAATAAGATAATTAATTCTTCACGGTGGATTTAGCACGCCGCGGGCGGAGGTTGTAACACGGTCTTCCTTCAGCATCATCACGACACCTAAGATCTTTGTGTCGTTGTGCCTCGGCAACCGGGTCATCATCAAGTAGTGGCGGAGGGGCCGCGGCATCAATCTTGAGCATTTTAGCCTTTCTGACCGTCGTCTATGGCTCCCGACTATGCCAACGGCCAATCCCTCTTTTGGGTCTCTCGCACCGAACTACATAGCCCAGGTCCGATTCCACTTGCCAGTTGCTCACACCGTCAATTCATTTTAAGACGTACGTGCGGGCCAAGCTTCACTCAGATTCCAAACATTCCAAACAACACAACCCAGTTATGTTCAAGGCTGGCTCCCCGACCGCAAAGTTAGCAGAATTACGTTTCCGCTCAGTTTTTCGGGTACGCCTTGGAGTCAATCCCCAAGGATCCCTACTGCAATCTACCACGTAGAAACCCAAAAACACAAAACACGGAGTCTTCTCCGGCAAACCAAACAAAATGCAACATCACCGATCCAGACCAACACGTCTGGGGAGGCTTCACAAGCAATGCCTACGTCCGTACTTTGATTCCGGACTCAATATACAATACAAGGGGGACTATTCCCATCAACCCCAAGGAACACCACACACTCACCGCACACTCGTGGGAGAGGGTTTCCTTATGAAAAAGAAGGAGAGGCTCAAGTAGAGAATCGTTACCCTTGTAGTACACTTTTGCGCCATGAAAATCTATACGGATAGAAGGCTTCGAAATGGAATTTCCTCCATGGATCTGGTCTCGGTTCTCAAATCGATGCTCCGATGCTCCGCCGGCGGCCGGAATCCTCCTCTTTCTTCCTCCTTGCCCTCTCCTCTCACTAACTCCTTAGGAAGAGAATGGTTAAGAGAGAATGAGGAATTCAACCTCCATTCCCGGCCTTAACAAAGGAGTGACACATCTGGGCCTTCAGATCTTAATTAAAGAAAACGAACGGCTCAGATCTGCCCAAAGAATTCTCAAACCTGGGCCGAACACGGCCTTGCACCCAGCTGTGTCCCAGGCCGTGTGCCTCGATCCAGACACGATCGTCGAACACATAAGAGGTCATGGGCCAAGACACACCCGTGTCTTGACCTGACACGCCCGTGTCGGGTCCCGACACACCTGTGACCTAAGGGTGTGTTACCAGTAACCGCCACGCCAACCATCACGACCCTTGGTGAACACGGGTAGGGACACGGGTATGCACACGCCCGTGTCACCCCTGACACGCCCGTGTCACCACAGCTCAAAGCCGTGTTGCCTGCCGTGTCATTTTCTGGACATAACTGGCCAACACAGAGAACGGAACGGCCTTGGACTCGCCCGTGTCCTAGGCCGTATACCCCTATACAGGCACCAAAAAAATATTCTCAAGACGCGACCAGCTCGATTACGATTTTTGGGGCATTACATATCTCCCCCACTTAAAGAATTTTGTGCCGAAATTATGTAAAGGTACGCAAAAATTTAAATTTTACCTGAGTGGAATAACTCGGGGTATTCTTCCATCATAGTCTGCTCTCGCTCCCAAGAAAGCTCCTCACATCCGCAATTATCCCAACGGACTTTAACCATTCGGATTTCCTTATTGCGGAGTCGTTCGACCTCAAAGTCTTCAATGTGTACTGGCTTGATCATTGCCGTCAACCCATATTCAACCGGCGCTTGATCGACCGCAACGACCTGCGAAGGCTCTTGCACCGCCTTCCACAACACCGATGCGTGGAACACATCAGGTAGCCCACTCAACTCCATTGACAGCCTCAATCGATACGCTGCTTCGCCAACACTCTCCATGATTTCAAATGGTCCAAGGTATCTCAGACTCAACTTCTTCAAGCGTCGAACCCGCGAGACACCCTTAAATGGCTTGATTTTCAAATGCACCCAGTCGCCAACACCGAACTCCACGTTTCTATGCTTGGCGTTATAGTATTTTGCCTGCCTGTCCTGAGCGATCTTCAACATTTCATGAATTGTACATATCATTGAAGTGGCGTCTTCCACCGCTTGGCATTTTTATAACTTCGACTCGCCTGTCTCCAACCAAGACAACGGCGTTCGACACTTTCTCCCATATAAGGCCTCGAAGGGCGCCATACCAATACTCGCTTGAAAGTTATTGTTATATGCAAACTCCACCATGTACAGGTGATCTTCCTACCGCTTTCTGAAATCTAGGAGACACTTGTGAAGAATGTCCTCCATCGTCCTGTTGACCCTCTCGGTCTGACCATCCGTCTGTGGGTGAAAGGTTGTGCTGAAACTCAGCTTAGTTCCCAACAGACTATGCACCAGCCTCCAGTCCTTCGACATGAAGCGTCCATCTCGGTCACAAACAATACTGCGGGGCACACCATGCAATCGAACAATATTATCCACATAGAGTTTGGCTAACTTTTCCACCGGATCTTCCTTCCTGTTCAGAATGAAATGCGACACCTTTATCAATCTATCCACGACCACACAGATGGTGTCATTTCCCCTTTGCAACTCTGGAAAACCATGCACAAAATTCATAGAAATGTCGTCGAATTTCCACTCCGGGATAGGGAAGGATTTCAAGAAACCTCCGGGCATCTGGCACTCCGCCTTCACCAAGGCACAAGTTTGGCACTTGGCCATATAAAGTGCTACATCCTTCTTTAATCCTGGCCACCTGAACAACTTCTTCATGTCCTTATACATCTTCGTTCTCCCCAGGTGGATAGAGTACTTGGTATGATGAGCCTCGTACATCAACTACTCCTGATGGTTATCCGCACTAGGAACGCATAGGCGACCGTCCTTCTTTAGCAGTCCATCCTCAACAGAAAATTGGGAATTTGACACGTCCAAAGATTCATCTAAGATCTGCTTCATGCTGCTATCCTGAATCAAAGCCCGGCTAACTCTATCAGCAAGGTCAAACTGCACCTCTGTCCAAAACAATTTCGCCTCGACACTAGACTGCTTGTCGACGCAAGTTATCTCTAATGCCTCCAAATCGCGGACCAAACTCTCATCATGTACCGACAACCAGCTAGCTCATGCAAGAACCCTGCAACTCAACGCATCCGCCACTGCATTTCCTTTCCCCGGCACATAATGTATATCAAAGGTGTAGTCCCCCATGAACTCCATCCTCCTCCGCCGCCTCATGTTCAGGTCCTTCTGATCTAACAGTTACTTCAGGCTCTTATGATCGGTTTAGATATCGACCTTCACACCGTACATCTAGTGCCTTCATAGCTTTAGAGCAAATATCACGGCCACTAACTCTAAGTCATGGACAGGATAATTCTGTTCATGAATCTTCAATTGTCGTGAACCATAGGCTATCACACTCTCATGCTGTAGCAGAACACAGCCCAAACCACTGCCCGAAGCATCACTATAAATTTCAAACCCTTCAGTCCCACTCGGCGAACATAAAATAGGCGTCGTGGTCAACCGCCTCTTCAATTCCTCAAAAGTCTGCTCGCACTCCAGCGACCACACAAACTTTTGATCCTTCCTTGTCAACGTCATGAGTGGTTGCGCTATCTGCGAGAAGTTCTCTACGAAGCGCTTGTAGTAGCCGGCAAGCCCTAGAAAGCCCCAGACTTCCGCCACTGAAGTCAATACAGGCCACTCCCGTATCGCCACTATCTTCGCCGGATCCACCGCTATCCCTTCTCCACTAACCACATGACCAAGGAACCCTACCGAGGATAACTAGAACTCACACTTGGAGAACTTAGCATACAACTGATTTCTTCTCAATGTCTCCAACACCATATGCAGATGCTTGTAGTGATCCTCCTCACACTGCGAGTACACCAAGATATCGTCGATAAATACTATCACAAAACGGTCCAAGTACTCTCTGAACATCCTGTTCATCATATCAATAAACATGGATGACACATTGGTCAACACAAACGGCATGACCGAAACGGTCCAGGTACTCTCTGAATGTCCTTAATTGGTAGTAACCATATTTCAGATCTAACTTCGAATATACTGTAGACCCAACCAACTGATCAAATAGATCGTCAATCCTTGGGATCGGATACTTATTCTTTTCCGTAAGCTAGTTCAACTCCCGATAGTCAATACAGAGTTGCAAGCTCCCATCCTTCTTCTTAACGAAAATGACCGGTACGCTCCAAGGCGACGAACTTGGACGTACATACCCTTGATCCAACAACTCTTACAGTTGCACCTTCAGCGCTGCCATCTCTCTTGGCGCTATCCGATACAGAGAGCGTGACACCGATTTGGCACTGGGCACCAGCTCAATAGTAAAATCAATCAGCCGCTGAGGAGGGGCTCTAGGGAGATCATCTGGAAACACATCATGATAATCTGACACAATTAGAATACTGCACAGACTCGGCTTAGGCGCTGAAGCCTGCACTAATGTGACAAAAAGCTCTACCCCAGACCGAACTGCCTTGATCACCAAAAGGGTCGACATCAAAATTTTACCCGACCCCTTCATGCCCGCAAACGTAGTCTCCCGATCAGTGTTCAGTCCCAACTTAACCTCCTTTCAGTTGCAATCAATGCATGCTCGCTGCTTCGAGAGCAGGTCCATACCAAAGATTACGTCGAACTCCGCTAACAGCAGTACCGACGCTTGCAAGACAAACTCCTGATCCCCAATCCAAATCTAAACCACACAGACTCTATCCGCACACATTGAGCACCCATTGGGCAACAACACATCCAACTTGTCTTTAGCCATCGAGGAAGGGTCTCCGATGCGCGATACAAATCGTTCGGGCAAGAAGGAATGCGAAGCTCCCGTATCAAACAGGGCACTCGCCGGACAATCAAAAATCAACACGAATCCTAGCACCAACAAATATAAGCTAACATATAAAAAGGTAACCACTACATAAAGTTAAACTGTTATAATTTAACTCATACCTGTCACCACGTCAGCTTGTTTTATGGCCTCTAGCAAACCAAGGTTATAAACTCTACGCTGAGCTGGAGCATGGTGGGATGCAGTTGACTCCACCGCCTTCCCTTTTTCTTCATATGTTGCTCCAGGCTTCCTCTCGGACTTTGCACGTACACTCCAACACTCACGAGCAAAATGCCCCACCTTTCCACAGTTGTAGCAAGCTCCTGGGACTCGACTTGTGGTTGCCCCCGCCGCACCAGACGAAGGGGTTGAGCTCGAAGTCTTCAGCTTCTTGTTCCATCTGCGGAAACCTGACTTTGAATTTGGCACTTTGAACTCAGACTTATTTTCCCCTAGGTCCATCTTCTCTTGCACTTTCTTCATGACCTTTTCCAATGACTGAGCCAAATTGACCAAGGCTAGGAAGCCCTGCGCCTTAGGCCCAGCAAGGAGTAGCTGTAGGTCACCACGTAGACCCTCATAAAATCGGTTGGTCTTCCGCTCCTCTTCAGTAAACATAACACCAGCATAACGACCCAACCACGTAAACTCATGGATATACTCATCCACGCTTCTGCCTTCCTAAGTCAGACCAAGGTACTGATTCTCCATCTCCAAATTTGTGCAGAGGGTAGATATCTGGCCAAGAACAACCTTGAGAATTCCTCCATAGGCACATCAGCAAGTTGCCTTCCCACTAAGAGGTGAACCTCCAACTCGTCCCACCACAGCCTCGCCTCACCAGCCAAAAGGATGGTCGCTATGGTGGTCTTCTGCCATTCCTCCATTAACGTGGCCGTCAAGAACCTCTTTATCATAGAGAGCCAATCCTCATCTTGAGTTGGCGTTCCAATCCCGTCGATTGTCGGAGGATTAAAGCCCTTTACATGCTTGAGCTGTCTTTCCGTAGCTCTCCTTAGTGCTACTTGATCAACTGCCGCGCGTTCTACCACTCCCAGCTCTGCCGCCCGAATCGGTTCTTGCTCATAAACAGGTGGTGTGTGGTGCTCTTGCCCTGCAGGTTTGGCATTTGTCATAACAAAGACTACTTCAGCCACCATTCTGATGGTTTCTAATGAAGGAGGTGTTGTAGGCACGTCCCTTGGTGCACTAATTTCCGCTGATTGCGGACGTTCTGATTACCCAACACCGCTCCTAGCTGCCTATAATAGCAAAGACCCTTGATTAGATGACAAACAGATTGCTAAAAGCAATCATTGGAACACTCAGATTCCTTAAAACAAGTGTATTTTTCATTCCTAGGTGGACAATCATAGGTTCTTTTTGATGTTATAACGATGACGCACACATGTGCTCACCGCCCCTTAAAACGAATTTATCCACAAATTCATTTAAGTTGACCGAAACCAGAAGTATGATACCAAATTTTAACACCCCCATCCGTCGTATGACATATAATAGAAGGTCCAACTGGAACGCGATGCCATATACCACGGATAGTCGGAAGTGTTACTTAAGAATATCAAAACATTCCAACTACGACTACTCGTACTAACACAGAGCATTCTAGCGGAAGCTTTTAAACAGTTGTCAAGAACCCATAATTGAATACCAACTATCATGAATGTCCACAAACTACTATAGGAATGAAACAACAAATACACTAAAAGTACTTGGCCTTATGGCCTTACAAGAGTTTCACTTAACAATGTAATGTTTTACATACATCGGCTCGCAGGTCGGCCACACATGACAAAAGTAAAACAACAATTCGCTTTGGCCTTCGAGGGCCAGCTCAGCAATATGGACTTCAGCCCGCTATTTGTTACGTGGCTCCACAGCACCTACAAGCAACATTCCACCGCATGGTGGCAAATAAAGTAACGGTCAGCCAAAGCCGACCAAACTATAACGACCCTACCTCTTACTCTGGACGGCGGCGCTCCCTCCCTGCATTTCATTAGCCCAGCTAAACAATAGAGTACAAACATACTTCGCCACAGGTGTAGGCTCGCATGGAAAAATACCCTGTGCACTCAGGGCACATTATCGGTGAATCCTGACAATTCAGTGGCTTCACCACCATCCCCGGGATGGCAACATTGTGAGCATTTTAGCCTTTCTAACCACCGTCTAAGGCTCCCGACTATGTAAACGGCCAGTCCCTCTTTTGGGTCTCTCGCACCGAACCGCATAGCCCAGGTCCGATTCCACTTGCCTGTTGCTCACTACGCCTAGTCACTTTAAGACGTACGCGCGGGCCAAGCTTCTCTTAGCTCCCAAACATTCCAAACAACACAAAACCAAGTTATGATCTAGGCTGGCACCCCGGCCGCCAAGTTAGCAGAATTACGTTTCCGCTCAGTTTTTCGGGTGCGCCTTGGAGTCAATCCCCAAGGATCCCTGCTGCAATATACTGCATAGAAACCCGAAAACACAAAACACGGAGTCTTCTCCGGCAAATCAACACGTCCAGGTAGGCTTCACACACAATGCTTATGTCCGTACTTCGATTCCGGACTCTATATGCAACACAAGGGGGACTATTCCTGTCAACCCCAAGGAATACCACACACTCACCGCACACTCGTGGGAGAGGGTTTCCTTATGAAAGAGAAGGAGAGCTTCACATGCTCAAGTAGAGAATCGTTATCCATGTAGTATGCTTTTGCGCCATGAAAATCTATACGGATAGAAGGCTTCGAAATGGAATTTCCTCCGCGGATCCGGTCTCGGTTCTCAAATCAGTGCTCCGATGCTCCGCCGGCGGTCGGAATCCTCCTCCTTCTTCCTCCTTGCTCTCTCCTCTCACTAACTCCTTAGGAAGATAATGGTTAAGAGAGAATGAGGAATTAAACCTCCATTACCAGCCTTAACAAAGTAGGGACGCATCTGGGCCGTCAGATCTTAATTAAAGAAAACGAACGACTCAGATCTGCCCAAAAATCCTCAAACCTGGGACAAACACGGCCTTGCACACGGCCTTGTCCCACGCTGTGTGCCTTGATCCAGATACGATCATCGAGAATAGAAGAGGACACAGGCCAAGACACGCCCGTGTCTTAACCTGACACGGCCTTGTCGGGTCTGACACGCCCGTGACGTGTCCCGACATGCCCGTGACCTAAGGGCGTATTACCAGTGACCGCCACTCCAACCGTCACGACCCTTGGTGAACACGGGTAGAGATACGGGTACGTACATGCCCGTATCACACCTGACACTCTCGTGTCACTACAGCTCAATGCAGTTTTCCCTACTGTGTACTTTTTTGGACACAGCCGGCCAACACAGAGAACGACACGGCCTTGGACATGCCCGTGTCCTAGGCCGTGTACCCCTATACAGGCACCAAAAAAATTATTCTCAGGACGCGACCTAATAGATTATGATTTTTGAGGCATTACATGTCTGCTGTCGGGTATGGGCACACGACCTGGGACACGGGCGTGTCACAGGCCGTGTCCTTTGCGCGATGTGCCCTGGGCATTTGAAGCCTGGTGAACATGGGCAGGACACGAGTATGTCTTAGGGTACATGGCCTGTGACACGGGCTTATCAATGGTCGTTTCCCGATCAGTTTGAGATTGATTTTGTGCAGTCGGATGTACATGACCACAAACACAGACCTGTCTGAAGGCGTGTCAGGTGACATGGCCCGTGACACGGGCGTGTCACATGGGCGTGTACTGGTCTGGATAAATCGATTGTGTTCCGCTTAAGGTACACGACCTGTGACATGGGCGTGTCACAGGCCGTGTCAGGCAAAAAAATAGCCTTTTTTGTCAAAATCGTGGCCGTCCATTTTCTCAGCTGGGATCCAATGGATTAGAGCCCTCCCTGCTTCGTTAAGGCCGGAAAAGGAGATGAGAAAGCTCATTTGCTTTTTGCCACTATCTTTTGAAAACCTAGAGAGAGAAAGAGAGGAAGAAGGAGGAGGAGGAAGAGGAGCCGGCCACCGGTGGAGCTGCGGAGTTCCTAGTCACAATCCGAGGCTAGCATTCGAAAGGCAAAGCCACTGTGGTGCTTTTTAGCCAACTAGAATCCATGGTTCTGAAGCGATCTTAATGGGTAATGATCTTTCTTCCTAGCCATGTGAAGGCTTCTGTTTTGGCATATGCATGGGATTCCCACACTAGAGGGTGGCTTTTGAAGGAATTCCCTTGGGTTGATTCTTGGAATCCCCAATAGGCTGGCATATAGATCTGAAAATGGAGTATGAAATAGGCATACTGTGTGAAGCCCATCTAGACAGGTTGGTCTGGATTGATGATGTTGCATATACGCACCGGAGAAGACTCTGTGAGTAAACGCGTAGGTTAAGGAGCCGATGGGTTAACCCTGTGAAAGGTAGTTGTAGGAAGTACAGGAGTGGTAGTCCAGGAAAATACCCTTAATTTTTATGATGTTTAATGGGTTGGACCTGTGAAAGGTAGTAGCAGGAAGTACTGGATCAGATGTCTAGGAAAATACCCTTGATACTTGTGATATTTACCGGGTTGTACCTGTGAAGAGCAGTATCGGGAAGTACTGGATTTGAGATCCAGGAAAAGACCCTCAGATCATGCTTGTAATGCTTATGACGCTTGACGGGTAGTGCCTGTGAAGGGTAGTAGCAGGAAGTACTGGCTTGGCAGTCCAGGAAAATACCCTCAAGTGGATGCTATGAATGTACGGTTAAGGCTATGGATGGAAGATGAATTCTGTCGCTAATGCGAGGCGTGGCACCTAGCTAACCAATGATTGGAAAGCCAGTCCTGGGAGGATATTATGGCTATGTGGGAGCTGATGAGCTCTTACGGCTTTTTGCCAAATAGGCAAGGTGAAACCAACCCGCGCCTTTTTCTTAGTTGCGAGTACGCTGTACTCAGTGATGGCAAGGCGACTTGAGCAATGGGGGGTGGATGATCCGACCTGCGTTATGTCCGTATGACGTGAGACCTGAAAGTGCGGTCTATTGGAGCACATAGCGAGAAACTTAGGCCTGCGCGCCATGACACAATGGGGGGCTATGGGACAATCCCGGTTCATTAAGACTAACATCTCTGGCTGCACGCCATGGAGTCAAATGCTCAATATTGTTGTTGGGTTCCAGCCGTAATACGGTGGTGGGAAACTAGTTCGCCGGTACACCACGAATGTGCTCTGAGTGCATAGACCGTTGGGCAGCGTGGCTTAGGGTTGTGATAGAATGTATGTGCGTGAGAGCACAATGTATGAATATTTATCTATCTGCCTGTGAAATGCTATGGCTGCAGGAAAGGAGTACCACTGCCCCGGGAAAGGGGTAGGGTCGTTATAAAATTGGTCAGCTGAATGCTGACCGTTGCCTTGTTTGCCACCGTTGGGTGGAATGTCCTTATACAGGTGTTGGAGAGCCAAGTGAGACATAAAAAGGTTGAAGCCCCTGCTACTGTTGCTGCTGCCGCCACTAGCCCTTGAAGGCTAAGCTGAAATGTTGTGTTTTATTCTTAATATGTGGCCGGCCTGCGCGCCGATGTGTGAAAGCCACTTTTATAAAGAATACCTGTACGGCCATAAGGCCAGCTGACTATGTATTTGGTGTTCCTATTTATATATAAATGGATATTCCTATTAGTGGACAGTCATGTTTGGAGTTCAGCTTCATGTTATAGGCTTCTGCTAGAATGCAATGAGTTACAGTGCGCAACTCTGGTATCCCTCTGTGACTTCGCCGCCTGTTTTGTGGTATATGCTGTGTGGCCCCGGCCGGACCTTCTAGTATATACTATAGGAACGGATGGAGTAGTTACAGCTCTTCACAAAGGGGTGCGGATGTGTATCCAACACCAGCTGGCTGTTGTTGTTTCCTTTGATCGTCTAAATCCTTCTCGCATGGTGTTTTCCTTGGCTATCTCTACAATTGGCACTCCCCGCACCTACCAGGAAGCTCTTGTTTTTCCTCATTGGAATACTTCCATGGATGAGGAAATTACTACCCTCACTGAAAGGGGTATATGGACCCTTGTTCCTCACCCTTTGGGCACTGATGTGGTTGGCTGTCGCTGGGTCTTTGTTGTGAAGTTCTGTCTGAATGGTAGCGTGGATCGATACAAGGCATGCCTGGTCGCCAAAGGCTTTACTCAGACTTATACAGTTGATTACTTTGACACCTTCTCTCTCGTTGCTCGTCTCAGCAACATTCCGGTTCTTCTCTCTGTGACTGTCAACAGGGATTGGCCCATTTCCCAAGTGGATGTCAAGAATTCCTTTATCTATGGTGATCTTCAGGAGGATGTTTACATGGAGCAACCTCCTAGGTATGTTGCTCAGGGGGAGACACGATTATGCTGGCTGAAGAAGGCCATCTATGGCCTGAAGCAAAGTCCTCGCGCTTAGTTTGACAAGTTTAGCGGCATTGTTCTGGCCATTGGTTTTGCAAGAAGTTCTGTCGATCACTCCTTGTTCATCTGCAAAACCTCCTCTAGTATGGTGGTTCTTATTGTATATGTGGATAATATTCTTCTAACTAGCGATGACCAGGCTGGGGTATCTTTGACAAAGAAACACCTCCGTCAACACCTGGTCACGAAGGATATGGGTTCCCCCAAATACTTTTTAGGGATTAAAATCTCTCGGAAGCCCGATTCTTTGGTCCTTTCCCAAAGAAAGTATGCTCTTAATTTACCAATATAGGCAGGGATGACTGGTGATAAACATGCATGATGTCCCATGGCTATTAGAGAAGGCAAAACTTGGACAGATGACTCGCCTCCTTTATCTGATACTACGAGGTGCCGGCGTCTAGTTAGCAAACTCATTTATCTCCCGGTGACCAGACCCGACATATCCAAAACTCAGAAATGATCTGGTAGCGTTTTAAGGCCAATCTGGAGCCTAATAAGGGTCACACGGCCTGGTACACGGGCTTGTCCATGGCCGTGTCCTGCTACGAGTTCAACGATTTTCTGTATGATCGACGAAATGCATTGGACGATCCTTGAGGTCGGGCACACGGACTGAGACACGAGCGTGTCCAGGGACGTGTCCTACTCTGTGTTAGCTGGGTTATGTCGGATAAGGAACACGGCCTTAAACACAAGTGTGTACTGATTGACACGGGCATGCCAAATATTGACACAGGCATGTCTAAGCCTGTGTCGTGGTCGAGACGCGACGGTTTCTTACATCGCTTGAGGCACACGGCCTTTGACACGGGCGTGTCACAAGCCGTGTTCAGCCCAGGAAAGTGATTTTCAGGGAAATTCGTGGTCGCTCATTTCCTTCTAATAGGATCCAACGAACCAGAGATCTCCCTACTGTTATAAGGCTGGGAGTTGAGGGTAAAACACTCATATCTTTTAGGAAATTATCTTTATAAAGAGTTAGAGAGTGGGGAGAGCATGGAAGAACGAGAAGGAGGAATCTGGCCGCCGGTGGAGCATCGGAGCCCCAAATCGCAAGCCGAGTCCAGATCCGTGGAGACGAGACCGTTGCGGTACTTTTCATATGGCTAGTTTTCCATGCCGTCAAAGAGAACCTCTAGGGTAACGATTCTCTTCCAGGACATGTGAAGTCCTCTTCCTTTCTGCATAGGAAACCTGCTCTCCCGAATATGCGGTGAGTGTGAGGTATTCCTTCGGGTGGATATGAATAGTCCCCCTAGTTTTGCATGTAGAGTCCAGAATCGAAGTACGACATAGGCATGATGTGTGAAGACTACCCAGACAAGTTGTGCACATGGAAAACTGGGCAGATGCGTGGTTCTGCCATCTTGGTGGCTTGGGAGCCAACTTGTACATAACTGGGTTATGTAAAATTGTATGATCGATACTCGGGCTTCGGGGAAGCTTGACCCGCGCTGATGACTTAAATTGGCATGGCGATGTGAGCAACGGGTTGAGTGAAACCGTTCCCGCTCTATGTGGTTCGGTTTTAAGGGGCATTCCAATGGCATAGAGGGCAAGTCTTAGGCTTCGGCCGGAAAGACTAAAATGCTCACGATGTTGTCGTCATGGGGGCGTTGGTGGACCATCTTCACCGAGATTGTGCCCTGAGAGCATGCGATGTTTGGCCGTGCATGCCTACGCCTGTGGTTATGTGTGCTTAATTTGTATTTTCACTCTATTCTTTTGGTATACTAATAAAATGCAGGGAAGGAGCACCACCGCCCCGATTTAGGGGTGAGGTCGTTATAATTTGGTCAACCTTAGCTGATTGTTGCTTTTGTTTACCACCGCTATGGTGGAATGTTGATTGCAAGTGCTGCAGAGCCTAGCGGGCTAAAGCCCCTTGTTGATGAGCCGGCCCTTGAAGGCCAAAGCGAATGTTTGCTCTTTATGATCATGTGTGTCCGGCCTGCGTGCCGATGTATGGAAGACATTTATTGTTAAGTGAACTCTTGTAAGGCCATAAGGCCAAGTACTTTGTGTATTTGTACGCTCATTCCTATTTTGGGTTTTTAATGGACATTCATGTTGCGGCTTGGGTTCTTATAACTGTTTTAAAAGCTTCCGCTAGAATGCTCTTAGTTAGGACGCGTGTTCCTTTGACATTAATTTGGTATTAATACGTAACTTCACTAGCTATCTGTGGTATATGGTGTGGGGCCCCGGTCAGACCTTCTGTTATAGCCCATATGACAGATGGGGGTGTTACAATTTGGTATCAGCCTATGGCATCGGTCTTGCTTATTTGAATTCGTGGGCGAATTCTTTTAAGGGGTGGTGAGCACATGTGTAACATCCCATTTCCAACTAGACCCCTAAGAGTGGTTTTGGCCATGACTAGGTCATGACAAACCCTAGGAAGACAGAAATGGGCCAAGAGATAGGAGGCCAAGGTGAGGATCACCATGGTCTGCAAATAGTAGAATTTTGAACAATGGTTTAGAATGACAATGGGGCTTCACCTTAACCCCAAGACCCTACCACAACACCCCGAATACTTGGGAGACCCATTGGAGCCAAAAGGACCCTTTAGGGTCAACCCAAGAGGCCCAGTTGACCAAGGTCAACCCTAGCCCAAAAAGGGGTCAAACTAGCCTACTTAGGGCCAACTGACCTACTCCTAACCTAAAGGACCCCTCATATGCCCTCCTAACCCTAAAGTGAAGTCAAATGGTCACTAAGGACACATAGGGGTCAGCCCTAGAGGCCAGGTTGACCCAAGTCAACTCAAACCCTAACCTGGTCAAAGTACCCTTACTAAGGGTATATGACCTCCAAGGTACAGGGTAACCCTTCATAACCCTACCTAGACCATAAGGGAAGCCAATGGGTCACCCAGGACACAATGGGGTCAACCTAGATGGTCAAATTGACCAAGTCAACTCTCATTTTGGTCAAGTCAAACTTAGCCCAAAAAGGGGCTAACCCAAGCCCAAGCCACTTCTCCCTTAGGCTAAACCCATTCCCAAGACCATCATAATCTAGTGGGCTGCATTTAGTTTGTAAGGCTGACTAGTCAACCAGGGGTGACTAGGAGAGAGAAAGGAGCTCCTCTCCATGATAATGGAGGAGAGAGAAAAACAAGGAAGAAGAAGGGGGAAGTGAGAGGCCGGCCAAGGGAGACTAACAGCCACCCATTATGGCTGCAATCAACTCCTCTAGGAGAGAGGAGTTGATTCCAGCCATTTCCCGGCCACCAAGGGGTGGGTTCAGCCCCCCTCCACACAACCCGAGCCACACCATTAATGGTGTTAATGGCCATTGAAGAACCAGCCTCCCCTCTCCCCCATTTGCCATTTAAACACCTTCAGGGAGCCGAGGGGATCATTTTAGAGCGTTTACCTGGAGGAGACGAGCCATTCCACTGTGCAGTTGCAGAAGCCGAGCGCCGCCGCCGTCGTCAATGGCATCCCGCCGCTCCTCTCGCATCCAGGCCGCCAGGAAGGTCCTCCTCCTCTCCTTAACCCGCGGGTAGATCCTAGGAATCATTAGGCTTGAGTTTCGGGCTCAATTGAGCCCGATTCAATCCGGGATTTTTCCTGGTTTCGGCAAAAAAATCTCTTGCTTTATCTGCCGGAAAACGCCTCTCCGGCGGCGGAGCCGCCGCCTGACGATAGCCACCACCTCAACGGAGGTGTTGGTGGCGGTGGCCGGCCGGGGAAGGGGCTGGA
Organism: Platanthera guangdongensis; assembly: GCA_039583875.1. NCBI lineage: Eukaryota > Viridiplantae > Streptophyta > Magnoliopsida > Asparagales > Orchidaceae > Platanthera > Platanthera guangdongensis. The sequence goes on along the minus strand of CM077158.1, from coordinate 168,400,094 downwards.
TCGCCGGCAGTGGCGCTTGGAAGTGGCTCCAGGCGGGGTGAATCCTGGCCGTCGGCTCAAGGAAGAAGATGAAGGGATTCCGTCCCTTTTGCTTCAAGATGCGTGCGGGCCCGATTTCAAACTATAGGAATTAATTCAAAATAATGCATTTCTGTCACACTTTAGGCATTTAATGTTTTAAATTTTTAAAAATAGTTAGAGGCTCTGTATGGGAAAATGATCAACACATGAATTGTATACCTTCCTGTCTACTTTATTTTAAAATTGGTTTGAACCCATTTAGGCTTCTGGTTTGACCAGGGCACCCATTTTGGTGGGACATACCCTTAGGGATAGGCAGTCATTAAATTGAGTGCCCACTCTTCACCCCTAGCCCAAATTTGTTGACATTTTGGCAGAGAGTCCATCCTAGCTATACCTAAGGCCTGTCCAAAAATGAGAATTTTTGGAGAAAATATTTCTATAGTTTTTGTAAATATTTAATAATTATTAAATAGATTAACTAGGTGCCCTAAACACCTCCAAACCCTCCCAAATTTTGGTGAGTGGTCCCTGGGTGCATTTTAGGTATCTGTATAAAATTTCATTTAAGTTGGAGGTGTTTTGAATAGGTTTTGACCCAACCCTAGCTATACCTTAAAAAGGGCATTTTGGTCAAAAGTTGCACTTTTGATTTTGAGTGCCCAAATCACCTCAACAGAGGCTGAAATTTGGGCCACTGACTTGTTAGGGCACTCATCACCTCCCTATGGAGTATGGGATAGTGAGGAATAGATTTGCCCTAAGTTCCTAGGTCAAACCCTAAGGAGGGACCTTTTGGGCTTGTGAAGGGTATGAGTCCTAAACACCTTGGATGAACTCCAAATTTTGCAAGGTGGTTCCGAGGATATATAGAACCCTCTGGTAAAAATATTAGCAAAATGTGAAAATTGTTGGGCCCCCAAAACCCTAACCCTAGCTTAGGTCCTAAAACTTGTAGTGTAGATTTAGGTTAGCTAAACACCTTGAAACTTAACCAAATTTGGGTAGTGAGGGGATTAGGGTGTTTTGGATCTCTGATAATTTACTTGAGGAATTTTGATTAAAATTGGTAGTACTTCATTTGTTAATTACCAAAAGGCCCAAAATGATGTTTAATTTTATTAAGAATGTTATGTGCTTTAAAACATGATGAAACTTGGACAGAGGTTATTATAGTTCTAGTTGATCACCTCTGAATTTTATCACAATTTAAAATTAAATTTATTTGGTACTTCCTTCATTAATTTCAGAAATGGGCTTTGGTAAGAAAAATTCATTATGGTTGATATATCTGATTAAAAATCATGACACTTAGGTTTTGAGGTATTTGGGCCCCAAGATACTTGTATGAATTTATTTATAATTTTTAGAGGTCTGTTTTCAGAACTTTCTTTACAAGGCCATATTTTTGAGAATAAGTTAATTAATTAGTTTGGGCAATACTTCTTTCAATAAAATTATGAAAGTTTACATAGAGGTTCCATAGGCCCTTACCATCATCCTGGAATTTTCTCTGAATTGTTGGAAGTATTTTCATTGTACATCCCTTTTTTATGAATTATTTAGAATAAATTGAAAATACAATTTAATGGCTAAAATCTTGCTGGAAAAATTTGGAACTTCTGGATTTTTAGATGATTACCCATCTTACATTTATCATAATTTTAGTGTAGCTTTATATTGCTTAAATCTTGTACTTCCTGTTCAACCTTGGAACTTTTGGTTTTTAAAATAAATAAATAAATTAGTATTTAAATCATAAAAATTAGGAAATTGTGGATTCAGTCTGCATATGCCCATATGAACTTCTAATAATTTTTACATGAGCATTGGATGAACATATGACATACTTCCCTTTCTACGGGTCATATAGCTTAAGTGGCCTGCATTTAGTAAAACTGCAGAAAATCAGTTGGGACATGAATTAGGGCACATTTGATGAGTCTTGATTGGGCTGCTGGAAGGATAAATAGATCTAGGTGCGTCTTTGGAAGATGAGTGAGTAAGGTGTGGTTCTGTCTAGGGTTATCGGCGTTCGGGTCCGACGAAAGATCGTCCTACCCAAGGAGAGTTGGAGTAAAAATACCCTAGGATTAGTATATCGAAATATGAGAAAATAAAGGGGTAAGGGAATCAACCAATAATAAAATAAGTACCTTGCAAAAGGGAATGCTGGGCGTAATCCCAACATAGTTCCTAGTGCCCCTTGAGAGCCCTTCACAGGGAATACCGGGGGCAGTCCTGGGTTAACGTAAACTGTTTAACAAGATGAAAAGAGTAACTTAGTAATTAGGGTTGCACATTCCACAACACTGATGGCACCAGAGGTTGGATAGGAGCTTCGGCTCGGATGGTTAAAAGGCGGACTTTGAGTCCGGGGAGCTTCGACTCGATTGCTTGAGACGGACGTGTTGGTCCGGGGAGCTTCGGCTCGGTTCTTGATTACGCTAATTTGCATGTGCATAAAAGGAAAGGAAATTAAGGTGGTGGGTCTTCGGTATTGGAGGGTCGATGCACCGACACCAATACGTTGACTCGACAAGTGTGGTTAGCACTTCGCCAACAGAAGTCCGGTGCGCCAGCCGGCAAGAGTACACAGGAGTCCGCTTCGTGCACCAAGCATTGAGGCGTACGATAGGTCTGACCGGTAGTGCTTTACTGGTTTAGAGGTGGGCGAGGCCCAACCCACCGCTTCCGTCTGCCACTACGGAGGTATCCTGGGAGGTTACGGCTCCAGAAAGGGGGAACTAAAGGTCTGTGTGCACAGAGTCGGGTGTGTGTGTTGCACTTGCATGTCCATCATACCCACTTGCATGTCATAGCATAATCGTTACCTTAAACCTTGACACCTAAAGTATAAGTGGAATGGGACGCTTATACTTTAGGACCTGCTACACGACCCCTTAGTCTATAAGCTTGTGTGGGCAAGTTTATAAATTAAGGTTAATTTTGATATATTTAGTTACTGCTGTTTGACCACTGACACCCCAACGTATAAATCGGTATGTGACTTTTTATACGATGGGAGCCTTGCAAAAGACCCCTTGGCTTATGTGTTTGTCACATAAGAGAAGGTTACATTTCATATTACAGCTTATTGTCTTTATATGCAATAGAACTTGCTAGATTAGGACCGCTGCCATCTGCTTTTGATATTCTCCACCTTCAAGTCCTCCCCTTTCTTCCTCTCCGCTCGGTGCCTAGGAGCCGTGGGGGAAGGGGTGGGGGATGATAGGACTTAGTCTTTTAGACTAACGGTTTTCGAACCGCATCATTTAGGGGATCGCGGAGACCAGCATGGAGGAGCAGCCCCAGAGACCGGTGCGCTTGGAGGTGGGGCAGTCTAGCTCCGGAGTTCACACAGCCGGGACCGTGAGTCTCGACCCTGAGCAGTTTTCTACTTTTGTTTCTGCATGAGAGATCTTGTAGTGAGGATTTGATGTACCGGGCATAAGCCCGTTTTGCTACTCTGATGTTATTTGCTGTGCACACTCCCTTCGTGGAGTTATATTTATTGTGTCATGTGATTCTCTGTGGACTGCAGTTTCTGTTTCCTTCATTATTCTGCTACTTTTCTGTGATCGAATTGGCCGGCAGAATCGACGCTTTGTGGTGATGACCCTTCAGGGCGTGAAGGAGTCACCGCAAAACGGCGGTTCTGGGCCTAAGACCCCGGTGTCGAAAAAGAAAAAAAAAGGGGGTCTTACAAGTGGTATCAGAGCGGACCTCGATCGAAAAGTAGCCGTCCACAACCCTGGGTCACCCCCGCGCGGGTTTAGTTTGGTGACAAACTAAGCAGCGGAAGCAGTGGTGTGCCCATATGGGGGGAATCACATGTAAATTGTCCACTTCCATTGGGCATTGAGTCGATTACCTACTAATGTAGTTCGTTTTGCAGCCCCCAGCTCAGCCCACCCCACAAGGTGGAGCTCAGCAGACTCCAGACATTGCACCACCTCCCATGGTCCCTACACCTTTCCTCCAGTCAGACATGGGGCAGACCCTTACAGCTATCCTTGAGGCCTTCCGGGCTCAGCCAGCTCCAGCCCAGCAGCCAAACCCAGGGGCCAACTGGATGAGCACCTTCCGAGGACTCTCTCCCCCATCATACTTAGGGATAGAGTCGGCAGTACGGACAAAGGAGTGGCTGGATGTTATGTACGAGATGTTGACTGGGATACGATGCCCTTGGGAGGAGAGGGTGTCCCTAGTGGTATCTTGCTTGGAGTCACATGTTAAGCGGTGGTGGAAGACGCTGTTGGACACGACCTTTGCTGATAGGGAGATTGCAGAAATCACTTGGGAAGAATTCAGGGCCACGCTGCTGGAACACTTTGTTCCTCAGTCGGCCAGGGACGAGTTGGAGGAGCGGTTCTTGCAGCTGAGGCAGGGCACCAGGACGGTGGTGGAGTACCACCGAGAGTTCGATCATTTGGCCCGATATGCGGGCTCCTATCAGCTGGACGAAGCAGGTTACGTCAAGAGATTTTATAAGGGCCTAAAAGAGGAGTTGAGGGAGGCCTTGCTTTTTGTCTCTGACGGGCCCATCTCCCGGATTTTGGAGATGGCGAAGAGGATTGAGGTCGACTGGCACACCACTCGGGGCCGGAAATGGCAAGCGGAGGACCAGGGCCGGAGGGCCCGCAATGATCAGCGGCGAGGCACCATACCAGATGGAAGGAGGGCAGAGGAGCAGCCTCGTCAGGAGTTGAGGCAGGAGCCGAGAGAGCAGATGGTTTTGGCCCCTCAACCTCTCCGGATCCAGGAGATGCAGAGACCCCGGGGTATGGCGTATCCCCCGCCAGAGTGCTTCCATTGTCACCAGGTGGGACATCTCCGGAGAGACTGCCCTATGAGGGGGGCACCACCTCCAGCGCCACGGGGTGGCCCACCGACCCAGCATTTCGGAGGCCGAGGACGCGGCCGAGGACGTGGTTACCAGGGAGGCGACCG